>OX101816.2:16700464-18142208 GCA_944452925.2 Chrysolina oricalcia
CTGCATCCCCATTTCACCATTTTGTTTGTTTTTGAGTTTGATTTTCGTTTTTCCTCAAAGTTGGAACCTCGACAACATTTTCCACTTGGTCCTTGCCTGTTACTTATTTCTTTTTCACAAAAATTATAGGTACCAGTGTAATAGTAGGTAGTTTATAATTATTTAATAAGTTCAACTGATTTTGATACATAATTATGTAGTTATTGACGCTTCTCCAACAACTTTCATAACTCATATGAGTATGCCGATGATACGGAGAAAACATTTGGAATCAATATCCACCATATCTGTTTTATCTTAGAATTTCGAATAGTTTTCCTTACCTTTTCCATGAAATTTCTCATGTGGAGGAGCAAATGCCTTATTCAGTCTATATGTCAGCCTTTCTAATTCTGCGTATTGCTTGGCAGCTTTTTCTGCTAGTCTCATTACTCTTATTTGTTCCTCGTAACAACTACCCTCTAACATCTGAACTTGTTCACTAGGTACCTGTAAGTTTAAAAAATGTTTGTTGATGAATAACTCGATAATTCTTGTAATTTTATATTGAATGATACGAAGTGGCCGAGGTGCTAGAGCGTTGGTCTTTCACCCAGACGACTTGGGTTTAAATCCCAACATCTGCCACCAAGCAAAATCTCAATATGTCAATAAACAATTTGAAGAATCACAAGGCAATCAGAAGAAAATGTTTTACCAGGAATATTTTTCAATTGAGAGATATTTTGGTAGAACCTCTCACTAAATTAATTAATAATTGTTTCATAAAAGGTGTTTTTCTAGACGAACCGAAACACGCATCAGTTAAGAACTATTCATAAAGGCGGGGATGCCCAAGAACCTGAATATTACAAACCAATAGCCTTATTGAGTATTTTCTTTAAAAAAAAGAACTAAAAAATGTTGAATAATAGAATTGTTGAGTTCTTTGATAAAACAAATCAATTTGATCTAAATCAATTGATTTTCAAGAAAAGATTTGATCGCAAGCAGCTATTTCAGAAGTTATTGACTTAATTCAAGACAATCTATATATGGGTAATTATGTGGTTGCTGTTGTCATGGACCTAAAAAATCCTTTGATACAGCTCACCACTTAATTCTTCTGAAGATTGGAGTCGATTGTCATCAGATATGATATTTTAAAATCCTATTTCCAAAATATGACCATAAGGCGTTCCCCAAGGGTCAGTTTTAGACATTTGAGTTATTCTTCAGAAACACTTCAAAATATTATTGAAACGGAAACTAGAAGAAGACCAATAGTGAAATAACGGTATACAGATTTGGTTTCATCGAGATGCTCTGCAATCAAGAAGAAAATATATTGGAAATGTGAGTTTGACATTTCATAAAAATGTCATTTTGAAAAGCAAAGTTAAATTAGTACAATACAAATAGACAATTGTGTGAAATCGAAAAATGACGAGACCTAAAAAAAGAAACAGCACAAATGCAGAAAACCAAGAAAAATCTGAAGGCTCCCAATTTATGCAAATTGGTTATGAAGGAGAATCCTGTTCATATACGGATGGAAAGGTTAAATATAATAATGAAGAAAAAGAAATATACGAATCTTTAACAATTCTAAAAAAAGAAAACCTACATTTATGGAATTTGATCGAAAATAAAGAACTTTTATTGTCAGAAAAAGATAAATATATATGTCGCCTTGAAAAATAAAACGAGAGATTACAATATAATTATGATATAATCACTACAATAGTATATTGTGTATCTAGTAGTAAAAGCAATACATTCCCTGACGACAATGTAAAAAAAGGCGTTAAGCCGAGGCCAACAAGCATTGAAGTCTGGGAATGTGCTTTTACCACGAGGTACACATACTATTTTTTCTGAAATCGCAATCAGCATTATCAAAAACTAAACTACATATTGTTTGCGTGAATTCAATAACTGTCTAAAATGTAAACACAAGCCGGCAAAAATTTTCCAGTATCGTTTTCGATACGGGAATAGTATATTGTGTATCTAGTAGTAAAAGCTTCGCCTCGGCCAACAAGCATTGAAGTCTGGGAATGTGCTTTTACTACGAGGTACACATACTATTTTTTCTGAAATTGCAATCAGCATTATCAAAAACTAAGGAATTCTACATATTGTTTGCGTGAATTCAATAACTGTCTAAAATGTAAACAAGCCGGCAAAAATATTCCCGTATCGTTTTCGATACTGGAATAGTAATTTACGTAACAAGTCCGGAAAATACTGTTTTTTTGGACGAATAGACCAAATTCTAGGACGAGCGTTAGCGAGTCCTGGAAGTCTGCGAGTCCAAAAAAACTGTTTTCGAACGTGTTGCGTACACTATTTTTTCGGCAATCATGTAGAATAACAAATCAATGAGACGCATTTAGTCTAAGAGACGAAGATAGGTCGACTTTCACCCATCTGTTAACCGGATGAAACGATTCCAAATTTGAATATTTCGAACATTTCAGTTCTATTTTTTATTATATATTGAAATTCGAACAGAAGATAGGTACCAACAGAAACATTCTAATTCTTATTTATATTAATATTTGTATTAAAATTCGAGCACTTCCCGGCCTAGTCCGGGAAGTACGTACTTTCCTGACTAGGCCGGGAAGTGCTACTTTCCCAAAGAAAAAGTGTCCGGAAAGTGAACACTTCCCGTTTAGGTCCGAAAACGGTCCGGGAAAGTTCGTTGCTTAGCAACGGACTAAAATACTAGATTAGCGTATTTTGAGGCCTGAAGTTGCTCCGAGAAAGTGGGCATTCTTGAACGATTTCAGAAAAATATTGTTGAAAAGGATACAATTATGGATAGTCTACATGGAATTAATAAGAATATTGATGAGTTAGAAAAAGTGTATGCAAAACCAAATATTACCATTCCCACTTATTCCCATAAAGTTAGCAGTCAGATGAAAGAAATAAAAAACCATCTACTTCGTGAAACTATTTTGATCAAACCGAAAACAAACCAAGATTCAATATCAACAAAAAAAGACCTTTTTAAAAATATTGTTCTCGTCGAACTGGAAACTATTTTGATCAAACCGAAAACAAACCAAGATTCAATATCAACAAAAAAATACCTTTTTAAAAATATTGATCTCGGCGAACTGAAAATTGGTGCTACAGCCATAAAAAAACAAAAAATGCAGGAATAGAAATAAATTGTAAAGAAAGAAATGATTTGAACAAACTAAAAGATGAAATTAAAAACAAACTCGAAAATAATTATATAATTGGAGAAAAAAAAACTGCTAAACCCAAAAATCAAAATACTTGGACTGAAAAAAGAAACACCTCCTGATAAAGAAAATTTATGTGAAATAAGAAAACAAAACCAATTTATCAATGAAAATGATAAATTACAAGTGAATTTTATTAAATATATCAGTCAAAAAAATCATTATATTATTATGCTGAAGTAAATGGAAGTTTGTTCAGGAAAATATATGAAAAAAATAATGGAAAATAATTCATCAGTTGGCAAAATTTGCACGTATATGAAAATAACAAAATCACCCAATGTTTCGAATTTTGTCGTTTTCATCACTCTTCAAATAATTGTAGGAATACTGTGATATGTCCACGTTGCGGAAACAATCATGAAGAAACTAATTTTGAAACCACTGAACTGAACTGTGTGAATTGTACTTTTTCGAACTTGAATTTCAAAACAAATCACTCCACAAAACATTCAGCATATGATAAAAATTGTGCAATTATGAAATTTTATCAAGACAAATACCAATCCCAAATAGATTATAGCTCTATATAATTCTCAAATTAAACAACTATCAATATCATACTTTAACATAAGAAGTTTGAGAAATAAATTAACAGATGTTGAAATGTATATGAAAAAAGAAGATATTGACATTTTAACTCTTACTGAAACATGGCTTTATCCGAATGAAATACAATTCATAAAAAACCCAGGATATTTGGAAATTCATGAATGCAGAAAAACTAGACGTGGAGGTGGAGTATCTATATTTATTAAAGAGGATTTGAAGTTTGACATCCTCGAAAAGAAAACGATAGAAAATTGCAACTAAATTATCATTGAAATAGTTTCTTTGAATCCAAAACCTAAAATTGGTATTATTTATCGACCACCCGATGTAAACTATTTAGAATTTTTCAAAATCATTAATCTCATTACAGGAATTTATAAAAACCTTAATTTATTAGGTGACATGAATTTAAATTTATTACAGAAAAATTGTGTTGCCGATGAATACAAAAGTATTTATAAGACGAATGTTTACAAAATACTAAATATAATTGATGAACATCATTATACTAGACAAAATCATAACAACAAAAAATCTATAATAGATCATATCGTTACAAATTTTCAATTAAAAAGTAAAAAATATCTGATTGAATATACAGATTACCATCTTCCTGATCATAAAGTTATAAATATAAAAACTGAAAAAATAATATAAAACAAACCAAGGATGATAAAAACGTCATACAAATTCTAGACAAAGATAAATTTCGTGAATGTATTTCAAAACAACTGAACTCTTCCAGTGATATACCAACATTTGAAGAAATTGCAATCTGTATAAAAGAATGCAAAGAAAAATCCAGTGAAACCAAAAAGTTCACAACACGAGATAACAATAACTGGATAACTGAATCTGTGTTAGATTAAATGAAAATTCGAGACAAACTATACAAACAATTGAAAAAATATCCAAATAATGATGCCTTGAAAAATTTATACAAAAAAAAATTAAAAACCAAGTCAATATTTTATGTAAAAATATGAAAAAACAAGAACTTAATAAACAATCTGAAAAAGCTGATAAAAACCTTTAAAAAATTGGGATGTTATCAATAGTAATATAGGAAAAAAGAAATAGAATCAATCAATCAAAATTGGTGATATATCTTAATGAAGAATTGACTCAAAGAAATAAATATTTATTAGGCACATCAAGAGAATTGAAGAAATTTGGATATAAATTCATTTGGTTCAAGAATGGGAAGATTTTGTTCGGAAAAATGAAACTGACAAAACCCGAATCATCAACTATGAAGAGAAAATTGAAAACTTGAAGAACATACAATGATTATAAATACGTATATGTATGCATGTATGTGTGTGTATATTATATATGTCAATATAATGTAAAAAAAAGTTAAATGACCTAGTTAATTTGGATCACAATGCAATTGTTGAAACTGAAAAAGTTGAGGAGTTCAGGTCATACAAGATTGTAAGTTTTGAAGAAATTGCTCTCAATTTATTATAATAATATCCGTAGTATTTATAAAAACTTTGATGAAGAAAGAATATTCATTGATCAATTTGAAAAAGAATTTGATTTATTGATTTTCACAGAAACTTTCAGAATATATAATCCTCAAAAACCTGTCTCATATGGTATAAAGTCAATTGAGTAAAGAAATCGGACAATAACTGATGAAAAGGAATATCTAATGAATTAATAAATTATTTTAGTGGTGTTGGTAAAAATTTAGCAGAACAAATAGTAAACAATAATATTTAATCAAAAACATCAACAAGTTACCTAAAAAACCACATATATATTGACAAAACAAACCGAACTGAAGTTGAAAATACTATAAAAACTTTGAAAAAAAATGAAATCACCAGGTGCGGACGGTATTACAACTGAAGTATTGCAAACATTAATTGATTTAATTTCTGATCCCTTAAACATCTTATAAATGTTATTTTTAAAACTGGAGTATGTCCCAGTTCTCTCAAAATTGGTATTATAAAACCAATATATATATATATATATATATATATATATATATATATATATATATATATATATATATATATATATATATATGTATATATAAGTGGTAATAAAATTAAAATGGAAAATTATAGGCATATCACTTTGATATCAAGCATAGCAAAAATTTTTGAAAAAATATTAAAAGTCAGAATTGAAAAATATCTAAATCACATACATTTTTTGTCTCTAGAACAATTCGGATGTCGGCAAAAAGTTTCCACCGAACATGCAATTTGTACCTCACTTCTCATATCTATAACTCATTGGATAATAACACACCAAACCTCAGTACATTTCTTGACTTAAAGAAAGCATTCGACTCTGTAAGTCATGAACTACTGCTCATAAAACTGGACCTTATTGCTTTCCGTGGAATAGCTTACAAATTAGTTATATTTGTGATAGAATACAATATGTAAAAATTAACAAAACTGTTAGTGATCCCATGGTTTTTTGCTATGGAGTACTTCGGGGCAGTGTTTTAGATCCATTACTAATCAATATCTTGCTCAATGACCTTTTTAAATTGAAGTGTAATGGAAAAATTCATGGATTTGCAGATGATACTGTTATTTTTTATTGTGCTTCTACATGGACTGCATTGAAACAAACTGTTCAGGAAGATTTAAGGAAAATAAAAAGCTGGTTTGACATAAATCTGCTTACTATAAATTTTGATAAAACGTATTATCTTCCATTCACTTGCTTTGAAAATTCTTTACCAAATTTAGGCCCACTTGAAATTGACAATAACTTCAAAATTCATGGAACTGAATCTATAAAATATCTAGGAATCAAATTTGACAGACCTTTAAGATGGAATCATCACATTTTCTCTCTTATTAAAAACATTGAGATGTCTTATACCCAAATTCAAATTTTCAAATAAATCAGTGGCGCACATTTTTTCTGGCAAAAATGTTGGTCAAGTTAACTTCCGGGACACCACTGGGCATGATAATTCTGATCCAACTAGGGCTAAATTATCTCCTAACACGCCAAATAACACAGCGAAATTTCAAAAAAATCGGTTGAAAGATTTTCAAGATATTTACGAAAAATACGATTTCTCTTAAGAATGTTGACACCCTGTATCTTAGAAACGAACCTACATTTATATGAATTTTTCATCTCAAAATCACTCAAAGAATCACTCCTCGAATTTAGCCATGTATTTACATAATACCCTGTATAAAAGGACAATGATGCAACTGATCATAAACCTCACTTGTCGTCAGCACCTTCCCGATCTCTCTACCATGGCATTTATAATATGAAGGGGCTGATCAAATAATAATAATAATAAATAATAAATTTTATTCACCATAAGTATACAAATATAAATGAATAACAGTACACAAATTTTTGACATATGGTAAATAAGCAGAATGGCCCAAAAAAGCTCTCAAGGAGCTTGTCTATGGGCAGTTTCTTCGCTATGGACAAGATGAGTTGAATCAATCATGTGAATATTTTATGAAATAAATGGATATGGAAATTTACATTAAGTATTCAATGAGTAATAAGTAAATAAATGCCGGTAAGAATTATGAAAAACTCTCATACAAATCTTAAAAAATGGGACTTAACAAACAATAATACGAGTAAAGACTATATCTGAATAGAATGGCTCAAAACTCTTTTTAAATACATACATAGATTACATAATTTTATGTTCACATAACGAATTAAAATTTTCAAGACATTTATTACAGTTGAGCATTAAAACAAATTGAATTACAGTGGTTGAACATAAGTATAATTCTATAACATGGAACATATACGAAACGCTGACATGAAACTCCAACATTATGACGAAGTCAGGTTCAAAAACATCAAAATTTACAGTGGATAATACCTGATTCACGGAATATTTTGCTGTGCCGGATTTTACCTCATACGGCCCTTTCCAAATGTGAAAAAACGACAAAATGCAATCTTTGAAAAATCATACGAAGCTAACCGCAGATTTTTCTGCAAATTTTTTGGCTGGAAGAATGTTTAGAGTGGCAGTGAATAATACTTAATTCACGGAATATTTTGCCTTGCCGGATTTTACCTCATACGGCCATTTCAAAATGTGAAAAACCGACAAAATGCTAACTTTGAAAAATCATACGAAACTTATCGCGGATATTCTGCGAATTTTTTGGGCTTGAAGGATTTTTAGAGTAGCAGTGAATAATCCTGATTCACGGAATATTTTGCCGTGCCGGATTTAACCTCATACGGCTCTTTCAAAATGTAAAAAAAACGACAAAATGCTAAATTTGAAAAATCATACGAAGCTAACCGCTGATTTTTCTGCGAATGTTTTGGGCTGGAAGAATTTTCAGAGTAGCAATTAATAATACTTGATTCACGGAATATATTGCCGGGCCGGATTTTACCTCATATGTGAAAAAAAAACGACAAAATGCTAACTTTGAAAAATCATACGAAACTAACCGCGTATTTTTCTGTGAAGTTTTCGGGCTGGAAGGATTCCGAGAAAGGCAGTTAATAAGACCTTATGCACGAAATATTTTGCCGGCAGGATTTTACGTCATTAGGCCCTTTCAAAATGTGAAAAAAACGACAAAATGCTAACTTCAAAAATCGTACGAAGCTAACCGCGGATTTTTCTGCGAATTTTTTGGGCTGGAAGGATTTTTAGAGTAGCAGTGAATAATACCTAATTCACGGAATTTATTGCCGTGGTGGATTTTACCTCATACGGCCCTTTCAAAATGTAAAAAAGCGACAAAATGCTAACTTTGAAAAATCATAAGAAGCTAACCGCGGATTTTTCTGCAATTTTTTTGGGCTGGAAGGATTTTTAGAGTAGCAGTGAATAATATCTAATTCAAGAGTCAATAAGGTTGTGTAAAATAGTCCTATTCAAGAACAAAATCCAAACCTTCACTTTCTTTTTAACAAATTCAAGGAGTTGATTTATTTTATCGGGCCTGGTACCACATTCCTCAACCTCGGAGCAATGTTGGCCTATTAATTTAAGAGCACGGGGTAATAACTCGTTTGCTGAAATTTTCCCCTTGTGCGGTATGGGTGTTCAAGTACAGACGAGAGTTTTTTTTGTACGTGAATGTTAAAATTGATTTACAAAAGAGCTGTCTTGGGTCCATTATCTGAATTTCATTGAACAAGAGATCGGAAGAGTATCTAGGGGGTTTATCGAATATGATTCTCAAGATCCGTTTTTTTTGGACAATTTCCAGAGGCCTCAGTTTGGTTTTTCTCAATCCTCCCCAGCCTATTATGCCATATTGTATGATAGACTCTACCAAGGAATAATAAATTATCTTGAGATGATTCACCCTGAAGAAGCATTTCATCTGTTTGAATTTGAACACGAGTCGACGCAGTTTGTTGACTACCGTTTGAATGTGGACATCCCACTTCAAGAATGAGTCCACCATTATGCCAAGATATTTAACTGAGAGTGTGACTGGCATAGAATGATCATTGGACTTTATATTTCCGTACTCAGGCAAGTGTTTTTCATAAGAGGTGAACGGGATTATTTCTGTTTTTGTATGGTTGATCGAAAGGTGGTTTTCGGTAAACCAGTTGGTTACATTTTTCAAATCACTAGCAGCAGTTTCTCTTACCATGTTCCAAGTGTCATCTACATATAACAAAACAGTATCATCGGCAAAAGAAATAATGGTACCTTTAGAGTTCATTGTGAGTACGTCCTTCAAGTATATGATAAAAAGTATCAGCCCCAAAACTGTCCCCTGTGGTACACCACAAGTAACTGTTCTACCACCGTTCATCTTCCCATTCACAAAGACTTGCTGTTTTCGATTTTGTAAGTAATTTTGGAACAATTTCAATACCTTTCCTCTGATACCAATACTCTCTAATTTATCTAGCAAAATTCCATGGTTTATGGTATCAAAGGCCTTTGCCAGATCTAGAAATACACTCAGACATGGTTTTGAGTTGTCAACTGCACTGTAAATTTTTTATGTTAAAGCATCTATCGCATCTTGAGTGGAAATATTCCTTTGGAAACCGAACTGGTTGGGTGAAAGGAATTTGTGTTTTTCTAGATATGTGGTTAGTCTATTCTTTATTATTTTCTCAAATACTTTTGATAAACCGGAAGTTAAGGATTTCGGACTGTAATTTTCTAAACAGTCTTTTTTTCCGATTTAAATTTTGAATTGGTTAGGAACTAATCCACTATTTATGATCAGATTTATTATATGGCATAAAGGTTTCGATATATGGTAAACAATTGATTTTAAAATCACGTTTGTTACACGAGGTGTCCAAAAATGAACCATTAGTTTACAACTGTCTAGCATTATATTGTTGAAACCTCACAACCTAGTAGTATATATAGGGCTTTGTATACTCATCTTGTTTTTACCTTTCACTCTAAATAACCGTTTTGAGATACCATTCTCTAGTTCGAATTTTTTTTATTCAACTATTCTATGAATGTGAATTTTGGCCTGTTTCGTATGAAAAGTAGAGGAATAAACAAAATTCTTGAAAAAAGACCAGCCTAGATAAGTTATCCTCTGCACAGCCCAAAAGTTTCATGCATTTAAAAAGATCCTTTTCCGGGGTTTCGCAAATACTAAAACTTCAGATTTTCACAAAAAATCAAGAAGTTTTTCCATAATTTAAAAAAGAAATAAAAGTTGAATTTTAGGGGCATGTTTACCTTATCGAGGCTTAAGAGCTCATGTCTGTACCTTTCCTCTATTCCTTTCATCATCTTCAACACACTGAGATTTGCATCATTTGGACCAATTCTTGTCTCGTACACATCTTCGACGTATACATGTAAGTTAAGAACCTGATCATCCATCACCAAACGTTTGAATTGCTTTTCGATGAGGTCCCTTGCAAGTTCTTCTAGGTTTTGAGCTCTTTTCTCCTCCCATCTAAAATTAGTTGAACAATAAAGTTACGATAATCGAAATATGAACATAATCTTAACCCTCAATGGCTGAACCAGGGTCAATTTGACCCTGTACAATTTTAATTTGCTGACTGTGCGCTGCATGTACAATCTTTTCATTTGGTCGTCTCAGTATCTTACCGTCGGTTGCTGAATAGACGTTGAAGGTGTATTTTGGTGTTCTATTCCGTATGAAAATATCGAAAGTAAGCGTTACAGGGTCAATTTGACCCCGGTACGGTAAATACGTTTTATTTTTCGCTCTTTCTTTGAGGGCATTTGTCGAAAATATTATGGATGGTTCATCATAGACAAGTTTACAGACCCAGACTACGAAGACACACTTATTCAGTGGATGGAGAATTCAAACACAAAACAAGACAAGACAAGAAAATTAATGAATCTCATGCAATGATCAGATCTGATCTGATGACTTCAGGACAGCCATTGCACTTTTTTTTCAATTAATAATTTTAAAAAATTTCAATAATTTTTCATATGCCTTACATGTTTACTTTTCATATATTACCAAAACAATGGTTATTGAAATGTAATACTTTAATTTTGGCAATTTCTATATTAGTAGGGCTCCCAGTCGGTTCCTTTTTGAGGGTTTAGTACTTTTTTTAGAGCTCGGTCCTTTTTGTTCCGTTTTTTTTGAAAATGTCCCTTTTATCTCCTTTTTTCGTTGGTCACAATTCATCAGGTTTAGTTCTGCGCTGAATAAGATGTGCTACGTCATAATCCGCAAAACCATATTATTAAAGTTGCCAAGACAAACTACTCCCGTCACAAGCTCTAAGGGTGTGCATGTAAGCAAGTACTGGGTGCAATTTTATTGAAGAAAACGAATGCTGGTGGTCCGAAGTACCCTAATGTTGCCATCTTGGGGAAGGCAGCTCTCACTTTCCCATAGAAACGCCTGTATAGAGCGGGAATTCTCTCAATCCACTTCTACGAAAATTACTCCCTTGACAAAAGCACAGGGACATTATCCCCCTAGTAAAAAATACCCCTGAAACAAAAACAAGTGGAACAAAAAACCACAGGAACAAAAAATCTCCGGTTCAAGATGAACCAAAACACAATTCCACAATATAATTCGATTCCAATAATTTTAAACAAATAAAGTGATTGAAAAAAAATAACAACTGAAAAGTCAACCTGAAAAAAAATCATTTGAATATAAGACAGGCAGTCTTATATGAAGTCTTATATAAAGTGAGGCATAACTTTCAAATTACCACGTTTTCGGCCATGTACCAAATTTCTTAACGTAAAAAAGGGTCATAACCTAACCCAGCTATCCAAGTTGCTAGTAATTCAATCATTAATTATTTTAATAAAGTGAAAAGTAAGCAGATGCTCGCTGCGCTCGCATTTTATGAATTATCAGAAGAAAGATACATCATTGATAGATGAGCCTTCCGTGTTTGCGGGGCTCATTATCATATACCCTGAGCCTGGTAAGGTCTCTGGTAAGAGAACTTTTGGAATGATGGAACTTGTAAAACTTATATGACAAGTTTCTAACATGTGTCGGGATGGAGTCGACGCCCGCAAGGTCGCGCAGCGCATCACAACGGATGTATCTATCACTATTAGTGATGATCCGAAGTACCTTATTCTACATACTGTCCAGTCTCAGAAATGGAGTTTTGGGCAGGCTGCAGAACACCGGGCAAGCGTATAACATGGCAGGTCTGATAATCTGCTTGTATATCATCATTTTGCAGCTCAAGCTAGTGTGTGATCCTCTGGCTATTAGGGGGTACGTGCGTTTCACCGTTACCGCAGCCCTCTGGATAGCCAGGTTGAGATGCTTGTGCCATGTTAGCCGCTTGTCAAGCTGTACTCCCAGGTATCTCACACTGGTCGAGACCTCAACAGCCTCATCTTTGACAGTCAACCCCTCTGGAATTCTCGAAAACTTGAATTTCTTCGAGAAGTTGATCGCCTCCGACTTGGCCGGATTAACCACAATCTTATTCTCCTCTAGGTACGGTATGATTTCCCTGTCCAACCGAGATTGAACCTGCCTCACAGCTACAACGCTCGAGAACGAATGGGCGTATATAGCGGTATCATCCGCGTATATGGCCGTATTCGTTCTATCGCATAAAGGGAAATCATAGGTATGTAGGGAGTAAAGGTGTGGTGACAGACTCGACCCCTGTGGAACCCCTGCTTCGATTGGATATTCTGCGGATCTTGTGTTGTTCACTATTACCGCAAAAGTTCTACCGACGACGTAAGAGTTGATCCACCTTACCATATATGAAGGCATGCCTGCTATCAGCATTTTGGATATCAGACCCTCAACCGACACTGAGTCGAAGGCTTTCTGCAGAACCATGACCGTGTTTCTCTCTCGAAATGTTGGACTTGATACATGTCCTAGCATTCATAAGCCTTCGGAACTCCATTCCGATAGTCATCCGGATTATCTTCGTTCACTCGCATTCCACCTCTGCGCTACGGAGCCCATGTATAAAATGTCCCGTTTTGATGAGTTGAGTATTTGCTACATTTTCCAAAATTACTTGCTATACATAATAATGAAAATAATTAATTTTTCATAGATTTTTCTGCTTTTATCGGCCAATAAACTTAAAGCTGCCACTCTAGCGGTTTCCGCAACATCTGGCGGTGTCAATGTGGAATTATCTTCAATATTCATTATTTAGATTGGAAAATTATGTGTCAAAATTTTACAGCGCACACAAAATCTGAATCCGTTGATGTCTGGTTGCCATGCAACACGCAAAATCATGCATTTACAGAGAAATCGATCATTAATGACAAATTGAGCTTTAATAGGGGTCATTATTGGTCGATTTCGTTTGCATTGAAGCATATTAAACAGACATGTTAATACGAGGTCGGCGGAAAATATTGATTACAATCGGATTCTATATTTTTGAATAGTTGGCAGATACTTTCTATATAGCAGTTAATTTGAACAAATTATTGTGTGCTTTAGTAACGACGACTGTTGATTCAGATGACACTTGGACTTTGGATGGTGGGAGCGAGGGTTCAAATCCACGCAGCCACATTTTTTTTTTCATTTTGTGAAATCGATTATTGTTTGATTTTTATAATAATTTTCACGACGTAGGTAGGTACGTATACAAAACGAAAAATAGATGTTTCACTCAACGGGTGAAGAAAGAAAAAATTATCTAAACCGTGTAAAAATGACGGCAGGAGAATTTATGATAAAAAGGATTATTAAAAATATTACAGATTTGTTAATGATTCAGATGGTCGTAGAAAAGGTATAGTGTACAATGAGCTTGAAATTACCCATTACCCACTCGTAGGTATATGAAATTTTGTAGTACGAGCGTAGCGAGCGACTCGTGGGAAATGTATGTCATTTCATGCTCATTGTACAATATACTACTTCCTACGACCTTATAGGAAAGTAACGTATATTGCATTGTACAGTCTCAAGGAAAGTATTTTCCACACACGTGCGGAAAGTAACTTTCGCACGCCTGCGGATATGCTGTCAAATTCCTAATTTATTCAGATCTACCGCTGTCAAATTGAGAAATATTTATATTTGAAGCACAAACTATTTGAAATATGAATGTTTCTTTTTCATATTTAAAAATAGATGTCATCGATTGTAATCATTTCCACGTACCTTCTACGGATACAATAAATAAAAATAAATAAAATTTTATTCTTAACGATAATCTGTTGTAGCGAATTGGTGCCGGACCTGTCACCTCATTTACAAATCTCACTTCAACATCGCTTCGGAATGTCAGCTGTCGTTTTCTAGAACCTTTGACAAGCGAAAAGGTGCGAATAATAGCGACGAAGATTCAAAATTTGAAATAAATATTGATGGAAAACAATTACTCCCTAATTATGATTTCAATGTTTGATTTCCAATAAACTCTTTTTTTTTCATCGATTTGCCATTTGTCATTCCACCTACTTATACCATGACTATCATGAAAACATCCTAAGTTGCATTAAATGGTGGTAGTGCGTTTCTTTTTTTTCTGGTATGGAATGTGACTGAGGTGACAAATCCAACTTTTCGACATCGGCAGCCCCCCTGATCACGTTTGAAAATCCTTAAAACTGTAAAATGTTTGCACTTTTTTTAGTTTTGTCCCATTTTGACCCTGCAGGGGAATGTTTTTGACAAAAAATCCTCTTTACATTCACAAACAAAAATAAATTTGCTTCGACATGATATCAAAATGGACTTGCTTGATTAACCCCATAGTTTTCGAGATACAGCTTGTCAAAATTTGACAAATTTTCCAAATGTGAAAATTTTAAGATAATTTCCATACTTCTTCATATTGTCTGTATATATTCAACTATCTGTCTGATGTGAGTCAGTGGAGTGAACATTTATTCAATTGAACATTTTGAAGGTGGATGGATGGTGTGGTTTTGTGGGGAAGAGGGCGTCAATCGTCAATGTTTCCTTCTCTTCGACGGACCAGGCCCAAGCAAATCCGCCAATTCACCCCCTTCATCATCCTGGATCTCCTGAAATGGGACGAAAATATGAATTTTTAGAATATCCCAAGGTGAAAACCTTGTTAAGGAGTCTTATTATAAATGGCATACACGTGTTGGTAAGTATGAATTGATAGAAATAACGGTTCTATAAGATTTGGGTGGATAATAAATAGAAATAATAATAACTTTCAGCAATAATAACAGTGTGAGAATACCTGATGTAGTTCCTCGATAACTGTATCTCCAGCGAGTTGGTTGAATGGGCGAGCAGCCTATCCATCTCGTCATTGTCGTCGAGTTCGTCCAAATCAAGAATGTTGACATCATCGTCTACCGTTATTTCAGGCAGGTTTTCGCAAGACTGGCCATTGCAAGTTCCGCAGACGAGTGAGCACTCCAAACCTGCTTTCCTGCAGCTGCAAGCATTTCGGCAACCCTTCATGCAACTGCAGGAAATCATGTTCAGCTGTAGCAACTCATCCCCATTCGAGCGGATTCTTGTGCGAAATGAATGAAGCTTCGCAGCATCTTGCGTAGGAGGAAGTCTGGCTAGGATAAAACTGGTCTTGGTTGCAGCCTTTGTGAAGAGCTGGTAGTGCAGGTCATTGATGGTTTGACTGGACCTTTTCCCACCGTACAGCTCGATGAGGATTTTCTCCCCGGCTTCAGCTACTTGGGCAGATGTCACAGCTGGATTAGAAAACGCTGCAGTTTTTTTTTGAGGTGTACATGATTCCTTAATATTTTAAACAACTTGAGTTTCCCTTGGCCGAAGAAGCACGAGGTGGAATCACAGCCACTGAATTCATTAGGTATCGTTATTCCTATATCTGTAAATCTTCCTCCCCCCTCCAATTAATAATAATAATAATAATATCGTTTATTTTTGCATAGTTACATGGCCATATAATTTGATTTTCAAAACTTATGCAAAGAAAGGAGCTGAAAACAATTTTTAAAAAGATCTAGTTCAGCCCCTACAAATTCTGTAACTAAAAAAAAATAGTAAGCGTTCGATTATAAGAAAAATAAATCGAGAGAAAAAACTTTACAATTATCTTCATCTATACTAATAATAATAATTGATGTACCTCATTGAAGTTACAGGAGACAGATATTAGAAGTATTACATTATTTATAAATTTGCAGTATATACAGGGTATTCCACATTCGATGGCCTATTAGACGTTTCTGGAGAACGGAACAATGGATAATATCAAAAAATTTTGGGCATGGATAATTGAATATGTTCTACCCGCCTAAAATGTTTCCGTCCATACAGTGTTGCCACTTGTATCAGAAAATAGTAGATACTTTGTTATTTCAAAGGGAACACCCCGTATATTACATCATTTTTGGAATTCTTATGAGATTACTCACAACTTTCCTAGATAATTCTCTATACCTATATGTGACGGTTTTCAAGATAAAAATTATTTTGTCAAATTTTTGTGTAAAACCTGACCATTGAAAAATAATTTTTTTTCTCACAATGCAAATTAAAAAAATATTACAATTTGGGTCATAGCTGCATAACACCATTAAGTATCAGCATACAGGGAGGATCAGAAGTAAATTCCTTTCGGGGACTCATGAAGATAATTGAAACTCGGTTTTTTTCAAATGGAACACCCTGTATACTATCTACTTTTTTAATACAACTAACCAGTTTGAATAAGTTTCATCAACTATGTCCTATACCTATCTCCTACCGTTTATGAGATATTGATGATTTTATGATTTTTGATGTCTGTGCAAGTATACAATTTTGAATATAAATTGTGGAAAATCTATCGAATAACAAATAAGACCTTCATCTTTTTTAAAACGGTGTAATTGAATATATAATATAATATAATAGTTTATTGGTATAAAAAGTCAAAGACTGTCTGTGGTGTGAGTGTAGCCTATGTTTAAAATTAGTATCGATAAATACTGAGTAAAATAAAAAATAAGTTATTCTCTCACATTAATGAATTTGACATGTCCAGTATTCAAGCAACAAAGCAACAAAGCGGTCACCAAAAGCGAAAATGTAAATTACAAAACACATACAATTCAACACACAGCTGTTTTCACATAAAAGTACAGGAAAATTTATAAAAAATAATATAATGAAGACAACTGAAGTTTTAAAGTCAACAGGATTTGATAAAAAACACATGCCTAGTATACAACCAACATAGTGGTCAATAAATACGAAACATGAAAATTACAAAATAAACAAGCAATTCAACACATAGAAAATACATAAGAAGTAATTGAAGGTAGACAAATGAGCTGAGATGGAATGAAATCTCCTTACACCGTTATACCAGCCTCCACCAGCTCATGAACAGTAACAGCCGTATGCATAGTCAATCGCCAGCGACTCGCCAGAGTTTCGCCGTTCGCTACTCAAGGATTATAATGCACAGTCGAGCTCCAAAAAAGTGGTACATCTCCAGCGTTTCGCTAAAATGTGACTTATCGCGTAGTTGTCACTTTTTTGGAGCTCGACTGTGCATTATAATCCTTGTGTAGCGAACGTCGAAACTCTGGCGAGTCGCTGGAATTGACTATGCATACGGCTGTAAGTCTGTTTGAATCAAGTAAATATTTTTTTAGCTTTTTCTTGAATCCTCTATAAGATGATATCTCTTTCATTTCCACAGGAATAAAGTTGAAAAATCTTGGTACTAAATACGAAAAGCATCTTTGTCCTATAGATTTTGAAGCAAGCGGTGTTTTGAAATATTTGGATTTGTGTCTTGTTTCGTAAGAATGTTCTAGTCTTCGAAGATAAGATTTAGCTCGGAATTCAAAGCAGGTTGATATAAAGAAATAATGTTGACGAATGTCAAGGATTTTAGATTCGGAGTATATCAAATCAGATGAGTATCGTGAGGGCTTGTTCAGTAAAATTTTCAAAAAGGATTTTTGAAGAACTTCTCTAAATTTTTAATATGTTCTTTTAGTGCACTTCCCCACCCTAATACATGAACTTTCCTTCATACTGGGTGTACGATAAATATGGTTAAGTTGACAGTATAAAGAATGAAAAATGAAATTGATTAAATTCATTCGACACAAGATATAATATTACAAAATTCACTTAGCAATAATTATAACACATTTGATACTAAAAACTAAAATTTCAGTAGCTTAGATGCTTGAAATGCTGACCATTCACTTGCAAACATTGATGAATCGATGTTATTACATGATCAGTCGTTGCTCTGCGGATTTCCGATGGGTCGATTTCTCCGAAAGCACATATTACCATGTATTCCAGTACCTGTTTTTTATTAACAGGTGTTCATTAAACCTTTTCTATTACTGTTCACCAGAGATGAAAATCTAAAGGATTGAGATCTGGTGACCGCGGCGGCCAAATCCAAGGAACAAACGTCGTATCCACCAATTTTCGAACAAATCAGTGACTTCTCTGCTCACTTCACGTGTACGATGTCCAGGACTCATCCAACTGATGCCAACAAATATAATATAAGTTCAAAGGTTAATTGTCCAAGAATTCACCAAGAGTTGTTGTCAGAATATCCAAATATTTTCCAGAATTCAACTTTTCTCCATAAATGCAATTTGAAAATTTGTCATCCATAAGCATACGAGTACAATTTCTGTTGTCCAAAAATGATTATTCCGACGATTGAACACTCCCTCACCACTCCATATATTACCTTTTGGTATGTCCATTTTAATAGCATTTCGCTAAATTCTACACGTTTTAGTTGATCATATCTATACAAAGTTTGCAGCCTGATGAATGTATTCTGAATTTCGCTACTGAATTTCAACAAAAATAAAAGTGTGTCATGATTTGCTCCTAATAGCCAGATTTGAAGAAGAAAAGAATGAACATGACTGTTTGTTTTTTACGTGGACAGTAAAACTATAGGCAGAATTCGCATCACATAGATCAAATAAAACTCTTAACAAAATTTCGAGAAAGCCCTTCACTCACCTTTGGTGTGATTCTGTGGAGGGTTGTCTGGAAGAGTCCATTTATGCTTTTGTTGCAACGTGTGCATGTATTCAAAATGCCATCTTTGCCAGAAACTGCTATGCAAGTGCTGGAGCAATTGCCACCGAGAAAGTCTGTTCAATTTCAAATGGGACAAGTCTGGGTCCGGAATTACTGACACAGGATTTAATGTCAAAAAATGACCTGGAGTTAATGCCGAAAGATCATTTGGGTCCGAGCTCATGGGACACAAGGGTCGTGAGTTCAACAAAGCCTCAACCTGAGTAAGCACAGTGTATAATTCCTCAAATGTTAAAATTTGTGTACCAATTACGCGCGATAAATGAGTTTTTACTGATTTTATGCCTGCCTCAACTAATCCAGAAAAATGACTGCCCGCGGGAGGTGAAAATGACCAAGAAATTTTTTCTGATTTGGAAGCATGTTCCATTATTTGTAGTAGGTATTTATTTGTAGCCACAAAGTTTGTAGCGCAGTCACTATAAATTCTAGTTACTTGGCCACGTCTGGCAATGAAACGTCTCAAAGCACAACAAAAGGCCTCGGAACTTAGGTCTGAGACAAGTTCAATATGTATCGCCTTAGTAGCAAAGCAGACGAACACACAGATATAAGCCTTTTGGGTTTTAGCTCCCCGGCGTTTTGCAAGCGTTATAAAGTAAGGTCTTCCAAAGTCTACAGAGACAACACTGAAGGCTTTAACCTGACTTATACGGGTATTAGGTAAATTGCCCATAGGGGGTTGAAAAGTCTTAGGGGAGAGTCGCCAACATTTAATACATTTCGATAATACTTTACGTATAGCTCTGCGGGGAGATAATATCCAGTAATTTTGTACCAATAAATAATGAAGTGTTTGTAATCCTGGGTGACAATTTTTTACATGTGTTTCTTCTATAATTAATTCGATAAGTCGACATGAACGGGGCAATAATATTGGGTGCATTTGATCGTAATGCAGTGTAGAATTTTTTAATCTACCACCAACTCGTAGAGTGCTTTGTTCATCTAGAAACACACTTAATTTTCTAAATTGTTTAGGAAGTAATTTCTGACGTTGCAAATCGGATATAACGTCAGGAAAAAATTGATGTTGCACCCGTTTGATAAGAATCAATAGAGCAGATTTCAAATCATTATCAGAAAAATCATCAACTTTGCGGTTTTTTGAATTTTGTATGTTGTATGTGAAACGAAGTACGAACGCTACTATCGTTTTTATTTTTCTCAGTGAAGAAAATTTATCTAACAGATAATCTAAAGAGTCGAATGTCAGAAAACTTGTTAAAGCAACTTTTCTTTCTTCAGCATTAATATTTTCTGGAAATCGACAATCACCAGAAACCTTTGGTAAAGCATAGCTTGATTCACGTAACCAAGGCGGGCCTACCCACCATAAGGGGTGCGTCACAAGTTCGGACGGAAGGCTACCTCTAGATCCACAATCGGCAGGATTGTCTGCAGAAGAAACATGGCACCAGCACATATTTCTTAAATTTTCTTGGATAAGAGATATTCTGTTGGCTACAAACGGTTTGAATCTATGAGGGCTGCTATTAATCCAGTGAAGAACAATCATTGAGTCTGACCAACAAACCATAATACGAAAATCAATTGAATGAAAATACGTTTCAATAACAAATCTCATCAATTTTGAAAGAAGAAGTACAGCACATAACTCAATTTTAGGGGTAGATAATTTTTTTAAAGGTGTTATTTTAGATTTTGCACAAAGCAAAACAGTGTCAATCTTATTTTTTTAAATAATTCTTATATAAACGCAAGCAGCATAACCTTTATCTGACCCATCACAAAAACCATGAAGTTCATATAACGAGTCGAACGAAGTAACTAAGCGGGGAATTTTTATAAAAGATAATTGTGTTAATTGGGACTTATAGTTTTCCCACTCCTTCAAAATATTTTCTGGGGGATGATCATCCCAATCCAGAACTATTGTCCAGAGTTTTTGAATCATTAACTTGGCGAACATAATGACAGGTGTCAAAAATCCTATCGGATCATAAATTCGTGCGAGTTCACTCAACATGTTACGTTTAGTACATTCCTTGTCAAGTGGAATCACTGAATAGCAGAAATAGTCCGATAAAGAATTCCATCTCAGTCCAAGAACCTTGAGGGTTGAATCGGAATCGAAAGAAACTGCATTATCATGTAAATGATCCTTCGATAAATGTTCGAGCAATTCAGGAGAATTACTTGCCCACTTTCGTAACTCGAAGCGACCCAATTTTAACAAAGAAATTAAATCATTTTGTAGCGAAAGCGCTTCTTCAACATTGTGACACCCTGTAACAACGTCATCTACGAAAATATCGTTGAGTAAAATATTTGAAGCCTGCGGATAGGTCTGTATTTCATCTTCAGCAAGTTGCCTCAGGGTCCTGAGGGCCAAAAATGGGGATGAACTAACCACGAAAGTAACTGTATTCAACCGATACTCTTTCAGCGGTTCGTCAACCGAAAATCTCCATAATAATCTTTGATAATCTCTATGTTTGGGATTAATTCGAATTTGCAAAAACATGCTTTTGATGTCTGCCGTAAAAACAATTGAATGTTGTCGAAATTTTAATAAAACAGCAACAATGTTCTGTTGGAGTTTTGGCCCAACCAGTAGAGTATCATTCAGTGAAGTACCGGTGGCATCTTTGGCACTAGCATCGAATACGACTCTCAATTTTGTTGTCGTGCTCTCAGGTTTCAAAATACAGTGGTGAGGAATATAATAAGCATTGGCAGTTGACGAAAAGACTAACTCCATGTGTTTATTGTCTAAATATTTTTTCATAAAATCCGAATATTCACGGTATAAGTTGGGATTCGCAATAAGTCGGCGTTCCAACGAATAGAAACGGCGTAAGGCAGGCGGTTTTGAATCAACAAAAATTGGCGGCGACTCAAAATTTCGAAATGGCAAGGAAACCGTATAACGGCCCTCGCTGTCACGAAAATAGGTTTCATTATAAATTTTTTCAGATAAAATATCGTCTGGTGAAAGAATTTCCCTATCGGGTACTTCCTCAATCTCCCAGAGCCTTTTTATGGTGTCATTTATCACTCTAGTAGCAAAAAATGCGTTAACATGTGAATGCTCTTGTTTACTAGCGGTTCCCATCAAAATCCAACCAAAAATGGTGTTAAATGCGGTGGGTTGATTAACATCACCCGTTATTTTACCAAAATCTGGATCGGCAAGATTCAAATTTGAAATATGAGACCACTTTTCAGAATCAACTTGTGAGTTGGGTATGCTGGAACAAATAATATCTAAAATGGTTGCCTCAAAAATTATTTCATGTGAGGAACCTTCCAATGGCTGAATTGCACAATGTGTCGCACCATAAGAGGCACTTGTACTCATATTATTGAGACCGTAAACAGTAAGAGACTGGTGGTGCTTCGGTAGACCCA
The DNA here is from genome assembly GCA_944452925.2 of Chrysolina oricalcia. Lineage (NCBI taxonomy): Eukaryota > Metazoa > Arthropoda > Insecta > Coleoptera > Chrysomelidae > Chrysolina > Chrysolina oricalcia. The sequence continues at coordinate 16,723,089 of OX101816.2, forward strand.
GTTGTCTTACAAATTTTTTCGAAATATATGAACACTCGGATCCACTGTCAAGAATACATCGGGCGAAATGTAAATTATTATGAATATCACGAATGTGAACTCTCACAGTAGCTAGCAAAACAGTAGCGCTTTGCACATTTGCGAGTTTTTGTCGATCAACAACGTAGTTCGAAGAAATGTTTACAGGGTCGGCTCTAGGTATACTTGTTAAAGCAGAAGTTGAATTATAGGAATGTTCTGAATTTGATGAATTCGAACTCGAGTGATTGACATTATCCGTATTAGTATGGCCACTTTGGCGATTGTTGAAATGAAGAGTGCTATGATGACGTGACTGACAATATCTGCAAGTTGATTGAGAGTTACATTTGCTGAATAAATGTGAATGACTGAGACAATTAGAACATAGATTTTTTTGCTTGACGATATCGTAACGTTCTTGAGGCGTTTTTGCTAAAAACGTAGGACACTTATAAATTAAATGATCATTTTTGCAAAAATTGCATCTATCGATAGATTTCGTAAAAAAGTTTGCACTATTACGATTTGAAGAGTGTTGAGTAAAAGAAATATTTTTAGATCTTTGTCGTGACGTAGAAGCCGAGTTGTTATCGATAGTTTCGAAAGCCAAACATTGTTTTCTCAAAAAATCGGTCAATTCTTTATAAGTAGGCATAGAGTTGGACTTATGTTCAAGCTCAAATCGCGTTATGACGGTTGAATCAAGTTTTTTCAAAAGCATTTGTACAAGAATGAAATCCCAATGCTTGACGGGATATTTCATGTTAGTGAGAGCAGCGGTATTTTCAGTGAAGGTATCTAATATTTTCCTAAGCATTTGTGGATTCTCTGAGTTGAGGCGGGGACAATTTTCAATCTCATTCCAGTGTGAGGTTGCGAGCATTCTCTCGTTGGAATATCGTTCAGTTAAAGTATTGTAGGCAATTAAATAATTATCTGAGGTAATGGGGGTACACTGTATCAGCGATTTAGCGGGACCTTCAAGAGCGGCAAGTAAATGAGAAAATTTCTCTATTTTGGTCAAAGCGGTATTATTGTGTATGAGGGCGTTGAAAATATCGATGAATGAAATGAAGTTTTTGATATCACCATTGAATTTAGAAAGCTTTAGTTCAGGGAGTTTGACGCGAGGTACACTGTCTTCCAGTATGCCAGTCTTTGATTCGAATAAATCATAATGAATGGTTCCAATGGAAAAATATGTATTTTCAAAATCAAGTCTTATTGAGTCTTGAGCAGGAAGTTCAGCCTCGTTTGTGACTGAAAGTAATGTTACGATTGTGTAGTGCTGCTTAAGAAAATTTGAATTTATAGATTCAATCAGTTTGAAACGTTGTATGAACTCTGAACGAACTGAAGTATCATTTACGGCCTTGCTGGCAATTGCAGACGAGATATTTCAACTTCTCTATGAGCTTTAGCAGTCTTGATTTTATTATCATCTGGCGGCATATTAAAGAAAATAAATTAATATTTTAACTGAAATAACTTTACTGAATCCGGTCCTGTATGTCTGTTCAGCAATGAACAGGGAACTTTCTCGGCAAGAAATATAAAATGGTGGGTGAATACCTACGAAATTTATGAAATGAATTTCAAATAATCTAGGTTCGAAGGACCAAAAAATGTTTGTTTTTTACGTGGACAGTAAAACTATAGGCAGAATTCGCATCACATAGATCAAATAAAACTCTTAACAAAATTTCGAGAAAGCCCTTCACTCACCTTTGGTGTGATTCTGTATGTGGTTGTTGGAGTTGCGTCAAGCGGAGCCGGCCGGCGGGAACTTCTTGGTCGTTATAAGCGGGTTACGAAACGAAGCGGATTGCATAAGTAGCGTAAAAACGTTCAAGCGCGCACTATCGAACAGTACCATTCAAACCTGTTAGCGTGTCACTCCTCATGGCTTGACTGCCGGAATGTCTCCTGACCATTCGCATGCGCAGAATTTCCGAGTGAGGTGCTTTCGAAGCGCGAAAATTCAATTACCAGAAATCTGATGTGATTTGATATGCTTATAAAAAAATTAATAATTCAAATAATTCTGTGTACTTAACAATGACATTAACGTTTTTCAATAGTCCGACTGACACGGTTATAAATTTAATCCACCAAAACGTATAGAATTTTGCGAAATGTTACTAACATGGACATACGAAGATCCCAACTTTTTGAAAAAAATTACTTGGACCGATGAATCACAATTCTCACGTGAGGAAATATTCAATCGTCGGAATAATCATTTCTAGGCCTCAGAAAACCCTCATTTCGTTAGAGAAAGGGGATTTCAACAAAAATTTAGTTTCAATGAGTTTTGTATGCTTATGGATTATAAAGTTTCAATTTGCATTTATGAGGAAAAGTTGAATTCTGAAAAATATTTGGATATTCTGAGTTCAACTGTGAGTGAATTCCTGGACAATTTACCTCTGAACTTATATTATAATTGTTGATATCAGTTGTATGGGGCTCCTGGACATTGACGTGAAGTGAGCAACGTACTCAATAATTTGTTCGAAGATCGGTGGATACGACGTTTGAGACCTTGGATTTGGCCGCCGCGGTCACCAGATCTCACTCGCCTAGATTTTTATCTCTAGAAAAAATAAAAGGTTTATAGAACACCTGTGAATACAAAACAGGAACTGAGGTGCGTTTCAATATTACGTCCGACGTGCGTCCGACGTATAACTTTTCTTTATTTTTTAGTTTCGATATTAGAACGTCTTGTCCGACAACTTCATTCCATCGTTTCAAAATTCTTGAGTGGAACGTCCGACTGTCAACTATTTACCCCACGATTTAGGAGAGCGTTTCAAAATTCAATCCGACAGATATCGCCCGACGAAACAACTATGACGTCATACATCGTCCGTTACCGGACGACAGACGTTAAATTGAAACGCACCTCTTGAAAACAGGGTAAGATGTGCTTTCGGAGAAATCGACCCATCAGAAATCCGCAGAGCCACGACAGATCATGTAATAACGTCGATCCATCAATGTTTGCAAGTGCATTTCAAGCATCTAAGCTTTCATTTTTCATTCTTTAAACTGTCAACAAAACCATATGTATCGTACACCCAGTATGAAGGAAAGTTCATGTAGTGAATTACACCTTTTTCAAATAAGATGAAGGTCTTATTTGTTGATCGATATATATTCCACGTTTTATACTTGAAATTGCATACTTGCACAGACCTCAAAAATCATAAAATCATCAATATCTCATAAACAGTAGGAGATAGGTATAGGACATAGTCGATTAAACTTATTCAAACTGGTCAGTTGTATTAAAAAACTAGATAGTATACAGGGTGTTCTATTTGAAAAAACTGAGTTTCACCTCGAAAGGAACATACTTCTGAGCCTTCCTGTATGCTGAAACTGAGATCCAGTTCTTCCCCAGAATACTCAATGGTGTTATGCAGCTATGATCCATATTGAAATATTTTTTAAATTTGCATTGGGAAAAAAAAGCAATTTTCCAATGGTCAGGTTTTACACAAAAATTTGTCAAAATAATTTTTATCTCGAAAACCGTCACATATAGGTATAGGGAATTACCTGTAAAAGTTGTGAGGAATCTTATAAGGATTCCAAAAATGATGTAATACATGGGGTGATCTATTTAAAATAACAAAGTATCTACTACTATCTGATACAAGTGGCAACACTGTATTGACGAAAACATTTTAGACGGGTAGAGCATATTTAATCATCCATGCACACAAATTTTTGAAATGATCCATCGTTCCGTTCTCCAGAAACGTCTAATAGGCCATCGAATGTGGAATACCCTGTATATTTGCAGGTCTAAGACAAGTTAAACAGTTCTTTTTTCAATTTTGATTTGAAAACGGTAAGCTTGGCGGATTTCAATGGTTCTCATTGTAATATATTCTGCAGGTTTTTTTGCTTTATTTCTCCGATAGAACAAAAAACCATGGAATGTTCAGAAATATTTGATGTATTTTGATATTAATATTGTACTAGAAGATTTGGTGATTCGAGTTTGTGAATCAATAACTTGCTGAAGATTGAAAGTTTCAATATAGTGGATGAGTTCCTTAGTGCTTGAATTATCCATATTTGAAAAATGTTCACATCCCCTCCACATATTATCTCATCGCAGGTTACTGAAAATTGCAATAGTGTGTTTTCAAATATGTCCATAAACTCCGAAAAATTACCTTTTGGTGGTCTGTCCAATGTACCAATATTATAAATTCGCTTATTCAACTTAATCTGAACCCAAATTTGTTCCAAATGATTATTACTTTGCACATCCAAAATTTCACTTTTCAAATTGTTATTTACGTACATACCTACACCACCACCTCGAGATCCTCTATCCCTTCTCAACATTTTGTAACCTCTCACATTTACTGTATCATTTGTTATTTTCTCAGATAACCAAGTTTCCAAAATTCCTAATACATCATATTTTTTTGTAGTAAAAGTGTCTTAAACTCAGCAAAATGATTGGTCAAAGATCTGACATTTAAAAACGCACAATTCAAAGTTCTCATTTCCTGTTATATCCAATAAAGTAAATGAAAACAAAAAGAGTCCTTTTAAGAATATATGAAAGTAGTTCTCACAAAACAGTAGTTGTTACAAATATATGTAACTATATAATATATATATATATATAAATAAAATAAATAAATGATTTCTCCCGAGTAGGTAGTATAAATTGCAGTGCCGGCCATCATGTAATTATTTTGTTAATTTTGTTAACAATATTAAAATGAATACAGTTTTCCTTCACTGACTCATATAATACAGGTTATTGAAGACTTAAACATGAACATTAGCTTAAAATTTTCTATTATTTATTTATTTATTACGATTTTGGGATACAAGCAGGTGTCAACCCAATACAGTATCCACCAATTCACTAAGTACATTTAACTCATGGTTTACAATTTTTTTTTTTTAACTATAAATATCTATACCTACCTGTATACATTTAAATAGGAAAAATGTGTTTAGTACGAGATTTGAATGAGGATATTGACATACAAGATATATCCAGCTCAGAGCAAAATCTATTGAAGGTATCGCTCAATCTAGGAATAGGAGAATTTTGGCCTAAATTGGTATTCTTATGTGTAATCTCAAGGAGAGCCTCATTTCTAGTGTTTCTGGAAGGCACGTGGAAACCCACTAAAGCTAGAACAAACATATATTTGAGAATTTTGAACATGTAGACCAAGTTAGTTATTATTCTTCTTTGCTCTAATGTCAAAATATTGAATGAAAGTCTTACCGAATTTAAATTTTCAATGTTTAAAACACCATTTACCTTAAAGTTCAAAAATCTTATGAACCTACTTTGGATTCTCGTCGTACCTTGTATAAGTTATAATGTGGATTCCAGATAACACTAGAAAAGCTCAGTCTGCTATAAATGTAGGCAAAATATAATGACTGAATAGCCTTCTGAGTTCTAAAATTCTTGCATACTCTGCTAATGAAACCTAACATTTTGCTACATTTATTAACGATATATTCACAATGCAGATAGAAACATAATTTATTATCGAAAATTACTCCTAAATCTTTGATGTGATTGACTCTTACTAAAATTTTACCAAGTAAGTTGTAATCGAATTAAAATTTATGCTGATTTTTCGTGAAGGAAATTGTAGAGCATTTGTTAAGGTTAAGGAACAATCGGTTTGAACTGCAAAATTGTGAAAAACGACGTAAATCGGACTGAATATTCAAACAATCAGCAGATGATTTAATTTTTGAAAATATTTCCAAGTCATCAGCGTAAAGTAAAATGTTGGAATGTTTAAAAAAAAATTTCATATTGTTTATGAAAATCAGAAACATTAAAGGGCCGAGATGAGAGCCTTGCGGCACCCCAGATGTAACAGTGATAGGTTCAGACTTGAAACCGTTGATTGTCACGATTTGTGATCTATTGAAAACGTAAGAGGCAAACCATCTTAGCAGATCTCCATGTATACCCACCTCAGCAAGCTTTTACAAAAGTATGTTATGATCAATTTTATCGAAAGCTTTACTGAAATCCGTATAGATGGAGTCTACTTGGATTCTCTTGTCCAAAGAATCTGATATGTATTGACAGTAAATCATCAAGTTGGTTTCAATAGATCTTTTAGCAAAGAAACCATGTTGTTCCTCAATTATCAATCCTTTGATGTTCGGAAATAGATGATGGAAAATCTGAAAATTTTGGAGAGTTGTATCTCAGTACCTATCGGAATATTATAGAAAGTTCATTCTAGTTTAAAAATTTATTGATGGGTCTTTATCAAAAACATGCCTCTTCATGGTCAAAATGGGACAAAACCAGAAAAAATTGCAAAAATTTAACAGTTTTTGGGATTTTCAAAAGTGATCCGGGAGGCTGCCGAGGTCGAAAACTTGGGTTTGTCACCTTAGTCACATCCCATACAAGAAAAAAAAATCTACCACAACCATTTGATGCAATTTAGGCCTATGCTTTCCATGACAAGGTTACTGGATTACTATACTCGGAACATATTTTGATATTTTCGACAAGCTTAGACTTTATCGATAGGCATGCCATTTTTTATTCCAACTACATACAGCATGTTCATCTTATAAACAGAGAGGCATACTGCTTAAAAAGGCATATATTTTTGTTAATATTTTGTAATGTTTTTGCTTATGCCTGTAGTTTTTAGTCTCTTGAACGATATGCATATTTCATAAACATCATACATTACCATAAACTGTATGAAAATGGAATCGAATACTGCGTAAAATCGCGTAATGTTATTTCGTAGATGTTCAAATTTATTGCAGTGTTAACAGCACTTGGGCATACTCAATCGCTACGTCATCTTTTTTCAAACAGTTCTATAACAAGAACGTGTATACTTTGTTACGGGTCAAACCCATCTTTAAATTCGTTTAGCAAATGAGATAAATCAAAACAATTTTCATTCCCTGTATTCAATAATTAATAATTTATAAATCTCATCTTTATATTCATTCAGAATATAAGATGATTTGAGACAATTTTCATTCACTATATTTAGTGATAATTACCAATCTTATATTTATTTAGATTGTAAAATAATTCAAGACATTTTTCATTCACTTTATTAAATAATAACTACAATCTCAATCAATCGAATTGCTGGAACTATTGGAAGAGACATCCTACTGAACCCTGTTATGCTTCTGGTTATGGTATCTGAAAGATAAAGGAAAATATTATTACATTTTAAATATCTTGAGAGATCAGTGAAGTTGGTTTGAATGTTTTAGACGATGTAGTAACTTGATTACTTATATTTCGGACGTCCATCATCTTAATGGTTGAAAGATTTCTATCTCTTTCAAATTTTTCACAACGTTTCAATTGCTTGAATCCGCAATCGTCTTCTGATGGATAATGACAAAATCACATGCTACGCGACCGTTTATAGGTCTATAATTAAAGTGTAATTATGGTGTAATTACGCGCGGTCTTGTGGCGCGCGTGGTTTCGCGCTTTTTCTCCCTCCAAAACGGTCCATAAGCGGTTTCCATACGTTTTTAATTTCCACGCTTGGTTGACTGAAGGCACTATTGGCTTCTATATAGGTGGTTTCCATAAATTTTCGTTTGAACCAATTTTCCTTTCTATGAAGAACACTAGTAGTCCGCAAGCCCTCGTACAAAACCTAAGGTGATAACCAGCAAGTTGTAACTTTGTATACTGTTTAAGTATGCCAAGTCCGACAAGATTTCGCAAAGAAGAAATCTTGATAGTGGAAAGTTTTCCTTTGGCTTTCTCAAAAACATGTCAATTTCGCATTTATATGTAAGGTAATGACCAGCATTTAGTTTTCAAGTTAAAGTGAAATATATTTACTAAAATTATTCTAAAAAAAAATTGTCTGACAAAAAGTTTAGGTACTTCTAGTTTGTCTGCCACTCTAAACGTGTCGATTTTACGACTTGTAGGTTGGCAACAACCAGCAATCTGAGTTTTCTAGGAGCATACACTAATCAAATGAGATTTTCAATGGCACCATTGTCCGACAAAATTAATAGGGATCTTCAGCAGTCCGACGCTCCAAAGATGTCGATTTGACGACAACAATGTTGGTGATAACCAGCTGTCGGACAAAAGTGGCAACTGAGAAAAAAATATAATACTTATCGGAAGTATCCATTGTCCAACAAAAATATTGGACAGTTTTGCCTGTCCGACAACAAATGTTGAAATTTTTTAATTTCTCGCGATAGAAGTAAAAATTCAAAATTATATAAAAATACAATGTTGCTTTACAGATTATTTCTTAACTTGAAAAATAAATAAACATGAATTTTTATAAAGAAAAGAATCATTCATCATCTCCTTCTTCAGTAGATTCTTCGCTCGCACTCAAAGTATCACTTTCATCGCTTGTCTCGGATTCTGACTGTGCTGCACTGGCAGAGTGGACGCCATCTAAATCTATATTAAGATCGAAATATTTATACAGTCCAATTAAGTCGGCACCATATGGAAAACTTCTTTATTTTTAATTTTAGTAAAAGAACTCATTGTTCATAAATGGTTCTACATGGTCTTAAATCTAATATGCAACCATCAAATATAAAAAAATTTCAGTTGTATGCGAGGTTTCTTAAAGAATATGAATTCGATGCTAGAGTAAAGTACCTTCATTTTTGACAATTCGCGAAATGCGTTCCTGCTAGATGGCGCTCAGATTTTAGGCACGAAACAGTGTAATGGTGATCAGCCTCCAAATTCCATAAGAGACCATAGTGTTTAATTGTATTCTAATTCAAATTTGAATAAATTGCTGAAGATGTTGAAAATTGAAATTATTTGATCAGACATTTTCGTATACGTAGGTATTGCCACTTTTTGCCTAACTCTTTGTTTTCAATCAATGGGAAAATAATGTAATGAAACTTTGTGTTTGGTACTAAGCATTAAGCATTGGGGCACCGAGCAAATAAACCAGTTTCAAGTTATCTGATTTCGAAACTATGAACACCAAAGAATATCATCAAACTCATGTCGATTATGTATAGATCTATTATCAATTTAATGTAAAAAGACTTCACTACAATATTTTCATCGGCAGAGAGAAGAGGCGAAATACATTGCGATTACAAAACAAATTATTCAGATATTTTTATCTTTCTATTTGTTTTTCAGGAATAAACAGCCTGTAGCCTGTATATGTTTACATGCCTAAATGTGTGGGATATTGTATAGCTTGGTGGTTTTGGTTAGTGCTTATATATAAAAAGTAAAATTTTAATATTTTTTTGGCAGTTTTCAACAAATTTACCAACTTTATTGTCGGACAAGTATATCGTTGTCTTATATATTCTATTTCTTTAAAAAAAAGTCAAGACAACATTGCTGGTTATCACCAACAGTGTTGTCGTCAAATCGACATCTTTGGAGCGTCGGACTGCTGAAGATCCCTATTAATTTTGTCGGACAATGGTGCCATTGAAAATCTCATTTAATTATTGTAAGCTCCTAGCAAACTCAGATTGCTGGCTATCGCCAACCTACAAGTCGTGAAATCGACACGTTTATACTGGCGGACAAACTAGAAGTACCTGAACTTTTTGTCGGACAATTTTTGTCCTTACATATAAATGCGAAAATGACATGTTTTACAGAAAGTCAAAGGAAAATTTACCACTATCAAGGTTTCCTCTTTGCGAAATCTTGTCGGACTTGGCATACTTAAACAGTATACAAAGTTACAACTTGCTGATTATCACCTAAGATTTTGTCTTCATCAGTGAAGTTGTTCACATCCTGTACAGCAGTTTAGAAGTAATTCATCTAACCTCACAAGTTTAAAATTCGAACATGTTCCATCAAATGTAAACAAAGGCCAACTTCTTAGTAATTTTCTCATTTATCTACTTCATTTTCCCACCAATTTCTTTCACTGATTATTTCAAATAAGATCATGATTCGACCTTGGATAATTTGCACTGATTCTGACATTTAGCCCCAAATTGAGAGATTTTACCTCCAGTTTTTTTGGCTTACCTTGAGTGAATACATGTTTCACTGTTAAACACAAATTTGTGGATTTTCTAGCCATAAAGGAGAACTTGTATAATATTCCATACATACATGGTGGTTCTTCGGGTTGTAAGGCCGACGTATGACGTATGACGTTTCGCCAACAAGAGTGGTTAGCATTGGCTGTGTCTATGAGAGAAAAGCGGAAAGCGCTTTGCTGGATGAAGCATAAAAGCACTTCACAAGTCTACTAGACGGTCCATAAAATGTCAAATTACAGGCCGCTGAACCGCTTCAAATAGATCCAGCGGAAAATTAAGCGCTTTATTTATCTACAGCGGCTGCAAGAGCTGTCAGACGTCTATCACGTGAAGCGTAAAAGCTGCTGCACGCTGTTAGACGCACCCATTTTTAAGAGATATTTTCCTTTTTCAAGTTTCTGATTTCTTAATTCGCTGTTAAATGCTTGACATTTGTTATACGTTGTCTCAATAAATACCTGTGATTTGACTTTCTTACATCTGATTGGTCCATAGCGTTAGCTTACATCATAGAATCGTTCGTACCGTTATTTCGTGGGTAGGGAGCTAATTGAGAATTTTTGAGAACTGGAAGCCAAACCTTGTTCAATTGTAGTCCTTGAGTTTCTTCAAATTTCACTCTATGGTTATCGTTGTTGAGAGTATGTTCTGCGACAGCGGATTTTTGTGTGTGCCCTAACCGACAGCAAGTCTTGTGCTCTTTGATTCTTGTTTTAACGGAGCGTTTCGTGGTTCCGATATAAACGCTGCCACAGGAACATGGAATGCGATAACCCCCGAAGAGCATAGTACGTCTCGTTTGTCCTTCGCTAATCTAAAGCGGTCTTTCAGTTCTTTTGAAGGTTTATAAACGGTTGTAATCTCATATTTTCGTAGAATACGGCCAATACGATCTGTAACTCTGGGAACATATGGTAAGAATGCTTTTTTTTCGGTGTTGGTTTGACTACTACTTGGTTCACTGGATGGATAGTCATTTGGTCTGCTATTGATTCTTCCTTCTCTGATTTCTCTTCTATTTTTCATACATATTATTATAGATGATAATAATTCACCCATCTGAAATCAGTCTACAAGTAAGATCAATTTTTCTTATCTATTGGATAAGCGGTGCACTTCATAAGTCACCATGGTGGTACCTCTACACAGGTTCTACCTGACCGCTACCTCAACTTGAGATCAACCCAGCTAATACTCAGTAGTTGCCTCTAAAACAAAGAGGATTAACGTATAAAACAACTATTTATTGTATAGAATAAAAATATCATAAAGTAAAAATACCTACCTCATTCGAGACATTGTACACCTCAAGTACACTTCAGGGTTGTCGTTATCAAGTGACCTGTAAAATCATTATTCTCTCTCATGGAAGTTGATGTTGGTACAGCTGTTCAGAGACTCAATAGACTAGTTTAACTAAACGGATATATTTTACCCACCAACCCCTCCCGACAGAGCATCATTCTTCGAAAAGTAATTCTTGTCGTATCTAGCTAGCTTGCTAGATTTTCCATCTACATCAGAGGGTAGCAACTCATCAGTGGGCCAGTTGCAGCCTGTTTAAAAACGCGGAAAATTTCCTTATTCACATACAAATTCACGTGACCACACCAGCCCTTCGGACCCACCCTAACGGTGTGCCAATGGATTTCCGAGTTTTTCATTTTCATTCTTTCATTACAAAACACATGGCAGCCTGATTAAAATCGTACCGAAACACATAATTTTCGAACAAATGATGAATAACTTTTTGATTCATGCATTATTATCATGAGGATATACGTACTAGTCCAAGCAATAGGGAAAAGTGCGTGCAAAAATTAATATCCGACAAAAAATTATATGAGCGTATAGGAAATTGAAATTCAGCATTAGTTTCTATTTCATGTGACTCGATCGTCATTACCGATCATAACCTAAAAAATTGGCAAAGTTGCGAAAAGCGTTGATAACTAATAAACTAGAGCTCCGATCGAAAAAAGCCGAATTAGGAAATTGTAGGTATTAAAAAAATCTATCAATTTTTCGAGATCATGATACTTTTCGAAAAACCGTGAAAAATCGGGTTTTCTATAACTCGTTAACTGTGAGGTATTCAAACTTGTTACTTTCCGTTATGTGTAGCCTATGACAAGCCAAAAAAGGATTTTTTTTTTGAAAATTTTATAAATATTGACTGTTTTTCAAAATATATGAAGTTTTCTCAAAAAAGATGCTCTCTCAATATGGCTTCTCTTGCTCGGGGAATGATGCTAAATTATCGATTTTGTGAGAGTTGTTCTTTCATATTATCGAATAAATAGATTGATTTGTTTAATTATAAGGGTCAAACATGACTTTAAAAAAATTGCACAATTTTTTTAAATGTTTTTCCTAATTACATTGTCTAATTTTGTTTTAATATAAATTACTTTTATGAAAATGGATTCCTAGCATGATTTCACACATTAAAAAAAAATAGAATTCTTACGATAACTAGGAGCCGAGATAATTTTTTTATTCCAAAAGAATCTGGAAGACGCAATAATTATCGTACAGCAGTCACCTTCGTGTATATTAAGGGTGAATACCTGTATTTTCAATAAATGGATACTGGTATATGTCTAGTTCATTTGCAGTAATATTAACTGATGAATAAAGTGTGGCATGCAGCGGGTGGAGGAGTGGGGATTGCACTGAAAACTCATTTAGTGCGTTCAAAAGGGCTTGCGCTTGAAAAATATTGATTATTTCGGCTTCTGGTCAACGTACAAAAATCCCTTTGTACTTAGTTTGGGGTAGGTCGTCGAGAAAATCACGAATACCATGTTCACAAAATGATAAAATAACTCTATTATATACAAAACATTCATGAAATAATTACAGAAAAGATATTCATAAATTATATTGATACAGATTCACTAATTTTCCTTTTTTTAATTGGAGGATTGTCCGCTGAATCATTTGGGTCTTCTTCTTTTTCTTCATCTCTATCTTCCATATTGTGTGTGAGCAGACTATCCTGAAGTTGGGCAATTCTTCATCTATTTCGAAGAATCACATAAAATATCACATAGAATACATGCTTCTTCATTAGACTCTTCCATTGTATGTCAATATCTAAAAATAAATAAATTGAATTTGAATTAAAAACAGTTATGTTTATTAAAATGAGTACTCACCAGAGGCAATAAAAAAACTTGTAGCTAGTTGTTGACGTAGGTACCTACGTTTTCTTTTCCAATGTACACTAGTGCTTGAAATTGATTCAATAATGACTTTTCAATAACACCGTCGGGACGAAAGTGTCTTTAATGTCAACAGAATTTGTATCCCCACTGCGCCACCCGCAGAGTTGCATCGCTCTGCGCATGCACGCCTAACTTTGTTCATCAATTAATAATACTGCAAATGAACTAAACATATCCTAGTATTTTTTTATTAAAAGTATAGGTATTCATCCTCAATATCCATGAAGTGATCGTAGGAATTATTTTTTTTAATGCGTGAAATCATGCTAGGAATCTATTTTTATAAAAGTCATTTCTATAAAAACAAAATTAAGAAATTTATTTAGTAAAAACATGTAAAAAAATTGTACGATTTTTTAAAGTAATTTTTTGACACTTAAAATTAAAAAAAATCAATATACTTATTCGATAATATGGAAGTACAACTCTTACAGAAAAAAATAAGCCCTGAATCCTTACTGTAGCTTCATTCCCCGAGTAAGAGTAGTCATATTGCGAGAGCATCTTCTTGAGAAAACTTCATATATTTTGAATTATAATCAATATTTATCAATTTTTCAAAAAAGGCTTTTTTGGCTTGCCATAGGCTACACAAAACTGTAAGTACCAATTTTCAATACCTTCCAATTAACGAGTTATAGAAAACCTGATTTTTCACGGTTTTTCCGATATAACTCGAAAAGTATCAATGATATCGAAAAATTATAAGTCATCCAATTGATAGATCTTTTTAATATCTACAATTTCTTCCTCGTTTCTTGGACTATACAGACAATATTGTCCTCTACAAGGCATACTGATTAAAATCGTATCTCAAAATCTGTTACAATCCCCCGGTCTATTGGGAGAGGTTACATAAATAAGATTATCTACAGTTTTCACTAATCTTCAACTCTTGAATATGCCCAAAAAAATTCACTACTTTCAGTGATTTTTAGGGGGAGGTCCAGGTGGAGGTCTAGATCGGGTTCGGCCCGGTCCGGCTAGTGTATCAAGATCTTATAATATGAGTAAATGAGTGAATCAACTTACGATATTCCTCCAGCTAAGCTGTCAATACATCCTTGTAAATGTTTGATTTCATAATCGAATAAATCCTCTGCCACCCTCATACCTTCTTTTACATTTTCTAAGGGAACGGCTAATTCTTCGGAGTGAAGCAGCGAATTTAAATTTTGCACCTCTATGAAACGAAAGACGTCCATGAGCTGTTCGGTATCATTAAAGTATAGCTGAGGAGGTTCGTCATCCGCACATTCTTCGCGAAATAGTTGTAGAATCTCCTTCAATGATGCCTCTTTTTCAGCAAGAGATAACCTGTATTTTCCAAACAATTTCTCTTCTTCGTTGTCTTCTTCAATTGCTTCCACGATGTAAACGCTGGCGCGTCTGAACTTCTGCCTTGCGTTTCTCCAGGACAGAGGGCTGACGGTGTATAAAAATTTTTGATACATCTTACAGTTTCTATATTTTTCTTCTGAGTTGTACAAGGACGACCGCAACGCCCCAAATTTCTTCGCCAGTTTTTTATATTCTTCATACGCATCGTAAGCTTCATTGGCGGCCTTATCGGAGTCTTTCAAAAGCTGCATCGCTGAAGTGTGATCTCTGTACAGGAATTCTTCGAAAGTATTGACATATATCTGGTAGTTTTCTTTAATGGTATCTATCATATTTTGTTCTGAAAGAAGGTTCTCTTCTATTAGCAATATATCGTCTTGCCTGTAACCACCTATGATTCTGGTTCTTAGGGTATCTCGAATTGTGTTGATATATTCCCTTATATCCAGGTTATCAAGAATAGGCCGACCTGAATTAAGAAAAATTATTAAAGAAACCACTACATCTACATTTTGAAATTTGTACGTAAAACTCCGGGAAAACAAACATTCTGCCATAAGATCTAGTGTTGATTATATCTTTGTTGTTCTATATTTGGTTTGATTTTTCTGATTCAATGCAAAAAGCAAAAC
Organism: Chrysolina oricalcia; assembly: GCA_944452925.2. NCBI lineage: Eukaryota > Metazoa > Arthropoda > Insecta > Coleoptera > Chrysomelidae > Chrysolina > Chrysolina oricalcia. Next base: position 16,738,360 of record OX101816.2, read on the forward strand.
TTTGATATGATTGGTTAGTCAAAAAAATGTTGTTCAGTGCCGCAGTGCAAGAGTTATTCATCTGCAAATGTGTTATGCACTTTTTTCCCAGAAACCAGAAATTAGTAAAAACATGAGGAATTAGAATGAAAATCGGGAAGCCAATTGGTAAATATATGTGAATACTTAATTTTGGAATATTTCACAGCTAGTTAGAGAATTTTTGTTTGTAATTGGTGTGCTACTCCACAATAATATTGGAAAAAATACTAATTTATGTTTAACAAAACAAACTTCACATTATTTTATACTATACAATAGTACATTGGTAACGAATAATAAACTGTACAATTTTCCGTATATTCAATAGCTCCGCTCTCTTTGCTCGATTCACCAATACTGTCCGGTTCATTCTCTTATCTCCATTGAGTCATCTGGTATTGTAACATAATCGGACCATAATTACAAATCATGTTTGCCATTTTGGAGCCGCCATTTTGTTTTTTCTCTTAGAAAAATTCCATAATGCACTGTCACCGAATTTATGTCAAAATAGCTTGCAAATGCAGTATTATAATTTGGAATACGGAACAGTTATTTTTCCCGAAAGAGGGCGCCAAAATAAAAAGTTAGGTGGCATAAATTGACATAGCTGAATTCTTTATGAAATTACCTTTTCAATGATGTGTCACACTTACTACTTTCCCTATTCAAATTGTTTGGGTGATAGTGCCCAAGGGGTGGGGGGAGAGGTATGACAGGTGAGGTTATGATAGGAAGATGTTCCCCTTGCATTAAAAATCGACCTGTTTTTGCATTTTATTCACAACACATGCGTTTTGAAGATATTCGATCTGTTTCGTTTTCGGTGCCCCACCCTGTATAAAAAGAAGGTAATGCTAGGATATTCAATTGTATGAATAGATCCCTATAGCTATGCCGTCTTGAAATACCAGAGAAAGTTCTTAGAATTCGTTTTTGGACAAGATAAACATTATTTGCATGTGTGGACCAACCCCAAAAACACACACCATATCTCATTCGTGATTCCACCTGTCCATGGTAAATGTTAAGTGTTTGCTCTGTACTCAAGATTTCTCTTGAGTTTCTGAATAAGTAATTCTGAGAATTAGATTTTGACTCAGCTCATCACAGTAAGTTTTCCAACTTAACGTACGTTCAAAATGGATACCTAGAAATTTAACAATTGTATAATTTTGAGATACTTGATTATCACTAATTTTGATATTCAGTTCTGGGCATGACTTTTGGTAATTCCGGAATCTGAGGAAGTATGTCTTTTCATAATTCAAATAGAGATAATTCGTCGAGAACCACACATTCAACTCTTGGAAGATGTCACTACACTGTTTTTGTAGTGAAATATCGTTTTTTTGTGATACAATCACTGATGTATCATATATTGACACGTTTAAGCCCTTTATATTTAAAATAAATAGTACCGGTCCTAACACTGAACCTTGTGGAACTCTAAGGGAAATGTCAATTGCTGAGGATTTTACATTACGCTTGATTTTATTTCTGATGTTTTTAATACTGACATACTGCTGTCAATTTCTCAAAAACGTTTCTTTCCTTTTGTTTGCTGAGCTTTGTATTCCATAATTATGTGGTTTCAATAGCATTTTTTCATGATCGTGTAGATCGAGTCGAAGCCCTCCTGAGGTCACAGAATATCCCGACAGGGCATTCTCCAGCTTAAAATAAAATGAATTAATGGCGGTTGTAGTACCTCTAGTATTTTGGAACCCATTTTGGTTTTTTGAAATTATTCTTTCTTCTTCCAAGTACATATTGAAACGATTCAAGTGAATATACTCAAATACTTTCGAGAATACTGAAGGCATCGTGATGGGACGATAGTTATCGATATCATTTTTGTCTCCCTATTTATGTACCGAAATTACTTAATTCTCAATTCTCAAGTGTGTGAACATTCACACACTTGATAACGACAGTTTAATGTTAACTGTTGAAACGTCGTGACTCAAACACATGCAAAGAATTTATTTTCTTTGTTTCTAGACAATGGAAGTTCAGAAGAATTATACTAACAATAATACATTGTCAACCACACAAATTTATTTCTGTTTTTGTCATTTCCATGACAACGAAAGATATACTGATGTCACATCACGAATTCAACCATTTTACCATTGTTTATACAGGGTGTTTCATAATAAATGCGCAGGACTTCAGGATATGATAGCTCGTCCAAAAATATGAAAAAAGTTTCTATTAACTCACCCTCTAAAATTCAACATTTTCGAGATACAGGGTGTGGAAATTTTAAAAAAATAATCGTTTTTTACGAATATCTCTGGAACCGTTTATCGCACAGAAAATAGATTTCGTAGGCATTTTCTACTCATAATAAGCTATGTTTTGTGTGTATTTTTTATTTTTTCAAATTCATAATTGGTGAAAATTTTGAAAGGGTAGTGGGTGTTTTTTTCTCCAACTTCTACGCCACTGGAAAAAGTACAGTTTTGAAACTCCTATATGAACCGCCAATGTTTTCTACACAAAAAGGTATTCTTGGTCATAAGCTCTAAAGTTGACCGTTTTCAAGAAAAATCAACTTTCATGTTCATTCATTCATTCATTCATTTATTTATTAACTACATGCCAATTACAATGTAATGGATAAGTGTCGTCAATAGCTTCACATGACAGCGAATATTGAATAATTTAAGAAACAAAACACAAAATTAAAAACATTTTAAAAATGGTGAACATACCACAAATGAAATATAAAATTTAGATTTACAGGAAGTAATAAATTCGCCGAGGTTATAAAAGCAGTTCGCTACTTTCAAGTTTATGTTTGAAGTGTCTGGTAGACTGAACGGATTTGATGTCCGTTGGTAGCATATTGTATAGTTGAATACCGGCTCCTTCCGGGGATTTCTTAAAGTAACTATGGTTGTATGTTTTCTACTATATATTTTATGGTTATTTCTTGTCCAGTATGAATGCACGTCACAATGTTTGGTATAGTTTGCAATATTTTGACGAATATACAGTATTATTTTGAAGATATATATACCGATTAAAGTAAGAATTTTTTTTGGATTTGAAGGTTTCTCTACAAGATGTCCCGTAATCTAGATCAAACATAATCCGAAGAATTTTTTTCTGTATAACAAATACACGGTCTGTCTGAGGGGCTTGACCCCACGATATTATATTATATGACATTATTGAATGAACGGCTGCAAAGTAGTAAGATTTAAGAGAAATTTGATTAAGATTTTTTTTCAAAGTCAGAATTGCAAAAAAGCATTTGTTCAGTCTGGAGCAGATATAGTTGATATGATTATTCCAGCTCATGTCGCTATCCACCTTTGTGTCCAAAATTTTTGTATTATTATCAATAGCTAATTCTACGTTGTTCATTGTGAGATTCATTAACTCCTTTCCTTGATGAGGACCTGTAAATTGCATGCAAACAGTTTTTTCTAAATTGATTATAAGATGATTTCTGTTGCACCAAGTAGACAATTGCTCTAAAACCACATTTGTTTTCATATTTAATTCATCTGAGGTTTTTGCCGACACAACGACGGTTGTATGTTGTCGTCAAACATATAAGATAAATAAAAAAAGCCGCAAAAAATGGTCTTATCTTTTCCATCTCTGCCTGGAAAGTGCCACATAATGTTGGGGGCAAGTGGTGCAAGAGTTTTAGCTAGTGCATTATAGGTAACTTCGCCATGGGTAAAGAATTTTTCAATTGCATCAAATTCATTATCGACAGAGGATTAATTAATTAATTTTTTTAGATAAATGAGTATACTAGAGATCGATACTAAGTACATAGATACGAGTAATTCAAAAAATATATGCAGTATAATTATTCAATTTATCATTCATTACAAAGTTATTCAACAAAAAAATAACAAAAAACATTCTTGTATATACATGGTGTTCATTCAGTACTGCATTCTTCACGACTCAACATCTGGATTGTCAGGAATTCAGATATTTTTGTTCAGATAATTTAAAAATAATCTTGAGAAGAGAACTCTCAAATAAGTGCATATACCAACATGGTCTTCCATGAAAATAATTTCAACTTTCCAATTGATCGCTCTGTGTTTCATTTATATGAACTATCTGTAATTCTATGTTCTCAGATCGAATAGTGCGTTGCCACGCTCTCATTATTTATACAGCTGGAAGCCCTTAGTGTGGTATGTCAATGATCGATTATGCTAAAATTCCAAAATTATATTTATCATATGGGTGTCTTGAACGGACTTTTCATCCGACACAATTACATTAAATTTTAGTGCCAAATATAGTTTTCTCGATTTTTATCGGTGATTTCTATCAAGTTTTAGTGCAATCATATTTATTTCTTACATAAAATTTAATCCTAAAATCAAATTCGGGAATATAATCAATATTGGACACCCCTAATAGCACCATGAAGTCCGATGGTAATCCATAGGACATCCTCTTAGGACATTTGGGACGTCCTTAGGATATGCAAAATTGGTACCGCGGACGTCCATTGGACATCCGTGGGAAGCACCAATGTCTCGACTTCTCACCAAAATTGGACGTTCTATAAGGATATCCAATGGACATCCACCTGGGATGTTAATCGGACGTCTCCGAATTACATCAATCGAAAGTACATCTTGGACGTCCTTAGGACGTGCAATATTGGTACGTCCTTAGGACATGCAGTATTGGTACCGGGGATGTCCATTGGACATCCGTGGGAAGTACCAATATGTTTTGACTTCTCACCAAAATTGGACGTTCTATAAGGATATTCAATCGACATCCACCTGGGATGTTCATTGGACGTCCCCGAATTACATCAATCGAAAGTACATCTGGGACGTCCTTAGGATGTGCAGAATTGTCAGATGTGTTTGTTCCCTTTCAGGAGTCAGGACTAAGATTATGATATTGTTGTGGATTACTGGAGATACCAATTTGGATGGAACCAGATTTACTTACTAGGTAAGCTCAGCACTCTCTCAGAGTCATTCAATTCGGTTTTGTACATGTTTGAAGGATACACACAACTCTTCTTGTTTTACGGAAACACCTTTTTCAAAACAGTGTTGAATAGGTTAGTAATAACTATTGAATAGTATAACAAAACTTATATTTTCATTTATAGATATAACTACACTGAATGTACACAAAATTACTTACAGAACAGTCACTAAACTAATTAATCACAAAAGACGATAGAAAAGCCGCCTTAGCTGGTAAATACTCAACAATTGTCTGTCAATTCGTCAACACTTCACTTGAACACAGAACACAAAACACAGAAAACAACTTTATGGACGGAATCCATACATAGAGGAATTGTTCGGTTTCAATCCGTATACGAACAAGATAGACAAACATAATTTTTTTATTTTCGTTGTTGTGAAACATTGAATCGTATTGGCATACGCACAAACTCGAGAATATGGCCCCTGATGACCTCAATGATAGTGAAAAGGGTTTTATTTCAGATGGGTTGTTTTCGCTATAATGTTTAGCCCTATTGTAAATATGCGATCCATTTTAAACTTCTTCTGTAAAACCACTAGCTGGGATGTATACACGGGTACTGGGTCCGATGTACATCCATCAAGGACGTTCCAGAATGTCCCCGCACTAGGACCACCATAGGAAGTCCTTTCGAAGACATGCCAAATACATGCCAACCAGGACATCCAATGGATATCCTAGAAAATTCTACAAAATATATCCGAACCAGGACATCCAAATGAAGTCCTCGCAGGGAGATATTCTAAGAATAACCAATTGGGACGTCCAATATTCATTCATGCGGGATGTTCCTAAATGTCCCGTACCAGGATAACCATGGGACGTCCTTTCAAAGACATGCCAGAATACTTACTAACAAGGACGTCCGATGGATGTCCTAGGAAACATTACAAAATATATCCGACCCAGGACATCCCAAAGACGTCCTCGCAGAGACGTTTTATACGATGTACCGATTGGGACATCCATAGGAAGTCCTTTGGGGAAATTCATGAAAATGTACTGAATCGGACGTCCCAAGGACAATGATTTTAAGTCCCGGACATTCGGACATAATTTGTACCAAATAGGGACGTCCCTGGGACATGGTGTGCTATTAGGGACTGGCATTCTGTTTCGTAGAATTTTATTTTTATTCATCTGGTATTTTGTGACTCCCTAAAATATTCTGAATAGCTGGGTGGGTAAAAAACATACAGTCTAACTCCCACCCATCCGGTTATATCTCACTTCCACTGGATGTAATGATCGTCTTCGTTGGATATCTTGAATAGTATGTGATTGGTGATCCTTCAGTAAATAAAATAAATTCAATATTAATTTTCAACTTCAACGCCCTGCATCTCAAAAACGAATTGTTGTCTTTTACATGTTCACCTATAGCCATTATTTTCCTTGCAATGTGAGAAATTAATGAACGGACCGGTCCACCTTAGGAATCATCCTGTATGAGCAAATATTGTGCTATTCCTCACATTTCCTCCAAAAAAAAATCAATCACAAAATAAATATTTCTGCCAAAAATGCATAGTACCACGCCATACACACCTCACACCTTATATGGTAATCATATGAGAATATTGGCTAAATTCAGTGTGAGTCAATATCAATATTTACATAACTTCAGGAAATTACCAGGAAATTCATTCCTATTTTGTCAATAACCAAACAGTTTTTCAGACTAAAATCGCACTAAATCAATGAATAAAATTATTGACATCTCTACCTTTATTCAAATTATTCCACCTATCGCCCCCACGTAACACTTGGCGCGGAAGATGTAAAGGCCCGCACAGCAATGTTTTTTCCATGCAGGGTCGGGCGTAGTTATAATAGAAATCACAGCTAAGGATACTAATAATTATAAAAATGGATTATTCTGAATACAAGAGTTACAGTGCTTTTGTTGAATTAACTTGAATAATCTGCACGCATCACAATATTTAGTGGCATATGTACTAGTCCGACCCTGGTTGGCGGCATGGGAGTAAATTTCATGCTAATCGACCATTTTTTGCGCCTTTTTTTATTTATCTTATATGTTTGACGACAACTATATCATCAGCTTACATGAACAATCTTCCCTCCGATATGTGAGAAGGAAGGTCATTCATGTACAGAAGGAACAGCAGTGGCCCCAGAATGCTCCCTTGTTTCATGTTGTTTAAATAATGTTTTTTCCTCGAAAAATTGCTGCGTGCATTGAAGCTAACGGCGGACATTTCCAACAATTCAACTGAGTATGACTGTTACTGTTTTTTTTTAATTGCAATTAAGAAGTCAACGTTAGGTTTTGTTACTTGTTCTAACGTTTAAATAAATTTTGTATAATTAGGAAAAAAATTATTTAAAAAATTCACCATGTTTTTCAACATGAAAATTGATTTTTCTTGACAACGGTCAACTTTAGAGCTTATGACAAAGAGTATCTTTTTGTGTAGAAAACACTGGCGGTTCAAATCATACTTTTTCCAGTGGCGTAGAAGTTGGAGAAAAAAACACTCACCACCCCTTCAAAATCTTCACAATTATGAATTTTAAAAAATAAAAAATCTGCACAAAACATAGCTTATTATGAGTAGAAAATGCATTCAAAATCTGTTTTTTGTTGCGATAAACGGTTCCAGAGATATTCGCAAAAAACTATAACTTTTTTTTTTAATTTCAACACCCTGTATCTCGAAAATGTTGAATTTTAGAGGGTAAGTTAATAGAAACTTTTTTTCATATTTTTGAACGAGCTATCACATCCGGAAGTCCTGCGCATTTATTATGAAACTCCCTGTATAGAAGTAAGATAGTTAACCTTATGGGATTTATATTGGATTCGAATGGATGCGACATGTAGATGGCGACAGTGATCCACTTATACTTTACTACACTATTACTTTTTTGCATAAAAACAGCGCCCCATACAAAAAAAGGCAAGAGAGATTTTTGGTCACAAATTAAACAACATTCAAAAATGATTTTTATTTTGTAATATCTCAACGGCGTACCATTTTTTTCTTCAAAAAAAATTGGATCATAACCCGTATGCGCGCTAACGATGAACATTGAATTCCTTATTGCCTATGTCAAAAAATGCGCCATAACTACCTCTTTAAACCCACCAGATTTCATTTGCATATCTCGACCGGTTTCAGAGCAATAAATAAATAGTCAGTTTTTAAGAAAACTGTAATACAAAAGTTATATAGCAAACACATAATTTTTTCATGCAAAATCACTCCCTGAAATTTGTCGCACTTATTCACTTCGTTTTGGGAACAAGAAAACTTTAATGAAACGGAAGAAACACACTTTTGTCTTATTTCCACTAGTTTTTTTATATTTTCACGCACGGTTTCAGGTTTTATCGTTGATTATGGGATAAAACCCGAAACCGGTCGTGAAAATATAAAAAACTAGTGGAAATAAGATAAAAGTGTGTTTCTTTCGTTTCATTAAAGTGATCATGAATTTCCACAAAATAAACAAGTCATCAATTACACAAACAAGAAAACTAATTGAACATATTCAAATTATCTTTTAGGAAAGAATCACACTTTTGATGAATAATTTAAAAAAATTCATATCCACAGGGCAATTCAAATTCGACCCCCGCCATTGGGATCTCCTAAATAAACTACAGGAGATGCGACGAAGCTTAAATTGGAGCAAAGTTGCGTATTCTGGTGCTTAACAAAATACTGTTTTGAAACTTGGAAAATTCCGAGTATTTCCGGAAATATCAGGAAAAAACTGAAAATTGGAATTTTCGTTTTTATTTTTTTCTATCGTAATTAGACAGCATAGCTCAAAACCAAAAGTACATTTTCATTGATACCTTTTTTCAGCTACACGTTTTCATCATTCGTCTTCTGGCATTCATCATCAACTTTTTTTTCTATTATGGGCGCCATATTGTTTTTTTATACAGAAAAATAGTTATTCTCATCCTGATTTCATTGATGTATAATTTATTGTAATTTGCACTTCTGAAACCACAGATATTAAAAATAAACAACTTCATCTGAGATGGTCATAACTCCATCGAAAAATTTTGCTTAATAAACACTACACCTTTTCCAGTTGTATTTCAGAAAGCGTCAAGTTCATTTCAGAAACCATCAATTGAATTTCAGAATAGTCACTTATATTTCGGAAAGTATCAATTGTATTTCAGATTAGTGAATTGATTTTCGGAAAGCGTCAATTGTATTTCGGAATAGTAAGTTGAATTTCAGATAGCGTCAGTTGAATTTCAGAAAAGTCAATTCAATTTCAGAAAGCATCAATTGAAGTTCGGAATAATCAATCTGATTTCAGAAACCACCATTTGAATTTCAGAATAGTCAATTGTATTTCAGAAAATATGATATGTATTTCGGAATTCATCACTTTTGACAAAAACGAAATAATATTTTCTGAAATTAATCTTTCTTTTTCTGAAGTGGATATTATGTAGCATCAACTGAAATTTTAACATATTAGACAATAAGAAAAAATTACAATTCATTTATAACCTGCTCGAAGGATTTTTCTGTATCGGTGATTCTGTACCTCAACGTTCAGAGATACATCGAGTGAATTTAACGCCCGACTGGCATATCGTCCATAGTTATTGCACTTCGCAGTCGTATGGTGTATACTTTCAGAATAATATTTTTTTATTGATTGAGTGTATTCATCAATATCCATCTCTTTTCACGAAATTAAAATACTTTTTCTACGACCGTGCGTGAACTGAGGTTTTACACACTGTTCACATCGCGTAAAGTTATACTTTTTAGCACAGCTATGTAAAAAAATCACCTGTGCGTAAAAACATTAACTATGCGCAAGGTAATTTCTACGCACTGTTCATACATTTACGCATTCTTGAAAAAGACAGTATTTTGTGTCATCATTTGATAATACCACGAAAATTGAAAATTTTATAAGGTAAAACATTCAACAATTGCTAAAAATGTTCAATATAATAGCTGTCGAACTTTTATCATAATTTTCTATTTTCTGAAATTGAAAAGCACTATCATAAACTGAAGTTTTATTACTTATTACATAGACGACAACAACAAATTGTTAAACTAATTAGAAATTGAATATTATCGGCCCGTAGGTTTTTCCTGTAGCAAGCAAATTTTACGCCAAACGGGCATGTTTTCCATGGCTATTCCAGCCGCATGGTGTATAGTAGAATGTTGTGCTGCACGTGCACAATCACCACATGCTATAGAGTTCCTTGCATCATCAATGATTTGTTCCAGATATACTAATCTCTGTTGTATTACTCCTGGTGCTGCTACCGGTGGAATTCCAAGATGAGTTTTGACATATGTTTTGATTTTGGACCAAATCGTTTCTACTGGATTGAGCATCGGCGAATAAGGTGCCAGCCTCAAAAGAGTTGCCGTTGTTCCATTCAACGCAGTTTCTAATCTTGAATGGCATGGGGCATTGTCGCAAACTATAACGAGATCAGCGAGTTGGTAACCTCCATTCTGCCATTGTATCATTAGGTTCCTTACCCAAGCATTTGCCAAATCTGCGGTAAAAGAGCCCCTACGGCGATCCATTGCGACAACACCTGCAGCAGAAATTCCTCCGATTAAATGAATATTAGGCCCTCTTGATGAAGGTAGAATTTGGATAGATCTAGCACCAGCACGAGAACGACCTCTTGTTCGCCGGAAAAACAAATTGAAATTAGTTTGATCAATCCAAACAATTTGTTTGCCTTGTTGAATATACGAATTTAACTGTCTTACATATTCCGAACGCTTTTCTTTATTCACTGGTGAATTCATTGTTACTCGTTGCGTATGTACTTGCTTCACTGTAAATAGCCGTCCTTCTAGGTAATTACCTATGGTGGATACACTAACTACCACTTGAAATTCCGCCCATACTTTTGTCTGCAACTGCTTCAGAGTATAGCCAGAATCTTCTTCTAACCATTCTATCAGTCTGTCCAGCTGGTTTCCTCTGAGAACTTTACGTTTTTGTCCCTCTTTCTTTAACATGAAATCTCGCCCTGATATAATCCAATGATGTGCTGTTTTATAATTCACATTCAATGTTCCTGCTAATTGTACCCAGTCCTCTCCTTTGTTGGCACAAGCAACTATCCTTTTTCTATCTTGGGCTGCATTTCTGTTGTATTTTTTCCTTACAATCACTTCATGACCGATGAGTGGAGTTCTGCATATAGGACAGAGTCCATCTGGTGCATTTAAAATTACTTCTGAACAGCTTACATGAAATATATGGTTACATGGGTATACTCTTGAGGCTGTACGTCTCAACATGGATACCCGACAAATAGCACAATTGTCTGATACATTCATTATAATGAAAAGATAAGTTTTATTCAGTACAATACGAAAATAAGTAATAATTTTTATTTCTCGAATATTTTGACAAGACCATTTAATGTATAGTCATAGAAACGATAATGTATTACCAGCCAACTATGCACTCAAATACTGACCAAAACGCCAAAACGAGCCATACTCATTGAACGTTATGATTTCTGCATTGCAAATGATGTTTTCTGAAATTATTTTGACGTTCTCTGAAATGCAAATGACACTTTCCGAAATACATATTATATTTTCTGAAATACAATTGACTATTCTGAAATTCAAATGATGGTTTCTGAAATCAAATTGATTATTCTGAAATACAATTGATGCTCTCTGAAATCAAATTGACTTTTCTGAAATTCAACTGATGCTATCTGAAATCCACCTTACTATTCTGAAATACAATTGACGCTTTCCGAAAATCAACTAACTGATCTGAAATACAATTGATACTTTCCGAAATATAAGTGACTATTCTGAAATTCAATTGACGCTTTCTGAACTACTACTGGGAAAGGTGTAGTTGTCAGAACTCATTAAACATCATGAGTTTGCACAAATACTTCAGTCGAAATGTCCTCATTCTCAAATGAAGAAAAACGAGATATGTTGAAACTTTATTATAAATTTGATGGGAATAGTACGAAAACAACACAAATTTATTTTGAATTATATCCGGAAATACAACAGCCGGATAGAACATTATTCGGAATTTTGGACAAACACTTGGCTGAGTACGGTGCGTTTCAAAAACCAAGAATGAAATATGGAAGCAGAATGGAACAAAATATTAGACGTAACATATTAGCCGAGGTAAAATAATTGTTCATTCCATATTCGAAGAAGTATAATTATTTTTGGTACTTTTTTAGATAAATCCAGATCCTTCCAAATCAACACATCAAGTCTCGGCAGAAATGGATGTGCCACAGACGAGCGTTTGGAGGGAATTATAAAAAAGTGATTCGAAATGTTATAAGATTTCACAAAAATTACATCCAGGTGATCCTGAGAGAAGGATGGAATTTTGTAGCTGGCTCTCGAATAAGGTAGACCCTACAAACTTCTTGAAAAACATTATTTGGACCGACGAAAGTACTTTTTTGAACTGTGGTGTTTTTAATAGAAGTAATGAGCATATTTGGAGTGAAAATAATCCACGACACTTCAGAGAAGTCAGACCACAAGTTCGGTTTCGTTTGAATGTGTGTGCTAGAATTTATGACGACCGAATACTTGGACCTCATTTATTCTCTAATACTTTGAACTGAGAAACCTATCTTCGGTTCTTAAGAAACGAATTCGAAGAATATATAAATACGTTTCCCCTTGTTATTTATAACAGCTGCTGGTTTCAGCATGACGGGGCTCCTCCACACAATAAAAGAGCAGTTTGCGAATATTTACACCAAAGATTTCCTAATAGGTGGTTAGGAAATTCTGGATCTGTAAGGTGGCCAGCAAGGTCACCTAACCTTACAGTTTTGGATACTTTCTTGTAAGGCACTTTAAAGAACAGAATCTATGGAGAGCAAGAATATGACACAGTAGATGAACTTATAGACAATATCATCACGCAATTCAGGTCTATCAGAAGAAGGGATATTGTTAGGGCTGTACTTAATTTGAGACGACGAGCTCGGTTATGTATTCAAGAGGAAGGCCATCATTTCGAACACTTGTTGTAATACTTTTTGTGCATTTTTTACAAGTTCATGATTTCATTCTTGTGTTTTGAAACGCACCGTACTCAGCCAAGTGTTTGCCCAAAATTCCGAATAATGTTCTATCCGGCTGTTGTCTTTCCGGATATAATTCAAAATAATTCTCAACAACTGTTACCATTGCGCCAATCCAAAAAAATGAACAGTTTTGCTGCTAGGGGGCGTTGAAATCACCCTTTGCGCAGATTAGACTATTTATTTTTGAACCCGGTAACAATATTTTCACTTGCTTCATTGTTGCTAATGTTGCACAATATTGTGCTGTTTTATGAAAAAAATTCTTACCCCCTCCCCTTTTTCCCCCAACCACTATTACGAAACGCAAAAAAAAATGTTTCTCGAGTGTCTTCAAATGTATCGTCGAATGTTTAAATATAGCAATTTTTTATGATTATCCCCCCACCCCACAAATGACACAAAACGAAAAAAATTCGGTGGATTTTTCTGAATTTTTGATATGATGCAGTTCAAGTTATTTTTAATAGAAATAAATCGGGTGACAAACCCCAAAAATGAATAATTTTGATGCTAGGGGGCGTCGAAATCATACCTTGCTCAGAATAGATTATTCATTATTACAGACGGAAACATTATCTCTTCGTATTTTTGTTTTATTTTATGCCGAACAATTGTGTAAAATTTTATAAATTGAAAATCTAAAACCTCCCTCTTACCCCCTGTAGTGTATGGCCCCGTATACTGATTACTAATAAAGAATTGGTGGTCGATTACATAAGCGATAGCTATCATCGATGACTAGGGAGTCAGTAGATGCGAGACGTTTGTGGAGTCGAGACTAAAGTGTGCAGTTAAATAAAGTGTTTTATTTCTATTTCCCAACGAGCAAATAGTGAACTGGAGGACGCCCCTGGTGATTGAAAGTGAATCATATCAGTTATCAGTCCTTTGATTTAACTTAAATATTTCGATTTACATCGTTTATTATTTTTATCAAAGTTATTTGTGGGTGATATAACATCAGTACAATCACACTGTGAGTACAAAACCAACTTAGTTTTCATATTTTCGCTATAAGCTAACCTATCAATAATACATCGGAGCTGCTAGCAGTGACAAAAACAGCGTTGGAATCTCCACGAGCAGAGAGTCAAGATAACGGAAACAGTGCCGTACCTCGGCTTATCCCTAATGAAATCGAAACACAAAAATAATATTCATTCAACATGAGCTTTATCCAAGAGAGGATTCCTGACTACAGGGGTTCTCAAAGTAACCTACCTAGTAATGAACTTACCGAAACAACCACCTTATCGCAAAATAAAACATATTCTGCAGCAGTAACACAGCATCAATTTCCATCTAGGGAACAGGCAATAATTTTCAATTCGATAGAGGGAATGAAAATACAGGAATACATCTTTGGACTGGGAGCGATAGTAACCCCAAAAAATATAATTTTCTCCTCGAGAATCTCCAACAATAGGATCTGTATTTACCTATCCAGCAAGGAAGTAATCGACAATTTCATGACTCAGCATGGCTCTATCACAGTGAATAACCAAATCCTTCCAGCTCGACGGTTAATAACACCATCAATTCGTTTGGTACTGTCAAATATATGCCCCTCCATTCCACACCACTTGATAGAGAGGGAACTACAGAAATTGGGAGTTAGTTTTGTGTCACCAATGACATTTTTGAGGATTGGTGTATCTGACCCAGAGTACAGCCATATTATGAGTTTTCGTCGTCAGATTTATATCAGTCCTGAAGACATAACTATTCCTGATTCCATCTCCATATCCCATGAAAACATCTCCTATCGTATTTTCATCTCTCAAGATAATATGACGTGCTTTAAATGCAAACAACCCGGTCATTTGGCTGCCCAATGCAAAAATACACCGTACCAACAATCCCCTGTTGCAAGTCCTGATGATAATCATTCTAATACCACCCAGAATAATTCTTGTACGAATGTCACAGTAACATTTCCACCCCAAAGTGAACAAATCTCCGCAGAGATCCCAGATGATACACAAATCTTATCACAAGGCAACATCCTAGGAAACCAAATAAATCCACCAAATGCTGACTCTGACACATTAGAATCAACAGAAAACAATAATCAACCAACACCCAAACGAAATGTAACCGAAATTCTCACACCACCAATTGAAAAGAAGGCAGACCATGAAAAATCTATAGAGGAATTATTCACTAAACCGGAAAATATCAAACTCAAGAGATTCAAATCAACAATACCAGAAAATACAAGAGACCTGATAATGCCGGCCAAAGAATTTATCGAAATGCAACATCCGTCGTTTGTTCTCAACTTCCAGCAGGTCGTTGATCTGTTTGAAAATACAAATGGTTCTCCTGAACCACAACATATAGCACTGGGATACACGAAAGAACTACTTCCTCTGTGCAACATGCTAGAAAAAATCTACCCATACTTCATAGAGCGAAGCATAAAAACTCGATGTACAAAACTCCGAAAAAAAATATTGAAGTATATCGATCAACAGTTGACAGAAGAGGAGAGCGACTCATCTCAAGATACAACCTATTAACAATTTAAATGGCTTATAAAACAATTATTCAATGGAACTTGAACGGCTACTACTGTCATCTAGAAATGCTACAAATTCTCATCTCTGAACAAAATCCGGACATAATTTGCCTACAAGAAACAAATTTTAAAAATGGAAAAGAACACAAACCCAAAAAATTCAACAATTTTTTCTTCAACAGAGATCAGAATGAAAGAGCTAGCGTTGGGGTGGCTATATATACGAAGACAGATATAGATGCAGAAATACTACCCATCAACACAACTTTGGAAGCTATAGCTATCTCAACCAATCTTCAAGGGAACCTTAATATCTGCAATATATATATCCCCCCCAATCGAGAGGTCACACAAGCAGAATTCAATAATTTGATAGAGCAGATACCATCACCCAGACTAATCATAGGGGACCTTAATGGTCATAATATCACCTGGGGAAGTAGATCCACAAATCGTAGAGGTCGAATTATTGCTGAAACAATTGAAAACTCAAACTTAGCAGTGCTAAATGACGGACAGCAAACAATATTCAACGCATTCAATGGAAGTTTTTCGGCCATTGATCTGAGTATCTGTGATCCAGCTTTTCTAATCACATCAACATGGGAAGTATTACCATTTCTCTATGGAAGTGACCATTTCCCAATCAAAATCCAGACATTCCAAAACAATGCCAGTACAACAAAGCCACTTAACCGATGGAACCTCAAAAGCGCAAACTGGAACTCCTTCAAACAGCACATTGAGGAGAACCTGCCAACTTGTAGCAGACTGATAGGTGACAACATCGAACAAAACGTAAATCAGTTCACAAATATGTTACGGATCGCTGCAGAGGCTACTATTGGGAAAACTACACACCTGATGAAACATCCCCCCGTGCCGTGGTGGAACAGAGATTGCCAAGAAGCTATCAAGTCCAGCAAAAAAGCCTTCAACAGGTACAAAAGACAAAAAACCCAGGAAAATTTGGCCACCTTCAAACAGCTCAGAGCAAGAACGAGATACATAATAAAAATATCCAAGAAGGAAAATTGGAAGCAATATATTTCGGAAATCAACACATCGACACCAATGTCAGAGGTCTGGAAAAGGGTTAGAAAAATCTCTGGAAAACACTCATATGATGGAATAAGTTCAATTATACATGAAGGAATTACCATAACAGACAAAAAAGAAATATCAGAAATCTTAGCCGACAGCTACATGAAACATTCAAGCAATGACAACTACGACCCAGTCTTTATTCTTAGAAAAAATTTAGAAGAAAATGATAACCCAATAATCATAGAGGAAAACAATGAATCATACTTGAACAGAAATATATCAGCAGTTGAATTTGAGGATGCTCTTTCTAATCTCAAAAACACATCCCCAGGACCCGACGATATACCTGCCATCTTTATTCGGAATCTCCCAGAAGAAGCTAAGGTACATCTGCTCAAAGTTTTAAATATAATATGGTCGCAACGAAAATTCCCTCACCAATGGCAAGATGCCTTCATAGTACCAGTTCTCAAACAAAATAAACCAAAAAATCTTCCAGAATCATATAGACCGATTTCACTTACCAACAGTCTCTGTAAGCTGATGGAGACTATTGTGAACAAAAGACTAATGTGGTATCTAGAAACGAAAAATTTACTCAGGCAAGAACAAAATGGTTTCAGGAAACAGCGATCTGCCATAGATAATATAATTGATCTAGAATCAGAAATCCACGAAGCTTTTTCAAACAAGCAAAAATGCATGGCAGCCTTTTTTGATATAAAAAATGCATATGATACAGCATGGCGTCATAATATTCTGAAAACACTTCAAAAATGGAACATACAAGGTAACATCCTAGCGTTCATCAAAAATTTCCTCGACACTCGAATGTTCCAAGTCAGATCCAGCGGCGAACTCTCAAACAAGAAAACCCAAGAAAATGGTACCCCGCAAGGTTCAGTTATCAGTGTAACGTTGTTTCTCGTAGCGATAAATGAAGTTATAGAACACGTTAAACTGCCTATGAAAGCAAGACTCTACGCTGACGACTTAATTCTCTTTATCAAGGGAAAAAATTTGGAAACAATGAAATCAATCCTCCAACAACAACTACAAAACTTAGAACATTGGTCAAATACAACAGGTTTTCGATTTTCCACAGAAAAAACTAAGCTAATTATTTTTTCAAAGCAACAAATTAGAGACAATCCACCACTTCACCTATATGGCAATCTCCTAGAGTACGTAGAAGAAATAAAATTCTTAGGAATGATTTTTGACTACAAATTGAACTGGAACTCGCACATAAACAGACTGACGAGAATGTGTCAAGCAGGTGTCAACTTACTGAAAATACTGGCCAACACAACATGGGGAGCCGATACCACAATGTTAATTCGACTGTATAGGACTCTGATAAGATCAAGAATCGACTACGGATCAATCGCGTACGCTTCAGCAAATCAATCTTCTCTGAAACAATTAGACTCTATCCATAATTCAGCACTCCGTATAGCACTAGGTGCATATCGAACAAGCCCAGTTGAAAGCCTCTGTTGCGAAGCGAATGAACCGTCTTTAAGATCTCGCCGACAGTATCTAAGTCTCACATACGCTAGCTCAATAGCCGCCAAACATTTGCATCCAACTCATGAGAACGTTTTTTCAAATCGCTTCAAACGAAACTTCACTGGACATCCACGAACTAACCCACCATTTTATGAACGAATTAACAGACATTTAGCACAACTTCAACTACCCTTCCCTCCAGTGTTCCCAAATACTATTACTTGTCCTCCCCCTTGGCTCATCGATCTGCCCATTTGTGATCTCTCTCTCTCCAACTATAATAAAAACGATACTCATCCCCAAGTTATATTAAATCATTTCAATGAGATGTTAACAACGTACGACAACTATCTGCCAATTTACACGGATGCATCTAAGACTGAACAAGGCGTAGGCTCAGCTGTAGTTACCCCAAATGAAACACTGATGTTCAAACTCACTCCCAACACATCTATTTTTACTGCAGAACTATATGCAATACTTCAAGCAATATATTTTTCTAAGAATCATAATATAGAAAGATCTTTGATTATATCAGACTCCCTAAGTGCACTCAAAAGCACCCAACAGCTGTACACAAATAATCCGATACTAATATTAATGAAAAATGCACTACATAGCAATCAAGAGGCCAGAAATAAAGTGGTTCTGATGTGGGTTCCCTCTCATATCGGAATTGGCGGTAACGAAAAAGCAGACATAGCAGCAAGGGAAGCAATAGATGACCTTAGATCAAGACCCGTTAGCAGAGTAGTTTCTTTGGACTTGAAGTCATCCATGAAGGAGAAGGTATTCGAAGAATGGCAGAGAGATTGGAGTTCCTCGAACTCAAAACTATCTGAATGCAAAACATCAGTGAAACCCTGGTCTCATCCACCTAAGTCAAGACGACACCAAACAATCTTGAGCCGGCTGCGAATAGGACACACAAGATTTTCCCACGAGTACTTGCTGTCGCGTTCCGATCCAACAAGCTGCGATGTCTGTTATACCAATTTATCAGTGAAGCACGTGTTAGAAGTCTGCCCAAAATTCCAAGAAGCGAGAGACTTATTTCAAATTCCGACCGAGTTACGAGACATCCTGGGCAGACACTGCAATGTGAAAAATCTCATTTTGTTTCTCATAAAAATTGATTTTTATACTAGAATCTAAAATGGTTATGTAACGCTTTGAAATTGATACTGTAACGAAAAGTAATGTAGCGCTAATAACCTTCACGGTTGGTGCGTTTATTTTCTAAAAAAAAAAAAAAAAAAAAAAAAAAAAAAAAAAATAGTGAACTTTACACCCCCTACCCCTATTTTAAAACACGAAAAAAAATAATTCCCGACTACTTGTAAATGCTTTATCAAAATAAATGTATTAATCAGATCAAATTGAAGAAATCGTACAGTTGTTTTACCTTTCCCTCCCTTCAGAAAAATATTGGTGTAGTTCGCTGACTTCTTAGTAGGGCGTAGTTCGTGATTTTTGAATATCAATTAATTGTGCGAATATCTTGAAAATAAATAAAAATTAGATATACACAATTTAAATTTGAGGTGGTGCCTGAATTATGTTTTTTTCGTGTTTTGAAATAGGGGCTGGAGGTAAGGGGAGGTTTTAAATTTTCAATTTATAAAAATTTACACAATTGTTCGGCATAAAATAAAACAAAAATACGAAGAGATAATGTTTCCGCCTATAATAATGAATAATCTATTCTGAGCAAGGTATGATTTCGACGCCCCTAGCATCAAAACTGTTCATTTTTGGGGTTTGTCACCCGATTTATTTCTATTCAAAATAACTTGAACTGCATCATATCAAAAATCAGAAAAATCCACCGAAATTTTTCCGTTTTGTGTCATTTGGGGGGTGGGGGGATAATCATAAAAAATTGCTATCTCCCTTATTTAGGCATATTTAAACATTCGACGATACATTTGAATGCACTCGAGAATTTTTTTTTTGCGTTTCATAATAGGAGTTGGGTGAAAAAGGGGAGGAAGTACGAATTTTTTTTACAAAACAGCACAATATTGTGCAACATTAGCAATAATGAAACAAGTGGAAATATTGTTACCGGGTTCAAAAATAAATAGTCTAATCTGTGCAAGGTGTGATTTCAACGCCCCCTAGCAGCAAAACTGTTAATTTTTTTGGGTTGGCGCAATGGTAACATTGGTTGAGAATCATATCATACCAAAAATTCAAAAAAATCCACCGGGACCCAAATTCCATAAGGAGTTTGCGGAGTCCTTTATAATAAAGTTTCAACATATCTCGTTTTTCTTCATTTAAGAATGAGGACATTTCGACTGAAGTATTTGTGCAAACTCATGATGTTTAATGAGTTCTGACAACTAGTGTTTATTAAACAAAATTTTTCGATGGAGTCATGAGCATCTCAGATGAAGTTGGTTTTTTTAATATCTGTGGTTTCAGAAGTGCAAATCATAACAAATTATACATCAATGAAATCACAATGAGAATCACTATTTTTCTGTATAAAAAAACAATATGGCGCCCATGACAGAAAAAAAGTTGATGATGAATGCCAGAAGACGAAACGTCGGATAGTAAATCTGAACATGAAAACTCCGATTTTTAGTTTTTTCCCGATATTTCCGGAAACACTCGGAATTTTCCAAGTTTCAAAACAGCATTTTGTTAAGCACCAGAATGCGCAACTTTGCCCCAATTTAAGCTTCGACGTATCTCCAGTAGTTTAGGAGATCCCAATGGTGGGGGTCGAATTTGAATTGCCCTGTATAGCAAATAAAGAACTGAAGTTGAATCATTTGAAATCATTAGAAGTGTATAGACTTGAAACTTCAAAAATATTGCTTAACTAGCAATTTGATTTGAATTACTTACCTTTGTTGTTATTAGAATTCCAATCTTTGAAGTCATTTTATTAATGTAGATATAATATTGGATTAACAGCTATTTGCACCGGTTCTCCTTAATAACCAACTCAGCTAAGTGGAGGATCTGCTTAAGGTACACCTTAAGGTAAAGATGGTTGCACCGTTGACTCCTGACCTGAACCTTACCTGAGTATTGGAAACGTTTGGCAACAGCGCAAAAATGGCCACGTAACCAACGACAATACGTTAAACAACGCAAAGTTTTAAAAAATATGCTCATTGCGCAAGCGCTGTCAGTTCTGTCTAATTTGAAAGGCTGGCGGGGTCATGGTATGTAAAATGGGAAAATTTGTCTCTACCGGGAAAACTAGCCACAATATCGCCAAGAGAGCTGCGTGTACATTAGTTAAAATAGTTTATTAGGCCACCCTAACATGACCTGACTACAGGCTTACTATGGTGCACTTGTTAAGTTAAATACCTCGTTGATTAATAGACTTGAGTGAATTAACAACATTGTTGTACTATGGTGTCAATGATGTGTTGTTAATTTGAAGATTATTGTTAGGAGGTTGTTGTTAATTGTCACTCTTTAAAAATTGGTGATATGTCACTAAAGACTCCATCTGACATAAGAAAAATGTCTGACCCTAACTTTATAAGTATTATTCAGGCTATGGAAAACGATGAAGACAGGTGAGGAATTTGGAAAGATGTTTTGTGATTTCTAAATTGGTTTTTCTTTTCAGAAATGAGCTGAGAGAGAATAGAAAATTGCTTTGGGATGCTGGTAATCCGGTAAGTTTACCCGAAAATAACTTCCAAGGCATATATCGGTTATTGAGAGAACTTGTCCTTGAAGTAATAAATGAAATTTGCCCTCATTTAGAGCTCATTCACAGACCAATATAGCAGTTTCAAGCCATGCCATCATAAGATTTTGGTAACAATTCATTTTCTCTCACAAGGAAGTTATCAGAATTGTGTCGGTCAAGACTATTTTATCGCTAAGGCACAACAAACACTATCCAAACGTATAAGTGAGGTAACTTCAGTTATGGAGAATAATATGGGTTATATAATCAAATTTCCTACAACATAACAATAGCAAAATAGAAATAAGGAAACATTCCTGGACATCGGTGGTTTCCCTGAGATAATTGGTGCCATAGATTGTACCCACATAGCAATTCAAGTACCACCATACCAAAATCCTGAAATGCCTGGAATACTGTTCCTAAATCGTAAAGGGATATAGTTTGAATACCCAAGTCATAGATGCCAATTTGAAAATTAAGAATAAGAATCACGACTATCGAATCAAAATTGGTTCGATATTATATAGACAGTTGTTAAGTTGAAATTTCTAAATTCTTTGTAACAAGGTGGTCACGATAGTAAAAAATGTCGTAACTGGATAACAATGTTGTTAGGACAATGGTTAAAATAATTGTTAACTCAACAACCCGTCAAACTAAACGTCGTCACTATAGTAACCCTGCCTAGGTAAACAGAAAAGTATCCATCCAAAATGTTTACGACATAAAGCTGTGGTTTACAATTTTGGATGAATAAGAAAAATTGAAAAGACTCGCCATTCCATTCCTCCAGTACAAAGCAACAGAATATTTTTAAGTTCGTAAGAAATATAAATTAACAATATATCAATAGACATTTTGTTTTGAGAAATACGTACAGTGTTGAATCTGAAAATTATTTTCATACTCTCACATCATAGGGATATTCAATATCAGCCTCAATCAGGTTTAGTATATAGATAGCTGTATGTTTGGTCACCCTAAATAGAGGGAAAATACAATCACATCAGCAAAATCCAGAAAAAGTGCTCGAAATACTTCGAACATCAAGAAAATAGGAAAATATTTCGTGTAGGAAAAGTGGAGTTGAGTAGTTAAGTGGAACCTAAGCCTGGAGAATCTGAGGCTTATCTTGACTGAGGCTTATGTTGTCCTCAAATAGCGGTGCAAACCAAAATCGAAATGTAAGGTCCACTTAAGAGCAAACACTACCTTGGTAAAACGGGAATCCGTTTTGAGACCATAGTTTTTGTTTGAGAATTTTTTTGCATTACCCAATGTTTTTTTGTTAATTCCGGAACTTCAGTGATTTTTGGTTATGATAATTTTTAAGAAAAAATAAACTAAATGAAATGATGAATTAAAAACATTGATAGGTTCCGGAATTCTTATGAGACCACCGATCCCATACAAAAAATATCTCTTTAATGAAATCAATGAATTTTGCAAGAAACGGATTATACGATCGGAAAATTTATATCTGATTGGCGCTGTAATCGAGAATGGACAGGTGCTGTGTTGCCAGTGTTCATCGAGTTCATTATCTTCACCCCCATTCTTGATAAGTATCCCAAAAAACCTTAGCTGGAAGGGATGAGGAAGAAATTCGACTTTTTGGTGATGTTAGCTCTTAAGTCGTAAGGTAACCTTAAGCTGAACCGATGCAAATAGCTGTAAACGACTTACCTTAAGGAAGTTCAATCAAAATTATATGAACATTTGGTTTTTAATATATAACACCTGAGGATGGCGATCATGTCACTCATGATCTCCATCCCTAGAGTATACTACAAGGTGTTTTATATTGGAATCCATATGTGAAATATAATGGGGGTGATACTTTCTAAAATTTTGATTAGTACTAACCTGGAAAATATATTTCTTATTATTTATACTTGCAAATGGGTATTAGGCCAAGCTGTAGATAAAAATAGGAAACTCTTTTCACACAAAATGAAAGACGCAAACGGCTCATACTACTTTTAATATGATAGTTCGTGAATGAAAACCCCGGTTTTCGCCCCAGCAAAACCGCTTTGTGGAATTTTTTAAACAATAAATAGTGACAAAAATTACAACTTTTTGGTCTTTTGTAAATATCTCAAGAAATTGTTTTACAGTCAATGGAACTTTTGTAGAAATTGATAAAACCTACAAACTGGTTTTTTATAGCCCAGATCAGTGCATTTTTCACTGAGAAAATCCGGGAAAACCTCGAAAAAGAGACCATTTTTTATAAATCTGAAAGTGGACAAACAGTAATTGAGGAAACTGATAGATAATAACATGTGGTTGAACTGTGCGAAAGATGGTTTCTGTCCGATATATAGTTTTTGCACAATCGCGTTATAAACAATTTAATGCGCCGATTCAAGGGAAATCTCATTCAAATTCTGTAAACGGCATATGGAAGTAGAGATCAATATCTCCAATTTGCATATATTGGATTTTCACCTGAGAGGTGGGAAATGTGTTGAAAATGTCACTGGAAGTTACTCTAACGGCTATTTGCACCGGTTCAACTTAAGGTTACCTTATGACTTAAGTGGACCTTACATTACGATTTCGGTTTGCACCGCTATTTGAGGACAACGTAAGCCTTAGTCAAGTAGTCTCACATTTTTCAAGCTTAGGTTCCACTTAACGACCTAACCTCACTTTTTACAAGAAATATTTTCCTACTTCCTTCATGTTTAAAGTTTTTCGAGCTCTTTTTCCTGGATTTTGCTGATGTGAATGCATTTATGTGGGTATCTGATGATTGTATCAGATTTGAAACAAAATGTCACGTACAATATTAGATGATGACGACCTAGAATTTGAGTCAAATTTTTTATGATGTGCCTAGACAAGTGTACGTGAGGGTACATCATTTCCATGTTTGACGAACTTACATTTTTTCCACGATTTAATGCGACCAAACCTACAGCTTTCTATATACTAAACCTGATTGAGACTGAAATTGAATATCCCTATGATGTGAAAGTATAAAAAAAAAATTCAGATTCAACGCTGTACTTATATCCTAATACAAAATGTCTATTGGTATATTATTAATTTATATTACTTACGAACTTACAATTAATCTGTTGCTTTGTACTCGAGGAATGGAATGGCGACTCTTTTCAATTTTTCTTATTCATCCAAAATTGTTAACAACATCTTTATATGTCCTAAACATTTTGGATGGATACTATTTTTTACCTAAGGTTTTACCTAAGGGTTGAGGTGGGTGATAAACTAACGATTTTAACGAATGTGCACGCAGCTCTCTAGGCGATATTGTGGCTAGTTTTCCGGTAAAGACAAAGAACCACGCACACATCTTATGGGAAAAAGTATTTCGGTGAATTTGGCTGGATTTTTGATATGTTGTTGCTTGAGCCATTTCGAGCAAAAGTCTCCATTGGCTCAACTCGATCGTATGACTAGATTCGGCGCTAGAGGGCACCAACTCATGAATTTTGTGATTTTTGGAGAAATTGAGCTGAATGAAAAAATATCAATATCTCATTTATATTCATTATGGTGTGCGACTGATCATTCCTAAAATTTTCTAGAAATATTTTTTCGTAATACAGAATAAAAAACGCCTTTGTTTTCCTACAGGGTTGTCAACAATATACTCTTTTCTTCAGTGAATGAATTCGCCTACTGGGTTATAAGTTGATTAAGTTTATCATTGAGGATCAATCAGAGTGGTTTGTGAATCGACCAAAATTTAATGAAGATACGAATACAGAGTGTTTGAAATGAGTAAGGGTGCATATTATATACCAGGTGGCCCATTAGTATGAGGAGGTACAGTATTTCGCCTATCATGAGGAGTGTGAAAAATATTTCAGTCAAAAGTTATATGGTTCACTTTGTTGCGTATAATAAAAATATTTCAAACTATAAAGATTGTTTCTTTAAAGCATGGCAACACAAAGCATAACTTTTTCAAAAGAACCACCCTGTAAATTTTCTCACTATTGAACTGAGCAAAATATTTCACATATGAAGATTTTTTTTTCATTTTGCGGCGTTGTCAAGTTATTGCTGAAAGAAATAAAATGTTTTGAAAAACATCCATTACAAGAAATACCATCATAAATACTTTATGAATAGAATTTAGGCAGAAACATTTGTGTCATGCACAAATAATAAACGTTTCTCTAGTTTTCCAAATCAAGGGCTGAATTTAATGACTCCGTGCCTAGGATTGAATTCTCCTAGGATTCAGTTGGCTAAACTTAGTTCATTCAGTTCAAATATATAGTCGACGGAAATATGCTCAATATCCTCAGATATATTTCTTTGGGTCATTCACAAAATATATTCATATTTTATAGTTTGCTAAATCCTACAAAAACACAAAATTAATTATTTGGCGCATTTTATCGCCGAATCTTCAGGTGTTGAGGACGAAGTCATGTTTGAATCCTTCGAATTACTTATTCAAATTGAATAGAGCCTTCCTTGTATGACACACTATGTATTTTCATTTGCATTTTGTTTTGAGAGAAATCAACTCGAGGTAGGTATTCATGTCTAGTAAAACAGGATTCCTTTCTTCGAAAATCATGATCTGATTGTGATCTGAAAATAAAGAGAAGAGCTCTCTTGTTCCTAGTGTCCTCAAGCTGAGCACACCAAAAAGTATGCATCAAAATTATCACTTTTTCTTATGCATATACTGTGACTACAATGAAAATGTATTTTCATATGCTTTTTGAATTAAATTATCTTGGAACACACCTATCATTTTCCACTATTATTTTTATTTCAGATAAAACAGGTGGTACTTATTAGCATTAAAAAACACTCGCATAAATAACCGACATGAATCTACATCTATAACGGTTCGTTTGAGCAAATTTTATTTGGAGTAGGAAGACATCAAACGCATGCGTTATTTAATGTGTATCAGCAGTGATGACTCTAGGCACATGAGAAATAATTAACTTGTAAGTGTCCTCACTGTGTGCACACTACAAAACAAAGGGTTAAGGTGTATGTTAAGCTGATCCTCCACTTATCTTAGTTTGTTATTAAGGAGAACCGGTGCAAATAGCTGTAAATGCACCCGAAGTCGATCGTATTTACTTCAGTTCGAGTTCGGGTGACTTCGGACGCACTTTGAAGCGTTTTGATCAACATTCGGTGACATGTTCAACAAATTTTCCACCTTTCAGGTGAAAATGCAAAATATACAAAATGCAGATATTGATCTCTACTTCCAGATGCCGTTTACAGAATTGGAATAAGACGATTTCCCTTAAATCGACTCATCTTGCAAGATGTGCCCTTAGATTGTTTATAACGTGATTGTGCAAGAACTACACATCGGTCAGAAAACATCTTGCGTACAGATGAACCACATATTATTGTCTATCAGTTTCCGAGGCTGAACTTTGGTTTACTAGAAATCTGATATGGAAAAAACAATTCAACGTCTCGATTAGGGAATGCAATACCGGGATCCCGAAATACCGGGATTCCGCATAGGTACATTTTGCGGGACTAATCTCGGTCTAAAATTTAGCGGGATCCCGCTGGACTGGCGGGATTACAAAGAAGCGTGATTCATACATGTTATTCTGCGCTGCGCGCGGCGGTGTCGGCGCATGGACTGGCCGGCTGACGACTGGCCAAGCCATGCGAGGGCGCTGCGGTTTGTTTACTCAAATTTTGCCAGTTACAACTTGTAATTCGCTATTTTCCTAAAACTCCAAAATCGAAATTAATGTTATTTTTTGAAACCATTTTGCATTAGCTCCCCACCTTGTGAAAGATTCAACTCAACATTCAGTTATAAAAAAATTAAAGTCTTTGAAACATAGGAAAATTTAGAATATGTATGCTCTTGTGACGTAGAATGTCTTCACTAGATTCTAGTATTTTTTGTTGACCTAAGTTGGTGGTACTGATATGAATCTGACAACAATGGAACCGCTGACATTTGCTGATATTGTTTATGTTGTTCTTGTCGTGAAATTGTTATTGGAAGATCACTTTTACAACTTGTGAAAATGGAGAAAAACTTTTTCAAAACTAGCAGTGGAAATTTGCCACCCGTAAATTATATAATGATTCACGCATTTTTATCTCGCAATCCAAACTATTCGAGAGTGGAGATGAAAGGTATGAAAACGTTGAAGAAAGTTCTGTTTATTCGGAATTCATTCTGATGGCATGAGTAAAGGGCTGCTTGATCAGGCTATGATGATGATGTTGTGGTTTATATGCAGCTGAAAAGGTAGGGTTCTATTTGTATCAAGTGCCGAATAGTTCCTGATTCCTGAGCACAAAGTACGAAGCACAAAAACTATGGTGTCCCACTGTAGTTTTCGTTGTATTTTTCATACCCAATAAAGAGCCTCATTATTATTATTAAGCAAACCATACTTTGCTGTAGCTACTATTGACGACAGTAACGATGAAATAAAAAATTGTGACTTGAATGTTGTGTAGCATCCCAAGGTAAGTTTCGGATTATTTCCGTTTTCGAGCACATAATTAGATTTTGGTAATTTTTGCTACCACTTTTTCATACTAGTTGCTCCGTCGAACCGATAAAGAGAGTCCCATATCGGTGAACGGCTATTCAAGAATCTATAGTAAATATAATATCAGCAGCCTTTTTCATCAACAGTAAGAGCTCTGACAGATCGTACATTAAATGACAGTAGTGACTTGACAATAGTTAATCAACAAATGCCTCCACGATTCCAACGTTGTCGGATTGTGTCAGTAACGTAGAATGTCTGTGAGAGAACACTTCTGAAATCCGAATTTTCATCACTAAATACAGGAGGAAAAACGATATGTGAAAATTAAACAGATATATATTTCGATACATTTGAGATATGAAGATCTCAATGACACACATTTTGATATGTAGGAAATCAGCGAATTATGACGCAACCGCAACGCCGTGCATGATTTATTGACCAAATATTGATTGTTTTAGATAAATCAAAGTGAAGTAAACTTTCTGAGTATTTTATATTGCTGAATAAGTGACAATAATGTCGAAAACAGTTTATAAACACTTTTCTGGTATTGGTATTATTCCTGTGTGGAAGTACTTTTTAAAGGCCGAAGATTCACAAACTGCAATGTGTAAGTTGTGTAAATCAATACTTAAAACGACCGGACGTTCGACAAAAGGTTTACATGTGAATAAGTGACAATAATGTCAAAAACAGTTTATAAAGGCTTTTGTGGTATTATTCCTGTGTGGAAGATGGGAGTGAAGCTAGCCACATCCACAAAATACACTGAGAAAAATATATCGCCAACGAAATAAATCATTATCTCTGTTGATACGCGTTGTAGGTACATGTATTCTGAAGACGGGAAATTATTCTAGAGGTCAAATTTGATTGGGGAGATGTGAAATTATAGTTTGTCAGGCCTTCCAAGGGGATGGAAGAGGGGTGGATAAAAAATAATATTATCTCTGTTAATACGCGTTGTACATGTATTTATTTTGAAGACGGAAAATCAATTTAGGGGTCGAATTTGATAGGAAAGTTGTGAAATAGCAGTTTGTCAGGCCTTCCGGGGGGAGGGGTGAAAAAGTGGTGAAATTAGAAAATAAATCATTATATCTGTCGGTACGCGTTGTACATGCATTTTGAAGACGGGAAATCAATCTAGGGGACAAATTTGATAGGGGAATTGTGAAATTGTAGTTTGTCAGGCCGTTCGAGAGGGTGGAAAAGGGGTGGACATGGAAAGTAAGTCATTACCTCTGTTAATACGCGTTGTACATGTATTTTGAAGACGGGAAATCAATCTAGGGGTCGAATTTGGTAGGGCCGTTGTGAAATTGTAGTTTGTCAGGCCGTCCAACGCGTATTAACAGAGGTAATGATTTATTTTTTTCATCCACACCTTTTCCATCCCCTTGAACGTCCCAACAAACTATAATTTTATATCTGCCTAATCAAATTTGACTCCCAGATTGATTTCTCCTCTTCAAAATACATGTACAACGCGTATTAACAGAGATAATGATTTATTTTCTCAATCCACCCATTTTGCCCCCACTGGACGGCCTGACAAACTACTATATCACAACTCCCTTATCAAATTTGACCCCTAGATTGATTTCACATTTTCAAAATACATGTACAACGCGTATTAACAGAGATAATGATTCATTTTCTATATCCACCCCTTTTCCACCCCATTGGATGGCCTGACAAACATCAATTTCACAATTCCCCTATCAAATTTGTCCCCTAGATTGATTTCCCGTCTTCAAAATGCATGTACAACGCGTACCAACAGATAGTATGATTTATTTTCTAATTTAACCCCTTTTTTACCCCCTGGAGGGCCTGACAAACTGCTATTTCACAACTCCCCTATCAAATTCGACCCCTAGATTGATTTTCCTAATTCAAAATACATGTGCAACGCGTATTAACAGAGATAATGATTTATTTTCTATATCCACCACTTTTCCACCCCATTGGACGGCCGGACAAACCACTATTTCATAACTTCTTTCAATGTTGACCCCTAAAATAATTTCTCGTCTTCAAAATACATGTACAACGCATATTAACAGAGATAATGATTCATTTTCAATATCCACCCCTTTTCCACCCTTTTGGACGGCCTGACAAACAACAATTTCACAATTCCCCTATCAAATTTGTCCCTTAGTTTGATTTCCCGTCTTCAAAATGCATGTACAACGCGTACCAACAGGGATAATGATTTATTTTCTAATTTCACCCCTTTTTCACCCCCCGGAAAGCCTGATAAACTGCTATTTCACAACTCCCCTATCAAATTCGACCCCTAGATTGATTTTCCTTCTTCAAAATACATGTTCAACGCATATTAACAGAGATAATGATTCATTTTCAATATCCACCCCTTTTCCACCCCCTTGGACGGCCTGACAAACAACAATTTCACAATTCCCCTATCAAATTTGTCCCTTAGATTGATTTCCCGTCTTCAAAATGCATGTACAACGCGTACCAACAGGGATAATGATTTATTTTCTAATTTCACCCCTTTTTCACCCCCCGGAAAGCCCGATAAACTGCTATTTCACAACTCCCCTATCAAATTCGACCCCTAGATTGATTTTCCTTCTTCAAAATACATGTTCAACGCGTATTAACAGAGATAATGATTTATTTTCTATATCCACCACTTGTCCACCCCATTGAACGGCCTGACAAACCACAATTTCATAACTTCATTTTAAAGTTTGAGCCCTAGAATAATTTGTCGTCTTCAAAATACATGTACAACGCGTATTAACAGAGATAATGATTCATTTTCCATATCCACCCTTTTTCCACCCCCTTGGATGGCCGGCCTGACAAACAACAATTTCACAATTCCCCTATCAAATTTGTCCCCTAGATTGATTTCCCGTCTTCAAAATGCATGTACAAAGCGTACAGAGATAATGATTTATTTTCTAATTTCACCCGTTTTTCACCCCCCAGAAGGCCTGACAAACTGCTATTTCACAACTTCCCTATCAAATTCAACCCCTAGATTGATTTTCCGTCTTCAAAATACATGTACAACGCGTATTAACAGAGATAATATTTTTTTATCCATCCCTCTTCCACTCCCTTGGATGGCCTGACAAACTATAATTTCACATCTTCCCAATCAAATTTGACCTCTAGAATAATTTCCCGTCTTCAAAATACATGTACAACGCGTATTAACAGAGATAATGATCTATTTCGTTGGCGATATATTTTTCTAAGTGCATTTTGTGGATGTGGCTCTTCACTCCCGTGTGTGGAAGTACTTTTTAAAGGCCGAAGATTCACAAACTGCAATGTGTAAGTTGTGTAAATCAATACTTAAAACGACCGGACGTTCGACAAAAGGTTTACATGTGCATTTAAAGTCAAAACATAAAATTGACACGTCGAAAGCACCAAACGGGGGCGGAAGTGCTGCCGCTTCTACAACTGCATCGACATCCAGTTCCTCGACATCGGCACATTGTGAAACTGAACCTCAGCCATCACCTTCGGCATCGGCAAAGGCAAAAAAGCATAAAATCACTGACCACTTCCCAAGCGAAAAAAGTACCGTAGACGAAAGGGTATCACGCATGCACCTCGACCTACCAAAATCGCCTAATTCTCTCAAATTAATGGTTATGAATTACGGCACTACCCTAAAAATGACCGTTATTCAAGATCTTGCAAAGCTGAAAGAAAGCTACCACAGCTTTACTCTCACATTCGACGAATGGACGTCTACTAGAAATAGGCGCTATATAAATGTAAATGTTCACGCCTTTACTAAAGAAAAACCAATTTTCTGGAACCTAGGGCTGGTGCGTATTTATGGCACTGCCTGCAGAAGCTTGTATCACAATTCTAAAAGAAAAACTATCAGAATACGAGTTATCTTTGGACAAGGATGTAATCTTTATCACCACAGACCGTGCCAAAGTCATGGTAAAAGTTGGAAAACCTGATCAACAACTCTGTTATGCTCATGGCATCCAATTGGCTGTTGCGGATGTTATTTACAAACAACAAGCTTCACCTAGTGGCCCTGAAACCCCTGAAGCTTCAAGTGGATCCCATACTATTTAATTAGATGATTGGGCAATGATATTTGAACCTTGCAGAAATGTTCATATATTCATTCTTATTAAATTTTATGATACATTTTTTGAAAATACTTTCGGTAATGGGATGACGCATGATCCAAAAAACCATTTTTATTTCATATAGGTTATTCCACTTTTAGTTAAAATGATATAGTTTGGAAATTCTTGAAATAACTAAATGATGCGAAACAACGTTGAAATTCTCAAGTTCTAGATTCTCAGTCACAATGTCACAAATTATCATACTACTTACAGCTCACCAACTATATAAATGGTCAGGAGTTTGACATCAACTTCGTTTCCATGGAAACAAAAGTTACAGCGTGTCTCTTTCCGCTAGTAGTTTATGAAATGCGATCGCAGCGAGCATCTGCTGTGTTTTCACCTTTTCATACTAATCAGTGATCAAATTACCAGCAACTTGGGTAGCTAGGTTAGTTCGGTTAGGTTAGATTGTGTCCTTATTTTTACGCTTAGAAATTCGGTCCATAGTCGAAAACGTGGGCAGGCAGAAGAAAGAGACACGCCGAAGGCGTGTCTCTTTCTTCTGGTAATTTACAAGATGCGAGCGCAGCGAGCATCTGCTGTGATTTCACCTTTCCATCCTAATCAGAGATCGAATCACCAGCAACTTGGATAGCTAGGTTAGTTCGGTTAGGTTGTGTCCTCTTTTTAACTTCAGAAATTTGGTCCATGGCCGTAGGCGTGGGCAGTCAGAAGAAAGAGACACGCCGAAGGTAATTTATAATAGCGCATTTTCTCAAAACAAAAATGGCGCAATTAAAATCGGATGAAAGTTTATATTAATACTCTCCATTGGAAATTTCTATTAAACTTCTCTGAATGATTTCCCGCATCCATAACTTGGCAACAGCGCATTTCCGCAAAGCCAAAATGTCAAAGCAGGAACCACCTGAATGAATAGAATAATGTCCACTTTGACCTATCTCCATATCAGATTTCCAGTAATCCGAAGTGACCAACTTTGCAACAGAGCATTTCCGCAAAACGAAATTGGTACTATTAGAATCGCCTGAAAGCACAAAATGGCGACGTTAAATTATTTTTTCCGTATCAGATTTCCAGTAATCCTAAGTGACGAAAACTTGGCAACGGCGCATTTCCGAAAAACACAAATAGTACCATTAGAACAGGTTGAGGGTCTATAATCGAGAAGTTCAACTGTTTTTTTCATATCAGATTTGCAGTAATCCAAAGAGGTCAACTTGGCAACAGGGCATTTCCTCAAAACAAAAATGGTACCATTACAATTGGCCGAGGGCCCACAATCGCGATGTTCAATTTTATTTTATTTTTTCATAACAGATTTCCAGTAAACCAACTTTTTACCGTTTCCGCAATATTGATGTTTGTCCAGATTCAGATTTATAAGAATAAAAAAAATGGAAATTGTTCGCTTTTTCGAGGTTTTTCCGGATTTTCTCAGTGGAAAATGCACCGATCCGGTAGTATTAATAGTTATTTATTATACAAGGGAAAAATGTATTAGATTTTAGCTCGAGGTTGTGTTGTCTCCCGACGCGAAGCGCAGGGAGACAAAAAACCAAGAGCTAAAATCTAATATTTTTCCCGTGTATAATACACTATTTTTTTCTGTGGCGGGAAAAACGACGATTCAATAGTGAGAAAAACATATTATCATAATATATTGAAGTCAGAATATTATCGATATGAAATTTGAATTTTTAAACTAGTAAGCTGTTGTACGTATAGCGACAATTAGACCAGCGTTGCTAAGGAAAACTTCAAAGTAATCAAACATCTGTCAGTTTAATTCTGTGATTTGATTCGAAAATTGCGAACTCAGTAATTGTTTAATAGTTATTTTGAATAATATAAAGTTAAAAAATGTCTGATTCCGAGTTTTCTCTGACTCCACCAGAGTTGGTACAAGCAGCGAAAGTAGCGTCACGAAAATTATTGCCAGCTAAATCGCAGAAAATTTACGAAACCGCGTATTCAAGATTTATGGAATGGAAGATGAGAAAGACATGCAGTTCTTTCTCGGAGACGGTGTTATTGGCTTATTTTTCGGAACTGGCACAACAACAAAAGCCATCAACAGTGTGGTCGAATTATTCAATGATTAAAAGCATGTTACGATCCAATAATAATGTAGACATTTCAAAATATTTCAAGCTGATTACATTTCTGAAAGGTTACACGCCCAAGAAAGCTGCGATTTTTACGAGTACACAAATTAGTGATTTTTTAAATAATGCACCCGATGAAGTTTATTTAATGGCCAAGGTTGTTGTTGTATTTGGGATTGCAGGAGCTTGTAGAATTTGTGAAATCAGCCAGGTAACATTAGATGATATCGAAGATTCGGGAAAGTTATTAGTTGTGAAACTGAAGCAAACAAAGAACGATGTAAACAGAAGATTTGTAGTAACTGAAGAATATATTGGTACTTAAAGGTAAAGTTATCGGGCTCATTCTCCAAAAAAAAAAAAGTGAAACTTACGTAGTTTTGTCTCCTGAACACGAATCTGAAAGAATTTTGTGGTGGTCTCAATTACTTTAGGAGTAATAGCCATTTTAAAGTCGAAAATTGTAGATTTTCAGACACGAATTTTGCAGTCAAAATTTGCACAAAATGCCCCCTTCTTTTTGTTGACACTGTCATTAAACACTAATCTATCCATATTTCACAAATACAAACACCAAAAATTAAAATTATACTCAAAAATTTGACCTTCTTTTACTAGCGATTCTAACCCAACTTTTGTTTGGTTTTTAGTAATTTTCATGATTGCAGTAGGTTGGTTACCTGAGATTTGCGCCGCCAACTATTCAAATTCAAATATGAGCAATAACTTCCCCTTCATTGTTATGTTCAATTGTTTAATTTGCGCCATGACGGCGCAGATTCAGTGATGCCAACTTCTTATGAACATGTAAATAACTAACAAATAGGTTAGAATCACTAGTAAAAGAAGTTCAATTTTTTTGTGTGAAAAAATTAGTTTTTGTGTTTAAAAACGTGAAATATGGATAGATTAGTGTTTAATGACAGTGTCAACAAAAAGAAGGAGGCATTTTGTGCAAATTTTGACTGCAAAATTCGTGCCTGAAAATCTACAATTTTCGACTTTAAAATGGCTATAACTCCTAAAGTAATTGAGACCCCCACAAAACTACGTAAGATTCACTTTTTTTTTTTTTGTAGAATGAGCCCGATAACTTTACCTTTACCAATATATTAAATATTACGGAATGTACATAGCCCTTCGTCCAGCTGCAGCAAAGGATCACCGCCTGTTTTATGCATATCGCAATGGAAAGTGTATCAATCAGGTTGTGGTTGTGGGTAAATCAGTTTTATAAGGTACCTGAAACAATAGCTAATTTTTTTCAACTTCAAAATGCTAGCTCATATACAGGTCATTCATTTCGAAGATCGTCTGCTACACTTTTAGTTTTGAATCTGGGGGAGATTTGATGACACTAAAGAAACATGGCGGTTGGAAGTCATCAACGGTCGCTGAGGGCAATGTTGATGAATCGGTGGCACACAGGACAGAAATTGCTAATAAAGTGTTCAGAACGTGTGGCAATGCTGAAATAACACCCGATTTGCGACCAGGTACATCAACGGCAGTTGTGTCCATGTCAGAAAAAAATATTATTTCAACACAAGAAAATCCGACGTTTGTACCGAATAGTTCAAAGAACATGTCATTCATGTAATGCACATTCAATAATTGTACTTTTAATATAAAGGAAATGTGACTTATGTTCAATAAAATATTCTAAACTTAAGTATCTTCCTTTATCTATGTGTGAATATGCCCGGGAAAAAAGTACTCACTTTTTTCCAGGGGAAAAAAGTAATTTCATGAAAAGTTATATTTTGTTACCTGGCAACAGAGATAAAATGTCAATTTTTTTTCCCGTCACAGAA
Source organism: Chrysolina oricalcia (assembly GCA_944452925.2). Lineage (NCBI taxonomy): Eukaryota > Metazoa > Arthropoda > Insecta > Coleoptera > Chrysomelidae > Chrysolina > Chrysolina oricalcia. The sequence goes on from OX101816.2 coordinate 16,774,767, forward strand.
AAAAATCCATTTTGTAGATTGTATAAATCTCTACAAAAGTGCCATTGACTGTAAAACGATTTCTAGAATAATCTTTGAGTTATTTCCAAAAAACCAAAAAAAAATTAAAAATTCCACAAAGCGATTGGATCAACTTTCGTTTAGCTGAAAAACCGTTACCATGGCAACCGTTGCTATGGTAACAAGAATACAGAAAACCGATTCCCGTGGTGCGGAAATGCGTGGTTGCCAAGTTGTCTGCTTTAGTTTAGCTGAAGTCAGTTATAGAAAAAGGTTACCATGGTAACCATTGTTAGGGTGAAGAGTAAACAAAAATGCTATTCCCGTTTCGTGGAAATGTATGGTTGCCACGTTGGACCAGTTATAGTTTAGCTGAAATCAGTTAAGCGAGCGGATCCGGCCGACATTTCGCAAATCCGCGCGTGCGATTTTGCGAAATGTCGGCTGGTCCCCCTAGCCTTCATGTTACTACTTTGTCCATTTTCTCAAATTTATGAAAAAGCTCTGGATCATTTATAGTGTGTGGCCTGTGGGGCAAGCGATTGCTTTGCTCATTTGTGATCAAAGTAAAATTGACAAATGTAAATACTTATATAAATAATCTTTTTGAACGATGCGCCTTCAGATGAATAAGTATTTTTTTATTTTGATATTATTCAACAGTAATTTCCCGCGCGGATTTGCGAAATGTCGGCCGGACCCCCTATGTTTCTACTTTGTTAATTTTCTCAAATTTTTAAAAAAGCTCTTGATCATTTATATTGTGTTGCCTGTGGGGCAAGCGATTGCTTTGCTCATTTGTGATCAAGATTGACAAATGTAACTACTTATATAAATCATCTTTTTGTACGATGCGCCTTTAGATGAATAAGTATTTGTTTTGATATTATTTAACAGTAATTTCCATAAATCTTTTTCAAGCGCCCATAACTTGGTAACAGCAATAATTTGGCAACCATGCATTTCCGCGCCACAGAAATTGCTGTTAAACCATAACTTGCTCAATTTGGCAATCTCGCATTTCCGCTCAATAGGAATGGCATTTTTGTTCACTCTTCACCATAACGACTATCATGGCTACATTTTTTGCATAACAAATTTCAGCTAAAGTAAAGCACCATGGGAATCGGGTTTTTGTTTACTTGTGGTCATAGCAACGGTTTTTATGGCAACAGTTTTTCCATAACTGATTTCAGTTAAACTATAACTGGCCCAACTTGGCAAGTATGCATTTGCGCAGAACGGGAATAGCATTTTTGTTTACTCCTCACCCTAGCAACGGTTACCATGGTAACCTTTTTTCATAACTGATTTCAGCTAAACTAAAGTGGACAACTTGAAAAGCCACACATTTCCGAACCATGGGAATCCGGTTTTTGTATTGTCGTTAGCCTAGCAACGGTTGCCATGGCAACAGTTTTTCTGTAACTGATTTCAGCTAAACGAAAGTTGAGCCAAGCGATTTTGCTGGGGCGAAAACTGGAGTTTTCATTAACGAACTATCTTATTAAAATTAGTATAGGCCATTTGCGTCTTTTATTTTGTGGGGAAAAAACCTCTTTAGCTTGGTCTATACATAAATGTTCATTTAGCTTGTATATTCAGTTGAAGAAGCTTCTGTATTAGCGAAACACGTCCATATTAAATAAATTTTGTAAAGATCGAAACCAAGTAACGGCCGAGTCAATCAGAAAATGTACCTAATATCTTACCTTCAATAATTTTGAAGTATTGAGAATCCACATCCAGAATAGTCTTCATGGTATTAATAGGAGTTTCCTCAACATACAATCTATTCAAAATATTTCTTCTTTGTTTATCTTTATAACAGGATTTTTGACTACACTTCAACCCCAACCCTTTCACCCTCACATCATTCCTCCAAGCCTTCGTCATAACCCTATGAGCAAACTCTTCTAAATCTCTAGGGTATGCGAATGGTGAAGGTTCTTTGTCAAGGTCTTGAGCATTACATGCATTTACCTTCGAGCCATCCGTGAAGTATTTCTTTGCTGCTGAATCTTTCGGCTTCAGAATAGATTGCAGTCGTTGGGATTTTTTATTCCTCAGTAGAACTTTCGGCCTGTCTGGTAGGACTTTTTTGGTCGCAAGTTCTTCTTCTTTCGATGAACTAGATTGCGATGCGAATGGCAATTGATCAGGTAACGATGTCAAAGAATCGTCAGATTTCCGCGGATCCATTGCGAGAGAAGTTTAGTTATATAACATAAGAACAGATTGTATGACTTAACTCATTACACGAGTTTTCATCACCTCACGAATACTTTGACGGAATGAAGTTTTGTCAATATCGCCATAGAGATGAGTTGTACCCTTGGCGCCAATGCTTCATATTAGATTATACAGGGTGCTGAAGTTAACGTTTCCAAAATTTCAAATGGCCATTGAGAAGAAATTATTTTTTATTATATGAACCAAATCAACTACGCACCGATTATTCATATGGCCGATACAAATCCACTATGAAGAATAATAATTCCTGAACATACCCACGCTATATAGGATGTGTCTAAAGCCAGCAAGTTTTATAGTAATTTCTAAGAAATTGAGATGTGAAATTTCATTCATTTCCAGATATTTCGAAAGAAACTAAGGCTGAGTCAAGTCTCTCGTCTGACCAATATGGTAAGACCAGCGCGGTTATTTGGCTGACTTGAAGCTATTTGAAATAACAGTTACAAAAGGGTTATGTTCACCATGTTCACTGGTTAATAATGACAGTAATCAATTATTATCTAAGGATATTACCGCTATACCACAAAACTTTTTGAGTTATGTGTGCTATACAGGTTCGTGTGTAGCGTTGGTACCTATATAAATGTATATGATTTGATATTATTTCAATTATTGGAGTGTTTGTTCATTGTAGTTTTAGTTATTCGAGATTTGAGTACCTATCTAATGGCAGTTCCTAATCTTAGTGGCACTCTAATGACAATAATATTGTATGCACTAGAAGATGATCTTGTTATTATTAAGATATTGAAAGGATTACAATCGATACTCCTGTTCTACTTACACCTTTCTATATGAAGTTGGTAATTTTAATAGTTCGACAGAAATAATCAAGAAACACGCCGGGATTATTAATAGTTATCGTTTCAGCTGAGAAATCGATAAACGTTATTTCTACTGCTGAAGTTACTGTACTGATCTAATGATTCTAATGGATAATGAATACCTGCTTTCAGTTCATACTGTTAACAAACCTTCCTTAGATGTTTCAATTTCATAATTACGATAAGTAAACGACAAATGAATAGCTCTTTTAGTTTCACTTTGTTTAAATTTTATTGAAATTATCGTCTGCCATACTATATTTCGAATTTGTTTAGGTTATAATTTTAAAAAAACTATCATTTCTTCCTACTTTACCTGGCCGTGACCACTCCGCAAACGTCGAAGGCAGGTTTGATATGTGACCAATATTTTCAATCATCTGGTCGGTCCGACTCATCGTCATACTTCATACTGAACGCGCGTGCTTTGTCCGACCGGTGACTTGACACAGCCTAAGTGTTAAGACTTTGAATTAGATTGGTCACGTTAGAAAAATGAAAAGAAGAGCTGTGGAGCTAAGGCAAGAAAATGGAAAAGTTGTTGTCAAGGCGATATATAACGAGATAATCAATTTTTAAAATTTGTTTGACATGTATAATTTGTAAAATAAAAACGTTTAAAAGTAGCAAACTATTGAGTATCCCCTCAAGGGGTGGTCCTTCACAAACACGAATCGTTACACGTAACAACACTAATAGGTCTATTCACTATCTTTTAAAGATATCGTTAGCAGGCATTACCAAGCAATAAGTCATTAAATAACTATAAAATCATTACGATTCTGTGTATTTAACGGCTTATTGCTAGGTAACGACTGCTAACGATATCGTTAAAAGTTAGTGAATAGACCTGTTAGAACAAATCCAATTGACGATGTTATCATCGAGGTTAATACCACGAGCGCTCGCAATACTATCGATAGTAATTCTGTCAGAAATCAACGAGATCAAATTGCTTTCAAAGCACGAGTAGTATTTATTGAGATAATTTCACGACTCAACAAAGTAAAAAAAGTTCCATTGTCGTGAATTTTTCAATAGTTACATAATGCCTGACTGACATTAAATCTGTCAGACTGACATTCATATAAGTATCAAGATGATATTCTATTCTCCGTTGTTGTTTGGATATGTGGTTGCCACTCAGATCAATAAGTAAACAATAAGTAAACATAGATGGGCCCGATGCTACGTAAACATCATATTCACTGAACCGAAGACAACTTTGTTTATTTACATACACCTCTCATCCCTAATGTTTTCAAACATTGACGCCCTGTTGTCAAATTGGTAAAAAATATGATTTTGGTAGGAACCTACCAATAAATGCATAATCAGTCACAACCCGAAGAACCATCATGTTCTAGAGAAATGTTTATGTCCAGAAAGGTGTGAAAAAATTACCAAAACGGAAAATATATGTCGTTTTGAACTGATGAAATTTTAGGCACTCTGAAAATTTCGAGCGGTTACTAGAATTATTTTACTCTTGGCAACACCGCTTGTGACACCGGCCGTGGCGGTCATTGTACCCTGTCGTTTTGTGTTGATGGAGTGTTGTTAGAAATTTTCCTGTGTGTTTTCGTGGTTTTTTGTCCTGCTTAAACAACTTGAAGTTACATTTGGAATATTTTTCAAAATAGTGCAGTGGTTTAGTGAGGCACAATGTCGAAATACTGCTTTGTTTGCAAAACAAAATGACAGTAAACAAACATTCCACAGGTGAGGTTCCAGTGGCGTCGAATGCACGATTGCAAATCATGCAATCAAACGTATTCGTCAAATATAATATTGGAGGACAAAGAAACTCATTCAAAATTACAGATACGAAAAGCCTATGGCAAAGTGGTGAATTCCTCAATGTTTGTTAAAAATCTCTGTAAGCAGGGGAAAAAACATTGAGGCTTATGAAAGGAAAATTGAATTTATTTTCCAATAATATTGACATTGTTAAAATTCTAACAGTGAGGACAATTAATGATATACCAAAGGACTTGCTTAACATTTTTAGAAATAATTTCTTTGAGGAAGAGCCTTTATCAAACCATAGTTATGCCTTTGGTAAAGGCAATACTTCAAATTTTTTTCAAAATCCGAATATTCCATGAATTGTCAATAAGCGGAACTGACAAAATAGAAAGGGTCAGGTCTCTTTTGACAAAGACAGTTTTATTTAAAAATCAGTAAATACCAAGTGTTGAAATCCTCATGTACTGAGCTTTCTTGAGAATCATTCTTTCACATACACTTTGACACTTTATATTTATACATTCGTATATTAGGCTTAAAATTGAATAAGTAATAGTGATATTTGCCAATTTGTAATAATAACATGTTGTGTAAGCATATATTTCATTCAATAAATATTTTAATTCCTGTGTTAATGATAATTTTACGTTCGTATACCTTGCCATCTTGTGATCACTATATTCCTGTCCAAAATAAATGCGTTAATAAAGAGTTCTATTTCTACTTTTGTGTTCAATTACTTTTCCCAGACGTAATCTATATAATATATAATGCAACAAATGTTTCCATACATTACGTCTGGGAAAAGTAATTGAACACAAAAGTAAAAATAGAACTCTTTATTAACGCATTTATTTTGGACAGGAATATAATATAGTGATCACAAGATGGCAAGGTATACGATAAGGTAAAATCAACATCAACAAAGGAATTGAAATATTTATTGAATGAAATATATGCTTATACCACACGTTATTATTACAAATTGGCATATATTACTATTATTTATTTAATTTTAAGCCTAATATACAACATTACAAATGTATAAATAAAGTACAACATTATTAAGCTATGTAAATAAAACGACTATTTGAGAAAACATTACAAAACAAAATATATTTGCTGCTAACTCCCGGCTTTTTATTGACCCTAGGAATTTTAAGACAAAACCGCGAAATAACTTGTTGCAGCTCACAGGTACTGCATTTGCATAAGTAATTTTGACCCCCTTAAAAAAGCACGGCACTGTGCTAGAGGTGTTTTGTTTTGGTTCGAATGTCAAAAACCCAAAACAAAACAGTTTCCGCAAGAATGGACCTTTACATTTACGGAAAATAAATTACAAAACTCGTTTAAATCGATAGTTGTTAGTCTGAAAAGTCCATTTAACAAAAAGTTTCATTATTTTTCTTTCATTTTAAAAAAATATCACATTAGAAAGTGTGCCGCTGACGTCACGTTCATCGGAAATACCTCCCACCATAGCCACGTTCCGAAACAGGCAATACCGTTCTACTTAAAAATATAACTTCTAGCATGATATAAGCCGTTGAGAAATAATCAATACATTGTCACTTGATCAACTCAAACATAAAAATCCACATATTAGCTATTTTTTATTGTATTTGTAACTTTCAAATTTTCTGAACGGACCATCATTTTTATGAAGAACGAGCATTGACAACACAGCAAATCGTAATGACAGTTCTCAATTGTCAAAAGTTATATGGAGATGTGAGGTTAATGTTTATTTTATTTACATTCAACAATCAACATTCATTTTGATAGTTCGTCTTTTTTGCAATGACTAATATTTTAAATCTTTCCTTGAACTCTGCTTTGAATACAATAATAACATAACGTAAAGTACTCACTTGGCAATGTTCTTCACAAAAACATATATTTCCGCTTTTCACAAAAGGTTTATTCACTGTTTCGAACCACATTTTCCGACGCGCTTCATCTTTAGGTGCATACAAAAATTGTTTATTGGAATTTGCACTGGTGTTCAGACAACCGGGTACAAAGCACCTTTTCGACATGTTCAGTTATTGCAGGGATACAGGTACTGGAGATACAGGAATTAATAACAAATTTTAGAACACAAACAACAAAAGCTCTCAAAGCTTAGAAAACCGCACTAACCTCAAAAAATAAATCAAGGTAGTGTTCGTTGAAGTTTAGATCTGATGGAACTGCTTCACTTGTATCAAATGGGTAGGTAAATGAGTTAGACAGAGACAAACTATTCTTATTAATCGTACCGTGAAACAGACGAAAGAACCCATCTGGTATCAAATGACAACTGTCATACGACACATTATATTTGAATGAGAATTTGGTGCACAACTTTAAAAACGTTGCCAAGTTTAGTTTTGATGAATGTGACGTCACGAACCCACTTTTCTTCTGATTATAGAGAAAGTAGCGGTCAGAAAAAATAAATAAAAAATCCCAAGTGATATTAGCGTATCTACTTTCTAATTTCAGTGTTATTTCATACCTCTTGGAAAGGTCCCTTCGGTTCAGGTAATATGATGTTTACGTAGCATCGGGCCCATCTATGTTTACCTATTGATCTGAGGGTTGCCATGACAAAGTGGTATTACCGGCTCGAAAGTAAGGAACTGCGTATTATCGAGGCATACGTCCATTATTGGTCCTAATATTGCAGGAAAGGGGGGTTTCATACGGCGAGTGAAATTATTGTAGGTAATACCACAAGTGTATCGGTGATTATCGAAATAGCAATTCCTTTGAATTTGAGAATCAAATTATGTTGCTTGGCAACAACACGAGCGCTTGTGCGAGTGTGGTTGCCTAAAGCAACATAATTTGATTCGAAACCGAGAAGGAATTAACGATAATCGCCGACACGAGTTGTATTTGTTAAGATTATTTCATGAATAAAATCGAAACCATTTTTATTTATTTACTATTCAATTTAATTATGAACATTAATCCCGCATTTAGTTCTGAAATTACGCAACTAACAAAACATTTACTTAATATCTATTTCAGTTACAAATGACAGAGCGCGTCATTCGTAGTTTTGTCATTGTATATCTAGTCTACTGCTGAGGTTATGTTTTGATAACATTTTGATTTAGTGATTTGATTAATCAACGAGTATGCAAAATTTGTCGAAAATTGTGAAGTTGATATGAATTAATAGTGAGTGCTTATTTAGTTTTGGTCAAAGTTTGGTGTTGTGTCGTTATAGCAGCTTGCTAGTGGTAAGTTTTTGTTTTGATAATAACCAATCAGGAATCGAACTACAAAATCGAAAACACATCATATACATATCCAGTGGCCAATCAAGAGCCGAACTACAAAATCGAACATGATGTTTTCATTTATCAACACAAAAATTTCAACCAATCATAACACGCTATTTTAGCATAAGTGAAATAATCCCCTGAATTAGACTGACATATTACATACAAGATGTTATATTTCTCGTTAGGCCGCGTTGATACGAGGGTTGCTATTTATGTGAGAATGAAGAACTAAAACAATAATTGGGGTGTAGAAATTTCTTTATTGTTTTTCAAAATACTCTCCTTTCAAATCTACACATTTTTGCATTGGATTAAACCAATTGGCAAAGCAGTTTTTCCACTCCGAAGTAGGTATCTCCAAAACATGGTTTTTGAATGCATAAACAGCGTCTTGTGGCGTCGAAAAGCGTTGACCACGTAATTCGTTCTTCACTTGAGGGAACAAATAGAAATCATTGGGTGCTAAATCAGGGCTGTACGGCGGATGACCCATCAATTCAACGTTTTGAGTGCTCAAATAGCGGGTTGTTTGAGCCGATTTGTGTGAGCTCGCATCGTCATGATGGAGAATTATCCTTCGTCGACGGTTTATTTTCCTTATTTCATTGATGACTTCTGGCAAACAAATAGTAGTGTACCATTCAAAGTTTACCGTTCTACGTTGCTCTAAAGGCACGGTTGCCACATGACCGTTTACCGAAGAAACAGGCCATCAATTGCTTCCAAGTGCTGCGAGCACGAACAACTTTTATTGAATTCGGTTCATTCTGTAAGACCCATACAGTCGACTGCTGTTTAGTTTCGGTGATAAACTCATTCGCTTATGATGAATGTTCACTCTCCAGATACACAAAATATGAATTGACTGAAGTAATTAAGCTTGAAATTAATTTTATTGGCCATGCGCGTGCCTGAGGGGGGGTAATGGGATAATTACCCCCCTCACGACCATGACTATATTGAGAAAAAAATCGAATTTTCGGTTCCACGTCAGAATAACATAGATACAGAATATCACGTCATAATATCACATACATGAATAACACATACAAAAATAACATTAAAGAAATATATCATAGTACAATAATAACATGAATCATAATAACATTTCTCAGAATAATATTATTCTAAAATAACAAATCAAAATAATATTACCTATATTTGAAGATTTGAATTGATAGGCTGATCTAACCTGAACGAACTAACCTAGCTCGCAAGTTGGGAGCTGAGACTTCAATTTCTCAGCTCCCAACTTTTTGAGGGTAGTATTTTATTAGTCTGATCTAACCTGAACGAACTAACCTAGCTCGCAAGTTGGGAGCTTAGAAGTTGAAGAAAAATTCATTTTGAGGGTAGTATTTTATTAGTCTGATCTAACCTGAATGAACTAACCTAGCTCGCAAGTTGGGAGCTGAGAAGTTGAAGAAAAATTCATTTTGAGGGTAGTATTTTATTAGTCTGATCTAACCTGAACGAACTAACCTAGCTCGCAAGTTGGGAGCTAGGAAGTTGAAGAAAAATTCATTTGGAGGGTAGTATTTTATTAGTCTGATCTAACCTGAACGAATTAACCTAGCTCGTAATCATTGGTATTTCTTTCCGATAATAATTCTGAAAGTGATATTTTCTCCTAATGTTATTCATTAATAATGTTATTTCATATAATTGTTATTCTTTCCTGTGTTGATTTAGTAAAATAATATTTTTTGGGTTATTTTCACAAATAATATTATTTGAAAATATTATTCTGACGTGTCACCGAATTTTCAAACTTAAAAATTGATGAAGAAGACACAACGATGGGCTTTCACACCTGTATTCTAGTCAGAGTCTTCTATAGCTTCTAGTCACAACATTAAATCATAACACTCGCAATCAGGATGGCGCATTATTATTAATTTATACTATTGTGGCGAAGCTGCGGGCAATGCTGGACCTGAACTCTCACGTATAGCTAGCGACCAACCGCGGGTGACTGTCGATGCGCTTGCACCGAGAAGAATCTGGACGGTTCGGTGAGTCTGGGCGATTCGATGGAAAATTCTGGAGCATTCAGATAAGTTAACGTCGGATATAAAAAGAACTACGCAGCGGACAGACGGGAGTCAGTGAAGTGAAAGTCGAATATAAATACCTAGTCCCGTGATTGTTATGTAAATTAGAGTATTGTGTTATTGTATCATTTTATTTCGTAAAATACATTATTTTGGAGGTAATTGGACTATAAATATATTACACTATTTTGCAAATTCAAGTGACATTACTGGTATCTGTTGCTTCGGCAGAACGCAGTTTCTCGTCTTTAAAAAGTCGAGAAAAGGTATGGTTTCTCATTCCCTGTACTTGTTTTTTTATGATCTATCATGTTCTATAATTTTTGACTATATTATTAATATAAAAACATTTCACACCATATTTTTAAGTAACGTATTTGTATTACTGCCATATAATTTTATACCGATAGGTAAAGTTTATGTATAATAGACAACCATTAAAATTATTAAATATTTATGTTTTAATGTGTCTTTTGTTTGAAGTTGGGGTTGAATCTTTCTTTCAGCATAGTTAAGGTCTTTCTACAGAGATTGGCCTAGGAATAAGTTTTTGAAATCATTTAACACTGTAGATGGCGTCCAATAAAAATCATAATTAATAAGAAACTTATTCTCTGTGCCACAAATTGGACCTTTTGAGGATCATCGAGTGACGTCGACTTACGCCCTTGCCTCCGAAAATCAAAAAAATAGCCAGGCCAAATATGTACCTAAGATCAGGTTATATATTTCGTTTCGAAGAATATTCTGTTTATTTATTTTTAGTTACACATTCACTTATTTCTGAGTTATCATTTTCGTTTTGAATAATATTCTGTTTATTTATTTTTACATTCTTTTATATTCGAATTACTGTTTCCGTTTCGAAAAACATTCATTATGTTATTTATTTTTAGTTAAACATTTTCTTATTTTTGCTTATATTCGAGCTATTGTTTCAAAGAACATTTTGTTAATTTATTTTTGCAAAGAATTAAATATGAATGACTTAGGGTGGATTTGTAAACTCAATCAAACTAAGAACTCAGAATTAACAATTAAGAATTAAAAATTAGCAAGTAAGAAGATGCTTATGAACTTCAACTAAAAATTAAGAATTACGTTCGGGTTTGATATATTTTCTACGTTCAGATCAGAACTAGCAGAAGAAAAGTGTCAAAAATGACAATAAAATGTATAATAGTGCAGCCAGGAACAACACTGCACAATGCACACAACACAATCTTTTCAATTTTTTTTTAATGTACTTAAATACCGTGAGCGCTTGCGTTTAATGGTTTAATTGCCATTCTTAGTTTCTAATTTTAATATGACAGATGAAATTTTATAAATACCCGATTGTGTTTCCTTGTATTCATCTTTCTTAATTCTTAGTTCTTGATTTAATTCATACTTTAGTTGAGTTAATAAATCCACCATTAGTGTTCCTGAAGTTGTAAATTTTAAAACATTTCAAATTTTAAAACTTTGTAAATATTGGGCCTGAAATGGGTGATTACCCCCCCCCCCCCGTGGAATAACTCTAGGTACGCGCCTGTTATTGACGTGATTCGACCAAATCTTCTGAAATATTTCACTTAGGAATATTTTAAATAATAGGTATGAATCTATATTCTCTAGAAATAGTAGAATAACTCGAGTGATGAAGGTAGAATATTGCAAAAAATTAATTAAAAACGTCAAATTACAGTATATAATAGGTTACGAACTATATTTATGTGAAGTTAGCCACACTTTTCCAGCCACGGTTTCCGACGTGCAGATCGTCGAATACGAGATGGAGCGTTATTTACTGGCAGTGGTGCCAGATCTATTAAAAGCCTATGCTTTCGATAATAAATGTCCAACAACACTTCCTGACTGAAACTAAATAACTACTGCCAAAGTACGTCAAAAATAAGTGTGAAATACTTCTTCATGTGAAATTTGAACAATTTTGAAAGAGCTAGATAAAATATGCTGAATCAAATCTATGGTGTAATATTCCAGATTATGAAAATCCAGAAACTGTTGAGCTGTTACAAAAATAAAAATACCATTGGGAAGAGGAGATCTGATTGTGTAGTAGATATCGTTCAGATTTGTTTGGACTACCATCGAAACAAATAAAACAACGTAATTTTGCAGTCTATAGAAACTGAAGAAAGAAACGCGCTGCCCCAAAATAAATTTGAATAGGAAGGAGGGCAGCAGGTTTTGCTTGCTTGAAACATCATATACATTTCTTTGGACTCCCGTCCATTTTTCGAAAAAAAAAATTTACTAATTTCCCAGACTGTCAAATGTGGGGAAGGAAAAAAATTAAAGTATTTTCCTGGACTATGAAAATTGAGAAAGGAGTCGCGCTGCCGCAAAAATAAAATCACTATTGGAAAGAGAACATCGAGATGTGTCAGAAACATCATTCAGATTTTTTTTGGCTCCCGTCCATATGCCGAAAAAAAATTAAAGTATGTTCCTGGACTATATGAAAATTGAAAAAGGAGACACGATGCCACAAGAATAAAATCGCCATTGGAAAGAGGACATCGAGATGTGTCAGAAACATCATTCAGATTTTTTTGAACTCCCGTCCGTATGCCGAAAAAAAATTAAAGTATTTTCCTGGACCATGAAAATTGAGAAAGGAGTCGCGCTGCCGCAAAAATAAAATCACTATTGGAAAGAGGACATTGAGATGTGTCAGAAACATCATTCAGATTTTTTTGGACTCCCGTCCATATGCCGAAAAAAAATTAAAGTATGTTCCTGGACTATATGAAAATTGAAAAAGGAGACACGATGCCACAAGAATAAAATCGACATTGGAAAGCATCGAGATGTGTCAGAAACATCATTCAGATTTTTTTGAACTCCCGTTTGTATGCCGAAAAAAAATTAAAGTATTTTTCTGGACCATGAAAATTAAAAAAGGAGTCGCGCTTTTGCAAAAATGAAAGCGGCAATGGAAAGAGGAGACGGATATGTGTTCCAAACATCATTCCGTGATTTTATTTTTACGGCATCGCGACTCCTTCCTGAGTTTTTATAGTCCAGGAAAATACTTTAATTTTTTTTCGGCATAAGACGGTGGTCCAAAGAAATCTGGACGATGTTTCGAACACAAGTCGGTCCCCTCTTTCCAATGGTGGCTTCATTTTTGCGCCAGCGCAACTCCCTCCTCAGTTTTTATAGTCCAGGAAAATACTTTAATTTTCTTAGGCATGAGGACGGAAGTCCAAGGAAATCTCAGTGATGTTTCGAATACAACTTGGTGTCCTACTTTCAATGATGATTTTATTTTTGCGGCAGCGAAACTCCTTCCTCAGTAGCCCAAAGAAATCTGAACGATGTCTCATGCACAACCTGATATCATCTTTCCAATGATATTTTTATTTTTGTAACAGCTCAACAGTTTCTATATTTTTCATAATCCGGTATATTACCTTAATTTTGTTTGTGAATATTGGTGGTCACACAGATGGATATACTTTTCAAAACACCATAGATTTGTTTCAGCATATTTTAACTACCTCTTTCAAATTATTCGTAATTTATATAAAGAACTGATATTTCACACGTATTTTGGACATATTTTAGCAGTAGTTATTTAGTTTCAGTCAGGAAGTGTTGTTGGGCATTTGTTATCTAAAGCACAGGCTTTCAAAAGATCTGGCAACACTGCCAGTAAATAACGCTCCATCCCGTATTCGACGGGCTGCACGTCAGAAACCGTGGCTAGAAAACTGTGGCTAACTTCACATAAATACGAAATATGCTCATATTTTATTACAAAAGACGTTTCGTAATCACTAAACTGTACATTTTTATAAAATTGAGAGTTTTCTCCTATTTTTTTTGTGCCCACTGAGAAAATGTAACTCGTCTTCCAAAATCGTTTCCTATAAGTTCTTGTATACTTATTTCTCTAACACTTTAATGTCGGTCTCTCAGTTATTGATGAAGCAATGCAAGTTCGTTTTCTTATGTCGAAAGTTTTTTCCTTGTAGTTTTTTCACAATTTAATAATTTACACTTCCTGTGCGCCCAAATCTTTCTATCAATCTTTTAAAGCATAGATCTTGAGGGTGTCGTCTTTGAGGAAAATTCTGGACATATACTCTACAATTACCATGGCTTTCCCCTAAAGTATACGCCATGCTCATCGATTCTTCTTGAGAGTAATTCATTTCAAACCCCCAATATCAAATAATTTAAATTTTCCAAACAGAATTAAACAATTCCAACAATCTTATTTTAGAATGAGATTTATTTTTCCAGTATCAATTTATTTATTATATTATCCATATGATAAAGTATATCCCATGTTTCTCATCAGAGTTTCCTTTATAGCGGGCTGCAACTCTTTCTGCATATATGAAGTCAAAAGTAACCTAATACCCTTGAGAAAAATATCCTCAATTTCTCTGGAAAGCTCATCATTTTCCTGCAAATTTCGTTTGCGAAGTTTCGGTTCGCATCCATAAGCATAAACAGAAATGAATCCAGGCTCCACAAAATGGGAATCGGTTCTCACATTGACATGGCCCCTCTCACGTCGAATCGGCTCCGTGTAAAACCTAAAAAAAGACGACGTTTCAAATGAAATCGGAAAAAAGAATTCTTGATATATTAAATGTCCAATACTACGACGGCGTACTGGTGCCACTACAAAAATTAAATATCTTTCAATTGACACAGTTATTCTGTCAATTGACACATTTAATCTGTCAATTGACACATTCAATCTGTCAATTGACACATTTAATCTGTCAATTGACACATTCAATATGTCAATTGACACATTTAATCTGTCAATTGGCACAATTGATCTGTCAATTGACACATTTAATCTGTCAATTGACAGATTTAATCTGTCAATTGACACATTCTATCTGTCAATTGACACATTTATAATCTGTCAATTGACACATTTGTAATCTGTCAATTGACACATTATTTCTGTCAATTGACACATTTAATCTGTCAATTGACACATTTGATCTGTCAATTGACAGATTTAATCTGTCAATTGACACATTCTATCTGTCAATTGACACATTTATAATCTGTCAATTGACACATTTGTAATCTGTCAATTGACACATTATTTCTGTCAATTGACACATTTAATCTGTCAATTGACACATTCAATCTGTCAATTGACACATTTAATCTGTCAATTGGCACAATTGATCTGTCAATTGACACATTTAATCTGTCAATTGACAGATTTAATCTGTCAATTGACACATTCTATCTGTCAATTGACACATTTATAATCTGTCAATTGACACATTTGTAATCTGTCAATTGACACATTATTTCTGTCAATTGACACATTTAATCTGTCAATTGACACATTTGATCTGTCAATTGACACATTTAATATGAGGTGATTGAAGCATATTCATGATGAAAACTGTTGAATTTTTTTTCCGTCAACCTGTTGTACCCCTACGCCGGACCACCATAAGTCATCGAGAGACTTGTGCAAGCTAGGGAAGACGCAACCCTCACCTTTTAACTTGTGATGCCATGCACGAGACCGATGACCATGCTGGGAATCGAAGCCAAGTCCCAATGCTTGACAGGCGAATGCTCTACCAGCACAACCACCACGGAGTGGGTAGTTTGAACATGACCATTGAATAGCCATGAACCAACTCATCCGTAGGTACTTTTCGATGGGGTTGATAATAACGAAAGTTTATTATTTTTGGAATTACGTGATGGTGTTTTGATTCGTAAAAGAACACTGAAACGATGATTGAAAGTTTTAAATTTGTTCTGGTGGAAAAATTATTGAGATACTGAAACGCTTCTAACGTTTGTAAATAATGAAATCTGTAAATCAGGGCAGTTTCATGTATGCATTCGAAATGCGTGCAAGCTGGTTTAGTTGTTGCACAAGAAAAAGTACGTTTGGTCTTGAGCAATAGCGTATGAACATGGCTAGGAAATTGAAAAAAATCACTTGACAAAATAAACATATCAATTGACAGATGAAATGTGTCAATTGATAGATCATAAATGTGTCAATTTGCAGATTATAAATGTGTCAATTGACATATTAAATGTGTCAATTGACAGATTAAATGTGTCAGATTACAGATTATGAATGTGTCAATTGACAGATTATGAATGTGTCAATCGACAGATTAAATGTGTCAATTGATAGAACAAATATGTCAATTGAAAGAATTTTCATTTCTGCAGTGGCACTAGTACGCCGTCGTACAATAAAATATACAGGGTGTTTCAAAAATCAGAATCAAGATTGGAGGGGCGAATTTTTCGGGTCAAAATAAGACTTTTTTTCACAAAAATGTGTCCGCGAGCACTTCGTTACCAATATACGTTAAAGTACAGAGCGGTAAAGTTTCAAGAGTTTTTTAATCTTTTCCTTATATCTCTTTCAGTTTTTGAGATATTGAGATCAAATCTGAAACATAGGATACGTTTCAGAGCTTACATCATCCAGCATGCCGAGTGATTTTAAGCATCTACAACGAGATATTTTTTCAGAGGTCAAGACCATTTTCACCCATTTTCACCTGTTTTGTAGTGCGCCGCTGGTGGATTTTAAAATATGAAATGTATTTTCTGTTTTATTTATAAATTTTGTTAACTCTTGTAATTTTTAAGCATCAATAACCTATATTTTTGTGATAAGACAGATTTTTTTCAACGAAACAATGCGAAACAGAATTAGTCGGATTTGACTACCTCAATTTATTATTATTATTAGATGGCAGGGCTAGCCAGTGGCTGAAATGCAGTTAGTTTTGTATAGAACCTTTCTGCACCCCGCTATCAGGTCTATCTCGTGAGTACTCCGGATCTTTTAATGAACTCCTGGAGATTCTTCACAAGGTTTTCCTTTGGGATGATATCTTCTGCACCGCAGTGTCCGAAGATATCCATCCTCATGCGAGCCAAAGCATCGCATTCAAACATTATGTGGGAGGCTGTTTCGTCCTCCTCTTCACAAAATCTGCATTGTGTGGACTCTTGATGTATCCCCAACAGTTGCAGGTGTTTTCTCAGGTGGCAGTGGCCTGTCATCAGTCCTACCACCTTCCTGAGAGAGTCTCGGCTCAGTTCAAGAAGGTGTTTTGATGCCGGTCGGTTGGCCTCATCATCATCATTTTTCCGTGAGTATTGCCTGAGGCACTCTCCCAGAGAGATTGATGATGGTTTTTAACTCATTTCTTTTTGTCCTGCTAATATCCCCAAACGGGATTTCATAGGCTGATTCTGGTCCAATGAGAATTGTTGCTGCCCCCGCTCTTGTTAGGGCATCTGCGCTCTCATTTCCCTGGATGCCCTTACGACCTGGTACCCAGAAAAGTCATACACTGATCTGTGTTCCCAGGTCGTTAAGGTTTTGGTGTGCCTCCCAAACCAGTTTGGAAGTGAACCTGCATGAACACAGGGCTATAATCGACGCCTAACTGTCGGAGAGAATCGCCATGGGTTGGTTTCTAGGACCCTTCTTAGAATTTCTCTCGTGCAGACGGAGATTGATGACTTTCCTCGTTCTCTCATCATATATTCCAGCCCCTACTCCTTTGCTAGTCTTTGAGCCATCCGCGTACCAGATTTGCCCTCTTGACAGCAATGGTATGGCCCTTGATGTAACTCCCCTATCTTCTATGGTGGTGGTGGGATTTGACTACTACTTTCATTTTGACTTTACTGGAGTATTTGACATTATTTGAAAGCTGGTTTATGTCTCATCGTTCATTTATTAATTTTTTTTCAACATTGAAAACGAAAATTAACCATATCCATTTGAACATTTGGCTGTCATCCATTTTGTTTATGGTTTGGCTAATGATAATCGACTTAAAGCTTCCTTTATTTCTTGAAATTATTCATCAGCACAATTTGAAGTATTTATCTCACCAAATTCCTGCTTTCCTGAGCCTCAGTATCATATTGCAGGAATCTTCAGGATCAGGATTGTTGTATCCGCGTTGTAACTCCTCGTCATCGAATATGTTAACTTTTCCACTGATGGTGAGATCGTTGAATGAAAGTCTCGTTTCCAAGCTGGAGTTCTTTGGATGAAAACGGCATTTTTCCACTTTGACCTACAAGAGTAAGTAAGTAAGTGAGTAACAAAATTTATTCAGGTAAGTATAAGTTTCATCTACAATATAAGTTCGAAACTAAAACTAGTATAAGTTTCATCTACAATATAAGTTCGAAACTAAAACTAGAAAAAACTATGAACTAAAAACTTTGGTCCAGGCTGATCTACCTAAGTAATGCTTGTGTTGTGGTCATCAGCCTGAAATTTATGTATACTGAAATGTGAATGGAGAGAAATGATTCAATTAGAAGTACAGTTAGATTAGTTATAATGAGGAAGAGAGAGAGAGGATGGTAGTTTATACATATTTTTCCTTTTTCTGTTCATTAGTCGAGTTCATACACGGTTTTTTGTTTGTTATAATTGTGGTTCACATATTCTTTAAGTTTTCATTTCATTTTGAATGTAGTAGTAATGACTCTGATTTCTATGGGGACTAACAGGTTTAACAGTTTTGGCCTAAAGTATGATAATATAAACCTCAGCATGTGAGTTAGTCAGATTTACCACGTTTTAAGAATATGAGAGATGGAATCATTTTGCATCCATTTTAGATAATAATAGGTATATAGTTTTCTCACACCTAATAAGCCAGTTTCTTTGTAAAGGCGTTCAGTTAAGGATCTTCAATTTTTTCATTATTTTCAATATACTATTTTGCATAACCTCTAGAACGTGTAGGTAATAATGTTTTTCTAAAACCGCCCATATACAGTACCCTAATTCAATTATGATTTTTGAGTTGATGAAAGGACCCCGCACTAATCTTATGGAAAACCGGTTTCGGTGAAAATCGCTGAAATTTCAATATGATGTAGCCCATGCCATCCTGAACAAAAGTTACCATTGCGCCAACTCTCTGAATGCCCGCGTTTGGATTCTACAGGGGGGTCAAAGTTCGATATTTTGACGATTTTTCAAAAAATCCGGAATTTCATTTTCATTGTATCGATCTGAATTTTTATAATGAAATAGTCCACAATATGTGCATCAAAAAGTTCAAATGACAAAAGTTTCTAGAATCAAAACTGGCTGGTATACAGAGGGTTGAACTTTGTTTTTGGTAATTTTTATCGAACTTTTTTTGAGAAAATATTCGCATTCCTGCAGATCCATGTGTAATTGATGTTACTTACAGTACATAAGAGGGCGATCATATTTTGCATTTGAACTAACCATCCAACTTTAAATATTTGAAAGATACGGGGCGATCAAAAATATATTTTCAATTTCGGAAAAATGTATCCCTTTGTATAGTCAACTTTCACCAATATATTTAGCTGATGTTTTGAAAGTATGTAGCTAACATACATACAAATGTGTCACCGTCTGTGCTCATTAATCTGAATCCAAATAAAGTTGCGGCGATGGTCCAAAAAATATGGAGAAGGGATGTTTCGGAATAATTTTGAAATGATTTCTAAAATCGTCCGTGAATTTTTTTTATTTTCTGATATAATGTAGATGAGTCATTCTTGATCAAAAAGTTCTACAGTGCCTACCACGCGAATGCCACGGTTTGAGTTATACAGGGGTTTGAAGTATAGTATTTCCTTGATTTCTCGAATAATCAATAATTTCTTTGTAACGGAAAATAACATTGTTTCCTAGACAAACTTCGAAACATTTCAATGCCCAAATTATCTGAAATGAGAATTCATGAATATACAAAGGTTGCAAGTCAGTCTCATTATGTAAATATATTTTCGGACATATGCATGAGCATACGAATACGATTCATGTTTCATACGGTGTATGAAAATATAATACAAATTCTATAAGGACCATCATTTTCATTTTATGTTCCAGGAAAATACAGGATGAAAACAATTTTCGGAATGCTTCGAATGTGTCTGCCAGTAAAGTGCCATGCCAAGCATGGCCAAGTTACTGCAGAGTTTTTCAAGTAGAAGGGGCGTACATCTCCCTGCAATCCCAGAACTATTTTATTTTTCAAATGATGTCTTTTGATATACTAGTTTCAAGTTCAGGTAGTTCAGGTTTTATATATTCCCGAATTGTGTACAGTTGCTTTCATAGAAAAGTAGTACACTTAATTTCAGCAGTGTAAACATGACTTGCTTAATAATGAAAAATGGATTATATAATCCAATCTTCCGCATACAACCTATACTATAGGTAATTCGTCGGCAAGTATACAACAGAAAACAACTACTGCTGTACTGTTTTCTGTTGTATACTTGCCGACGAATTACCTATAGTATAGGTTGTATGCGGAAGATTGGATTATATAATCCATTTTTCATTATTAATTAATGGTCTTCCGTCAAGTAGTGTTGTTTATTCTTTACGAAATGACTTGATAACTGCCATATTTCTTTTGTGCCTCTTTAACGTTTTTAAAAAGCCAAAGACAATTTTAAAAGATCAGATTAACACAATTTACTGTACTAAAATAACAACATTTTCGTTTCCAAGACTTGTACCTACTACTTTTCTGTGCAAGTAACTGTATTATTCCATATCCAAAATAGAGCAGTCCTTGGAATGTCATTCGATTGCTGTCAGAGTTATGGATGTTTTTGATAGCAAACATATTTTGATGTGTTGAACGTAGATGAAATGTTAGTATTTTCTAATAATTAGAGAATCGGTTGATGTTTTGGTCATCAATTACCTGTTTTCTTTTATTTTCTGCTCTTCGAAGTTAAATAAGGTGAGATAATCATTATATTCAATTGTATCTCATATTGGAATATTCCCAGGTCATCATGGCCTATCAAAATCAAGTAAATTGCTTTGTATGCGATACCCGATCAAGACCAGCTCGAATGTCACATCTTCTTCATGGAGAAGAACATTTGGAAAAGTGTCAAATAGCTATTTCTAGGCGAAATGCACGAGGTGGTCCCCCTCTCATCATAGGAGAAGAAACAAGAATATGTTTAAACTGTAATCGATCTATTATGAATGAAATAAGGGACTTGACGATTGATCCAACTTGTATAAGACTTAATGTTTTGACACAAACATCGAGCCATACATGCTTCATCTGCAATGCCGCCGCTGATCAGCAAACTCTATCCAATAAATGCAGGGCCAATGTTTTTGTTCATCGAAATATATTCATCCCGGATAACGTGAAGGCGTGCAGACATCATCTCGATGATAACGGTTTCATTTTGCCATTTCTATTACCAGGAATCCAGTTTGTAAATAGACCTTATGTGATAAAGGGACAGCAACTATCCATTTTCCTTCAAGGGCTTCGTTTTGTGGCTATTGAACACTCCAGCTATGAAGATGAGAACAATTTCAGTGAGGATGAGTTTCAGGCAATATCTCCTATAACCAAAGAACAATTTCGTAGTCTTTTTATGTTCTGTGATATGGTTCCGCAGGAACATGGTTATAGATATATAACGAAAAAAGACCTTATGACATTCCTCTGTAAATTGCGTCAGGGTCTGTCGGATGATTTCTTGAAGGTAATATTCCATTATCCCTCTAGGCAAGCCACCAGCTTAGCAATTTCTAAAGTAAGACAGTCTTTGATGCAAAGATTCGTTCCATCGAATATCGGCTTTGCAGCCACCGATAGGAATGTGTATATTAGAAGGCATGTGAGTGAGTTTTCCAATATTTTATATAACCCGACCCCAGACAACCCGAAGGCCATCGTTTACATCGACGGATCATACGCCGCCATAAATAAAAGTTGTAATTTCAGGATATTGCGCCAATCTTTCTGCCGGTACAAGGGACATCATCTGGTGAAACCAGTTTTGATTGTGGCCCCGGATGGATATATACTGAGTATTCAAGGACCTTATTTCTCAGACGCTCGCAACAATGACGCAAGAATTTTGGAGAATCAGTTTGAAAGAAACTTAGAAGACATGAGGGGATGGTTTAATGAAGGTGACATTTTTGTTGTGGATCGGGGTTATCGAGATGCCATACCCTTACTGAATAATCTTGGCATACAATATGAAATGCCCGCGATTGTTCCACGAGGGCAACAACAGCTTTCCACTGAGGAAGCAAATAAATCTCGATTAGTGACGAAAACTAGATGGATAGTTGAAGCAAGAAATGGACATTTGAAAAGCATGTTTAAGTTTTTTGATAAAACTATCGAAATGCCACACGTACACAATCTTAGCGATCTATATCAAATCGCTGGTGCACTCATCAACAGCTTCCACCCCCCAGTCTCAATGAGAGGTGCCAATGCTCAGCTGGCACAAGAATTGTTACGAAAATCACAGGAGGTAAATGTCGTCCAGGCTCGAGTGGAAGTGGACAATCTTCATCTGAGAAATGGTCAATGGGTCCGTATGAATGGAAACCTGATTCCAAACTTTCCTCGCCTTACGATAAAATATCTAAGAGATTTGACCGTAGGTATATACCAAGTTAAACTTTCACCTTCGTATATACAGGATAAATTGCAAAGGGAAGAAAATGAAGAGTTTCAGGTCGATATTTTCGAAGAGGAACCTGGATTCATGAGAGTCAGGGTTTTTTCGAGGTTCAGAAATGCCACAAAATATCAACTGTGGATCAAATATAATGATGGAGAAGAACCTGATGAACCAAACGAGCCCATATTAGGATATTTTTGTACTTGTAAAACCGGCGCCAGAACTTTAGGAACATGTGCGCATGTTGCCAGTGTTCTATGGTATCTTGGTCATGCTCGACATGACCCCAACAGTCGATACCCCTCAAGTTCCCTACTAAACTCAGTAATGGACGCGGCAAATAGACCACAACAAATGGTTCCTGATGGTGCGCTTGAAATAGTTGGGTAGTGAAACGATGACAGTCATGCCGGTGAATAAACTCCTCACAATTTATTTGAATAACACCTCAAAAAACCCAAGACCGGTATGTAGGTGGTCAATTTGGATGCATGACATTTCGTCTGAAGTCTAATTCTTTATTGCGATAGAAATCACTTGCATCCTCATTCTTCATTGCAATTGAATTAACTGCAGATTCAATCATTGTCTTGGAAGATTTTTCCAATTATTTAAGAATGTCGCATGCTCTATTCAGTGATATCTATATAAGACCTACCCTACACTGATGAGGGGCAAAACCCCGAAACCGGTATAACTCGTTTCGGAAAACGAAATATGAATCGTCCGAAAGGCTGTCTTCATGGAAAAAATGTACTTGCTGAATTGATTCGACTCAGTTCAGTAGCTGTTGTGGTACTATCATCATTTCTGTTTTCTCTGAATCAGCCCATATGCTTGGAATCGTGCTGAATTCATGTTATGTACTTACTTTAATTCATATTTCATATATCTGTCAGTTGCGGTCACAATTTTTTGAAGACAATGGCAGTTGCGAAGACCTGAATATAAACCAAATCATCTCATTTCTCTCTACTTGTTTTTCCGCACACGATCTTTCTCGAGAATATATTGTTTTCATACTGGATTTTCCTAAAACATCGGGTGGAGACAGAGTGGTCCTGGTCCTAATAGAGTTTCTGAATATATAAAAAATATGAATAGTAAACGGATACTTATATTTTTGAAAAAAATTTTTTTTTTTGGACCAACCTTTGTATATTCATAAATTCTCATTTCAGATAATTTGGTCATTGGAATGTTTCGAAGTTTGTCTAGGAAACAATGTTATTTTCCGTTACAAAGAAATTATTGATTATTCGAGAAATCAAGGAAATACTATACTTCAAACCCCTGTATAACTCAAACCGTGGCATTCGCGTGGTAGGCACTGTAGAACTTTTTGATCAAGAATGACTCATCTACATTATATCAGAAAATAAAAAAAATTCACGGACGATTTTAGAAATCATTTCAAAATTATTCCGAAACATCCCTTCTCCATATTTTTTGGACCATCGCCGCAACTTTATTTGGATTCAGATTAATGAGCACAGACGGTGACTCATTTGTATGTATGTTAGCTACATACTTTCAAAACATCAGCTAAATATATTGGTGAAAGCTGACTATACAAAGGGATACATTTTTCCGAAATTGAAAATATATTTTTGATCGCCCCGTATCTTTCAAATATTTAAAGTTGGATGGTTAGTTCAAATGCAAAATATGATCGCCCTCTTATGTACTGTAAGTATCATCAATTGCACATGGATCTGCAGGAAAACGAATATTTTCTCAAAAAAAGTTCGATAAAAATTACCAAAAACAAAGTTCAACCCTCTGTATACCCGCCAGTTTTGATTCTAGAAACTTTTGTCATTTGAACTTTTTGATGCACATATTGTGGACTATTTCATTATAAAAATTCAGATCGATACAATGAAAATGAAATTCCGGATTTTTTGAAAAATCGTCAAAATATCGAACTTTGACCCCCTGTAGAATCCAAACGCGGGCATTCAGAGAGTTGGCGCAATGGTAACTTTTGTTCAGGATGGCATGGGCTACATCATATTGAAATTTCAGCGATTTTCACCGAAACCGGTTTTCCATAAGATTAGTGCGGGGTCCTTTATAAACTAGCTTGTTGAGTCTTTAACTGTATTTTCTGTGTGTTCTTTCCATCGGAGGTGCTGGGTCACATACATAGAAACAAATTCTCAATTTTGTCAACTTTTTCCATTCTTGACATTACGTTGGAGTTCGGCAGAGATATTTATGAATAGTGGGTGTGTTATTCAAGGGTTGATCTTTTTTTGTTGTGGAAAATGCAATAAATTTAGTTTTTCCCACAGACTTACATATAACCAAGAGAGAACATAATTATTATGTGAGCCCTGTTTCGGCATGATAATTGAGTTCATCCCAGGAATCGCCTTCAAATAGAGCTGTTTCATCCACGCGAGATATTATTTATAATGTCATTGATATTAGAAAGTTTATAAAAATTGTTGATAAAAATCAAAAATAAAATTGGACCTAGTACTGTACCCTGAGGGTCATCCAAGGTGACAGGAAATTATTATTGCTATTATCATAATTTTTAACTGAATTTGAATATATTCAATTATAGAAATTTTCAATTGATCCAATTTTGTTCCTCCAATGGAAGTACAAAAAAGTAATGTATTGAACGCACAGATCAACAATCTTTTACATTCGGTGTACATCTGAAAACGTATACATACAATTAAAGTCGTTTCAAGTTGATCCAGTACTGTTCGTCCAGTGGACGTTCATATACGTATGAAAAGTAATATGGGGATTATTGGTCCATTATTGTACACTCAATATACATCCAAACTCGTTCTCTTATTGATGTTTCATGTTGGTTCAATATTTATGTTCATTGAACATCCATAAGACGAACAATAAGAAATTTACAAAGCATATCCGGAATGGAACATCCATTTGACACCT
Source organism: Chrysolina oricalcia (assembly GCA_944452925.2). Taxonomy (NCBI): domain Eukaryota; kingdom Metazoa; phylum Arthropoda; class Insecta; order Coleoptera; family Chrysomelidae; genus Chrysolina; species Chrysolina oricalcia. Next base: position 16,800,321 of record OX101816.2, read on the forward strand.
TTCTTTGATCCAAAATGGACGTCCATTAGACGTCGTGTGCTATATGAGATAACCTTTCTGAAAGCACTAACGTAAATATACTGATAATGAGAACAGGAGCTCAATTCTGAAGTTTTAACATATACGAATTCAATGTTGTATCTCTTTCCAACGTGCGGTGTTTGTATTGCTCCATGCCACGTCTGAAAATGTTTTCAAATGAACTCAAATCGTCTATGAAAAATATATCTCAATGCAAAATATTTACATATGCTACAACCACACAACTGTAATTTTCTAGAGGTCAACAACTATTTGAGAAAAAACTGCTACAATAGTCTGACTCGAATAAACAAACTTACAGTAGCACATCAATCATAAACCTACTGAATTACACTGATTCGAGTAGTAAAATGGTACATATTGCACCAAAAGTTTTCAATAAAAATTACCGTTGTCACACGAAGAAAAATCTGAGAAGGATATCAATAGTAGTTCGCTGAGTTTAGGATCTCTCAATTATGGGCTAACGCAATCAACTAATAATGGTAATTTTTATACCCAAGACTGTCGCAACCACAGATAGAGACATGAAGAAGCTACACCATCCACTTAGTAGAAGTTTGAGTATTTCGGTTATCCATAAGAACATTCAGTGCATTAGCAATAAAATTTTAGCATTACATATTTCTTGACGAAAACGATCCTGATTTTATACTATTCAGTGAACATTGGCAATCTGAGGAACAGCTGGAATCTATAACATTGGCAATCTGAGGAACAGCTGGAATCTATAAAATTTGTAAATTATAAACTTAGCTCTGCATTTTGTCGCCCTGTATACAAACATGGTGGTGTTGCCATTTTTTCTAAATCAGACTTTCAAACAAAGATTGTGCATAGTATACCAAATTTATCTTATTGAAGTCTATAACTTTATTGTTTTATGTATCTATCGTCCACCTCAATGCGATAGCAATTTGTTTTTCACGAAATTTGATGAGGCTCTCAATATTATAGCGAATCTCAATAAAAGGATTATAATAGGGGGCGACTTCAACATTGACATGTAGAATGAAATAGCCTAAAATTTACATTTTCTGACCTTATAATGTCATATGGTATGGAACTAATAATAAATGAACCAACTAGAGTAACTCCAAAATCCTCAACTCTCATAGACAATATCATTGTCAACCATAATGCCGATGTGGAGGACTTCAAAGTGATCAAATCAAATTTGTCGGATCACTTTGCCCAGTTTGTATCTTTCAGTACATCTATTCAATTAGAAAGCTCAATATGGAAAAGGAGAGCTATAAATGATAATAATATCGACACATTTCTTTTTTACTTATCACGGGAAGACGGTCTGATGTATTGATTGAAGGTAACTGTGAGAAAGCTTTTGAAATGTTCATGCAAACTATACATTTTCACTTTGAAAATTCTTTTCCTTGGAAGAAGCAAATACCAAAAGTAAATAAAAATTATCAATGTGCCATTACGCCAGAACTTGTAAGGTTAAAAGAAGGAGTCTCTCTATATGTAGATTTAAGTAGACAATATTCAGAGTACAGACCAAGGTTCAGAGATACCAAAACAAATTGTCCGAAAATAAAAAAAAATATTTTGACCAGAAAGTATCAGAGTCGAATAATAGAGGCAAAACTATCTGGAACATAGTTAACATCACCACGGGTCGGAAAAGTAAGTCAAATCAGCGTATTGAGCTCAATGAAAATGGGAATAAAATTGGGATTGATAACTGTGCCGACGATTTCAACAATTTTTTCACTTCTGGTCATTTTACCTCTGCAAATTCAATTGACTACGATTTCATAGATAGCAGTATACAAACCAGCAATGTTTCTCTGTTCTTTGGTCCAGCTCAATCTTATGAGGTTATAGACGTAATAAAGAACATGAAAAACTCTAATTCATCAGGCTGTGACGAAATATCGAATACAATACTTAAACAAATAGGCGAAGTAATTAACCAACCACTTACCCATATAGTCAATTTATCTATATCTCAGGGAGTTTTTCTATCAAAATTGAAACAAGCCAGTGTTATCCCGTTACATAAAAAAGGGCAATACGGAACAAGTCACCAATTCCAGGGCCATAACCTTATGCTCAAGCTTTGGGAAATAATTGAGACTCTCGTGAATAAAATGCTTTTGAAATTCCTGATGGAAAATAAAAGGCCTTCAGATTGCCAGCGTGGTTTTTTAAAGAATAAGAGTACCATGGACGTATAATATCGTATAGATACAGGAGTACCGACACAGCACTGTGTGAGTTTATTGATGAGATTACTAGGGCTTTAGACAAGAAAAAAATGCGTTAGGATTGTTTATTGATTTCTCCAAGGCCTTTGATTGCGTGAATCATGAAGTTCTCCTAAACAAATTGCAGAGATATGGCATTAGAGGCCTTGCGCTTCAGTGGTTTGATTCTTATCTTTGGAATAGATACCAACAGGTCAAATGCAATGGCTTTGTTGGGTTGGAGTACCACAAGTATCCATATTGGGGCCCACTCTGTTTCTCATTTATATCAATGATGTACTAGAACAGATGAGTCATGCTACTACTCGACTCGTAGCTTATGCTGACGATACTAATTTTCTTTTTGTGTCTGATAACATCGGTGATGTTATAACCCAAGCAGATCAAGTGTATCAGAATGTGAGTGAATGGGTTGAGAAAAATTGTCTGTGTCTCAATAATGAAAAATCAGTATTGATTAGTTTTAGAACTGGTCATTCTCAGGTTGTAACTCCCAATACTATTGCTCTGAACAACGCTGATATTTGTTGCTCTGACACAACAAAGCTTTTAGGTCTCACCCTCCACTGTAACTTGAAATGGGACACATATCAATAATTTGGCCTCGAAACTTGCTAAAACCTGCTATGCACTCTGTATATCATCCCAACAATGTAGCAAGAATATTGTCAAACATTTATATTTTGGATGTTTCCACTCAAACCTGAAGTATGGTATAATGCACTGGGGGAACTACACGGATGCTCATAGAATTTTCATGTTACAAAAAAGGGTAGTCCGTATCGTGTCAAAAATCGGACCACTAGAATCATGCAGAGAATACTTCAAGAGCCTCCCAATTCTTACAATGATATCGATTTATATTTATGATGTTGTTTGCTTTGTTTTCAAAAATAAATCATATTATGAATCTGAAATAGTAGAACCTACCTATGAAACTCGTATGAAAAACAGATTGCTTCCATCGAAACATTCTTCCAGCCTATATCAAAGGGGTATCTTTTATAATGGTTGCAAACTATTTAATACCCTTCCTAAATATATACAGAACTCGAGAAATATTCACATGTTCAAGAGGGAGATGAAACAGTTATTATGGAAGAAAACCTACTATTCGCTGAAAGAATTTTATCGTGATTTCTGATCATTCCTATCTGCTTTTAAATCTCTGCTTTTTTAGTTCCCCCTCCCCCATGTTAACTTTTGAACGGTTCGACGTAGAAACATGAATGAAAAACATTTTGGAGGGTTTCACTGATACTACTTTTTGAAATAAAAAATATGGTGATTGCTCGACAGGGGGCGCAGGGGGGCACATCAACTCAAAAATTTTAAATGGCATGGGGGGTCAAGTGTCACATCGTTGAAAAGAAAATTCAATTCTCTTCACAACCATCTAATTTTTTTTAATTTAGTTGAATTTTTTTTCACAATCCAAATTCGAAATATCAAAAATGAATGCGGATATGAAAACTACTCATACCTCGATAAATTTGAACGGTTTGTTGTGGAATAATGAAACCAAAAATATTTTGAAGGGTATTACCGATACTACTTTTTGAGAGAAGAAACATTGAAATTACTCGACAGATGGCGCTAGGGACAGATCAACTTGAAAATTTCGAAAAGCATATAAATCGATTTTGAGAATAAATTTCTCAACAAAATCCAAAAATATTCAGATGGTTGTGAAGAGAATTGAATTCTCTTTTCAACGATGTGACACTTGACCCCCCATGCCATTTAAAATTTTATGAGTTGATGTGCCCCCCGCGCCCCCTTTCGAGCAATCACCATATTTTTTTGTCTCAAAAAGTAGTATCAGTGAAACCCTCCAAAAAGTTTTTTATTCATGTTTCTACGTCGAACCGTTCAAAAGTTAACAGGAGGGGGCTAAAAAAAGCCGCACTGTATATATTTATATGTAGTGTTCTTTTTTTCTTTTTTTGCCAAATTGGTTAGTCTTTTGGAATTATCCACCTTCTGACATTGTCACATTAGTGCATTGTATAGTCATGTTACTGTATTATATTCTTTCGTTAATAAATGAAATGAAAAAACTCGAGAATAGCCCCAAATCATCTGTAACTGAAATTTAGAGCTACTTGTGAAATAGTTCATTTTCAAATCCAAATTATTATTATTATTATTAACTGATATTTAAAAAATCTAAGGAAATTCTAAATAATGACATTTTTCTCATTACACCTCACAAGACAACTACTGGACTACTGGAAACATTCACTAAATTCAACAATTATAACAAAAGTAATGTTACTCACCCAGCTAGCAGTAGACGGCAATCTAACAGTCATATCTGTTACATACATATCAAGAGGTACACTCCTGAGTTGTTGATGAAGAGAATAACCATCAAGATGAAGACTTTTCCGTTTTGCTGCTTGTCTCTCATGAATGTGTACCAAAGCTCTTTCTAATCTACCTGAGCATTGATTACTGAATCGCTGTCGTCCGTCACTGTGGATATTGTTGGTGTTATCATTCTCCTGGGTAGGTGGATAGTCTATGCTGATGAGTTTATCGTTCAGCCGGTTTGGACGATCTTCTGAAAATATTTAAATTATTTTGATAATGAACCGTCAAGTTCTCAATTGGAAGTAGCACCAAAATTAAATTTGAACTAGGAGGAATATCTTTCGTTATTTTAAAAATTCACTTTCAACGTGTCAGCCTACTATAGAGACGATGGACGATTTTTCGAAATCATGCATTAATGACCCCTATTAATGAACGATTTAATTTGCATTGAAGAACACTAAACAAACATGTTAATACGAGGTAGGGGGAAATAGTTATTTAATCAACTAGGGTATTAATGAAGGGGATTAATGATCGAGATATTTTAACGCGTTAGCGAAGCGAGCGCGTTAATGTTCGAGATCATTGATCGCATTTTAATATAGGAGTTGATTACAATACTTTTCCGCCGACCTAAAGATAGTATGAAATAATCTATATCTATATACCCGGATTGTCTTCGTTCACTCGCATTTCACCTTTGCGCTACGGAGCCCATATATAAAATATCGCGTTTTAATGAGTTGAGTATTTGCTACATTTTCCAAAATTGCTTGCTATACATAATAATGAAAATAATTAATTTTTCATAGATTTTTCTGCTTTTATCAGGCAATAAACTTAAAGCTGACACTTTAGCGGTTTCCACAACATCTGTCGGTGTCAACGTGAAATTATCTTCAATATTCATTATTTAGATTGGAAAATTATGTGTCAAAATTTTACAGCGCACATAAAATCTGAATCCGTTGATGTCTGGTTGCCATGCAACGCGCAAAATCATGCATTTACAGAGAAATGGATCATTAATGACAAATTGAGCATTAATAGGGGTCAATAATGGTCGATTTCGTTTGCATTGAAGCACATTAAACAGACATGTTAATACGAGGTCGGCGGAAAAAGACATTTTATAATTCACCAAGGAGAAATTACTTATCACTGACTTTTTTGCCACAACTGTGACTTTTTGTGGTTCTGACTTTTGTGTACTTGTGCTTCATGCACCTATTAAACGGGTGGTGCTCGAGGGGCAAGGCGAATGTCAACCGGTGCTTGCAGCCCTACTGAATGGAACGTATGGTTATACGCTCTAGGTAGGTATGTTGGGTGATTTTGTTTGAATTTGAATCTGATGAATATTTGGAAATAAGAGTGGTTGGTTAAACACATTTTGGGTTATTTGGAAGTAGTGCGATTGTTCAATAAGAAAAAAGAATGACCAGAGACAACTCGTACAACTCTAGTTAGAGTGCAGATACTGCAAAGGTTCAGAGATATTGCAGTACAAAATAACGCCCACCGACATATTTATGTCGGTGATAACGTCAGGCAGTAATAAAGTCGACGTTATTATGACATGTACGCACACGCAGTGTGAATCTGGAATAAGGACAACTTTATTAAAATACTGCCTGCCTTTATTAGTGGACGTTTGAAGGCGAGGATTAATTTTCCTTTATTTCCACTTCGGGTGAGATCGTAAATTATCGTGAAATAATTAGTCGATATAACTTGGCTCTGATTGATAAATATATGAGATTTTCTACAAGAGTCGACTAGAAGTTCGTTTGGGCAATTCTATCATTAGAATAATTTCTGAAATGTATGAAGAAAGAAAAATCCACGAGACAAATTCGATTTAGGTTAGGAATGCATCTGTCAATCACGAGGAAATAACATAAGAGACGAACAGACGGAACTTGCAATAGCTCTGATTTCAATCACAGAATAGTGGCAGTCACTATCAAAATAACGTTGCCTTAAATACTGCCTGGCGTTATTGCAATATGTCTCTATTTTAAGATATCCTCAGTATACTTACATGAACATTGAAAAATAATACATTAAATGGATTTTTTCTACATTCATGCAAAAAGCAAAACTTTATTGAACTATATTCAGTGGAAAAAGAAGTTCTTTATTGCACTAGTGCAATAAAGTTTTTATTGCACTCATCTGTCATTCTACTTCAACGTGCTGTCATCATGACAAACATGGAAATCGTCGACAGTAGCGGAGGGATACGTAGAGGAATCACATGCAAACAAACTCAGTGTTGCAAAACAAATATTTCAGCCTGAAGGAAATAACGATGTACAGTTACCAAGTACTAATACGTTTACAGCAGTAACAAATCAAGAAGTGGATTTAAAAAGTACTTCACTACGAAATATTCATAATGAAAATTGCACCAATTGTTCATTTACTTTCAACATTGAGGGTAAAAATAAAGTTTGAGTTAAATTGTTCGTAACGTATTAGTTCCTGTTTCAATGCAAATCGATATTAATAATAAAGTAGTCAAGTTGCGCTTTTCATTTTCCTACACCTAGTGCCGCACCTCAATAAATAATTTTTTGCTTTTTGCATGAACGTAGAAAAAATGTTGTATGCAACTCGTGCAAAAATTGTTTATTGCACTCGACGTGTTGTCCAACTCGGCCTAACGGCCTCGTCGGACAATTTCACGTCGAGTACAATAAACATTCACTTTTTGCACTTGTTGCATAAATAACTATTAGACAACGACATCGACTCAGAATACTGATGAGGCCGCGTTACATGCAACTAGAAATTTTACATATAAAAATGCGATCGATGATCTCGAGAATTAAGGCGCTCGCTCGCCTCGCTCACGCGTGAAAATATCTCGATCATTAATCGCCTTCATTAATACTAATATACATAACTATTAACGCCCGTTTGTTTCTACTACCTTTTACAGGACTAAGTTTGTACTTGGTTGTTTTCTCAAATAAAAATTATTATTATCAATTGGGTTTTTCTCTTGTTAGACAATAAATCGTTTTTTAAACAATTGTATGCTTGACTGAAAAAAAATTACTTCAACTGAATATACAGGGTGTTTCTTAAGTACGTGTAGAAAATTTAGTAGCGTATTGCTGACATCAAAATAAGAAGAAAAGTCCTTATAAACATATGTCCACAAGTTATTCGTTTTTGAGATACAGAGTGTCAAAGTTGAATTCTTATTTTTACTTTTTGTGAATAATTTCAAAATAATTTTGATATTTTGGTAAAGTTTGGTATCTGGGAATATTTATTATAAAGTTTGTGTAAAAAACATATTCTTGGTAGAAGTCACTGCGAGCAACTGTTTTCGAGTTATTGAGATTTGAAATAATCGATGCAAGTGATTTTGAATGACAAGATTTTTTAATTCAAAATAAATTCAGTTAGAAATTAGTTTTTTCCCAATCAACACTAAATTTGATTTTGTCATTGAAAAATCATCCCAGATACCAAACTTTACTAGAATATCACAAATACTTTGGCATTTATTCACAAAAAACAAATATAATAATTAAACTTTGACACTCTGTATCTTAGAAACCAATAACTTGAGGACATGTATTTATGGGAACTTTTTTTCTTATTTCGTCGTCAGCAATGTGCTCCTGAAGTTTCTACACGTACTTAAGAAACACTGTATATAAGTAAAACAACATAATACGATTTTCATACAAAAAATACAAGTTCACAAGACATCACAATAGAGAGATATGGGGAAGAATAATTGACAAAGTTCAGAAGGTGGCATACCTTAGCTTCATATTAGATGAAAAGTTGAGCTGGAGCGAAAACATTAAACTCAATGAAAATAAAAAATCATCCGTGGTTGGATAATAAGAACATCAATTTTGTATCTAATGTACAATACCTATTTCCTGTCCATATTCAGAAACTTTATACCGCCATGGGGAACATGTGAAAAAACACTGTTCAAGGTGGAAGTGAATATTTCCACCAATATATCCAATTGATATTGTACTAATACTACTAATGTCGATTAATGTTTTGAGGCCGTTATAGCTTCAAGAATATTTCACCAATATTATTTTTGGAATGTTCAAACAATATTTGACCATTATCGCAAACTGTTCACATTTTACTTCTCGAATATTCTGTCAATATTTTCAGAATATTGTACCAGCGATATTGTACCAATATCGCTGAATATTTTGTGGCCAATATTGCTCCGAGAATATTTGGTCAATATTATTCAAGTAATATTGGACAAATATCGCCGAATGTTCACATTTTTTTTCTTACCAATACTGTATTTCAAATATTTTGCCAATATGTTCACAATATTGTACCAATATAGGTGTGCTACTTGGAGGGTCGCTGATATTTATGGAAACGTTTTCTGAAATCTGTTAAAATAAAGAAAAAGTATGTATACCGAATCAATTAAAAAGTCATAATCGAAATTTTAAACAAAATTGATGAAGCACAATCTATTCTAAATTCAATCGTTTTCGAGATATTGAATTTTGAAAATCATTTTCTTATAAATTATACATATACATTATAACATATTTCAGACCATAATAGTGGAAGTTTCCAGCTTCATCATAACATCGCTGCGTTGTTCCTTTGTCTAACAGTGATGAGCTCACTGAAATGTTATAGGTTATAATTCGGTAGATGATCTTGATAACACATATCAAAAATACAGTTAGTGTGAATAATTTTCACGCAAAAATGGCACGTTTAAGTGAAACCGAGCGTACTGAAATTTTAATGATCATAGGATAATAATAATTATTATTATTATTTTTATTGATCACAAGTACACCGTGGTGTCAGAAGAAGTCAAAAGTATAAATAAAATATATAAAAAGTACAAAGATATAAAAACTATGACATACTACAACACAAGTATACAGATATAAATATACACATAAAAATAATTTAAATTACACATTGCAACTGAATTTACACTACAAAATATTAATAAGCTTCGAAAATTATGTACTCAAAAAATAGTAAAATCATTCGAATCAGAAAGTACCTAACTGTAGTAATATAATTTTCAATTGTTTTTTAATGTTTGCAGATTAGCTTCTCTCAAAGGCAACGGAAGTTTATTATACAATTTTATGCCTAGTTGGCTACGATTTGTACTGGTCAATCTATGTTTGGGAATAAGGAAATTTTGTCTGTTTCGAGTACCATAGTTATGATTAGAGCCCACTTCTTGGAACTGTGTGATATTTTCCCTCACATACAGTAAATTGGTATATATTACTATAGTGAGAATTTCAAGATTAATGAACCAAGGCTTACAACTCTCTCTATCCGAGTTATTCCTACTATAGTTTGATTGCCCGTTTTTGGAGTATGAATATGTTTTTCAAGTAACAGGAGTGTCCCCAATTGAGTAATCCATAAGTCATAACATTATGTAATAATGAATGGTATATTAGAAGTGCAGCTTCAATACCTATATTCATGTCTTATTTATTGCATAGATTGTACTCGATAACCTACTCGCGAGTCTTTCTGTATGTGTTCTCCAGCAGAGATTATTATCTAATTGCATGCCTAGGAACTTGATTGATTGTGAATCACATCTGGGTTGTAAATATCATCGACGCCGTTTTATTTTTGTTAAGACTCAATTTATTAGCACGAAACCAATCTGAAGCCGTTTCAATAAGTTTCATCTGCTTCGTTTCTATCTATTCTCATCGAGAAAGTGGTATCATCCGCAAAGAGAATGGTATTGATATTCATGGATGATGGTAAATCATTTATATAGATTAAGAACAGCAAGGGACCTAAAACACTGCCTTGCGGGACTCCATTATTTATTACCATTTGACTACTATATTCATCGTTGTGAAAAACTGTTTGCTTACGACCTGACAGATAAGATATAATGTTGATCACAATACCCCTCAATCCATAGTGTTCAAGTTTTTCTATCAGAATATTTTTTGAGACACATTCGAAAGCTTTACTCAAATAAACAAAAACTGTTAGAGTTGACTGTTTTTCTTCAGATCCCTGACCTATGAAACTAGCCAGATCCATAACTGCTTTTGCTGTGTTCTTTCCCTTCCTGAATCCAAACTGCCTGTTTGAGAATAAGTCATTTTTATCAAGAAACAAAGTTATTCTCAAAGCAATCACCTTTTCGGCCAACTTACCTAATATTGGAAGAAGAGCGATTGGTCTATGATTCGCTAAGATGTTATTATCGCCAGATTTATATACAGGTATAATTTTGGCAATTTTCAGTTTTTCTGGAAATATACCCCTAGTTAACGTTATATTCATAATATGAGCCATTGGTTTTGTAAGCGAATCAAGATTATCCTTGTAGTAGTATATTGAATGATCGTATATGTCAGCAGAGCTAGAATTTTTGGACGATTTGATAATATCTGATATTTCTGCTTCGGTCGTAGGATATAAAAATACTGACCTTCTGTTGTTATTTCTAATTCCTCTCAAATAGGATGCATAGTGAGTTTCTGAATCTGGAATATCATTTATTATTTCTTCAGCTACATTTACAAAATATTGATTGAACTCTTCAGCCAACAGAGTTTCAGTGATGTTTTTTTTCTTTCTCTTCCTATTTGATTATTGACTCACTTCCATATTTCTTTTGGTTTGTTTAAGGCTTCTCGAATATGTTCTAGTATTATAATTTTTTTTTGTATGAGCTGTTCGTATTCATTTTTTCAAATTTGAATATTTCTTTCAGATCTTCAGTGTTAGGTAAGTTAAGTTCTATCAAATAACATAGATCTGTTATATTTGCCTTTGTACTTTTTATATCATCATCATTATATATGTTCATTATTTCCACCAGTTCTTACTTTCAGTATTGGAAAACTAATTTCCAAACTGCAAAAATTCTATCTATATAAAATTCATTCGTTACAAGAATTGAGTGAAGACGATTTTAGTTGTGGAATCGAGATCTGAGAAGTTACTATGGATAAATTAATCGAAAATGTCAACTTTGTCAATCACATATTGCTTTCTGACGAATCTACATTTCGTTTAAACGGGCAGGTCAGACCAAAATCCACATTGGATGGAGGAAGTTCACACTCAACGAACACAGAAAGTAAATGTTTGGTGTGGCATTATGCATATTACTCCAGAGCTAAGACGATTATTCTCGAACAATAACAATCCCAGTTTGCCGGCAAAACAAATATAGTTTCGACAAGATTGAGCTCCTCCACAATTTGGACATGTGGATAAGTGGGTTAGACGCAGGGGTGTAATTGAATTGCCAGCTAGGTCTCCCAATATGACACCACTTGACTTATTTTTGTGGCTACACATGAAAAATATAGTCTACAAAAATAGGCCGCAAAATATCGAAGAGTGGCAAGAAAGGATAAGTAATGAAATTTCCACCATTTTTCCCAACATGATTTAATAGATTCACAACAAAATTTTGTTCAGCGAATTCATTACTATCAGGAGGTAAGTGATAAACACTTTCAGCACCTTATTGATAAGAATTCCAAATAAAATATTTTTTGTTAGTTATAAAACTAGTTTTCTCTCTTCTATTCTGGGAGACCTAATGTTGTCATAAAATTTAAAATATCCAGGACATTAATCAAAAATACATTTTTTCGTTTTATGAATTTTTATGAACCCTGAACAATTGTGCTTTTTTATTTCCTGCAAAAAAATAATAATTAAAATTTCATCATATCCAAATACTCTGTGTAATTTTCGGGAGTAATTACACAAGTGCTTCAAAATTACTGATAATTTTCCATGAAAGCATGTTGTCTAAAAACTGCATGAGTTTATTTTCATATTTTGTCGAAAGAGGTGGGCTCTATTAGCAAAATATGAAAATAACCGAATGCAGTTTTTTTACTGACAACATGCTTGAATGGAAAATTATCACTTGTAATCTCCCAAGTGCTTGAATTATTGCCGGAAATTTTTCGAGTACATGAATTTTTTGAAAATTACCCGAGTCGCGAAGCGACGAGGGTAATTTTCTTTGAAAATTCATGTACGAGATAAATTTACGGCAATTAATTCAAGCACGAGGGAGATTCGGTAAGAAAATTTCACACCGAGAAATGAAAATCATCCAACAATTCATAAGAAATAACTAACGATGGTTTCACCTGAACTATTTATATGCATAATACAAAAAAAATGCATGCAAATATAGATATGTAAAACACACTTAACAAAATTTCAATTTGATTTTTTTAATAAAAAAAAAAGTAAAAATGTTTTTGCTCCACTGGGATTGAACTAGTGACAACGCGACCACGAGGCGGACACTTTACCGACTCACCACGGGGCCTTTGATTTACATGTAGACAACTGGTGTATTGAAGTGTTTCTGAAATTTGATTTCAGAATGTGCAAATTCTGCGATTATCGTGAAGAAAATATTCAGACACATTCGAAATATTTAATAAATACATAAATATGAAATATTATCTCATTTCAAATGAAAAATACAATTCCATTTGTACATCAAAGCAAAATATAAACTATCCCCTGTCAAATATTTGACAGAAAAATTTCCACCAGGGTACCCAGGAGGATAAAAATTTCCGGAAATTTTTTGGGTTGCCATGGCATCTAAACAAGAACGAATGTTTTGGTTCTCTCTAAAAGTGAGGTGTGAAATTTTCAGGTTTATTTTGATGCACGAGTGTAATTCGGTAGAATATTTGAGGAGTTAAAACAAAAATGTATGTGCTGAATTTGAAATTTTATTTAAATTTACATTAAGCAGGTAGGTACATATAAATTCAGTATTTATGCCTGTCAATATGACAAATGTACATTTTAACAATCGTTACTATAGATACACGGAACGAGCGGGTAATTTTCAATACCTACCGGGTAATTTTCAGCCTGAAAATGTCCCGCCGGGAATTTTTCACTGTAATTGATCGAAAATGTCTCGCTTCATATGGGATTTTTAACATACGATGGAAATATTCATGATAATTATCCATAATAGTAAAAATTACTATTCAAAACTCGATATTATGAAAACAACTAAAGGACTCCGACCTTATATGGGAAAATGGCTCCCCGTCGAATTTCTTGAATTTTTGATATGTTGTAGAATTGATCATTCTGATGAAATGTTTCAATGGGCGCAACACGATCCTATGACTAGTTTTCGAGATACAGGGTGTTGAATATAAAAAATATTCACTTTTCATCACTCCGTATCTCCCAAGTTATGTTTTAGTTCTAATTTATATTTTGTGGTATTATCATCACATCCTTGTATGACCAATTCATGAGAAATCCATTTCAAAATCTTTTCGTAGTAGATTTCACTCGATAATAATGCTAATTTGCGACTTTCATAATTTGATGTTTTATAAACAGAAAATGCGAAAAAGGTAGAAGTTTCACATAATATCATAAATTCGTTTCATCTATCATCACAGTTAATACAATTTATAAAAAGTGATTCACAAATATGGAAAAATAACGAATTTTGGTTTTAGGTACATCTTGTAGTAATAAATACACCTAAAATGACAAAATTCTCGTGAAGAATGTTAAATGATGTGTTTCATCGTATACAGAATCGAATGATGTCAATTTGAAAAATTACTTGTTCTTTAATAAATAAAAACCTTGATTTTTTTCATCACCCTATAGCTCATAAGGGAGTCCGAATAGGTAGTGATATTTTTTCATGGGAGAACTTGAAATACTTTCATTTATATTGTAAAATTTTTTATCGGAATCCTATGACGGGTTTTTCATATACAAGACGAAAAATGTGTGAAACAATCTAAGATCTGTACATTTCCCCATCGATATACTTTCACTCCAGTTTTCGGCGGGTTTGCTATAGTTCTTCCTCATCGGGCCTCTTTCATTCGAGATTTTGATTTTTCAATAAAATAGTCATCAGTTATAATACCTTACAATAGCGTACCGTATCACTCGAAAAAAATCCATAACTCGAATTATTATCTGCAGCATCGTCTAGTAGGCGATTCAATGGAGAAGTAATTTTTTATGTTTAGTGTTTCTCAGAAGTCATATTATACTTGTTTCATTCGCAGAAACACCTTTTTTCGAATTTTCACTCTATGAAACAATAAATAGCATTATTATCAAGTGAAATCACCCTGTACTACGAAAAGATTTGGAAATTAATTTTTCATGAATTAGTCATAAAAGGATGAAATGATAATACCACAAAAGATAAATCCGAACTATCATAACTTGGGAAATACGGAGTGATGAAAAGTGAATATTTCCCATATTCAACTCCCTGTATCTCTAAAATTAGTCATTGAAACATTTCATCAGAATGATCAATTTTACAACTTATCAAAAATTCAAGAAATTAGACGGAGAGCCATTTTCCCATATAAGATGTGCGGGGTCCTTTAGGATATGATGTGCTATATCAATTTAATATAGAATTTTGAGCAGAATTGAAATATGTAATATTATTCAGGGTGTACTATTAAAGAAAAAGCAACTTTGTTTCCTCATGACTTTGTGACTGATCCTGTATACTTAAATTTTCTTTATTATAATACTTTTTTAAAAACCCTAAAACTTTTGAATTATATCATTTTCCGCTACCTATCTTACTCTAGGAGATAATCGACCGTATCCATACATTTCAGTGATCCTGTAGTATTTTGAACCAACCCATACTGAGTTTTCGCTCACTTCTTCGTTGGAAGATTCTAGTGCTCAATAACTCAGAGAAAGGGTTATTTCAAAAGTATTTAATCATCGGAGATTTGGTGATTTTATTTTACTCAGGTTTCATATAAGGTTGATAGAAAACTAATTTCGATGACCAACAAAAACCGAAGTCTGTAACCGAAAAACATTTGCGTAAGCAAAAAGTTTGTATGTGAAATTAAATTTATATACATGTCTAAAGTGAAAGACTTATGAATATCCATTATATTCAAATTGTTCGTCATCAACTAGTGAAACTGTGCGAAGTAATGAGTATAAGTATTCATTTTATAAGACATTGTTCACACAGATTATATCAATGATTAATATCTGTTTGATATAAAAAAAGAACTTTCGCGTTCATCCTGTGCCAAACTGCCGGATAAGACAATGGAACGAGAAGGCCATAAAACTTTTCCCAAATATAATCAAATTTCAATAATTTCAGTAAAGGAATTTCAGCAAATATTATTAGAAGAACCAACTGCATTACAGCAACAGTTAAGGAATTGCAAATGACGAAACAACGGAAATATCATTGAATTTGCAGATGATACAGCCATCTTCTATAAAGCAGATAACTGGAACTCATTGAAAGCTAAGGTTGAAACGGAGTTTTTCTTATGAAGAAGTTGTTAGATAAGAAGCTATTAACGTTCAATATCGATAAAACTCATTACATCCCGTTTTGTTGTAACTCAGCTGGAATACCTCCACTCGATAGCCTAATAGCCAAAACTTCCATTTTCTTGCTGGGAAAAAATTAAATATATGGAAATAATCATTGATATCCATATTATAATGGAATTACATATTATTAGGTACACAATCAATAAAATGAGGACCATTTTATATAATTGTGAAAGGCTTTCGCGGCCATCGTTGAATGAATGATGGTTTTTCGGGTTTTTAGGCCGACGTTTATTTAGAGAAAAACTCGACGTTTCGCCAACACGAGTGATTGGCATTTTCAAGAGAAATGTTTACAGTTTCGATCAGTGAACACTACTTGTTTGGTATGCCACCACCATGCACCCCCTAAGGTTGAGGCCCGGAAGGATGAACGCCCCAGCACTCGTACGTACTCGAAAGCTCACCCCCCCTATCCACCACCCCCGCTCGTTAAAGCGGTTCCTCATCCTGATGATTGGCGATCAGCAGAATAAAATCTGATCGTTTGATATGGAGTGCTCGGCCAATTCTCGGCCTGAAACTCTCTTATATCTGACATGAGTTTAATTTGATTTTACAATGACTTTACTTAATGTGCATGGTGCCCCCCTGAAACTGGCTGAAGGCCTGAAAAACACTTGGCTGAGGGCCAAGTGTTGTGTATTGAATTTACTGAGTTTACCACTTGGTCGGTTCTTCTTGGAATCTGAAACATAAAAGCATGATTATCGAAATTTTAAGCCTGTTGAAGTAGACGTTGGCGTCGCCGAAGGTTTCGCTTCCGTCTTACTTCTTCAGGGGTGTCGTTGTCTCCCTGGTTCACTGGTCGTCTGTATTTGTCTCTGTCTCTATCGTCTTGCTCACGTCTGTTCTCGAGGAGCTCCGTGAGCAACGGGTTCGTGTGGGTCTCTACTCTGTCTAGAGTAGTCCCCACGTGATTCCTGATCAGTCTGTCAATGTAGTCCGGATGGATGTCTAAGTCTCGATATATAAACCTGTTTGGCATATATCGTGGTGCGTCTGTTGCCATTCTCAGGCAGACATTGAAGAAGGCCTGCATCCTCTGCCTGTAACTGTTCGCGCATTGCCCCCAAGCAGTAGACGCGTACATCATGATTGGCAGAAGGATTGTCCTGATGAGGCGTAGTTTCAACTCGAGTGCCATGTTGCTCCTACGCCCGATGAGTGGATACAGCTTATGCCTCGCGGCTTTCGCTATAGCCAATCTGTGGGAGACGTGCTTCTGAAACGTGAGTTTCTTGTCCAGGGTTACTCCTAGGTATACGGCTTCGTCTACCCATGGAATTCTCTCATCGTTCATAGTAACATGGCCCTCGGGTGTCCTACGTCGCCTCGTGAACAGTATGGCCTTGCTTTTGTCTGCATTGATTCCGATCTTCCAACGATTGAACCACGGTTCCAGCTTGTTCATCTGATGTTGCAGCTTCGATGTTACTCCTCTCTCATGGGATGACTCAGCAAAGATTGCCGTGTCATCTGCATAGAGAGCAAGTTTGGTCATGGGGTTGTCTGCAGTGTAGATCGAAAACAGGTGTGGCGACAGTACTGCTCCCTGTGGTACTCCTGCTTCTAGCCTCCTTCGTGAAGAGAGAGCATTTCCGACTTTGCATCGGTAATGTCGACCTCTTAGGAAGGAGTTTATCAGCTTGACCATTGGTGTGGAGTATCCGGCATCAACCAGTTTTGCGATCAGCCCATCGTGCCAAACTCTATCGAAGGCCTTGGAGACGTCAAGGAAGACTGCTCCTGAAAGATGTCCTTTTCTTGTGCGGTTCCAGCTCTGGATGGTGGCGTCCACTATCCGGGTGACCTGGAGTTCTGTTGAGTGTTCCTGTCTGAAGCCGAATTGCTCATCTGGTAGGATGTTCAATTCTTCAGACATTGTCTCAAGTCGAGTCCTGATCACCCTTTCTGCGACCTTACTCATGGCAGGTGTTAGGCTGATGGGGCGGTGGTTTTGCGGGAACGTGTGGTTCTTGTTGGGCTTCGGAATCATGATGACCGTTGCTTCTTTCCAGCTGGAAGGAAAGTGTCTAAGTCTGAGTACAGCGTTTATGATGTTAGTCAGGGCTGCTAGTCCTTTCCTAGGTAAGGCTTTTAGTGCCCTGACTGGAATGTTGTCTGGGCCCGGTGCTTTCCTGGTCTTTGCGTGTCTAAGTATGTCCTTGATTTCCTCTGGAGATGTCGGCTCTAGAAGAATGACTGAGTCGTCAGTTCTTCTAAGCCGTCTGATCGTCTGGTCTACGTGCGTTTCCGTGTCCTCGACTTCATCGGTGTAATCGACCTCATTTTCACGGCACTGACGTTCGAAGGAGTCAGCAAAAGCTTCTGCCTTGTCCATCTCCGTGAAAACGATGCCCATCTCACCATGAAGGGGAGGGCACGGTTTCCTCCGACCGTGTCTGAGGACTTTCTGCATTCTCCATAAGGAGTTGTCTTCGGCGTCGAGTTCGTCCAAACGTTCAGACCACTGTCGCTCTCTGAGTAGCTTCAGCCCTTCTCTCAGCCGTCGAGACGCAAAGTTGAGCTGCCGCTTGTCATCGGGCGCCAGTGTTCTCTGATAACGTTTTTTCTGACGTCGTCTCAGCCTGACCATCTCCTTGACCTCAGGTGGGATCCCTCCTTGGAAATCAAAGTTTGTGACCTGTATGTCTTTAGAGCACCGTTCCATTGTTGTCAGTACTGCTTGTCTCAGTTCGGTCACCGCCTCCTCTAGCTGGCGTGTCGTGTCTATCCTGGGGATGTTTATATCGTTATGGACTACCCTTTGAAATCGTGACCAGTCCACTATCCGCTTTGTCGTGTTAACGATTTCAGCTTCTTCCTCCCCTATTGTTAGTAGGATTGGATTGTGGTCTGATGATCCTTCGTCTAGTACAGAGATGTCCACCAAGGATGGAATACTCTGTATGAGGGCTATGTCCAAAATGTCTGGGTGTTGGTCTTCCCTCCCAGGATAGTGTGTGGGTTCGTATGACGCTGTCACTGCTACGTTGTCGAAGTCTGGTAGTAGGTTGTCTGCTAGGTCTCTGCCTCGAGGGTTGGTGTTGCGGCAGTTCCAGTCTCTTGATTTCGCGTTGAAATCTCCTATAGCCACCGTTGGGTGATGGTCGGGAAAGAGTTTCTCCAAGTCCGTTTTCCTGAGGTTGGGGCCTGGAGGAATGTAGACTGAGGAAACTCTTAGGAGATTTATTCCGTCTACTTTAACTCTGATCGCTACCGATTCACCGAGTGATAGTTCCGGAAGTGCGTCCTCATTGTGTTCCAGGTCTGATTTCACCAGCAGGAGCGAGCCACCTGCTCGAGCTCGGGGTCCTGGCCTGTCATTCCTGTAACTTATAAAACCTGGAATATTAAATACTTTACCTTGGTTCAGCCTGGTCTCTTGTAGTGCCACCACGTCTACCGAGATTCTGGAGATAAGTTCCAGTAGTTCATCTTTTCGCTGAATTGCGCCATTTATGTTCCATGAACAAATCTGCAGGATCTTCGGTATTCGTGCTGGCATTACTGGCTCGACGGTTTCACTAAGGCGTTTATTACGGCCATGATTTTGTCGAGTACCTCTGGGGTAACCTGCGACAAGGTCTGCAACAGTTGCTCCTGCTTGCTTGTGCCCTGAGCACTAGAGGATTTGTTCGAAGGACCCCATTTTGGTGGTGCGGTTTTTGGCTGTGGTTGTGGACCAGTTCGAGGGTCTGGTCTCCGCCTTGGGGTTGTTGACTCCTGCCGTGGGGGTGGAGGCCCCTGCTTGGTAGGTTGTCTTGCCACCAACCTTGGTTTGGGGAATTTTGGGCATCCCCTGTAATTTGCTGTGTGGTTTCCACCACAGTTAGCGCATTTGGAGGGTTCTTCCCTTGCCTTCTTACACTCATGTGTAGCATGGCTACCGCCGCACTTGACACAACGTGCTGTGGAGTGGCAGTACTTCTGTGCATGTCCGAACCACTGGCAGTTATGACATTGAGACACTCTGCCTCTTTGGGGTCGCTGTCCTTCCACGGTAACTTTCAAGTCGACCACTTCGGTTAGTTTGAAGATATCCCTGTATTCTCTCGGAACTTTTACCAGGAACAGTGGTAGGGGCGCTCTTGTCCTTCTCGATGTCATCCTATGACATTCTAGGACCTTGAAGTTTCTCTCGACGAGGTCCTGTTGGACGTCTGCCGCCGAGATTGATTCTGGGATACCCCTGATGACCACATGCAGGGGTATGTTTTGTTTGAGTTGATAGGTGAAAAACTCCACCTTATCAGACTCAAAGAATCTGGTAGCGTTCCTCCAATCCGCTTCCGTGTTCGTATGGAGATAAATCCTATCTTGTCGTGATTGGGCTTTCGAGAATCCAATTCTCTTATCTCGTAGGGCTGTCGAAATCGACAGCCACTTGCTCTTCTCCCGGATTATTATCACGGGAGGTTTTTTGGGGTCCTTCGTTTCATCCTCAGTGCTGCAGGGCACAAACACTCCTGTGCTTGATGAGGACGATTCTGCTGTTGGCGTAACAGTAATCTTTGGGGTGTTCTCATCTGCTGTTGATGGTAGTGCAGTCGATGACTCGTTCGTGCGAACGGCCTTCTTAATGCGTCTGCCCACCACTCGGAATCCGTCCAAGTCTTCTTCGGGTTCGGAAGAGTCTACGTGTTGTCTCTTCTTTGCATTCGCTTTTTCGGTGCCTTCGGGGTCGGGTTGGGGGGTGATCTCCATCTCCACATCCGTGGGTTTTGGAGGGGTAGGAGCTACGTGCACTGGTGGCGTACTCTCATTTGTCTCCTTCTTTTCAGAAGAGGCAAGTTTCCATGGCAGTGAGCCTTTCTTCTGTCTTCGTTTGGTATGCGTTGTCTCAGCCAGTATTTATGGGTCGACGTACTCGTACCTGCGTCCGGTGCCATCGTCCCTGCGTCGGGTACCCCCTCGGATTCATTAATTTCCCGGTATGGTGTTATTACCATTTTCTTGAGAACAGGTAGCCATGCTTTATTCAATTGTAACCCTTCTTCAATTCTGTTGAAATTGTTGGGATGTTTTTTGATTTCGATTGCTTCTCGGAAGAGTCTTGGATAATATGCATGTGTTGTGGCAATTACTTGGGTTTCTTCGAACTTCACTCTGTGATTGTTATTGTTAAGCGCATGTTCTGCGACAGCGGATTTTTCTGAGTGTCCTAACTGGCAATTGGCCTTGTGTTCCTTTATTCTGGTATTTGTGGAACGCTTCGTGGTTCCGATATAAACGTTGCCACAGGTGCATGGAATGCGGTACACCCCAGATGAGCTTAGTTCATCACGTTTATCCTTCGCCGATCTCAAGTGATCCTTCAGTTTCTTTGAAGGTTTATATATGGTTTTGATATCATACTTTCGTAGTATACGGCCAATCCGATCTGTTACCCTAGGAACATACGGTAGGAATGCTTTACTTTGTTCCTGGCAGCCATTCGATCCACTGTCGCTAGAGTTCTTTCTTTTGCGTTTTATACACCCATCAATTTCGCTTTCCTTATATCCGTTTGAAAGAAGTGCGCTTCCAAATATTCTGGTTCACATATTCTTCTGGCTCGGTCTACTGGAACCTAGGATATATAAAGAATTGAAACGGGACCCAACACTAACAACCATAAAAACCGTGAACCGCTCAATAAAATCATCCTCTCTGGACGACAACACTAAGAAGAGGCTGTGTAACAGTGAGGCTCTTATCCCTAGACTATATGGCCTACCAAAGATTCACAAAACTAACGTGCCGCTCCGCCCAATAGTCAATACCATCGGCTCACCAACATATGATCTGGCGAAACATCTAGCTAAACTACTACAACCACATATTGGCAATACAGCATCATACGTAAAAGACTCCACACATTTCATCGAAAAAATCAAAGATTTGGCCATTGACCCAAGTGACATTCTAGTTAGCTTCGATGTGGTGTCCCTATTTACGAAGGTACCATTAGATGAAGCCATGAGGGGAATAGAACTACTGTTCCCAAGCGATATCTCAAAACTATTTGAAATATGTTTAACATCGTCGTACTTTCTTTTCGACAACAAAATATACGAACAATTAGATGGAGTCTCAATGGGAAGCCCACTGAGCCCACTTATTGCAAATTTTGTCATGGAAAAGCTAGATAAACAAGCAATAGAGACGGCAAAGTACAAACCCAAGGTATGGTTGCGATATGTAGACGACACGTTCATAATTTGGAGTCATGGAATGGAAAAACTCAACAAATTCCTTGAGCACATTAATAGGATACACCCGAATATACAATTCACAATGGAAGTTGAAAAGGATAGGGAACTGCCTTTCTTAGACGTTCTCATTTTTCGAAAAGAAGGACGTTTGGGGCACAAGGTATATAGAAAACCAACGCATACTGATCGATACCTCCACAGTACCTCAAATCATCATCCGTGTCAAAAATAAGGAATTATCAAAACACTAGTAGACCGAGCCAGAAGAATATGTGAACCAGAATATTTGGAAGCGCACTTCTTTCAAACGGATATAAGGAAAGCGAAATTGATGGGTGTATAAAACGCAAAAGAAAGAACTCTAGCGACAGTGGATCGAATGGCTGCCAGGAACAAAGTAAAGCATTCCTACCGTATGTTCCTAGGGTCACAGATAGGATTGGCCGTATACTACGAAAGTATGATATCAAAACCATATATAAACCTTCAAAGAAACTGAAGGATCACTTGAGATCGGCGAAGGATAAACGTGATGAACTAAGCTCATCTGGGGTGTACCGCATTCCATGCACCTGTGGCAACGTTTATATCGGAACCACGAAGCGTTCCACAAATACCAGAATAAAGGAACACAAGGCCAATTGCCAGTTAGGACACTCAGAAAAATCCGCTGTCGCAGAACATGCGCTTAACAATAACAATCACAGAGTGAAGTTCGAAGAAACCCAAGTAATTGCCACAACACATGCATATTATCCAAGACTCTTCGGAGAAGCAATCGAAATCAAAAAACATCCCAACAATATCAACAGAATTGAAGAAGGGTTACAATTGAATAAAGCATGGCTACCTGTTATCAAGAAAACGGTAATAACACCATACCGGGAAATTAATGAATCCGAGGGGGTACCCGACGCAGGGACGATGGCACCGGACGCAGGTACGAGTACGTCGACCCATAAATACTGGCTGAGACAACGCATACCAAACAAGTAGTTTTCAGTGACCGAAACTGTAAACATTTCTCTTGAAAATGCCAATCACTCGTGTTGGCGAAACGTCGAGTTTTTCTCTAAATAAACGTCGGCCTAAAAACCCGAAAAACCATCATTCATTTTATATAAATTCAGGATGCTCAAAGAACTTCTACCACTGTAGCAGTAGAAAACCTTATATTATTCTGTTGTAGAAAGTCATTCACGTTATCGAATAGTGGTGTCGGGAGGAACTTTTATTAATCACATTCATCCTATTGAAGTCATGCAAAGGCGATTTCTCACACTGATATTCTCTAAAAACAGTAGATATTCTTCGAATATTCTGTACTTCAATACAGTAACAGAACAGAAATCAAATTCTCGGAATATTCGAGTAAATATAATGGATCTCAATACCTTTGCTATATGTCGAGTTGGAGTTTCATTTCATTCCTAATTATATAGTTACTATCTATTTCTAAAATAATCTTTAATTCTCATATTTTACTTAATTGATTATCAATATTTTATGTATACCTACTTATACTATCTATTCCTCATATTTTAATTAATTTGTTTGTTCATACAGAAACAAGTACATAATAATAATAAAATTTATTCACCGTTTTTTATACACTAGGTACATGTGGTAAGTCAGAAAGTTTAAATAAAATGAAAATTAAAACTAGCACAGGTTTACCTACATATATACCGGGTGTTTCACAGTGGAAGGAACATTAGAAGTATCTGGAGAACAGAAAGACAGATCATTTCGAAAATTTGTGGGCGTGGGCGTTGGGTAATTATTTTCTGCCATAGTACTTCCACACCCATGCAACTTGAATACAGGATGACAATGAAGGAATAACATGTAAGTTCTCTGTCAGAATGTAGAACATAGCCTACTATCTAAATCACTATCCAATATTTATTTTATTGAAGACGAATTCATAACATAAGTGATCATTACTAACAAACTGTACGAGATAGGTATAGGGAAAGTATACTCAATTAAATTGAAAAATCTTACAGCTTTTCAAATAAGTAATAATATACAAGGTGTTTTATTTAAAAAAACGGAGTTTCAGTCATTTTCATGAGTCCCCGGAAGGAACTCACTTCTGAGCCTCCCTGAATGCTGAAACTGAGATCCAGTTCATCGACAGAATACTTAATGGTCTTATGCAGCTATAACCCAAATTGCAATATTTTGTAAATTGGCATTGGGAAAAAATTTATATTTCTCAATGGACAGGTTTTGCACAAAAATTGGACAAAATAATTTTTATCTCGGATATCGTCATAGATAGGTATAGGGAATTGTGTGGGAAAGTTGTGAGGAATCTTATAAGAATTCCAAAAATGATATAACATACGAGGTGTTCCATTTGAAATAACAAAGTAGCTACTACTTTCTGATACAAGCTGCAACACTGTATTGATGAAAATACTTTAGACGGATAGAGCAAGTTTGATTATCCACGCCCACAAATGTTCGAAATGATCTGTCTTTCTGTTCTCCAGATACTTCCAATGTTCCATCCACTGTGAAACACCCAGTATACAAATACAAATACACAATATAAACTCACATACATAAAATGTATGGAAGCATTTTAAAAAAATTCACAAAATTGACCCTAAGTAAAATTGGGAACGCTTTGGTTGGAGTTATTTGTGAAATTGTCAGTAAGGAATTTTTTTAATACAGTCATGGAATATCTTTTATCTGCATGTGGTAACTTGTTGAAGCACGTAATGGCATTATAATGAGGGGATTTTTTATAATTTGACATTTGATGTTGTGGGATTCTCAAAGGATCACCATTTCTTGTATTGTGACTACGTTCTGTAGCAGTTTTCTCATCTGATTTGGTTTTTTTTTGCCTGACAAACATTTGATGATGAAAATGGATGAGGTTGTCAATATTTTTTTATCTATAAAAACAGGCCAGCAGGTATCTTGGAAGTCCATGTTGAAGATTAGCCTTATGACGCGTTTCTGCGCTAAGAAAACTCTGGAAAAATCACTTGCCCTGACCCAGGCCATAACATTTAGACTTAGATGGGAATAGACCATAGCATAATATATGTTGAGTAAGCCAGGTTCATCCAAACTGGAATTCAACTGCTTTATGGCATAGTATGCTTCAAGTTTTCACCAATATGGTCCACTTGATGCTTTTCCCATTCCAAATTGTCGTCTAGATAGGTACCTAAAAATGTATATTCTTCAGAAGTTTGAATATCATAGTACATAGACCATCTGGAATATTTCGCATGAAGTGAAAATTTACACTCACCGATTTAGATGTATTTAGGATAAGCTTATTTCTTTGGCACCAGGTGCTGAATTGATCAATACGCGTCCTGATTTGCTGATGAGTTGCTCGGCGTTTTCTCCCGATTTAGTTATCGTAGTATCATCAGCAAACATTGTAACATAGCCTTCCATTATATGTTGAGGAAGGTCGTTGACATAGAGGAGAAACAGTAACGGCCCTAGAATAGAACCATGTGGCACACCCAGTTTCACAGTTTTTGACTCAGATGACAATCCATTGCAAATTACAACCATATCTCTATTTGTCATATAGGATTTTATATATTTTATCATATTTCGTGGAAAAACAAACGTTGATAGTTTACTTACGAGAAATTCAAAGCACACTATATCAAAAGCTTTTGACAAGTCGAAAAATAGTGAGATCACCTATTTATTACTAGCAATCTCCGTGTGTATATGATTAAGGAGGTGATAGGAGGCTGTTTCTATAGATTTATTTTTCCTGAAACCGTGCTGAGATGTGCATAAAAGCTTATTTGTTTACAAATGATCTATAGCTCTGCGGGCTACAACTTTTTCAAATAATTTGGATAATGAGCAGAGCAAGGATATTTGCCTGTAGTTAACCATCTCGGCAGATTTTTTTTTTGTGTACAGGTATAACAAGTGCTTTTTTTAGAACTTCTGGAAAGTATCCTTGAATAACCCAGGTAGCACATCATATCGGCTGAATCTTGGTTCCATATTGGGCCAATATAGATATATTGTAAATGAAAAATCAATATTGGTCCAATATGGGTGAATATTCAAAAAAAATATTAAATTAAAAATATTGGTGGAATATTGGTTGAACTAGTTTTGAATGTAGATTATCACACGAAATATTGGGTCAATATTGGTTGAATAATTTCTACCAATATCGATAATACAATATTGGTTATATATTGTTTTCCACATCTAGAATTAATATTGCAATCCAAATATTCCAGTCATATGGATTATAGGGGAAAAAACTATATTGTATTTTCAAGTTTGTTAGAATATTGGTTGAATATCATTTCCACTTTATTTGACAAATTGTAATAACTCATATTGAGTCAATATTGGTTGAACGATATTTACCAATATCAATAAAACAATATTGTCTTCACATCGTTTTTAACATCTAGAATAAATATCGCAATCCCAATATTCCCCTAATATCGATTCTGGGAATAAAAACTATATTGTATCTCCAAGTGTGATTACACATTGGTAGAATATCATTTCGCCAATATTCAACAAAACTTATTAATTAATATTGGGTCAATGTTGGTTCAATAATATTTATCGATATCGTTAAAACAATATTGTCTTTATATTGTTTCCAACATCTAGATTGAGATGAAATTTGAATATTGGCCGAATATTCAATGAAACATATTGAAATTATATCATGATCAAACTTGGATAAAAATCTGCTAGGTGGCTCTACATATAGAACGTCTTCTAAAACCTACGAAAGTATATTAAATACTTCCCTTAGCTTCTTTTCAAGACAGCTCACTCAGCGGTTATGGCGATCAAAAGGCAGACTCTGGTGTCACCTTCATCAATTAAAGGACATTTAATAATTTACCAAGGTATATTGACATCCACCAATATATTCAAATGATATTGTAACAATATCGATAAATATTGTACCAATATCGATAAATATTCTACCAATATCGATAAATATTGTACCGATATCGATAAATATTTTGAGGCCATTATTGCTTCAAGAATATTCCACCAAAACTATTTCTAAAATATTCAAACAATATTCGACCAATATCTCGACAATATAACTTTTGAATATTGTGCCAATATTGTCAGAATATTGTATCAGCTATATTGTACCAATATCGCCGAACATTTTGAGGCCAATATTAGTTCAAGAATATTTCGCCAATATTATTCAAGTAATATTGGACCAATATCGCCGAATGTTCACATTTTTTTTCTCGCCAATATTGCATTTCAAATATTTCGCCAATATGTTCACAATATTGTATCAATATTTTACCAATATAGGTGTGCTACTTGGGAAGAGATTGATTCATTAGGTAGGTTAATGGAACAATAATGACAGGTAGTATTTTCTTAATTGTGACAATTTGGAGTTAATCGGGGCCTGCAGATTTTTTATTCTTCATTTCAGATAGGGCTTTTATTATCTGATAGTCAGTGATTGGACGGGATTGGAAGGGTTGAATTATAGTTACATTTTCAGTAACAGTACAGAGTAAGGACACGTTTTGCCCGAAGTGATTTGACAAGGAAATTTCTGCTGCTTTTGAAAAGTATTCAGCAAATACGAGGATGTATTGATATCCCTGCATAAACAAAATATTGCGTTACCATAGCAACGAACAATAACTTATTAGAAGTGTCAGTGTAAAGTTTGACGTCAAAAAGGTAAACCAGAGTTACGCAAGAAATTAGAAGAAAAAATATGTCCACCGAAATTGTGAAAATTGAAAAATTGGAGTATCGAACCATCATCAAGTACCTGTATTTGAAAGGGTTAAGAGGTAGGTAAGCAGATTTACGAAGATATGCTTAATACCCTTGGTGATCAATGTCCTTCGTATGCGACCGTGACATGACATGACTTGATTTTAACAGACCGTCGAATTGGGCTAAAACGGATATCTGAAGCAATGAATATTTCATACGAACGCGTTCATCATATAGTTCACGTAAATTTGGACATGAGAAAAAATAGCTGCAAAATGGATCCCCAAATGTTTGAATGTTGACCAAAAGCGTGCAAGGGTAGTAGCATCTCGTTCGATCTGTGCTCGATTTGAAAACGATGTAGACTTCTTAAACCGAATTGTTACTATGGATGAGACTTGGGTACATTTCTACGATCCAGAAACAAAGCAACAATCGATGGAATGGCGACACTCCGGTTCTCCAAGACCTAAGAAGCTTCGTGTCCAAAAATCTGCTGGAAAAGTTCTTGCTTTTCTTCCAACGAGGAGGTAATAAAAGCTGTGGGGGTCTGGTTTGCAGAGCAAGAAGAAACTTTTTTTTTTTAAAGGTCTAGAGACGTTGCAGGTTCGCTGTAATAAATGTATCCAATCAAGAGGAGAATATGTTGAGTAATAAAATATTTTGACATTGAAATTTTGTTTGGTTCTATAGCAGGCTAAGAATTTTTCAATATATCCTCGTAGTTCTGGTACTTCACCTGGGTCTGTGTACATATTATGTACTTATCGTTTTTCTCAATTCTTTTTCACTTAGACTCCACATTCAAATTTTATAATGCTATGTAAAATTATTATAGCACAAGAGAAGCAGCTGAAATTTTCAATGCAAGGCATCCGACAAAAATTTGCATTTCACTACGGTGGCAAAGATATTGCAAAAGTACGAGGAAACTAGTTTGATGAAAAAAATGTGTTCACGTTGAACCTGTTAAGAAAAATCAATTTCACCAACACAAACCAAAAGTTGTGCAAGTACTGCGAGGCGCTCGATTTTATTTTGTGCTTGGTTCCAGGGAATGTTAGAAGAAAAAATGAGCTATTTTCTGACGAATCATCTTCTACCTCAAGTGGTTTCGTCCGGTTCTCAAAATTTTAGATGGTGAGCAGATCATAATCCCAATTTTATTATCGACGCCAAGGACTAATACAGTAAATGTATGGTGTGGAATTTTAAAATAGCGAATTGTAGGCCCCTTCTTTTTAGACGAAGTTTAAATGACGAACGGTATTCGAACTTTCACGGACCGAGATATCTACATTTACCGACAACCTATCATCCACAATAGCGGATTTGTTTATTCTTTCAACAAGATGGGTCTTCTATTCATTCTACGAATGAAAGGCGGGAGTGGTTCAACCAATGAGTGGTGAGCAGTGGATTGGTCCATATTCAGGTAATCCTTGACCTGCTGGGTCTCCAGACCTAACGCCGTGTGATTTATTTTTATGAGGTTAACTGAAAAGCAATATGTTCATGAACAACGCCCATTTCGAAATGTAGAATATGTATAATGATTATCAGGAGGTCTGTAGGTATATTTGTAAAAAGTGAAGTAACATCTAACGAAACTGAAATGTGGTCATTGGGAACTGAAATATTGTTCATTTGTTTAGAAAATTCAAAGGATTCTCTTACATCTTTATCGTCAATTATTGTGAAAGCGAATTTCATTAAATCACATAAAAAAATTCTCAGGTTATATGTATATTGGTGATCCAATGAAGCTAACGATGGGTCTTAAGGGAATATTGGTTTTATGAATTTTAGGAAGAAAATACAATTTGAGGAAAATTCCATCTGTTCATTTGAGACTTTTTTCCAACTAGATTGTCTATAAATCTATTGTTTTTATTTTGAAATGTGACTTATAACTAAAGTTTGCATTCAAAAATTAAAATACAATAAGGAAAACTTTTTTTAGCAAAACAAAAGAAAAAACCCCTTAGGAATGCAGGTCATATGTCATATATTAGAGCGGAGGCTGTTGTATACCCCCTCCCCCCCCGTGGGAATTTTCGACACATACATTTTGTGTTTGTATTGACATGTACTTTAAGAATTTAGGTGTTTGCCACTTGCGAATTACAGCATATACCAGAAAAATAATTAATAATAATTTTATATACAAAACTATTCTCCCACAACTGCATTTTCTCTGCCCAACAATCAAGGTATGGATTTAAATCTACTTCCTCCATGCAAAACGTCATTAGACAACCACATAAAACTTGTCAACTACCAATGTTACTTATGGAATAACGCACATGTAGCTAAACCCTCCACACCAACTCCAGTGGGACATGGGTGGAAATTGGAAAATGGTGAACTCAATTTCGATTGTATTAAAGGAGATCCGTTGCCACTCGAACTGCTTGACGTTCCAGAAATCTTCGAGCCGGACGAATTTGAAGATGAAGATGAACCAGACGTACAAAACTCAGACGACATAATATACGAGGATGAAGAAAATGACAGTTGATTATAAAAGATATTATAAAATCATATGCTGTTGAGATTTTTTAATTTTTTTTTTTTTCAT
Organism: Chrysolina oricalcia; assembly: GCA_944452925.2. NCBI lineage: Eukaryota > Metazoa > Arthropoda > Insecta > Coleoptera > Chrysomelidae > Chrysolina > Chrysolina oricalcia. The sequence continues at coordinate 16,830,848 of OX101816.2, forward strand.
TATTAGACCTTAAATGAATATCAAATAAGTTCATAAAAAAACATGGTAACTAATGTACCTACACTTTTGTAAAATTAAACTTAAACAAAACAATTTTTTTTTATTCTTCAGTTTTTCTTTATTTTCCGGAATATACTGTAATTTAAGAAAGGCAAACAATTCAATTCTTCATCCGGTAGGTACTACCAACAAAAAAAAGTATAAGTCATAAATTACCACAGGGGGGGGTTCATATTGGTGGCTTTTGGTCTATATGAAATCCCTTGTCAAGACTGCGAAAAACGTTACGTAGGTCAAACTAATAGATATTTGAAAACACAAAAATATTGGGTTAAGAACCATCTCTATTCAAAAGAAATTTCTCTGAATTTCAGAAAAGGCTTGGAGACTCAAACAGTGCCTATTTCAATCTAACCCCCTTACGAACGGCAGCCCTCAGAAGTCGAAACTTGTGCGTGCTAAAGATTAACGAGGTCTTACCTTTTTCGTGCGATTCCTAGCACTTTTTCGAGCCCTCAGAAACATTTCTGCATTAGCTAGGGTTTGAACCTTCGACTGGCAGCCAGAGTGATTGAAAAGATTGGCGCTTTTATCGCTTGGCTACCTGGCCCCGTAATACCGAGAATAAATACCAAACACTGATACTTTCTTTATACATAAATAATACAGATTGTGTTTTGAGTTTTGTTTTTCAATTAATATTTTTTTCTGCTGCTTCTTCAATTGTATTTTCAGTTAAGCAATAATTTTATTCAAATTTTAACGTGTCTTGTGTGGTGTATCGTTTGCTTTTAACCCAAGCCAATGGACCTTTCCACGACATATGAGAGAACACTGTAATAAGAAGGTGTATACGCTAATATCACTCGGGATTTTTTATTTATTTTTTCTGACCACTACTTTCTCTACAATCAGAAGAAAAGTGGTTTCGTGACGTCACGTTCACCAAAAATAGACTTGGCAACGTTGTAAAACTTGTGCACCATGGAATCTCAAATATTCATCACACTGGATTGTGTCGTATGACAGTTGTCATTTGATAGCAGATCGGTTCGTTCGTCTGTTTCACAGAGCATCAATAAGAATCGTTTAACTCGTTTGTCTACTTCAATTTTTGATACAAGTAGAGCAGTTCCATCAAATATGTATGCTGCAAACGAACAGGCCCTACTTGATTTCTTTTTTGAGGTTAATGCGGATTTCAAAGTTTTGAAATGTTTTTGTTGATTGTGCTCTAAATTGTTTTCTTAATTCCTGTATCTGTATTTCTGCAATAACTGTGAACATGTCGAAAAGGTGCTTCGTACCCGGTTGTCTGAACACCAGTGAATATTCTAATAAACAATTTTGTATGCTTCTAAATATGAAGCGCATTGTAATTGTAAAATATGGTTCGAAGCAATGAATGAACCTTGTGTAAAAAGCGGAAATATAATTATGTTTTTGTGAAGAACATTTCTAACTGAATATTACTGTATTCAAGCAGCGTTCAAGGAACGATTTTAAATTGTATTCATTGCAAAAAATAAATTCATATTTGTCAATCATCTCATAATCTTCCCTCGGTAAATTATCCGAACTTCCTTCACGAATCCTTTCCATATTTGATACACAAATAAATTCATACCAGATCGGTCATAATAACACCTCGCTACAGTAATAATGAATGTATCAGTTAAATGTTGAATGTAAATGAAAACAAACATTAACCTCAAATCTCGAGATCACTTTTGTTGCATGAGAACTGCCATAATGATTTGCTGTGTTGTCAATGCTAGTTCTTCATCGAAAGGATGGTCTGTTCAGGAAATTTGAAAGTTACAAAAACAATAAAAAGTAGCTAAACTTTGGATTTTTTTTCTATGAGTCGATCAAGTGACGAAGTTTTAATTATTTCTCAATGGCTTATAGCAAGCTAGAATCTATATTTTTGAGGAGAACGGTATTGAATGTTTCGGATCGTGGATTGTGGTGGGGGTTGTTTCCGATGAACGTGACGTCAGCGGCACAAATACGATATTTTTTCAGAATAAAGAAAATATAGTGAAACTATTTGATAAATGGACGTTTCAGACTAGAATCTATCGATTTAAAAGAGTTTTGCAATTTATTTTTCATAAATGTAAAGGTCCATTTCTGTTGTTATCATTGCAAATTTACGTCTATTTCATGTGATTCAGACTTAATACTAATATGGTCTTAGGAAATATACAGGGTGTCCAACAAGTTCATAACCTATCAGAAAACCACAACTTGACCTCAGTAAAATCTTCACGGTTTTCGAGATATTGGAACTTTTATTAAAAAAATGTATTCCTTTCTTACATCATTCTTTTATGTTCCAAGCAATTGAGGAGCATTTCATATCAATTCTTATTGTCGATTAATATTACTGAATAGTAGTTGTAACAATTGCGGAAGGCAGAATTTCGATACCAGTCCTTTAGGGTCTACAAAAAAATATATTCTCAGATTTGGATCCTTCAAGTTTTCTATTATGAAACTTAGACTTCTTTTGTGACAAATTAATCTCCTACGAAAACCTGGACATTGGTCTTAAAAACTTGCTCGTTTTGTCCTAAGTCTAAAAAGGTATAGAAGTTGCCTTAATTCTATCTTGAATTAAAAATATTGCTAATATACTACGAAGGGGTGCAGTGGCGTGTCTAAGGGGGGGCAGAGGGGCCCACCCCCCCCCCCCTTAAGTAGCTCGTGTAGATCGAAAAAAAAACGAAAATATCCGTCCATCCAGTCTGAATTGATACTGAATGGAATCTACTGATTACTATTATAATTATGATCCTTGTTTCTTCCTACATGGTGTGAATATTTTATTTAATGAGACGAAAAACCCGTGGGTTGGGACCGTTAGCACAGCTTATACACCACTCAGCTCCACAACTCCGAGCGGCGCCTTTGATCTGGCGATCGGGAACCAAGCGAGATGGAATGGCGCGGTCTTTGTCTCACTTGGGTTAGAAGTCGGGGCCGGATTAAGATATTTAGTTTCGGCGTTCGGCCTGACAGTACAGTACCGTAGTAGATTATTCCAACATGAAAGTCAAAAAATTGTATTACCTATTATAACAATGAAATTAGGTAGGTACCCGACATAGGTAGGAAATAATAGGGTTTTTTACTTGAATTTATGAGAGGAATTAGTTTAAATAATAGAATTACGTGTTTAGGATTCTGATAAACTTTATTTCACAATTGAAAAATAAAAGATGGACAAGTAACAGAATATATTTTTACATTACATATACAGTGATACAGTGAGTACTTCTACAGATTTCTCCATATTATCATTTTATTTCTGTTAATATTTTTAAAATTGCCATTTATTGTTTTCAAAGTGTAATAAATTCTTACTCTTAAATATAATCCAAGTACAAATTCTTTTGGGAAATATTTACGAGGATGACTAAATTGTAATGCATTGCTTACATTTGAAAGTGCACTACAAATATTTGTTTTTGCGAATTTTTCAAAGCTTTCTTGAAATATAATTTCAATTTTACAAATGAGCTCGACAAACTTATCATTTGGCATTTGCAGATTTCCAAATGTATCTCTATTGTTATTTTCGTATGCCTTTAAAAAACAATAAAAAGATGAATCCTGAGTCAGTTTCTGCAATAGCTGAAACTACTGTTCTGTCATTAGGAACTCGTATCTTCGCACAAAAGTAGCGGGGGTGAAGTATATGAATGGTCATCCTTCGCAGATCTAGAACTGCTTTCAAGAGACGCAAATAGGGTTGGCAATGCAGTGGCTACCAATCGTGTATGAAGGTAATTCGTAAAAAGTTTTTCTACAAAATGGTTTTCGCATAGACGGTAGCCATTATATAGATCAGGCCTGCACAACATACGGCCCGCGGGCCGCTTGCGGCCTGCCGCTATCTTTTTCTTGGCCCTTTGTCCCTTTGCCAATCTGGCCCGCCTACGTCAAACTATACATTTTCCAGTAACAAAATAACATGAAATAATTGCTTTAATAAATATCAAATTATAATTATATTTTTCGCACTGGTACAGTAAATCCATTATAATTATTATTTTATAGGTCAGCGACTGAATCCAGACCTGTAAATTTCGAACATACATGGCGATTCTCTGCTTCAAAGCGGTAGACTGGTAGAGCGTAGTTGCGTAGCTGGTTGTAACTGCAAAAACTTCCAGCTAAAATATATGTCTAGGCGGGCGTCGCGTACGAATCGTACGATCTACGATCATTATTACTTTGTTCGTTGGTTGTGCGTGCTAGAGCTAGGTACTATATCTCACAAGTTATTATTCGCGTTTCCAGCAGTATTCGAAAAACGGCAATTTTTATAAATCGGTTATAAGTGATAATATTACGCATATTATTGTGTGTTCTTGGTGCAACCATTTTTGAATAAGGTAGGTTTTATTTTGCAAGACATTTGCTTTTATTTTATGACTATTATTATTGTTTTTGTTTTTAGTGATGGCATCACAACAGAAGAGAAAAATTGATTCAGAAGGAAGAATATTTAATCCAGATTGGACAAATAAATATTTTTTTATTAAGTTTAAAAACAAATACATTTGTCTTGTGTGTCGTGAAACCGTTTCAGTGGCAAAAGAATATAATATGCGGCGCCATTTTGAATCAAAACATTCGCAGTTGTCTGGCTTAGACGAAAACGAAAAGATATTAAAAATCAGACAATTACAAGTAAATTTAACTGGAGAGCAAAATATAGTTCAACGTTTTAGTAGGCGAGCTGATACTGGAACTATAGTAAGCTACAAAATATCGCGAGAAATTGCTGCTACAGGCCGTCCATTTACTGATGGAGATTTTATAAAAAGATGTATGTTAATAACTATGGACGAAATTTGTCCTGAGAAAAAACAAGCGGTCGAAAATATTTCACTATCCCGTATGACGGTACAAAGGCGAATTTCTGATATATCATCTGATCTTTTCGAGCAACTTAAACAACAGGCTACCAAATTTGAATATTTTGCTATTGCCATTGACGAGAGTACGGACATTAAGGATGATTTTAACATTTTTGAGGAACTTGGTAGTATTTGTACAATGAAGGGTCGAACTACAGGGGAAGAAGTTGCCAAGGAAGTCATAAACTCTATTAATAAATTAAACCTTTCTTGGGAAAAGCTATCTGGTATCTGTACAGATGGTGCTCCTTCTATGGTTGGAAAAAATATTGGGGCAGCAGTTCTGATACAAAAGCACAGCGAAAAAACTATTCGTAAATACCATTGCATCATACATCAACAGGCCTTGTGTTCCAAAATTCTACCATATAAACACGTAATATCAACGGTGGTACAGATTGTCAACTATATTCGATCGAGAGGGCTTGCTTTTCAAACTTTTCTCGAGGAAGTAGGAGCAGAGTTTGGTGATTTAATTTATCACTCCGATGTAAGATGACTAAGCTGTGGGAATGTGCTTCATAGATTTGTACCTCTGGAAACTGAAATAACACATTTTTTGCAAGAAAATAACAAAATATTCGAAGACCTTCAAGACGACGACTGGAAAGCTGACTTGTATTTTATCACAGATATTATGGGCCATATTAATGATTTGAACAAAACTCTTCAGGGAAAAAATCTGATGGTGTTCGAGATGTATAACGCAGTCAAGTCATTTTGTCTAAAACTCAATCTTTTTTATGACCAGTTGCTTAAGGCAGATTTTGTTCATTTTCATTTTTGCCAAGAAAACATTTTGGTCAATAAATCAGTTTATTCAAACAAATTTGCTGCCAGCATTGCTGTGCTTAAGGAAGAGTTTCAATCAAGATTCAGTCTCCCTAATGAAGATAAAATTTTATTTAAACTTATTGAAGATCCCTTCTCTGTTGACCCTAGTGAAGTACCTGCAGATCTTCAGTTGGAACTTATTGATCTGCAGTGCTCAAATATTTATAAAGAAAAACATCGAGAAGGAAATTTGCTTGATTTTTATAAAATTCTTGACAAAAACAAATTTCTAAAATTGATCAATACTGCAAAGGAAATATTAAGTCTTTTTGGTAGTACCTACATTTGCGAGCAGACCTTTTCTGTCATGAATATGAACAAAAGTGCAAATAGGTCTACACTTACTGATCAACATTTGGGAGATATACTGAGGACATCCACTTCAAAACTTACTCCAAACTATGAAAAACTTGTGACCGAGAAGCGAACAAACATCTCACATTAGTGTGATACTCTTAAACATACAAAATATGTGTAACTTCGGTTAAAAATAAAACTTTATAAATAATTTTTGTTTTATTTAAAAAAAAAATACTTGTAAAAAATAAACAATAAATTAATTTTTAAACTGGCTCAAAATTAACGTTTTTGAACGTGACCCCCCCCCCCCCCAAAAAAAACACAAACTAAATCCGCCCTTGGCCCTCGTACACCTGCCGTTTTTTCAAACTGGCCCTTTGAAAATCCCAGTTGTGCAGGCCTGATATAGATCATTCACTTTTTCTAAAAAGGTATTCGCGATTGGCTTTCATTGTCCATATCATAGTTCTGTAAAAATAAAAGATGAAAAAGTAAATAAAAATATCTATTTATAAATGATTCATTTTGTTTAAAATTAATCGTCGTAGACTAATTCCAATTTTCCGACATGTAAAAACGCGCCTATTAAATATCAATAAAAACTGTGAATACCCATATCACAACAAACCCATTTATAAATAATGAGACTATAGTACATTTTAAGAAAAGGTAGATTAATTCTGCATACCAAATTGTTTGTTTTCTGAGAATTTAGTCCCCGTTATTCTTGAAATATGGTAGGTATACCACCTTTTGTTTGAAAGCAATAGAACATTATTAGGTATAATAAAATAATCACGGGGAATTTTGCCCATTGGAAAGGGTCATCCACATAAATTGAGTTCGACAACTATTAATTGCGTTTATGTGCTGGTAAATTCATCCCCGGGTGCTGAGTTCCGTATGTACTCTTGCGTCCAAAAAAATAGGACAGTTGTTTTTGCGATTATTCCACCTTTCGTCACTGCATTCATATGCGGAATGATTACTCTTTTGTTTTGAATTTTTGACAGATATCCAGTGTTAAATAACATGGTGTCCCGCAGGGATCTGTGCTCGGACCATTTTTGTTTGTCATTTACATAAACGATCTATGCAACTTCCTGTTACCCCATAAAAGCGTTCTATATGCCGACGACACAACGTTGATGACTACTGGTAAAAACCATGGGGAAGTGACTTCTTCGTCTAATAATATTGAAAAACGTGCTGAAAACTGGTTTACTGCAAACAAACTGAAGTTGAACGCAAGCAAATCACAAAAAATAACTTTCTCCTCTAATATAAACTCACAAATGGGAAACACTGTCAAGCTACTTGGAATAGTTATCGATGACAAACTCACATGGACCAATCACATAGAACAGCTCAGTAACAAATTATCAAGTACTCTATTTTTGTTGAGGCAGCTAAAGAAAACAATTCAACCTGATATTCTGAGAATGACATATTTTTCTCTATTCCATTCGCAGATAAACTATGGAATAATTTTATGGGGAAATGCCTCCCATGCAATAACCATTTTTCGACAACAGAAAAAGGCACTTAGAATCCTTGCTGGAGCTGGATATAAGGAACATTGTCATCCACATTTTATAAAGTACGGCATCATGCCATTACCTTCAATGTATATCTACAATTCCTTGTTAGAAATACATAGAAATGCCAACCAACTACAAACCCAATCAGATATACACGAGCATAGTACAAGGTATTCTAAGTTGATAAAAACCCCAAGGTATAGATTAACCAAATCTCAGAAAAATTCTCTGAATTTTAATTTCTACAACTGCCTGCCAAAGATAATCAAAACACTAACCTTTCATCAATTTAAAAAACGCATAAAAAATTATATTCTTGAACACTGCTTTTACTCCACTGACGAGTTCCTTCACACAACAAAGCAACTGAATCATACACTCAACACATTGCTTCTCTGAATTTACCATTTTGTTATGTTAATTATGTTTGTTAATGTTTTACTCATGAATGTAACAGTTTTAAAAATTTTGTATGTTGTATTATTTTATGCATTGTATACTTTTATTATTTATTGACATGCCATAATTGTATTGCTATATGTAAAATGGTGAAAATATATCTATCTATCTATCTATCTATGACATGTTCATAACACAAATTCATTTCAACCCTTTAAGACGTTCAAATCTTATGGCTTTGTTTTTTCACAATTAGATTACTATTATACCTGTTAATGTTTTAAAATGCCATAAGCGAGAAAATAAAAAAAAAACATTTTTTTCTGAAAAAAATGGAAAATGAGCCAGCAAAATCTGTCATTATCTGACGGTCTATTGACAAAACTCTGCTAAAAGAGTTGTCCCATTTTTTATTTGCCTCAAATGTACCTACCAAGTTGTCATTCTAACACTCTCACATAGAATATATAGAATGAAATTATATTTTGTTTGGCACCAAAGTTGAATATACGTAGTTTAGTATAGAGAACCCAACGAACTAAAACCTTACGTAGAAGGTAAATAAAATGATATTTTGTTTCATGTAGTTACAGGTAATTCTGATTCATCTGTAACAATATTCTGGAACTCAATTTACTTATCTTATTTTGGAACCTGGGACTCAATTAACGTACCTTATATTGAAACCCGGGACTCGATTTATGTTTTTATCAGTAAGATTTTTAATCATAGACTTTCGTGGGTAGGTACAATATTAATTGAAATTTTTTGGTATGATATACTCACCGATTAGGATCCTTGGGAAAACGATAGAATTTCTTCTTAGAGTTGTACCCTTTGATAAAACAGTTTTTCACTGCACACACATGGCCCGCTTTTTTCTCACTCATTTCACTATCAAAAATCAAAACGTTAGAAAACCAAACCAAACAATCAAAATTATCAACGCACGACTATGATCGCTGAACGAATAATAATAACGCCTATTACCCGACCGCACGTCACAGCAGTCTTCTAGCCCAAGAGGCGGGGCATAAGCGCTGCGCCAGCAGATCGGCGCAAACCCTTTCCGCCACAAGAGTTGGAAAGCTGTAAAGCTGTAAGTAAGCTGTGCCGTTAGTCATACTTGCGGCGGTCGATGACCAGTCGAAAGGCATATTATTAGTTGTCTTTTCATCTCAACAGCGATGGGATTATGAACGCTCAATCTGACCGAGTTTGACGTAACTCGTACCAAAATGAACGTCGAGTTACTTTGAGCCATAGGGAAACCACAGCGATTTTCACGTTCTAGCCTACGTATCGTGACAGCTTTCGTATCGAGTGTTCATAATCCCACCGCAGGCAGGTTCGTTTGTAATCGGTAATTGTTAATCGGTGATAATGTCACGTGGCTGACGATGAACCACGAATCGTGTTCGGGTTTAAGTTAGTGTTCTGTTTGTTCAGTTTAATCAGTTTGCTGCGTACTCAAAGAGTTGCTGATTTTTTTGTAATTTGCATGAATAAATTCGAATCGTGATGAAAAGAGCAAGTGATATAAGAAGTTTTTTCGTACGGAAAATTGCAAAAAATGATCAAGAACACGATACACCATCTACATCAGTGAAAAATACACCGATTGATAAAAATTATGTGACCGAAAATGAGAGCGAAATTCGTAACCAACTAGAATTCGATATTGGCTATGCAGTTTCGAAACATTTAACTGCCAGAGAAAGATATAAATATCTGAAACAATCATGGACACCGCCAGAAAATTATAAATTTCCTTCTAAAATTGAAAACAATCATAGTCGACAGTTTCAACTTGGTTGGTTTGATAAATACAAATGGTTAACAGATTAACAGATTAACTGAAATATTACCTATCGAAGGTCTCATCCCAAAAAATTATAAAATTTACACCACAGAAACAATTATCAAGGCTTATTTGTTGTATGAAGCAGACATTAATATTTCAGAACAAGAACTGAGAGCAGAAATAATAATGTGGCAAAAAAGATGGGAAGATAAACCAGATTTGCCATCCACAGCAATTGAAGCACTTTGTTTTGGGGCGAGTTTGTTTCCCACAATAAAGAATTTATTGCTGATATTTGCAACTCTGCCAGTATCAACGGCAACAGCGGAAAGGAGCTTTTCAACTATAAAGCGTCTGAAAACCCATTTAAGGTCAACCATGGCTGACGAGCGTTTGAATGGTTTAACTTTACTCAACATTCATAAAAAAGTTGTTTTAATATTGAAAATGTGGTAAACAGGTTTGCTACAAGTAAACCTAGACGAATGAACATCAAAGACTGGTCAGGGTCAGATTATTAAATCGAAAAAATATCCGGATGCTATTTCAGATGTTTATTTGTCGCTTATTCAAAAAATAAAAAGACTAGTTATTCTGATGTTGTTTCATTTCATTTTTTGTTTTTTATCAATCTGGTGAAGTGAATCAATACTAAAACAATTTTTGGCAATATTTTTTATTTATGCTTCGCCCTCCCCCCAAAACAATATTCTAAACACGCCACTGAAAAGGAGATATTTTACGTTGGATCACAAGGATTGCAATTTCGTTCGAAAAGGGTGTATTTTCTATTTATCGTGGTATGAGCTGTATTTCGTTGCTCTTTTGTCTAGGTTGATCTGTCAATTGAATGACAGAAAGGCAGAGACAACATAGTGTTTTCGTGAGCTGCAGTATTTACCACATAATTCATTAATTAACGTTATTGTGTATTGGTGTTCGTGGATAGAATTTGAAGACTTGGCAAAATCTATTTGGATCAGTATCAAAATACTGTACACTCCACGTGAGTATGCCGAAATGGTGAATGCAGAGGCAACGAAAGAAGAGCTGCTGCACTATATCGTGAAAGATATCCCAATAGGAATATACATCCTGATTATCGTGTGTTCATACGAGTACTTAACTCTTATTCAGAAGGCAAGATTCCTGGTGCTCAAGGTGGATCAGGCAGACCACGTCGTGATGACCTTGAAGATAAGGTCCTTGAAGAAATTGAGAATGATCCGTCCACTAGCGTACGTAGTATCGAGAGAAGAACGGGCATAAAAAAATCGAACATTTATGATATCTTGAAAGCACATCAACTGCACCCCTTCCACGTACAGTGTGTGCAATCTTTATTGCCAACAGTTCACCCAAAACGACTAACTTTTTGTCGTCATATGTTGAGAAAACACCGAGAGAACACATTTTTTCAATAAAATATTATGGACAGATGAATCGTCATGCCACCGTCGGGGTGTTTTCAATATCCACAACCTCCACAGTTGGCACTTTTAAAATCCCCATATAATGAGACCAGTTAGGTTCCAACATCAATTTAAAATAAATCTTTGGACCGGTATACTGAATGGCCACGTGATTGGTCCATTCGAGTTTCCACCGACACTGAACTCCGAAAATTATTTAGAATTTTTACAAATACAATTAACCCATCTACTGAAAGATGTGCTGCTGGAAGTCAGACAGACCATGTGGTTTTAATATGATGGGTGTCCTGCTCACTATGGCAGAAAGTAAGAGAATATTTACATAGTACATTTGCTCAAAGATGGATTGGGCGACTTGGGCCAATACTTTGGCCACCACGGTCACCGGACTTGAACATGTTGGATTTTTTTCTTTGGGGATGTTTGAAGGAGAAAGTTTACCACAACCTAATTACCAGCGAAATGGAACTACGGAAACGAATACGACATGCAGCCCAAGAAATCAATAATAGCCCAAGAGCTCTGCGTTTGTTGAAAAGATAGTTTTAAAGGAGATGTCACATTTCGAACGTTTGTTGTAATCTCTTAATCGTGTATATGAGGAATAATGAAGTGTACATATTGTTGTGTTGTTTTCATAAGAATAAATCCATTCTCATTTACATTTTTTTCATGAAAGTTCATTTAACTGTTATAAGGTAATGGGACTAAAAGATGACACCCATATTTATCAATACCAATGAATGACACCCACTTACAAAAATACAAATATTAAGATGTAGATGTGCCATCTTGTAATTTAAGTAGTTCGGAAACGATGTTCATTACCTTCTCTACAAGCAGATATATACATATAGATTATTTCTTGTCAGACCACCAACGTTTTTATACAGAGGCTGCAGTTCCAAATGGACTTTGGGACATTTCGTAACTAAAGTGTTAAGGTAAGTTGAAAAATATTTCACATTATATTTTTTGTCATTGAAATTAGTAGTAGTTTGAAAGGTAAGGTCTTAAGAAGAACTTTTTGCAACTCGTTTGCGTTAGAAAATATTATTATACATTTCTTATTCTAGAGGTTAATTGGGGTATCAGCTATTGGGTGGAAAAAATGCAGTATTGGACACCGAGTATCAGGTATTGGATAACATTATTTTTGCTTATTTTACATTCAGTTTTTGTACTCGTTTCATATTGATTCTGGGCAAATAATTTTCAAGTCATTGTGACCACTAGCTGACACATATGTCATCTATTGGGTTTCAAAGGTGTCAAGCATTAGTGTTAATTTTGTACTATTTTTTTTGCAGAGTTCATATTAAGTGAAACTGATCTTTCTATCATCAACATGGACCAAATTATTGGAAAAGTAGGGCAACTTCAATTCAATTACAGAGGAGAAAGAATAAGTTATGTATTCACACATACTTTACCAGTTGAAAAAATGTAATTATAGCTGTAAGAAAAAAAATTCAAGAATAATCATTGTCTAATTTTCGTTTAATTACCCATTTATAGATATGTGAAAAACATGGTATCATAGTGTCATCTATTGGTTTTGGTCATTTCAAGTGTGTCATGTATTGGTCTGAAAGTATGTCATCTACTGGTTCAGGGCCATTTCAAGGGTGTCATGTATTGGTCTGAAAGTATGTTATCTACTGGTTCAGGCCATTTTAATATATATATATATATATATATATATATATATATATATATATATAATGAAAATCAAGACATGGATCAGAACTAGATACATTATACTTGACACAGTATTTTTTTGTATACACAAAGAACAAAGTAAGTCGTTTTACCGAAGATTTTATAACTTCAGATGCCTAACTGGTGTCATCTTTTGGACCTTTTACCTTATCAGTCCAAGTGCCTGTGTGAGATTTATCAGCTCATCAGTCGTTTTTTTGTATACCCTAAAGGACTGGTATCCAAATTCTGCCTTCTGCCATTGTTACAACTACTAATCAGTAATACTAATCGACAATAAGAATTGATTTGAAACGCTCCTCAATTGCTTGGAACATAAAAGAATGATCTAAGACAGGAATTCAATTTTTTTCTAAAATTTCCAATATCTCGAAAACCGTGAGGTTTTTACTAAGGTCAAGTTGTGGTTTTCTGATAGGTTATGAACTTGTTTATCACCAGCTGCAGTATGATCCATGGTTTACCGGACACCCTATATATTACACGGAGAACTCATTCTTTTGTAAGTGAAAACACTAATTCATTCCAAAGTTTTATCTGATACCAAAACATAGTTCAGCGATTGTTTCTGGAAAAGTAGTTGTAGCAAATTAATCAGTTTATTATTTATTTTTTATTCTGTTTTATTAATTTTTCAAAAAGTACATCCCCTTTTTGTATCTTACAGTGCCCTGAAGATGTCAAAATAAATTGACGAATTGTTGGCTTTAAAGAAATAGAGTCTTCTTCAATTTAAGACCTCAAATCTCCAAAAAACAAAATCAGTCATTATTAATAATAACTATAAAATAGTAATTGAAGAAGTTTCGACAACTTAACATAAAAAAATATATCCAACAAATTTGGATTCAGATTTTTCATACCTCGAGAATCATCAAATGGCGGTTCATCCTCGGCTAGGATTCCTTCCGCAGCATCAGTTAGACTGAGGGCCCAAAGAAATAGCAACCACTTCTGAATATACATGACATAAATACCATATACGGTTCACAAACTTAGAAATCGAGGTGAATCTACACTCTGGAACTAATCTTCAAACACTGTCACTCTGGTACCTTTGTGAAAAACAATCAGAGCGTAATTTTTTAAAGAGTTGACTCTCACTCTCTCGCAAGTGACTTGGAGGCGAACAATAGGGCTCTTTACTCGAAAACCAGGTCGGTGTATCGTTGATCAAGACGTGAACTAAGACTGCCATTTCTTCTTGAATCCATCGAAATGTGTTTCAGTGAAATGTGGAAATCGGGGGGAAGAACAATAGTGAATACAATCTATAAAAAGTAGTATACCTATCGTTATGTAGCAACTTGAACTTTTTATGTTTGGAATTTCATAATCGAAAAAAGTCCATTGGAATCACCAGGTATCAGTTTGCTTTTTTAATTGAATATCATGAATTAAAGAACATTTGAAATCAGCAACACTCGATCTTCAATAAAAAGTGAACTTTACTTTCAGTTTCAGTAAGTTTCCAACATCAAATCATCAACTAGCAAAAATGTGATATGTGTTGAATATTCTAGAAACTTGTTAACAACCTTATCTTAGAGAACTTTAAATTCTCAACAATATCATGGCTTCTTGTCCACAATCAAACTTACTTAGAACCTCGAAATGTAGATGACAAATCTTCTGAAATGATTAACATGTTCTCTTCATTTGGATGTTGGCTTTAGTTTTTTCAAATCAGAGTTGTATCAAACATGAAAAGATATCTTAAAAGAAAGTTTAGAAAATGCATCATAAAAACAATGAATAATCGAATTTTTATTTTTTAAAGGCAAATTATGACACAATCAATGATACCCTTCAAATATTTTTTCGGCCAATATAGGATGGTGCCAAAACGGATTTTGAACGCATAAAATAAGAAAGAAAGTAACAGGCAAGGACCAGGTAGAAAATGTTTTGAGGTTCCAACTTCAAGGAAGAAAAAAAATTAAACACGAAAATACTCAAAATGGTAAAATGGGGATGCCGTTTAGGGATTGAAATCGTTTTTTTGCGATTTGAGGCAAAACGTGACCTCTTAATGGAAAACGTTCGGTGTCAAAGTTATAGATAATAGAAAAATATAAAAGTTTTGTTTCCAAAACTTTTCGGCATAACCCCAAATCAACCGTCAAAATGGCGAAAACCCAATTTTTTAGTATTTAATTTTTTCTCTCGTTTGAATGATTTAATTTACATGAAAATTTGTAATTTCTTGGTGCTGAAGGAGCATGATTTTTCAAAAAAATACACCTATCTTCCGGGAACAATTGTTCTGGTGTTTTTTAGTATCGTCTATGAAACCTGGTGGTTTATTGATCGTTAAACCGTTCAAAATTAAAAAAAAAAGTCTCTCTAAATTATTATTTTCTCAATATTTTCAATGATTTTCAATAGTTGTAATAGAGAATAAAAATTTTATTAATAAATTAATTTTGTAGTATAATTATGTATTTAAATATTTTATTATGGAGAATTTAATATAAACAATTTCTTCTCGAAAAAAAAATTAAATAGCAAGTAAAATTTACATACCACCAAGTGAAAATTTATATACTATATGGGACAAATACACGCTTTATTAGCAACAAGAAAAATTAGATTCATGAATTTGATCACTTGCTGTTATTGTTGTTATTTCAGGAACACAATCTAACCTAACGATATTAAACTCTTTATTAGAAGCAAACTTTTTATTTTATTGGCCTCAATCTACGTTTTATTTGCAGTAGGTAGATGTTCAGTTCGATAACTACTAGTGACAAGTAAATTTACCATGTTCTTAATCTACTAAAAAATATATTAGTTGCTACCATATAGTATTCTACTGCAGCAACATTTTTAGATTATTATGGTTTAATTGGCCTCATCAAATGACTCACTTTTGGGTAGTTTATTATTGTCTTACCTTTTATAGCCTTCATTCCATCTTTGATATCAGGATACACCGGACACAATTGAAACTTGCCCCCAGTTCAGAGTTATCAGTTCTTGAAAGAAGGATCATTTTTTTATGAAGCCTCATTTTCAATACATTCATTTCATTCTTGAATAAAAATGATATGAAAGGTTCGGTTGCACCAAGCAAGCAATGATTCAGTTTATTCTATGAGAAAACGAAAACGTACTTGCATGGAATATACAGGCTAGCAAATTACACTACTCAAGAAAAACTGGAGATAGAGATTGCAGTTTTTATGAAAATATTTTGTCGTGAACTATAAGTTGATGTGGAAAGAAGTATAAAACATTTTGACGGTTCTTTTAAACAAATCATCGCCTCTGGCCATACCCTTACTGGGACACCCAATACAACCTGGTTCATAATTACAAATTTCGGAACTTTGTTGAATCTGTTTGTATTCATCAGTATGAATAAATGAACAAGCAGGCAAGCTAATGTCTTTCCTCATTATGATCATAACAAATCCAAGTTATGGATAACATAAAATAGAATTAGAACGTTCTGAGAATTGAAAATAAAAGATAATAAAGAAAGAAAATAAAAATATGTAGATTTTTAATATTTTTATTGAAACAAAACTGTTGTTTAGTCTTTTGGATTCTATTATACATAAAATGTCAATACTCTAGAAATGTTAGGTCAAAATCCACATTCTACATACCAACAAGTAAAATACATAAATCAAACTAACACTATTCACACAACTCACAACAGTAATAATTGTATAATTCCGGCACACGATGTAACACGTCCACATACAACTACTAATTCAAATGCTGGAATTGGAATGAGGCCAGTTTTGCGAAAACGTTGATGAACAGGTGCAACGGTTACTACCGATTGATTCCGAACTGGTCGAATATCAACAAGTAGGTGAACAGTTACATTGTCGTAGGAACACCAAGCTCTACTGCAAATAAACTGTTGTATTATGCCTGTAACACGATGAATATACACTTTTCCAACGCTAGTAAAATGTTGACCTGACATTAAACAAAGTGAATTATCTAATGTTCGAAGTACTTGCTGTATGTAAACAATATTATAGCTACATGCGTTCAGAATACTCATTTTTTTAGAGACAAAACATAATTTTTTTGGAAAATGCTAATAATTTTCTTACCACAATCGAAAAAAAGTCAGGAAAACGGTTCACTTGGAACATGTTTTTCTTAGCAGAGATGCATCGAAAGAAATGTATTTAAGAACTGAATAGATAACTTATTATTCTTCAATCAGAAAAATTGTACATCAAATCGACAGCTTGTCATAACTGACTGAACACAAATTTAATACAGAGAGAATCGATATTCAATCGTCGTTGTCGTAGTTCTCTTCTGACGCATTCAGTTTAACACCCCTTCTCGGCAATGATGATTTCTCAACTTTCATTCCAGCCATATATCTTTGTCAAAATTCCTAATTTTTCTGGACCAAGTGGCTTGGTTAAAAAATCAGCCAACATTGAAGTAGATTGGCAATATTGAAATGAAATTGTTCCATTTTGTCTTTCACAAAGTTATACTTATTTCGTTTCGACATGTTTAGTTCTGTCACTAATTTTTCCTACTTCCAGCATTTTCAAGCAAGCTTGATTATCTTCGTGCATGATGATTTGAGTCAAAGATCGATTGAAATCTTCGAAGAGTCCTTTAAGGTATATTCCCTGTTGACAGACTTCTGAGAGTGCAACAAACTCTGCTTCAGCAGATGACAAAGCGACACAAGTTTGTTTCTTGCAGCACCAATCGAACATAGCCGACTTGTATCTGAATAAATAGCCACTGTTCGATTTCCTGTCTGCTCTGTTTCCTGCCCAATCGGCGTCTGCATAACCATTTAGTATATTTTCGCTTTCGGATCGTCCTGCTAATTTAATTTGCAAATTCATAGTTCCTTTCAAGTACTTCATTATCCTTTTCACTTCTGTCCAATCGTATTTACATGGTTCACTTACTCTTCTACCCAAAAATTGAAGTGGCGACACATATATCAGGTCTCTTATTCACTGATATGTAAAGTAAGGCACCAATAGCGCTTCTGTATAAATCTCCATTGACAAATGTTTCAGTTTCCGATGTCCTCTTCTTATAATACCTGGTATCTAAAGGTATATATGAATATATGTGGGTTTTACAGAATCCATGTTGTACTTTTTTAATAATTTCAATATATATCTTTTTTGATATATTGAAAATATTCCATCTGTGTCTCTACAGACTTGAATACCCAGATAGTTTTCAATACTTCCAAGGCAAGTCATTTGGAATTTATGTTTAGCTATCATTTCTATGCATTGCATACTTTTACAAGCTATGAGAAGGTCATCAACGTGAATCAATATGTAAATAATCTCATTGTCATTTTTGACATAAAGACATTGATCAAAGTTGCCCCTTCTGAATCCCATATCCAGCAATACTTTATTGATCGTTGAATTCCATACTCTTGCAGATTGTTTCAAGCTATAAATAGTTTTGTTCAATTTACAGACTTTATCCTCACTGCCATTTTCAATGTAACCTTCAGGTTGTTTCAGGTATAGAATTTCTTCCAAATCTGAGTTGAGGAAAGCAGTTTTAAAATCATAGTGGTAAACATCCATTCATTCTATTCCAGCACTTGTTAATAATAATTTTAATTTTAGATACCAAGTCTCCTTGAGGATTGTGTCGAATTGACGGAGTATTTGACAATAATTCGTTTTTCCGAAGTACTGGTATTTCAGCTTGGTCACAGCTTAGATAAGCACAGAAGCTGTGGCTTGGTATTTGGAAATGTTTAGTCTAGAAATACCTTTTGTCTGGACCATTTGGATATAGGATGCTGCTCGGCCTGCTACTTCCAGCTCTGGAGATAGGATGCTGCTCGGCCTCCTACTTCCAGCTATGACTTCTCTTGGTGCTCCTCCAAGGTAAGTGGAACCTTGTTGTGCCGATCTTATTAGTTGTTTCCTGCATAAATCTTCCACTCTTGGTTGGTTTCTATTGATTATTCTTGATATTTCTGGTTTTTAACAATCTCTCTGGCATCCAACTTTTTTCCACCCGTTTCTATATATCATCCTTCTCTTTCATTTTTCCGTTTCCAAGGACCTTTCCATCGGTTTTTCACAACACTCGCGATCACAAATCATTTTAAATTTTTCCTTATTCTTATTATTCTAATTAATGCTTGAACTATGTACACATATTATTAATGATTCTATGATTTTGAAATAATCTTTATCTATTCTAAAGTTTTCACATTTTCTTCTTATTCAAGAAAATATAATTCAGAAACTCATTTGACTTGTTTCATTTGAAGTTTCTACCATCCATTTTAACTGTCAAATCTTAGATTTCTTTGACTGAATACCAAATTTTCTATACTGTGTGATATTTTATTATAACTTAAAGTTATTGTCCGGAAATGTTGTTGCCATTATTTGATATGCATCATAGACTGACTCGTACTCTCCTATTTCAATCTAGAACTTGGAATACCAACCTTCTGACTGCTTTTTACTGAAATTTTAGTATGTTGTTGAAGTTGCAAGAGTCTTCAGAGTTGAGGCATCGTATTTGTTTGGGTTTTCTGATATTTTATATAATTTTGAAACTTTTTGACCCACTTTTTTATTATCTGCCAAGTTTTCATAACAATATATATATATATATATATATATATATATATATATATATATATATATATATATATATATATATATATATAGAAAGGGTAGTCGTTGCTGACTAGTTAAGAATAAAACCAGTTAATATTGGGGATTGCAGCAAAGTCAAAAGTGTACTCTTTTATAGAGATTATTCCAAGCTTTCGTAAATTTTATTTACATCTTCAGGGAACTACAAAGAATTATTATGTCAATTATACATTTTGATGTTATTAAAATTTTACTTACAACTATAGTGAGGTTAGTTGACATGTTCTTAGTTCTTTGGATAGTGACATTACAGCTTAAAATTGTAAATAATAAGGAAAAAAGACTTTACGAATATAAATAACAGAAAATTTTGAAATTTCAGTCGAAAAACAAAAGACTTGTTGATTGTATCCAAGGGACACAAATCAGTTGTCAATAGAAAAGAAATCTGTAATTTTCAAGTGTTACGGTTCAGAGGAAAGGCTGAGAAAAACGAACATAAAAATCATCATTTTTTAATCATCCTGTGTATGTAATCACTATGGGTACAGGTTCAATAAATGATGTGTCAAAAAGTTACATTTTGGACAAAATAAATTAGATCTGAAATCTCCCTTTTCGTCACGAATATTCAGCTAGATATATTAACTGAGGTCCATTTGTTGGCTCAAATCGCACCGTGCGGATATTTTCTAGCTGAAATTCAGAAAACTTGAAGAAAACATAGACCTTGTTTGGTCTGCACAATTGTGGATCTTTGTTCACTTCAAGTTACTCCACGTTAAGGCCATCCATCATCCAAGGCCTTCTTTCTTTTGGATAGTTTCATTCTTTTACCGTCTACCCTACACCCTACGGGTTAACGAAGTCAGGATAAAAGAGCTTCATCAACTTCTCAGATTCACACCCCGCACGAAGAGCAGGAAGCCCATTCAACCTCTAGTGACTTTACCACCCAAGGAAAGAATCAGTCGAAAGAACACCAAAGAGACGATTATCGACAGTGAACTCAGATAAGCCCTAGCTTAGTCTTTCACCAATTTTATCTAGGCCGTATATTCTTTCACAAGTCAAACCAATTGACTATATTGCAATCAAAATAGATCAATTGTGCATGCGGAGCTCACCTGCTAGGGAGTTTATTAGTTTATTCCTTTTATGTAAACTCTAGTATGATCATACCAGGGGGCCACGGTTAACCTTTGTTGTATAACCCTACAGTGAATCATAGATGGTCTAGTATTACTGGTTTGTAAATATCACAATCCGTAATAGTTTATTAGTCTTTATTAATTGATTCATTTTATCTGTCATCTTCTGACAGTTAGTTGCATTTGACATATTACGAACTTCAATATTTCAAAATTATCCGCTAAAGGCGACTTTACAGTGCAACGACCAGTTGACTGTTACCAGCCGTTGCTCATCGATCACTAATAAACCCTATTTCTAATTTTTATGTGTTTAATTAACCCACCCCAATTAGCCGTGCAAATATAAGTCAATATAAACCCCTGTTACCTCTTTCTAGGAATTTTCCAAGAGCGAGGTAGCACAAGTCAATGTTACCAACTGTAATCTTGTACCAACTGTAATATTGTACCAACTGTAATGTAGTACCAACTGTTGAAATATACGACTGTTGTTTTGTAAGTTAGGAAAATATTACATTTCCAATTGAGTAGTTATGGAGATATTATTATTCATATGGAGAGTGTGGTCTAACGACAATAAGAAGGAATAAATCTCACTCAAATGATTTATATCAGTTCTTTTATTCATACATTTTTTGTCTTGATATATGAAGGCCATTTCCAAAAAAGTTCTCTTAGTCATATGTGTCTCTTTAGCTAATATTTTAGTTGAGTTATAATTTATTCGATGGTCAAATTTGTTTACATGATCAGCAAGAGCACATCTTTCAGGATGAAGTCTACAATCACTTTTATGTGAGGAGATTCTACTTTTCAGGCTTCTAGAAGTCTGGCCAATATAATTTTTATCACAGTCCTGACAAGGAATGCTATATACTACATTTGAAGTGGAAGTTAATGGAATTTTATCCTTCACTTTTGAATAAATTGATCTTATTGGTAAAATAGTTTTATTTGCTATTTTGACATTACATACTGAATGAAAGAGCCTGGACAATCTTGGTGTAATATCTTTTATATATGGAAGTGAAGTGAATGTAGGAATTGTAGGATTTGTAGGATTAGTATTAGCAACATTGCTATTAATGGATATGTTCAGAATCCTACAATTCCTACATTCACTTCACTTCCATATATAAAAGATATTACACCAAGATTGTCCAGGCTCTTTCATTCAGTATGTAATGTCAAAATAGCAAATAAAACTATTTTACCAATAAGATCAATTTATTCAAAAGTGAAGGATAAAATTCCATTAACTTCCACTTCAAATGTAGTATATAGCATTCCTTGTCAGGACTGTGATAAAAATTATATTGGCCAGACTTCTAGAAGCCTGAAAAGTAGAATCTCCTCACATAAAAGTGATTGTAGACTTCATCCTGAAAGATGTGCTCTTGCTGATCATGTAAACAAATTTGACCATCGAATAAATTATAACTCAACTAAAATATTAGCTAAAGAGACACATATGACTAAGAGAACTTTTTTGGAAATGGCCTTCATATATCAAGACAAAAAATGTATGAATAAAAGAACTGATATAAATCATTTGAGTGAGATTTATTCCTTCTTATTGTCGTTAGACCACACTCTCCATATGAATAATAATATCTCCATAACTACTCAATTGGAAATGTAATTTTTTCCTAACTTACAAAACAACAGTCGTATATTTCAACAGTTGGTACTACATTACAGTTGGTACAATATTACAGTTGGTACAAGATTACAGTTGGTAACATTGACTTGAAAATTACAGATTTCTTTTCTATTGACAACTGATTTGTGTCCCTTGGATACAATCAACAAGTCTTTTGTTTTTCGACTGAAATTTCAAAATTTTCTGTTATTTATATTCGTAAAGTCTTTTTTCCTTATTATTTACAATTTTAAGCTGTAATGTCACTATCCAAAGAACTAAGAACATGTCAACTAACCTCACTATAGTTGTAAGTAAAATTTTAATAACATCAAAATGTATAATTGACATAATAATTCTTTGTAGTTCCCTGAAGATGTAAATAAAATTTACGAAAGCTTGGAATAATCTCTATAAAAGAGTACACTTTTGACTTTGCTGCAATCCCCAATATTAACTGGTTTTATATATGTATATATATATATATATATATTTTATTATTCAAAATAGTGTTGCATATTTCTCTTTTAAATTCGACTCTAAAGCCAAGATTTGTTAACCTTTTCACTGACAACAAACTAGCCCCTAAATCTGGAACATAAAGTAAAGTAAATCTTTATTAAATAGGAATCCTAATATTAAAATTGTTAAAATTGCTTTTTCCGTTAACCAGCTGTCATCCCCTTACGAACGGCAGCCCTCAGAAGTCGAAACTAGTGCGAGCTAAGGATTAACGAGGTCTTACCTTTTTACGTGCGATTCCTAGCTAGGGTTTGAACCTTTGACTGGCAGCCAAAAGTGATTGAAACAATGTCGCTTTAACCACTCGGCTACCTGGCCCCATCACCTGGCCCCATATAAACATATTAATGATATAAGAGAAGAAGAATAATCACAATGAAAAATCAGACAGAACATAATTTAAAATACATCAATATAGTACGTTTTTAAACATTATTTCAGACTGTTCGTTATTATTCAAAAGACAAGTTAGGAAACCAGTGCCTGAGCCAAACGAAGATACTTTTCTACCGTCTGCTAACTTTACTTCGCTAATGGAGTCAGTGTATTCCGTGAAAAATGTTTTATCATTGGTCATATGACTACTGGCACCTGAGTCTATATACCAATCGACGTCTAAAGTCTCATCACTAACATTGAAACAAATATGAGTCCCCGCACCACCGTCATTGTCATTATCAACGTCTGTCACCACGCGTGCCACATTCGAACGTTTCTTTTGATTTTTCAAAAAATTACATTGAATTTTCACGTGGCCAGTTTTCTTACAGTAAAAACACGTTTTTATTTTTGGAGAACTGATTTGAAAGTCAGTTTTTGATGAGTGGTTATGCACTTTCAAAACAACGTCACTTTGCGAAATTGCATTTTCTCTTCTTCTATGGTACTCTTGAATCAGCTTTCCTTTCACTACTTCTAAAGTAAGATCACCTTCAGGCCTTCCTTCAAGTGCTGTTACCAAATTTTCATAATTCTCTGGCAAACTACATAATAATAAAGCAACTTGTAAGTTTTCTGCCAAATTTTCCCCAAGTGCAACTAACTGATCGACATAGTTCATCATATTAGCTATATGATTTTCCATTTCACCGTCTTCTGACATCGACATCCGGCAAAGTCGCTTCAACAGGTAAACTTTGTTAGTGAGAGTGGATTTTTCGTATTGCTTTTTCAAATTTTCCCACTACTCTCTAGCAGTTTTACAGTTTCTCACGTGAACAACTTGAGTATCTTCTATTAGCAAACCAATTGTTGCGCGAGCTTTTCCATCTTTTGCTAACCAAACTTCAGTTATCGGTTCTGGTGGATTATCATTTATAGTACACCACAGCTCTTCCTTCAGCAGTAACAATTCTACTTTGAATTTCCAAATTTGGTAATTGCCACCATTCAGCTTTGTTATGCTGAATTTCGAAACGTCCATTTCTTCGAAAAAATACGTTACAGTTTTAGGAGTTCTCAGTCTGAATTAACAACCATAGAACACAGGACTTCTGGGCCCATAACCTGTTAGCAGAGCTGAATCGAAAGAAATGTATTTAAGAACTGCATAGATATCTTTTAATTCTTTAATCAGAAAAAATGTACATCAAATCGACAGCTTGTCATAACTAAATGAACAAAAATATAATACAGAGAGAATCGATATTCAGTCGTCGTTGTCGAAGTTCTCTTCTAACGCATTTAGTTCAACATTATTTCCGTGTTGTTATAAAAATAATGAAGAAAGTCGAAAATCATTGAAAATATTGAGAAAATCATGATTCAGAGAGACTTTTTCTCAATTTTATGCGGTTTAACGATCAATAAACCACCAAGTCACATAGACCATTTGAAAGTGGACATCTCAACAATTGAAATAATCACATATAGACCTTCGAAATACAAAAAATACCAGAACAATTGTTCGCGGAAGATAAGGGTATTTTTTTCGAAAAATGTACACAAATATAAAACTGGTCGTCTTCTGAATTTCAATAAAAATCATGCTCATTCGACCAAAAAAGACATACGCTGCAAAATCGGTTTTTCGCCATTTTGACGATTAATTTGAGGTTATGTCGAAAACTGTTGAATACAAAAGTTATCGACTTTTTCATTATCTACAACTTTTTATTAAACATTTTCCGCTTAGAGATCACGTTTTGCCACAAATCGCAAAAAAACCTTTTCAACCTCTAAACAGCAGCCCTATTTCACCATTTTGTGTGGTTTCATGTTCAATTATTTTTTCCCCCAAAGTTGGAACCTAAACAATATTTTCCACCTGGTCCTTGCCTGGTTCTTTTTTTTCTAACAAAAATTATAGGCACCAGTCCAATAGTGTTTCATGACAAGGACGTAGATTCGTCAATAAAATCATAAAAGATCACACGTGTTTGTCATGAAAACAAGAAGTGAATTTCCGATTTGCTTCAAACAAGAAACAATTGGTACAATTCCGAAAAAAATATGTAAAGACCAAAACTGTTACTCCGAATTCAAAAACCTAATGACTTCTCTGGGTATACTCGTAATATGGAGAATAAAATATCCACTGATTCAAAAATGTTCTGAAAATATCAAAAACAATAAAAAATAGTAATATTACTATCCCTAGCTCAATGTACCTCGATGATCAGTCAGCTAACC
Source organism: Chrysolina oricalcia (assembly GCA_944452925.2). NCBI lineage: Eukaryota > Metazoa > Arthropoda > Insecta > Coleoptera > Chrysomelidae > Chrysolina > Chrysolina oricalcia. Next base: position 16,856,363 of record OX101816.2, read on the forward strand.
GTGGTGGCACAATTCAGCTACAATAGAAAATCCATTATTCACATTTCTGCCACCCGAAGAAATCGAAATAACTCAATAAAAATCTAGCGGCGGCCATAAACTCTCCAGACCCTAAAAAATGTGTTGGTCCCGATGGAAACGCAGTATCATTCATAAAACAATGCAAAAACAATTTAGTGGAAAACTTCTCATATCATTCCAATCCATAAAAACGGTGATAGACACAACATCAGAAACTATAGACTTGTCAATAAATTATGGATTTTCGGCAAACTCTTTGAAAAAATTATTTAACATGAAATTCTGAATAAACCTGAAGACATAATAATTCCAGAACAACATATTGTGTTTCACAGATTGTTTTTCTGGAATCGATGGATGATCAGGAGCAGGTAGATGTCGTTTACACTAACTTCAGCCTTAGATAGAATCAGTCACAAAATTTTAATAACTAAGCTTGTTGAAGTTCATCAGCGACTTCTTCCTGAAATTGATATGGTACTACCCGCATGGCACTAAATGGATATATTTCAGATCCCTTTGAATCATCCTCTGCAGTTCCTCAGGGAAATCTCCTTGTGTCATTATTCTTCATAATTTACATAAATGAAATTATTACGTCTTTCAAATATTACCCACTTCTACTTTATGCAGACGACATGAAACTGTATAGCACAGTGAATGACCTGAACGACTGCAGAAAGGTACAAGACGTACAAGACATTGTTTTGTAATAGTAATAGTATGTGTCTCAATCACTTTCACTAGAAACAGAAATAGATTTGACTATAAATACAAAATGAAAAACTATGAACTGAAATCTGTATCTGAAGTGAAATCGCGAGCAGAGGATTATATTGTTCTATCTGAATTTTTTTTGAAATTTCATTTTATTATACTAATCAAAATATCTGCTGCATATTGTTCTATCTAGGCACAGAAAGAACATCAAAGTAACACCTTCAAGTCGTCAATTACAGTATTAAAATGTTCTATCTACTCATACAAACCAAGTGTCAGCATTATAGTGTTCTATCTGGCGAACCAATAGAATTACTGGATTTCGGCAGATGAACAGTTCAGATATTTGCTTCTCAAAGAAAACACTGTGTTATTATTGTGCTAATTTTGTGAATATAAAAGCAACATAGGTGCCAGTTAATATGGACGATGATACTCCAAACACGTAAGTACCGATTACTTGAAATGTCTTCACTACTATACCAAAATATCCAAGAAAATAAAATTGTCATGTAAACATAACCCTATATATGACTGAGCGTAAACATATTTGCAGAGCCGTCGAATCAGCAGAAGATGAAATAGAGTCTGGTGATTCCCTTAGTGACCTTGAGGATCCTTTTCATGCTTCGGACGACGACGATATCGATCCAGACTATGAACCATAAGCATCTAGTTCGAAGGTACATATTTGGCCAGGCCTGAAAGATATTTTAGATACCACTAGTGATGTAGAACAGCATATCACCTTGGAGATGGAGGGTGATGATGAGGGGGAGAAGGAATATCTTGCTGGGATAATACTGATCCAGTTTTAATCCATGAAATTGATAATGGATCACGAACTCCAGAAAAGGGAAAGAGGTAAAACTTCAATAAGTTCATGAAAATCATTTACAAACAGAGTATACGAAGGTTGTAAAGTGAAAATGTCTCACAAAATTCCATAGTGAATGCATCATTAAAATTTATATATCCATTTCGTTTCTGAGTGACGTTTTCTATTCTAGGTTGACGCGAAAAAGGAAACGCGATCCAGAAACATGGAAGCGTAATAGAAATAAACATTTATGTGAGCACGGAAGGGAGTATAGAGATGTCAAGGGAAATTTGAAGAGGCAGAGAAAACCCAAACTGGAAGATTGTAAGTGTAAATTCAAATGTGGAAGCAAAATTTCCGTCGAAACAAGAAAGAAGATACATGAGGAGTTTTGGTTATTATCAAATGAGGGAAAATTACATTTCTATAATAAAAATATAATACACACTCCCAAAAAACGTTCTACTGCCAAAGATAAAGATTCAAGAAGACATTTTTCATACCAGTGCTATTTTCACTTAACTGAAGATACGTTGGATGACTCTCGATTGCGTGTTTGCAAGGCATTTTTCCTGGGAACCCTTGATGTAAGCCAGAGAAGAATTTCGTATTTTTTTGAACAGAATAGATCCGAAATAACTGGTACTTCGAAAGAAATACGACAAGGAAAACACCCAAAAAAAAGAGTAGGGGACGAAGACAAACGCTTGGTGAGAGATCATATCAACTCTATTCCGACGATCGAATCGCATTATTGCAGAATGCGCACCAATAAAGAATATTTTGAGTCAACTCTTAATTTTTCAAGACTCTATGAATTGTACAAGGAATGGTGTATTGAGAAAAAAGTTACACCTGTAAAAAACAGTTTTTACAAGAATATATTCAATTATGAATTCAATATTGGGTTCCACAAACCAAAGTCGGACAGATGCGATGTGTGCGAGGAGTACCGGATTTTGAGAAACAATGGCACTGATGGCATTGAAAATATGGAAAAATTTACTAAGCACCTCCGTTCTAAAGAGATATGTAAAATAGAAAGAGATAAAGACCGTCAACTTTCAAACAATACAACTGCAGTTATTTGTTTCGATATGGAGAACGTCTTCGCGCTTTCCCGATCAAATATATCATGTTTCTTGTACTCCAAAAAATTGACCACTTTCAATTTGACAGCACATTGTAATATAAATAAAGTAGGATATTGTGCGATCTGGTCTGAAGGCATGCATGGCCGAAAGGGAATAGATATTGCTTCAGCACTAATATCAATTTTGAAAAAAGTCATTACAGACATTCCCAACATCAATAAATTCATACTTTGGTCAGACTCATGCGTACCGCAGAATAGGAATTCCATAATGTCATTTGCTCTGAAAAAATTTATGGAAGAATTTCCTCAAGTAACTGAAATAACACAAAAATTTTCTGAACCAGGCCACGGTCAGATTCAGGAAGTGGATAATCTGCACAGTCAGATTGAAAAAAGGTTGAAAGGAATGGAAATTTTCAGTCCATTGAGCTTAATAAGGATACTTCCTGGTGTAAATCAAAAAAGACCATTAACAGTTTTCCACATGCAACAGCAAAGCTTCAAAGATTATGAGGAAGCTACAAAAAAAATTGATTTCAAAGTAGTTCCATACGCCTCTGTGAAAGGACTCAAATACCTGAATATTTATCCAACCAAAATTTTTTATAAAAAGGAACACAACGAAGATTTTGTGCAAGCCGATCTCACTTTTCGCATTGGTACGAGAAGCCGGAAAATACATTTTACTTTGCCTGAAGTCAAACCGTGCCCTACGCCCAAACAATGTCTACTCCCTGAAGATAAAGTAGTTCAGTTGTACAGTTATTTAAATACTTTCCGGATGTTGATAAGGAATTCCTAAAATGTATGTTTTATGAATATAAAAATAAGCCGCCAAACAGGAAAACGAAGTCAAAGCAAGGCCCAAAAACAAAATAATTCCATAAAAAATATTTTCATTTCCATTTTGTCACCTTTATCGGTTGAGTTGTTTTCCGCATTTTGTAAGAATGATTGTTTAAGTATTTTCTAACATGTTACAAGAATAAATTTTACTGAAACGACAAGTTTTTCATTTCAATTCTCTATGATAGACTACTATTTTTACTTTTCTGTCACATTTTGATCTGTTTTTGTTCTATCTGCACACGTATTTTTTTAATTTTTCCAATATAACATGAGAACTCAGAGTTCAAAATGCATTTCTATTTTACGAACTATTCCGAATCAACACTATAACTGTTTAGAATACACCTCATACATTGATGATGAGCCGAAAGTGATTTTGGAATTATTGATATTTTCATTTTGCTCTCCTGAACAATTTAAAATTTTGTAGATGGAACATTATAATTCTCAGCTCGCGAAATATCAAGGGGTACTGATGGACTATAAATTAACATTCCAGCCGCACCAGTTGTTTGGAATCCCCAGTACCAAGTTAACATAGATAGAATTGAGAGGGTACTGAAAAAAATTTCTTAAATATATTGCGTATAAGACAAATGATCAAATCACTAATAGTGACTGCACACCACTGATGCATAAATACAAAATATTGGGCCTTATTCAGGTGCTCCTTGAAACTTGTGTATTGAATTGAATATTGAAGAGTATGGCGGATATCTATTAGGTGCTCCTTGAAAAGCCATATTGATTATTGGTTATTGAAAAGTTCTTCACTATTGAATATTTTTCTATTTTTCCCATTCACGTGACCCAAACCTTCCACAACAGTTTTCCAAGTTTCATATATCATGAGCAGATAATCAGGGAACTGTTTATAAACTTGAATCTTGAAAATGTATAGAGGTTATGCAATAATCAACTATGCCCAACTAGTCAACTTTTTTTAGTAAGAAAGTGGATATGATCTCCTAAATTTCCCTCTTTCAATTACAAAAATGTGAAAACAAATGCTTATTTAGCATTTTTCTTTATTTACATACCATATATCCAGACTAGAGCACAACCAAAAAAAAAGGTAATAAAATACCTACTTCAGATTCCCTTGGTCTTCCTGAAATATTGTTCACAAATCTGTATCTGTATAGGTATCGATTTAAAAAGGATACGGCTATAAGATACCTACCTAATAAATGAAATAGGACGCGATTCAGAATGAAATGAATTAAAAATCTCCAGATCACAAATAATGTTGTCCTATACTTTTATGCCCAAGGGACATATCAAAAATCCACTGAACAGGATATGAGCTGTCCCATGATATGAGGTAATCTTTCGTTACCAGGTGCATTGACTGGTAACTCTGCCCTTCTAGTTCTAGTAGATATTTATGTAAAGCAGAGTATCGGGATTCATGTCGACATCTATTTTTAAAACATAAAATTTTAACGGTTGTTGCAACTTTCGTACTTGAAACAGTGTGTTTGATACACAAGCAAACAACAGAATGCACTATTGGTAGTTCTTCTGATCATATTACAAGACAAAATAATGAATTGAAATTTCCAATCCCTAAAAGTACTCTGATCAAAAGTTCAATAATTTATTTTTAATGGACGCAAGATCTTTAAACACCATCAAATATTAGAAGTATGAAATCACGTTTTAGGTTTAGAAAGGATGTGAAGTTTTTGTTGACTGAAAGAGTGTATTACAGTTTGCAAGAGTTCTATAATGATGGGTTTTGAAACTCAAGTCAAGCATGAATCGAACATACGAGGATATATTGAAGAATTATTAGCCTGATATAGAACCAAACAAAATTTCAATGTCAAAATATTTTATTACTCAACATATTCTCCTCTTAATTGGATACATTCATTACAGCGAACCTTTCAAAAAAAAATTCTTCTTGCTCTGCAAACCAGACCTCCACAGCTTTTATTACCTCCTCGTTGAAAGAAAATTTACGACCTTTCAAACTCTTTTTCAGTTGAGGAAAGAGATGATAGTCGGAGCCAAATCTGGTGAATTAGAGGAGTGTTCTAGTAATTCAAACCCTAAATCACGAATTTTTTGCATGGCAACATGAGATTTGTGTGCATGGGCGTTGCAAAAACATAACACCTTTGGTTAGCTTTCCGCGTCTTTTCTCTTTAATTTTTTCCCGTAGAGTGGTCAGTAATGTCGAATAGTAATCTCCAGTTATTGTTCTATCCTTATCCAAAAAATCAATCATGATTACTCCATGACAATCCCAAAAAACTGAAGCAAGAACTTTTCCAGCAGATTTTTGGTCACGAAACTTCTTAGGTCTTGAAGAACCGGAGTGTCGCCATTCCATCGATTGTTGCTTTGTTTCTGGATCGTAGAAATGTAGTCAAGTCTCATCCATAGTAACAATTCGGTTTAAGAAGTCTACATCGTTTTCAAATCGAGCACAGATCGAACGCGATGCTACTACCCTTGCACGCTTTTGGTCAACATTCAAACATTTGGGGATCCATTTTGCAGCAATTTTTCTCATGTCCAAATTGACTGAACTATGTGATGAACGCGTTCGTATGGAATATTCAGTGCTTCAGATATCCGTTTTAGCCCAATTCGACGGTCTGTTAAAATCATGTCATGAACTGCATCCATATTTTCGGAGACTGACACAGAAACTGGCCTTCCCGATCGGTCATCATCTTCAATGGAAAATTTACCTCTTTTGAAGCTTGCAGTCCAATTTTTCACGATCGCATACGAAGCACATTGATCACCAAGAGTATTAAGCATATCTTCGTAAATCTGCTTACCTCTTAACCCTTGATTTTTTTTCTTTGAAACATCGTGAGAGCTGAGTCAAACTGTGACTTTGAAATTATAAAGTCCACCAAAGTTGAATTGATAATTTCAGAACCTATACTAGGTGGACTATCGGTAAACAAATTTGTATCGAATCGAAAATCTGTATCGGAATGAACCTCAAGTAGCACGTTCAAAATATGCACATCATATCACAGGATGTAAGAAATACACATTGAATGTAATATAACTTTATTTTTCATTGATTTCATAATATGTAATTTGCCATCAGAACCCAAAAATAATATAGATCCCAACATATTCAATTTCAAAGCATAACATATTCTTTGTTTTTATGAATAGCCTTATCATTATTTTGTTGGTGGAATAATTTGCATAAAAACTACGAATAAAAGGAAAATTTTGTTTTTGGGTATGTTCTTATAAACATTTCGTTATTAAAGTCATCACTGTTCCACTAACCAGATATCTGATGTACAGTCTCCTCCAGGATACCTGAAATCAAAAAACCTTTTCTTAACTCCTTATTCAACAATAAATTTATTAGCATATCTAAATATTGTTTTTTTGTAGGGTTGTTAACTATAGCGTGAACGTAGAAGTTCTTCCAATCAATAACCCTATCAACCCTTGGAAGTTTCACACGCGACCTTGAAAAATCGACTATTATCGGAATTGATCCAATTTTTCAATTCAAATTTAAAAGTTGTAAATTTATTATAATCATGAAATACAAAAACCATCAAAATATTAGATCAACCATGCGAAAGAACAAGAACGTAGATGGAAGTTTAAGGCTTAATAATTGCACCGTGCTGAATTATGTTTGTTGTAAAAGGTGACTAAAAGGATAATCTAGGTATTAGGTATCATGAGAAGGTACTGTTAATTTTGAGTCACATATCAAAATGATTTGCCATTCCAGGAAGTGGGATATAGTTTTTTCATTTTGCAAAAGGCTCAGGGTGTATTTTTTGTCTGGTATATCTAGTGGGTACACATTTAAACGTGTTTCGCAACAGAAAATACGAGTTATTTCATCAGGTTTTTTGGTATAACTTTTTGAGTAAGTATAGTTGATGTTTTTTCCAAAATATCGATATATCCAATAGGAATGCTACTTTGTACAAATGTTTATATCTTTGTTCCGACCAGCTAGCTACACATTAAGCTAGTTATGATTTGGTACCCACCTCTTAAAAAGTCAAAGATGATCAGGATGATTTTTGATACCTTACATGTCAGTTATTAAAATCTTTCATCTTTTTTAATTGAAATCGTCAAAAATGAACATGAGAAGATGATTTCAGAATACACAAACCTCATTTCATGTGGCAGCAGAGGACCGTCGGGCCCTTCTCCAAAATCGACCAAGAAGTCTTCATTCAGTTTCATGCCACCATTTTCTGTATCTATATCAATTCTGGCCATTTTACCACCATTTTCTACCATCTCTGGATAAAACTGCCGGTCCCACGGTGAAAATATGCTGGAACTCACATACAACCTTTTACCATCTAGAGACAACTGGATCATCTGCGGTCCTCCATAAAATTCTTTTCCTTTAATATAAACCGGTTTTGGTTCAGTGGAAAGTGGATTTTTGACACTTGACTCATCCAAAAGTTTTCCTCCCAAGAATATTTGGCCTAGAAGGAATGATCAAATTTGAAAAAATATTGAATTGCACGTTAATTGCGCGTGGAGATGTCAAAAGTGCGATTTATGAAATTAATACATAGACCGTTGGCCCAAGACACTAGCTTTCGAAAGTATGCCCTTCAAGGGATATGAAGATTAAGTTGGATTATCGGAAAAAGTGGTTTGTTGGATCGGTACCTGGTCGGGAATTGCTGACCATGCCTGGATAAAGCACCACCAAATTATTTGGAACGAGGTTGGTATTCTTCATAGAGAAGAACATTGGTTTAGACGGAAATTATAGAAACCTTCAGTCAACCAAGCGTTGAAATTAAAAACGTATGGAGACCGCTCATGGGCCGTTTTGGAGAAAAAAGAGCCAAACTACACGCGCCACATGACCACGCGTAATTACACCGTAATCAAAGACCTATGAAACATCGCGTTGAATCTGAATTTGTCATTATTCACCAGAAGACGACTGCGGATTCAAGCAATCAAAACGTTGTGAAAAAAATTGAAAAAGATAGAAATCTGTCAACCTTTAAGACGATGGACGTCCGAAAAGTGATTTATACTCCATTCCAAATAAGAATACTGTAGGTGGCGCCGTAATCAGTGAGGAAAACTCACACAGCTATATTTTTGCTGCGGCCAAGGAAAGCGCCAAAGTTGAAAAAGTTACTATACTTTCAGACCACCGACTTAACCTTTAAACTAGACTGCTAGTACTCATTTGCCCACCACTCGAAAAACTCATCCAATTGAACATCCTGAAATCGTGTCTGCGCAATGCGCAAGAGCCACCAGAGAATTGATATTTGACAATCTGGGGAGCCACATTGATAATTTGTTCATTGGCGTTACCTCGAGTAAATAGATATTGTTAAAATGAAGTGTTTTGTACTTTGGTTTAAGAATCCTTAATTTTCAACGACTGAAATGTGCCTTGTTGAAGTATGGTCCCCATTACATTAATAATAATAGGCTTAATTTTCCTTTAAACCAAATATAAATCTGTATAGGAATTATAAGGTGCATTTAGTCAACATCATTTTAAAATTGTGCTTAAATATATGTCAAAAGCGAAAGTTGAATCTGTTATATCAAATGGTGCCATTTATACAACAATGTTAGGTTTATACTAAAAACATTTGATGTTACCGCTATGATTATGATAATGCTTATGCTAAAGTTGACTAAATCCACCCATAGTCATAAGTAGCTTAAAAAATGTTACAAACGTACATAAATATAAACATAAAAAATTATATAACTGTCACAATCACAACAATATAAATTCATACATTTAAAAGTCATTGACTGAATAAAAATGTTTAATGAGGAGCAATATCAACTTTTTCCTAAAGTTTTGGAGAATTGAACATTTTAACTCATTTGGAAATCTGTTGAAAAAAATCAAAACAGCACTTTAAGGAGATCGGTATGAAATTGAATGTCTAGTTTGCGGAATATGAAAATTATCTTTGTACCTAATTGATCTTTATTATTGAAAATAAAACTGAATAATTCAAATATAAAGTGAAGGTAATGTTAAGATATTCAATTTTATTAAAAAATCCCTACAACTATACCGTCCCGAAATACCAGATATGGTTCTAATTATTCGTTTTTGTTCAAGAAAAACGTTATTTGCATGTGCGGAACCCCAAAAACACTATATCCTAGCCGTAATTCCACCTGTACATAGTAAATATTGAGTGTTTGTTTTGTATTCAAGACTTCCCTTAAGTTTTTGAGTAATTATGAGATTTAAAGTTTTTGAACCAACTCATGACAGTGAGTTTTCCAACTTCATACCGTTAAAATGGATACCTAGAAATTGAACACTACACTATTTTTGTAGTGAAATACATTTTTTTTGGATACAATCACTAATGTATCATCAGCGTATATGGTAAGTGTATATATAGTACCGGTCCCAACACTGAGCCCTGTGGTACTCCAAGGAAAATGTCAGTTGCTGAGGATTACTTGGGTATCTATTTTCCTTTTACTCTTTCAAAGTGAAAGTAGAAGAGAAAATATGATTCATGGATGTACAGTTATAAAATATTCTCGTCATTAAATAAAAACTCAATTCTTCAACATTCCACTTGCTTTCGTACTCGACCCATTAATTTTTCCTGAAGTACGCCAATGTGATTCTGACAGATAACAGACACAATGCGCATGTCCTATGGCCACCAGTCAATTTCGTAATAGACCGCGGGCATATCTGACAGACGACAGTAAATGACAGTTGTCAATCCAGCCTGCTGGACAAACGGATCTACAAATGCTTATTGTGCATTTATGTCATATTTTAGAATAAAAATTATCGATAATGCCTCAATTTTGCGCGATTGTGAAATACGGAAGTAGAAGCGGCTCCCTTCTATTTTCGACAATAGAAAAAATATTAATCCTCTTGCTGAAAAGAGACGTGAATTGTGGATTCAGGCAACTAGAAGAGCAGATTTAAGTGATTTAACTACTGAGAAGTTGAAATGGGCAACGGTACGTTCAAAACAATTTGTAAATATCTCTGGATCTCTGGACATCCTTAGACAACGTGTTGAAATAATCACTTTTATCAGCCATATCACAAACAATCTCGTTGCAATCAGGAAGAATACTGATTACAATTTCAAATTACGTTCCCCTCTTTCAGGTATACTTAGAGTAAACCCTTAATCTTCTCAGAATTGCCATTATAATATCATTAAATTACCATTGTTGTTTATTCAAACACGGTTTGTTTGTCCAGCAGGCTGATTGACAGTTGTCATGTGACGTCAGATGCCCGCGGCCTATTGGATCAATTTCAGTAATATGGTATTGTCAGTCTAGTTTAAAGGTTAAGTCGGTGTTTCAGACAGCAGCTTATATGGTATTGCTCTATGTGATACTGGCTTGTATTTCAACCAATTAGCGTGAAGCCCGAGCTTCCAGCACAGTATTCTTATTTGGAATCAAGTATAGTAATAATATGTTTCAACTCATTGCCAAATAACCCACCTGTTAACTTTGGATGAATCCTATCAGTTATGTCATACTGCCTTACATCTCCTTGAAGCCAGTTAGTCAAATATAGATATTTGTCATCAAGAGATATGAGGATATCTGTGACCATGCCTGAAAATAAACACATATCGAATCAGTGTCATCTACTGATATGAGCAGAATATTTCACCTGTGATGTAATCATCTGTCGATCCAGGAACTTTCTTTGGTGAAATATCAATAACTTTATCAGCTGCCCATGTTCCGTCAGGTTTGACATAAAACCTGAAATAAATGAAACAGAAATTTCATCGTAAAAAGTAACATGCCCTTGCTGAAAACCATTGAGTATAAAATTCCATCCTGATTCCAAAAATGTATGATTTGTATCTGCTCAGTTATAAGATTTAGCCGGAAAAGGGAATAAAATCGAAATTTTTAAATTGCAGAGATTCTGCGAACGCCAATCGATTAAGATGAAAAACAGGGGCGGTGCTTCGGCACCTTCATCTGATCTTCGGCGTTTTCCTGAATCTATTTATGAGATTTCCTAAATTGAGGTTGATTATTTTCTTTTTTTTTTTTTGTAAAAATGATTTGGTAAATAAAGACCTTTTATTATTATTATTCAGAATGGTCGAACTGCTTTATGATGTGAATTTGAGACAATCGAGAAAAAAATATACCCGTGAGATGTAAGGACTCTAAAAATCACCAAAAATACCAAATCGTCAGATTCACTTCAAATTTGCACTATACAGAGTGTTAACATAAGTACATAAAAATTTCCAATTGCCGTATATCTGAGATAATTTTAAGAAAAAAGTCTATATAAACTTGTATCCAGAAATGCTTCGTTTTGGAGATACATACATGGTGTTGAAATTGAATTTTGTTTTTCGTTTTTTAAAACTTTCTCTAGCAAAAAGTAATTTTTTCGCACGAAATTTGGTACCCAAGGTTTTTTGAGGTGGGAAATCATAATTTCGTATTAATTTTCATGTAGTACCTAGATGGTGCTGCGTACGCTGTAATTATCTAATTTAAATTGCCCTACCTTTGTTGACTGTGAAGTGTTGGAACTTTTCATGAAAAATATCATTTCCACACCTTTTTTAAATGAAAAAGTTACAATTCCTCAACAACACTGAATTATATATTAATAATCAACATTTTTCCTTTAAAACGTTTATCGAAAAATTATTCGTTTTCGAGATACAGATTGGTGAAATTTTCCAAAACATGGTTGGTTTTCGTCATAAGTTTTTTCCAACTGCAGTTATTTTCATCAAACTTTAAATTGTTTAAAATAATTTTTTTTCGCTAACCAGCTGTCGTCCCCTTACGAACGGCAGCCCTCAGAAGTCGAAACTTGTGCGAGCCAAGGATTAACGAGGTCTTACCTTTTTACGTGCGATTCCTAGCACTTTCTTGGGCCATCAGTCGCCATGGTTTGAACCATCGCCGACTAGCAGCCAAAGTGATTGAAACAATGTCGCTTTAACCACTCGGCTACCTGGCCTCACGCAGTATAATATCCGAACAGACTTCTATTCTTCTTCTTCTTATTATTTTGTGAACGTATATCCAGAATCGTTCATGCACCTTTTTCCCTCATTGATTCCAACAATTTTTAATATGAAAACAGAGTTCTTTTTGTAGATCATTTAGTGACGAAAAGTCGTTGCCAACCGAAGTTGTACCCTTTGCTCCCATATACATCTACTACGTAGGCTTATTATGGCAAGTTCCTGTAAGAAAACAACCACTTCCCTGGCTAAGACCTTGACGGGTATTAAATTACATATAACAAATACTTGTGCAACGTTCCTCAGTGCATCAAAAGACACAATTGCAAGTGCCCCCTGTAATCAACCAGCAAAACATAATTAATTTTTTTTTATAATCCTATTTTGTTCAATATGATAATAATAATACAACGTCTTTATCATTTTCAAATATTAATTCAATAGGATTTTTACAGTAAATAAAAATAGAAAATAATTGGCGGAGTTCAGATTTGATGGTGAAACACTACAAAACTTGTTCTTCCACTCAACCCTGTGAAGCTGTGTATCGTTTATTTTTTTAAAAAATAAGTAATTTTTCTGTTTGCAGTTCAGGGCATTAAGGGAAAGTATGTGAAATACATGTGTAAAAGTTAAATTTGAGACTCGTTCAATATAATTGTGTATGAAGAAAACAGAATTCTTTGGGAGATCGTTTAATAACGAACAGTCGTTACCGACCGATGATGAACCCTTTACTCCCATATACATTTACTAAGTAGGCTTATTAGGACAAGTACCTGTCAGAATACAACTACTCCCCTGGCTTAGACCACGATAGGTATTGAATTAAATCTAACAGATACTTGTGCAACGTTCCTGAATCATTAGAGGAAGCAATTGCAAGTGCTCTCAATCAAAACATAATCCTGCTGGTTGGTTACAGAGGGCACAAAAAGTATCTATTAGATTTAATTCAATACCTGTCGTGGTCTTAGCCAAGGGAGTAGTTGTTTTCTGACAGGTACTTGCCATAATAAGCCTACTTAGTAGATGAATATGGGAGTAAAGGGTTCATCATCGGTCGGCAACGACTGTTCGTTACTAAACGATCTCCCAAAGAAGTCTGTTGTCTTCGCACATATCGCTTAACCAGGAGATTCGGAGTGTTCTCCCACTGCTCGCTAGGTGAAGCGGCCTAGAAAGCGCTTCATCGCGTGAACCACAGTTGACCAAGCAGCGGAGTGTGTAATGGTTTGGACTGGGAACAGATGGCTTCAGTGCTGTTTATGTTGACCTACCCTTGCGCTGATGAGAGGCAACAACCTCGAAACGAGTCTGCAGGTGGTCACCCTGTCCAAATCAAAACATAATTCTGCTGGTTGGTCATAAAGGGCACTTGCAATTGCGTACTCTGATACTTCGAGGAACGTTGCACAAGTATCTGTTAGATTTAATTCAATACCCGTCGTGGTCTTAGCCAGGGGAGCAGTTGTTTTCTGACAGGTACTTGCCATAATAAGCCTACTTAGTAGGTGTATATGGGAGTAAAGGGTTCATCATCGGTCGGCAACGACTGTTCGTTAATAATTTTGTATGATGCCTTTAAATTCCGGATTTTAAGTACCTTCATTCGTTGTGGTGGTTGATTGTAAAGATGGAAAATTCGGTAACTGAATGATCGTCTGAATAAATCTGTTTTGAATGGAGGTATTGTTAATAATCCTTTATGTCTTATATTCAAATTATGTACGGGCAGGGTAGGAAAAATGGGGTAAATAAAGCTCATGCAAACCTCAGTGAAAAATCATAGAGAAAAGAAAAAGAAAAGATCCCAGAATCAAATCTAGCATATTTCAGCCTAGACTGCTCTGGTCCAGTTGACGACTTAGGTGAATTAGATTTTCAAACCTAAAACAGTGCATTTGTTAGGGTGAATTTAGTCAACTTTAGCACAAGCGTTATCATAAACATAACGGTAACATCAAAGGTTTTTATCATAAACTTAACATTGTTGTATAAATGGCGCCATTTGATATAACAGTTTCAACTTTCGCTTTAAACATACATCTAAGCACAATTTTAGAATGATGTTGACTAAATGCGCCTTTAGAGAGAGAAAATATAAGAAACTTTCGTCCATAATAGATTTTTTCTGAAATCGTTCAAGAATGCCCACTTTCTCGGAGCAACTTCAGGCCTCAAAATACGCTAATCTTGTATTTTAGTCCGTTGCTAAGCAACGAACTTTCCCGGACCGTTTTCGGACCTAAACGGTACGGGAATAGTAATTTACGTAACAAGTCCGGAAAATACTGTTTTTTGGACGAGTAGACCACATTCTAGGACGAGCGTTAGCGAGTCCTGGAAGTCTACGAGTCCAAAAAAAACTGTTTTCGGACGTGTTGCGTACACTATTTTTTCGGCAATCATGTAGAATAACAAATCCATGAGACGCATTTAGTCAAAGAGACGAAGAGAGGTCGACTTTCACCCATCTGTTAACCGGATGAAACGATTTTAAATTTGAATAATTCGAACATTTCAGTTCTTATTTGTATTATATATTGAAATTTGAACAGAAGATAGGTACCAACAGAAACATTCTAATTCTTATTTATATTAATATTTGTATTAAAATTCGAGTACTTCCCGGCCTAGTCCGGGAAGTACGTACTTCCCGGACTAGGCCGGGAAATGCTACTTTCCCAAAGAAAAAGTGTCCGGGAAGTTAACACTTCCCGGGTGGTTGCCGAAAAAGTACTTTCCCGTATCGAAAACGATACGGGAAAATTTTTGCCGGCTTGTTTACATTTTAGACAGTTATTGAATTCACGCAAACGATATGTAGAATTCCTTAGTTTTTGATAATGCTGATTGCGATTTCAGAAAAAATAGTATGTGTACCTCGTAGTAAAAGCACATTCCCAGACTTCAATGCTTGTTGGCATCGGCTTAACGCCTCGGCTTAACGCCTCGGCCAACAATTTACATTGTCGTCCGGGAATGTATTGCTTTTACTACTAGATACACAATATACTATTTTCGGTAAAAGAGTGTAATCCTATACTTAATTTCAAATTTTGTTCAATTTCGAAACCAATGAAATCAAGAAATTTTAGTGGTGACAGCTGAATGAGAATTTTAAGATTTCAAGTTGGAAAAACAGTATTCCATAATTTTTTCTCCTTTATCTAAAATAAAAACAGTATAGTACACAAGCAGAGCATCATGTTATTAGCCAGATATTTGCCTAATATTTGTTTGTGGAATTGTTAGAAAAACTTCAATTCGGACATTATAAACTATTCGTTATCATTCAAAACATTATTGAATGTTCCTTATTATTTTTGAATTTACAGAGTTACGCAGCTCTCTACGAATTCTCACCTGAAAATATTTGAGTTCACTGCACATCCTACGTAGCCTTGTGGTTCCTTTGGATTATGTAGAAACCTAACTTCCAGTGGAGCGATTCCATCCTCTCCTAAATCGATAGACTGTATTAGTTCCCGTTTACTCCAAGAGAAGAAGTTCAAATTTCGACCGTATATATCTGGGTTTTTCGGTTGAGAAGGATGGAAACCCTTCTTGAAGACTTTTGGAACGCCCCACTCAGAAGACACCAAAACGTCAAAATATGGTTGGTACCAGAAGTCGTAGCCGTATTTCGGTTTTTTGTCGCCTTGTATCCATGTTCCTATAAATAATGTAAATGATTTTATAATGAACATCGTTTATTATATTATAGGCCAAATAATTGAGCATTTTTTCTACCAAAAATACTAGTGGAATACCGACTGTGCCATCACAGAGAAAACAGTCCGTTGTTATATTGTTATGTTTATGTTACGACCCAGTCGGATCCCACGCCTATTATCAAAAATGATTAATAACAGGCTCAATCTTCCTGAGTAGCTTCATTTTGCCGAGACGCCCAACTTTTTTCTCTACGAAAATGCTCGATAGTGGTAGCTAATAAAATGCGCAGGCGTCAATCATGTCGATTTGGTGAGTGCAAAAAAGTCATTAATAACAGTTAGTTTTTCAGTTGAACCTCGAGATAATTCGATGAAGTACTCGAAAAAACGTTTGTCCTACAAAATGGATGGTAGGACTGAAGAGTCCCCCACTCCCAACATGTACCAATGACGTGGTCATAAAAAATCATTAGTAACCAGCGGATATTTTTACCGTTACTTGGTTAATATTTGTATAATTGGTGTTCCCAGTCCTACGCTCTGAAATTGTCAATTCCATGGTGAAAAATTATTTATTAGTAACTGTAGGACAAAGATAACACCTGAAAGGTTAGTGTATTCTTCACCTAAATAATACAGTGTACTACAAAACAACCAGTCCTACAAAAATTATTCATAATAATTATTTTGAATTTGTGGAAACGTGGGAAATTTTGTTTAGCGTTCATAATTTTTATAAGCATATTGAAAACAACAATAACAAATGATGATGGCTTAAATTATGTCGTATTCGCTTTCACAGATGCAGGGAAACCCGGAAAAACCTGCAACACCACATCGTCGTCTGAAGAGCTGAAATTGATAACCGAAAACTTTCAAAGAGGTCAGAAGAATTGTGAAAATCTGCTCTACGGTAAAATAGGATGTATAGTGTCTCCAGAGGAATCAAAAAGTCCAGTTCGAAAAATGATATTATATTTTACGGAGGTCAAGTGGCCAAGTAGTTAAAGTACCGATCTTTTATCCACTCTGGTCGCCGGTCGTGGGTTCGAAGCCCAGCGACTGCAGATATTTCTCTGATGGCCCGAGAAAGTGGAATAGCACGTAAAAAGTAATCGCACAAGTTTCGTCTTTTGAGGGCTGTCGTTCGTAAGGGAACGACATCTGGTTAACGGAAAAATCAATTTCAAACAACAATTTATGCAACTATCATCAAAGGATCCCGCACACATTTAATGAAAAAAAGTCTTATTGTAAAAATGGCCTAGTTTTTGGCTATTCCGAGTGAAAGTCTCCATTGGCCCTACTCGATCGTATGACCAGATTCGGCGCTAGAGGGCGACACATCATGAATTTTTAGATTTTTGTAAAAATTTGACTGTATAAAAAAATATCATATACTATTCATATCCAATATACCATGTATCTCCTAAACGAAATATTTGCGGATACACCCAGTCAACACAGAATGGTCTCAGAGATGGTAGTGGGATTCACATTCATGTTTCAGAACACACCAGTGAATCGCAAAGTGACTTCCATTATTATCGCATAAACGTCTATTCGGTGGCCCGTTGGTCATGTCGAGACATCAAAATGTGATTCAAAATGTGACTCGAAATTAGCCCAATGTGACATTCCATTTATACTTCGAGATCGAATGCACATTGAGACCCTTTTGATGTAACAATGTGAAATTGAATGGACTGCTACTTATTTAAAAATGCGCTTCACTTTCTGATTCACTTGTATGTCAAGAATAAAACAAAGCTCACCATGTTTCAACAATAAATAGAAATTATTCCTCAATATTACTATTCTTACTAATGAATTACTATTCATATGGATTGTAATGATAGAAAACAAATGTGTGAGTTGATTCCATTGTATATACTTCTCACAAACAAAAAAAATATCAAACTATGTCTGAATCATGAAAAAAAACATAAACAGAAATGTAGAAAAATCTATAATTCAACTCCAATCCTCTGGACAGCATTTTATTCGCGGCGAAATCAGTAGGTCCCTATCCTGAAAATGCCAAATTCTGTAAATCACTGAATTTACCTTTCTGTTTCTACTCACCGTTACAGTTCTTGGTAGAGATAATAATTGGGCATTGTTAATAAATACATTCGATTCAACTATTGAAATAAGAAGAAGCGAACAGAACACTACACACTATCAGAAGTACCTGTAGAATATTTAAAGAATGCCGTCAACCAAATACAAATTCTACTTGACTCTCGACTCGACAAACACCTCTGGCCGCTAGCCATTTTGTGCCGTCATGGTGATGTCACGATCAATTTTGTTACCAACCTAATTCCTTTTATATAGACAAAATCGCAATTAAACCAAAATTCATGTTAATGTGCTTCGCAATTTTCTTCACATTTTATGCTCAAAGTGATACTAATGAGAAGAGAATTGTGAACAATTCATAACATTTGGCATCACTAAGTGGCAACAATGACGTCTAAATGCAACTCATTTTGTTACCATAATAATCAGGAAAGCAACATCTCCTAGAAGTTTGTGTTAACTGGGCATGTTATTCTGATGTAATTAGTATAAGATTCAATATTTGAAGTTTGTACAAGAACATAATGGAGCACCCTGTATACTACGGCTTTGGCACGTAGGAGTGTGAAAACCTACCTAGGACAATGTGACCATTTAATTATACAAATATAAAGCAAGCAACGGTAAAAAAATTCTCTGGTTACTAACGATTTCTTATGACCACGTCATTGCATGTTGGGAGTGAGGGACTCTTCATTCCTACCATCCATTTTGTAGGACATAAGTATTTTCGAGTACTTTATCGAATTATCTCGAGGTTCAACTAAAAAACTAACTGTTAATAATGACTTTTTTGCACTCACCAAATCGACATGATTGACGCCTGCGCATTTTATTAGCTACCATTATCGGCAAAATGAAGCTACACAGGAAGATTCAGCCTGTTATCAATCATTCTTTTAAATAGTCGTGGGGTCCCGGTCTATAACGGAGAAGAACTGGAAATACCGGAAAAATTTGCGATTTTTTGAAAAATTCATAATTCCGCCATTTTTCAAAAAATAGGGTTGGTCCTTCTCATGAAAGTATTGAATCATATGTACTTTATGTGTGCACAAAATAGGCTCTGACGGATCATTAGTTTTGGCACAATTAGAATTTTAATTTTTTTTGCACTATCTTGCAGCGTGCCTAGATGCTCTAGTGATGGTCCGATTTCAATTTCTAAAACAGATTTTGAAAGTACAAGTACAGTACCTACCACAAAACGTATATTCTCATTTTGCGCTAAAATTCTGCGAAATGGGTGAAAAATGTTTGCAAACATGACTGAAAACGGCCGAGCTGGTGGAAGCGGTCGAGAGGTAGGAGAGCGGGAGACGAGGAGAACCGTATTATCACGTAACTCGCTCATTAGAAGAATTTCCCTCATCTTCCGGACTCTCCTATCACTCGGCAGCTAACGAGGGCTCAGCCGTTTTCAGTCATGTTTGCATGCATTTTTCACCCATTTCGCACAATTGTAGCGCAAAATGAGAATATACATTTTGTAGAACTATACTTCTACTTTCATAATCTCTTTGAGAAATTGAAAGAGGGCTATCACTAGAGCATCAAGGCATGCTGCAGAAAAAAATTTAAATTGCAATCGTGCCAAAACTAACTATCTGGCGGTTTTATGCACACATAAAGTACACATGATTCAATACTTTCATGAGAAATTCCAATCCCACTCCTTGAAAAATGGCGGAGTTATGAATTTTTCAAAAAATCTCAAAATTTTCCGGTTCTGTTGGAGCTACCAGAATGCTTCATTACTTTTCATTTTATACGCAAAACAATAAAAAAACAAGTTTTTTGTTATTTAAATGTTTATAACAAATTAATAAATGATATTTGCGAGTCGAAAACATAACAGAATATAACTGAGGAATGTCTTTCATTTGATGGCATAGTCGGTTTTCTTTTTGTTAAAAACTCACTCATTCTATGCTCTATTTCTTGGTGTATTGGTCCATTCCAAGCAATCACACCAAAGAATGGCGGTGATCAGGGAACGCAGGTTGTTTGGACTTTCTATCATATTGAATGAGGGTACAGTAATCTATCTCTTATTCAATTTGCATACAGTATTGTACACTTCGGAATCATATATGAATAAGAATATACTGGTACCTTACCACGTGAAATATCATTATTATAAATTAGAATTGTCTCGCAATATTATTACTATGTTTTTCATCATTGTACATACCAGGATTGCATGCAAATGAATATACTTCAAAATTCCCAGGTCATTAATCACTATACCAAATAAACTAATAATTGCTCAAAGTGCATCAATAATTTTGCTACTCTTTCAGCGTATCCAAAATGTTTCATACACATCAGCAATGTATGCTTTTTTCTTGCGCGTATTTACCTTTCACATAGTCCAATATAATAGATATCTATTTCACATACAAATTAAAATTTGATTGGTGACGCCGCTGCATGCGAGCAGTCTTAGATATTTGGTGAGGACATATGAAAACCTATAATATTCATAACTTTGAAAAGGCATGCATTATAAAAACATTGCAAAAAATGTGTCATTACTATTCAGTAATACAAATTGAACTGAAGTAAGTTATATTCCATTATTCAATTTTCAAAATGTTTCAGAAGTGCTAGAAATTGCTAAGCCTTTCCGAAAGTGTTCAGTGCTGGCGAGCATTTTACCAAGTGATGATTAATATGGACCGTAATCAAAATTTTATTAAATTACAGTTAGCTTCTGTCATCTTCAGTTGAATCAACATTCAAATAATGAGATCCTTATCCAAGTTTTATTGGTTTGGATCTGTAGTGAATTTATATTCAGTGTTCATTTCTATAAAGTGTACAATACTTCTAGCATAAAGTGAATGATTAGAAAAAATGAAATGAGAATCGATAATTACACACACACATGCAAAATAGGTACCAATTATTAGATTCAACTGTTCTTTTTTTGTTCTTGTAGAGTATACTGTACAACTCGAGTGGATTGTCCATATCGCTTACGGACGATTGAGATTATTCAATTTTCAAAATGTTTCAGAAGTGCTAGAAATTGCTAAGCCTTTCCGAAAGTGTTCAGTGCTGGCGAGCATTTTACCAAGTGATGAGTAATATGGACCGTAATCAAAATTTTATTAAATTACAGTTAGCTTCTGTCATCTTCAGTTGAATCAACATTCAAATAATGAGATCCTTATCCAAGTTTTATTGGTTTGGATCTGTAGTGAATTTATATTCAGTGTTCATTTCTATAAAGTGTACAATACTTCTAGCATAAAGTGAATGATTAGAAAAAATGAAATGAGAATCGATAATTACACACACACATGCAAAATAGGTACCAATTATTAGATTCAACTGTTCTTTTTTTGTTCTTGTAGAGTATACTGTACAACTCGAGTGGATTGTCCATATCGCTTACGGACGATTGAGAACTCGCTTTCCAAATGACAAATATTGCATTCTTTGATTAAAAAATTCGAATAACTGATTAATTATTGATTCTCATTTAATTTTTCCTGATTATTCATTTCATGCTGGAAGTATTGTACACTTTATAGAAATTAACACTGAATATAAATTCACTACAGATCCAAACCAATAAAATTTGAGTAAGAATCTTATTACTTGAATGTTGATTCAACTGAAGATGGCAGAAACTAACTGTAATTTAATCAAATTTTGATTACGGTCCATATTACCTTCTTCGAATGGCACTGTATGATACACTTCTGGATTTAGAATGAAAAGTCAATTCGAACAATGTCATAAAATATCCAGGTCCGTATTTGAAAAAAAATTGTTGAGGGTGTTCCTAAGAATACAAAACGTTGGATACAAAATCTGAAGACGTCAAATCAAAGTGAATTTGCCCACGAATAAAAAACCTCAGAAAATAACTGAAGTATAACCAAAAAACAGATATGATCCAATTTACTTTTTTCATAATATCTCAAGAACCGGCCCTGATATTTTCGATTAATTTCCACCGATAGATTATGCATCCAGATGTGCAACTTTTTCTCCATTTGACCGACCTTCTTACTAGTATGGTTTGGAAGATACCCATACAATCCCATTAAAAAAGTGACCACCCTGTATTCGGGTAGAGGACTTTGTGTGCAGGAGATTTCAATTATTGAATACCTTTTGTCTTGTATGTTTTTCCATCTATCAGCACAAAATCGCACTTCCCCTCTTCATCTCGGTCGCCCATGACTGAAATCATAATTTCTCCCGATGCCAGACAGTGAGTGGTGTGTGGTGTTCTGCAGTCTAAGTTTACCATTTCAGTTGCTTCGATAACCTGGAAAGCTAAATTTCAATTCGGAAGTCTGAGATTTCGATAAAAATATTTGAGGGAAAATGATATGTTGAGGTGGGAAGATTCTTCTTGTCTCAAAGCAATGTTACTTTTTGTTTAATCTTTTGTGCCAGATACTAATTCTGCCAAAGCCCAGATTGTCAGGTCCTGGACTTTGCTACTATACTTGCCGCGTGGAGAGTATAGCCCAGTTGGTGGAGTAAATTTTACACTAAAAGCGCGTAATTAGCAAATTCGCTGAATTTTTTCTTAATAATTAGTTAAGAGTAAATTGATTGATATAAGAAAAAGTTCATAGGTCAATCGATATCCTAAAGTCAAAAAAAATTTCGAAATATATTTTTACTTTCCAAATCCTACAATATTTTGGGCTGGGATGAATATAGTGGAGAATAAAAAATACTATCTTGTCGGGAAAGTTTTTTTCTACCAAAAAGATCTTCTGCACTTTTTTTGTCATAGTTAAAGGTAGTTTGTCCGCAAAAAATCATTTAGGAACTTATGCATAGAACCGGGCGCCGGGCGTATTACATTATAATCTGATACGTACTAACGAGATCTCAAATTGGAATTTCAAATACTCTATTTTCAAGTAGGAAATCTGAACTTTCTAATTTTATAGTTTATTTTTCATTTTTAATAATTCATTGTATAGATATTATAATCTAAAATTGAGCGTTCAGATTATAATTTTCTCGTTATGAAATATGGCTCTTGTGATGATTTTGAAATTTTTCGGAATCTAAACATCATACCGAATACTATTGTATTTTTTGCACGGATTTTTTCTTACCTGTCCACTACATTCATTCTATTCTTTGAGTATTCATCTCGTATTCCTCACTCGGCTGACGAGGCATCCCGTGCGTAGTATGCACAAATTCCTAAATGATTTTTTGCTAACAAACTATAACTCTGAAAAAAAAAATCTTTTTCGTAGAAAAAACTTTTCCTACAAGATAATATTTTTTATTTTTCAATTATGTTCATCCCAGCCCAAAACATTTTGAAAATAAAAATGATTTTCGATTTTTTTTTACTTTAGGAAATCGATCGACCAATGAACTGAAAAAAATTCAGCGAGATTGCTAATTATTGGTTCTCATGACCTCCGCCAACTGGACTAAGTAATCAACGGCATCAAAATGATTTTAGACCAAAGTCAATAATTTTGAGACCAAAAAAATTTAGAACATGATGACACCTATTGGAAAAATACGGAAATATAGCCAAAACGAAAATAAAGGGTGGAAAACGGTGGATCACGATTTCCGTCAAAACTACGAGTCCTATCAGAAAAAGTTGTAGGGCAAAGTTGTAGGTAATAAAAAGATTCACAACTTTTGTATCCAAACTTTTTTCACATAACCTCAAAATTTATGCGAAAAATCCAAAAAACCGACATTTTGGTTTTTTATTTTTATCTCCCATAAAATAAATATTTCATCACAAAATTAGGTGAAAACTTACCTTTTCATGTACCAAACACACTGTAATTTTTTGGATTCAAAATATTTTGTTTCCCGTTATTTTGATCTACTTTCGAAAAAGCATCCTAATTTTCAATCGAAAATCCTTCTGTCAAAATATCTGCTTTTTGAAAAAAATTGGTCTGCTTTTTGTTCGTTGAAATTTCGACTTTCTAATGGTTTAAAAAAATATATACATTACTATGGCAAATTTCCTCAAAAAATGCAAAAACGAAAAAACACGAATTCGACAATTTTTTCAATCATTATGTAAAATTTTGAGTTATTTATTAAAATTTACACTTCAATTACTCTAACAATATAAGTTTCCATGGTACATTGATAAACTAAAAAATTGCAAATCAATGAAACATAGAGATTCCAAAAAACATGCGAAAATTGTTAATTTTTTAAGTATTAAAGATAGGATTTGAAGGGTATTTTATATTTATAAATACTTTATTTTGAATTCTTATCATTTATGCATTAGTTTTCGCTGTTTTTCACTTCTTTAATGGCATTTCTTCATCGTTAGATTCGACAAATGTTCCCGATTCTAGTAGATCTTCGAAATCTTCAAGACCATCATCGTCTTCGTCTCCAATATTTTTTCCAGTCTGCATTGGTTCTTCATCCACAAATTTCATCTGAATCATTAACTTCCTCGTAGGTTTTTTCTTCAACATTGGGGCATTTTTCAGAACTATGACAAGTTAAACATAAATTTGTGCATTTTGAACTGTTTTTTGGCAGCCACATTTTAGACTGTTACATCCAGTTTCACAGCTGTATTTATACAGGGTGTCCGGTAAACCTTGTACAATATTTAAACTAGTGATATCCCAGGTCATGACTGTTCAGAATATCGGAATTTTACCTTAGTAAAAATCTCACTGTTTTCGAGATAATGAGCATTTTTTTAATTTCTGGAAAATCACTACCTCACCTTGTATTTTTGAATGCCATGTATACAAATTGGGACGAATTCAAATATATTTGCTGCTGAAGATTACTGATGAGTGATGCTTTCAGATGTACGGAACAGTTTTTCAGAAAACATTACAATTATTCAAGAAATGAGGGTAAAATGACAGATTTGAGTTTCACCAATTTTTTTAACAACAGTTTGACATTATTGTTTGAAAAAACATAACCAAGTGGAACTGGATATTCATTACAAAAGAATGCCCATTTCGTCCAGGCTCTACTATGGTATAAAACATACGATCATTATTTTTGGATGGAGTAGAATTTCGATAATATTAGAGTGTGATGTTATTCTGAGCTAAAATCAACTCTATTAGATTTTGTCAGTAATGTCTTTTATTTTTATCCTATCGAGATGAAATGATTGAATAGTTATAAATAATAACGAATCAACTGCTTAGAAGCATTCAATGAGATGTAATGAAATAAATACTAATTCAACGTTTTTTTTTAATCAACATACACTATAAACCACAATAACGATTATTCAACATCGCACTGAATAATATTACAAAAACGTTATTTTCCGTCCACTCGTACGCAGAGACGACATATTTTCAAGAACCTTTTCAAATGCGTTATAGGTGATAGCCCCCAAATCAGCGATTCTATGAGCGGCATTGTGCAATCGGATATAGTTCTGCATAAAGCGCTGCTGCAGCAGTAGCACTACCTCCACATTCACCATAAATGTAGTGCAAATGCGCATATTCTCGGGGAGTATAACGTATGTGCGGCATGACAAAGAAATAAATACCACTGAATGAAACAAGCGGAATAATTTCAAAAAACTACGACAAAAGTCATAAGTTGTTCAAACAAAAGTTTTTAATTTTCGTCAAGGATTTATCTCTTAAAAAAGTTTGCACTTATTTGGTTACACCCTGTATATCTGTCGGTCTCTGAAACTTTGTTGGAATCTGGATGTTGGACAATTGCGACATTTATTACAAGAATTCGTATTAATCGGTGCCATGTCGGATAATCGACATTTCATTTCGATAATTTTATTAAGCCTAATTACATGAAAAGTTAATTTTATTGACATACTATTTAATGCTACCAAGTAGTCTATTCTTTATTATTTATGATTATTTCCACATTTTATCTTGTTAAAATCTAAATAAAATAATTTTTGGGCCTAAGTATAATAGTTGTTCAAATGAATGAATATTTTAGAACCTTTGGTGTGAATACAATTCAAGAAAAAAATAATATACCCAAACACCAAAACTATGTCACAATCTTAAAATCTTAAAAGCTTACTTTTAGTTCCTGAAGCTAACTTTGTTGGCGAAACGCGCGTCGAGTGTGATTGTGACGTAGTTTTGGTGTTTGGGTAGATTCCTTTTTTTACTGAATAAAAGTTGATGGAAGCCTAGATTAAAACCACGCCTAATTCAATGGAAATCACTTCTTCCAAAAATAATTATAGTTTGTTTTATATCATGGTACAGTCTGGACAAAATGAGCATTCTTTTGAAATGAGTGTCCACTTCCAATTGGTTATGTTTCTTTCAGATAATAATGTCAAACTTTTTAAAGAAAAATTGAAGAAACTCAAATCTGTCATTTTACCCTCATTTCTTGAAAAATGTTTTCACTTTGTGAGAAACTGTTCTGTACGTCTAGAAGCATCACTCATCAGTAATCTTCAGCAGCAAAGATATTTGGATTCGTCCCAATTTGTATACATGGCACTCAAAAATCCAAGGTTAGGTAGCGATTTTCCAGAAATTCTTAAAATGCCCATTATCTCGAAAACGGTGATATTTTTACTGATGTGAAATTCCGATATTCTGAACAATCATGACCTGATCTATCACCAGTTTCAATATTGTACAAGGTTTACCGGACACCCTGTATAAACAATGTTATTCACTGCTCTGTGTCTCTAATACTGGCTAACGGTTTTTGCAGCTGCTACGACATAATCAACATATTAGGCCCAGAGCCACGTAGCTCCTTCCTCACTTCCCTATGAAATATCTTCTGATGGGCTAAAATTTTCCGTAGGCCATTCAGGCATACGAGTTATCTTAAAATAGCAATAAATAGGCACCTACGCATATAATTTAAAAATTATATTACAACTTTCTCAAATATTGTAGATGTCTTATAAAGTATTAAGTTTATTTGGTTGTTAATTATAGTAGTATATTTTGATTTGCAATTTTTAATTCATCAGTGTAATATGGAAACTTACATTCTTCGAGTAGTTGAAGTGTGAGTTTTAATAAATAGCTCAAAATTTTACATAAATTGTCAAATTAGTGTTTTTTCGTTTTTTGCATTTTCTGAGAAACTTTGACATGGTAATGTATTTTTCTATACCATTAGAACAAAAAGCAGACCGATTTTTACAAAAATCATTTATTTTGACAGGAGAATTTTCCATTGAAAGTTAGGGTGTTTTTTTGATATTAAATCAAAATAAGGGGAAACAACAAACATTTTGAATCAAAAAAATTACAGTGTGTTCGGGACATACGAAAGTAAGTTTCCACCAAATTTCGTGAAAGAATGTTTTTTTGTGGGAGATAAAAATTAAAAACCAAAATGTCGATTTTTTTGGATTTTTTGCATACATTTTGAGGTTATGTGAAAAAGGTTTCGAAATAAAAGTTGTAAATATTTTTATTACCTACAACTTTGCCATTCAACTTTTTCTGATAGAACTGGTAGTTTTGCCGGATATCGTGATAAACCGTTTTCCACCCTTAAAATCTCACCCCTTCCACATCCTTACCTCAAATCACCCGTATATTATTTTCCTTTTCATTTTTGTTACAGTTTTTTACTTTTCCAATGGGTATCATCCTGTTCTAATTTTTTATCACTTTTTACTATTTTGAAAGGCTTCTGCACTGGTCTATTTCGGGTGGTTGGTTCCATCTACGAATTGCACATCCCCTACAACTCACCTACTCAAACTTAAACCATTCCTCTTTTGAGACGAACGGTTGCCCATTGTTGTTCATGAAAAATAAAAACAGTCTTGATTCTTGTTATGTGAACCTACCTTATGAATTGATGGTTCTCGAGGATTTTTTCCCACATCAACGATGTAAACTCTTTCTGACCCCAAAGCGGGCAATACAAGCTTATCACGGATTGGCGCGTTGGAACAAGATGTTGAGGAGTGACAACTTGAGCATACGTTCCATCCAGAATGATGCAGCTCATCATTTTCATTTCCTGTTCTCAGGCGATGTACTATCTAAAAATCAATGTTAAGATTTGTTTAAAATATCGACATATTAAGAACGAGTTTGAAAACAATAATCACTTAAATTATCCTAACAGATTTTCGCATTGTCAAAAGGTGATAGGTAAAATATTTCATAAGCCAAAATATAGTTTATAAAAATACAGACATGTACAAACACTGCGCATTGATAAATTGATAACGTCACTCCTACTCCAATATATCTCCAAAACGAAATGAACAAACTAGGTCTGACAAAATCAAGATACATAGAAACCCCGGTGTGATCTCTTATTTAGAGCTGTGAAACCGACATACAAAAGTGTTAAGCTATGACCTACTTGATTCGTGATATTTTTACTACGTTGATACCGTTTCACCTCTTTAGCACACAGATGGCGGCAAAATTACAGATTCATGATGACGCTTGGACAAGTGTCATGTTATGTAATTTTCAACATTGAATTTTATTTGTTGTGTTCATTAACCATAATTTGTAAACATTCAAATTTTAATGACTCAGTACTTCGGAATGTTGGAAACTCGGTTATTTTCGACTTATACGCCATCCATCGACGGATGAAGCCAACGGTATCAGTGCAATTACAGTCTCAACAACTTTGTTGAAACAAAAGCGAATCAGTGATAACACCATGGTTTCTATACATCTTGGACAAAATTATCATTTGTGGAAAGTCTGAAGTCTGAAGTGGAGATGTCACGACGCCAATCAAGTCAACACAAATAGAACATGTGGTTAAAAACCTTATTAAAAAAGGAAATATGTTCGGAGAGCTTTTCTTCGGCAGTAGACTTTAGAATTTGGTGTGCCTCTATAGTTCTATAACAGAATGGTAAAGGGTGAAAAGCCTGTGAAGTAATCGGAAGCTTAGATCCCCTTCTCTGCCCAGGCAACACAAAGAGGTCCTAAAGATATCTCGGCGACCTTTTTTTAGGAAATTGTGACGCCTTTTGTAACTTCTCTGAGAGATTATCAAGAGCATTATATCTGCTCCAAATGTCCGCCGCCGGGATATTCTCATCGAGGTCTTAACGATATCTCACGTGAAAATTCTCGAACAATACACTCTGACAAGTTCTCTACGAAATCTTTTTGGCGAGTTCTCTGCGAAATCTGCCCATGAAGAGGTCTCTGTGAGTTCGCATGAAAGATTGCTGTGTGATCATCACAGGCAGTGCCCCTGGCGAGTTCTGTAGAAAATTATCAAAATAAAAATAATAATAATAATAAAGGTCTTTATCTTCCACAAGATTACAATAAGTACATAAAATAATAATAGTTTATTAATATAGACTAATTTTACAAACGTGGAAAAAAGGCGAGGAATCAGGTGATTATGTACGAAACATACCTCTGTTTTTCAACCTGATAGACTTGAGAGTTGTATGAAATCTTATATATTAAGAAATGAAACAACTTCAAATTGAAATTGGATAAAAGATTTTTTCACAATTGAAAAATCTACGTAACAATTGTATGTTCCTTTTTGTAACATATAACAGAAATCAATTACTTTTTTGCCCCTTTATGGAATCCTGGAAGTTGATATCTGACAGATATTGTGAAATCCCTAACTTTTCCCATAAAAAATCTGATTGTGATAAAAAGTGATTTTATAAAAAGTAACTTACATTTTTCATCGTAGACTTTTTCTACTTCTGAAAAAATCTTTTTTCTAATTTTCAATTGGGAATGTTTTGGGATATATTCGTGGCGTTCATGCTTATTCGAAAGCATAACTTTTGGAGCTCGTAATAAGAATTTCTTATTCAGGTTCCATACGAGATAAATTTAAGAATTTGCATTGAGAATTTCTTGTTCTGGTTACCTTCGGGATAACTTTAGAAACTCGTAAAAAGAATTTCTTGTTCTGGTTACCTTCGGGATAACTTTAGAAACTCGTAAAAAGAATTTCTTATTCAGGTTGGGTTCGAGATAACTTTAGGAACTCGCATTAAAAATTTCTTGTTTTGGCTACATTAGGGAAAACTTTAGAAATTCGCTATACAAATTTCTTGTTCGGTTACGTTCAGAACTCGCAATGGCAAATGGAATGTGAGGTCTCCAAGACTTTTGCTGAGTACACCAGTGAAAATTTTGCTTAGTTACAGCTCATAGCGATCACTGAGACCTCGCAATAGGAGTTCGCATAAGATCCTGATTATAACCTCTCAGGAATCTCGCGGAAAGGTCTCTGTTGCCTGGGTGCATGGTCTGCGACAGCGACTACGATTGGTCCCGTGTTCGAGGCGATCCAAACTCTGTCACCGAGTTGGAACACGTTCAGCAAAAAGCTCACATTACCGCCATGTTGCCCAAAAAGCAGTCAATCTTTATTTCTAAGAATCACGAATAACTATAACTCTACAGAACAAACACATTTTAATTGGTAAAAATGGCCACACTGATTTACATGAACATAACTACTCCAGCTACCGGACATTCTCTGGAATATTGTATTTTTCTCTAAGAGTGCTCTTCTTCATTGCCAACCCCATAACGTCACCCTCTAACCCGCAGAACTCGATAGCGTCGGGGATATGAAGGATGTGCTTTTATTCTTTTTATTTTTTCAAGTTGATCTGAGAGTATTTCCAGCAATTTGTCCTTGTACTGAGAGAGAGAATTTGCCTTAATGTCCAAAGATATAAAATATTGTCCACAAAGGGCCTAAAATTGAAGTAAAATCCCCCAAAAAGAATAACTCGAAGGAAACATCAACACCAACATAGCAAAATCACAGTTGGTAAATAGTATTAAAATCTCTCATAAAACAACATAAAAGTTAGCACATGAGAAATACTTTACAACAATTCCAAAACAAGTTTTGAGTTAAAATGCATCATCATAAAATATGCTTTATCCAACAGGGGTGCTTTTACTCCCTACCTGAATTTTTCTATGGATCTTATGCCTTTGATGTGTTTTGTTTTGCTAAGTGATTGAACATCTTATCACAGCCTCCATAAAGTACTGAATCCCTAACCAGGGTCACTGATGGAATCGGGAGTCTAGAGGTTCTGTCAAATTTGAGAAGATGTTTTTTAATTAGACGTCCCGTTTCCATAACAAAAATTGCAAATACCATTAATATTTTGTATTCAACAAAAAATGTTTGCTTTGCACATAATATTGCGTGTTTTTGTTGTACAAAAACCGATTGTGACACACTCATATTACACACCCCTCCAAATTCTCCAGAATGGAATTACATATCTCAATTGAGATTCTACTAAAGACTGGTACACAACCTTGGAGGAAGAAAAACCTAGTTCATTCGATGTGACTCTTACCGCATAACATCCAGTAGACAGTGTTTTGTTCATAATTAAAACATGTTCATCGAATAGGTATTAATCTGCAATCTATTTGATTACCTAGAAATATTGTATCATTAGTGTTTCCTATAACATAATCACCCATTGTCCAGCTCATCTAATCCTTCTTTGAATGACATGATACTAGTTTTTGCCGCAACCATAGCTAACTGATTGGCACCCTCTTTTCTCTTTACACATAATATCATCCTTGATAATTTCATGAAGTGTTTGAGAGTTTTTCTTATGCCAGAATAAACCCGTATCATCCGCAAACAGGGTTATTTTTCCTGAAGTGTTTGTTCTGGCCAAGTCATTTATGTGGAGTAGGAAGAGAATTGGTCCGCGTATTGACCCCTGAGGCACACCGCATTCTACAGACAACTCATTGGAGTATGTTGTCGTTTTTACAATCCGGCTTCGACCTGACAGATTTGATTCTAGCCATTCCTGAAAGACACCCCTAACACCATTTTGATATAATTGTTGGAAGCAAGATCCGACAAAATGCGTGATCTACTGTGTAAGATTTAAAAAAGTGCGCGAAACTCGAGTTAACACTTGGACAGGTGTCAGTTACGTAATGAACTGAAGTCAATTAAGGTATATGTCTCTTGAAGGCATACAAAATCAATTATTGTTTCCAAAAGTAGAAACTAAAACTAAAAACAATTATTGTAGGCTATGTCTTATTGACATCTGACTTCAGTGTATATTATGTATAAAAGTTTAAATAATTTGTATGTGTAAATGAAACGAAATGAAATAAACAAACGAACAACTACAGTCCAGATATTTCCTTCTTCGTGTAGATTTCCTACATTTATATGATATTGATTCGAAAGTAGTTAGTTACCTGACAATAAGTTGGAGAGTTTGGATCAACATCCACAGTTGCCAACAAATCAGATTTTCCGTTTCCACCGTTCGGTTGAACGCATACCACATATAAAAGCTCTTCTCTTGGACCATTTTTCATAGCATCTAGTGGTGATGCATATCCAGGACCTAATAACAACACATGACATATAGTAAGTTGGGTTTACCTGATTTTTTGTGCAATTGCGAATAAGGAAAATAATTATGCTTCACATGTCAATTTGAATAATGAAGTAATGAGATCAAATTTCAATTCAAACTGAACTGTTGTAGATATAATTTTAGATGATATTGTAACGAACTGAGGCCTACCTAACGAAAAATTCATTTTGGAAACAGACTCCAGTAACGTGGGACTTGAAGTTGTTCTGTCTCATATCCAGGAGGGACAAGAAAAGGTCATTGGTTACTTCAGTAAGACCTTTGGTGAACCAGAGCGAAAAGGAAGCGACAATTTGTAGAACCACGACAGTAAATGATAACTGGAATATCGACAAAATCCAGAAAGACAAAGAGAAAGATCCAGATCTTGGTTTAGTCATCGGCAAGAGTGCTCGGAGACCGTCGTAGGAGGAAATCGAAGGTTATTTGCCAGCCGTTGAATCCTACGTAGCCCCTTACCCTGGACAATGGTGTCATCAAACGTGTGTTGGAATCCGAGGATAGTGAGGAAGACAGACGTCAGATACCCAGGAACAGAAGACTGAAAGTGCTTTGAGAAATCCATGATGGAGTCGCTGGTTCGTACCCTCAGACCACTGGTGGATGAGATGACGTTCCAGAAGTTCAGGACTAAAACAGACAGAAGATGCTACACAGGGTAACTCGAGAGGAGCCACGAGACCTTTTCAAGGTGCCGTATGGTTTCGCACTAGCTCACTGTGTGGCGGAGGATGTTCGAATGTTCAGGGACATCGCTTTAGTGTTCTCCAAGAAATTTGGTCGACTTCAGGAACTACAGTTGAAGAAGTGCCAGAGCAATTTCTACTATAGGGTTAACAAGAAGCATTCCTGAGATAAACCGTCCTATGAAGATGTTTGGAACAGAATCTGGTGAATCTGGCAAGTCCAAAATTGTCCAAAATGGGTTGGATTAGAGAGGTATAAGAATTATGTTGGAGACGATATTCATATCCAGCTGCGACAAGATTTTGGTGTGCTTTAACCATTTTCCACGACCGAACATGTAGACTGTGGAGTGTTAATTCCATGTAACTTCACGGTGCAGATGTGGAGAATCATGCAGATATCGTCACACTCTAAGGATGACATATCGGGACGAAATATCTTTAAGAAGGGGGAAATTTAACGAACTGAGGCCGGACCTGTCGCCTTATTTGCTTAGTACACCTCACCGGCGTTCACCCGTAAACAACGATGATGTCACCACTCACGTATGTCGAAATGCCAGAACAGCCCAGAGCCATCTAGAAGATCCAGAATTTCGAGAGGATTCTGAAGAGAAATCTGTACGGATATAAATAGACAGCCGATATCAGAGAGAAATAGTTGGAGTTCGCCATAGACAGTCTGATTTGAAATAAAACAGTGAGAGATAAATTACGATAAATTGTGATTTGAATTATTACTTCTATTTTATGTAAAAAAAAATGTTAAAATTGTTTTTCCGTTAACGAGCTGTCGTCCCCAGAAAAATGTCTGCAGTCGCAAGGTTTGAACCATCGCCGACTGGCAGCCAAAGTGATTGAAACAATGTCGCTTTAACCACTCGGCTACCTGGCCCCATGTGTAGAAATAAATATAATAAAACCATTTAGGCTATTTTCATTACAATAATATGGGTAGGACTGGTAGAATAGTAAATATATTTTCACCATCAATCACTCTAGTAATAAAATCAAACCTACTATGACGAATATTTGGATAAGAAAGTGTGTAATTTACAGTGGAGTCACAAATGGTCATTAGGGGTCTGTTGTTTCGAGGTAGAAGTAATAGTCCAAGAGCCCAGCGCCCCAGACTTACGTCATCTTAGCAAAGTTGAAATTTTGAGGATTAATAGTTTATTATGCAGTTGAAAGCGGGGCCCTTTTACATATTTTAAGAAGTTGCGGTGGATTAGGCCATCGGCCAGCTAACTCTTCATTCTAAAATTTAATGTTTGATGAAACATTTCGAAAAATATGTTATTGTAACTAACTGGATCCGGATCTGACTGCTTGCGGAAGATTTACTGCCGAACCATTCGTTGTGACAACACGTAAACAAGGTGTCTGATGTCATCGCTTTGGTATGCCAGCTGGCATTTTCAAAACACGCGGAGAACCATTTAGAACCGAACAGTCAAACAGCTTAAAAATTAATTTTTTCCGTTAACCAGCTGTCGTCCCCTTACGAACGGTAGCCCCACAGTTTAAATAGATAACTGTGGTAGCCCTCAAAAGTCGAAACTTGTGCGAGCCAAGCATTAACGGGGTCTCTTACCTTTTTACGTGTAATTGTTAGCACAATCCGAGGAGAATCTCGAACTCGAGGATGTCCGTTGGTCACCTATTCAAAACCCAACCTCGCCTAGCTTTGCTTGTCTTCAGATTTCGGTTACCCGGCGCTTTCCGTTCGTGCCATCCTCTCTGGCGAAGAACTTCAGCTATCGTGAACAATCTCGAAAAAGGCCTTCTTGGATATAAATAGACAGCGGAGATCATAGAGAGGGCAGATACAGTTAGAGTTCCTCATAAACAGCCTGATTCGAAATAAAATAGTGCGATATAAATTAGACAAATTTTTTTTACGATTTTTTTTGTAAAATTTGTTTTTACGAAACTCTCAGGTTTACGGAGAAAACCCTTCAAAAGCAGAGCTTGTGTGAGCAAGGGAGATCCGGGACCCACAGTTTAAATAAAAGTGGAATCCGAACCACTTCAGCTCAGTGACACGCGACCGGGGATCGAACCCGGACCACCTGGGTGGAAGCCAAATGCACTAACACCACGGCTACTTCGCTGTGATTGTGATATGAATTAGAACTTACATCTTATATGTGGAATAAATAATTTTAAACCGGACTTTAAAAGGACTATTTTCATCACATTATTATTTATTCGATTTATTTATACTCGGTACACTTAGTAGTTATCAAGCGTTATCTCAACACTACACAGTTTGCTGATGATGCAACAGTTGGTATTGAAAATCCGCAAGAGAGTCAAATTAAAGTTGTTTTGAAAATGACTGGTACTCACAAAAACGATGATAACGAGTTTGCCAAAATATATCAGCATTATCCTGGAACCGAAAACCAACCAAGTAAATGTATTTTTATGATAAATGATCGCTCCCACCCGCGTCATCTGTCGAGCAATCGCCATATGTTTTATTGCAAATAGTAGTATTGGTGATACAATTCAATACGGTTTTTGTCCCATGTTTGTACGTCTAACCGTTCAAAAGTTAAGAGGGGGGATGACTAAAAAAGTCGCACTGTATATCTATGAGTATACAAGGAGAACAAATATTATTTTCCCCGTATCGATATCACACAAAAAAATTCCTTCGTTTTCGAATTTAACATGTGGGAATATGTACAAAAAAGGGCATTTATGGCAAAGAAAAAACATTAGTTCTAATTGTTGTACATTACATGAGTCTGCCGTTCCATTTTCCAGCAGAACTCAAAGCTAAGCTTGTTTTCGAGTTGAACTCAAACTATCTCTTAAAGTCGCAAGGAAAAACTACTTGAAACCTCTGCAATGTTCTAAGAGGAATCATCCTCAGAATAAATATGGTCCAGCGTCGACAAAACGATAATTTTCATGCTCGTCATATCTATTATTAAAATGTCACTCCTGCCCATACTGTACCAACAAACAAGCAGGACTTGAATATTTTTAATATTTTTCAATGATATTTGAATTCACTTCTTTGTTTTCATTCTATTTTATATTCACATCACTTTTTCATTCCAAATTGTATAATTCCTTTAATATTAAACACTTGAGCATTCTATCTATATATGATATTTATGTAATAATGATATAATATAGCTATATATTTACCGGTTTTAGCCATTTTGTTGGACAACTTTTTACTGATACCACAATCTTACTCCTCCAAACTGCAACTAATATTGACAATAATGATTATAAATATTCATCTCCATCGAATCACTGTACATACACTAAGAAAAAAATGTCAGCCAGGTATGATGGTAAATTCATACATTCTAAATGTGATATTGGAAACACAATGAAATAATAATTCGACAATGTCGATTTAAATCATTGGGATTTCGCAATCAGTTCCAAATATACAAATGGGGACCAAAGAGGCAAAGGACCCCAAAATCTTTATGGAATTTGGGTCCCGGTGGATTTTTTTGAATTTTTGATGTAGTCCATTTAATTCTCAACCAATTGCGTCAACCCAAAAAAATTAACAGTTTTGCTGCTAGGGGGCGTTGAAATCACCGCTTGCGCAGATTGGACTATTTATTTTTGAATCCGATAACAATATTTTCACTTGTTTCATTATTGCTAATATTGCACAAGATTGTGCTGTTTTATAAAAAAATTATCACGCTACCCCCCCTTCTGCCCCCAACTCCTATTACGAAACAAAAAAAATATTTCTCGAGTGATTTTAAATGTATCGTCGGATATTTAAATATGCATGAATAAGGGACATAGCAGTTTTTTAAGATTATCCCCCCTCCACCCAAAGGGCACAAAACGAAAAAATTTTGGTGGATTTTTCTGTTTTTCTGAATTCTAATTTGATGCAGTTCAAGTTATTTTGAATAGAAATTAATTGGGTGACAAACCCCAAAAATTGATAGTTTTGATGCTAGGGGGCGTTGAAATCATACCTTGCTCACAATAGACTATTCAGTGTTATAGGCGGAAACAATATCTGTACGTATATTAGTTTAGATTATGCTGAACAATTGTGTAACTTTTCACAAAAAAAAATCTTAAACCTCCTCCTTACCCCAACCCCTGTTTTAAAACACGAAAAAATTTATTCTCGACTACTTGTAAATGCTTTATCAAAATAAATTCAAATTGTTCATGTCTAATTGTTATTTATTTTCAAGATTTTCGCCCAATTAATTGATATTCAAATAACATGAAATACGCCCTACCAAGAAAGAAGTCAGCAAAATCCACCAATATTTTTTTGTAGGTAGGGAAAGGAAAAATTAAACAACTGTAAGATTTCCTTAATTTGGGCTTATTAAAACATTTATTTTGTATAAAGCATTTACAGGTAGTCGAGAATTAATTTTTTTGTGTTTTAAAACAGGGGTTAGAGGCAAGGGGGAGGTTTTATTTTTTTTATAAAAAATTAGAGAATTGTTCAGCCTAATCTGAACTAAAAAAGAGATATTGTTTCCGCCTGTAATAATGAATAGCCTATTGTGAGCAAGGTATGATTTCAACGCCCCCTAGCATCAAAACATTCATGTTTGGAGATTGTCACACAATTAATTTCTATTCAAAATAACTTGAACCGCATCATATTGAAAATTCAGAAAAATCCACCAAAAAGTCTTCGTTTTGAGCCCTTCGAGGGGAGGGGGGATAATCATAAAAAAACTGCTATTTCCCGTATTCAAGCACATTTAAACATTCTTCGATACATTTAAAAGCGCTCGAGAAATATTATGTTTGCGTTTCGTAATAGGAGTTGGGGGGGTAAGATTTTTTTTTATATAACGGTACTATACCGGGTGACCACGAGGTGAGGTACGCCCCCCAATTTTTCTATAGTTTTGAAGATACAGGTTTATTGTATTTCTGGTTCCTTTCGGAATTCTTCAAATCTTTTCATTCGAGTAATCTGATAATTCATCATCTTTCAACATAACAATGTGAAAAGAGTATGTTGCTATTTGAGAAATGGCAGTTGTGAGCCTTTCTTTATGGGTACTAATCCGTTTTGAGGAAATGTTTGATAATTGATGGGAAATATGGTTGCTGCAATTACATGGGAAGCTCAATTTTCAGCTGTATCTTACCTCGAACCTTCCTCTCGTAAATGCTGACGCCGTTCGTCAGTTGTGATGATTTGAGTTTGATGTTCATGGCCAACTTTGTTCGATTGAACAATCAACTGTATCTCCGCCATTTTTCAACCGATTTTCAATTTTGGAGAACAGTGTTATCACAAATTGCGTGTTCTTCCTGATAATGAAAAAAATTGTACAGGGTGTCATTTAAAAAAAAGTGTTTGGGGTCACTTCCGGTTAAACCGGAAGTGGTGAATTTTCGGTTATGGAGTCAAAATATGCGTATTTGAGTAATATATCGACGTGCCAAATTTGAAACCTGTATCTTCAAAACTATAGAAAAATTGGGGGGCGTACCTCACCCCGTGGTCACCCGGTATATATTGTGCAACACTAGCAACAATGAAACAACGGAAAATATTGTTACCGGATTCAAAAATAAATAGTCTAAATCTACGCACCCTAGTATCAAAACTGTTCATTTTTGGGTTGGTGCAATGGTAACATTGGTTGAGAATTACATAGACTAAATCGTAACAAAAATTCAAAAAAATCTACCGGGACCCAAATGCCATAAGGAGTTTGCGGGGTCCTTTACGAGATGTACTAATTGGTATATTTATAGCAAAATTATCTTCTGATTCGTCAAAATCTGAAATTTCTATTGTTTTTTACCCTTCCCATTTTAATGTTATGAAAGCGCTGAATGAACAATTTTAAAATTATCAGGACGAGACACTACACTTTTTAGTTAATTGGACTTTATTCGTTTTCATCATCGAACTTATTCTTTCAAAGGTTTTTTTTGCAGTAAATAAAAATTGCTTTCAATCAGGTTTCAACTCAATTGGTTCTCATAATGTTCTATGAACATTCATAGGATTTTCTTTCTCGTGGTTTCTTGAGTAAGAATTCAGAAATAAGAAGACAGTTTCTGAGAAATCAGATCCAGATGAGATAAGTTTCAGATTGTAATAAATTGATGATAGAGATATAGATAGTGTTGCAAAATTCAATATATATATATATATATATATATATATATATATACTTGGATGAAAAATAGAAACAAAGGAAGTCAACAACAGGAAGCCAACCACACATTTGTGGCTTCGGTTAGAAGACCTTGTGCTTACAAGGCAACAACTAACGTCGCCACGGAGGCAGCTATAGCTACCAGCGTGACAATCCTACCCAGGAGAATACAAATAAGGATGGATTTAGCGAGGGGAAATATATGAAAATATAAGTAGAAAAGTTATTGGGTATAACCCTCAAAATATTTTGCAACCGTAGACACGTGTTTCGAACTTAAGCTCTCATCAGTACGGTAAAATCAAGTGTGAAGATGTACAACACGTGTCTACGGTTGCAAAATATTTTGAGGGTTATACCCAATTTCTACTTATATTTTCATATATTTCCCCTCGCTAAATCCATCCTTATTTGTATTTTCCTGGGTAGGATTGTCACGCTGGTAGCTATAGCTGCCTCCGTGGCGACGTTAGTTGTTGCCTTGTAAGCACAAGGTCTTCTAACCGAAGCCACAAATGTGTGGTTGGCTTCCTGTTGTTGACTTCCTTTGTTTCTATTTTTCATCCAAGTGTTGTACATCTTCACACTTGATTTTACCGTACTGATGAGAGCTTAAGTTCGAAACACGTGTCTACGGTTGCAAAATATTTTGAGGGTTATACCCAATAACTTTTCTACTTATATTTTCATATATTTCCCCTCGCTAAATCCATCCTTATTTGTATTTTCCTGGGTAGGATTGTCACGCTGGTAGCTATAGCTGCCTCCGTGGCGACGTTAGTTGTTGCCTTGTAAGCACAAGGTCTTCTAACCGAAGCCACAAATGTGTGATTGGCTTCCTGTTGTTGACTTCCTTTGTTTCTATTTTTCATCCAAGTGTTGTACATCTTCACACTTGATTTTACCGTACTGATGAGAGCTTAAGTTCGAAACACGTGTCTACGGTTGCAAAATATTTTGAGGGTTATACCCAATAACTTTTCTACTTATATTTTCATATATTTCCCCTC
Organism: Chrysolina oricalcia; assembly: GCA_944452925.2. Classification (NCBI taxonomy): domain Eukaryota; kingdom Metazoa; phylum Arthropoda; class Insecta; order Coleoptera; family Chrysomelidae; genus Chrysolina; species Chrysolina oricalcia. The sequence goes on from OX101816.2 coordinate 16,896,819, forward strand.
GCTAAATCCATCCTTATTTGTATTTTCCTGGGTAGGATTGTCACGCTGGTAGCTATAGCTGCCTCCGTGGCGACGTTAGTTGTTGCCTTGTAAGCACAAGGTCTTCTAACCGAAGCCACAAATGTGTGGTTGGCTTCCTGTTGTTGACTTCCTTTGTTTCTATTTTTCATCCAAGTGTTGTACATCTTCACACTTGATTTTACCGTACTGATGAGAGCTTAAGTTCGAAACACGTATATATAAATACATATATATATATATATATATATATATATATATATATATATATATATATATATATATATATATATATATATATATATATTCCTGGGTTCGTATAATAAGACTTTATTTTTCTATCTTAAACACATTTGTCCAAAAATTTCACCCACTCCAAGCTAGAGACATCGCAAGTGGCGCGAAAAAAATCGAAAATTTTAAATTGTGGCTACAAACATGCAACAAATTTTCGGAACATTTACAGGCCCTTGGTTTTTTAAACGATCTATTTATTTCTTGCAAAAATAAGGTTTTCTGCAGTTTTTTTGACAAAATTTCTACTACTTCCAAAAAAAATCAATTTAAGCATCCCCATTAAGTTGGCCTTGAAAAATCCCAAAATTTTGGTCTCTCACATTTTTTTAAATCAGCTAACCGTTTTCTAGAAAATCGATGGTAAATTAAAGAAAAATATTAAAAGAAACAAACTAAACTACTTAGTGGTTTTGCTTCGTTTCCCCTTTTGGTGGTTTCGAAGTTTAAATTGTAAAACAGCACTTTGATTTTGTTTTTTTCAACCGGTTACCTAATTCATGAGTTTTTTCGCGCAAGTGTAACTTAGATGGGATGCAATTTAGAACACATATTTATGGGAAAAAATTATTATTTTGCCCTTAGGAATACGCACTTAAAATATTTGTGTTGAATGTTGCAACGCCCTATATGTTGTCATTGTCGATGGTACTTGATTTCTGATGGGAGTGAGAAATCCCATTTTTTTGTGAAAGTAAATTGTACCAATGAAATTTTTGGACTTCTCCATTTTAGTGTAAATGATATGAAATTTATCAATGAGAGATTGACAGCTTTAATTTTATTTAGATAAAAATTGAAAAATTAAAAAGACAAAAGCGCTTAACTGAAATTTATTGTTATTGAAGTTTTCATCTTTCTGACTTTATCGTCAGAACTACCAATGAAAATATGGAAATTGTATGTTATGGAAACAGGTTTATAGGCTTCATGAATGTTCGAACTCCATGATACCATTTTTGCAAAATATCGTAGGGTTTTTCCATTTCCAGAGGAGTCATGTATTGATTCAATTTTCAATTGAGAATGTTTCTCTTTAAAACATGAATCCCTTCCAATGGAGGTTATCTTGTACGATGGAAAACAGCGACTAAATTCCAACTTTCAGTCGCAGATGATTCCACAACTGACCTTATGAACATCCTGTCCATATTTTCAATGAAATCAACATAGGTTTACCGTTTTCACAGCAACAGATTCTCTCCTATTTTTCTTGTTGAACTATTAACATATTTATTCTTTAGTCAAAGCACAACCGATTATTGATATTTACTTTGTATATTTCTAAGAAATTAAAGTTATTCAAAATATCCCGAAAATATATAATATGCTGCTGATCTGAAAAATGGTGTGGTTGCAATTCAATATACCACATTCTATACAAGACTGCTCAAGATCTACTTGTTTTTATTGAATATAAAAAGTTACAGTGTCAGCGACACATGTCGCAAGTGTAATTGAATCTGTGAAAATCTTATCCTCTTCACCTCAGTGCCATATACTACGGATTTCCACCAAATAAAGGCCAGTCAATCCACAATTTAAATATAATCGCTAATTATGCCACTTTTGGTACCTATTTGTTTCCTTTTCTTTTCTTCTTCGCAATATTAGCAATATTAAAACGGTTGTAACAATATTTTTATAATCTTACAACATGGTCGGAACGTGACACATAATTGAATATACCAAGTTTCTGGGTGTATATTCGGATTGTTTATTTTATTAGCGCTGATAGCAATTTGACCCCTGCCTATCATTCTATAAATTCCTAAAGAGATCAGATAGGCAACACCTTATACACTTTCAACTTCACAAAGTAGTTTAGAATCAAGGAGACTAAACATTATTTAATACTAGTCTCTTTGGTCTAGAATATATTTGATAAAGAAATGATATTTTGTTTGTACACAGTACACTTGATTATTTCGTGTTTTCGACAATTGTATATCTGATCATCGTTCTATTCATTTATTTTATAGAATGAGATGGAATACCTAGCATTAGGCCAAGCTGTAGATAAAAATAAGAGGCTCTTTTCACACAAAATAAAAGATGCAAACGGCCTATACTACTTTTTATAAGATAGTTCGTAAATGAAAACCCCGGTTACCGCCCCAGCAAAATCGCTTTGTGAAATTTTTAAACAAGAGATAGTGAAAAATATTACAACTTTTTTGTTTTTTTGGAAATATCTCAAAGATTATTCAAGGAATCGTTTTACAGTCAAACATGAAAAATGCAAATCAAATCTTTTTCACAAGATAATCCAAAAAAAGTGAAATATATACTAATCGCGAAAACAAGTGTGACGGATATGCTTCGCAAAAAACAACTTTTCCCGATAATAATCATAAATCATAAAAACCTATAACAAAACAGTTACTTGAAACCCGATTTAACAGACCCAAACACTTACTCAATAAAAAACAGGTATTCTCAAGGAATACGTAGGTATGTGGAAATGAAATGTGCCATGCTAGTGTTGCCAAGTGTACAATTTTTAGCAAGGAACAAGAAATTAAGTAAATCAACAAAATATGTATTCTCACAATTATTTTACCATGTTTCGAGTAGTTTAGGGAAAACTAGCTGAACTATAAAATTTATTGAATGATAGGTTTACAAAACTTATCCACATACGCTAAAAAAACAAAATATACCTAGAAAATGATAATGGAGAAAAAGGCTACTGTCTAAAGTAAATAATTTTCGGTTAAAAAATCACTCTGGTGCAGACAAATTTTCTCGGGCGAAAATTCTGCCACTTTGGCTCCACACTCTAAACTTTCCATACTTTTCTGTTGCAGCTTTCAATGTTTCCACGGCGGCTTTAGTTAAATCTCTTTCATAAAGTAATTTGTCTTCCTAAGCATCTTCTTTTTATTGAAAACAAGATTCTTGGTTTTTGTGAACAGAAACTGGACAAGAATTGGACGAGGTTTTCCGATTTGGGCTTTACCTAAATACCTACTCTATGTCGGTTGATGAAACTACGAAATCAAGAGTACTTTCCAGGAACACTGTGATTGCATGTTCACATTGACCAGGTGTTTCGTTATCAGTTTGTTCTTCCCCGAAAATAATTAGATTTTGATTGCCGAACATTTTGTTTCAATGGGGGGCCAACCGCACCCCCGCGTACTTTTGTCTTCAGGTTGAAGAGTAAGAGTATGCGTGTATCATACATAAATATTTGGCATTGATTTTATATTATTTATTAAATAAAATACAAATATGAAAAATACACCCTGGTTGGGCTGGGATTTTTTAATTTAATTTAACCGATTAAATTATTAAAATCTCGTAGCTAGACTAGGGTGAGTCCTGCACGATTCGCTGTTGCGTTCCAATAAACAGTGCTGCTTCTAAGGTGGCGTATGGAGTTAGTAACAAAGCCTATAAAGAACACGTGGCTAATGACCATAGCAGTCGATGCCAAAACACCAAAGAAAAAAAAAAATACTTGCCGAGCATATTAATTGGATATTGATCTTCGTAGCACTAAAATCCAATTTTCGTTAAATATATTATTTGTTACCGTTCGGCGATAATAACATTGCCTAAAGAAGAATAGTCAAACAATCCCTGTGCAAAATGCATTGGTTGGCCGTTACCTGAGATATCTATAGGTACTATTTTACTGGAAACATTGAAAATGTATCCAGTAATGTGGCGCCGTCATCGGGTATGGCACGCAAAACTATACTTCTGTCTCTTTTTCAAATAGAACGCCAGTTTTCATTCTCTTCATTCAGAAATGTGCAGAATATTGTCATTGGTGAGATGTTTAGCAGAATAAAAAACGAGTCAAATTCGGATGTTTCGAATATCAGATGATGATCAGTGGTAATTTTATATCGCAGCAATTAAGCCTAATATAATGAAACACGTAATGTAGCAATATTCTTACTGAAAAATGATGCCTATAAGTATAGGTACAAAAAATGTTCTATTACGATATTCTATCGCAGTTGATATGTATAAGTAGATAAATAATGATATATCAGTATTATTTGTACCTCCGAACAATAAAAGATATAGAGGTGACATTTCTATATAAACAACACACGTTGTTATGAAAGCTGCATATCACTATCCTTTGTGATAGTTTGTTGGTGAGGGGTAACCTCCAAGTTCGGAGGGGGAAGTTTGTTATTGTTATGATATTCGGATGTAAGATTAGAACCAGTGGCGGCGTGCTGAATAATTTTTTTCATGTTATATTTTTATCTCTCGACGACAACATGCCTGGTTGGAAAGCACGTGTGTTGTCAAGATGTCAATCAAAAATAATGTATTGTGCGAAAAATTAGATTCTTGCTGACAAAGCATAGAATAAGGTCTTAAAAACTGAAAAAATAAATGAAAGTGCTGAGGTAAAAAAGTAAATATATTCAAATTGTTGAATGACATCAGTAAAATATATACTATACACTATATATACATGCAATACATGCATTATAATACACATAAGAATTTACTCATAAACTATAATACACATAAGAGTATACATTCAAATTTATGTTGAAAGTGTATCTTTGTAATACTCGTCCAAAGTGTAGAAAAAGCCTTAAAAGCTCTTTAACTCTTTTTCTTATGTTTTTTTCTGAATTTAGATTATTGGTATCCTGAGGCAGATAATCAAAAAGTGTTTTAGACTTGTCAAAAATAATGTCTCTACATACGAGTATGTAGAGTTGCTCAAGGAGCGATCAATATTACAAGTAGCAAAACGAGAATTTCTCACCGGTGTGACAGCAGCTGCTAACTTCAAAAAATCATACGAAGCTAACCGCGGACTTTTCTTTGAATTTTTCGGGCTGGAAGTATTCTTAGAGAGGCACTGAATGAGACGTAATGTACAAAATATTTTGCCGGGCAGGATTTTACGCCGTACGGCCCTTTCAAAATGTGAAAAAAACAACGAAATGCTAACTTCAAAAAATCATACGAAGCTAACCGCGGATTTTTCTGTGAATTTTTCGAACTGGAAGTATTCTTAGAGAGGCACTGAATGAGACGTAATGCACAAAATATTTTGCCGGGCAGGATTTTACGTCGTACGGCCCTTTCAAAATGTGAAAAAAACGACGAAATGCTAACTTAAAAAAATCATACGAAGCTAACCGCGGATTTTTCTGTGAATTTTTCGGGCTGGAAGGATTGCGAGAAAAGCAGCTAATAAGACCTAATACACGAAATATTTTGCCGGGCAGGATTTTACGTCATTAGGCCTTTTCAAAATGTGAAAAAAAACGACGAAATGCTAACTTCAAAAAATCATACGAAGCTAACCGCGGATTTTTCTGTGATTTTTTCGGGCTGGAAGGATTGCGAGAAAAGCAGTTAATAAGACCTAATACACGAAATATTTTGCCGGGTAGGATTTTACGTCATTAGGCCTTTTCAAAATGTGAAAAAAACGACGAAATGCTAACTTCAAAAAATCATACGAAGCTAACCGCGGACTTTTTTGTGAATTTTTCGGGCTGGAAGGATTCTTAGAGAGGCACTGAATGAAACGTAATGCACAAAATATTTTGCCGGACAGGATTTTACGTCGTACGGCCCTTTCAAAATGTGAAAAAACGACAAAATGCTAACTTCAAAAAATCTTACGATGCTAACCGTGGATTTTTCTGTGAATTTTTCGGTCTGGAAGGATTCCTAGAGAGGCGGTAAATAAGACCAAATGCACGAAATATTTATATGCATTCACAGTGACATTCGAAAATGAGCGAGACGATATTGAATCGGTTTCTCATGAAGTAAAATCCATGGGCTGACATATATCTCTGAAGACGTCTCTGCAGACATACCAAACAACAGCTATATTTTGATGTAGTCTTGATTTCCTCACAGGGTGGTGCGATGACTTACTTATTGTAAATCGTTTGTCCAGCTTGAAACAAATTAAAATTTTGGATTGCATTTTTATATTCCTTCGCTGAAGTAGTCTAATTTTTTGTATCTGACGGATTATAGTTCTCGTTGCTACTTTTAAACACTTTCTTCTGGTATCATCTGTGTCCATATCATTGGTTTCACAATCACGGATTCCTCTAAAATTTCAAACACACACACATAACTGCCAAGTTATTATAATGTAATAGTGAGTAGCAGAACAGTGAAGTAAATTCCATGTCCAACAAATTCAAAGTAAAAAAAGATCACTAAACTACCTATCGTCGTTGATACTCCAGAAACATTCATTTTACAGAAGACTGTAGATAATAACTATTAATGACCATAGCAGTAGATGCCAAATCACCGAAGAAAAAAAAATAACTACTACATAAGAATTTCTACCGGCGGTCATTGTTTTGGAATTTAAAGTATAAAGTAATCGCGCGTAGAAAATTTTATGTAGTACCTATTATCATTTTAATAGTGGAATAAATGTTTCGTGACATAGCTCGCATTGCAGTATCGATGACGCTATGTCAAGACAGAAGAGTTGAGTTTGCTTATTTACTTTTTAGTGTACCTTTTTAGTGTACCTAGTGTAGTTTTTTCCTAATTATTGATAGGTAATCGTTTTTAAGGTCGACTTAAATAGTAACAATGTTTTCTACAGCTATTTCGACAAATAGTGTATTTTTGTCTCAAAATCGGGATTATTCCATGATTAACATGCTACGACGCCCATGGTTTGATTTGACAAGACAATAAATAAATCGTAAACGGACGTAAACAAACATGATCGCCAAGTTAAGAATGAATATAACATGGAATTCCAACCTGTTCATCGAGTGCAAACGGATATATCCGACAATGCTCATTTTTAACATGAGTCGGGCTGAGATGTTTGTAAACAACGTCGGGTGTGTTGCTTTCAAGAAAGAGACAGAGAAGCCCTCTCTACATCTTTTATTGCTCGGAGGTTTGTACAAGCTTTTGTTTAGTTTCACTCACACGTAACAGGTGTGGTATCTACTGTCTATAACGAGGTCAAAACTTCAGTGGAAATTTTGAGCCAATTCCACTGATCCAATCATCTTTAAATTTGGCAGGTGTCCATTAAATGCATTCAGGTTCGTTACGACATTCACAAGAGAAAAAACAAGATAGCGAACATTTTTTGTGATTTTGTATTTTTTCAAAATTCGAAATGGCGAATACGGTTTTTGATTAGATGCTTTCAAAATTGGTACCTATACAGGGGCTTGTTGTGTTGGAGACCAATACGAACATTCAAGATGGAAGACAAATTTTGTGATTAATGTCCGAATCCGACCATGATAGATATCCAGAATTATTTGAGTAGGACACTGGAAAATTTGAAAATTTAACTGTTGGCGGACATGTGTTCTTTAATTGATGGTTATCAACAATTTATGAACATATAAGGAAAGTTTCAAAGGAGAGGTTGTCACCAGAAATCATTCATCTTCTACAAGGGCCTAAAACACATTTAAAACACATTTTTTGTTGTACAATATAGTTATTTGTGTATTTAGAGCGCGAGGAGCGCGGTAATCTTTGGAGAGCGGCAATGGCACATTGTTCTCGAAATAAACACATGTTTTTTTTTTCTTCAAACGCAGCTTTTAAACATAGAAACGATCGACACTTCATTCAACATAGGCACCTAATTTTACCCATGAGAAAATAAACACTCAATAGTAATCCCAAATGAATAAGCTATCCAAATATCCAATAATTTACATCTCTAACAAAACAATATAACTTGCTTGAAGAAAAACCGAATGTCGAGATCGAATCACAGGCCTTCAGCTTGATAGCAGCTAAGCTCTCAACACCACCACAGTTCCTAATAGTGATGAACTTATTGTCTATCATCATGGAAGAATAGGTTCGTTTTCAACAAAAGCTGTGGAGATCGACCATTTCTTCAATATTTTCGATCTAGAGCGAAAAAACTGTCACAAAATGACATTTCTGAGAAAACATCAGCTTTGCGTTGAGATCTAAAAGCGTCAAAGGCTACCTACTTTGGTAAGCGGTTGTAGAAAAAAATATAGTTTACTGACCATGCACGATCATCGGGGAGATGGAAATATTTATGGTTTTACGCACTGTCCACAGTGCCTAAAGTGATATTTTTCAGCACACGTAAGTGAAAAAATCAAATGTGCGTAAAGTTATGTTTAACGCATCGTTCAAATAATTCCAAAAGACAGTATTTTGCATCAGATTTTACTCGGAAGTCATCAAATGAAAACTTCATAGAATAAAATATACTCAACAATTGCTGCAATTTGCCAATATAATAACAGTCGTAGAAATAAAATTGTAGATACATTTCCGTAAAGATCTTTTTTGTGTTTCCACGCTCATAAAAAAAGTACTAATTTACGAACTTTTGTATCATATATAAATAACTATTTCATCTTCTTTATATGAGTTTTCTGTGCATATTGGTCATGAAGTCATAAAGTTTCATTTTTGATAAGGATATCCACTTATAGAGGCTATTTCGAACGATCGACTGAAACTTCAAATTCAGTCGCAGATAATGCCATTATCTCAGTACCTAATTTCGAAAGAAAACCCTTATCAGGTTTTACAACTTTGACTTTATGGTAAATAAATAAACTTGAAAAAAAATATTTTAGAGAAAAGCTTCCATTTAAATGTACTAAAAATTTGAAAATAAATTTTAAAGTGAATATACCCATCATTTTGTTACGTTATAAAATTATATATGATATAAAAGCTTGTCGCGAGAAGTATATATGTAACTCTTATAGTAAATTTAATTTAAAATTACCTCAAGATTTATTCACACGACAAGCTTTTAGATCATTTAAAATTTTATAATGTAACAAAATTATGGGTTTTTCGCTTTAGTGCATTTAAATAAAAGCTTTTATCTAAAAAGGTTTTTTAAGTTTGTTTATTTATTTCTTTTTTATTTTCTGTGAATGTTTCTTAGTCTGTTCATTTCAATCAATGCGTCATTGTTGCACGGTCACTTGCCTGTTAATTTACCGTTGGAAATTTTTACAAATTTCTACATGTTCTCTAAATAGCTTTTGAGGGGGGCAGAGGGCTAAATTTTTTTTTAAACCGTTTTATTGAATGGCCAGATAATTGTCACTATTTTTACGGATTTTTATATTTCTATTCCGCGAGTTTTCCTGTTTTGAAACATTTTCCGAATTCCTTTGCGTTCTCTATCTAGCTTTTGAGGGGGGAAAGGAGGGGCGAAATTTTTTAAACCATAATTTCCGACGGTCAGATATTTTTCAATATTTTTAAAGATTTTTCCGATTATGATTTCGCGTGTTTTCCATTTTTTTTTTCGAGAAAAGAGGGAGGCCGAGTACCCCCCCTACTTATTTTTTCTTGCTGTAATTTTTGACGTCCAAATCCGCCAAGAAAACCTCCGAAAACCTACGCGTTCTCTATCTAGCTTTCGGAGGACGGGGGGGGGGGATAATTCCTTTTTATAAACCATAACATTCGACTGTCAGATATTTTTCACGATTTTTATAGATTTTTCCGATTTTAATTCACGAGTTAGTTTTACAACTTTTCGAGAGAAGGGGGGCAGCCCCCCCTACCTATTTTTTTTCGCTGTTATTTCTAACGTCCAAATCCGTCAATAAAACATCCGAAACCCTACGTGTTCTCTATCTAACTTTCGGAGGGCAGGGGGACAATTTCTCCGACTTTAATGTTTTGTCATCGGAACTGAACCAACACGTAAAATTTCTATTCTATAGGATAAAGGGAAGTGGTTCTAAGTCAGCTTGCAAAATTTGTACCCATCTAACACACACACACAGATCAAGTTAAATAAAAGCTTTCAATAAAAACAGAAAATAGTAACTGTCGTAAATGGCATTATCACCTTCATAACTTGAAACCAATCATCGGTTGTCATCATGAACGTTGGACATCTTCCCCCAAACATTAGTCAAGAGATACCACCCTGAAAATATCTACGTGAATTCGAAAACTGACTCAGACCTAACAAGACAAAAACAATGAAATGCCAAACACCACGAAAGTTCGTTACTTTGCTCTCTCGTTTACATGCAAATTGCAAATGGCAGGTGGAACGTACACTGAGCCAATCAAAAACGCGAAATAATGACCATTCATTATTCACTTTACGCGATTACTACGACACTTTCCATCTCATTCGTTGGTCTCCTTTTTGGGGGCAATCGTGCTGGCGCCATCTACTAATAAACCCCATCGTGATCCAATAATACCTATAAGATTGACTGACTATCCTTCTTTAGACAATGATAATAGTATACAAGACATTATGTAATCCCAAAACAAAATAATTGGAACTGTTTTATGTAACTGGTGAAAAAAAAATCCATAAACGTTTTCATTACAATGGAATACACGAACGATTTGGTTATTTTAAGGATTATAAAAAATTGCATGACATATTTTTCAATCAATTATGGTTTGCCAAACAAAAAACGTAATCACCGAACATTAATTTTGCATGGGTGGACCACCCTCTCCTTGCGCTGTTGTTCGATTGTGGTAGCAGTGCTCAAGGTTACGAAGATAAATCAAACAAAGGTAATTACACCATTAATAATTTTAAGATGGCAGCCGTCCCACAACCCTTATTAACGTCCCGGAAATGGAAAAAAACTTGAATCCCACCCAAAATGTTTTGAGAAATCACCATTTTTTGGTATTTATATGTATTTATTCAGTGCGGCTTTTTTACCCCCCCCCCTTGATAACTTTTGAACGGTTCGACTTGCAGACATGAATCAAAAACCGTATTGAATGGTATCGCCGATGCTACTTTTTGAAATAAAGGGGGAATACATCAATTTTAAAAATTTAAATGGCATGGGGGTCAAGTGACACATCATTGAGAATCGAATTCTGTTTTCAACCATCTAAATTTTTTCGAATTTTGTTCATATTTTTTTACCACGTTCACTCGAAATATTAAGTATAAGCATTGCCTAAAGAATAGTCAAACAATCCCTATGCTGAACGCATTGGATGACCGTCACTTGAGCCATCTACAGGGCAAATCAAATTCGACCCCCACCATTGGGATCTCCTAAACTACAGGAGATACGTCGAAGCTTAAATTGGGGCAAAGTTGCGTATTCTGGTGCTTAACAAAATACTGTTTTGAAACTTGGAAAATTCCGAGTATTTCCGGAAATATCGGGAAAAAACTGAAAATCGGAATTTTCGTTTTTATTTTTTTCTATCGTTATTTGACAACATAGCTCAAAACCAAAAGTACATTTTCATTGGTACTTTTTTTCAGCTACACGTTTTCATGTTCAGATTTACTATCCGACGTTTCGTCTTCTGGCATTCATCATCAACTTTTTTTTCTGTTATGGGTGTCATATTGTTTTTTTATACAGCAAAATAGTGATTCTCATTCTGATTTCATTGATGTATAATTTGTTATGAATTGCACTTCTGAAACCACAGATATTAAAAAAAACAACTTCATCTGAGATGGTCATGACTCCATCGAAAAATTTTGTTTAATAAACACTAGTTGCCAGAACTCATTAAACATCATAAGTTTGCACAAATACTTCAGTCGAAATGTCCTTATTCTCAAATGAAGAAAAACGAGATATATTGTAACTTTATTATAAATTTGATAGGAATAGTACGAAAACAGCACACATTTATTTTGAATTATATCCGGAAAGACAACAGCCGGATAGAACATTATTCGGAATTTTGGGCAAACACTTGGCTGAGTACGGTGCGTTTCAAAAAACAAGAATGAAATAAGGAAGCAGAATGGAACAAAATATTAGACGTAACTTATTAGCCGAGGTAAAATAATTGTTCATTCCATATTCGAAGAAGTATAATTATTTTTGGTACTTTTTCAGATAAATGCCGATCCTTTCAAATCAACACATCAAGTCTCGGCAGAAATGGATGTGCCACAGACGAGCGTTTGGAGGGAATTCAAAAAAAGTGGTTTGAAATGCTATGAGATACATATTTCACAAAAATTGCATCCAGGTGATCCTGAGAGAAGGATGGAATTTTGTAGCTGGCTCTCGAATAGGGTAGACCCTACAAACTTCTTGGTAAAGGTAAAGTTATCGGGCTCATTCTCCAAAAAAAAAAAGAAAAAGTGAAACTTACGTAGTTTTGTCTCCTGAACACGAATCTGAAAGATTTTGTGGGGGTCTCAATTACTTTAGGAGTTATAGCATTATTTATATAGAAGATAATTAGTCAACCTTATGGGATTATAATTGGATCAAAATGGATGCGACATGTAGATGGCGATAGTGAGCTCGCATCCAAGTCATGTCGTAACTTTAGTGATCTGGCCTCCAAGTCATGTCGTAACTTGATTGAAACAATGGAAAAGCATTAAAATCAGGGTTTTTTGAAGAAACCTGTATTAAAATGACGTCAAATATTCATGTTTGTAACTAATCACGCTAGATGACACTCGCGTTTGTGTCCAATACCTTTTTCACAGGCATTGACTATGTTCTATTTAAACAATGGTTATAGCCATTTTAAAGTCGAAAATTGTAGATTTTCAGACACGAATTTTGCAGTAAAAATTTGCACAAAATGCCCCCTTCTTTTTGTTGACACTGTCATTAAACACTAATCTATCCATATTTCACGGTTTTAAACACAAAAACTAATTTTTTCACACAAAAAATTGAACTTCTTTTACTAGTGATTCTAACATATTTGTTAGTTATTTACATGCTCATAAGAAGTTGGTATCACTGAATCTGCGCCGTCAACTATTCGAATTCATATATGAGCGAAGTTATTGCTCATATTTGAATTTGAATAGCTGGCGGCGCAAATCTCAGGTAACCAACCTACTGCAATCATGAAAATTACTAAAAACCAAAAGTTGGGTTAGAATCGCTATTAAAAGAAGGTCAAGTTTTTGAGTATAATTTTAATTTTTGGTGTTTGTATTTGAGAAATATGGATAGATTAGTGTTTAATGACAGTGTCAACAAAAAGAAGGGGGCATTTTGTGCTAATTTTGACTGCAAAATTCGTGTCTGAAAATCTACAATTTTCGACTTTAAAATGGCTATAACTCCTAAAGTAATTGAGACCCCCACAAAATTCGTGTTCAGGAGACAAAACTACGTAAGTTTCACTTTTTCTTTTTTTTTTGGAGAATGAGCCCGATAACTTTACCTTTACCAACTTCTTGAAAAACATTATTTGGACGACGAAAGTACTTTTTCGAACTGAGGTGTTTGTAATAGAAATAATGAGCACATTTGGAGTGAAAATAATCCACGACACTTCAGAGAAGTCAGACCACAAGTTCGGTTTCGTTCGAATGTGTGGGCTGGAATTTATGACGACCGAATACTTGGACCTCATTTCTTCTCTAATACTTTGAACGGGGAAACCTATCTTCGGTTCTTAAGAAACGAATTCGAAGAATATATGGATACGTTTCCCCTTGTTAATTATAACAGCTGCTGGTTTCAGCATGACGGGGCTCCTCCACACAATAAAAGAGCAGTTTGCGAATATTCAAGTACACCAAAGATTTCCTAATAGGTGGTTAGGAAATTCTGGACCAGTGAGGTGGCCGGCAAGGCCACCTGAACTTACAGTTTTGGATACTTTCTTGTGGGGCACTTTAAAGAACAGAATCTATGGAGAGCAAGAATATGACACAGTAGATGAACTTAGAGACAATATCATCACGCAATTCAGGTATATCAGAAGAAGGGATATTGTTAGGGCTCTTCTTAATTTGAGACGACGAGCTCGGTTATGTATTCAAGAGGAAGGCCATCATTTCGAACACTTGTTGTAATACTTTTTGTGCATTTTTTACAAGCTCATGATTTCATTCTTGTTTTTTGAAACGCACCGTACTCAGCCAAGTGTTTGCCCAAAATTCCGAATAATGTTCTATCCGGCAGTTGTCTTTCCGGAAATAATTCAAACCAATTTATGTTGTTTTCGTACTATTCCTATCAAATTTATAATAAAGTTTCAACATATCTCGTTTTTCTTCATTTGAGAATTAGGACATTTCGACTGAAGTATTTGTGCAAACTTATGATGTTTAAAGAGTTCTGACAACTAGTGTTTATTAAACAAAATTTTTTGATGTAGTCATGACCATCTCAGATGAAGTTGTTTTTTTTTAATATCTGTGGTTTCAGAAGTGCAAATCATAACAAATTATACATCAACTAAATCAGAATGAGAATAACTATTTTTCTGTATAAAAAACAATATGGCGCCCATAACAGAAAAAAAGTTGATGATGAATGCCAGAAGACGAAACGTCGGATAGTAAATCTGAACATGAAAACGCGTAGCTGAAAAAAAAGTATCAATGAAAATGTACTTTTGGTTTTGAGCTATGTTGTCAAATAACGATAGAAAAAATAAAAACAAAAATTCCGATCTTCAGTTTTTTCCCGATATTTCTGGAAATACTAGGAATTTTCCAAGTTTCAAAACAGTATTTTGACCAGAATACGCAACTTTGCCCCAATTTCAGCTTCGACGTATCTCCTATAGTTTAGGAGATCCTAATGGTGGGGGTCGAATTTGAATTGCCCTGTATACTATTTTACTGGAAACATTGAAAATGTATCCAGTAATGTGGCGCCGTCATCAGATGGCACGCAAAACTATACTTCTGTTTCTTTTTAAAATAGAACGTCAGTTTTCATTCACTTCATTCAGAAATGTGCGGAATATTATCATTGGTAAGATGTTGAGCAGAATAAAAGGCGAGCCAAAGTTTGCATTCGGATGCTTCGAATATCAGATGACGATCAGTGGTAATTTTATATTGCTGCAATTAAGCCTAATGAAACACTTAACGTAGCATTATTCTTACTGAAAGATAATTCCCAAGTAAAGGTACAAAAAAATGTTCTACCTATTACGATATTCTATCGCAGTTGATATGTGCAAATATCCAATCATTTACATCTCTAACAAAAAAAGATAACAAAATGATATTTCTGAGAAAACGTCAACTTTGCGTTGAGATCTAAAAGCGTCAAAGGCTACCTACTTTGGTAAGCAGTTGTAGAAAAAAATATATTTTAATGACCATGCACGATCATGGAAAGAATAGAAAAATCCATTTTTCTACGACAGTGCGTTATTTATGGATTTACGTGTTCACATTATGTTAATTGATACTTTTCAGCACACGTACATAATTTCAAAAGAAAACCCATATTAGGTTTTACAACTTTGTCTTTATGGTAAATAAAAAAACTTGAAAAAAAAACATTTTAGAGAAAAGCTTTTATTTAAATGCACTAAAGAGAAGAAAATGAATTTAAAGGGGATAAATCCATCATTTTGTTACATTATAAAATTTTAAATGATATAAAAGCTTCTTATAATAAATTAAATTTGAAATTACCTCAAGATTTATTCACGCGACAAACTTTTATATTATTTAAATTTTTATAATGTAACAAAATTATGTGTTTTTCACTATATAATTTATTTTCTTCTTTTTAGTGCATTTCAATAAAAGCTTTTCTCTGAAAAGTTTTTAAGTTTATTTATTTATTTCTTTTTTAGTTTTCTGTGAATGTGTTTCTTAGTCAGATCATTTCAATGAATGGGTCATTGTTGCACGGTCGCTTGCCTGTTAATTTACCGTTGGAAATTTTTCCAAATTTCTACGTGTTCTCTATATAGCTTCCGATGGGGACAGGAGGGTAAATTTCTTTGAAACCGTTTTATTCAATGGTCAGATGATTTTCACTATTTTTACAGATTTTTTTCCATTTCGCGAGTTTTTTTTTTCGCGACAAAAAAGGGGGGCGAGTCTCCCGACCGATTTTTTTCATCATTATTTTGCATGTCCGAAACTGTTGAAACATTTCCCGAATTCCTATGCGTTCTCTATCTAGCTTTTGAAGGGGGACCGGGAGGAGTGAACATTTTTGAAACCATAATATTGGACGGTCAGATATTTTTCACTATTTTTACAGATTTTTCCGATTTTAAATTCGCCCGTTACCTAATTTTTTTTGCTGTAATTTTTGACGTCCATATCCGTCAAGAAAACTTCCAAAAACCTACGCTTTCTCTATCTAGCTTTCGGGGGGGGGGCGGAGGGACGATTATTTTTTAAACCATAACATTCAACATTCGAGTCAGATATTTTTCACGATTTTTACGGATTTTTCCGATTTCAATTCCGCGAGTTTTCCAACTTTTTTTGAGAAAAGGGGGGGCAACTACAGAGATGGACACGAAAATACGAAACACGCTGTACCTATCGAGAGTTAAAATAATATTAGTACTACTGAAATGAGAAAAAACAAGCTTTCTATGGATACTTAACATGACATATGGGTCCATTTCAAAAATATGCCGATGACGTCACTTCTCCACCAATGGCACATCTAAAAACTATTCGAATTCATAGAAAGGTGCAGTGTGAAATACCCTCCAACTTTCATGCGAACTTTTTTTTCGATAATCCTCGTAATAACTGAGAAAAATGTGCGGGTCCATACATTTGACTAACTCTATATATGAAGGGTCGGGTAGGGGAATTTTCTTATTGAACAGCATATTGACGGCACCTACACTTTATTATTTCGGAATCGGTAACATCTTTAATCAAACACAATTTTCACAACTATAAAGACTGATGATCACAGAACTGTACTGTTTTCACATTTCAAATACGTACGATGTAAACAATAATCAATGCATGCTTGCCGCGTGTCTACCTCTCTCTCTCTCTCTCTTCAATTATTGTCCGCCGGCTTACATTCGGTGCCATGTGGACATGCCCCGCTGCGAGAAATCCGTTCCCATCCGACGTAGACAACGAAGCTGTATCGGGGGGACGCAGTTGTCTTGCTCTAGGCAATACTGCATCCCATATTAATTTACACTTTTCAATTTTTAACAAACACTTTAATCTTGGATCGATGCACGTCCTCAGACGGCGGACATTACGCACATTAACCTGACTTCCAACACAAGGCCGCCGTCTGACCTCAACCGCTGCCGGAAGTCACTCGTGTCTACCTCGTGATCACCAATTCTTGCAATGCTATTGGTCGTTAGAACATCAAGCTGACCAGACAGTGTAGACTTTGCATAGTTGTATTCAGGTTGGTTGCATTACAATTATTAAAGCTACGTTTTGTAGTTGCCGCGGTGATTTATTTTGTGTTTTTAATTAAATTATTGATTATTTACTTCAAATACTTGTTTAGTATAAAGTTTTGTGCTGGTTTCGGGTGACGTTAAACATTCGTTGGTTTTATTTCACAATGTACCTACGTGTAGCAAGCATAATACGCCTCTGTTCTAGTTTGGCGTTCACGTACTTTTGTTGACATCGTCCGTATTTGCAATGTGAATACACTATTAATTTAAAAACAACCATAATTATCGCATACATACAAAAACTTATTATAAGATTTTAAGAAAGGACCGCTATATAATACAATGAAATGTTTCAACAACATTGCTGTAATGAAAATAAATGAGAAAGATCATTATTTTGTCTGGTCTCCAATGAATAGAGTAGTCATCATACATAGATTTTTAGCATTATCTGTGGTTTATGCATTATGCAATTTTTTTGGTTGACCTGTTGTCGTATTTCTCCGACCAGAATTCTGGACATAAAGTTATCTAACACCTCTTAGCTATATTCACTAGGTTAGATTATTACAGTGATACTTTGATTTTTTATTTTTTCTGATAGGGATTCACCCGTGAAATTATGTGGTATAATTGATATTATTTACAAAATCAGAGATGAAATGAAGAACAATTAATTTCTTCTTCTCCGAACCCTGGATATCCTCCACGCGTTTGGTTCTTCATATTTATTATATAACGGTTCCAGTCGTTGGTTCTTTTTGAATTTGCTGAGTTTAGTAGGATCAGAAAATTTGAAGAATGCAGGAGCGAATTCCACCAACCATTTGGGATCTATTGTAGTCACTTCCCTCATGTACTCCTTTGTGGTTTGGACCAGCTCGTGATAAATTACCCTATAAAAAAATAATACATAACGTCAACTGAACAAAAATTAAAATGTACTTCAACATCAAGAAGTTTTGCCACATAAAATGGCAAAAAACGGATTTAAATAATTTTAGGTCTATAGCCATACTTCATTCCATCTTTTCCAAAATTTTAGAAAAAGTCGTTAATTGTAGGCTATATGAGTATTTAGAAAAGAAAAATATTTTATTTGATCATCAATATGGATTTCGTAGATCCAGAGATACAGAAAAAGCGGCACAAGATGTAATATCATTTGTACAAAAAAAAGTTGATGGTGGTCAAAAATGTGCCATATTGTCTCTTGACTTGTGTAAAGCTTTTGACACTGTTGACCAGGGCACGTTTATAATTGGTTTGAAAACATTTTAACCAATAGAAAACAATATGTGTGCAATGGAGAAAATAAAGGTCAGCAAAAAAAAAAGTTAATTATGGTGTACCACAGGGATCTGTATTAGGACATGTTCCATTCCTGATTTATATCCAACCTATTTCTATTTTTAAATTGAAAGGTACTCTCGAATTATTTGTCGATGATACAACAATAATTTATTCTGGACCCGATTTAAAATTCATTGAAAGTAATATGAAATATGATATTTCTAGAATACTCCTATGATTACGTTATAAATTAACACTGATTTTTTCTAAATCCTCATAATGTTCATATTGATAAAAGTAATAGTAATTGAAAATAATCATATAATATGCAAATGTTGTATTGTTTTGTATTGGGTCTTGATGAAATCCTCAGTTGGCAAAAACATAAAAATAACCCAAAAAAAATATCAACTATAATTGGCATTCTTTACAAAATTAGAGGGTACTTAGAAATAAAAAGTTTGATTAACATTTATTTCAGTTTCATGTATTCCAGATTGCAGTATTTAGTTTCTATATGGGGTCTGCTAAAGCTTCTGTATTAAAACCACTTAAAAAACTTCAGAACAAATCAATCAAATGTATATATGAATTACCTCACCTCATCTAGAACCTACTGAAAAGTTGTATATACCAAATAATAAAATTGAATTTGGATCAACTTTATAAAATAGGGGTATGTTCATTTATTCTTCTTGGCAGAATTCAAAAGAAATAAACCAGTTTAAATGCTCATGACAACATTCCAATTCATAATCATGGAACAAGAAACATTCATGAATGCAGACTGATAGAATCAGGACTGAAATTGGAAGAAAAGGGATAATGCATGATGGTATACCCATTTGAAGATCTCAGCGTGCCTGGATGCTCTAGTGATAGTTCGATTTCAATTTCTGAAACAGATTTGGAAAGTAGAAGTACCTATAGTACCACAAAACGTATATTCTCATTTTGCGCTAAAATGCTGCGAAATGGGCGAAAAATGCTTACAAACATGACTGACAACGGCCGAGGTGGTGGAAGCGGTCGAGTGGTAGATGAGGGGAAACGTATTATCACATAACCCGATGATTAGAAGAATTCCCCTCTTCCCCGGACTCTCCTACCACTCGGCGGCTAACGCGGGCTTGGCCGTTTTCAGTCATGTTTGCATGTATTTCTCACCCTTTTCACACCAATATAGCGCAAAATGAGAATATACGTTTTGTAGTACTATACTTCCACTTTCATAATCTGTTTGAGAAATTGAAATTGGGCACGCTGCAAGATAGTGAAAAAAATATTAAATTGCAATTGTGCCAAAACTAACGATCTGATAGTGCCTGTTTTGTGCCCACATAAAGTGCACATAATTCAATACTTTCATGAGAAAGGCCAATCCTACTTCTTGAAAAATGGAGGAGTTATAAATTTTTTAAAAAATCGCAATATTTTCCGTTACTACTGATCCGACTGTGTCGTGAAACATCAGATTTTGTTCGTATTTCAATTATCTACAATTCTTTCCATTGGAGCAACCAGATTGCTCTATTAGTTTTCATTTTATAAGCAAAACAATGAAAAAACACGTTTTTTGTAATTTAAATGTTTATAACAAATTAATATATGACAGTAGCGAGTCGAAAACATAACAGAATATAACTACAGGCTGTCTTTCGTGTGATGGCAAAGACGGTTTCCTACTAGTTTTTTTTTTTGTTAAAAACTCACTCATTTTATGCTCTATTGCTTGGTGTATATATCTTATGCAGATCCTCCAAATTTCATTCCATTATCTTCAAAAAACAAACAAGTTATAGGGGCGAACGACCTTCCGCGAAAACCCGGCATAAATGACTTCATCTAAAACCTACTGAACCATATAGACCATCATATTATAGAACCGCACAGACCAAAAAATGTATTGATAACTTGGGAGTAAGTTCATTTATTCATCTTAGCAGAAATCAAAAAAATATACCAGTTTGAATCTTCATGACCACACTCCAATTCATAATCATGGAATAAGAAATATTCATGAACTGTACACTGATAGAATCAGGACTGAAATTGGAAGAAAAGTTATAATGCATAGTATACTCATTTATAATAAATTACCAAGCATGAAAAACTTGAAATGTTCGTTAAAATTCACTGATTGACAATTTATTATATTATTACTTTTTTGTGTAAACTTTACTACTGTTCTGTAGTTCGTTTTATCAATAAAATACTTTCTTTTTCAAAATGATGTCTGTATATTTTCCGTTGTTTACAACTCTCCCCATTCACCTTTTCTTCCCCCAAAAATGTCAAAAAAACTTCAAATCAAAAATCCATATACAAGTGAATAAAATCAAAAATCAATAAAAACTAAAATCTTCCTTAACATTCTTCTTTCTATTTACCATTTTAATTTTTGATATTTCCCTAATATAAACAGCATATGTTTCTTGGGAATAACAAAGTTATTATTATTATATTTAAATCCCACCAATAATTAGATTATTTTACTTACCATTCAGGCTGTCTATTGAATAAAGCACTAGAAGGATGTATGTACACCACTTGGCTATCCACCAGGGTTCTGTATCCTTCTTGAGGGTCCTTTTTCCCAGCGTTTCTGAAGAATCCTGAACATATTGCCTTTTGCACTCTAACGGTATTCCTTCCAGCAGATACTACATCCAGCTTGTGCCTGTCCATGATTCCCAACAGCTGTTTTCTCACATCTTGAGCACGCTTCAAAGTCCTGATCTGGACAAAGTTCTCATAACACCATGCGTTGGAAAACTTGTTGTTTTTCCAGCTGTTGTAGACAGCTAGAAGAGTGAGATGGTCGCCTTCGGGCTGATTGAACTTTGCCTTTTTTTGATCAGCCAAAGCTTGTTTATCCTTAGGTCGATAAAAGACGTTTTGTACGGATAGCATACTGACAATAGTCAAAATTTCATCCGAGCATTGAAGAGCAACTGACATGATGAGCATCTTGGAAAGGTTGGGTTCTAGAGGAAACTCGGCCATCTGAAAGTCAAAATCACCAGAATTAAATAGAGAACCATAATGTACTGACTTTATGAACATCCTGTTCATATTTTCGAAGAAATCAACATAATGTACAGATTGTGCCATTGAAAAAGAAACAGAGGTTCTATTGATAAGGGGTATGTTGCTGCACTTTTTTTTCGAATTATCCAAAGCTTTCGACTCTATTGACTTTGAATGAATGTGGGAGGCTTAAGAGGGGTTTAACCCTATTAGTGACTATTAGTAAAACAAGGAACGGAAGAAAACAAAATACTCGGAGCTCGCTGAATAAACTCGAGATTTTTTTTCATCATCCGATTTTCGAATGTTGGCTCTAGGCATCTCACGAAGTACTTTTTCATATAAAAAAAAGAAAAACGTTGAAAAAATAGGCAGAACATTGACCAGATTCACTAACTTTTATCTCAGGATTTGTTCTTTTTTTCGAAAAAGTACTTCGTGAGATGCCTCACTTATACTTTTATCTATGTTCAAAAAAAAAATTGGAATGATCTATTCAAAATTACATCGTCAAAGCGTTTTCTGTTGAACCTCTACATACTCAATTTTCGAGCATTTATCTTCACTGATTCGAGCGCCCTCACATAACTATGCTCTTTTACATGGACACTATGGATAACTGAATGAATTGCAGATTCATTCATGAGTTGAAAAATTATTCTGAAGCTATTCCGGAAATTTTAGCACTGGAGATAAAACAATAGAAGTTGTAAGTGGGTTTATTGAAGTTGCAAATATGCCGAATTGAGTAGCCTATATAAGAATAATGAAGTTATATATTATCAAATTATAATTCTTATGTATTTCATAATTCAATTTAATTTGAACATTTTCTTTCTGGAAATGGACAAATAATAAGTAATGAGCAGCAGAAATGATTTATTGACGGATCGTGATTACGTTCCAGGTCACTCACACAATCAGTTACTAAAAACTGGATTTGTTTTGCAAGGGGCTGGCGAGCGACTGGCGGCAAGTGACAAAGGGACCAATTATCCCGAAATGAGTTTCACAGAGAAGGGTCGGGGAGGGGGCTACCGTTAAAGTTTAGTTTGCTCTTGTATTGTGATAGTTACACTTATGTTTTTCAATATTTGTTTGTCAATTAAGCAACATTATGCCCAATTCAAATTATCGAACTGGTAATAAATACCGTAAACGACTATTCTTTAAAAAATTATCAGCCAAAAAGAGGATCTTGAGAATAAATAAGGTAAGTGAATATTTATATTACTGAACCTTTGAATAGTATATTGAGTATAAAAAACGAAAAGCACATTTTACCGATCTAAGACAATTGTTTGGAGAAGGAGCGTAGGAGGTGGTGGTTATAGCGTTTTTTGTACGATTCTAGCAATTTTTCCCTCGATTGAAATAAATTAATTTCCACGTAATTATTGAAAAGTCAAAAGTGACATTTATAGTGATTTACGTAGGTCGTGCATTAGAAGTTTTTCAACTTACAGTTGGACTAGAAACTTGAAATTTGGTATGCTGTCATAATTGATCATGTGCGGTCTACCTCAAGTGTTTTTAGTCCTACGACTATACAGGGTATGACAAAAGTTGGCACCGACTTTCTTATTTTAAATGGAAACCTATTTTTTTGTCATGGTTCGATTGGCCTTCTGATTATGACTTTAGACAACCTTTGTTATGTTGACCTATCTATTAGTTTTTGAGATTTGCTCATTTTTCTGAAAAAAAAATAATTCTGTAGTAGTTTACGAAAACACGTGTAGTCCGCAAACCGTTCAAAATTAGGACACCAAATTCATGGAGCAGTTAGCTGGTAGTCCAGGCTAATACCTGATATCCCTTCGACGGTCCCATTTTGTACCATATGGTCACAGCTGATTTTCGAAAGTCGCATTATAAAATTGTCAGAAACTCAAATTTTTCAAATGGCACCTACCATTTCTTTTTTAACCATTCAAAAGAAAATAGAATTTAAGGATGACTTATTTCAGCTTTTCCTATACCCAAGTTCAACCTCTATCGAGTTTTTCAATAAAAATCAAGAAATGCCTTATCTGGCCGAATGCTTTTGTGTTTATTCAAGTATGCCATGGAAACAAAAAACAACTGTAAATAAGAAGGTGATATTCTGTCAAAGTAAAAATCTTAAATAAAATTGATTCAAATATGGAAAATTATACAAACGCAGTTGTGTTTGAAAATACAAGTATGCCGGATTCTTAGACAACATAATATAGTTTTGTCAGCAGGGAGTTTACAATAGGCGCAATCGACATTTTTGGGCTTCCAAAAATCCACATATTGTGTTCGAAGTTGAAAATCAAGTACAATTTCGAATAAATGTGTTTTGTTTGTAATGAACGCTATTTTATGAACGATGAAAATTTGAATAGTGAAATTGAAGAAACGGAATAATTATTCCAATGCTCAAGGGATAAAGTCATCACAGTCCTATGGGACCCACTGCGAGAAACCAGACCTGGAAGAGAAGGTATTACAGCAGGCAATTTCTGAGTACCTGAAGGAATTACAGTTAACTTCGACTGAGAAAAAAAAGTATTGAAGAAATAACGAGAAACCAGGCAGATTCGGAAATGTGGAAAAATGAAAGAAGAAAGAGAGTGACAGCATCAAAATTTGCGGAAATTTGCAAAAAAAAAAACCTGAATCGTCTAGAAAAAATTTGATCAAATCAATATTGTATCCAAAAAGAATATTTGCAAAATCTATAAAACATGGCGTGGAAAATGAAAAAAATTCAATAAAGCAATTAGAGGATTATTTGGCGATTAAAGTTTCCAAATGTGGTTTATTCATTGATCAGAACATCGACTTTATCGCTGCAGGCCCTGATGGCGTTATCGAAGGAACCAAAGCTCTTGTCGAAGTAAAGTGCCCTTTTTCTGCAAGAGATCTGACTCCTGAGGAAGGCATTGCTAAAGGCTGATGAAATGTTGGAAAACAAATGGGGAATTCAATATAAACCATAATTGATATTTTCAGGTTCAAGGGCAGTTGCATGTCACTGGTTTCGATTTCTGTAACTTCATGGTATGGACATATCAAGGTTTCAAAGTCGAAAACATTTTTCGCGATGATACATTTTGGCAAGACAATACATGCTTCCTGAAATAGTGGATAGTCGATTCGAGAGGAATATGGAAATTAGGAATGAACGTTGTTTCTGTGGTGTTGATATCGTTAACTTTTATTATTATTATATTAGAGGTTTCATTTTGAGATGAATATATTTTAATTCTATAATATATTTTTTGTGATTTCCTGGATTATCATTAAACTCTTCTATTACTATAGGAATGTTGTATTTTAGTTATTGTAAAAGAAATACAAACGGTTCCCTAACGACCTAATTAAAAGATTTCTCTTACTTGAAAACTAAAAACTAACTAAAAAAATGAAATACTAACTAACTAGTAACTAAATGTAACACTTTATATTCATACAAATTCGTACCTATGTATCTAAACTATCATTGAAACCTTCAATGTTAAGCTACTAGTCTGTAACTATTCTATAATTGAATGACTTGAACTGCAGTCACCATGTATTATCATGCAGTCACCGAGTGAATCTCATGTATTCACGATGCAATACATGTAATGTTCATGTAATCTTGTTATTAGTGAGGCAGGGATCTCATCAATGGCTAAACCTTCGCCCCGAAAACTGCCAAAAATTATTCAATTCGATGTTTCACTGTACCTACGGTGATTCGCCCAAGTGTTCGCGGCCCTTTTTTTTCAAAGGAGTGCTCATATTTTTTATTGTGAATTATGATAGAGACTGTCATTCCGAGTACAACTATACATTTTCATCATAGTTACAGTTTTTTTCAAAGGAGTGCTCATATTTTTTATTGTGAATTATGATAGAGACTGTCATTCCGAGTACAACTATACATTTTCATCATAGTTACAGTTTTTTTCAAAGGAGTGCTCATATTTTTTATTGTGAATTATGATAGAGACTGTCATTCCGAGTACAACTATACATTTTCATCGTAGTTACATCGAATAGTACTGGGGTTAATTGGCCTGCTAGGTCGCCAAATCTTACCCCACTGGACTTTTTCATCTGGTCCTATCTCAAATAATTTGTTCACTTAGAGCCCTTGCAAATATCGAAGACCTCAAGCACAGAGTTCAGTATTCTGTGCCTCAATTATAATATGCATTGAGTGTCAGACGTTGATCAAAGCCAGTCTCCGAAGAAAACACACTCAGGTTGTTATCAACAGGGTACAGTTGTGTTTGAAAACAATAAACCGAATATCTGAAAGATTAATATCTGTCTTTGATTGTTTCCACTTTTGTTAATTATTTTTTTAGAAAACAGATGAACATATATATTTTTTTATTACCTCTATCAATAATTATCAATATGCGAAATATTCATCCAAGGAAGAAAACAATGCATTTTGCATTTTGTCCGCCGCAGTTTGCGGTATCCTTTGATATCCAGGTAACAAAGCCCCGACGAGGATCGCCGTCACGAAGGTCACATTTTTATTTGGTAGGCCGAGTTGTAAAAGTGTTTGGAATTTCAAGCGGCATATACGCGTTCAAGGCCAATTTTACTATAACGTAAATGGGCAATGAGCTGGAGTGAGACGCTATTAGATTTATTTTAATATTAGACTCCGCCTCCGTCGTTCGGGATTCCTATTTCCCCCTTTACACCGCAAATGTACTTTGACCTTTTTCAAAAGGTAAAGCCCTTCTTAATACACTTTTTGTAATAAATGAAGCGAAGATTTATATACGTGTATACAATTTTATTCATTGCAAAGTGCTTTCGACTTGCGTCATCTTCATTGCTTACCTGGAAGTAAATACTCTGATTGAAGATGATTGAATTAAATTGAAAAATTTATATTATGACCAGTAAGTACTTTCTAAATTTCATAATTTCAGAGTATTTACTTCCAGATAAGCACTGAAGATGACGCAAGTCAAAAGTGCTTTGCAATAAATAAATTTTACACACTTATATACAAAATCTTCGCTTCATCTATTGACTTTGACATAGTCGATAAATTGTATGCGCTAGGTATTCGTGGAGAATTCCTTGCATGAATTATAGGAAAATAGTTGTGTGAAGAATAATACCTTCTCAATAGGTTCATTTGATTATAACAGTCATTAATTATTGCATATTGTTCGACTTTAAGTTGTCTCTAAATTTAACAAAAGTGCGAACATACTGTATTGAATTTACATCAATGACAAATAATGTCAGATGAAAAATTGATCGACATAAATCATTTTTGGAAAATAGACTCAAACTATAGAGGCAACCGTAAGTAATTTTATTCAATTCAAGTATACCAGTTCTCATATTATTCTATATTTTAGAAATTTGAGTACTTAATTACATCCATACATACTTCAACTTACTCAAATACATTCAACTTGTGAATCAATAAAAAAATATCAAGTGTGGTTTGTACTGCAAGTCCGGCCAAACGAGTTTTACTAATCTATTTCTACAAGTTGTTAATTTGAGGTATCATTCAAATTATTATACGATGGTGAACTCAGTACTTTCCTACAATGGCCTCCTGTGTGGTAAAAACCATATTATTATATACTTACTCTAGAATGCTAATCCCGCCAATTTTCACGGCGAAAAGCATGCCGCGTATGCGACCCGTTTAAGATGTGCGCATGCTCGTCATCAGTGTAGTTTGGGCAGATCGTTGCCAAGCTTGAAAATAATTTGGTGTTCCAATTCAGAGTTTTTTGTTATGAGACAATAAAGCACATGTCATTTGGAAGAGAGAAATTTAATAGCGCATTTAGGACTTTTTAAAAAAGAACCTTTTAGAGATAGATTACTCCGAATTTTAGGCGCGAAAGATACTTATTTAAAACAATAATGTACCCTATGCTACTGTAATTATAATGACCGTGCAACAGTGCTTTTTCATCAACAGGAAGACTTATCACTAAGATCTGTCACTCTTGTCAGAGATCAGAGACGAATTTAGAATTTCAGATTTCCTCTTGTCGTTTTGTGTGGTGTTTGTTGTCGTTGGTTATTCTTTCATCATTCGTGAATTTGCATTAACCATGTTCCTTTAAGAGGCCATGAGCATGATTCAGTTCGCGTATTCTGGAGATAATTGACGAACGTGACGTCAGCTTTGGGCGGAGACTTACACATCCCTTCTACAACGAAATCCAAAGCCTGTACTCAGGAGATTTTGGCTAGTTGGCACTGTTGGTAGTGTTTGCAGTATCGCAGTTCGCATTCCTCGCTTATTCTCACAGTTGAATCTCAATTGAATTTATATCTACGACGATGAAGTTCATAATATGAGTTTAGTTTTGCATTTATGAATGGTGACCTCCAAATGTTATGTAATTATATTTTGATATTGTAGTATCTGGTAATTTTAGACAGGATTGGGGTGATAGGTATTCTAATTTTCAATAACTGAAACAATACACTGTCTTCATGCATACATTCATACTACAATGATCATAATAAAAACGGATGTGTTCGGAAATCAAACGCTTTTCATTTATGAACAGAAATATTTTATTCCGGCGAAAATGTCACTTCTCACTTTTTTAGCCAATCAAAAATTTCGTTCTTGTTTACATGCCATGGCAACCCAAGACATTTCCGGAAATTTTTATCCTCCTGGGTATCCTGAGCGAAATTAATAAGTGGAAAATTTTCTGTGAAATATTTGACATGTAATAAGTGGAATTGTATTTTTCATATGAAAGGAGATAATAGGTATTTCATAATTATGTATTTACTAGATATTTTGAATGTGTTTGAAAATATTTTCTCCACGATCAATGCAGCAATTGTCAATTCTGAAATCAAATTTAAGAAAAAGTTCAAAACAGCAGTTGTCACGACCATCAATTGTAACTCCCGTAGCTCAGTGGTAATGTACTCGACCACCAGTCGCTAGGTCGCCGGTTCAAACCACGCTGAGAGCAAATTGTCTTTTTATTTTTGTGTTCAAATTAAACGAAACACATTTATTGATAGAAATTTTGTTAAGTGTTTTACATAACAATAGTTCAGTAGAAGTATATAAATAGTTCAGGTGAACCCATCGTTAGTTATTTCTTATGAATTGTTGGATGATTTTAATTGTTTGGTGTGCAATTTTCTTATGTGAAAATTTAATCATATTCAAATAATGACGAGATAAACAACAGTCATTCATTCTCATTTTCGTCAACCTCTTCATTTTTCAGTTCCCACGACGGATCTCTTATTTTGAGTCCACGGGTATGTCGAGGATCTATTATTTCAGGCAACATACAATCGAAATAAAACTGTTTCAATTTTGGTAGCATGTTAGTTTCAAAAAAAAATTGTCGATGTCTATTTTGATAACCACCAACTCTTTCAATGTCCATACTGCAAAATAGCAAATATTTTTAGACCATATATTCAACTGTCCTTGAACTTGGTAATAATAATTGTGATTATTTTTCAATTTATATTCGTTGTTGCCCAGGTCTATCAAATAATTGATTTTGCGTTGCGCTACAGCTTCTTTTATGCTCAAATTCCTAGCTGAATATGGACATTTGATTTCTACCAAATTATTATTATCCGTAACTCCATCAGGGGTAGCTCCTAGATATGGCCATTTTTTATTTACAAAAAGGCCACAAGTGGATATGGTTATATTGCATTGACCTTCCAGTGCATGTTTGGCACGATCTTCATTATTTCTACCCCAAGCTGTTGCTTTGGAAAATATATGTTTATATAATAAACTCTCTACAGTAGAGATACAACTTGTTGATTGACGCATTTTGCAAATCTTGCCAAAGTTTGAAGCGTTAGGAGATGTTTCCTGGTTTGTTGCCATTCTGCGCTGTCTGTTTGAAGTCGAGTTCTCTCTTCTAAATCCCTATATTCTTCTTCAGTTTTTTCCAACTCCTCCAAATGAATCAATTTGAAATGCTCATAGGTCATTGCATCCATATCTGGTTTTTCACAGTGTTCTCCGTAGTTTTTATCCTGTTCACATTTTTTTTTTACTGAAAATATTAATTTGCGTCTACATTTCTTCCTTTCTGTACCCTTTATGGTTGTCTCTTCATATTTTTTCAAATATTTTCCAGGACTGTGACCTCCGGTCAAGTGCTTGAAAGTTGTATAAAGAGGTCTCTTAGTGTTTTTTGACACAACTGCCGCGAAACATCTTCCTTGGTAGGAACCTCTCAAAGTATAATTCACTCTTTTACCCCCCGTTTTTTGAGCAATAATAGAAATGAATTGTTCAACCAAATTTGTGTCAATATTTTCTAAAAGACTTCTCGCATTCCCAGCTAAATATCTCACAGCTTCCATAATCTTTTCTTCAACGCCGAATATCTTCAATTCTGGCATATAATTATTTGAGTCTGGTTCGGTTTTTTTTGCAAAAATAACTTATTGAAGAGCAGTTTTTATGTTCACCAAAAATGTGGCTTATGCTATTTAATATGTCTTTCCGGAGGGCAATTATCCTTTCCTGTTCTGTTTTACCATCCTCATTGTTTCTGTATGTAATGGC
This sequence comes from Chrysolina oricalcia, assembly GCA_944452925.2. Taxonomy (NCBI): domain Eukaryota; kingdom Metazoa; phylum Arthropoda; class Insecta; order Coleoptera; family Chrysomelidae; genus Chrysolina; species Chrysolina oricalcia. The sequence continues at coordinate 16,927,063 of OX101816.2, forward strand.
TTTCATAATGGCAGTTCTAGCTCTCAAAATGTTGTTGGAAATTACATCCTTGATGGATCCAGGAACACCTTTACTTTTGGATTGTTCTTTCAATTTATTACAGTAATTTCGTAATAAATGATTTCTGTACTCAATTTTCTGAACTGTACAAGTGCTATAGGGTCTATTATCAAGAAGTTGTTTATAACAGCTACTGTCGCCATCAGCAATCATTTTGCTGTATATCAAATTATACATTCCCAGACTTCTAGAAAAACCTTCAGAAATTATGGAGGTTTCCATGCTTGTAGATGACCCATCCCAATTTTTGTAGCAGGTATGATCACTCACTTCTTCACCTTTATTTTTACTCCTCTGGCATATGCAGCAATATTTATTTCTGACACCCAGGTATAATATTTTGCGAGTTTTCAAACCAACAATAGCAGCAACGCCAGACAGGGAGTTGTAATTTCCTCCACCACGATAGGAACGTTTCGCCCAGCTACCATCACAAACTATAGTAATCATCGGTGTCCCATTTTTATCAACGCTTCCACATTCAATGGCTAATTTACTTTCTTCTGCTGCTGCTTCTTGCATAGATTGCCATGCTGTTTCTTCCCAAGCTTTACAAACCTTATTGTGAATATTTTTGTACACACGGAAACTGACCCTTCCTTCATGATTTTTCGTTCCGCTATTTCATTTCAAATTGCTTGTGCGCGTAACTAAGTTACCGAATAAACAGACAACAATAATATTCAAAAAGTCTCATAACCTAAAAATTGATATAAATGAAGCTGAAGGTATTACTTGTCAAAGTCAAAGTAATTATTACCCTAGGAATGTAAATTACACTATTTACATTCCGTTGTCAAGATGAATCAGTAAACGAATATTATAGGCCATTTACCTGTTTTGTTGCTAAGCATGTATGGACTATTTACAGTGTCGGCAGCGGGAAAAAGCATTTTAAACCGTTTACCTAAGATAGATACATTTTTCCATACTTCCATATATTTTAATATATTCCTTTGTTTCATTCGGTAGGCAGATAATCGATAATGCGATTTTTTTCCTCTTTTTTTATCGCTTTCCATAACTACTTATCACTGTTCAAATCACAAAATACTATTATCTCCAAAGAATAGTTCACGTAAATAACCCACCGACAATAAGTACCAACTTATAAATTAATTCAGTATAAGCGCGCGTGCTCCCTCAGTAGACGTTCTGATGCACAACTACAACATGTACAAACAGGCCGACGCAAGAACTGAGACGTGAGAATTGTCCCTGCCGCTGTCCTGATGGCTAACGTCTACGAAGAAAATAAAATCATTTCATGATATCTTTCACTTCAATTAACTCAGGTACTTTATTTTTATTATCATTTTGTTGAATTTTAAAAGTTTACAAAACATATACATATAATTCTTACCTAAAATTTCTCGCAACAAGTTTTTAACTTCGCGGGTATAATTGAACCGTTTATTCACCTTTTTATACAAATTGATGTAATGCTTTTCAATTGAATTTTGAATGAACTTTATTATTATTATTACTGACTACGGTCATTAGATGATTTCAGAGATCATAGACAAAAATACAACCAATTTTGTGTCCTTATGTATTCTGATATTAGAAGTAAAGTTACAGTCGCCTAACTGACATAACTATTGTCATAGAATGCATATATAGAATAGACCAACCAATATATAGATAGCGCCCAAATAATGTCTGAAACGATTACTAAATTCATATCCCTATACATCTGAAGCCGAGTTCGACCCTGTGTGTATGATTTTAAACGTCGGGGGGCAATAGTTCTTGAGTATATCGTATGCGGCAGCACCTCACGATGCCGGTCATAGACAATAGAGGCGTATGCAGAGGTTTTTCTCTTCCCTTAAAATTTGAAGCAATCTTTATCCAATCGAAATGAATTTGGTATCAAATTAAAGATAAAACGTTAATCTATGTACGTGCTGTAATGTTTTTTTGAAATACTTTGTTCATCTACCTAAAATATTGCGTCAAAGTAACCGAATATTAGTGCATATTTGGGATTTTTTTTAGGAAAAAGCGGAATGAAATTTCAATTTCCATTACAGCACGTACGTAGATTCAAACGTCCTCTAGGAGCCTGTCTTTGTTTGAAATCGATACGATGAACCGTTTTTGAGTTATTAGTTGACTTCTTTACTCTAAAAAGCGTCCCAAATATGTTCGCGCTCATGGCCTCTTAAAGACAATTTCTAATAAAGCCGTTTCTTCCTACAAGTAAACAATGAACTGTTTAGTGCTGTGAAAAGGAAAAATACCTTAAATAAGGGTGGATTTAGTCAACTTTAGCATAAGCATTAACATAAACATAGCGGTAACATCAAAGGTTTTTAGCATAAACTTGACATTGTTGTATAAATGGCGCCATTTGATGTTACAGATTCAACTTTTGTTTTTGACATATATTTAAGCACAACTTTAAAATAATGTTGACTAAATGCACCTTAAATCATTTTTGGTAGATAATGAAATTTTTTATGTACCTATATGCTTTGCTCAAAATAGCTTAAATATTATTTTAGCTTGACAAAAAAAGGCATGAGTTTTGGTTAATGTTTTTAAGAAGAGACCCCAGCAGAACGTTTGAGTGGGAATATTGTAATTTGTGGCAGACATTTTCCTCATGAAGTTTCATGTGAAAACGAGAATAGAATAATTTGAAATCTAGTGCAGTCCAATACTGTGTCTGCGTCAGCATGCATGGCGAGTGATACAACTTTCTGCGTCAGCATGCATGGCGAGTGATTCAACTTTATGCCACACTGCTTATATTATGAGTTCTAGATTCCTAGAAAAAGTACTAATCATACACAGAATCGCCTCAGAAAATGAATGTCATTGATGGTAAGGAAAATGCTTCTGACCTCACTTTTTCATTCATCCTCATTGTGGAAATTGCACTAAGGTAATACAACCAGAAATACTCGTAGAAATAGCATGTTAATCTCTTCAAATGATTCAAATTAAATGCAGTTGCATATTTTGACATGAAACGATCTAGAAAAAAAACCTCGAGCTTCCAATTCCAATTTTATAAATCCAATTTGAGTTGAAATTATTCATGATGTTAGCTGAAATAAATTTTCATAGTTTTTTGTACTTTCAATTTATTTTCCAATCCAGTGCTTCCTTGAAATTCGTACCGACGATTTGGGGTGGTTCCGTAGGTTTTTGTTGGTTAACTACAGCTGAAAAGTGAATGTGATACCAAAAATCAGTCGCTTCAGAGCGATAAATGATAATAATAACCGTACCCTGCTTTGTCTTGGCCTTTGCTGAATATTTGGGATCATAAATATGTGAAAATATGTATTATTCAAATCGGCCAAATACAAATAAGAGGTATAAGAACATTGAGGTTTCCAACCTTATTCTCCGAGATTCAGAATTAACGTTTGTTAATCTTCACCATAATATTTTACTAACACCGGGCCTGTTACAAAAATCACTAATGATGCGCATTGACAACACTTTTGACATGGGGATTAGCATTTTAGAGTAAGTATATAATATATATTTCTATGGTAAAAACGCACAATTCCACTTATTTAATAGTTATACCGAATCGTGTAGACCTATTTTGTGACAAAAGCAAGAAGCAGCAGACATTTTCAAAGCTGATTTTTTTATTTATAACAAAATATGTAGAATTTAGCGATTTTTCGGTCATTTCAAAGTGCTACCAAAATGGCCCTTGACCAGCTGCGCGTCTGCTGAAAGCATTTTCTCATACCTCTAGTACGCCTTCACACAGCCCAAATGGTTTTCAGTGGTTTCCAGACCTGTCACCTCAATCATGAGAGAGCCATAATGGGCGACACTCGAAAATCGCTGTTTTTTTGGGCATAACTCTGGATCTTGACCTCGTTCGCGGGTCAAACTTGGCAAAAAGTATATCCAGGACAATATTTACCGAAATATAAAACCAGCAGACGGTTTCCGGATCAGTTACAAACTGACTGGTTTTCAAACGCCCCTTCGACCTGGAGAAATTCGAAAACTATATGCAGACGACTTGGGGCAACACCAACTTGGGCTATGATCTAAAACTCACCGTGGAGTAAGAGTACAAGTAATGTCAAGGTATTAGCTTGACACAGAACAAGCTGGGTGTTGGAACAGTGTTCGATTTTATGATGTAGGACAGCGACTGAACCATTAATAATTTCTCGTAGTTTTATCATCGAAAGTTTTTTCCGCAGAACTCATAATAATATATCTTAAGATATATTATTATGAGTTCTGAGGTTTTTTCACGATCTCTATAAATATATCAGGCACCTTATTGTAGCTGCGTCATTCCAAAACACAATTTTTGATTTTTTTTGAGTGACCTAAACCGAGTTGTCTCCCACTCAAGATTTCTCTGTGCTTTCCACCTCAATATTTTCTGAAGAAAACATATCTAAATACTCATTGGATTCAGGGAGTTATATCACTGATTCACCTAAAGGGTACTTTAAAAATTATATAACTATGTCAATGGAAACATTTTATGTCACTCAACAGAATTCTTTCACCCATCTTGTATAATACATAAAAATCCATTTTATTAGACAAAAGTGGACTGAAAAATCAATTTGAAATTTGTTGTACGTACTTTCGAATTGAAGTTTAAAACGATTTTACCTTACAGTTTAACACAGAAATAAAAAATGTGGCAGAGTAATATTCTACCCTTCTTTTTAGTAGGGTACGAAGCTCTGGGGTAAACCCGACAGGTTCTGGAACGTTTGACAAGCGTAAAATAATTCGACAGAGTAAGTTGGAACAGTGAGAGTAGACTCCGGGTAAGAAAGTAAGGGTTTGGAACACAACTCAAGAATGCTATTTCATGCCCAGCAGACGGTTTCTTTAGCTGACAGTAAATCATATAGGCAGCTCTCTAAGGCCGGCTTTCACCAAAAATTTAATCTCGCTTTAGGAAATATCCAACAATTTCAATCGGGCTTATTGCTTAACTAGCGATCATTGGTCAGTTGAATAGGCCGTAGAACGTAGATTACGCGAACTAAGATTACTTCTAACTGACCAAAAACCAAGAAGACTAAAAACAAGGAGTGTTTGATTTCCATAAGACAATGGGGACACTAGTAGAAGAAGATGAAAGAACATTTGTGACGAAATGTGACGTAGTTATACATGTCATGGCCGCCGTTCTCTATAGACAGTGACGGACTAGCTCTTGGTATATGAGAGTTACTGCTGACAGTTTTGTTGCTTGGTTCGAGTTCGACTCTGTACTCATACCCAAGTACGTCACTATGACGCGTTGATGATACAAGTTTCTGATTGGCTGGAGCTTATTAAACCCTCCTTGTTTTTAGTTTTCTTGACCAAAAACAACCGATTAAGCAATACGCCCGATTTAAATTGTCGGTTATCTCCTGAATCGGGATTAAAGTATTGGTGAAACCCGGCCTAACTATATGGAAATGTAGAACTAACTCTTGATCATTCAGTAGGTTAAATCCGCAATGTTTATGTTTATGAATTTCTAAGGGTTCAAAATAATTCACTTTCCAACTATTGCTTGCATAGTGTAGATTCGGAAACTTATGCATCTACTTATGAATCTACACTATGCAAGCAATAGTTGGAAAGTGAATTATTAAACCAAGGAATGGTTTGAAAACATCGAATCATTTTTCCCAGTCTGAAGGACCTTTCATATTCAGCGACCTTTTTATAATATTTTTTCAGAATAAATAATTAAAAATAAAACTTTCTTGTAATGCCGTCGTTCTGAGATGGCTAACCATTATCGTATCAAAACCAGTGGCGTAGAAATAGTGGTTTTGCATCAAAAAGTTATGCGAGTGATATTTTTTATGAGATTCTAATTAATTTTGTGCAAAAGGCTATTAATGAGTTTTGATAGGAACAGTTGAAAACAATAGGCTCAGGGACACAACAAACAGCTCGTTAATTCCGAAACTAATAAAAGAGTTCAGGCTGGAAAATATTCATTAAGGCAATTCATCGATTGATAAAGTTTTTCCATTTCAAACTCACGACAGTTATATTTAATTTTTTTAATCTGATGAAAATATGAAACTTAAGAAAACTATAAATATCAACGATGTGACCCTTTGCTACTTATAATTTTAAATATAATTTCAAGAGAAGAAGTCCTTTGTAACTGATAACAAACACACGTTCCATTAAATTCAGCCTTTTCAGTAATTATCAAGTGACCGATTTTTTCATAAAACTTTGACCCCCAGTTAAATGAAAACGAAGCAAGTTAGGAAACACTTCACATAAACTTTTTTTCATAAAATATGACAAGGAATCATTAATGACATCATTTAGACACCCTGCCTACAAGTGATTTTTTTTTAAATAAAAGCTATTATGAAAGATCGCGATATGGCTCTCTCATGGTATAAGTTCACGGTATAAGTTATCCCGCGCACAAAATGACTTTTCACATTAAAAGCATTACGGAATTTGGTGAACTCAACAACTAAGAGGGAAAAAAAGCATATTACTCCAATAAACTGCAATCTTCATCATCTCAAATCCTTAGTGAAATGTGAAACAAAAAATAACGCGCTGCCTGATAATCTGAATGATGTTAACACTATTAATAATCATTTCATAAACTCAATACCCAATCTATTACCAGATGTAGAAATGATAAACTTTTATAAAAACAATGTGAAAGATTCTGTCTCGTCACTTCTCCGATTTGAACCGATTAGTGAAATGAAAATTTTCAGATCGGAAATATAAAAAGCACGGCAACCGGTAACGATGGTATTAATATTCTCACCTTGAAAATGTGTGTCCCTTTTTTATTACCCTATATCACCCATATTATAAACTTCTGTCTCACCACTTCTGTATTTCCTAAGTCATGGAAAAAAGCTCATGTCATACCATTACCAAAAATGAATAATCCTTCAAGTCTAAATGAAGTCAGACCTATTAGCATATTACCAACTCTATCCAAAATACTTGAGAAAGGGATTGAACTACAACTACGAAATCATCTCACAAAAAACATTGTTTTTCAAAATAACCAGTCAGGTTTCAGACCAGGTTGTTCTTCTGCACTTCTGAAAATAACTGATGATATTTTCGAAGCAATTGATAAAAGTAAAGTTACTGTTTTAATTTTGTTAGACTATTCTAAGGCATTTGACACCCTTAATCACCAAATGATGACAGCTATTTTTAATTATATTGGGCTTAGTGTGAGCGCCAATAACCTTTTACATTGTTACCTATGGGGTAGGTGCCAAGCAGTCAAATATGGTGCAAATACTTCAGCCTACCTGGACATAAATAAAGGAGTTCCCCAAGGGTCAATCCTGGGACCTATACTATTTAGTATTATATACATTTGCAATTTTCTATGTTTGCTCACAGCATTATTATGCTGATGACACCCAACTTTACTTATCATTCAAATCAGATGAAAGCAGCCAGGCCGTCTCAGCTCTTAACTATGATCTGCATCGTCTTAGTGTATATTCTGAAAGTCATTGTCTGAAATTAAACTCAACTAAAACAGCAGCAATAGTTTTTGGTAGAAAGTTTGAAAGAAAACATTTTGTCACACATTTTCTCAGTAATATAAAAATTCAACAAAATGCCATTAACATTTCTGAAAATATCAAAAATTTGGGTTTGTGGATTGATCAGGATTTGAGATTCTCGTTTCATATTAGTAAGTGTCTTCAGAAAGCTTATTGTAATTTTAAAATGATTTATCAAAATAGACAAATATTCGATAGAAAAACTAAATATCTCTTATGCGACTCTATTGTTTTAAGTCACTTCAACTATTGCGATGCTGTTTATGCCCCCTGTTTAACTCGTCACGATGTTAACAGAATACAGAAATTACAAAACAGCTGTCTCAGATTAATACATGGCATCAGAAAGTACGAAAATATTAGTCACACGTTACAAATCAATAATTGGCCGAATATGAAAAACCGACGACATCTCCACTCTGCTTGTTTTTTCCATAAACTTATGAATTTGCAATCTCCAGCTCACTTATATAATAAGATCACTAATCGAACAGATATTCATAATCTTAATATCAGATTCAAGTTTACATTAACAATACCGATTCACCATACAGAACTATTCAAGAGATCATTTTCTTATAACTTACCTGCCATTATGAATGACTTACCATCTGAACTCAAATAAAATTACTCATACAGCCTTCGGAAATAAACTGAGTAGATATTTGATGATAAAACAACTGACTAAGTGAATGACCAACTTACATTAACTAACATGTATATATATTTGAAAACTGAACTTTTCTTTTCTTTTTTTTTCTGAACGCCCTCTGCAGACTTTTGGAGTTAGGTGGAAGAACAGGCAGTTGTCTGCACACATCTGTGTGAGGGTAACTGATCTGAATCTCGCCCTAACTTTCTATATTCTCAAGTTTTTTTTTTGTTAAATTCAATTAAATTAATAAAGGCCTCTATTATTATTATTAATAATTAGCTTTACTATTTCACTTACCCTTCTGCCCAGTCTGGTTAACAATCCTTCATCGTCCAATGCTGATAAGGAATGGAGCTGTTCCAAAGCCATTATCAGCGATTCCACTGGTGGTGCGTCCATGAAATCGAAATGTAGCAAATCATTGATACCCATAGTTTTCAGCTGGAGCACGGTGGTAGCGAGGTTGGTTCGCTGAATTTCGGGAACTGGCGTCGGCAACATTTCGTCCCTGTATGCCCTTTCCGTGTATAGCCTGTAGCATTTTCCTGGACCTGTGCGACCAGCACGACCTGCTCTCTGTTTAGCTTGTGCCTATATAAAAAAAGGTTATATTGAGTAAATACACTCAGATATTAGTAACTATTCAGATGAAATTTTTCGGTTATAATTGCATTTTGGAAAAAAACATTTAGAGGAGTTATTGGGCGATAGAAACATTATTCTTTTCTCCTCCCCCATAAATAGGTTTCAATATGGTTCTTTTGAGGTAATTTGGAAAGACACCATCTTCAATACATTTATTAACAATCAGTGATGGGGGTAGACTAATTAGATCAACTGTATCTTTTAAGTTTTTTGAAGTTATTGGATCTTCACCAGGAGCAATGTTGGATTTGAGTGATATTATAATTCCATAAATATCTTGTTCCGAAATTGGTTTTAAAAACATAGATTTACTACAAAGTGATGACATTACTAGTTTGGTTTTGAATTTTTGAAGTTAATCCAATTTCTGAGAAAAGGTTGACGAAAACGTACCACCCCGAATATTTCAGCCCCCTAGAAAATCTAAAAATATGCAAAAACACGTCAATTTTATTTTTTGGGGACATTTTGTAGGATAGTTTTCATTCAAATTACGTCAGCCCTGAAGCGGGGGTGGAAACAACCCCTAAAATCTTGAATAGAAAGGGGGGTCCAGTAATACCTCATTTTGAAGACCGTTCAATTACCTATTCAAAAATACTACATACTTGATATTTCTATCCAGTACTTTTCGAGAAATCATGTGGAAACTCTAAAAAGGTTTAGGAAACAGTGTTTTGCAATCAAACATAAACAAAATAACAAAAAAACCTTTATTTTCAAATGTTCAAAATGTTGTCCATTATTTTGTAAACAGTAATACAGTCTGCTCACAATCTCTTCTCTAACTTTCGAAAAACTTCTACCTGAATTTCTCTACACGCAGCTTTTATCCTTCTCTTCAAATCTTCCAAATCTCGAGGTTGTGTTTTATAAACAACCGATTTCAGATGGCCCCATAAGAAGAAATCTAGAGGCGCCAAGTCGGGTGATCTTGGTGGCCATTCAATTGCTCCTCTTTGACCAATCCATCTACCAGGAAATCTATTATTTAGGCACTGTCTAACTGGAAGAAAGTAGTGTGGTGGAGCTCCATCTTGCTGGAGCATGGGCATGTTAACAAACAAAATTGCCAATACTGGAGCGATGAAAATCCGCGTCTTTTTCGGGAAGGTCACACACAGTATCCAGAGAAATTGAACGTTTGGGCTGGTATTCTGGGAAATGCTATTATTGGACCTTTATTCATTCAGGAAAATCGAACTGGTGAGCTCTATTTGAATCTGCTTGAAGAAATAGACCCGCTAATAACATCAACTTTGGAAAATCAACTAGATGCGGCTGGTAATATGGTTTTGGAAGAAAATCTTATTTATTTCCTTGTATAATTTGTCTCGAATTTTCATTTTATCTATCACAGATTTAGTTATCCAGTTATTGTTATCTTGTGTTTTGAAGTTTTTAGTTTGACTGGATTTTTCTATGCATTCTTTTATACAGTTTGCAAGTTCTTCAAATGTTGGTATATCACTGAAATAGTTTAATTGTTTGAAAATACAATGACGAAATTTATTTTTGACTAGAATTGTTATAACTTTTTTCATCATCCTTTGTTTGTTTGTTTGTTTTTTATTATTTTTTCCATTTTTATATTAATTACTTTATGACCATAAGGATGGTTCTTTATATTCAATTAGATATTTTGTACTTTCTAACTGAAAATATTTTACTACATGATCTATTATAGCTTTTTTGTTGTAATGATTTTGTCTAGTATTATGATATTCTTCAATTACATTTAGTATTTTGTAACCATTAGTTTCATAAATACTTTTGTATTCATTCACTAAATAATTTTTTCTAATAGGATGTCACCCAATAAAATTAAATTTTTATATGTTCCAGTGATATTATTGATAATTTTGAAGAATTCCACTGCCTTCGTATCTGGAGGTCGACAATAACTCCAATCTTTTTTTAGGATGTACCGATGTTATTTCGAGAATAATATAATCACAATTTCCTGAAGAATATTGAACTCTAAATTTTCTTTAAAAATTATGGTCATTCCTCCGCCACGTTTGGTTTTTCTGCATTCATGCACTTCTGAGTAGTTTTGAATTTTCATAAAAGTAATTTCATTTGGATATAAACAGGTTTCAGGAAGTCTTAAGATGTCAATTTCTTCTTTTTTCTTATTGTTTGTTTCTTAAACTTCTTATGTTGACGTATGATAGCGATAATTCTTGATGACCCATATTCAATTTGGGATAGGTATTTCTTCTGATAAAAATTTTTCACTGGACAGTATTTCTTAGTTGCTAGATTCAGATGATTAACACAATGTTTAGTTTTGTAAACATTACTTGAAAAATCACAGTTTGCACACTTAATGGATTCTTCGCAATTTGTTTCTTCGTGTTTTCCTCGACATCGAGCATATACCAATGCATTTTTACAACTTTTTTTTTTCGAAGAATGATTTTATAGGTGACATAACATTGTATTATCTTATTATTTTCGTACACTTGTAAATTTCGCCAATTAAGAAATAATTTTCCATTATTGCTTTCAAACATTTTCCTGAATAAATTTTCATTTACTTCTGCAAAAATTGTGTGTGTGTTTTTATGAGAAAAAAATTTAACAAATGATATTTTTATGAAATCGTTTCCACTTATGAAGTGGTTGATTTTTCAGTAAACTTCTGTGAACTTTCGTCATGTAGGTTTTTTAAGGATGACTCCAACTAATTTTATTTTTGGGTTTAACTTCTTCTTGCTTTCCACTGTATAATTCACTTACAATTTGTTTTGTATTTCCTCTTATAATTTGATGCAATGGACCTTCTTCTCACAAAATATTTGCAGTTCTCCATTTTTTTGCTTGTTTCACATCAGTAATATTTAGTTGAGCTGACTAATGTCAATATTTTCACTGAGATCACTTTTAGTTTCTTGAAATTTCCTTTTTCGATTTTGGTTTATTTATTATTATTATTCATTTATTCACACAAGAAACATTAAATGTTTTTACAGGGAAGTCAACGATTAATTGGCTATATATAATACGTATATAGGATAAATGAATACAAATTAAATTAAATTAAATTGTCAAATCTGATAAAATTCTAAAAAATTAGGAAACTAAGAAATACTCTTTCAGTTGTAATTTGAACTTCAATAGATGTTTTATATTTTTCAAACGGTTAGGTAATTGATTATAAATTATGATACCATCATGCAAAATGCACCTCTTTCCAATTTCAGATGTTGCCTTACTGGGATATAGTTCATTGGAATTTCTTGTTAGGTGTTTATGAATTCTAAATGAGAGAGTTTCTCTATTCTTTGAGTATGGCTCAATATTTAGGAATATAAGGGTTTCTTTTCAGGTAATTGTATTTTTCATTTTTTTGTGATTTTACCTAAGCTTTTCATGATTTTTTCTTTCTCTACTAGATTCAAAGTGATCAATTCATAATAAGATATTAATCTCTCATTTTCTTTTTGTAACTAGGTAACATATTTTTCTTTTTCCATAATTATAATTTGTTTTTCCTCAATCATTTGCCATAAATACTGATTTTCTTCTTTCAGTTTTCGAATTGTTGCAATTAATTCATGATTATCTATTGAGTTATTTTCATAATCAAATTTTATGACTTGAGAGTCACATGATTTTCAGATGAGCTATTTCGTTTCTTTCGCTGGGGTGCAATTCTTGAATCATGCGCCTATGATTTCAAATGCGATAATGGCTTATTTTCGCATGAAGCAAGGAAAGTGTATTCTCGAGCGAGCGAATGTATTGCGCATACGCAAATGTGCGAATGATATACAACGAGTGGTCTTAACATGCTTAAACAACCATTTCGAACAAAATTTGATAGTACGTTGGATATAGATGTGACAGAAGTTTGTTTCAAAGTATGAAATCGTGATGATGGCAAACTTAGATGAAGTTGCTTATTTAGCCCCGTTGGCAGATCTAGAAGAGGCTGAAATATTTAATGCTCAACCCGCAAGACACTTTCATCATCGAGATGATCCCTTCGAAATGTCTGATCAAAAGATTCCCAGGAAGTACCAACGATTGTTTTATATGGAACAATAGTAATGTGCTTCCATATATGCGTAGGTTGCATAACAATGGTCAAAAGTCATATTTTTTATTGCGTAAGAGTAAGTTACACATAGACATTTTGGAACTCACTGATGTTAATATTTCATGACACTAAGGTGAACACTATTAAATTTCCACAGATTATTGTCTACGCGACATGTTTCGATAAACTGTATCTTTTTTAAGCGAATGTAATACGTTATTATGTATTAATGTAATACATTATTATGTATTACATTCGCTTGAAAAAGATACAGTGTATCGAAACATGTCGTGTAGACAATAATCTGTGGAAATTTAATCGTGTTTACCTTAGAGTCATATACTATGAGTTTCCAATATTGACGATGATAATCTTGAAGTACCAAATGGCCGCTTAGCTTTACACTCATGTCTTGCTTTTGGGGTAGGTCTAGGATTCGAATTTGATGGCTGAGAGTGCAGTGAACCTTGCGCTGTAAGCTCAAGGAGCGCATCCGCAGGGTTTCCCATGGTTTCATGATTGTAAGGTTCCCCTTGTAACACGTCCATTATAATTGTTTCTTGAGATTGCATTATTATTTCAAATTCTACCAACAACTCTTGCGTCTGTTGGTGCCCATCGACAGCTATTACACTTTGTAAATCAACAATACGTCCTTCTATGTGGGTCAATTCATCTGATATGGGTTTTCCACCGCCAGTTGCATTACGATACTTATTGATGTCACTTTTTTCTTCTTGGCCTTTGATCGAGCATCTTGCCAACACTGAAAATGATATTCGGGACGATGCCGGACGAACGTTCGACTTCATTTCGGAGTAGGATTAAATTCGATTGATACAAAACGAAGGGGTTTGAAGAATAATGTCAATAGTTTCTATTAGAAAATTTTTATGCGAATATTTGCGCATTCGTATATTTTCGAATGATTCGAGAATTGCACCCCTGGTCATTTTTCCTCTAGAAGTTGACCACTTCTGGGCTATTCGAATTCGTTTGGGATGGTTTTCCAAAATGACATTTCTATGTCACTCAATAATCAATCCACTTTGGTTCATTTCAAAATTCTCTTACTATTTCGCCCGAATTTTCTGAAAATTCCTTTCATCTGGATGTTGAATTCCAGGTAGGTTATTCAAGGTTTTTCTATTCTGCGTTTTATATATAAAAAAATGTTTTTTAATAGTTCAGGAATATTTCAGGATTAAAGAAATATTGTTTTTTTTTCTGAGAAATATACTACTGACAAAGACTAAAAATTAAAATTGTGCTAGACACTCGAAATTTTTTCAGTTTTTGAGGTTTATATGAGTTTTGAGTATTGTTTATGGTGTCATGGCAACAGGATGTTTTCGCAGTGCAATTATCGCTCCGAAGTGAAATTACCGGGGTAATACCACAAGTGCATTGAAAATTACCGATAATTCTGAAAAAAACGTGTTTTTTTTTAAAACTGCACGAGTTTATTTTTTTCGTTGTTTCAAAGCATAAATTGCCCGACTCCGAAGGAGGAGGGCAATTTTTTGAAACAACGAAAAAAATAACCGAGTGCGGTTTTTTATGAAAAAAACACGTTTTTTTCAGAATTATCTGGTTAATTTTCAATGCACGAGTGGTATTCGGTAGGAAATTTCACACCTCACTCTTATATGAACACTTGTAGGTAGATGAAACATTTGAAGTCTCACTTCTGACATTAAAATCGCGCGACTTCACTTGAATTGACATCTAATGCGATCATTGCACTGCCGTGACGCGAAACGCGTCACTACAGTGCAATTATCGCTGTGAGTCAGCGGTAATTGCATTCCTCTTATGGACGTTTTTACACGTGAGGGAAATTTCCTGTGTAATTTTTCGAGAACAGCATTCCTCTTATGAGAAATTTTATATATGAGGGAAATATTCTTTTGTCAGTAGACTTGGTTGTCACTCTTGGTTGGTTTGCTAATGAATGCAATATTTATTTATTATTAAATATTCTCTTTCACGGCGTACACAAACTGTTTGAATTTCAAACACTGGCCGCACACACAGAGCATATGATGGAGATGCGTATTACAAAAAAAAGAGAGAGTTTGATTGAATCATCAGATCATTTAATCTTTTGATTTGGACGATACGCCGCTATTCTTCAAAACCGCAAGAAAAGTCGCTTCTTAACTCAGATTATAAGCATCTGAAGAATCTTGAACCTGGTAAGTAAAAAAATTATTTGTTGTAAAAATAACTTCCAGTAAGAACAAGTTCTGATATAAGGAAGTTTGTATGTACATCAATGATCAAATACAGTAAAGAAATTGTAATTCTAATAGACTATCAAATAATACAAATAATTCATAAAATTTTGTGATATTTTTATTTCGATAGTTTTGTAAAATGAAATTAAACTTTTTGAATTTTTTATTTATTCTGGTAATTTATTGAATGTTTCTATTGAGCTGAAAATTGAATATGTTTTTCCTTTGATAGAATGAATATTGTCCAAGTGAAAGTGGTTCAAAATCCGAGTATAATGACTATGTGATTTGGAATTTTTCTTTATTGGTGATAACTCTTGGTTAATTTGAATGCAAATTTAGCTTTTTCAAAGTGAATAAGTTCAATGTCATATTATTGGTGCTTTGTACAAATCTGAAGATGGTGTATCCCAAAGTTTGCCAAATTTTACGTTTATTGCTTTATTCATCATATCTATAAATAATTTCTATTTGTTTTTGATTGCATGATGATCACACTATGATCATATAAGAGAGAGGAAAAATAGTTTTCTTCTCCGAGCAATAAAAGATATACAGCCGTATGCATAGTCAATCGCCAGCGATTCCATTGAGATTAATCCCGGCGATCTCTCCGGCGAGCCGCCGGCGAACGAACGGAGCATGTTTTGCTTTGCATAGTGGAGCTCTCGCCGTTCTCCTCTCTGGCGTGTCGCTGGCCGAACCGATTAATCATGCGCTGTCATCACATAGGATGACAGGTGAATAATTTGAAAACAGGGTGCATTGTAGCATTGAATTGTAATATTTGAAAGTTACCAAATCTTCTAAAACTTCACTATATATAAGATAAAATGGCAGTGAAATATACAGCTGGCGATAAAGAACTTTTTCTACAGATACTTGCGAAATTTCCAATTATTGAAAATAAACAAACGGATGCCTACAGTATCGAGAAAAAAAAGAAAGCATGGGGAAACATTGTAGCTGAATTCAATATTGCAGCAAATGAACAGGTATAATAATATTGTGTTGATGAAATTAGAAATTATACTTACCAAATGTTATTGGTTGATATATATTGTAGAGGACAGTGATTCAGTTAAAAAGATTGTGGGATAAAATGAAGCGAAACAGAAAAAGCATACTAGCTGATGAAAGACGGGAGTTGATGGCTACCGGTGGTGGACCACCACCACCGATACCTCCACCACAACCTGAAATTGACGACCTTTTGCCAAATCTGAATTATGAAATTCAGAATGTGGATGATTCCGATGGTATAATTCTAAGTAGAAATATGGGAGGTAGGTACCTACTAGACAATGTAATAATAATTAATAAATATTAAAGTCTGTCTTTACTATACTATTGAATGAACTTTTTAGTTTCAGTTGAATAAATCGGCGAAGAACAAAACGCAAGACAAGAAGTGAATGTAGAAAAAGGTAATTTGATTGTGCTACGAAAGTAGCTATTGATTGACACAGTGTGTCTCACTTCTCTTGGAAACACTCCCGTCTCTTTCGAATTTTTTGTACCATTGTGTTGTATTATTGATGAAGCTATGTTTGGGTACGATTTAGTTGCTCATGGTGTTGGGATGGGTAGAGCAATGTTATGAAACATATACATGGCTTTTCAGTTATTGCAATAGCAGTTATCAATAAATGGTTTTTATTTCTTTCAGACACATCAACTGCAACAACGAGTACTGAACAGCTAGTAACTGAAGACGTACTTCCAGTAATAGGTGTCCATTCAATTTTTCACTCATCTCATAATACTGGTTTGCAACTTACATTTTTATTACTCTTTTCAAAAATAGAAAGAAATTTGCACATGTTACATTGTGTATTTTTCTTTCATAAACATGTCAAACACTTGCCTGATAACGACATCTAGACAACAAGTACGAAAGTCTTTTTGCTCTTGCAATACTGTATCAATTGTCCAACATCGTATCAAAATTAAACATTATATGTACCAAAACTTTTCATTTTCGTACTTTTATGACTTTTCTGTATGAGCGTGAAGTTTGTTGAATGAAGCGTAGCCGAGTTCAACAGACACGCGGATACAAAAAAGCTCTTTACGAAAGTGTTTCATACAAAGTTTTTTTCTTCGGCAGTTATTATATTCCCAAATTGTAGCAATTATATCATTAATTTGAATGTTTAATGATATGAATTGTCGTCGTATTATCAAATAAAAACTTCCGAGTTATCTTTGACTCAAAATACTGTATTTTTCAAAAATGCATGAATGTATGAACAGTGTGTAAAAAGTTACTTTACGCACAGTTGATGATTTTAGGCACAGGTGATTTTTTTACGCACTTGTGCGAAAAATTATTATTTTACGCAATGTCAGCAGTGCGTAAAAGCTTAATTTACGCACTGCCGTAGAAAAAATATTTTTTTTATGTATTCAGCTATACCAACTATTGCCACTTCGAAAAAGGCCAAAAAACGACAACACAGTCATTTGGATGCAATCACAAATGCAAGGTTGCAGTTAATTCAGCGGGAAAGAGAGCACATCGAGGAACTGCATGCAATAAGGATCGAGGAGGCACATTTCGCAAGAGAGGCTGCAAGAATTCGCATGCTTCAGGAAGAGGCAAAATTGAAACAAATGAATGAACATTGAAGTTATTTATTTTCAGTTTTTAGATTAATGTTACAGGCGTATTGATAGAAATTCATACAAACATACTACATATGATTCAATGTTTCCGTTTGCTTTAATTAAAATAGTTGTCAACTACAGTTTGTCTAATCAATGTACCCAAACCTCCGTTGCCTCCAGGTAACGGCATTACAGGTATATCAATATCAATGTTATCATTACCTGGTTCACTTATGTCTACGAATTCGCGCTGCTTAGTAATTGCAATATTGTACAGAACTGCACAAGCGACAATTATGGAGCATGAGGTAGATACTTCCGTGGCAAGGACACGCGCTAAACAGGGAAATAAACGCTTCAGAACTCCGAAAAGTCGTTCCACAGTATTTCTTGTTCGTATCTGTGCTCGGTTATATCTGATTTGACCTGGAGTATGCGTTTGCCGAAATGGCGTCAACAGGTATGGCAAGCAGGAATATCCGGCATCTCCAAGTAAATAACCAGGAAGTTCTCTTCTTTCAAATTTTCGTTTCACTGAACTTCTATTGAAAATGTTACTATCATGATAACTTCCTGGATATCGTGCCACAATATCAAATATTTCCAAATTAGGTCCACCTACTACTTGTACATTAATTGAAAATGTTCTTTTCCTGTTCCTAAAAAGTTCTGCGCGAAGACCTCCCGGGCTAGTGATAGGTATATGGGTGCAGTCGATGCACCCCATAACATTGGGAAAATTAGCAATTCTCCGAAAATGCCTTTGACTTTCCTGTACATTTTCGAAAGTTTCTGGAAATTTTATATAAGTTCTGCTATTTGAGGCAATCCGTCGAGTAATTCTTTTTATTACACGGCTAATTGTCGATTGATGCAATCCCCTCAGGTCTCCACAAACTATCTGCAAAGAAATTATAGTAAATATTGTCTAGGGTGTAATTTGAGATTGCTCACTTGAAAACTGCCAGTTGCATAAAATCGCAATGTCAACAGGACACCTATTAGTATAGGAACAGGTAACCCTCTGTTAGTCATTGGTTCTCCATTCACGAACATTGGTAATATGATATTTTGTACCACATCTTTTCGAAATCGGTATCTTGCTTTGAATTCCATTTCGTTGTATTTGTCCATGGGATTTTCCATATCACGAATATACCTACATTAAATTCATTATTATTTCTAATTGACATACCTACGTTATCATTCAGGTTACTCACCGACGAGGTATGTGTATTTCTAAATCCCAAATATCTCTATTCGCATTATGCAATATATATAAATCACGATCCATGACTGAAACACCTTAATTGATTCAATAAACAGACTTTTGTCTAAGAATGTAAGGTTTGGAAATTTGACGGAGATGCTTCTGACCGCTTCCGTCACATCGCCAGCGTTTCGCCAAAAATGTGACTTATCGCGTAGTTGTCACTTTTTTGGAGCTCGACTGTGCATTATAATTCTTGTGTAGCGAGCGGCGAAACTCTGGCGAGTCGCTGGCGATTGACTATGCATACGGCTGTTAGAGATGCCATTTCTATATGCACAACACACATTTGTTATAAAAGCCACATAACACTATCGTTTGTTACAGATTGTGAGTGAAGGGTAACCTCCGAGTTTGGAGGGGGAGATTTGTTATTGTTATGGTACCCGGATGTAAGCTTAGAACCAGTGGCGTCGTGATACAATTTTTTCTTGATACAATTTTTGATTAAAAAAAATTGTATAATCAGACACGGTCGGTGACCTTTTCGAGCTGCGGATATTAGCCGCTTTTTTAATTTTTTATAAATTCTTTAAATAGAACTCCAATTAAAATGTTATATTCAAATTCGCATTATCTATCTTTAATCACTAATCCGCACGTCCATGAAATCCAGCTAAGATTTCTGCCGTACTACGGCAAGCCGTTATAATTTTCAAATGTGAGAGCAGTGTACATCATTCCACCAAGGACCCCTATGATGACCACCATTTTGAATGGTTTGAGTAAAGCCTGCAGAGTTCAAAGAGTAGATCTCGATATTTAGTCCGTTTTTCCTCCTCCGTTGTATATTAATATTATTTTAGATTAAACACGTTTTTATTAGTGACATTTTTGTATAGTTTTACTCTTTTGTCATTAAGGTTTCTATAAATTAGTGTTTCTTATTATTACTTATTATCTCATAAATAATGCTTTGACATTAAGAATTTCTTGAACAACAAATAATAGTTCATCTATCTGGGGCCAGGTAGCCGAGTGGTAAAAGCACCGATCTCTTCTATCACTCTGGCAACCAGTCGAAGGTTCAAACCCTAGCGACTGCAGCAGTTTGTCTGATGGCCCAAGAAAGTGCTAGGAATCGCACGTAAAAAGATAAGACCTCGTTAATCGTGGACTCGCACAAGTTTCGACTTCTGAGGGCTGCCGTTCGTAAGGGGACAACAGCTGGTTAAAGGAAAAGTCAATTTTAATTTAATCTCTCTTCTTGATTTTTTGGTAGTTTCGTGTACTAATCCCAATAACCATTATAACAAAGAGAATTGAGCTGTCAAGAGGCCAAATCAATATTATTCAAAAGTATTCCAAATCAATCATACCTGAGATATGGGAGTAACAACTAAAGAATCCATTCCAGTCTTAGAATTATAAACCTTTTGCTTCACAAAACCAGGATCTACAACATAGAAAATCCCGTCTATCGTAAGAGAAGTTTCTGCTATGTTGGTAGCAATTACCACCTTCCTACTTCCAGGTGGTGCTGGCTCAAAAATTCTTGTCTGCATTTCAGAAGGCAGTGCCGAGTAAACAGGTAATATGATCAGATCAGGAACATCAGGGCCTGGAAAGTCATTTAACAATTAGTCAACTATATAGTATCCCTACTGTATTGTATTTCTTTTGTGACTGAAAATAAATGAAAAAATAAATGAAACTGAATTATCGAAATAGTCAAAACACGCTCGTGGAGTGTCTTACAATGACATAATAGTTGATTCAGTTAAAATAGTTATTTAATCAACTAGTGTATTAATGATCGAAATATTTTAACGCGTGAGCGAAGGGAGCGCGTTAATTTTCGAGATCATTAATCGCATTTTAATATAAGAGTTAATTACAATATTTTTCCGTCTACCTACCTCTTGTTGAAATAAAGGAATTCTAATTTTTGTCTGGCAATGAAGCTAAAGATGCTACAGATTTCGCAACATCTGGCAACATAAATTTATCGTCAATATCCATTTTAGCGTCCATAACATCTGAATCCGTTTAATAATAATAATAGCTTTATTATTTTTTCATTGAAACATTGTTGATAAAAATATCAAATTATTTACAGAAATAGTGTTTGAATAAAATAGGACATATTAAAAAAAGAAAAAAGTTACATAAATCTACATATAAATGTATGTTATATGCGATATTATGGCAGTATGGCCTTCTCATAAGTATCAGGTTACAAGCTATAACAATTCTCTCGGAAAAGCTGATCTTTGTTATCAGCATCCGCAGAGTTCCACGATGGGAACTGCTGATGCTGAATCAACGCTCTGTATTGCTATAAAAGACAGAACACGAGTTCGCTAGTTCAGTTCAATAAAGCTCGTTACTGTATCAACTCGTATTTTTGTAACGGTTGTACAAACCACCTCGTATATTCTTTTTAAAAAGTCCTCCTCGTAATTATCGAGATAACATGTATATGAAAATTGACATGCACATTGTTCAGAAAATATCAATCAATCAATCAAGATATACTTTATTGTCGGAACAATCAAGTTCTTAAAGACAAAGTATGAGTAAGTGAGGTATAACTAAAAATAAAAATAGGATAAAAATAACAATATGACACAACTACATCTAAATAAATCTCTAAAATATGGTGTATACAGATATATGGTTAACGGAAAAAACAATTTCAACAATTTTAACAACTTGGCTAATGACCATAGCAGTCGATGCCAAACACCAAAGAAAAAAAAAATATACAGGGTGTTTCTTAAGTACGTGTAGAAAATTCAGGAGCGTGTTGCTGACATCAAAATAAGAAGAAAAGTTCCCATAAACATATGTCCGCAAGTTATTCGTTTCTGAGATACAGAGTGTCAAAGTTGAATTCTTATTTTTATTTTTTGTGAATAATTTCAAAATGATTTTGATATTTGGGTAAAGTTTGGTATCTGGGAATATTTATTATTTAGTTTGTGTAAAATATATATTCTTGCGAGCAACTGTTTTCGAGTTATTGAGATTTGAAATAATCGATGCAAGTGATTTTGAATGACACGATTTTTAAATTTAAAATAAACTCAATTAGAAATTAGTTTTTTCACAATTAACATAAAATTTGATTTTGTCATTGAAAAATCATCCCATATACCAAACTTTACTCGAATATCACAAATATTTTGGAATTTATTCACAAAAAACAAATATAAGACTTAAACTTTGACACTCTGTATCTTAGAAACGAAAAACTTGCGGACATGTGTTTATAGGAACTTTTTTTCTTGTTTCGACATCAGTAACATGCTCCTGAAGTTTCTACACGTACTTAAGAAACACCCTGTATATATAGGATATTCGAGAAAATACAAACAGTGGTAAATAAATAAAATAAAATGTTGATTATAAACACAAAACATGTAATGTCTAGGTACATATAAAAACTAACAAATATTTTATTTTCTAAATTCAATCATAAGAAGTTCTGCAAGAGTTCCGAAATAATTCCTAAGCAAGGAGAACCGAGCATGTTATAGGTTTGAGGTAAAATAATCTTCTTTTTCATAGAATGATTGTGCTACCAGAAGGTTTTTTGTATCCCTTCTGAATTGACTAATACATGTTGTATCCTTAATGTTTATGGGAAGGTGATTGTACATTTTGATGCCGTTGTATATCATTGAGTTTCTCACAATATTGTTAGTCGATCTAGGTAATCTGATGAAGTTACTTCGACGTGTTGTAGTGAAGCTCATGGGTTTCAAGGAGATTTTGATCAATCAATAATTGAAAATATTTTGTTGAAATGTACTTTGAATTTCGAAAATCAAAATTGAAAAATTAACCCCTCCCGAAAAAAACATCCCGAGTGCGCCCCTGTTCCTCGTGCTAAGGTTAATTTAAAACAAAGTGAATACTCACCCAAAGATTTCATCCTCTCGTACAATATTTCACAAGCAGTATCAATTTCCTCTTGTCCAGTCAAGAACAAAAGAATATCGCCCGGAGGCTCTCTCAAATGTATCTGCATCACAGTTATCAAGCTGGCATCCAAATAATCAGTCTCCGGCTCTTTCGTGTACAAAACCTCAACAGGAAACGTCCGCCCGGGAATGGTAAATATGGGAGCTTTAAAAAAATACTGAGAGAACTTGACGGCATCTAGAGTAGCTGAAGTTACGATGAGTTTCAACTCCTCTCGTTTCAGCACGGCTTGTTTCAGCAGCCCAAACAGTACGTCGGTGTGAATTGTCCTTTCGTGAGCTTCATCCAACATTATGACCGAGTACTGTTTCAAATCCAAATCCATGAGACACTCACGCAACAACATCCCGTCTGTCATGTACTTGATCATTGTTTCTGGACTGGTGCAGTCCTCAAAACGTATTGTATATCCTACTTCCTGTCCCAATCTGCACCCGAATTCTTCCGCAACTCTCTTTGCGACTGACATGGCAGCCACACGCCTCGGTTGAGTACATCCAATTTTACCCCTGGCGGTGAATCCTGCTTCGGCGAGATACTGAGTGATCTGCGTGGTCTTTCCTGATCCCGTCTCTCCGATAACAATCAGGATCTGATTGTCTGTAACTGCTTTCCGCAGTTCCTCTTTCAATTTGTAAATCGGAAGGGATTGTCGTTGTTCAATTATGGTCAAGTTTGTTTTCTTTCCGAATGAAGATTTTTTACCGCCTGAAAAAGTAAAACAAAGTTCAAAATTTTGTGAAAAAGGAACAAAACCGTATAGTTAAAGTGCCCAGCAAAAGTTTTACTGTGAAAACAGAGTTCTTTTGGGAGATTGTTTAGTAACGAACAGTCGTTGCCGATCGATGACGAACCCTTTACTCCCTTATACACCTACTACGTAGGCTTATTATGGCAAGTACCTGTCAGAAAACAACTACTCCCCTGGCTAAGACCACGACGGGAATTGAATTAAATCAAACAGATACTTGTGCAACGTTCCTCAAAGCATCAGAGGACGCAATTGCACTCTGTGGCCAACCAGCAGAATTATGTTTCGATTTGGACAGAGTACCACCTGCAGACTAGTTTCGAGGTTGTTGCCTCTATCAGTGCAAGGGTAGGTCAACACATACGGCACTGAAGCCATCTCTTCTCCGTCCAAATCATTACACACTCCGTTGCTTGGTCACCACTGCTTCACGCGGTGAAGCGGTTTCTAGGCCGCTCCACCTATCGAGCAATATTTCCGAGTAGCTAAAAGATGATAAGATATCGCTACTTCACAATAACTAACTGGAAACCCAAAACAGTTCTTGCCTTCTAAACCTCAGGTAATCATTTATTCCAGAAGGCCAAATGTCTTTTTTCTCTAATATTTTCATGTCGCTAAATCTACTCTCGTAAGACGAGGTTACACCAAAAATCCAATCCCATCATAATGAAAGGACTATCCACTCATTTCGACCCAAAGATGATCACGAAGATATAATCTCCGAAATTAGGAAAAACCCTTATAGGGACCAAACAATAAGACTAATACAAATTATTTATTACTGAAATATAGTATAAGGTTGGAAACATTTGGTTGTCTGGAGTTCGGAGATATACTCCGACATATTTTATACAGGGTGTTTCCGAAATTGGAGCAATAAATGAAATGGGTAATAGAAAACGAAAAATTAAAGAGGAATGAAAGAATACATTTTTCTCGAAAAAACCTTACCATGTAAGATATAGGACGTTGTAGTTCTCGGAAAATTCTGGCAAACTTTTGGGAACCTCTGGCTAGAGATCAACGGCCCACCTAGATGTTAACATCTGACTGAAGCGATGACAAAAAAATGCCGGCGCGTATAAATAACTTTGACAATGTTGCCGACGTTAAATGTTGAAAGATGGTACAGTTCCCCTTTAAGGGCAAAGCTCGCGAGCTAATCGATTTAGGGTCTATTGCTTGTCGTGGTATTCTTCGATCATATCGCTTCTTGCATTCATTAGGATATTTGTGACTATTTTACGTGCATATCAAAGATGAATTTTGGTCAAATCGTTTGACGAATCCGTTCGTTTTATGTAGGTAGGTACCTAGGATTCTTGTTGTGTTTCAGTATTCAACTGCATTCGTATTTTCTTTACCTACATCTCTGTTTTTCGAAATTCCTACAATCCCTATTATAGAGCAAGATCCCAGGGCCGTCAGATGTTACTTATTTTTAAATGAACGAAATGTGTACGATTGAGTAGTGTTAGTATGTACTATGTTCGCATGCCTACCTGCTAGCTTGTCCAGATGACCATTCTTCAGATATTAGGGAATCAAGGTACGTAAAAACACTACTTCTCGTTAGGATTTCCTTATGAGTAAAATCCCAGGGACTTCAGACATAACTTATTGTTGAAAAGATGAAGACTTAGGTCCTGAGTGATGTCTCATGTACTTTTAATACCTGCGTGCTTGTGGAGTTCGCTCTGTGACACCTGGGCAGGTACCAGGTGAGAAAGGTAACTAAAAATAAGAGTTACTCAACTTAAATTTGTGTGGCTGATTTTCATGTATAATTTGTTGAATATCACTCTGAAGTAATTTGTGGAGCTTTAAACCGTTTGACAAAAGTTCTGGTCTATGGAAAGCGTCTGACACTTTTGAAATTACTTAAGAGTGATATTCTACAAAATATATATAAAAATCAGCCATACAAATTCAAGTTAGGTACCTGCCCAGGAGTCACAAAGCGAACTCCACAAGCACGCAGGTATTAAAAGTACATGAGACACCACTCAGCCTTCATCTTTTCAAAAATAAGTTATGACTGAAGGCCCAAGGATTTTACTCATAAGGAAATCTCAACAAAATCTTTTATTTACCAAAATTCTGTTTTCTTTTAAATTTCTTTTTGAACAAAAATCCTCTCAGAGTCGAAGCCGTTCCGTGATGGCAAACCTTAGTGTGATGCGTCTGCTGGGTTTAAAAAAAATTGTTGGAGACGAGATTTGAACTCGGAGCTCCGGGGTGGTAGCTAGTTACTCTGTCCACTGATCCACCATAGGTTACAAAAATAATTCTGTAGACTGGCGATTCAACTAAGTGAGTAGTGTTTTTAAGTACCTTGATTCCCTAATATCTGAAGAATGGTCATCTGGACAAGCTAGCAGGTAGGCATGCGAACATAGTACATATTAACACTACTCAATCGTACACATTTCGCTCGTTTAAAAATAAGTAATGTCTGACGGCCCTGGGATCTTGGACTCACCACTATGGAAAATGTCAGTGTTGTTAGGTATTATACGCATACGTCATTTGAAGGTACTTTTCCAGGAACTCGATATTTCAAGCGGATAATAGACGAAAATTTTGAAGCAATTAGGTAGGTAGTTGAACTTTAAGTACCGGCTGGCATTTTGGCCTACAAAACTAAACGGTTAGAGTTCAATGAGGCGGGATCAAACATGGAAGAAAATGGGCGGAGCGATCTGTGTATTTTTCAATTTGTGGTAATGATGTTCACAATGTCCACAATAGATTTCAGTCGGATATTGTCGTTCATGGTGGCTCTTGTTACTTACGTACCTATGATACCTTTGAGATTGAGATAGTGTTATTGTTTGAGTTTCAGTATCTGTGATTTTATTTGCTAATCCTGAGGTTCATGACCAACAACAATGGAGTTTTATTTGTGCACGTGTTTAATGTCCTGAGTTTTTACAATGGCCCATGCACACGTTTACGGAAATAATGAACTGATTGATTCCTCATTTATGGGGAAGGAAACACATCAAAATTCTGAGGCAGCATCCCGTCTTTATGCAGAACAGTTTCCTAATCGTGTCCATCCCGCTGGTCATAGGTTTGTAGCACTTGTCCAAAGGGCTCGAGATATAGGTGAACTAGGCACACACAGAGGCCAAGATGCCGGTAGAAATAGACCTCGCAGAATAATTAATGTTGAAGAACAAATTTCGGACATTGTTGCAAATGATCCAACCTCAAGTACCCGCGGCATCGGTCGTCAGTTAGGGGTTTCGAATAAAGTTGTCAGGAGGACTTTAAAGGAGGATATGCAGCATCCCTTTCATTATCAGCGCGTGCAGTCGTTGCAGCGAGAAGATTATCCCCGAAGAGTTAATTTCTGTGAATGGATACTGCGTCAACATGAACTGAATCAAAATTTCCTGAAGGAAATTCTATTCACCGATGAGACGACATTCACGCGAATTGGTATTTTCAATCATCATAATTACCATCATTGGGGTGTTGAAAATTCACATTTAACCTAACAAACGAATTTTCAACATCGATTTTCTATTAATCTTTGGGGTGGAGTGGTGAACGGAGTTTTAATAGGACTTCACGAGTTGCCGCCAAGATTGGTCGGGCTTTCTTATTTGGAATTTTTGCGAAACGATCTGGATGAACTTTTGGAAGATCTGCCATAGGGAATAAGACAGAGAATGTTCTTTATGCACGATGGAGCTCCTACTCATTTCCGTGTAGAAGTTCGAGAATTTTTAAATGGAGAATATCCACAAAAATGGATTGGCCGAGGAGGGCCTCTACCGTTGCCACCACGTGATGGACTTCTTCGTATGGGATTTTTTGAAGAATTTGGTTTATGCTCCACCAAACTGGAATATCGGGGACCAGGAAATTTTACGCGAGAAAATGAACAACGCCGGTCATTTCGAACACCTGTTGTGAAATCAAATTCCGTTTATTTTCAGTAACTTTTTCTCCCCTGTTATGAAATGAGAATGCCGCATTGTCCCCATTTTGATTCAAATCAGTGTTTTTATTTCGGTTCACTTCGAAGCCAAATGTAATAACTGGCAACGGTGCGGGAATACGAGTAATGAACACAATAATCGTGCGTGAATGAGTCTATTTTTGGGAGATTTTCAAGTGCTTCAGAAAAAAAGGTAAATGCTTTTTCTTGTGTTATTATGTCTCATAGAACACCCCATTTCATTTATTGCTCCAATTTCGGAAACACCCTGTATACCTATATGAAAATTTTGAGGAAAAACGTCACCGAAACAAAAAAGTAAAACGGTGTCAGACTAGGTCCAATGAAGCCATAAAGAAGATTTGGAGAGAGTATCTATCAGTAAAATTTTTGCCGATGGCCACTCTAACTAGTGTATCATATAACAAACCTATGACATGTTTCTTCCACTCTGGCAAGTCTTGCGATTGCAATCCTATCCCCCGTGCCATCGTAGTCTTCGATTCCTCTTCGGGAAGAGGGTCTATCCAATTTTTATTTTTGCCGGATGGTTGTGAATCAACTTCCTGTTCTCGCTGGAGCATCTTTTGTTCCCGCCTTTCCTTGGATAAAGCGGATTGCATCATTGCGGCCTGTGCCAAGGATCCATCTGGGTTTTTTACGATTCGCACTGGGCTCAGATCATGCACAGCTCGACCATGTCCTGAGAATAATTAGGTTTTAGTGGAGTGTACAAAGCAAACTATAAAGGGCAATTGTGGTCATCGGTTTCAGAATGTTCCAATAATAATAATAAATATGCTTTATTGTCAGAAGAAATCCCTTGTTGACAAAGCTAGAGGTCAAATAAATGAATATTTTGGGACCTTTGGTGTGAATACAATTCAAGAAAAAGAAACTACCCATACACCAAAACTACGTCACAATCACACTCGACGCACGTTTCGCCAACAAAGTTCCTTTTTCTTGGAAAGTAAAACAGATTAAAATTATGAACGGATTCACATAACACTAGGACAGTAAGAAAAATGCAATAAACAAATAATGTAGACAAAACAAACATCAAAATAATATACAAATATACAGAATACACAAAATATAAGACCACAGCATAAGTAACAATCAGCACTGACACTCTGCTTGGCGGGAAAAGTTCGCGCACACCCTTTGCGTCGATGAGTCCGCCATTTTGCGAACTGCCGGCCCGGTATAGCCAAACTTACTCATTGTGCTTTTATCTTTGCTGATGTTAACACGAATTTTCTTCTGCGACTTGTGACCAATGTTGTGTTTAATTCTGAACCTGAACCCTTTTCTATCATGGATTTGGAAATGATGGACAAATTACGAGGTGGTGGACACGTTTGTGCTGTGGATAATTGTAGAAGTAACAGTTCGAGAACCAAATTGAGTTTTTTTACTTTTCCAAAGGATCAAGAGAGGTAAAGTTATATTTCACTGTCATTTTGTTAGAAAGGGTGCTTATTCTTTTTGTAAATGGTAATATTATTTTTCAAAATGAAATTCATTCAGTGCAAAATTTGCTCATTACCTTAATTTATTTAGGGCAATAGCAGATATTATTTCTCAATGCTTCTAACAGGACATATGTTGCGAGGAATATTATTATGGTTGATTTATGCACGCCTTCCTATCAAAATAATGATGTGCTCCAGCAAAATATTATGAAATATACTTGCGGATATTTGATTAATAAATCATTGAAAATTCATAGTTGTAAAGTTTGTATAAGCTATTCCAAAACACATTGTGATTTAGATGATGAATCTTTGTATTGCTATTTTAGAGCATTTCAAAATGGAAGTCTTGACACCTTTGGGAACTTACGGATGCCCAAGAATGATTTTGTTTATTTCATTTCCTCCTTGGAAGTATGCTTTCAAAGCAATTTTGAAAAATTTATTGTAGAAAAAATGTAATTGAAGGATTTGTAACTGTTTTTAAACAATTTATGTATACCCACCCATGTGAAAACTTCCCAATGTCACACCTCTTGAGGTTATATGCTAGGTTAAGATTATTTTATACATTGAAGTATGTTAATAGGAATTTCAAATCTCAGAAAAAATATTGAGAAGAAAAGAAGAAAGAACAAAATTATAATATGGAGACATGAATAAATATCTGAAAACGGAATATTGGTATTTATATTATTTTCCTTTGATAGTTGCTATCAGCTGGCTACCTCCGAAAACCTGAAAGCATCCCTACTAGTGAAATATTTCAATCGGGGGTCGATCAGATTCTATGAATATTAAAAAAGCACCCCACAAATAATGTGTAAAAGCTACTTAGATTCAGTTCAGTTTTGTTTCGATAATTTATATTTCTGAAATAAAAATGGAAATCTTTTAAATGAAAAAACTTTATATACAAATACCTACATCACACGAATTATTACATCAAACGAAATTCCTTCTAATATTCCATGATTAGAAATGAATACATTTTATCAGTCATATCGATGCACTTTTATTGTTTTTGCCGCCTAATAGAAATTTCCGGAAAAATAGGTGGTTCCATCGCTGCTGACGTGCAGTGTATATCACGAAGGATGGCCCCTTTTGTACAGTGAGTTCATTTCTAGTGTATCTATCGATCCTGAAAATTTCATGATTCTTCGTCAAAAATTACGGAACATACAAGGTTGTTATCATGAGAAGTGAAACACACTGTATATTTCAAAAGACTTTGGTGAACTGCAACTCAAAGTGAAGTCACAATCATATACGTACATTTAATTCAAAGAATTCTTCAAGCTGATTATCCCTGAATACCATTGCAAAATAAAACAACCTGTTTTTAAATACAAAAAATTATTTGCCCAGGAAAATTATCAGCATAAGAATCACTTTTATCGATTTTGGATCCATTCATATATTTAGAGAGATTTATCGATTTTTTTTTAAATCTGATCTGGAAAATTTCGAGTGCGGATCTGTCCGAAATCATTGCGCGAGTCCTGCCCTGGCATCAGCACTTCCCAACATGGCGTCTAGATACTTTTCAACATCAAAGGCGGCACGGCCAAGAGTCAATGCTGATTGTTACTTATGCTGTGATAAGACAGTTACAGCTATTTGCACCGGTTCTCCTTAATAACAAAAAGTGAAGAATCAGCTTAAGGTACAACTTAAGGTACAACTTAAGGTACGACTTAAGGTAAAGATGGTTTGCACCGTTGACTCCTGGCCTGAACTTTAGCTGAGTATTAGAAATATTTGGCAACAGCGCAAAAATGATCACGTAACCAACGACGAGACGGTGAATAAAGTTATCAGTTCTGACTAATTTGACAGGCTGGCGGAAGGATGGCATGTGATTTTGAAAATTTGTCTCTATCGGAAAACTAGCCACAATATCGCCTAGAGAGCTGCGTGCATATTAGTTAACGAATGCAGTTTATTACCAACCCTAATCTGACCCCTTAGGTAAGAAATAACATCCATCCAAAATGTTAACGACATGAAGATGTTGTTAACAATTTTGGATGAATGAGAAAAATTGAAAAGACTCGCCATTCTATTCTTTGAGTACAAAGCAACAGATTAATTTTAAGTTCGTAAGTAATATACATTAACAATATACCAATAGACATTTTGTATTAGGATATAGGTACACTGTTGAATCTGAAAATTATTTTTATACTTTCACATCATAGGGATATTCAATTTCAGCCTCAATTAGGTAGTATATAGAGAGCTGTAGGTTTGGTCGCATCAAATCGCAGAAAAAATGTAAGTTCGTCAAACATGCAAATGATGTACCCTAACGTACACTTGTCTAGGCACATCATAAAAAATTTGATTCAAATTCTAGGTCGTCATCATCTAATATTGTATGTGACATTTTCAAATCTGATACAATCAGATACCCACAAAAAAACAATCACATCAGCAAAATCCAGGAAAAAGAGCTAGAAAAACTTTAAACATCAAGGAAATAGGGAAATATTTTGTGTAAAATAGTGAGGTTAAGTTAAGCTTGAAAAATCTGAGGCTTATCTTGACAAAGGCTTATGTTGTCCTCAAATAGCGGTGCAAACCAAAATCGTAATGTAAGGTCCACTTAAATCATAAGGCAACCTTAAGTTGAACCGGTGCAAATAGCTGTTAAACCTTCAGCAAGTACATAGCAGTACGAACAATCTCCAAATGTTGTTAGGTAATCCGAAAGATAAAATTCCAACTTTAGAGAGATCAGGAATGTATGAAATTAGCTGTCAAAATTGCGATAGTGTATATTATGGCCAAACCAAAAGATCTACGAATGTTCGTTTTCGCGAACATTTGGCACATGCTAAATAGTCGCGAGAAAATCAAGTGTTGCATCATTTATTAGAAACTCATCAAAAAATTAATAAAGCCTGTTGATGATTACAGAAAATTAGATTGTTATGAAAGTATTGCTATTCGAAAAAGAAGCTCGAAACCCTTGCTTGATAATGATAATGGTCCATTAAATTCCAAACTATTTGATTTGATACCAGTAAAGGAATAATTAAGTGCCGTTGTTGTATTGTTTATTGGGTGGGGTTGTACCTGTCCATCAGGTAGGGTTACTTCCTAGTAAACAGATTACCTCATGGTAATTAATTATGTAATATAAATAAGACTGGTATGACGATTTACAGTTAGTTTAGTAATCCATACTGATGAAGATAACTTTGTTATCGAAATGCGCATCTAGGAATCAAATTACTTGTGTGGTGAAGGGGTATAATGCTTTTTGTTCTCAGTTAATATAATGAATGGAGGAATTCGTCCAAGGAGTAGTAGGGTCTCTCAGAGAGAAAATTTTTCTAAATTGTTTTTCATTCAAGTTTGTCGATCTAATATCAACTGGTAAGTAATTATACATCTTGCCACCATTATAGAAAATAGAGTCTCTAGTAAGATTTTTAGTTGGTAATTTATTTATTTATTTATTTATTACAAAGTAGGGATACAAACAAACAAAATCCAACGAGTATTCTCTTATTAGGTTATCAAGTAGTGAGCTAATATAACTTACATAGTAAACATTATAACTGAACAATATATGAACGATACTATTAAAACGTACGAGTGAATTTTTATCTGGTCAACGAATGCAGAACAAGGATTTCACGTATTTCTTAAAATTTAAAAATGAAAGTCTGAAGATTGCGAGTTCTGACCATTCTGCAAATAGGAGAGTTTAATCCTGAGTTTGTTCTTCTAAAAGGTGTGTTAAAGGTTTCATGTCTTCTTAAATCTCTGCTAGGTGTACTTAAGGATATTTTGGACGATAGTCCGGGACAATCGATGCGGTTGTTGAATATTTTATTTAAGGTCTGACATGCTTCTTCTATCGGTGAGAGACAACATGGAATACTTTCTGAGAATTGGACGTAATTATTGTTTACTGTTATCTGATTTACGAGCTAGTTGTTTCACAAATTTACTCTGGATGCTTTCGATTCTCTGCTGAAGTGACATATTGGGGACTCCAAACAATTGAATCAAAATTCAATTTACCATATATGAATGCGTAATAAAGGTTCAAGCGAGTTTTGGCATTCGTGAAGTGTCTAGTGTTCCTTATTATGAATCCCAATAAGCGATTACAATTGAAGCGTCTAAATGCAAAGGCCGATATTTCACGTATAACTAGTTTTGAGTAAAACATAAAAAACCTGCCTCGACCTTATAACTTGATCATTCAACTTGAAATTTTGTCTACAATTCGCTATTATTTTTTTAATGATATCGGAGTTTTATCCAAAAATGTCTAATTCATTATTTAAAAGATACTTTGTTTGAAAAATGACACATGTCTGCTGTTGCAGCTGATCATTGGAAATGTCTGCTTTTGCACCTGAGTAAACTGCAATTATCCGGGTTTGCATCTTATGATAATAGTGGGAAACCAATATTACGGTAGGTGAAAAAATTTGGTACTGACGTGTGAAATATTTCAAGACAGGTAATTGAAAATCTTGTTTATGAGTATTTTAGTTGGTACACAGCTGTAGCAAAATAATTAACAAAACTAAACTCTTACTGCATCTTGTTCAGAATCCATTAAAATAACAATTTTCCACTGAATTATCTGCTTCTCTTTCAAAGGCATTTCTGAAGTGATGAAAGACGATCGTCGATCTTCCAATTCGCCTCTTATGTCTTATTATGAACTCGAGTTCATGTGACTAACGAAGTGCAACCTGATTCGTCCAAAGGCAAATGTCTGCTTCTGCATCCAACTTGTATGTGCATATGTCTGCTTTTGCACCCAGTGCTAAATTTAAGACGCCAATAACGGTTTGAAATGACTGTTTATGCTCATGGAGGTCAGAGAATTGTATTCCTAGTAAACTCCACATAAATAATGCATAGCTCACTAATTTCACTCGAAAAAGTGAAATGTCTGCTTTTGCATCTGACGCTTCAATTATTAACCATTTTTTTCATATAAGTCTTAAAAATCATTTTAGAATTCATAATGACTCCAAGATCACGAATTTCGTTCACTGTTTTCATTACATGGCCATAATAATACTCTTCCAGACATGGGGCCACTAATAATTGATAATAATACTAGAATAGAAGAAACAGATAGTATAAAGTACAACTTAGGTATTATGCTTGACAGGCATCTTAAATGGGACAAACAAATAGAATTCCTTGTGAGGAAATTGCGAAGTTTATTATCAAAATTCAAGTATCTCAAAACATTCATAGACATAAAAACTCATTCTTTATTTTTCATTAATATACTCTCAATTGAATTATGGGATTTTGGCTTGGGGAGGAATCATGAAATCCCACCATAGAAATCTTGATGTTCTTCAGAAATGGTTTTTGAAAATCATACATAGAAAAAGCTATTTATATCCAAGTGATAAACTGTACAAAGAATCAAATAAAATGGATATAAGACAATTATTTGGATACAACATAATGATTTATATCTACAAACATAAAACGAATATAAACTTCAATAATCATATTTATAATACAAGAAATAAAAATATTGTCACAGTGAAAAATAAAGTTTAAAAAACAAGGTCTCAGAAAAATTTCGAATATTTATTGCCATTTTACTATGATTTAATTCCAAATCATATAAAAGGGATCAAGTCATTATTCTCATTCAAAAAACAATTGAAAACATGGATTCAACAGTCTCTTCGAAATTTATTTCATGATATCTTTCACTTCAATTAACTCAGCTAGTTTATTTTTATTATCATTTTGTTGAATTTTAAAAGTTTACAAAACATATACCTACATGTAATTCTTACCTAAAATTTCTCGCAACAAGTTTTTAACTTCACGGGTATAATTGAACCGTTTATTCACCTTTTTATACAAATTGATGTAATGCTTTTTCATTGAATTTTGAATAAACTTTATTATTATTATTATTCTGTACTTATGGTCAGTTATATTCCGATTTCTTGTGAAGGTTATTGTGAGGCATTTATCGTAGTTCAAACTTTTTTGCATATTTCAACAAATGAAACCAGATCCTCTTGTAGTTTGTTACAATCATCGACATGTTTTATAGTACGATATACTTTCAGATCGTCGGCATATAATAAAAAATTTGAATTTTTGAAACTTTCACCATTATGGTTAATATAAATTATAAATAGTAATGGTCCCAAATGACTTCCCTGGAAGTTTCAGACTGTAACTATTGTTGTGGTTGACATAATGATTAGTAGTCAATTAAAATTTTGATTTATGTTTATTTACCAAACAGACCGATTCCAATATTAATAATGCTATAACTGTAAGTATTTTATTACTTGCGAATATATCATCATTGTATGATCAAGAAAGATGAATAATTTTTTGCTATGGTCATTAGCCATGTGTTCTGGTAGGCCTTGTTACTAACTCCATACGCCACCTTAGGAGCAGCACTGTTAATTGGAACGCAACAGTGAATCGTGCAGGACTCACCCTAGTCGAGCCACGAAATTTTAATAATTTAATCGGTTAAATTAAATTCAAAAATCCCAGCCCAACCAGGGTTCGAACTCCGGACCTTTCGACTCAGAGTCGGACGCTCTAACCACTGCGCCACGCCCCAACATAATAAATTTTATTATTATTATCTCTAAGGACTCACGGGGTCTAATTTTATACATATATCTAATGGCCCTTTTCTGTAAAATGAGCAATTCATTGAGAAGTGTTGATCTACACATTCCCCAAAAAGATATTCCATAACGTAGATGGGAATCAATAAGAGCGTAATATGCCATTTTGGCAGTTCCTAAAAATTCCTAGAAATTACTCTCACTCCATAACATCCAGAAGAGATCTTACTTTTGAGTTGTTTTACATGGTCATCAAATTTTAATTTTTATCATCTATTAGCACACCCAGAAATTTAGTGCAATCTTTATTTCCTATGACATCTTGACCAAAGGAAGGTTCATCAATTGCGCATCCATAATAATAATTATATCTTTATAGTCTTGAGAAACACAAGGTTTATAGACATGTCAAATCAAAATAGCACAATTGAAATCAGGCGAAATAGATCTTAAAATTTCACAATCAAAGGGTGGTCATCAATTAAAAAAAAATAAATACAAATACATACACATTAAAACAAATTAACACATCTGAAATTAGGTTACATACATGTTGTAATTTGAGAATTGTAATTGAGAAAGGATACTAAATGGGTTTTTTAATAATAATAATAATAAAGCGTCTTTATTCACTACAAAAAATAAATAAATAATTACAAAATTTGTGAGAAAAAAAATCATAGTATTCTTGCTTCTCCACAGTATAGTGGTATCATCTGCAATGAGAATGAATTTAGTAAGGTCGTTAAAATAAAACTGGAAGAAAATGTGTCCGAGCACAGATCCTTGCGGAACTCCTAATGAGATTTCCTTTTTATTTGATAGTTATGAGTTATGTTTTTTTAACCATCTGATATAGCCCAGAAAGATATGACTTGAACCATGTGAGAGTCACTCCTCGGCATCCGTAATTTTGCAGAAGCGTGCCCTGCGATATTTATGCAAAGCAAAGTATCGTGATCATGTCTTTGTTTTTAAAACATAAAATTTTAACAATTGTTGCATTTTTCATTCTCGAAACTGTGTGTTTGATAAACAAGCATAAAACAAAATTCACTATTGGTGGTTTGTCTGAATAATGAATTGAAATTGCCAATCTTACTTACTTTTTCAGCAAAATGCTGATTATTATCATATCATTGTTGATCATAAGCAAATCTTCAAATTTCTAAATTATTAGGTCCGTCGACATAGACCATGATTTTGACATGACTTCATAAAAAAACTCAAGTGGTGACAGATTTGTACTTCGTGCTGGCGACTCGATTTTACCGCGTCGTCCTATCCATCTGAGAAACCCCGTCTTTTTGGTATGATAAGTTTCCGTGGACTATACCGTTTCTCGTCGAGATAAAGATGTGCTTTTGTCCACAAAAATATTTTCATTGGTTTATCCAGAAAAATACGAATCAATCAAGAAAAACCTGTTCGGGTTGATACTATTTCTACACAGTTACCTTGTAAAAATGGCGGTTCATCCTCGACCAGCTCAATTTCTATATCAGCTTCTCCTCCGTCCTCATCTTTCGGTAACAATCCTGTGTCTTCATCAAAATCAGGCAGCTCACTCTTGTCGATACATCCAGATGCTATCATCTGTTTAATTTCCCATCTCTCAGGGCTAGAAATCCTCGTAACTCGCTTCCTTGAATCCTCTTCGCCTTCGTCGATGCTAACAGGGAGTCTGAGAACGGATGTGCTGTTCATCATTGGCCTATCTGGGTTTCTGTCTTTATCCTCTGGTTCGGCAGGCGTGTGAGAGTGTGGATTCAAATCTTTTCCAGTCATCTGACAGACATCTTTCATTGAAAGCGAGACTTTTTGGCCTGTCACAGTAAGTACTTTCACCTAAAAACATTAATAATGAATACATCGAACATCAAGGTCCATATTACATATACGAGGGTGGTAAAAACCAAGCTTTGAGAATGAATAACTTTATCTATTGGCTCACAAGGACTTAGAAGGTTAATAATAACATTACTTGGAAGACAAATTTTTGGAAAACAAATTGACGAAAGATAAACAAACCAAAACCATAAAACACAGTATCACAATCCCAACAAAAAATGAAGAATCCGTTGATAAAGAAGAAAACCCAAAAAAACCCAATAGAAGTAACAAAGGAAAACCAATCCTACAACACAAACATGAATCGGACGTTGCGGAAGCCCCCAACATACAGGGTGGCATACGCAACAAATCAAAATTTGGAAACAAGCCACAAACAGAAAACCAAATAATTGCTTTTAGACCGTCAGATAGTGACAGATTTAGGTGCCCCATTTTCACATACAAGCCTCGAATAGGGTTGAAATGTACATGGATGTTGAGTAAAATGGAGGGAAATTTACGAGTGGCTCCTGGGATGGAAAATCCGATTTTCCATAGTTTAACGCAAGCCGTGTTCACTTGATCATTAATTAATAGAACCTGGCTTCGGAATACCAAAGGCTTGAGTGTTGTAGGTTGCTAAAGGGTTAAAATAAGGGCGTAATCTTATAAGGAAAAATCGAGATTTTAACTGATTTTCCCTCACAAGCCCATCGAAACTAGACCGAAAAACATAATGGCTTGAGTGGCGCGAAAATTTAATGGAAGTTCTTTTTGATTTTTCTATATGTCCTCCCCAGGAGCCACTCGTAAATTTCCCTCCATTTCACTCAACATTGATGTACTTTTAAACCCTATTCGAGGCTTGTATGCGAAAATGGGGCACCTAAATCTGTCACTATCTGACGGTCTATTTGGAGAACGAACAAAGTAGGCTTATTTTGTTAAAATTGTTATTTCCGTCAACCGATTGCACCCCTACGAGTAACCCTCGGAAGTCTTCGAGAGACTTGTGTGAGCTAGGGAAGACGTAGCCCTTCCCTTTCAACGTGTCATGCCATGCACGAGACCGATGACCATGCAGGGATTTGAACCCTCGACCCTTCGCTCCAAAGGCGAACGCTCTACCAGCACGGCCACCACGGCACGATAGACATCATTAATTTAAATGATAAAAATGAGAGCCATGAAGGTTTTCAAGAGGTGGTACATAGGAGACATAAAAACAAAAATAAAAGTAAAATAAACATTGGCAGTGGCGAAGGTGATAATAATTTCCATGGGCAAAATGATCAACACAAAAAGATATGGTTATTCATAACTAAAGTCCCCGATGACAAAAAAGAAGAAAACATAAAAAACACATAGAAACACAAACAGAACAATTGCCAGAAAAGTATGACATTGAAGTAAAAAAACTCCCGACACTAGACACTAAGAGTAATAATTGATCATTAATGATAGGTGTAGCACAGAATCTGAAGGAACAGATATATGATCCCAGTTTCTGGCCAAAAAATATTGGATCTGAGCGATTAAACTTCAGGAAAGGCAATCATTTACTCAACAACCAAGACACAAAGGAGAGAATCCAATTCAGCCTGATACTATTTTAGGAGGAAATACAAAATAAATTACCCCCAGATAAAAAATTTTTTGATTCACCCAAATGTTCAGTCTTTGGGAAATTGCCTCAACATGATGCAAATGCCCAGTAATATGTATTACTATAATGGCTTCAATTCAAATAACTTTATCAATACGTCTGGGGTTCCACAGAGTTCAAACCTAGGTCTCCTTTTATTTGCTTTATTTATCAAAAGATTATTCTTTGAGGGTGACATGAAATTATTTTCTTTAATACAAAACATGGATGATTGTGAGGCCCTGCATTTTGAAATAAATAGAGTTCAGCAATGGTGCGAGGAGATTAAGCTTTATTTGAATGCATCGAAATGTGAAAGCATGAGTTTTACAAGAAAAAAGTTTCCTATTTCATTCAACTACAACGTAAAAAACTTAATCTTGTCTCATTGTGAGTTAATAAAATATCTTGGCATTTACTTCGATAGCAGCAACTTAACATTTGGTCACCACATTTCAGTAAAAGTAAACCAAGCTCTCAGATCCTATGGCTTTATATTAAGAAATTACCTCATATGTTGTTAGACTATCTGCTTACTTATTATTACTTCCATTTGACCAAAAAGTTAAAATTCTAAATGCTGCCTAAAATGAAAAATATTTCCTTACCTTCACTTTGCTTCCTCTAGAAACAACTTCAGAGACATTGGTCACTCTTCCCTCCGCTCGAAGCTGTGATATGTGAACTAATCCTTCCCATCTCCTTCTAAGACCTTCTAACTGTACAAAACAACCAAAAGGCACAATATTGGATACTTTTCCGGGGTAAATCTAAAAATGATCATTGTAAGTCTGAATTTCTGTAAAATAAATCATTCAACTGACCTTACCGGGAATAGGGTCATCCTCAAACTCTGAACTATCTCTTTCTCCTCTGAACTTGTCACTTTTTTCTCTCTTTTTTTCTCTTGATTTATTCCGTAGTTGTCTCTCTCTTGATACACTTCTTTGTCTTCTACTTCTAGATCTAGTTCTACTTCTTCGATCTCTAGATCTAGTCCTATCATTTCTTTCTCTAGATCTGGTCCTATTATTTCTTTCTCTTGATTGTTTATATTCTTTTGACCTATTTCGAGATTTTTTGTCTTTCCTAGTATATTTATCGTGAGATCTGGATCTTCGTCTCCTCTTAGCTGATCTACTTCTTGATCTCCTGTTACTTGGAGAATGTGACTGATCTCTTTTATTTCTGATTTTATCACCTTTACTTTTGCTCAAGTCTTCTTCGTTCTTTGAAGGCGCATCTGCTTCAAACTGGTTCATCATATCTGCAACAATATCAACATCATCGGTTTCTTGCAGGTTTTCTTTAATTTCAGAATTGAATAGAGGTTTCTGAGGTTCATTTGGAATAGCTAATCCTGGAAACTTGTAAGCCATCGCATCTTTCTCAATAATAGCAGTTTCTTCCTTGGATTGGTTCTTTTTGGGTTTCATGTGTTGGATAATACGTAGCAGATTAGAGATGAAAGAATCTGAAAATTCAGCGCCATTTTCCAGAAGTGCTTTCCTGAATGTTTGCAAAGTGTCGTTTTTTTCGGATAAATGAATAATAAATTCAGCTAAAAATCATATAAAATGTTATCGTTTTGAAATAACCTACAAAAAGATTTATAATCCTAAACCTACCCAAGTCCTTATCATTCATTCCAAGATGATTTTCCAATTCGGTACATACTTTAGAAACCAGGGAGAGGTATACCAACTTTTCTACTTCATTCATGTTTGTATTTTTTTTTTTTTTGAAAATCGCAACTTTTCAAACAAAAATAAAAACACTTCATCCACAGCTTAATAATAAATAATAGACGAGGAAAGTGATGACGTCA
Organism: Chrysolina oricalcia; assembly: GCA_944452925.2. NCBI lineage: Eukaryota > Metazoa > Arthropoda > Insecta > Coleoptera > Chrysomelidae > Chrysolina > Chrysolina oricalcia. The sequence goes on from OX101816.2 coordinate 16,968,160, forward strand.
CAAATGTAATTCTTGTCAAAAACTGATTCCAAACAAACTTCTGTCGAATTGACCATATTTCACCTGAAAAAGATGAGGGATTTGTCGTTATGCGGTTGGCACCACTTGCTGTCGATTTCAAGTCACCTGTCAATTTCAAATGTTTGTTATTATTATAAATTTGAAAATAAATAAAGTAGTCAAAGTAATTCACATTCACCAAGTCCTGCTGGATATTCAGAAAGCATTCGACTCTGTCTTGACATGGTAAAATTACTTTACTCGTACCTGATCAACAGGGTTTGCAAGGTTATGGTCAATGGAACCAGCTCCGCTATGAGGCCAGAGGCCGGCCGGAGCAGATGTGCCACAGGTCGAACTTGTCTCCACTCTTGTATTCGCTATATTCGCATGACTTTCCAATGTATGGTGCCACCAACACGGGTGTCTATGTTGATGACACTGTTCATGTTCATTCACACTCTGCATGGCAGCCGCTAGGATGGTAAAAGTACATCTTGAAAGGCTAGTCGTGCTGGGGTCCATGCAATTCATCACAATGTATTCCATCATAACGTCAAAGGAGAGAAATTTCAAAGCATCATAAAGTACAGGATCACATTAGAAATATACAGAAATCGTAATGCAGAGGAACGCACCCCATCATAATCGCATTAATTCTGAACGTAAAACTCCAGAACGTACTTTTTCACAACGTACATGTTCATAACGTACTTATAGAAACGACATCCGATCATATTCGTAACGCCTCTTAATCGCATTGTATCACAACGTCAACGTATCATATCGCTAAAGCACAGAATTCGTATTGCACAGAATTCGTACTGGATCATATTCGTATTGTGTAGAATACGTAATGTTTCAGAACGTATTCCATCATAATTTGGATGCGCGCGCATCAAGTCTGTCTCAACGTATTATAGTCGACGGGCCAACTTAAATATGTTCGAACCGAATTAACTACCACTAGGACATAATGCACTTGGTATCCTTCTCGATGAAATTGAAGATGTGATTACTACGCAGGAATCACAAAATCATTTCCAAGCTTTCAAAACTACTAACCGTTTGGCTGATCAGCATTTACTGTAGTGGAAGAAAATCGGCTGAAATACCTACATAATTGGAGAAAACCACGGCGTGGGCGACATCTATTATTCATTACTATAACCTAAAACTGAGGGAAAACAATATATTTGTCATTTACTTCAGTGGTTATAAATAAACAAGTTTAAGTGTTGTAACAACACTGACAAACAACACTGTTGTTTGTCATACGAAGTGAACGTTTGTTCAAGTAAATTGTTGACAATTTCTTCGTTATGACGAGTAAATCGAAAAAGTTTAGTTCGGTGCCTATGTGTAGTGAAGTGACTATATTTCAGAAAATGTTTCTATGCAATCGTTTCCAAAAGATTTGAAATCGATGAAGGAATGGATGATAAAACTGAAAATAGGCAAACCAGTCAGTAAATACATATGTGTGTGCAGTGAACCCTTCCTTCCTGAAGACTTTATATTGAGTAATATTATTTTGAAGTTTTTGTCAAGAATCTAACCAATAATGTTTTCAGATACAAGAAATTGAAACGACTGAAGAATGGGGTTATTCCATCCCAGAAGCTTCCTATGTCAAAGGCAGATCGTAAGATTAATCGATCCGATAGGGCAAAAGGTATATAGGTACATTTACCAACAATTGAAATTCAATCAAACATTTTTCAGCTTACGAACTGAAAAAAGAGATGTTTGTATTAATGAGTTAATATAGAAACTGAACTTGTACCTGACATTTCTATGGACGTCGAAGTAGAATCTGAGCTAGTACCTGCATTTTATTTGGATGAAGTGCTTCCTGTTGCAAAATCTGGAAGTCAGTATGGCACCTGCAAGATGCCAATCATAGCAGAACCATTACAATTTTTGCTGATATTTCCACATATAATCTTTTAAATTCAGTGCAATCTGATTATATTATGAAGTATTGACAGTCGTAACTGCTCTTGCGGAGTGTTCCATTAATTTTCTAATGGTGAATTCACAAGACATTCCTGATAATCTTTGGATGAGGATAGTGCTCGTGCTCACTTAATGAAGGTGTAGTAATTCCCTCCGCAATTCTGTTTAATTTGCCAAGAACATGTACTACATATTTTTATTCCACTCTGGCATTGCTTGCGAAAGTGTTGCAACCCCTAGTACACTGGCCCAGTAAGGAAAGCATACTTGCAAATATGCCAAAGTGTTTCGAGAAGTTCAAAAACACTAGGGTGGTATTGGATTGCACCAAAGTTCCAGTGCAAAAAAGTAAATGCTTAATTACCATCAGAATAAATAGATATTCACATTACAAAGGAACTCAGACTTTCAAGGTTTTAATAGGAATCATATGTCAGTCCTGGATATGGAGAAAGAGCTGGTGATGCAGTAATGATTGACAAGGGTTTTATGATTGAAAAAGAATGTGAAGATTACCTCATAAAACTGATTCAACCACCGTTTCTAAAAAAAAAAAATTCAAAAGAAGAAGCCAATCGAACTGCAGATATGGCTAGAGCCCGTATTCATGTTGAGACTCAAACTATATAAAATCATTTCAACTCAGATTGAGTGGTAGATGATTCCACATACGGATGAGGTTATGATTGTAATTGCAGGGTTAGTCAATTTGTCTCCTATTATGTCAATAAGCAAGAAATTTTGAATAAAATATTAACCAAAGATTTTTTATGATTTTTATATTTACTATTTGGTATCTGTTATTATAATCAACAAGCACAATGTGTTCATAATTACGAGAATTTATAATTAAAAAAAATCAATGTCAGCATAAGGTTAGGTTAGGTTTGAACGTGAGTGGGCCCGTATCAGGCCCTCCACTGCGGCCAATGGCCTATTGTGGCTCACCCTATGGTTATATTTCTCCCAGCATATCCAATCTCTTGACGAAATTGAGGAATGCATTGGGAGAACAATTTACCAGGTTTTCTGGCCTTACTGTCGTATCGCCAAATATTGAGAATCTGGTTCTGGCCGCTGCAGGGCATGTACACAGAATGTGTTCAGCCGTTTCATCATTCTCCATGCATAACCGGCACTGTGCATCTTGTGCAAGTCCGATTTTATGCATGTGATGTTTGAGTTTGCAGTGGCCAGTAAGCAAACCTACTATAACTCTGAGATGCGCTCTGCTGAGTTCTAGCAGTTTGTCAGAGTCCTGTTTTTTCCTTGTACAAGCAATAAATGCCTTGGAATGGGCTAGGCCCGGTAGACTACGCCAGTACTCGAGTCTTTTATTGTCTGCCCAAGCTGTTATGACATTCTTGGCAGTGCTATATGCTAAACCGATTACCGGTTCTGGTCCAGTGAACGTTGTTTCGGCCCCCCCTTTTGCTAGGGCGTCCGCTATTTCGTTACCTTCTAGGCCTGTGTGACCTGGTATCCAGACTAGGGTAACGTTGTTGCGTTGCGCCAGTCGGTTTAAGGTGTCTCTGCAGTTCCATACTGCTCTAGATTTAAAGCAGTTGGATTCAAGCGCTTTAAGTGCTGCTTGACTATCTGAAAATATTTTTATTGTTTTTCGTGTGTGGTGTCGATTTTCCAGCTCCCTGGCACACATTTCAATGGCATATACCTCTGCCGGAAATATCGTAGCTAGTTTGCCCATACTGAACGAGCGTTTCACTACTGGGTTCATCCCATATATTCCGGCTCCGACGCCTTCCTGAGTTTTGGAACCATCGGTGAACCAACGTTCATTTGCCCTACATAGGTTGGTTTCATTCCGGACCCAGTCTTCTCTTTCGGGAAAGACCACAGTGTAGGACGTGTGAAGGTTGACAGTTTTAGGCATGATGTCTGAGGGCATTCCTAGAATGTTGTGAGCTATTATGCACTCCAGCATGTCGCTGCCTCTCAATGACACATGCCTGCGGTAGACTAATGGCCGCTTGATAAAGTCTGTATGTTGCCCATCTTGCCTCTCTCTCCAGAACTATGTGGAGAGGAAGTAATCCAAGGAGGACTTCCATTGCTGCCGTTGGCGTGGAGCGAATGCTTCCAGTAATCGCCAGGCACGCTTGTCTCTGTAGTCCGTTGAGTTTAGCAATGGCCATTTTTTTATGTCCCTTGCTCCACCAGACTATAGAGCCATACGTTATCATTGGACGTATGACGGTCACGTACAACCAGTATACGTGTTTTGGTGACATGCCCCATGTTTTGCCACATATTCTGCGGCATGTCCATAATGAAAGGCTAGCCTTCCGGATAGTCTTTTCCAAGTGCGAGTTCCAATTAAGTTTTTTATCCAGGATTATTCCCAGATATTTTGCTTCACTCGCAAAAGGAATTGTTACACCATTGATGGAAGGAGGTATTAAATGTTCCAGCTTCCTTTTCCTGGTGAATGGTACTATGACCATTTTGTGGGGGTTAATGGACATTTCCTCCCTCTCACACCATTTATATATGGTATCCAATATTTCCTGAAGGACGTAGGAGATTGTCTCTTCGGATTTATCGTTTATTACTAGGACCAGATCGTCAGCATATGCTTGCAGATCAACCTCCCAAAGCGAGAGAATGTCAGCATAATAATTAATGATTTTTTTACTAATTGTGGATTTATGCAGCAGTCATAAGTAAGAATATTCTTCAGTGATTGGTTGGAATAAACGGACCAACCAATCATTTACAAAATATTCTTCCTTATGCCTTAAGACTGCTGCATAAATCCACCATAAACGTTTTCTCTTGGAAAATTCTGTTTTTGTAAATTAAGTATTTAATTGATAATTCAGTTATGTTATTTATATAAAATGTTTATTCCATTCGCCAAAACTTTAGTTTCCATTTCAGAATTCGATTTTCTGAGTTATGTTTGATTCAATTTGGTGTTCACTGTTGTTTTCAACAATTACTTCAAACGAACAAGTTTGTTTTATACAAGAACAGAGATTGTTAAATATCCTCTGATTCTGTACACTGTAGAAAAAAATAAGTTCATAATTTTTTTTAAATATGTAGGACCAGAACAACAAAAAACTGAAAGGTGGTTCTTTTCAATGCCAACTAACTTATTTTGATAAAAACAAAACTCAAAATTACTTAAACATAATTATAATTCCCTATTCATACAATACTGGTGAACCTTATACTTCAAATATTTCTCACTACTGACTTCTATCAAATTTTTAGTGAATACATTATAGAATTCCACTACAATTTCTATAAAATTATCAGAAAAAGACGAATAAATTAGGAAGTATGTGCATTTTAGTCCTAAAAGGGCCATTCCTCGTATCTGTCCAAACTCTTTCCATTCTTCCGAGCCCTGTTTATATTTCAAAGCTTTATTCACATCATCATGGCTTAGCTTTGATAACACATTTGCACAATTGTTTTGTGGGTACCACTCTTCCTTTATTTTCAGCTTTGTCATAAATTCTGAGTTCCTCCTTTAACATTTTTGAAATCTCTGATTCATCTGTCGAGTCTTCCATTGCAGTGTTTTCAACACCTTTCATATTCATACCACTTTCTATTGCCAGAACAGTAAAAAAACGAAAATAACCAAAGATAAGGACGTGAAGCTTTTTTCCTTTCCCCACACTTGTTTGATAACTGTGCAACTCAATGGATCCAGTTCTTCAATACTGAAAATGAAAGGCGTTATTTTGAGAAAAACAAATTCTGTACCAACCAATATCCGGATGGCCCTGCTTTACAACTACAAACACAAATCCATTGATCTGTACATGTTCCTTGTGGCCCTAATGTGAGTTTCACTTCATGAGGAGAATCTTTCAAATTCGAACTTTGCAGGCATAGGGCAAATATCTTTCTGGCAGTGTTCTCAACCTCCGGGAAATATCCCGAATTTCGGGAATCGTTGAGGCCTTCGGGAATTTTACCGGGAAATGAAATATTTCGGGAAATTAGTGGTGTTCAAGAATGTTTTGAATAATTTCTGGGCTACAGGGGTGCGATTACGAACACTCGATCCGTAGTTAGTTTGACATATGTCAGATTTTATCAATTATGAAATCGAATACTATTCAAAATATATTGCAACTTGAGTCGATATCAATGGTCTATATGATAGATATAATTCCATTCTATCTCTATTCAAAGAAATTTCATAATTTCGACTTCGTTTCGAATCGGGAACAACCATCGTTCTAGCCTACGTATCGTGACAGCTCTCTTATCGAGTGTTCATAATCCCACCCCAGCCTACAAATTACATTTCAACTGTAGAGGTTAGAGGTTACTTCTTCTTCAGCTTCCTCTAATGGCCTTAGCTGCCAGGGCTATCCGGCCAATGGTTAACGATTCGTCATTAAAAACCCAGCGAGGTCACAACAAAGAGGATACGTTAGATAATAGTTAGATGAAAGATCAAGGACACATATTCAACTTCTCTCTCTCTCTCTCTCTGTGTATTTCTTGGACCTTGCTTCCTAATGGTGCACTTGTCCAGCTCTTCCCCTTTGGTAAACGAGAATCCTTCTCGTCCCTACCAGGAGCTTCGTCGGATGGGTGGAGAGAGTCTTGCTCCACCCCAATTTTTTATACACTTCTTTTTTATATGGATTGCACGTGCAACCACGATGTCGATACCATGGCATGACGGCGTACTTCACAAACACTTATAAATTCTTTATTGCACGTACTATCGACGGCGAACATCACAACATATAACACATAACTTTAAATTTGTTCAATACACGTTTTAATTACGGCAGACATTCACACATAACCTCTTCACTTCCAACCTACACGACAGCCGGAAGCCCGGAAGTTGAATTGATTTCAACTTCAACAAAATTTTAACGACGAACATCTCATCCGGGGCCCTATTCTCAAATGTCGACTATCATATGTCTCATGCGACAAAATATGTCCATCGCCTTTTTCGAATATGCATTGAAATGAGATAGAGATATTTTATCGCATTCGACAAAGGCTAGTAGACATTTGAGAATCGTATCCCTGTCAAAAAAAGTCTTATTCGACCGAATTTCCATCGTTGCCAATTCTAAAAACTGTTTCAATAAAAAGTTTTTCAACATTCAAAAATTTGACTTTCAAAAGTGAGACGTGGATACAAAAACTTGCCGATATTGAAAAGTTACAATGTTCAATATTGAAAAATATAAAATATCCAATAATCATGTGGATACCTGAATGGAGGTTTGTTCATATTCTTGCATTCACAAGTTTTTGCGTTTCGACTTAAACGTCGAAAAATGGCGGTTTATGATGAATCATGATTCATATCATGTGATTTTTCAGTATTTGGGGTTAGATATTACTATATTACCGATAAATGATATGATGATTCACTGTCGACTCGCTTAAAAATTGCGAATATTCGCAAGGGTTTGAATGAGCCTTAAAGACTTGTTCATACTCTCGCGAATTTTGCAATTTTTCTGAGAATAAAATGGCTGCGAGTCATGCCAGACCAATCGTTGATACTGAACCATGCCGACACCCATTTTATTAGAAGAAAAATTGCCAAATTTGCGACGATATGAACGAGACTTAAGCCTGATTTTTTCTTTCAATTTTTCAATATTTAGGTGGTGAAAGTTTGTAATGGAAATCTTTGTGCCAACATAATATAAGAACAGAATATTCATTATTTTTATCAAATATATGGTGCATATTATGTTCTCATGTTGGCACAATGTACGCGAAAGTAGTTCGACATTTCGCCACATCCGGTACGACATCTAATGTTGAATTCTCAATGGGACAGGTTCGTTCAAGTTACCAAACTAGATTTTTCACGAAAAAACACTGCATCTTTCTTCAATGGGAGAGTTTCGTCCAAGTAAGCAACCTAGATTTTCCACGAAAAACACACTTTCTCTTTAATAGCAGAAATTTCTTTGGTATCATGTAAAAAAATTAAAATTACATCAGTTGCATGTCTTAGTTTTGGTCATGAGGTGCTCCAAATACATATTTTATGGACAGAAACAGTTTTCTGGGAAATTTTGTGAGTCATTTTTTGACAGTTAATAACCAGTCTATCTTAGAACTAACTTGTTTTGTGTTGCATTTCATAACAACACAATACGAATACATGATTTACTGGATTTTCTCTGAAATCGTTAAAAATGCTAAACACTCCAATGTAAAATAACCGGAAAATGAGCTTCTTCCTGTTTATAAGGTAAATGGGAAATTGAGAAATGAGATATAGATTTTTACCCATTCTCAAATTCTACTACCCTGCGTCGCATGCGACTAAATATATCCATCTCTTTTCAATGGATATTCAAGAAAGATTTCGTCGCATGCGACTGTTTTAGACGAAGAAAGTAATGACGTCACAAATGTCATTCTTGTCAAATACTGATTCCAAACAAACCTCCCTCGAATTTAAATCAGTCTGATAACTCCGATATTGCTTCCGTTAAGGTTTTTCAACTTCTTTTGACTGAGAAAACAAAATCCAAACAACCAAAAACAAACTAATGAGTAAAGCTGCAAATCATCAACAGAGAATGTCACCGAAATTCTTTGTTTGGAATCAGTTTTTGACAAGTATGACATTTGTGACGACACACTTTCATCCTCGTCCTCCTCAGAACTGTCAATTGTCCACTAAACCAAAAGTCTCATGAAATTTGGCAGCTGATCATCACTTATTTAGGGGTTCTTCAAGAGACACTGATCACCACTATACTGGTTCGTGCCAATATTCTGAGCTCCCTCCATTTAGCGGTAACGCATTTCTCGAATATTTGCCTAAAACTGTCAATATTCCGGACTCAATCACATAAGCAGCGCTAGTGTTTGGAGGAAGTTATTAGACGTTAAAGTCAAATAGTGTTCGAATATCAATTTCAAACCTTGATGTTTCGGAAGAAATTAGATGCAAAGATTTATTTTCACTAAATGTTTATGCGACCGAAAGTGATGTCATTTGAAATATTCATATTGTTCCAAACGAATGTATATTATACTGCATTTTGTCCCTATTTATTTCAGGCTGTGACCAGGTGCACGTGGATGTACAAACACCCATTTGTTTGTTTGCGGACACGTGTATGACGTCACTTATATTAGGTGCCACTAAACTCAATCATTATTCATTCATTCATCGGTTACCGAAGTTACTCCGTTTGGAGGATATCTATTCCGCTTGAATATTTTACACTCCATTACTCCAATAGAAAAATTACTACTCCAGTCGAATGGATGGATGCGAATATAGTTCGAAAAGGACAATCGCTTCGCTATTGGCTGAATGCGCTCGAGAGGGGACAGACAACGAAACCCTCTAGATAGATGTTTTCTTCTACCAAGGAGACTAAACATTATTTGACAGGAGAGTCCAATCCCCATAAGACAATGGGGACACTAATAGAAAGAGATGAAAGAACATTTGTGACGAAATGTGACGTAGTTGGACATGTCATGGCCGCCGTTCTCTATAGACAGTGACGGACTAGCTCTTGGTTTATGAAAGTTACATGTGACAGTTTTGTTTCTTGGTTCGAGTTCGACTCTGTACTCATTTCCAAGTACGTCACTATGACGCGTTGATGCTACAAGATTCTGATTGGCTAGAGCTTCTCCTCCTGTTAGTTTAGTCTCTTTGTTCTTCTACTACATTTTTTGGCATAGGTGAGACAGTAACAGGTAACAGAAATTTTGTGATTCGTATTTTGTTTCGTCTTTTCTATGTGATACAGTAAACTAAATTTAAAACTTAAAAGTGGTATTTCTTTACGTCCCACAATAATTAGGACCAGTGAGTTTCTTGCAATTTTGTTTGAGTAATTATTATTTTGAAGGTGTATCACCTCGTTATCTGTGAGTCCGTCACGGAAGTCAAATTTGCTGGAAACACATTTCCGAGCAATAAAAGATATAGATATGCCTTTTCTGTCCATTTCTTGGATCCTGCAAATCTGGCTTTATCTATTTACATCGTACCCTGGATCATGCTAAGAGGAGACATTGTCGAATATTTCCGGTTTCACTCGTGACAACTCTATATAGCATTGAAAAGCACGCGTTACAAAAGCTGTATGATATTTTCTTTAAAATTTCATTTACGTAGTGCTACTCTAAACTACGAAGGCTCTGGAGAGCCAGAGCGAAAAAAAAAAACTGTGTTGAAATTTAGACTTTCTTATCGAAAGTATTTAGTCTAAATTTCGGGTTAGTAATTCCAAATTCCGACTTAGTTTTTTGAGTTGATGAAGTTGAAATTTCGCGTTAGTCAAGTCGAAATTTCGAGATAGTAAGTTGAAATTTCGAGTTACCTAGTCGAAATTTCGGGTTAATGAGACAAAATTTCGAGTTAGAAGTCGAAATTTCGACTTATTTTTTTTTCACCATTGAAGAAAAACAGTGAAAGTACACATAAGAGTTAAAAAAGTAAATTCAATAAATAAATGTATCAAAAGGCAAGCTGAGTCTGCACTACAATACTGAAATTGTATTTTGAGTTGAATATTTGATACTTGCTAAATACTATTTTGATTTAAAATTTGCAGTAAGTGGTAAAAATTTTCTCACCACATAAATTTTAAAAAATAAAAGATTAAACATGTATTATTTCACTTACATTATTCTTGTATAAAGTTGTCAAGAAACGTGAACCTGTATAAATCATATGTGATTCCTCGTAAAAATAAAGAAATGTCAAAAAACTATATTACAGTTGATATCGTATAAAAGTTAGAAAACAGTTTTGAATTCGTCGTTTTTTGGAACAGTTTCATATTTTGTTACAGAAATATCAGGTAGAAGCAATATTCTGCATTTTCAGCAAAAGTAGTTTTTTTTCTGGTTAATCACTCACAGAACAAAAATATTAAAATACAACAAAAACGTATTTTTTTAAATTAAAAATGTATTTACTTTAAATATAGGCACTAACCAGAAATTAACACTTTTTTATTTGTGCCCCTTTTTACCTTTTTATAGCACGCGTCAGCGTGTTTAAATCGAACTTTCAAAAACGCGCGTTTTTTGAAGTCACCATGGTAACATCAACAAATTGGAAAAACGTGAAGTCTGAATGAAAACTTTTGATTATTGATCTGACAGCAATAACTTGTAACGTCAAATAAACAAATCGTTACCTTTTGCTTTCTCATCCATTTGATGACCTTGTCATTTTCTTTTTCATGCGCATCAACAGATTTTTGCCATATTAACCGCGATTCTGCTTTACACCATTCAAAGTCTCGATAGAAGAATTGATTTTTAGGCACTACAATTACAATTAATCTTCGATGACAAATTGCAAATTTAACTCTGTTTTTCTCATTTACATGACAACGAAAGGTATACTGATGTCTCATCACGAATTCAACCATTTTACATTATTAGTACATATCAACATTTGTGTAGAAATAATATCAGTATTTATGATTTCAAATTGCACCAATAAAAAAGAATCGCTTATAACTTCGTTATAACTGGTCTTTCAAACACTTGCTCTATTTCGAGCACTCCGGCTGCGCCGTCGTGCTCGAAAAATCGTGTTTGGAAGACCTTTTTATCCACTTATACTTTAATATACTATTTGTCTTACCTAACTTGTATAAAACAACTTTCTGCTTGCTAGTAGGTGGAACGGAAAAATAATGTTTCGATACATTCATCAGATAGTTTGAATAATTTGAGTTTGTTTTGATCATAATAATTGGGGAAAGAATAACATGAACCTAATAATGATTGAGATCATCCCTTCGTCACATATTGTGTCTCTTGATTTTGGTATTAACAAAATCGTTTATTTAACCATTATTATTATTATTGAGTTATCTGTATTTTGCTATCTCTTTCATTTTCATTAAACAAAATAAATCCCCACCACTATTACTCATTGTTCTAAATTACAAACATAAAATGAGAAAAATTAATGAATCTGAAATGAATTTACGATAACCTACAAACAAAATACACAAAAGACGGATAGGAGATCGAGTTCAGTTTTGCCTGCAATTGGTTTTGTGGTGTGAACTGGACCTCAAAGAAGCCAACTTTCTTGAAATATCAGTTATTATTATAATGTAAAATTATGGAAAATTAGGAACAATTGATGTTTTTTTCCCACATGCATTGTAACAAGACACCTTTATTTTAAACATACTACATTCGAGCATTTTGTAATTATGTTCAATAAAGTACTTTTATTATTATTATTATTAAGAACAGTGGTTGAATAAATCTAATTATTCAATGATAATTCAAGCCTCCTCAATTTCTTAGATCTCTCCTTACGTCTTCAATTAGTATGAAACTTTCACCACAAAGTGTAAGCAAGCGCATGGACTATAGGATTATGAAAAAGTACGTTCTGAAACATTACGTTCGGAAGTATTACGTTGTGATGAAATACGTTATGATGCGTTACGAATTCTACCGAATACGATTATTATCGTTTGATATTATGATGCATTGCTGTTGTGATAGTTTGATATTGTGATGCTTTGTGTACAATGATTTTATGAAATTTTGTGGTTATGATGGAGTACGTTATGAAGTTGTAAATTGTGATAGATTACGTCCTGAAATTTTACAATATGACGTTGTACATTTCTGTCTTGTACTATATGATCTATTGCGATTTCTATCCTATGACGATATGATGGAGAATTTTTCTGTGTATTACGATTTCTGTACTGTACATTATGATGCATTGGGTGTTCCCGTCGTGCTGTATCTAGCGAATAACAAGATAGTGTTGAATCCTGATGAAACACAGCTTATAAATTTCTCAAAGATACGTACCTGGGAGATGGCTTACTCTCCATAAACATGTCAGCTTGGCAATTCAGCAAGATGCAGCAGTGGTAAAAAGGACCTATCCTTTGAAAGCAAGGAATTACAAGCTGGCAATGGAGAGTAAGCTACGCTTATATAAACAGGTTATTAAGCCAGCAATGACTTATGCCTGTCCAGTGTTCTGCAGCCTTCCCAAAACTCAAATGTTGGGACTGGAGAAGATGCAAAATAAAGTGCTTCGTATTGTCACAAACAGTGATAAATACTTTCAGCTGAAGGCATTGCGCGAACTGAACGATATTAACACAGTAGGAGTAGAAGATCACATTAAAAATCTTGCTGACAAATACTATCGGTACCATTCTTGGAAGTCCTTTTACCAGAAACATCACAACAGTAAGAGCCCACCATAATGTGCGACAGAAGCACGGTGGGTTCATATACCAGGAATTGGATCTTTTCCATGAAATTCCATAACACAATAAGATGACTCCTTATACCTAAGGTCAGTAACACCAAGGCATAATTCTATCCAGTTTTTTAGCTGCTTTTCCGGCAATCAACCTAAAACTTTGATGAGGAAAATTTGATGATTTGATGTTGTACAGAGAATATATTAAATCCACCCACATAAAATGGAGGAGACTGGTTAGTCCAACAGCCTATGACTAAAGCTGCCTACTAGCATAAACCTACAAACATCATAGGGCTGCCCTAGGGCAGTAGTGAGCGGTCTGCCAGACCTTTGGAGATCCCAAATGGTCAGGAATAGACCTAACACATGCAGTCTATACTCCCTCCCTTTGCCCACCCTGCAGTACTGTGATAGTATTATCCTGTTTAAATTAATACATAATTTTTGATTTTTTGACATTCATCAAGTTAAGCTCAATTTATAAACTCCGCTGCCGTAGCTACAGTTGATGCTGCACCAATTATATGAGTAAATGATTCCAAAAAAGTAAAAAACAACCCTACATCCATAGTTGTATCACTCGCCAGACATAAATCAAAAACCAGAAAATACTGATATAATATCACAGATTTCTAAAGATTCGGAGACAAGGAGTAAATGGGTAGAAATATGTGGAAAAAAGATTTTAATGATGTAATGGACCCGGTGGTATCTCAGGGCTTTTAATGGGTTTTTGAACCTGGTTTTCTAAATGAGAAACTGTCGGCTTCCGGTAATGGCTTTTAATTCGTGTTTGAAGCGGACAGAAATGCCAAACTAAAATAAATGCATTCATTACAAGCATAGATACAATTTAAATGATGGGTCTCTACCTACCTAAAATAAATGCAGGCACAGACCAAATAATGTTTTGACTATTTGAAGTCTTTCAAACCAAAAGCACTCTCAGTTCAACTTCGTTCAACTTTACACAGAAATCGAGCCTTCTATCAACGCCGAAGGGAGGAAAGAAACATTTTATCTCTATGTTTTTTCGAGTCCTAAAAAACCGCCAACAATAATTGTGGGATGCGCTGTGATAGTCCGGGCGGTTGCTTACAAACCATACGAGACAACGCGGTGTGAGTTGCCTAGTCCTAAGGTGACTATTACCGCGTGTTTTGCTACAATGTTGAAACATCATTCATATGCAGTATACACTTTACAAATGATGACTATGAAAGCTCACTCGTATTTGAACAGATGGATGTACCTGACAAACGACGATTAAAGAAAAAATGTAAGAATGCACTTTGAAATGAATTCGTAATAATAAAAGAAACTTATAATAAAATCATTGTAGTAAATAAAAACCTTTTAGTTAATTTCTTATCTAATTTCAGCACTGCATAAGTAGTAGTTCACTTCAGTACTGAATAGTCTAAAATTTCCCGCGCAAATATACTACAATGACGTCACAAGATCCGTGTAAAGACATAACGAAATTCAGCCAATCACAATTCGAATTTCCCGCGCTACTGGCATCTTGATTGGCTAATCTCCGTTGTGTATCAATGCTATGCGCTATGCAAGTTACTTATACTTCATTTTGAGTCCAGATAACGTTTACGCCCGTATTCACTGTGTACTATTGAATTCTAATCGACTGTTATGTCTGTCTTTCCCATAATAACCAACTATAATCTCAACTTACTTATTTACGAAAGCACCCTATAGTGTCACGCAAACTTTGTTTTTTTGAAAACTCATTATAATGACTTTATTTTCATGACTTTTTTCTCATTGTAATGAATTTTTTCTCATTATACTGACTTTCTTCTCATTATAATGACTTTCTTCTCATTATAATGACTTTTATATAATATTATTAGTCTTATAAATTTGACCCCCTCCCTTTTTTGTTTCGTGTTTCATACCGATGTTGCTGAGTCAAGTCATCTGATCAGTCCGACTCATCGTCATACTTCATACTGACTGATCGCGCGTGCCTTGTCCGACCGGTGACTTGACACAGCCTAATGTATATATGGGGCATGGGCATCTACTCTAAATTTGTTGTTATTTCCGTCAACCGATTGCACCCCTACGCGCAACCCTCGGAAGTCTTCGAGAGACTTGTGTGAGCTAGGGAAGACGCAGCCCTTACCTTTTAACGTGTGATGCCAATACTAACTAACTAAATGAATAATCTTGTTGATAATAATGATTTAAACCAAAAAAAAAAAAATTATATTTCCAAGAACCCAACACCGTAACGTCACCAAGAAAATATAAAGGCAAATAATGTGTAAAAGTCATTATGAGATAAAACTCAATATAATGGAAAAAAGTCATTATAATGAGCAAGAAGTCATTATATAATGAGAAAAAAGTCATTTTAATGAGAAAATGTCATAATAATGAGAAAACGTCATAATAATGAGAAAAAAAATCATTATAATGGGAAAAGCCTTGTACATACTTATGCGAATTCGCAAAAAAATTTGCAAATCGCAAAGTAGCAAATTATTGACGGAAATGGGCGTTCATACTTCTGCGGAATAATTTATTGGTCGCTGTCACAGAACTCACTAATTTGTTTGTGTTCTGTGCTCACTGTCATTTAGAAATGATCTCATTTACTGTTTTGTGATGTTCCTTAGACACATAACCTATTATAAATTTAAAATTTGTTCAAAAACCAAGAAGGCAAAAGAAAAAATCATATCATTATCACTTAAGATAACTAATTTTGTGTGGTGAATGAGTAACAATCGTTCATTCGCATTTCTCGAACGAGGTTATGATAGTCTCCTTGAAGTTTGCGGTTCTTGAAATTTTTTCGAACACTACAACTTCTTTGTTTCCTTCTTAAAGTTTTGTGATATTTCCAAAGATTATATAATTGGTGCATAGGAATTAATTTATTCAAAATATCACTCATGATTTGAACTAAAAATATAATATAAATCACCAGCCTTTGAGGTTATCCTTTCAAATGAAACAAATGTTCATCATTTTTCGTGGATTCTCTGTATCACTATTTTCTACGAAATCGCAATAAAGTTCAAATATTTGAACTTTATTGCGAATCTGTCAACCGCCATTTTATTCGCAAAAATTTTTGCGAATTCGCATAAGTATGTACAAGGCTAAAAAGTCATTATGACTTTGCATAAAAAGAGAAGCATGCGGACACCAGGGTGCTTTCGTACTTATTTGCTGAAAAGTTCATCCAGATTAAGTACGTACGGTGCAAAGAGAGATCTCTTTGGTCATAGAACACGAACATAAATCTTTGTGTTTTGTGGTCAGTGTTGTCCGTCGTCGAGTGTCGTCTTTCGTCTTCTACTAGTTCTAGTTCTACTGTTGCACGCACCCAACTCCTTTCCTTTGATTCCGTGATTTCGTCTCTTGTCGCTGTACGAGTAATCCATTGTTTTGTTTTTCTTTGATCAGGCGGGCTAGTGTTAAGTATATGCAAAATATTTGAGAAAATCTTTCAGATTTTGAGGTCATTTGTAAGTATCCAGTGTCCAGTGCGTATTCTTAAAATTGAACATGACGACCCAGCCACATAGTAGGAAACGAGTGTGTTATTACTATGATAGTAAGTTCCATTTATTCTACATTGTTTAGTCAAGCTCATCATTCTTAAGAGTTATCGGATGACCAAATAATGAAATTGAATTTGTTACTGATTTTGGTCATTACAGTTTTTAATTGTATTTCATGTACGATATTTCAAACTATAAATGCAAAATACCACTCTAGACTAAAGGCACCCGTAGTTTTTGTGCGATGTTATTGGTCCGATTTTTACGTGACGTATCGATGATGCTCTTTTGTACGGTTGTGTGGTGAATTTGCCGAAGTCTGTTGAGAGATCCACACGCCGCATTTCAATTTGTAATTTTCTATTTTGATTCTTAGGTGATATTGGAAATTATTATTATGGCCAAGGACATCCCATGAAACCTCACAGAATACGTATGACCCACAACTTACTTCTAAATTATGGATTGTACAGGAAAATGGAAATATATGTGAGTACATACAGCGTTTTTATTATTTATTGAATTTGGTAAATTGTCTTTTCCGAAAATGCTCAACGCAGTGCTATGCTAGTGCTGTTTTTTTTCATATGATCTGTCTGTTATGTTACTCTGGAGGTGCTGCAGCCAAAAGGGGTTATTATGCTCCCCCTGGTAATTATTTTTAAAAATCTGTTCAACCTATTTCTGTACTAGTCAGTTGGCTGTCTGGTTTGTTAGACCATTAGGTAAAGGTAAGCTTATCGGGCTCATTCTCGAAACAAAAAGAAAAGTGGTGGTGTTACTTACGTAGTTTTATCTCCTAAACACGAATTCGAAAAAAGTTCGTTGGGGTCTTCTCTTTTACTTTTCGAGTTATGACGTTTTGAATCTTGAAAATCGACGATTTTCAAACACGATTTTTTCAGTAAAAATCGCAGAAAATACCTCCTTCTTTTTGTCGACACATTTTTCATTCCCCTAACTCTTATTTCACAATTACAAGCACCAAAACCAAACGTTTTACGGAAAAAATTAACCTTCTTATATTTCACTATTCTTAACCTCACTCTTCATTGGCGTCCGTTCTACAGATGTGGGAAGGGTTATGTATACTTTATAAGAAGGTTGATTTTTTGTATAAAACGGTTGGTTTTAATGCTTGTTATTGTGAAATATGAGTTGATTACGGTCTCAAAAAAGTGCCAACAAAAAGGAGGCATTTTCTTCGATTTTTTACCGAAAAAATCGTGTTTGAAAATAGTCGATTTTCAAGATTCAAAGAGTCGTAACTCGAAAAGTATAAGAGACCCCCACGAAATTCTTTCGGATTCGTGTTCAGGAGATAAAACTACGTAAGTAACACCACTTTTCTTTTTGTTTCAAGAATGAGCCTGATAAGCTTACCTTTACCGACCATTATTTTTCTCTGACAACCTCCGTCAGAGAAGCTTGCCTAGCAAGAAACCCTGTAATGATCCCCAACTGGTTTCTGCTTAGAGCTACCAACAGATGAGTACTTGTTGTAAATAAAAGTCGGTTGGTACTAGGACTCACTTATAATTGTTATCACATACAAATAGTGAATTAAGTAAATTCTCAACAATGCGTCATAACGCCATCATGTCTGGACAAACATTGTCCTCTCCTACAAGCATAACATAACCCTACTCATAGGCAACCCACCTAACAAGTACGTTGAAATGAATAGTTTTCTTTGTCCTTGGGCCTTTCAAGTACATTTGTTGATCCTGTTGTATCCATAGTAAGTCCTGGTTCAGAGCCTAGAAATGGCTTGGCAAGTTTGTCAGCTCTTTCATTTCTTTGCATTCCATTGTGTTCTGGCGTCCTGGCATCCTGAATAGTCTCACTTTATTATTCCTTCTCTTCTTCTTCCAATGAAGTTGAGTATCCGGAATTAGTCCCAGATCAGTGTCTTAATTGAATTCCCAAGTTGAAAGTTCCTTAAAAACTGATGGTGGCCCACTACATGTAGTGCTGCTAATTTATTTTCCTCAAGATATTGTCGTCTCGGGTATTACACTGGCAGGACCTTTCATTTCATAGACAGTTTGTCTAATTCACCAGAAATATAGAAATAAATAACTCTTCAATATTATAATATAATCAACGTTTATGGCAACATATTGCACTCCCTATCCCCATGTCAGATCCAACTCAAAATTCTCTTATTTACTGGAGCAGAAAAAAAGTATTCAATTATTATACTACAGTGGCATGTTATCAAGATCAATTTATTTAATTTTTTATAACAGTGAACGAGTATGATGCAACTTTTTAGACTACTTTGTTTTATTTTTAATAATTTTCAGTCTACATATTTAATCTGACCTTATTTATATATTTTTTTTGCTGTCTTGGCATCGACTGCTATGGTCATTAGCCACGTGTTCTGGATAGGCATTGTTACCAACTCCATGCGCCACCTTAGGAGCAGCACTGTTAATTGGAACGCAACAGTGAATCGTGCAGGACTCACCCCAGTCCAGCTAAAAGATTTTAATAATTTAATCAGTCAAATTAAATTAAAAAATCCCAGCCGCAACTGGGGCTCGAACTCCGGACCTTTCGACCCAAAGTCGGACGCTCTAACCACTGCGCCACGCCCCGACTATATTACTATTATTTTACATTTTACAAAGGCCCAACACACACATTGTGCAATGTATTTTTTTTATGAGGCGTCATCAGGAACTTTTATTTAATAATAATAACTGTATTATTCCCAAGAAACATATGTTAGTTATACAGGGTGGGGCACCGAAAACGAAACAGATCGAATATCTTCAAAACGCATGTATTGTGAATAAAATGCAATAACACGTCGATTTTTAATCCAAGGGGGACATATTCCTATCATAACCTCAACTGTCATACCTCTTCCCCCACCCCTTGGGCACTATCACCCAAATAATTTGAATAGGGAAAGTAGTAAGTGTGACACATCATTAGAAAGATAATTTCATAAGGAATTCAGCCATGTCAATTTTTGCCACCTAACTTTTCATTTTGGCGCTCTCTTACGGGAAAAACAACTGTTCCGAATTCCAAATTGTGATACTGCATTTGCAAGCTATTTTGACATAAATATGGTGACAATGCATTATGGAATTTTTCTAAGAGAAATAACAAAATGGTGGCTCCAAAATGGCGGACACGATTTGCAATGATGGTCTGATTCGATTAATAATTGATATGTGGTGGTTTCAAGGTCGAAAATTATGATTTGTTTGTAAATGCAAAAAAGCAAGATGGTGGCTCCAAGATGGCGGACGAAATTTGTAATTCTGGTCCGATTCGAATCAAAATTGGGGATTTTCAAGGTTAAAAAATGTTGATATTTTGTCAACGCAAAAAACCAAGATGTTGCACGAAATATGTAATTGTGGTTCGATTCGATTAAAAATTGGCATATGGTGGTTTTACAAGTTTTCAGTATGACTAAAATGAATTAATAAAACGGATAAAAAAATGCGCTAAAAAGGAAATAATATATTTTTTTTAGATGTGTGGCGTAGGTTATTCTGTACGTAACAGATTCGAAAGCTTGCCGCGAGTACAAAATAGGTATTTCTGCGAGGTAAAATTTTGATTCTGTTATGCAGAGAATAACCTATTTGTATAAAAGCTTAATTTCATCAATTTGATTGATTCAGTATAGTCATACTGAAAACTTGTAAAACCCCCATATGTCAAGTTTGAATCGAATCGAACCACAATTACAAATTTCTTCCGACATCTTGGTTTTTTGCATTGACAAAAACATCAATAATTTTTTACCCTGAGAATCCCCATATACTAATTTTGATTCGAATCGGACCAGAATTACAAATTTGTCCGCCATCTTGGAGCCACCATCTTGTTTTTTTGCACTGACCAATAAATCATAATTTCCGACCTTGAAAACCACCACATATCAATTTTGAATCGAATCAGACCATGATTGCAAATCATGTCCGCCATTCTGGAGCCTCCATTTTTTTTCTCTTAGAAAAGTTCCATAATGCATTGTCACCGAATTTATGCCAAAATAGCTTGCAAATGCAGTATCATAATTTGGATTACGGAATAGTTGTTTTTCCCGCAAGAGGGCGCCAAAATGAAAAGTCAAGAGGCAAAAATAGACATAGCTGAATTCCTTATGGAATTACCTTTTCAATGATGTGTCACACTTACTACTTTCCGTATTCAAATTGTTTGGGTGATAGTGCCCAAAGGGTGGGGGAGAGGTATGACAGTTAAGGTTATGATAGGAAGATGTCCCACTTGTATTAAAAATCGACGTGTTTTTGCAGTTTATTCATAACACATGCGTTTTGGAGATATTCGATCTGTTTCGTTTTCGGTGCCCCACCCTGTATTTAGTAAGTAGCATTATTAAATAGGAATTTCCTAATATACAAAATATTAATGAACGCCTTATTGTAAATAAAAATAAAAAATGGCATTACACCGATATGGAATATAAACATACACATAGATAGATTAAATATTTAGTACATCACACCCATCTCTATTATATAAATATTTTTAATTTGGTTTTGAAAAGTAGTAAAGTGGTACTGTTTATCGGGTGGTAAATCATTAAAATCACGTAAACCTTTGACTAATAAACTTCCCATTGATGAACGATATCTGGTACATGGAAACTATTTGCTTTTCTTGCATTGTATTGGTGAATTTCGTTGTTGTAAGTAATGAACATGATAAAATAATTGGGTGGCCCCTGATCCAACCAAAATGTTCGGCTATCATATTATCTTGAGTTTTAATGAATGAATAGTTGAATGAATAGTTGAATCAACAAACTGCCGAACATTAACAAATGATTCTTTTTATTTTATTATTGAAATTTTTTTTACAATAAACAGCGCCACTGCGTGTCGTATCCACCATACACGTTCGGCGATGCCGTCCACACAATTTTTTTTCAATAACAGTAACTTGCGACATATGCCGAACAGTAACTAATGATTCGATACCCCCGGTTTTTTAATACCTTCACCCTCGCGCTCCCCACCATTTGATCCACGATTTTTATTCGGCGACCTCAGATCCGGGTAGTGGAAGGTGTACGAGAGGGGGTTCTTATTCTTCTGAGTGAACAAATTAGACAGAAAAAATACGTTATGCCCTCCCGGTGTATTGTTCCTTATTGCCATTCTGCTTCAGCATTCTGTCATGACAAACATAAAGTCAAATCGACGCCATATTTAGCCCATTTTCTATGAGAGACGTTTTAAACAGTTGCATATTTTATATTATTGTCAATAATATTTATTACATACTGGGATTACAACATTACTAGAAAATGCAATTTAATAAAAATAAAATTTGTTTATTTGAATATTATTATAGATAAATTTAGATACATTTATATTACTTTTGCAGCTAAATTTGAACAAAGAATGTCTTCCTTACACTTTAGTACCACCTAAATGAAACAGTTTTTGGTTTTTGCACAAACGTAGAAAAAATATAGTATGCAACTCATGCAGAAATTGTTTATTGCACTAGACGTGTTGTCCAACTCGGCCTGATGGACTCGTCGGACAATTTCACGTCGAGTGCAATAAACACTTAATTTTTGCACTTGTTGCATAAATAACTATTAACGCATTCAATGTTAAATGAGAGATAACCACCCGACGAATTCCTTTTAAAGTCGTGTATTCATATTATTGGTGTCCAATTATAGTTTTAAACGTATTGAAGTCTTAATATTAAAAAAATCCCTACAACTTCAGTTCAAGGGGGGGTAATGATATGAGAATTTTCATATAAGAAGAGTAAAATACGAAAATATTTCCAATGGACATACGAAATATTAAAAACAAACAATAAAGTTCGGGATGCCACAAAAATTAGATGAAAATATATTTCCAGTCAACAGTATCTGTTCAACTTAAAAATAAATAATGAAGTAGTTTTACGTCTGTAGTTAAATTAAATTCGAAAATAAGTTTATGGTATATCAGACGGGAAAATGAAAATCAGAAATGAATTAAAAAATGTGGATCAACCGGGATTCGAACCCGGGTCTCTTTTGTCTCAAACTCAACTCAAAACTCAAAAATAGGTATATTCAGATCTTCAACTATTTACATTGCATTTCGGTGAAATCTATGTACAACACAACTCTGCTTGATATTTTCCGCCCACCTCCGTGGGCTGATAGGGATCCCGCAGGTTGTGAGGGAGTGCTGGGGTGGGGAGTCTCCGTCGACCCCTGTCGCAAGGGGTCGGCGTTGTCCCGAATGTAGTGTCTCATCTGAGGTGCGTTTCAATTTAACGTCTGTCGTCTGGTAACGGACGATGTATGACGTCATAGTTGTTTCGTCGGGCGATATCTGTCAGATTGAATTTTGAAACGCTCTCCTAAATCGTGGGGTAAATAGTTGACGGTCGGACGTTCCACTCAAGAATTTTGAAACGATGGAATGAAGTTTTCGGACAAGACGTTCTAATATCGAAACGCTTCATAAGAAAAGTTAAACGTCGGACGTAATATTGAAACGCACCTCTGGTGTTAACGGGTGTAACTCAGATTTTACCTTCCTACATTATGGTATTAGTATAACCTGTCACCCGCTATGCTAATACAGGGGTTGATTGTTAGATTGATCAGATTTTAGAAGTGTGATTTGTGAGGTGTTATGTAGATTCCTGGAAACAGTTTTCGTCAAAAAACCGGGTTCTGGTCTTAGTCCTCTATAGAGGTGACTTGGTGCTTGGTCTTGGCGTTCATGGAACAAGTCCAGTTTTTGGTAAATGAGCCCGCTGTGTTTGCGGGGTTCATTGTGGTGTGCCCTTACTCTTGTTATTTCCCTGGTGAGTGAACTCTTGGGAATGTGATATTTATAGAATTTAAATGAAAAATTCATTATGTGGTCCTGGATAGTGGTGACTTTTGCTAGGTCACGCAGCTCGTCCAGTCGGATGTATCTATCGCTGTTGGTGATGATACGCAGTACTTTGTTCTGCATTCTTTCCAACCTCGTAAGTTGTGTGATGGGCAGTCCGCAGAACACTGGGCAGGCGTATACCATTGCTGGGCGAATAATCTGTTTATAAATTAATATTTTGTTATCAAGAGACAGCTTGGATCCCCGTGTAATGAAGGGGTAGGCCCGCTTAACAGCGGCCCCTATCCTCTGGATAGCCAAGCTGACGTGTTTGTTGAAGTTCATACGCCTGTCCAGCAGTACGCCGAGGTACTTCATCGAATTAGACTCCTCAACCTCATTGTCTTTCACCTTAAATTTCCTGAAGAGCTTTACCTTACGATCGAAACGCTTCTTCGTGAAATTAATCAGCTCAGTTTTGGCTGGGTTGAGTGCAATCTTGTTCTCCAGATACAGTATGATCTTTCGATTTATGTGCATACGCAGCTTCTCAGCTGCTTCGCCGCTTGCAGACGCTTGCGCGTATATCGCGGTATCGTCCGCATATATCGCAATATGCGCCGTTGCAAATTTCGGGAAATCGTACGTGAATAGAGAATACAAGTGAGGTGAGAGGCTTGATCCCTGAGAGGTACTCCCGCTCCGATTGGGTATTCTTCCGATATGGTGTTGTTGATTCTTACTCTTAGAGTTCGACCCACCAGGTAAGAGTCTATTAATTTAAGAAGAAAGAAGGGTGTGCGCATCGTGCACAATTTATTGACCAAACCGTCTATCCAAACCGTGTCGAATGCCTTACGCATGTCTAGCAGAGCCATGACTGTGCCCTCGTCTCGATTAAAGGCTTCCTTCACCCCGTGAACAATTCGGACGACCTGGCAGATGGTGGAATGTCCCGCTCTGAATCCGAACTGCTCATCCGGGATGACCTTCACCCTCTTCTCGAGGCGTAGCAAACAATTGAGAATGATTTTGTCAACTAGCTTGGCCATCACATGAACTTTTGCACTTCCTCGTAGTTGGTTATTTGTGCAGCGAAGGTTCTGTGGCTTATGGGTTATGGCTGGTGACTGCCTGATCGCTCTCGCTTTGATAGTGACGCGTTTCTGTTCCATAGTTAGGTTTTGGTTTTGAGACGTCCCGGAAGACGTCCCGGAAGTATTCGCCAAACAACTTCGATTTCTCACTGTCTGTGGCGGCTCTACTCGGACCATTCTCTATTGTTGGCATTTCCAGTCGTTTCCGTTGGATCCCCCTGGTCATGCGCCACAATGAGTTGTCCCGAGTGTCGAGGTTGGCCAGTTTATCATTCCACCTGTCATCCCTGTGTTTCTTGATGAGTGCATTGATCTCCCTACCTAGGTTCATGAGGTTCTCTCTGTGAACCGGCACGCGAGTTCTTTGCCATCTTTTCCTCTCGTTTCTTTTGAGCTCTATCAGGTCTGTGATGAACTGTGGGATGATATCATGGCCTTCCTTAACTCTCACCTTTTTAGTGGTCAGGTTTCTGGCATGTAGAATGTCCTCGATAAACTCCTCAGTAGCCCTGTTCAACCTTGCCTTGGATACACGGGAGTCCAGAACTGTGGTTTCGTTGAGAATCCTTCTGAACTCCTTCCAGTTCGTGTTTACATAGTCAAAGGCAGTTTTTGATCTGCTGTGATCGTGACCGCTCTTTAGTGCAAACACGACCGGGTTGTGGTCCGAAGCAAGTTCGTCCAGAGCCACTAATTCCGTTAGGTCGGTGACATTCTTTCTGACCACCAAATCGATGGTAGTTGGCGACGAGTCGTTAAAGGGAAAGTGGGTGTGAGTTTCTGAGTGTTCGATGGTGACAAAGTTGTCTATCGAATACTCCCATAGCGTCTTACCGTTCTTATTGGGCTGGTTGTTGCAGTTCCACTACGGCAATGTGCGTTAGACCGCTACGCTATTGAATCTCATTCAAAAACCGGCGATTCACACTTCTAATTCAGCCCTTTGTTAGTATGAGTTGATAATGAAGGTTAAATGAAAAGATAAAACATTCTCGCATACACACCCAGTAAAATCATATTGATGTATCAGCTGGTGTCAATCACATATAGGATTATCGATAGGATAGGATTAATTCAGTTCTGATTTTCATTTTCCTGTCTGATATGCCATTAACTTATTTTCGAATTTAATTTAAATACAGACGAAAACACCCAAATAAAACAAATTCGCAAAAGGTATAAAGTAAAAATAAGATAAGATTGTCCACCACGGGGACATCTGAGACAGTAATAAAAACAATTTTGGTTAAGAGGAAGTTGTACTATACTATAAAACAGTGTATGCAAGGGTTTGGTAGTCCCTAACTTTATTGGTTCATTTTTCACTTTGAGTGAATTAAAAAATTAGTAAATATTGGTAAAGGTGTTATCTATGTTTCCTTTTTCTCACTTTTTAAAAATTTCATTTAGTTTTTTCTGAAAAATATCGCAAAAGTCCATGTTTTTTGATGATTTTCCCATTTTATTTTTAAAAGAACCATATCGAATTTCGAAAAAGTGAGAAAAAGGGAACACAGATTAGATCTTTACCGACACGCTCAGAACAGAAGGGCCGTCTATACGAAAGTATAAAATTTCCAAAAATATTTTTGATTTTCAATTAATTTTGTGGTGATATCGTCAGAGCTAGAACAAGTTTAAAAATACTTCTTCACTTAAACTTTTTATAAGCTTTCTTATGATGATATCAGTTTAACTGTCCGACGTTTCGTTATCGAATAACCAGCTGTGTTTCTAAGAATACAATTCTTTCAAGTCGTTTTCTTTCTGAATTCAATAAAGTACCACTCATGACGGTTTCAATACGTTTCGGAATTTTTTCCTTTCACCATCATCATGGTTTTCTTCAGTTCTAGGATATTTAATTCCACCATTTTTTCTCAATTCTTGCCCGTTTTCTAATTTAGAAAAAAATATGCGAGTTTATCTGATGCATCATTGGGTTTTAAATGAAAATACTTCAAAAACGATATTTTTCGGGACAGTGCCGTATTTGAAAAAACAAGTTGATGATGGCTTTTCGATAACGAAACGTCGGACAGTAATACTGATATCATCATCATAAGAAAGCTTATAAAAAGTTTCTGTGGAGAAGTACTTTTCATACTTTTCCAGCTCTACCGAAAACACCACAAAAAGGTAAAATAAGTAGGTAATCGAAAAAGTTTGTTAACAAGGGATTGAGAGGGATAATGCATCTGAACTCAGACAACTGAAAACGTAGTTCAACATTATAGCATGTCTTGGGTGAAAATAGTAGACTAGCAATGGTAAACTGGGTCTACAATCATGACAATATCGATGAGAAATGCAAATTCTTTACAAGTATTCTCAGACAATGTTTGGATGAATCGTCCCCAAAACAAGAAAAACTCATAAAACCTAAATTCGAAGAATGGTGGAATGATATTGTCATAAATGCAGTTAACAATTGATAGAGGTCAAAAATATAGGATCTATAAATATTCCAATAGAGCAGAGGATAAAGAAAGCTACAAACAAGCTAGAAATAATGCTGTGACAGTTACTAGGGAACAATAGTATATTGTGTATCTAGTAATAAAAGCAATACATTCCCGGACGACAATGTAAACAAGCATTGAAGTCTGGGAATGTGCTTTTACTACGAGGTACAGATCGACAAGCGTAAGGATGCCTCTGAGATGCGCAAACAATAGAAAGCGTGAGTAGATGTGCGACAAAGATCGACTACTGTTTACGACTTGTTATCATCGGAATGATTGAGCTCCTGCCCCACTCCAGGGTTTTGTCTACTGCGCAACCAATTCTCGGAGGCATCCTTACGCTTGTCGATCAGTACACATACTATTTTTTCTGAAATCGCAATCAGCATTATCAAAAACTAAGGAATTCTACATATTGTTTGCGTGAATTCAATAACTGTCTAAAATGTAAACAAGTACTTTCCCGTACCGTTTAGGTCCGAAAACGGTCCGGGAAAGTTCGTTGCTTAGCAACGGACTAACATACTAGATTAGCGTATTTTGAGGCCTGAAGTTGCTCCGAGAAAGTGGGCATTCTTGAACGATTTCAGAAAAAAACAATTATATTATCACAATAAAATTTATGACTGTAAAGGAGATTCAATACAAATGTGGAAAACACTCAAACCACTACTGTCAACGAAGGAAATAGCAAAAACGACCTCAGTACAAATCAACGACGAGGAAGTAGATGATATCAATATGATTCCAGATAGACTCAATAATTATTACATCGAAAGTATCAACAAAATTGTTAATGAAATCAATGGTAAGACACCAAACGATGTCAAAATTCCAAACAATTGCAATATCTCTTTAAATAACTTTAAATTAATTGATTATAAAGAACTGCACGATATATTGTTTTCAATGAAAAATAATGGAAGTAATGATGATCTCACAACAGAGTTATTGAAAGGTGTATACCCCAATATAAAGGATCCATTATTGAATCTTGTAAATAGTTCTTTAGAGACTGGCGAATTTCCATCCATGCTAAAAGTTTCGACTATAGTACCAGTCCCAAAAGTTAAAAACTTCAATAAAGCTAGTGACCTGAGACCCATTAATACACTATTTGCAATAGAGAAATTATTAGAAAGAGTGGTATATAATACACACACATAAAGTTCGCGACATATGGAAGTTTTTTTTATTAATAGATATAAAGAAAATTTGACTTCACAGTTAGTTTGTGCTTGAAAATGAGAAAAAAAGCAGCATCTTTCCGTTTTTCATGTGCCACATAAACCTGTCAAATTTGACATTTTTTTCGAAATTCCTCAAGAAATCAGTTTTTTTGGAAATTTCGAAAAATGCCAAAGAAGAAAGTTGCTCAGTTTCCAATTTTATACATTTGCTCCAAATTTGGAATCTCTACTGTCACTTCGACTTTTTCCAATTTTTTAAATTTTTCGAATCTTTTGCTCTATCGATTCGAACGAAACATGATTCAAATTTCATAACTTATGTACTATTAGCAGTTCTGCTAAATAAAGGATTAATAAAACTGATAATATTCTCGAACTGTGAACATTTTGGACGAGCCTTAGGTGCGGCAATTACCCCCTTTACCCATCCCTGGATCCACCATTGCACAACTTCTAGGCCCTTCAACTTCCGAGCCCTTCATCTGCCGAGCCCTTCATCTTCCGAGCTTTTTTCGCGAATCCACGCTCTCTCTTGTTAAATTATTCTCAAATTTAATTTCAGTTTTTCTACTGTGAATCAGGTAGTATATTATCTCTTTTTTTCAGCGTCCCCACAAAGCGACCGCCGAGGAGATGACAAAATTCCATTCCGACGATTACATAAGATTTTTGCGTTCCATACGTCCAGACAACATGACAGAATATAATAAACAAATGCAAAGATTCAACGTCGGCGAAGACTGTCCTGTTTTTGATGGGCTCTATGAGTTTTGTCAACTCTCTGCCGGAGGCTCAGTAGCTGCAGCAGTGAAACTGAACAAACAGGCTTCAGAAATCTGTATCAACTGGGGTGGTGGATTACATCACGCTAAAAAATCCGAAGCATCAGGTTTTTGTTACGTTAACGATATAGTTTTGGGTATTTTAGAACTCTTGAAATATCACCAACGTGTTTTGTATATCGACATTGATGTCCATCACGGAGATGGTGTTGAAGAAGCCTTCTATACTACGGATAGAGTAATGACGGTATCATTTCATAAGTACGGTGAATATTTTCCTGGTACGGGAGATTTAAGAGATATTGGTGCCGGAAAAGGCAAATATTATGCTGTCAATATTCCACTTCGTGACGGGATGGATGATGAGGCTTACGAAAGCATTTTTGTACCTATAATCAGCAAGGTTATGGAAACATTTCAGCCTAGTGCTGTCGTTTTACAGTGTGGTGCAGATTCATTGACAGGGGATCGATTGGGATGTTTCAACTTGACAGTAAAAGGTCATGGAAAGTGTGTGGAGTTTGTTAAGAAGTATAATCTCCCATTCATGATGGTAGGTGGTGGTGGGTACACGATCAGAAATGTATCAAGAGCATGGACCTATGAAACTTCGGTTGCTTTGGGAGTTGAAATTGCTAACGAGTTGCCCTACAATGATTATTTTGAATATTTCGGACCTGACTTCAAACTACATATCAGTCCAAGCAATATGGCCAATCAAAACACACCTGAATATCTAGAGAAAATAAAAACGAGATTATTCGAGAATCTAAGAATGTTACCACACGCTCCTGGTGTTCAAGTACAGACTGCTCCAGAAGATGCCATCAACGAAGAATCCGACAGTGAAGACAAAGTGGACAAAGACGAAAGGCTCCCACAAAAAGATTTGGACAAGAGAATTGTCCCAGAAAATGAATTCTCTGATAGCGAAGATGAAGGAGAAGGTGGAAGAAGGGATAATAGAAGTTACAAAGGTAGAAAACGTCCTCGCTTAGACAAAGGAGGTGACAATAAAGAAACTGAAGACAAAATCAAGGATGAAATGAAAATGGAAAAAGGTTAGTTCAGTTTTTTCGAAGTACTAAGTAATTTTATTATATCATAGTTATTTATTGAATTGCTCATCATATTTTATAATTGGTTACTAACAATGTTTGTCAGCACTCGTGCGTGTTCGTGAATTTTTGTGCGTATGGGTGGATGCCTGCGTGTTTGTGGTGGGAGTGTGTGTGTTTGTGGACTTGTGGTGGTGTGTGTTTGTTTTCGGTATATTGTGGCCACAAGCATGAGAATATGCCTGAACCGGATGCAGCTTTTTTTGTGGTGACATACACACGTCGCCATAACATTTTCAGATATATTTCCTCACTAGTAGCAGTTTCTAAGACGTATAGTATATCAAATTGATGACTACTTCATTAACGAAAATGTGTTGCTTTCTCCAGGTCTATGTAAATTACAAAAAAAATTAGAATCCCAAATGTGGAAAAGTGTTTGATATGCCATAGTTTGTTGATATGTGGTGGTGTGTTTGTGGTGGTTTACGTTTGTGGTGGTTTACGTTTGTGGTGATGTGCGTTTGTGGTAGTGTGCGTTTGTATCAGCGCGCCCTTCGAATGTGTCGTCGCTTCAAAGAAAGGGCCTGACTGGAACATTCATAACGAAAAAAAATGAGTGCACTCTCTGTTTTCATCTGTAGGAGAAATTGAAGTAAATAGACAGATGCGCTAAAGTAATAGGGTGCATTGGCAAAATACATGTAAATTCATAGGTAGACTCAGTTTTTGATCTGTGATCTCCAAATTTTGAAATTTTGTCTTCAAAATAATTTTCTTTAGGTCCAGTTGAACAGGAGAGTAGATGAAAATTTTCAATTGGACTTGGATATTAGGTAAGTTTTGTTTTTATATTTACTATCAATTTGACTTGAAAAGGTTCAGGTAAACCAGGACAGCTTGGCATCTGAGAATTGGATGAGCACTAGTCTACAGGACCGTTGCATAAAACCCAATCAGATATTTGATGTCCCGATAAATATTTCACATGGCGTTATATGTGAAATTACGTCACATTAACTTAACATTACGTTAACTAATGATGAAGGCTATTAAACATTGAAATATCGGTTGCATAAAAGCCAATCAAGTTCTATTGTCACATCAACTCGAATTTAACCATGCATTAACTCAATCAGAGCTACACCACTGATTAAAGGATCAGTCAGGAACTGACGGTTGAGAATAATTGGAATAGTTCTGAGTTTTTGTAGAAAATTGTCGATATTTATAGTTCTTGCTGTTATCAAGTTTATATAAGGCAGGGTAGGTAAATAAGCTTCTGACCCAATTAAGGTAAATGTATATATTTCAGAAAATCTGTAATTTCCAATGGTCAAAACTGGTCTGCAATAACCGCTAGAACCTGTGCTGCTGCATCATCTAATTTAGTAGCCACTTTTCCTCCTCCAGTTCTTTTTATTTCTCTCTAAAATTCAATCACCATTTAATGTTTTTATTTTAAATTCTTCTACAAATTGGTACACCTAGGTTGTACAGTAGGTTAATATTACACAAACAATCTGAAATTATCCTTACTTTATCAAATGCTGCCTCTCTTTTGGCATCCTCTAGGTCCTCTTCTATGAAGCAATTAGAAATTTTATCCATGTATCGTTTTTCTTCTGAAAACAATATCATATTATACAATTTGATTTGATACCTATGTATAAATAATAGTTAGTTGTTTCGATTTTTTGTGTTATTTCAAGTTTTGAGATTCCGGAAATGAATCACAAATAATTGCAGGGAACCGATACTTATCAAAAAAAAAATTAGTCACAATCTCACGAGTTTTTACTTACATTGTCATGTAAAACTGATTCCTTTGTTATCTCTTTCAAATTATTCCATAAAATTAGCAATCTCGTGGTATGTTTGAGGAGGTTTGAAGTTTGAACGTGAGTGGGCCCGTATCAGGCCCTCCACTGCGGCCAATGGCCTATTGTTTGAGGAACTTGGTATTCTTATCCATATTTTTCTTTTCTTATTATTGATGGGTATGCTGTCCGATCTTTTGCATTCTATAATGTTTTCGGAACTGTAGAAAAAGTAAAAAGGATAATTTCCCATAATTATGCATCTAAATAATTTTACTGAAAACTGTACTTACTTTTTTACAGCTATATTGGATTATAGTTTCCTCTACTTCTGTTCAATTTCATTCTTAGAACTAGAAGTCTCCATGTCTATTATTTATCTCAGACGAATATTATAGTTGAATAAAACAATACAATGACACATCTTTCAAATGAAAACACAAATAAACCTAACCTATAAGTGGGCAAATTATCATAAATAAGACATGAAACGAGAAAAATAGCGCTGTTACCGCATCTTTTCCGTCATTAGTAAATGAGACTGTTAGATACTTGGAACATGTTTTATGCAACACATCTGATATTTATTTTAACGTAACATAAAATTTGATGTGACGTTATTTAATCATATGACTAATTTTTCTTCATGCTATTGGCCCTAAACCTTTCTTTCCGTTGGAAAACTGATTGAATTTTGTCCCACAGATACTCCCTCTGTTTATCGTTAGCGCATCTCAGAGGCTAAGATGTCCTGGTTAGAGAGTACATTTTCATTTCATTTCATTTCATAGAAAGTGATACAGGTATTACTCAAAATTACAGCACTTAGGTAGTGGAGTTTTTGTTAATGTAAACATGTTTTGCTTTCTATAAATTCCACGTACTTTCGCAGGTGTAGCCCATTTATGACAAAAATTAATTAGATAGCTCATTCTTTTTCTCAAAGTTGTTGTCAGTAAAGAAAAGACTTTACTTCTCAACGATGGTTTTTATTTTTAAAATTGTAAATGGCTTTCAAACAACTTACTTCAATGACTATTATTTTAAGGTATTTGGAACGGTAAGGTATGCGCCAAAAGTTTTCTATTTGCAACCCATTAGACATACGTCGATCATAAAAGTAAATTTGGTGTTCCGACTGTACGATTTCCCCACCATTTCAACCATCATCATCATCATCATCATCATCATTTACCCAAATATCCAATCCCCACGTTCGTGGGGTAAGTGACTATTGGGTCCGAGAATCATGTGCTCTGAGCAGACGAAGTGAACCAAGAACGACGGCCTTCTGCATTCGTCCGGCTAAGATTTCTGCCGTATTACGGCAAGCCTAAATGATTTTCAAATTCGAGAGCTTCTGTCCATCATTCCACCAAGGACTCCTATGATCAGTACCACCATTTTAACAGAATGGTTTGGGTAAAGTCTGCGGAGTTCAAAGTGTATATCTCGATATCTAGTCCGTTTTCCTTCTCTTTTTAGACAATATTCGTTTCGCCTGGAGCGGAAAACTTTATGACGAAAATTGTTCTACTTTGGATTGTATTTGCCAGAGGGGAATGAGTAGTTCAATTAGATTCTGCATTTCTCATTCTCCACAATGGACTCAATATCCCTGCATGCATTATGGTCTCAGGTGCCCCACGACACGCCCTGCGTCTGGTGTCAGGGACCTCTATACCCATTACACGACTAGACTGTTGAAGACATCATCGTGACAGGCCATTATGAATCCCTCGGTCTTCGACTTCAGCCACTGGACCTGATAAATGAGGTCAGGGTTTTGGATAAGCCAAGGTCTTCAGTGTTCTGGAAGAAGACTCCAGTCTCATTCATGAACCATATATTTTTGTACTAGATGAATTGCATTTTCATAATGAATATGGATTAAATATACTGGAAAAGTACATTTGTACTAGAAACATGATTTAATCAGATGTAGGAATAGGAAAATTCGGTGTTGCCAGCTCATGCTATTCGAGCTCATACTATCCGACGAAATTTGTCTCATGCGACGAAGTCAAAACCATTTGACAATGCCACATTTCAAAGTTGTGTGACAATGATTACTTATATTTCGGACGTCCATCATCTTAATGGTTGAAAGATTTCTATCTCTTTCAAATTTTTTCACAACGTTTCAATTGCTTGAATCCGCAACCGTCTTCTGGTGAATAGTTGTGTGACAATTTCTAATGAATATGTCACTCGGCATTCTAGAATACTCCGCCTAATGTTCCATTTTTCCATTTTCCATGACCGGTATGGTAATTTTGAAGAGTTTTTTGTTGGGGGGTATCAGTGTTTTGTGTAGTTTGACCTCGTTGAAAAAATTGGGACTTCTATAATAATTGTTTTCATATCCATGTGACCTAATCTGCAGTGTTATTCTAATAATTATGTAGCTAGCCTTTGGATTGGACTATATCGTCAACGTGGCTAATTTCACAGCGTTAATTTATCCGATTTTTTAAATTTGGTATTCTCTTAAATTTTGTAGTCGTTTTTGCTACTAAAAGTTGGGCTAGAATTGTAGACCGCTTTATAACCTACGAAGGTGGTGGCTAAAAGCTTTTGTAGTATGTTTGTTTGCATAAAAATTGGTTAGCTCAATAATCAATTATAATTTGCTGGTACAATAAAATTACCATCGTTCAGGAAAACTTGTTTTATTTTAGTCAGTACTGATATTGGTATGTCAATTAGTTATAATGAATACACTGAAATATCAATAAAAATGAATATTCCATAAAACAAAATCATTCAAAAAATAAATGTATTATGAAAAATCTCAAATTAGCTTTTACAAGTATTGTCCAAACCAAAAGACAAGTTGTATATATTTTGATGAACTAGACATTGAAAAGAAAATGAGATTTTCCAAAAATCAAAATATAAAATAATAAGTGAACTGAATCAAATGAAAATGAAAAGTGGTCAATGTCCAGCGTGGCTTTAGCCGGACAAGAAGTTATTTTCCGTTGAATATTATAAAATTTATTTTTAGTTTATTTCAACTATCTGAATGAAAATGCAAATTTTCACTTTCCGATTTTGTGTTTCAAGTTATATAGGGTCTTTTCACAATATCAGATTTAGTTCAATGTCCAGCGTGGCTTTAGCCGGGGAAGTGGTTGTTTTCTGTTAGGTATTACAAAAAAAATTGTTTCTTTTTTATCGTAGGTTTTTCCATTTCCAGACGAGTCATGATTTTTTCAATTGAATGTTTCCCTTTTCAACATGAATACCTTCCAAGAGGTTATCGTGAACGATGGAAAATGGCGACTACAGTTTGTCTTTCAGTCGCGGATGATTCCACACATGATTTTTTGAATATCCTGTTCACATTTTCAATAAAATCATCCTTCACTACTTTCTTTGCCTACAACAGCTATCCCTACTCTTTCCGAAAGTGGTGGAGGAAGAGTCGGATTACTTTGTATTACTAGCAATTTTTATGACCCTGTTTTTCTTCTTCGTAAATAATTTCTGAATCTTGAAAACCTAAAAACATTAGATATTAGAACCTTTATTCATTGAATAAACTTTGCCACAAATCATTCAGTCTTTTCGTTCTTTGTACACTTTGGAACTGTCCTTTCCCAAATTTTGGAAGGATCAGCATGAAATCAATTAAATGGTCTAGCTGTTTATTGTTTAATTTAACAATTGTTCATTCTATTCAAAAATGAAGCAATTGAATTAAAAAATCTTCGTTAAAATACAAATGACATTTGATTATAGTTCATTATTCTTCACTTAAGGTATTTGGAACGGTACAGTATGCGCCAAAAGTTTTCTATTTGCGGCCCATTAGACATACGTCGATCATGAAAATATATTTGGTGTTCCGCTGTACGATTTCCCCACCATTTCAACCATCCAATCTAGTGTCGGAGGCGCTCGGCAACACTGCTCTGTCGCAAGTGTAAGTGTCAGTAACTTTAATAGTCCTGTCGATCAAAGTGATTGAAAACTGATAAATTGTTAACGCAATGTCTCAAACCAATTTAGTTCATTAAAGAAAGCCATTTGAAAAAAGTCGCAGTGTCGTTGGCTGCAAAAAAAGTTAAAAATGGAAAATGGAATATTATAATAATAATCTTTATTGACCTTTGGTTGCTATATAAAATGAATAAGGTACGTCAGTTGATAAATAAATAAAATTGGCGTATATAGTACAATACAACAAAAAAAAACAACGGAAAATAACGTTAACATGACAATGACATGACATTATAATTGATATAAATAAAATATTCAAGAGAAATCCAATATATCAGCTGCTGGAAGAATTCGTCTATTGAATAGGACACGTTATTAACCAAATATCTCTTTAGATCTGTTTGAAAACTTTCTAGTGATCCGTGATTTTTAAAACATTGGGGTAATTTATTATAAATGAAGGAACCAGCATAGACAGATGATTTCTTGTAGTTGGTATGATTGCAGTGTGGTTGGTGCAAGTTCTGGGCATTTCGAGTATTATAGACATGTATATCACTGCATTTCAGCAATTTATTTGTTTTTCCAAAAATGAACGACAAGACTTTGTATACATATATTGACGAAAGGGTCAAAATCCTGTTGTTTTTAAATATGTTGCGACAGCTGTCTCTATAGCGCATACTAAAGATAAATCTGAGGATGCGCTTTTGCATGGTAAATATGCGGAAGCATTCTGAGGCTTGACCCCAGTTGATTGTTTTGACTCAGTATAGAGTAAACTTGAGCATAATAAATTTCAATAAGAGATTTTGTTGACATGTCGTTTTTAAGGGAATGCAACATGAAGTATGCTTTGTTTAATTGTTTACAGATATTTTCTGCGTATTCTTTAAAATTGAGGTGACTGTCAATAATTGTTCCAACAAATCATGTAGTTCCCAATGATTTTATAAATATATTTTTGTCTCCCAATTTTATTTTGTTAGGTCTTTGTTCTATTCTACTGCCGCCGTATGAGAATTGGATAACTATTGTTTTTTCTAGATTCAGGACCAACCCATTTCGATCACACCATTTATTGAACGAAACAATTATTTGTTTAACCTTTTGAATTGCTTCTTCTCGGGTGAGTGCAGATATGACCATTTTGTCGTGTCATCAGCATAAATAAAAATATCTTGTTGATAGCTTAAATACTCTGGCATGTCGTTAACGTATAAAAGGAAAAGTAATGGTCCTAATATTCCACCTTGTGGTGTTCCAAGGTTGTTATAAAAAATGTCAGAAAAAGTATTTTCAACGGAGACAAAAAATTGACGATTGGTAATTAAGAACGTATCCACGAATTTACGGGATCTCGGATTCCTGCTGCTTCCAGTTTTTTGCATAATATTTCTGGGTTCGAGCATTCAAATGCGCGTGATAGGTCAAAGAAAGCACCGTAAGTGTGTAAATGTTTGTCAATTTCGTTATGAACAGTCTGAACGAAGTCTACCGCAGCCGTTTCACATGAGTATCCTCGACGAAACCCGTCTTGTTTATTCGTAATTATATTCTTGCTATTTAAAAATGAATCGATAGAATTGAAAACAGATTTTTCGAACGTTTTTACAACGATGCTAAGTACAGTTATGCCCCGATAGTTGGCTGGGTCGTTTTTTGATCCTTTCTTGTGAATGGGTACCACTTTTGCAACTTTTAGTATGTCTGGGAATTTTCCAGAAGTAACAGAATAATTTATTAGTTCAGTAAGGTGCGGTGTCAGCAACATAGCACACTCTTTTAATAAAAACACCGGCATGCCGTCGAAACCCACAGACTTTTTGTTTTTAAAACTTTTCATAACTTCCTGTACTTCATTTTCTATTAGGGGCCTGAAGAAATATGACTCACATGGTGTGTTTTTCATTAAAGTATAATTTGTACTAGTTTTTGCTGGTACAATTGAAAGGACTGAATTTATGAGAAATGAAGCGAATCCATTAGCTATTTCTTTTTTGCCTTCGTACTGCTGATCGTTGTATTCAAGTTTCTTTGGGATGTTAGGTTTTTTGTTCTTTCCTGATTTTGAGTTTACTAATAATAATAATAATTATTATTATTATTCCGACGCAAATGGAATCGGGCCAAACTAGAAAGAGATGTAAAATATACTACGAAAACCAAAAAAGTCATCACAAATTTTCTTTGACCATTTATTCAGAAAATTATTCCAATTCCACTTCTAAGCTTGTCCATAATTCCCATATAATTATATTCTGACGACAAAATGGGCAGGGAGGCTGCCCAATTCTCCAATTCTGGAGTTCCAATTTTCTGTTTTCTGGTCTATTTATTTCAGGATATATTTCAAAACATTTCCGACATTGGGAGCTTGTATTTTGATAATTAGACTGACGAATTTTTCCAGATTTGGTTATTAGCATTGTTATCGAGTTTATTGACATGTGTTAGTTTTCCATCAAATTTTTAAGGCGCGTTTCTTCTGTACAGCGTGTTATTGGAAACAATGATTGCATTTTGCCTATAATTTAAAAGTCTATTGGGGACCAACTTTGAGTACAAGTATCTCCGATTCTCAATGGACGAAAATTCTCAAAAAAATTCAGCTGATGGAGCCACTGTCGAGAAATATCAATTTTTATTGTATTTGTAAGAAAACTGCTCTAGCGTTCCAAATACCTTAAACGGTAAAGTGGTATTGCCAATATATTTTATAGTCGTCTCCTCCTAGTAGCCGACTTCTATTATAGCTGGTTAATTTCTAACGTTATATGGATTGATTATAAATATTGGAATATAACTGTAGCCCTCTGCAGTTATAGCCTCTGTACAGCTTTTTAGTAGAATAATCCTGCTGATATACTAATTTTTCAAGTCACTTGAAGTTTTTAGAATAATAATCCCGTTCTTGCTTTGTTCATCAGGAATATACTGAGAGGTATAGGATTATACTAAATGATTAACCATACAAGAGCAAATAATAAAATAATGTGATTATTGCCCTTCTTTAACCCTTTATAGGGCAAAACTTTGAAAAGCAATTTTCATGTTAATAATTGTTGAAACGGAATTATTTTGATGTTATTAAATATTTTTTGGTAAAATTAGGTTTACATTTTTTAAAAAAAAGCCGTTGTGGGATGGTATGCATACATACCACTACCCACTATATAGGGCAGTGGTATAATAATATACCACTATTTTATTTGAAATTTATTTTTGAATTATACAATAAAAATATCATTGTTTGTTGTGGAAATCTTTGAAACAAGTAAGGCATAGTGCAACTTTGCATTCTTGGCACATTATCTTCGATCTAACTTGCTTTTTTTCGTGCTGCACTTGGCACAGCGCCTCCAGGTGCCTTTCACTGGGATATGTTTTCCAACGTCGCCTTTTTTCATGGTCCCTTGTATGCTTATTGAACGCCCTGAATCCTTCATCAATTTTTTTGCCGTTGTCAGTATCTGGGGTCCTCTCCTTTTACGGCTCGTAAAGTCGCCAATCAACTGATTGGATAAAATACTTCTGAAGTTTAGGTGACTCATAGGTTTGTCATGAGGATTTTTTATTATCAAAGAAGTCTTGTAAATTATATATGCGTTAGTTACTGATGCATCTAGAAGCCA
The DNA here is from genome assembly GCA_944452925.2 of Chrysolina oricalcia. Lineage (NCBI taxonomy): Eukaryota > Metazoa > Arthropoda > Insecta > Coleoptera > Chrysomelidae > Chrysolina > Chrysolina oricalcia. The sequence goes on from OX101816.2 coordinate 17,007,716, forward strand.
GTAAAATAGCTTGATCCACCATCTTCTTGATTTCCACTCCACAGAATATGGCGCCATCAATTGGTCGAATCCATCCACCGCACCCATATGTTGATTATAGTCATATATGGATGATGGACAGTTGACCGATTCTCTATTGCCCGACTTGTTTGTTCTGAGAACAGATTTTTGTTCTGATGGATTATGCATGGAACTTATAACAACCACAGATTTCTTGCCCCTATCTTTCCATTTCGCAACTGACAAATCATCAGACATAGCATGATCTGAATCACCCGTTTTTAGTGCTTTGTCGTCAGCCAATAATTCCTTTGGGTAATTCTTTCTTGTGATTCTGAAGGTTCCGCAGCCAAATGTGTCTCTCTCCAACAGTTTTGTCAGGAGTTGAAAACTGCTAAAAAAGTTATCGAAATATATGCAGTATCCTTTGTTCAGAAATGGTTCACATAATTCGAGAACAGTTCGTTCCCCCAGTAAAAGTCCTTCATATTTATTCTCCCGACTTTTTCCTTCATAAATTTTGAATTTTATCAGGTACTTCGATGAAGAACAAGCCAACGCCCAAATTTTGAAACCTCTCTTTGTTGGTTTCAAAGGCATATATTGCTTCAAAGCAGAACGACCTTTGAAACCAACCATGCTTTCATCGACGGCCATACTACGAGACGGATTGAAAGATTCGATTAATTTTGTGTTCAAGTGATCTACCAAAGGTCGTAGCTTATATAGTTTGTCGAACTCACGAGATCCGCGGGGAGGCATTTGTTCGTTGTCATTCAAATGAAGAAATCGTAAAATGGACAAAAATCGTTTCTGAGACATTATATCTGATACCCTACGAACATGTAGATTCTCATCAGCTGACCAGTACATCCTCAACGATGGTAATTTATGGAAACCCATAATTATGAGTATACCGAAAAATGCTTTGAGCTCTTCTGCGTCAATATGTATTTTCCTTTTTGTATGGCATACAAACTTGTTTGTTTTATAATGTTTTCCAATATTTCAATAGAAAAAAAATTCTGGAATAATTCGATGGGGGATTTTATATCAACTTGAATATTTGACCCAATATTTCCATTGAAATTGAAATCCGAAAATTTTGCTGGATTTGTCGCAGTCTTGTTCCAATTCAATGCCGGTAGTTCGAACTCAGGTGACTCCATTTCATCCAAATCGTCGACATTATCGTCTTCTTGATATTGTGTTTCAGTCGTATTTGGCTTTTTATTATTGGGTACCTTTCTCTTCAAACTACCCTGAGAATGATTCATCTGTGAGTACTCGGCAGCATCCGATTCAGAAGATATATCCTCGTTTGGCAAATAATTTTTGTCTTTCACAGAATCGTCTGAGCTATAAGGATCATCATAAATGTCTCTCAGGCAATGATTTGCATTTTTCAGTAGTGATTTCGGTTGTTTTCGCAGACGCCTACGAATATTAGGGGAAGAGGTGGAGGATAGGTGGAGGTGTAGTAAGTCTGGTTCCAGTAGTAGATGGTAAACTTTCACTGTCGTATCCAGATCCATGTTTCGATGTGTTCGGAGTACTTCGCGTTGATATTGACAATAAGCCGCTATTGAGTTCCTGGTCATCAGCATCACTGTCACCGTCAATATCTGAGTGTACAGCCTGCTCATCTGAAATGCCCTCTATCAACGCGAACAAATCTTCAGGGGGCATATCTTGTAGATCGCTCATAGGCCACGCCGTAGTCATGCTGGAAACAATGAAAATTGAATAGGTTATGTTCAAGCTACCCAACAAATTATCAAATATCATCCAAGCGCCAAGCTCGAACTGTAAATTGATATGCTATTTATATTAGTTATTCTTTACCTTATTACTTTTCACAAAAATATTTGAAATAAATATTACGGGAATCACAACACACACGATAATCGTCAGCCACACTAAATAATAGTACTTTTCTCAGAACAGGCAGTGGTAGTATAATTACCACTTCTACGCTCAGCCCGGCAAATTTGAAAAGTGGTGAACCGTTACACCTCTGCTCGATTAGAATAGCAAAACAGATTCATTACCATACATAAGGTTGATGTTCACATTATAAATAGTGGTAAATTGAACCATAATAAAAGTGGTAAATATATGTACCATTGCCTTATAAAGGGTTAACTGTTCAATTATAGGGAGTCTTGATAATGTCTGAATGTTTATTTTAGTTTGTTTTTTTTGTTACAGGATTTCAAGCTGAGGAAGTATTACAAAATCATTCTCAGAAAAATTTGTGGTTCTCCCCCATGACATTGTGACTCAAGTTTTAATTTGAATGTAGACAATTTTTATTCCATGTAATTTACAGTATTTTTGTAACAGTTGTACATATTTCATCCTCACAATGTGTATTGAATGTATTATTCTTAACGGAAGCAGCATGACGAGGGTCTCATCGCCCATCTTGTCAAACCAATCTGGACTAATGATGTTTGGTTTTTCTTGTGTGTAAACGTTATTTATTGAATATATGTATGTATCATTTTGCCAAAAGAGACAAGTGACTCAAAAATGATCTAATCTACTATTTGAAATATAATGTAGAGACCACTAGAGTTTATAATTTGAAATATCTTCGTGATCCATATCACTCTGGTTTTTTATATCATGGAATGGTAGGAATATTATAATTGGTCTCATTGAGTATTTTCAAATTGATTTTGAATTTTGCAGTTGAGATGTACACTTCCCAAATCCAAAGGGATGAATACTTGATTATTGTACTGACAAGTGACGAAACCTCAACACTTAGTAGTATGTCAGTAATAGGTTCAGTGGTTGTAGTCATTATGCATTCTCTGAGAATTCAAATCCTCCCAAGCAAATTACTAGAATTAAGTTCTGTATTGTCATCCGAGTATTATGTAGGAGTTGATACACTGAGGTGTTGTATGTAAAACATGAAAATATAGTGTGGCTGAAAAAAGTTGTAATTAAACTTGGGTGCCGTTACTATTTTATTATGAGAAGAATAATTTTTGATTATGATTTTAAAATGTATTTTGAATCACCTGCTCCTGTTGGCCCGAAACTAGCATACATTTATTGTAATACATGAAAATATGTTGCTAAATAAATTTTTTATAACTTAAATTTTTTGTTATTACTTTGAAAATAGAAAAATCTAAAAATATTGAGTAACAAATTGATTTTAAATAACCTGCATTGTTAGCTTGATCCCAGCAATCAGTGTATAGACTTTCCTGTGACCATGGAATGACTACAGGCTTTCTTTGAATAATTTCTCTTTGGGCTAATGCTTACAAATCAAATCAAAATTACTTTATAGTGTGAAGAACAATAAATATCATTGACAAAGTGGAAGAAACATAAAAATGAAAAATTATTTAATTCAAGTGCATTTTGTATGCATACACCACATGTCAAAAATGTTGAAACATCCATGTAATTCATATCTTATTAAAGTCAAGTTTTGTATTTTAATATTATAATAATAATGGTATCACAACCCCATTGTTTATTTTTTCCAATCAGTAATTCAAAATTCATTGTTAACAGATTATGAACGAATGCTAAGTTTTAAGTGAATTGGATAATCTCTCACTTCTCGGGAATAGTGAGCGAAGCAAAGATCGAAATCTTCTGACAAACCTGGTAAACCATTTCGTAAGAAATTGGGATACATTGCTCCATTTATGTCCCTCAAAATAAATGGACCAATAACATTCTCCAACGATTCCTTCCCACACATTTATTGAGCACCTATGTTGATAATCCACCTGTATATGTGGGGATACAAATTCATTTTTATGGAATGTTGATTCATCCGACCACAACATGTTATTAAAAAAATTGTCGTTTCGACGAATTTTTCCATGGCCCAATTGCAAAATATCTCTCTTGTCTCAAAATCTGCATGCAGTGCTTCTTGATGTGATTGAAGATGGTATGGAGGAAAGTGATGTTTCTTCAAAACTCGTTGCACTGATCTCTCACTTATATCCACTATTTCACCAATCTGCCGTTGACTCCTACGAGGATCTTCTTCAACAAGAACAAGAACTCTCAATTAATTATCCTCATTAATAGCTGGTTTGATGCGTTCATGTTTAGAATAATTAATAGATCCAGTTTCAACAAATCTAGTCAGGACCTTTCGTAATGATCTTTCATCTGGATGGCTTTTATCTGGATACTGTTAGGAAAATCAACATTTTGATTGAATTGTATCGAAACTTGATACAGTAACATTCACTAAAGATTTCAATACTTATACATACTGGCAGGCAAATATTTTGATCCGCCAAACTAATTTATTTTCAAAGAATCGTTTATTCGCTTTTCCTTGAAATATTGTTGTAGACCGGAAGAAAATGGCCAAATTTCGAGACAAGTAAAATTGTTAGTAGAATTCTTCTGGACTTCCATTGTCTACAAAGAAAATAATGTACCTGCTATAAAGGAAATTATTTTCTTCGTGGGGTCTCTCTCAGGTCATCAATGTTAATTCATTTGATACAACGACCTTTTTTGGTGAGTGTTATTATTGGAAAAGGCATTGGACCCAAACGCGAGTGCCATCTAGCGTGATTAGTTACAAACATGAATAATTGACGTCATTTTAATGCAGGTTTCTTCAAAAAACCCACACTTTAATGCTTTTTCATTGTTTCAATCAAGTTACGACATGACTTGGAGGCCATATCACTAAAGTTATGATATGACTTGGATGCGAGATCACTGTTGCCATATACATGTCGCATCCATTTGAATCCAATATAAATCCCATAAGGTTTGCTAACTATCTTACTTCTATATAAACAATGATTCAACTGAAGATGACGGAAACTAACTGTAATTTAATAAAATTTTGATTACTGTTCATATTACCCGAAACCCGTCTTCAAATGGCATTGCATGATGCAGCTCTGGATTCAGAATGGAAAGTTAATTCGAACAGTGTCATAAAATATCCAGGTCCGTATTAAAAAAAAAAGTTGAGGGTGGTCCTGAGAATACGAAACATTAGATACGAAATCTAAGAGATATTTCTGAAAATAAATGAAGTATAACCAAAAAACAGAAATGATCGAATTTACGTTTTTCGTCATATCTCAAGAACCGGCCCTGATATTTACGATTAGTTTCCACCGATAGATTGTGCTGCCAGATGTGCAACTTCCTTTTCATTCAACCGACCTTCTTACTGGTTTGGAAGATAACCGCAATTCCATTAAAAAAGTGGCCACCCTGTATAATCCATTTTTCATTATTAGATTAATAGTCTTTCGCCAAGTAGTGTCTATATTCTCTAATGATCCATCTAGTTATTACCATAATGGAGATATGAAAGTCCGCGCCCTTGTTGTAAAACCATGTAAATCTATAAATAAGACGGACTGTAGTCTTGACTGACTTGGAAGTAGAATGACAATTGCAAATGTTAGATTTTCATTTCGCAATTTATAAAAAAAAACAAAACGTGAATAACTTGTTCTTTTATTATTCCTGGCTCAGTCTGGAAATACTGAAGTTCAAGTGCCAGAATGAAGAATGATCAAGTCGTTTCAGGAGCCAATTTGTCAGTAAGTACTATTTTTCGAGGTTGGAACGGTGCCGTCAGCGAAAGTCACAGGTCCTAGTGACTGTTGGAAAATGCTTCTTCATTTTTTCAATGAATACTCAATCTAAAGACATAACACTCTCAATGGACCATCTGTTTCTCGAAGGAAGTCGTGGACCACCCAAGTAACTCAGAGGATTTGCGAATTTTCTGTGATGTTCGTTTACAACTATTGGTTTCAGATTTGCGAGAATATTCTCACCAATTGCACGAACGTTTGCGTCATTCCCATTGGGTTCTTTTTCTTCTTCATTATATTTCGTGAACTGTCCTGATTCAAATTCTCCATTGTTCAAATTTGAATCGATGATTTGGCTGTGTCCTTTTTCTACAAAAAATCGAAATCTCATGTTAGTCACTCAGCTTCGAAAAACATTGCTTTCACGAGGAGTAGACGTTGAAAAACACTTTTTTCTACGACAGAGCGTAAACTAAGCTTTTACGCATTGCTGACAGTGCGTAAAGTAATACTTTTTCGCACAAGTGCGTAAAAAAATCACCTGTGCGTAAAATCATCAACTGTGAGTAAAGTAATTTTTCTACGACCATTAAGAAAAATTAACATTTCTATTGCGTCTTCGATTAAGAAACCTACCACGTTGTAACACCGATTTTCATTTCCCACGGGCTAGCTGTATCGAAATATTTCATTTCCTACGATTTTCATGAACTACTAGACTGTCATTATAGGTAGGTATTAACGAATTTTATGAACATAAATAAAATCGAATTAAGTCTGTCTAATAATTTGACATTTCACATCAGTAGATAATTACTAAATTCGATTGAAAAAATTAAGTTATTAAAAATGATTAGCGATAGTGAGTATGATTTAACAATCAAATTAATAAATTTATATCAGAAGCTCCTGATAATGCCTATCTTCTGACAAAGGTATGATTTTCTTTTCATAAAACTAGAATAATTTCAATAAAAAGATTGATTACCAGCGGATTCCATATTTTTGAATAGTTGACAGATACTTTCTATATAGCAGTTAATTTGAACAAATTATTGTGCTCTAATAACGACGAGTGTTGATTCAGATGACACATGGACTTTGGATGGTGGGAGCGAGGGTTCAAATCCACGCAGCCACATTTTTTTTTTCATTTTATGAAATCGATTAGTGTTTGATTTTTTCTGCATAAAGTTTTTTTATTTCCAAGTTGTCAAAATTTGAAAATTTTGAATGTTATTTGTTTCACGACGTAGGTAGGTACGTGTACAAAAAGAAAAAATAGATGTTTCATTTAACGGGTGAAGACAGAAAAAATTATCTAAACCATGTAGAAATGACGGCAGGAGAGTTTATGATAAAAAGGATTATTAAAAATATTACAGATTTGTTAATGATTCAGATGGTCGTAGAAAAAGTATAGTGTACAATGAGCATGAAATGACCCATTTCCCACTCGTAGGTATATGAAATTTTGTAGTTCTCGCTACGCTCGTACTACAAAATTTCATATACCTACTGGTATGTATGTCTTTTCATTCATTGTACAATATACTATTTTTACACCCAGTTCATACATTTATGCATTTTTGAAAAATACAGTATTTTGCGTCAAATATAACTTGGAAGTCTTTATTTTATAATACGACGACAATTCATATCATTAACATTCAAATTAATGATATAATTGATGCAATTTGGCAATATAATAACTGTCGAAGAAAAAACTTTGTATGGAACACTATCGTAAAGGGCTTTTTTGTACTCGCGTGTTTGTTGAACTCGGCTGCGCCGCATTCAACAAACTTCACGCTCATACAAAAAAGTCCTACTTTACGAACTTGTATCATAAATAGCTATTTTCTACTACATTGTTCATAGTGCGCAAAGTTTTTAGCAGTGCGTAAAAAATCAATTGTGCATAATAGTATATTGTTTTACGAGTAACGAAAGTAACATTTTTTGAAGCAAGAGGACAGTTTACCAGCCGAGGTGCAGCCGAGAATTAATGATTGTTACAATTTGAAAATAGAGAAAAATCTTTTTGTAATTTCGTTTCAATATGGCGACTTTTTGTTTACAATTTGAATGTCAAAATGACGGTCATATTTGCACAAGTGCGAATATGAGAGTTCATATTCACACTAGTGTGAATATGGAAATCAGTTTTGATGTTCATTTGGAAGTATGAATGGGATGCTCATAATTTCAGTAAATTCAGTCAACTCAGTAGATTCATTCTTTATTCGATTATCAACAATATAGGTAAATGCCTCCTCCGCGGCAGCTTCAATATTACTTAGCACATTATTTTCTGTATCAGAATCACTCATTTTCGTTTGAATTTAATCAGACAGTCCGTCAGGTAATTCAATATGTTTGTATCTATCCATGACAACTGTCAACTGACGGCTATATATCCGGCAGTGTCTCCGCTACCGACTTCCCGGCAACCGAATCGCAACCATCATTCTAGACTCGTGCTATGTAAAGTACTAAGCAATATTAAAATAGTTATTGACCGATGCCCGTATTCAGTGTAATCCATGATTGTATATGTCCACAACTTGTAAACCATGGATGTAATATATTCTATTCTATTCTATTCTATGAATAAATATTCCAACGAAATTACAAAAAGCCATGCATATAACACATTGCAAAATAGCGGGTTTTTTGCACACGACGTGTTGGACCACTCGCTACGCTCGTGTTCCAATGTTCACGTCTGATGCAAAAAACACGCTCATTTTGCAACTTGTTATATAAATAGCTATTATACCACTGCCTAAGAAAATGAGGTTTTGGTGATTGGATACTTTTACCTACGGTTTTACGCACTGTTCACAGTGATATTTTTTAGCACAAGTGCGCAACAAATCAACTGGGCGTAAAAAAAAACATCTGAGCGTAAAGATTTTTACACACTGTTCATAATTTTACGCATTATTGAAAAACTCATCATTTGATAATGCGACAAAAATTCCAAAATTCATAAGAAGAAACATTCAAATTAATAATACGATTACTGCAATCTGTCAATATGATAATCATTGAAATAGTTCTTTTGGGAGATCGTTCTTTTGGGAGATCGTTTAGTAACGAACAGTCGTTGACGATCGATGATGAACCCTTTACTCCCATACACCTACTACGTAGGCTCATTATGGTAAGTACCTGTCAGAAAAAACTACTCTCCTGGCTAAGACCACGACGGGTATTGAATTATATCTAACAGATACTTGTGCAATATTCCTCATTGCAGAGGAAATAATTGCAAGTGCTCCCTGTAACCAGCCAGCAGAATTATGTTTTGATAATAATTGTTGTAGAAAAAACTTTGTGTGATACATTTCCTTAAAGAGTTTGTACTCGCGTATGTTATTGAACTCGGCTGCGCCTCATTCAACAAACTTCTTGCTCATACAAAAAGTCATATATTACGAACTTGTATCATAAATAGCTATTTCCGCTCTAGAATCAATTTTATAACTCCGAAAATACTTACCAAATAACTTGCAATCCTTTGGATGTTGTACGTTTGCCCCCGTATCATGAATTCCATTATGCAAAGGCTTGAAAAAATTGTTGGTTAATACTAAATTGAAAACTGATTTTCTCAACAGAATACTAACTTTTTGAAAACCATGGAGGTGTTCAAAAAATTAATCGTTCCTATAATATTTTAACTGTTACTAATTTGTATGTATGTTTAAATCTCTACTTGGGGAGTCTTTGTACTAGACCAGATATACCTCCTATTCAGGAAACATATAGTATGTAAGTTTTGCCACTACTTTAGCAATAGAAATTATATCAAAAATTGCTCATAACGGCTATGAATATAGGATACTGGACGCTTGTAGTGTCATTCACTGCGAACAAATTGTATTTTACCCTTTTCCACACAAGTAGTTTCAGTCCTACCCAGCATACACATCTGTGACATATGATATCTCTGAGATTTCGCAATGAGGTAACAAGGCGATATCAAAAACGTTACATCGCTGCCATGTATAGAAACTAATACGTTTGTGACATGACATCTCTAAGATGTCGCAATGAGGTAACACGGCGATATCAAAAACGTTACATCGCAGCTATATATAGAAGCTAATACGTCTGTGACATGACATCTCTGAAATGTCGCAATGAGGTAACACGGTGATATCAAAATCGTTACATCGCTGCTAAGTATAGAAGCTAATACGTCTGTGACATGACATCTCTGAGTTGTCGCAATGAGGTAACACGGCGATATCAAAAACGTTACATCACTGCTATATATAGAAGCTAATACGTCTGTGACATGACATCTCTGAGATGTCGCAATGAGGTAACACGGCGATATCAAAAACGTTACGTCGCTGCTATGTATAGAAGCTAATACGTCTGTGGCATGACATCTCTGAGATGTCTCAATGAGGTAACACGGCGATATCAAAAACGTTACATCGCTGCTATATATAGAAGCTAATACGTCTGTGACATGACACCTCTGAGATGTCGCAATGAGGTAACACGGCGATATCAAAAACGTTAGGTCGCTGCTATGTATAGAAGCATACACATCTGTGACATATGATATCTCTGAGATTTCGCAATGAGGTAACACGGCGATATCAAAAATGTTACATCGCTGCTATGTATAGACGCTAATACGTCTGTGACATGACATATCTGAGATGTCGCAATGAGGTAACACGGCTATATCAAAAACTTTACATCTCTGCTATGTATAGAAGCAAATACGTCTGTGATATGACATCTCTGATATGTCGCAATGAGGTCACAACACGATATCACATTCGTTGCATACCTGCGATGTACAAAAGCAAATATATCTATGACTTGTCATCTCTAAGATGTCACACTTGTGATTTTACAAATTTTTCTTCGCAGCGATGATGTTATCGTCATATGTGTTTTTTGCGATGTCAACAATGAAAGCCATTGCACATGCGCTTGAGATTCATTTTAATGTATTTAACAATTGATTTTAGTTGCGGATGATGTTGCAATACATTTTTGAAAATAACGAAATATCCCAAATCAATGTTTAGTTGAGTCCTCGTTCTGAAGAGCAGGTTGTAATGAAAAATTCCAGAAAATGTATAAAATATTGAATTTCATTCCTACCAGTTATTGCTCTATAATACTCCTCATTGCCTACAACGTTATTATTATTATGAGTAATTTTATCACACTATTGCATATTTTATTTTAAGCCTTGATTTCATGTTTATTTCTATTTTTCTGAATCGTTATGCTGTTTTCATTACTAAATGGTCTATGCTGAAGTATTTACCGTATATCCCTAAAATGTTTTTACCACTTTTTCACTTTTCAATTGGTCATAGTTAGTCGAGGAAAATAGATATACGAATGTTCCATCAACATAAAGGTAGGTATTCCTGAGTACTATAATTTGAAAGAAAAAAAATTCAAATTATTTTATTCTCAATGAAATATGAGGGTGTGCCTGCTCAAAGTGGGACACACTGTAGATAGTTTCTCATACTGATCAGTCTAAGGTTATTTGTGATACTTATATTACAGGGTAATAATATACAAAGTTAGACACATTTTTTTATATTTTTTAAAACAATAATCAGTCACAAGTGCACATAAATTAACCAAAGTAAAGCTTCCACTCACCATAAATACCAATAATATGGAAAATTATTCAAATGACGTAATATTCAGTAGATTTCAATGTATGTGAATTTGGAATCGCATGACGAATTTCAAAATGAACAATTAAAATTATGAAAAATTATAACGATATTGCTAATTCAATAACAAAATGGAAGTAGTCAGCAATTCGTATTATCATTTTTTCTGCGCATAATATGAATTCATTTAAACTTTAAAATCTCAGACTTTTTGAAGAACAATTATTGTGTGGTTCCTCTGCAATTCAACATAATTGAAAATATTATATAGCCATTTTTACCAATCAAATAGTTCCCACCGCCCTCGTAAATTTCCTGAAATGTTGTTGTGACCTAAAGTCACCCAATACAAAAGTTTTCTGCAGAGACAAGAGGCTTAGTTCCATATTTAGTATAATACTCAAGTACAAAAATTCAAATATTGTTAATAAATCAAACATTAATTTTAAATCCATGTAATTAACACAAGCATCCAAATAGAATTTTAATGATGTAATTCGAGTCCATAACGTACTATTTGGGCTTTGCTAACGACTTTTTGCCACCACCTGCCAGTGGCGTTGCCAGAATTTTCCTTGGTAGGGGGCCCTAGTATAAGAAGTCTAGTACATGATAACATCTTGCAATTTGAATTAAATTGAAATAGGATTGAAATGCAATTGTTTTTCCCCAATGGTATGAAGTTAAATTTTGTTTTATTTGTTGTTCGAAAATATAAATTTCTCCACAATAGTAATATTCAGAAAAAAATTTATACTAACTTAACTGAATCATACACTTCTGACATCTTTGCAAAGACTGCTTCGAGATTTGTCAAAAAATTTTAATGTGATTTACACTAAATATTACGTGATTTGAGTACTTTTCTTCGCACACAATAACCCAAAGCTTTCCCTTATCCATATTAGATATATCTCAAAAACAATGAAATCATTAGGCACTGCTGCCCATTTCACCAGTCAATAGTGGAGTGACCAGTGGATTAGTATGGGGTGGATTCACAATTGGGTGGGGAGAAGACGAAGTCAATGGTGCAGGAATTACCTATAAACATAAAAAATATTCTGTTAAAGCCCTAGAGATCCCATCGCTGAATACATGCGGATGCAAGCACAGAACGCAGTTGTCCTAATATTTTCCTTTGATAAGAAATATAGACAAATTTTGATTGTAAAAAATGGTTTTATAATAATAGTGCTGAGCAAGAATTTGTCCTAAATGACTTCGCATTTATATTTCATTTAGGCTGGTGCCAAAACGAATTTTGAACGCTAAAAATTGGGAAAAAATAACAGGCAAGGACCAGGTGGAAAATGTTGTTGAGGTTCCAACTTAAAGGAAAAAAAATTCAAACACGAAAACACTCAAAATGGTGATGCGATGTGCGACGGAACGTGACCTCCCAGCGAAAAATGTTCAATAGAAAAGTTGTAGATAATAAAAACACTTTTTGATATAACCTCAAAATAACCGTCAAAATGGCGAAAAACCGATTTTTCAGTTTTAATTTTTTTTTCGAGTATAAATAATTTAATTTACAAGAAAATTTGTAAAAATATGTCTTTTCTGTTGTGGAATGAAACGATTTTTTCACAATTCAGAAGACGACTAGTTTTCAAGTTATGCACATTTCTCGAAAAAAAATGCCCTTATCTTCCACGAACAATTGTCTTGATGTTTTTTTTGTATTTCGAAGGTCTATTAATAAGTGATCACTATAATTGTCAACCCTTTATAGGTTACTGGTCCATATTTTGACTGCGGAGAAAAATGGTAGTCACCGAACAGGTGCCGGTTTTGTCTTTAGCCAGAACACACTATATGACATCCATTTATAGGCGGCGGTCTTTATTTCGACCAGATTATAGTTCCTGCGCAGACGGTAAGGTTTGCGGCTATTATTTCTGTTGTTTTTATTAGTAAAAAGAACAATACTTCGAATTGAAATTGTGTTTTATTAAACTTGACAGTACAGAATATTTTTTTTTATGTATATGTAACTATATCAACATCAACTAAAAATATATCGCAGCCAATCTTGATATCCAACACGCCCCCTTAAAATTGACTTCGATCTTCATTATAATTTGCTTTGAGTCCAAGTAATGAACAGAACTTCTGGTGTTTCAAGTTTGATAAAGCTTTCGTTAGAATGTCAGCAGGCATTTCATTTGTCGAAAGATATTCGACTCGTACCTCTTGTTTTTCAACTATTTCTCTGATGAAGTGGTGTCTTATATCCACATGCTTTGTTCGCCCATGATAAACTGAATTTTTCACCATGGATCCAGCACCTTGATTATCATTGAAAATAGTTGTTGTCTCTAGTTGACCAACGATTTCGTTCAGGAATCTTCTCAAGAAAACTGCTTCTTTGTATGCTTCTGACAGTGCCATGTATTCTGCCTCCGTACTCGATAGGGCCACTGTTTTTTGTTTGCGGGATGACCAACTTATTGCAGCATTCGACAAAATGAAAATATATCCTGTATAGGATCTTCTTGTCCTCCGGATTTGCTCCCCAATCTGCATCAGCGAAGCCAAGTAAAAGATCATTACTCTGCTCGAAAACTAGTTCAACATTTTGAGTTTTCTTCAAATAGCGTAACACTCGCTTTGCTGCTGTCCAGTGTTCTAGTCCATAGTTTTCGTTAAATTGACTCAAAACACTCACAGCGTATGCTATATCTGGTCTCGTTGAAATTGCAAGGTACATCAGTTTTCCAACAAGACTCCGGTAGGGAATCATTGCCATTTCATTTTGATTTTCTTCGGTTTTTGGACACATTTCCTTGGATAGTTTTTGTGACATATTCATCGTAGAACAAGGATTGCATGCACTCATGTTGAAGTTTTTCAATAATTCGTTGATGTATCTCTTCTGACTCATTTTAACTCGACTTAGATCAGTTTCTTGTGAGAATTCGATACCCAAACAATAGTTAATTTCACCAAGATCTTTCATGTCGAACGACTTTGACAGTTCGGCTTTGACGTTTCGGAGTTTTGTCTCGCTATTACAAGCAACGATGAAATCATCAACATAAATGGCAATTATTAAAATTTCACTTCCCTTGATTTGAAAATATACGCAAGGTTTGACACTAATCGGTTTTAATTCAAGTTCTCTCAGCTTCGAATCCAATTTCTTATACCATTCTCTTCCAGACTGCTTCAGACCATATAAAGATTTTTTTAACAAACACACCTTATTGCTCTGAGTCTTATCACAAATTTCATCGTATTTTTCTGGAAGTGCCATATAAATTTCCTCTCCGAGTTCACTATTCAGGTATGCACTAACAAAATCAAGTTGATGAATGGCTAAATTCAACTGAACTGAAAGTGACATGATGATTCTTAGAGATTCCATTCTGGTTACCGGGGCAAAAGTTTCGTGAAAATCCACTTTTTTTTCTTGTGTGAAACCTTTGGCTACCAATCTTGCTTTATAACTTTCAATGGAATCATCTGATTTATATTTTCTATTCTTTTGGCGATCAACTAAAATCCACGTTTTATTTTTCATGAGAGCTTCGTGTTCTTTTCTCATTGCTTTTCTCATTGCTCGAATCCAAGGGCCTGACTCACTGTTATTGGATCAGAACTCTCTAACATACCAGCAAACTCTTCTCCAAAAGTTGAATTTTCCTTGTTCAATGAGTTTTGAATCGATGTATATTGGTATTGTTTCCTAGGTCTGCCAGCTCTGCCAGATTTGATTTTTGATGGACGACCTGGACCTCGTTTTAGAACTGTTTGGTTGGGATTTCCTGAACTTTCTGCAACAGCATCATCAATTTGTGGTTCTTCATTGTCAGATTCCATCTGAATATCTATTGTTTCAGAAGTTTTTTCGTGATTGATGTTTTCATCGGAATTATGTTCTGTTTGAATGACTTTATTTGACAAATTGATATCAATAAATAATGTGTCACTAATATTTTTATCGTCATGGTTAACATTATTTTGTATTCCCAGGAATTTCACATCTCGACTTCGCACGATTTTCTTTGTTTTTGGATCCCAGAGTCGATAAGCCTTCGAATCGGTAGCATAACCAACAAAAATGCCTTCTGTTGAACTGACATCAAATTTTCCTTTATTCTCGGATTTGTCTAAGATGAACACTTTTTCTCCAAACATTCGAAAATAGCTTACATTCGGGATTTTATTTGAACATATTTTATAAGGCAAATCTCCATTCAAACTTCGGGATGGACACCTATTTCTGATGTGTACTGACGTTAAGATAGCGTCCGCCCAAAAACTACGTGGGAGTCCTGATTGTATCAGCAAACACCTTGCCATCTCAACCAATGTCCTGTTCTTTCTTTCGGCTATGCCATTTTGTTGAGGAGTATAAGGTATCGAAAATTGATGTTGAATACCATTGCTTTCTAAATATTCCTCAAATCGACTGATTCGATATTCTCCTCCATTATCAGATCGAACTATTTTTATTTTGTTACCAGTCTGGTTTTCCACCAGATTTTTGAAGATGATGAACTTTTCAAACAACTTGCTTCCTTCTTTAAGGAAGTAAACTACGCACCATGTCGACTTGACGTCTATGAAGGTTACAAAATACTTTGAACCACCAAGTGAAGTTTCTCTCATTGGACCGCATATATCTGTATGAATTATTATATTATAGATGTTTGCTTCTTGAAGTGGAAGAAATAAAAGGTTTTTGGGTATGTTTCGCTTGAATACATACTTCACATGGATGTAGCTCTTCGTTTCTATTTATGTTCAATCCAAGAGCCTTTTTCTGAATAGCTGCATTCTTTAAATCCCTTTCATTTAAATGGCCATATTTGATATGCCATTTTTCAAACGAGTTTATCTTTGTATATCTTGCGTTTTCAACCATTTCTTCGATGAAATACAAATTATCATTCCGTTTAGCTTCAAGAACTTTTTGTCCGGTTACTTCATTCACAATGACAGCTTCGTTTTTGGTAAATATTACATCAAACCCATTATCTGTGATTTTGGATACTGACATCAGATTTGATCGGAGGTCGGGTACAAATAAGGTTTTTTGTAGATTGAATGATTGCTTTTCGTTTACAACACAGCGAAGTGGTCGAGGTGTTAGAGCGTTTGGCTTCCACCCAGACGGTCCGGGTTCGATCCCCGGTCGTGTGTCACTGAGCTGAAGTGGTTCGGATTCCACTTTTATTTAAACTGTAGGTCCCGGATCTCCCTTGCTCGCACAAGCTCTGCTTTTGAGGGGTTTTCACCGAAAACCTGGGAGTTTCGTAAAAACAAATTTTACAAATTTTACAAAAAAAAAAAAAAAAATCAAATTAACGGTACCTATTCCTTCAATTCTCGTGGATCCACTGTTTGCCAGATTCAAAAACGTTGATGCAGTTTTATCCATTGTGTTGAATTTACTTTCATCTGAACACATATGAGATGACGCACCAGAATCTAAACACCAAGAACTTCTTGAATTTTCGGATATGTTGAGAGCAATTTCATCTGCCTCTGCACGTTTTGAAGTTTCGCTTGTTGAATCTTTATTTGGCTTTTTATTCCACGTCTTTGATCTACAATCTCTGATGCGGTGGCCGTATCTTCCACATCGGTGACAGGTATACTTGAAAAATTCTTGTTTCTTCGCATGATTATCTTCGTTTCTTTTCTCGTGCGTTTTCTTCGTCTGATTTTTGGATATGAACATTGCTTCTGACGTTCTTTCTTCAATATTTCTTTTTCGAGCTTCGAATTCCTCCAACAATTTTATTTTTAATGCTTCGGGTGATGGTAATATTTCTCGGGATTCAATCGCAATTCTGAATGACTCATAAGATTCTGGAATACTATACAATAGTAAAATAGCGACTAACTCTTCGTTGATTTTCAAATTCATCTCTTCTAGTTTGCCAATTATTTCGAAAAAGTTGGCAAGATGCTCTCTCATGTCATTACTTTGATGCATTTTGTAATGAATGAGCTTCTTCAATAACATGGCTTTCCTTGCTGGACCTTGTGACTGGTACACTTCGTGCAGTTTGTCCCAAATTTCTTTCGATGTTCTACAATTCTTGATATGTCTAAGTTCGGAAGGTCCTATTGCTAGACTGAGATCTGACATAGCATGTGCATAATTCTTTTTCCAAATGTCAGTTTCAGCTTCATCGGCTGGTTTTTTTTAGCGTTCCATCTACGTATCCCCATTCATCATTCTTCACAAGTAGAGCTTTTGCTTGGATTTTCCAGGTATCAAAATTTTCTTTGGATAGTACCTGTATTCTATACGAGTTTTGACTCATAACTGCTTCGTATTTTGACTTCGAAATTAAACTGTCAACTTCTATGATTTATTTTTACTCAAACTTCGTTAGTGTTGCAATTATAATACAGTTAGGGTGTCTGGGCCCATAACCTGTTGTTTTTATTAGTAAAAAGAACAATACTTCGAATTGAAATTGTGTTTTATTAAACTTGACAGTACAGAATATTTTTTTATGTATATGTAGCTATATCAACATCAACTAAAAATATATCGCAGCCAATCTTGATATCCAACAATTTCGACCAGTGTTCATTTAGTTACACGCGGCCTTGGAGGTTACGATTGTGATTAATACTTCTTGTTTAGTTATTCTGGACAGCATTACTGCAGTTATGTAACATTTAAGTAATGCTTTTCATACCGGAAAATTAGCAAAACAACTTCTATTGCCGCTAGGATGATATTCTCATTTGTTTTTGACAAAACCTGAATTTGAGGTGATTTTACCGCGTGTGGCTTTGCGGACGATGGCTAGAAGTAGTTTAAAATTTTTCAAGTTCTTGTTTTGTATTACATTTAAAAATACTTATTGAAATGTTTCTACAATTTTGATTTTTTGTTTTGTTTGATGTTTCTAGTGTCCAAATGCAGTATGCTTGGGTGTTGATTGCACACTGGTCGAAATATCACCAAGAAAAAAATACTTCGAAGCGATGTAATATTTTTTTTTATCATTACATAACAACTTACATCGAGTTCTTCAGTGCGATTCAAAATAAAAATGCATTCTTTCCGCTTTGTATCAATTTGCCCTGTAAAGGGATAAAATGTCTACCTACTGTAAAATGGTCTAAGTAACCTGGTGGTTTATTGATCGTTTGAAACCGCTTGAAATAAAAAAAAGGTGCTCTGAATCATGATTTTTTCAATATTTTCAATAATTTCCGACCTTCTTCATTGTTTTTAAAACAAAAAGTAGCTTATATTAAAATATTTATAATGTAATAATTGAATACATAATTACACTACAAAATTAATTGATTAATATCGGTTTTATTCTTTTTTACAACTATTGAAAATCATTGAAAATATTGAGAAAATCATGATTCAGAGAGACTTGCTGTCGGTTTTTCTCAATTTTAAGCGGTTTAACGATCAATAAACAACTAACTTACACAGCAGACATTTCAATAATCAGACTAATCACTTATAGACCTTCGAAATACAAAAAAAATCAGGACAATTATCCGTGGAAGATAAGTGCATTTTTTTTTCGAAAAAATGTGCATAATTCGAAAACTAGTCGTCTTCTGAATTGCAAAAAAATCATGCTTATATTCGACACCAAAAAAGCCATATTTCAACAAATTTCCATCTAAATCAAATCATTAATAGGCGAGAAAAAATTAAATACTGAAAAATCGGTTTTCCGCCATTTTGACGGTTAATTTCTTTAGACTTCCGGCAATGGTGGAGGACAGACGGCGTCCTTAGTTGGAAGTCAAGTAAATGTGTGTGAATGGTCAAATATGTTGAAAATTAGTAGTATTGTGCATCGTATATAAGTGTTAAGGTATGTTCATGCTCATACGAATTTCGGAAAATTTATGCGAATAAAATAGCGGCTGAAAAAATCGCAATGAAGTTGAAATATTTGAACTTTTTCGCGAATTCAGATCAAATCACGAGACCACAGAATGCGTAAAATGTGTTTGTGTTATTATTTTATTAACCTCAAATCCTCAAAATTAAATACACATGCAGGTGAACAATCATATATCATTTCATAATTCTTCAGTTCTCATTTTATAAAAAAAAAAACAATAGGAAAGTTCGATGATGTGGTTGTTATTCGCATCATAGGATAAAGATTATTTGGATGGGTTCATTATACTCTACCATCAGTTGTATCGGCTTTGGAAAGAACGTGAAGCTTCCAGACGAAAAAAAAAGAGTTGTAGTGTTCGACCAAAGAGACTAAACTAACTTAAGTCTCCTTGGTATTCGACATTTTTAAAAACTCGAAAAATTCATGGTGATTATCACAGCCTCGTTCGAGAAATGAAACTGAATGATCCCAATGAATATTTTAATGATATCCGTGTGACGTGTTCTCAGTTTGATGAACTCTTATCAATAGTGAGACCAGAAATAAAGAAGTCATATATTACAACAAAACCCATTCCTCCCGCAGGAAGGCCATCACTTTTATATTCTATTCCTTGCTTTAGGATTCGGGAAGGAATACTTTTTATTACCAAAGAAAGAATAATAAGCCATTATTAACAAAACTAAAAAACCCACAAAACATTAAATTCTAGGTACTTTGACTTACCCGCAATGACCATCAAATTTTGTCGCATGACTATGAACGTCAAATTTTGTTGGTAATTTCCTAATTTGCGATTCGCATAAATTTTCCGAAGTTCTTATAAGCATGAACATACCTTTATGTGAAATCGTCTAATTCCCTAGCTTCCTACGCCGGTATCCAGGCCGGATGACAACGGATTTGTCGAAGCTAGGGGCTACTATTTGAAAGGACCCCGCAAACTCCTTATGAAATTTGGGTCCCGGTAGATATTTTTGAATTTTTGGTATGATGTAGTCCATGTAATTCTCAACCAATGTTACCATTGCGCCAACCCAAAAAAATGAACAGTTTTGCTGCTAGGGGGCGTTGAAATCACCCCTTGCGCAGATTAGACTATTTATTTTTGAGCCCGGTAACAATATTTTCACTTGTTCCATTATTGCTAATGTTGCACAATATTGTGCTGTTTTATAAATAAAATTCTTACCCCCTCCCCTTTTTCCCCCAACTCCTATAACGAAACGCAAAAAAAATATTTCTCGAGTGTCTTCAAATGTATCGTCAAATGATTAAATGTGCATAAATAAGGGAAATAACAGTTTTTTATGATTATCCCCCACCCCCCAAATGACACAAAATGAAAAAATGTCGGTGGATTTTTCTGAATTTTTGATATGATGTTCAAGTTATTTTGAATAGAAATAAATCGGGTGACAAACCCCAAAAATGAATAGTTTTGATGCTAGGGGGCGTTGAAATCATACCTTGCTCAGAATAGACTATTCATTTTTATAGGCGGAAACATATCTATACGTATTTTTGTTTTATTTTATGCCGAATAATTGTCTAAATTTTTATAAATTGAAAGTTTGAAACTTCCCCTATTTCAAAACACTAAAAAAATTAATTCAATCACCACTTCAAATTCAAATTGTGGATGTCTTATTTTTATTTATTTTCAAGATATTCGCCCAATTAATTGACATTCAAAAATCATGAACTACGCCCTACTAAGAAGTCAGCGAATTCCATCAATATTTTTCTGAAGGGAGGGAAAGGTGAAATTAAACAACTGTACGATTTCCTCAATTCGAGCTGATTAAAACATTTATTTTGATATTGATAAAGCATTTACAAGTAGTCGGGAATACATTTTTTTCGTGTTTTAAAATAGGGGTTGGGGGTAAAGGGGAGGTTTTAGATTTTTAATTTATAAAGAGTTGCACAATTTATCAGCATAATCTAAACTAAAATACATAGAGCTATTATTTTCGCCTATAATAATGAATAGTCCATTCTGAGCAAGGTATGATTTCAACGCCCCCTAGCATCAAAACTATTAAATTTTGGGGTTTGTCACCCAATTTATTTCTATTCAAAATAACTTAAACTGCATCATATCAAAAATTTAGCAAAATCCACGGAAATTTTTTCGTTTTGTGTCATTTGGGGTGTGGGGGGATAATCATAAAAAATTGCTATTTCCCTTATTTAGGCATATTTAAACATTCGACGATTCATTTAAAGGCCCTAGAGAAATATTTTTTTTGCGTTTCGTAATAGGAGTTGGGGGAAAAACGGGAGGGGGTAAGGATTTTTTTTTATAAAACAGCAAAATATTATGCAATATTAGCAACAATGAAACAAGTGAAAATATTGTTACCGGATTAAAAAATAGTCTAATCTGCGCAAAGGGTGATTTCAACGCCCCCTAGCAGCAAAACTGTTGATTTTTTTGGGTTGGCGCAATGGTAACATTGGTTGAGAATTACATGGACTACATCATACAGAAAATTCAAAAAAATCCACCGGGACCCAAATTCCATAAGGAGTTTGCGGGGTCCTTTCTTGAAATTATTTCAAATATACCTGATCTGGAGAAATTGTTTCCGTATGGAGACAGAAATCCAAAAAACAAATGACAAGACAAGACGGTTAATTTGAGGTTATGTAAAAAAGTGTTGGATAAAAAAGCTTTAAATTTTTTTATTATCTGCAACTATTCCATCGAAAATTTTCCTCTAGGTCACGTTTCGCCGCAAATCGCAAAAAACCGTATTCGACCCCTAAACTGTATCCCCATTTCTCATTTCTCAATAAGGACCTACTTTTATAACGAATAATTTCTTTTGTGAAATCTTCAATAAAAAAGTTATACATTTGTTGCATACTTTTTGGGACACGCTGTATATTAGGCATCCAATATAAGGACCTGAATAGGAATGAAACATATTGAAGCAATTGGAGCAAAGCAAGACTATAGCTGTGTTAGATTAGCAAACGCATGCAATATGCAACATAAAATTTGAAATTGTCCACTTAAGTCACTTACAAGTGTGTCGCTTTCTTCCAATTCTTCGTCTTCTTCATCTAGTTCAAGCATCGGGCTCAAAAGTTCTGTACTTTCTACGGGTGGATCCCAGGGAAGTTCACCAGCTCCTTCTTGAAATTAATAAATCTCGAGTAAGTATTCACTCAGTATGAGGAACTGGAGCCTCACATATGCATCCTTCATTTAGTCGATTTACATTTTCGAGTCATAGATTGAGTAAATAAATCAGTTAAACTTCTTAGAAAAGTAACAGGTGAGCATATACTGGGTGTCCCAAACTCGATGGCCTATTAGACGTTTCTGGAAATAGGGAAGTAGGATTATTTTGAAAATTTGGTTTCTTGGATAATCAGTTCCGCCGTATCGATCTAAAATATTTTCAGCGCTGCGGCTTTGCCGCTTCTATCGAATAATAGCAACAACTTCGATATTTTCAATGGAATACCCTGTATATCATTGCATTTTTCGCTTTGCTATTGCTTTTAGATTATTTTCATGAAAAATCTTCTTTATAACTATCTCTAGTGGTTTTCGAGAAAATTATTAATTTCCTTATTTTTTATGCGAAACATAGCTTCAATTAAATGTTTATTACTGCAGTAATTGGATACGTAGAAAGCTGCAATAGAGGACTTCGGATAAGGATTCAGTGATGCCACCACACAACTTTTGGCTTTAAAACTACTGGCACGTTTTTCTGCATTTTTTCTTCATGTCAGGGTTCCTGGCACCCTCAGGAACCCCGTAATATGATTGAAATTGTTCATAACGACGGAAATATTGAGATTTTCCATAAAATACAAAACACTAGGGACTTTAATTTTGTTTATGGATTTTTCTTTCAAAATGGCGCTAAATTCAAAACTAGAGCTAGAGTTTTGTTATTGAAAGAGGTATTGTGTAGTCTAGGAAGTGCCGGATAAAGCCACCGTGGGGTCCGTAGCAAATGTGAACAAGAGTCCCTTGATTTGCATTAAGTATTAAAGTATAGAATATAAAATAAAACAGCACATTTACAAAAAGACTTTCCGTGATTTAATCCGAGCAAATTTGGAGATAACAGTCGTCAAATCAATATTCACTTTCTATGTTCATTTTATTGAGGTCGTTTGATGTTCTTGTCCCATTGTGCTCCTTAACACATTTTTAAAACGCCTTAACGTTGAAAAAGAACATTCTCCGCTGTAGTTGGTGATTATCGAAATCAAGTGAATGCGAAACACTATTCCAACATTTGGGAAATACGATTCCAATGAATTTTATGTCAAGAGTTTATAAACTTGAAGTTCTTGAGCCTCGTGCTTTTTCTTTCTGCTGTCAATATCAGCAGCCACATCTGTTTTCAGCAGCTTCGCAAACTTCACCAGTTCATTGCCCAGACTGTCTTCCACATCGTCTAGGAAATAATTGACGATAGATCTTTTTAAGATCTTTTCTGCCGAAGTATTCCAAATACACTCTAGTCACTTGATTGTAAGCTTCCATGCATTTAGCTAATGCTGACAATTACAACAATAAAAATATGAATTTCAAAACGTTGTCCAGGTGTTTGATGTTCTACAACTTCTTCGAGTGTAGTAGAGCCTTCTTTTATGAGGTCTGTGAGTAGAGCTGCTGCTGAAATGGTCGTACTTTGTATTTTGCTTGTGTTTTCTTGTCGATTGCTGATATTCTTCACAGCCAATTAGGGCTTTGGCTTTTGCCTCTTTATCTGAACATTTGGATCGTATTGCTTGGAAGTAGCCTTGTAATGATTTATGAAGAGCGTATCTTATCTTAAGATCTTGATCGGACGACTGCAACGAAGCGTTAGTCGCTTGCAAGTGTTCTAGAATTTCATTCCACGCTATAGTTATTATTCCCATTTCTAACTTTATTCATTTTCTGTAGGTGGTATAAAAACATCTTACTTGATAGTTTTTTTTTTTACTTTGCGCACAGGCGCGAGGCCCCCCAGGCGCGGAGCCCGTAGCATTTGCTTACTGGCTAATTTGCTAACTGGTACTTGGTACACACATACCCACAAAACAAACAAAATACAAATTCTCTGATGTAACCTCAAAGTATTCAGGCCAAGAGCATTTTAATCAGAAAGGTAATAAGGTTTGTTTGTCCGTGAAAGTTACCACTCAGAATATTTTCTAGATCGATCAACTATTTGGCAACTAGGAAACGTGAAATACGCAATTCAGGAAAATGATATATTTTGAAATTAGCGCCAATTTGTGAGAAAAATCCCTAAATAAAATTAAAGTCCCTAGAGTTTTGTATTTTATGGAAAATCTCAATATTCCCGTCGTTATGAACAATTTCAATCATATTCGGGGTTCCTGAGGCTGCCAGGAACCCTGATATGAAGAAAACTTGCCGAAAAACGTGCCAGTAGTTTTAAAGCCAAAAGTTGTGTGGTGGCATGACTGAATCCTTATCCGAAGTCCTCTATTTTGTATGTAGTTTGACAATGTCCTGTGTATCAGTTAGTACTAGAGGAATTCAATGATAGATAAAAAGTGGTGAAAAGTGATTTTTTTTCAAATGGAACACCCTGTATATCATCAAATATCCTGAAAGATAATTAAATTTCGTTTCAAATGATGTATTATGTTTCCGAAATAAAAGTAAGTTTTCTATAAAAATTGGATTATTTTGTCATATTTTGTGGATAGATAGGAAATGTCATGTCATTATGAAAATTCGAAAATAAGTACATTAATAATAAAACGTTTGCGCGTTCGTTATCGTAAATTTGATTAGAAAAGAATCAAAATGGAAGACAATAATTATTCAAATAAGTATTGATGAAATTGTTTATTCTTCATGGTCAATGTGATAAATTACAGCAAAAACGTGCAAAAGGTCGTACAAAGAATGATTAATATACACGGTATTACAAACTCGATAGATGAAAAACCGAACCAAGCATACTTTGTTCAAATCTGAATTAAATTTTCATATCACTGTATTTCTCGGTTCATGTTATATTAGTTTTGGACAAGACTGTTGTGACAAAAATACAAAATATCAATCAATATACAATGAACAGATACAAATATGGGACAAATTCGACAAAAATTAATCAGATTTTCATTTGAATAATTATTGTATTCCATTTCGATTCTTTTCCATATCAAATTTACGTTAATGAACGCGCCAATGTTTAATTATTAAAGTACTAATTTTTAGAATTTTCGTAATGACATTTACCATGACATTTCATATATACCCAATACAAAATAATGTGTCAAATTAATCCAATTTTTAGAAAACTTGCTTTTATTTCGAAAACCTGACTCTTTAGGTATAGGAACATAATACATCATTTGAAAGGAAATTCAATTGTCTTTCAGGATATTTGATAATATACAGTGGAAAAAATGCACTTTGCAATAGTTTCGTATCTATCGGTGAAATCACAATTTTTTTAATGACTATGTATAATGAAGAACAAATTCCCCTAGTCACAACTGATACACAGGACATTTTCAAACTACATGCAAAATTTCAGCTGTCTACGTATCCAAATACTGCAGTAATAAACATTTAATTGAATCTATGTTTTGCACAAAAAATTAGGAAATTAATGATTTTCTCGAAAACCACTGGAAATAGATATAGGGGAGTATTATATGAAAATAATTAAAGCAGTAGCAAAGCGAAAACGCAATAATATACAGGGTATTCCATTTAAAATATCAAAGTTATTGCTACTTTTAGATGGAAGCGACAATGCCGCAGTTCTGAAAATATTTTAGATAGATAGAGCAGAACTGATTATCAAAGAAACTTCCCTTTTTCCAGAGACGTCTAAAAGGCCATCGAGTTTCGCACACCCAGTATACACACTCCTCTAAACATACATACAAATCAAAGAACTTTTGATAAAGACACAAAATTCTTTAAAAATACTAATAAAATTTAGGTAGTGACTACTAGGTATTATTTCGACTTTGTTTTGAAGGATGTTAAAGATGTTAAGCGTTTAATATCTTCTGGCAGATTATTGAAACTATCAAGCCCCTTGAGGGCTAGTTCCAGTCAAACTCCAGATTAATTAACTAATGGTTAGAATGTGATCCTTCAACATCATTTGAAGAATATCTATCATTCAGATCAATAAGTAAACACTATTGATCTGAGGTGTAAGTCTTCTGCAATTTTAAATAATGCGCATGGCTCTATTTTGGAGTTTCTGTATACGTGCTGAGTAAGTTCTTGTTCCAGTAGATACAGAATTGTAAAACAGTTTGTAAAATGGGGAAACACTAATGAATTATTGTGAAGTGAAAATTTCGTCCACCTTGTCAAATACGGGGCACATCGATATAAATAATTTATTTTAAATGATATTTTGCGAATATAAAATAGTTGGCATGTTCTTTGAAGTGTAAACCCCTATATACACGTACCCCTAAATATTTAATTGTGTAACCCTTTCTACAGTATCAGGCCCCAATATTATATCGTACTTTTTTTTTACAAAAGTTTGTGTAGCGTTTTTCACCAGGTACTTGGTCTTCTCAACATTAATATTCAAGTAACTAGCACAATACCAAGTGTAAATACTTTTTGAAGTTTTATTTATGGTAACTGTGAGTTTCATGTGGTCACACTTGAGAAGCAGATCAATGTGTCATCAGCAAAAAGATTAACTGAACTCTCACCTACCACCCCTGCCTACCACCCCTGGCAGTCGTCAATGTAAATCAAAAATAATAAAGGTCCCAGCATACTTCCCAGTAGTATACGTTGATTGCGGTTTATATTATCTGAAACTTCTTTATTTATATTGAGCCTTTGTTTTCTGTTCTTTAAAAAACTTTCAAGACTATTCCATCTATGTCTACTGCTGCTAATTTTTGTAATAATCTATCCCAGTGTATTGTTTCGAAAGCTCTTCGAAAGTCAAAAAAATACTGCAACAGCAGTGGCATTTTTTTATAAGCTTATTCTCCAATCATCTAATACACACTGAATATTTTTATTTTTAAACCCTGATTGATATACTTATTTACTTTATTTAGTGATTGAACATTTCTGTTTATAGAGGGATTACATTTTTACATAAATTGTATAACGGCAGTGCATATGAAATACAAATTGATAAAGAAATCAAACAATTATTAGAAAAGGTGAAACATTATTATATTATAGGAATTGAAGTCATCTGTTAAGTAAACATGTCTTGAGTTCATTTTAAATTTAGTTTTAGTCCTAATTTCTTATATTGCCTATGATATTTTATTATACATTCCCTCGAAAATTGACGTTTTCCCAAAGTTTGATTTGTAATGGAATGCGTTTATTTTATTTACATTTCTTGTTTTATGGTAATGAATAGTCGAAATATGATCAAAAGTAACATCCAAATGTTTTTTTTCCTGTATCAACATAGTGGATGAAAATTGAAATTGTAAATTCATGTAAAGAACGAAGATTTAGTAAGTTATTAGGTATATATAATTTTTTTGAGGGTTCTAAAAAAGGCAATTTGTATATGCATTTTATAGCTTTGTTTTGCAAAGTTTGTAGATATGAGGAAGAATGTAGATAAGTGGATGGCAGGGGATGGCAAAAAGAGACCATGAGGACCTACTTGCCTGGCTGTGGCAACTGCCTCCCCAAGAACTACTACTAGGTACTACTTCCCCCAACACCTAGTTATGGTGATTATTTCAAATATCCATAATTTTTTTTGTGGGTGTCACCTCTATCCTATTATATGTCGGTCGACTGATTTTGTCGGGCAGGATTTTGAGCCCCAAAACTAGTAATAATAATCTTCAAAAAAATTGATTATACCTAAGTACAGAATTTTTGATAATGGTGGTTTTTGCAAAAATCTATACTACTGAACATCCTCAATTTCCTCAATTTCAAAAGATTTTGTTAAGGCAGAATTTTGACAATAATTCTATAAAATATCTCATCCCCATTTTTCATGAATCTGTGCTGCTGAACACCCAGTTATACTAATTTTTCAAAAATCCATAACTTCATCAAGGTTTGCGTGAGGATTTTTTTTGCCAAAAATATTAAATGATTTTGTCGGCAGAATTCTTACCCCAGCACTTACTTATATTAGTCATAACAGCTTGGGCAGACAATAAAAGACTCGAGTACTGGCGTAGTCTACCGGGCCTAGCCCATTCCAAAGCATTTATTGCTTGTACAAGGAAAAAACAGGACTCTGACAAACTGCTAGAACTCAGCAGAGCGCATCTCAGAGTTATAGTAGGTTTGCTTACTGGCAACTGCAAACTCAAACATCACATGCATAAAATCGGACTTGCACGAGATGCAGAGTGCCGGATATGTATGGAGGATGATGAAACGGCTGAACACATTCTGTGTACATGCCCTGCAGCGGCCAGAACCAGATTCTCAATATTTGGCGATACGACAGTAAGGCCAGAAAACCTGGTAAATTGTTCTCCCAATGTATTCCTCAATTTCGTCAAGAGATTGGATATACTGGGAGAAATATAACCATAGGGTGAGCCACAATAGGCCATTGGCCGCAGTGGAAGGCCTGATACGGGCCCACTCACGTTCAAACCTAACCTAACCTACTTATATTAATTTTTTTGAAAATCTGTAATTTTGTCAAACTTTTTGCATAAATTAATGTCACTGAAGAAGCTTTTACAAGGCCGATTTGTCGGATAATTTTGTTGAGCGGGATTTTGATCCCAGAACCAGGTTATATTTTATTGAACGTATACCTATAAACTGATTCAGCAAAATATTATTAAATAAACGACTACCAGTCGATGCCTGCTACATTCTTGGGAAGAAAATAATTGATATATTAGGGAATGATATTGCTATAACTGTACAGATCTGCTACTTCGGATACTTGGACCTGGAACTTTTTTTATAACTACAGCTTCAGGAAAAATCGTCTTTGTATTACCAATTATTAGTTTCACAACTTTCAATGATTGCCAGTCGATGAGGAATTCAAGGAATTATCTGTTGAAATAAATGATTACCCTGTATAAATGAGCCTTACCCTTGAAACTTATTCGTTTCTGCTTTTCCCTTTTACTGTCAGCCCTATTTAGAGATTTAGGATGAATTTCTTCTGGATTGGGAACTATTTCTTCGATGAAAATTTCTTTTTCACTCCCATTTTGCTTAGTGTCACCATTATTCGTAGATCCATTCGATGTTTCACTCGGTATTTTTCCATTTTGATTTAAAGGCTTGGTTTCATCTGCTGACTGAAAAAGATCCGGTATGATTTTTTTCAGTGATAGGTACATATCGATTATCTCACAGGTTTGTTGTTTTCTTGAAGAATCGTAGCCTGCTGTTTTGATAATAATATACTAGCATCTGTTTCGAATTCCTTCATGTCTCTATATCTCTTTTCGGTTATAAACACGTGATACGTGCAACAAATCAGAACCAATACGAAAAACGATGCAAGAATTATGACAATCAACTTTTCTTTTCCATCCTCTTCCTCTGTAGTAGCAGAATATATTGAGGTATAGAGTATTCTTTGGGGTGCATCCTGAACCCATGTTTTATCAGTCCCCTAGAGCATATTTAAAATTTCCCGCTTCTTATGTGAAACTACATCAAACTAACTTGTGAAATAGACAGCGGCCAAAGATAGCGGCCAATTTTTCCGAAGTCACCCGATTGCGAGAAACAGTTGCGCACCAATACATTTCGTTTACTTATAAGAAATATCAATTGTTCCATTGAAACGGAAAGGAGTGAATTGCGACTTATCAGAATTTCTGCCTAATGAAAATGCAAGGAATTATAATACTTCATTATTTAATCTCAATAATGTTGACAAAATATTCCGAATGTCATTTTGTCGTAAAAAATGTTCATTTTGCATTTCGATAAAAATTTGATTTTGAGTGAAAACCAGTTGCGAGTGTAATGTGCAACCATTTTATTAAAAATCCGAATGCTTCGTGAAATCCTCGTCGGAGCACAAACAAATTTTGACAAAATGTAACAAATTACTTCTCCTTTACTCCCCGATTAAAAAATTCGACTTCCTGAGGGAACCAGAAGGTGTAGTTTGCAACCCTTATTTTAACACTTCGAATTCTGTGTGAAATCGACGTCGGAGCATGAACAAATTTTGTCAAAATGTTGCAAATCACTTTTCCTACGACCACATAGGAAAGTAACGTATGTCGCACCGTACAGTCCCGCGGAAAGTGGCTCATATCCACAAGCGTGCGAAATACTTTCCGCAAGCGTGCGGAAAGTTACTTTCCGCACGCATGCGGAAAGTATTTCGCACGCTTGCGGATAAGTTGTCAAATGCATAATTTCTATTAAGATTTACCGAAGTCAAGTTGTCAAATATATAATTTCAATTTAGATTTACTTACTTAATATGTAAATTTGAAGAAATCTATTTGAAAAGACTTTTTTTTTTCATTCAGAAGGCCGAAACTCTACCAACTGATACTATCTAAAAATCAGTATATATACTATCTAAAATCCTACCAACAAAATCTTGAAGCAATCTATTTGAGAAGTGTAATTTTTTTAATCTTCTTAAAAAAAAAGTTTCCGCGGACGAGGATCGAACCCGGGTACTCTTCGTCAGAAGTCACGTCGAGTCCCGCTGCTTACCAACTGAGGTATTGGACACATATTCTGACAAGAAAATATATTGTATTGGAGTGTATCTTGATTAGTAATTATTATCAAAAATAAAAGATGTCTAATTATGATTTTGATCTCGTCGGTATTATATCATAAAGAAAATATTTTGTATTTAAATTAATTATTAAAAATAAATGAAGTCAGAATAGTTCTCAGTCGGACTATTCATTCGATTTTTTGGACACATGCATAGATATATATTATAATATATTATGATTTCTATGGACACATGTCAATATCATCTATATTTCTTGGAGTTTGATTTAAACAAATATCCATTTAAAAGCATTCTGAATCGTCTAAATAAAGCAAGGAATTTTCAAAATTCATGTTTATTTTCGTTAAATAGTTTCATATATCAAATCCCTACTTTAGTCAGGCAATCTTGTAATCATCTTGTTAGCTATTTATTGTATACAGGCTGATTCACGGTGGATGGCACATTAGACGTTTCTGGTGAACCAGACAACGGATCACTTTGAAAATTTAATGGAGGGCACATTCGGACATTCTCTAGCCAACTAAAATATTTTCGGCAATGCGGTGTTGCCGCTTCTATTAGAAAGCAGTAGCAACTTTGATTTTTCAAATGGAACACTCTGTATATAATATTATTTTTGGAATCTCCAACAATTGCCCGACAACTTTTCTTGATATTTCCCTATACCTATCTGTTACCGTTTTCGAAATAAAAATTAATTTCAATTTTTTTCTTCGAAAATCATGACTTCTAAAAATGCCGATATCTTTTAGTTAAGAAGTACTATGATATCGAAATTTGGTTTGGAGTTAGGTGATACTAGGACACTTCCCACACGCCAGCCTAATCTCCGTTACTTCAATACAGGGTGGTAAAAAAATACAGTTTTTTCGTTTGCTTGAAAAAGTTGCTGAAATTTGATCATTTTAAATGGAACACCCTGTATATTATTGAAAATTCGGAAAGCTGCTGAAATTTGCTTTCTTTCTATGTATATCATACCTATACCTAACTAGTCAAGTTTCGGACTTATGAGCATTTATTTGTGAAAATGTCCCTTCAGAATGGTATTTCCATTCGGTATTTGGTAAGCAGGCCATGATTACTATTTGACAGCAGCGTTGTGACATTCTCCTAATAATATCGACATTTTCGTCACTTCAGAAGTTGCAAATACCTTCAAAACGATGGAACAAAACTATTCAAACGAAGTTCTTATGAATTTGTTTATTATTTTTGGACAGTGTGATAAAATTATCAGCAGAACATGTAGAAAGTTCAATGAAATGTATCCGAATCTACCGCCAATGAACCTCAAGAAATTTATACGAATTCAGAACAATTTCAATGCATTTGGATCAACTTTAAAAGCACCAAGAAACTTGCCTCGACCCGTAACTTCTGAAGACAACCAGATTAATGTCTTAGCATATTTTCACGCATTTCCCGAGTCATCGATAAGAAGTGCTGAAGAAGATTTGGGTATAAAATATTCATCGGTTCAAAGAATCTTGCGAAGACATAAAATGCATGATTATAAATTCACCAAAATTCAAGCAATGAAGCCTCAAGACCCTCAACAGAGAGTAGAATTTTGTGAAATGTTGTTGACACGCATTCAAGAAGATCCACTTTTTTTAAATAAAATTATTTGGACTGATGAATCGAAATTTTCGAGAGAAGGGATTTTCAATAGAAAAAATCGTCATTATTGGTCCAGTGAAAATCCTCACGTCACAAAAGAAGCCGGATTTCAAGAAAAATTTAGTTTTAATGTCTTCTGCATGTTGATGGACAACAAATTGAGGTACGTGATATACGAGGAGTCATTAACATCCAGAAGCTACCTGAATATTTTGGAGAATACTGTAGAGAGTTTCGTGGATAATCTGCCACTCGAAGAATATCGAAACTGTTGGTACCAACTAGACGGAGCTCCTGCACATTGCACAAGAGAAGTGAGCGCAGAACTGGAAAGACTTTTTGACGATCGGTGGATAAGGCGCTTGGGACTATGGAATTGGCCAGCGAGATCACCCGATCTTAATCCATTAGATTTTTATTTGTGGGGAATGTTTAAAGAAAAAGTTTACAAAATACCCGTGCGTTCGAGAGATGAATTTTTAGAAAGGATTGCCCAAACATTTGAAGATTTGGATCCCAATGAAATCAGATCTGCCACCACGAACGCAGTCAACACCCGCATTTTAAAGTGCTTGGAAGTGAACGGCCAGCGATATTTTGAAATATTCCACATGATTGTTTTACTTTTTTATAATTATTCATATCAATATTTCCAATTTCAAGTTTCTTGGTGCTTTTTTAAAGTTTATCCAAACATATTGAAATTGTTCTGAATTCGTATAAATTTATTGAGGTTCATTGGCGGTAGATTCGGATACATTTCATTGAACTTTCTACATGTTCTGCTGATAATTTTGTCACACTGTCCAAAAATAATAAACAAATTCATAAGAACTTCGTTTGAATAGTTTTGTTCCATCGTTTTGAAGAACGTCTAATGTGCCATCCACCGTGAATCAGCCTGTATAAGAAGCAGGCTTTGAAAACTTTGTGTGAAACGTCAAAAGTTATTTCAAGTATATACTTAGTGAATGTTAAGTGCATTAATTGTGAGGTCAGTTTATATATTGTATATAATAATATCATGGATACTGGTAGTGATAGCAGTATGGGGTGTACTCCACCCGAAATCGTCGAGGCAGCCAAAATATCCTCGCTAAAAATCTTACCAGAAAATCAAAAGCCAGATACGAACGAGCTTATGAAGAATTTCTTAATTGGAGAAAATGAAAAGAAATTAAACATTCATTTTCAGAAGACGTTCTCCTTGCATACTTGGATGATTTATCCAACAAAGTAAGACCAAATACATTGTGGTCACACTACTCCATGCTGCGAACTACTTTGTACGTGAATCACAATGTAGATGTTGCTAAATATCTGAAACTGAAGGCATTTTTAAAAAGAAAAAACGATGGGTATAAACCAAAAAAGTCGAACGTTTTGAACGCCCACCAACTTAACGAATTCATAATAAATGCTCCTGATGATCAGTTTCTGTTAACTAAGGTGAGTTTTAAACAATTTTTTACTTAGGTATTTTACTAATAGGTACATATTAATTTTTAGGTTGTTTTAATTTTCGGAATTTCGGGAGCATGTCGCAAACAAGAATTAGTGAGAATTACTGTGGATGATCAGGAATTAAATTTGTGCATTTCAACATTAGAAGCGTGAGGAAACATTATGATGAATTATTGATTTATTTGGAAAAAAATGTAAGAAATTTGGATATAATCGTTTTATCGGAAACTTGGAACATAAATAGGGTAAGTGACTTTAATATTCCTGGTTTCACCGCTCACTACAATGACTCAAAAATTAAACAAAATGACGGTTTACTAGTGTATATCAATAATAAAATAACTGCAGACGTACAGACTTTTCAACTAACAGAAACAAATCTATTGAGAATCTCAATCACTAATGAAAAGAGAAAAAACAGTATTGGCATAACGGCTTCTTATAGACCACCATCCACTAATATTTTATCTTACCAAGATGACCTCAAAAACTATTTATCATCACTCTCAAAGAATCCAATTGAAATATTCATTGGCGACATCAATATAAATTTATTAGATATCAAGTCGAATGAGGTACAAAACTACCTTAGTATAATGGATGAGCATGGTTTTTTCTCATATATAAATGTTCCTACTAGAGTATTCAATGAATCAAGTAGTATAATAGATCACATTTTTGTGAGCCGAAAAAATTGCTGCAAAAACTACAAAATAGCATCAGCTGTTATACAAACAAGTTTATCAGATTCACTTTACTACGTCATTGGTAATTCAAGGTTCACATGAAACCAACTTGAAAACCATACAGAATTCATACTCATATGGCAAAATAGATTATAATAAATTAAACACTTCTCTAGCAGAAGAAAAGTGACAAGAAATTTTTTCATGTCAGGATGTGCGAAAATCTTATGACATATTCATTGAAAAATTGAACAATTACATTATCAACTAAAATGTACGCAATGTCGAATAAAAAACAAAAAATTAAACCCTGGATTACAAATGGCCTGATTACATCGATACGTGAAAGAGATAAACTGAAGAA
The DNA here is from genome assembly GCA_944452925.2 of Chrysolina oricalcia. Classification (NCBI taxonomy): domain Eukaryota; kingdom Metazoa; phylum Arthropoda; class Insecta; order Coleoptera; family Chrysomelidae; genus Chrysolina; species Chrysolina oricalcia. The sequence goes on from OX101816.2 coordinate 17,042,638, forward strand.
AAGACTTTTAAAACAAAAGGAAAACGAATATTTGAAAAGGGAATACACTGAATATAGAAATAGAGTCAACAACCTGATAAATCTTACTAAAAACCAATATTACCAACAAAAACTTGCCACAGTAAAAGGAAATTCTAAACAGACTTGGAAAATAATTAATGAAATATCAAATAACAACAAAACAAAAATGAAAACTTTAGACTTGCCATTAAAGTTGCCAAATGGAGATGTGGTTTCTGAAAACCATGAGAAATCTAACGTACTGAATAACTTTTTCTCAACCATTGGCTCAAAAATGTCTGAAATATCGAAAAAATACAGGGTATCTGAAGATTTCTTGGATGATATTTTTATTAATAAAACACTTTTTTTTAAACCAGTGACATGCAACGAACTGATAGACATTGTATCTAAATTAAAAAATAATTGTTCTCCTAGACCGGATAAAATCAATACAAATACTTTGAAGTTTATACATTTACATATTATTAAACCATTGGAACATTTGATTAACCTTTGTTATACAAAAGGAAAAATACCAAAGCAATGGAAACAGGCTACTATCACACCAGTCCATAAGTCAGGAGACCGAGGAGAACCGAGCAATTATAGGCCAATCTCTGTGATAAATAGTTTCGCAAAGGTCTTTGAGCACAGTATTAAGAGAAGACTTATTGAATTCTTCGATGCGAATAATGTGTTGACCGACAGACAATACGGTTTCATAAAAAATTCTAATACAGAAAATGCTGTATTGGATTTTGCGAGGAACGGTGTGGAGGCACTGGACAGGTTGGATGAATGCATAGCCATTTTTCTTGATTTGGCTAAGGCCTTTGATACCGTTTCACACGAAATTATCTTGTTTAAGTTATACAGGTATGGAGTTCGGGGCTTGGTACTTGATTTATTTCGAGACTATCTATCACAGAGAACGCAAAGAGTAAAGATAAACGACGAACTGAGCGACTTCTCAACAGAAGGGTACCAAATTAGGGCCTATTCTATTTTTGGTATATTTAAACAGTATCAGTAAAATCAAAAACTTTCGGGGCCACATTATATCTTATGCTGACGATACTGTAATTATTTTCTCAAGTGACTCATGGCATGGAGTCTACAGAAAAGCAGAAAATGAAATAAAAAAGATAAAAGTATGGCTCGATTATAACCTCCTTAGCCTAAACGTTGATAAAACAAATTTCATGACCATCACATTAACAAATAGCGATCAACCAAATGGAAAACTTTTGAAGATACATAAAATCAATTGTTCTCAAAATATCTGCCAATGCCCTGCGATTAAAAGAAAAAGCAAACTAAAGTATTTAGGAGTTATTGTTGATCAGCATTTACGATGGGATGAACATGCTTTGTATATGAACAAGAGGCTGAGGCAACTCATCTATAAATTATTGTATTCTCTGAGAGATATCCTATGTCGTGAGAACATGCTCACTTTGTATTACTCACTGTCAGAGTCTGTTCTCAAATATTGCATCACAGCATGGGGAGAAACTTTTGAAAATAATTTGGGAAGCTTACAAACAATGCAAAACACTATACTAAAAATTATTTTCAAGAAGGTCCGATTATTTTCTACAAAAAAGTTATATGAAGAAAACAACCTATTCAATATAAGAAGTCTTTTTTCCTACTCATGTTTAATTTGGATATTTCACAATAAAGTTAACTTTCTGAGGACAACTAATGAGAAAGAAACCAGATCAGTTGTAAAAAAATCTGTCCATATGCCATTATTCAAAAAGAGTCACTCACAGATATTTGTATATTACTTTGGTCCAAAACTTTTCAACTTCTTACCACTAGAGTCGAGAAATATTATAGATATTAAAAAATACAAAATTGCTATAAAATCATTTGTACGCTACAATCAACTTATTATTGAAAAGTTTTATTGAACATATAACCTTGAAATCTCCATTCTCCACAAACACTCAAAACTGTAGACATAGTGAAAACCCCCTTTTCAAAAATAGGATACCTTACACAACACAAGCACATCTGCGCTTAGGTGAAGGGTTCCAATACATGAAAGGAGGTTCTATTATTAGAATAAGAAATCATGTATTACCAGAACTAAATTCAGTATCTGTTAACCCACTTACAAACATATGACCCAATAAATTTGATTGATTGATTGATATAGAAGAAAATTCAATATTACAGATTTATTTTACCAGAAATTTAAAGAATATGCAAAATTAAGACCTGCTACACATGAAAAGAGATTTTTTCTCAACTACAGAAATAATAAATGCACCAAGCAAGTAGTAGGAATAAACAAAATAGGTTCTGTACCTAGCTCAATTGCAAAGTCATTGTTTCCGCAGATCATCAGTTACAATCCTGGTAGATGCAGGAGGAGATATTACTACTCTTAAGAGACACGGAGGATGGAAGTCCTCTGCTATTACTGAGGGGTATATCAGTGACTCAACCACAAACAGGATGAAAGTTGCATCTAAAATTGTAGGTGCAGTGCGTGAAACATCTGAAGAAACTATCCAGTCAGCAATATCACAAATAAATCCACAACCATCCACGTCAAACACGATTACAAGCAATAGCTTTTCTCATAACATCCGCGAAAATATAGAATCTAACCTTTCACACACACCACTTCAATTTACAAACTGCAGCAATAACAATTTCACTTTTAATTTATATAATAATGCAATCAATTAATTTGAACTTTTAGCCTAATATTTTTTAAGTAGAAAAAGTTCTTGTTCCTAATAATAGTTATTGTTACTTTTTAAAATAAACTATGTCGTCTTTAATTATAATATTTTTATACATTATTTGGTAAAATTATTATGTGGTCGTAGGAAAAATAGTGTACATTACTCGTGCGAAAGTGATTTTTCACAATCGTGTGATTGCCGCACTCGGCTTACGACTCGTACCCCAATATTTCCCACTCGTGTGAAAAATGTCACTTTCCGCACTAGTAATGTAATATACTATTTCCTACACACCCCGATGAAAAAATTTGACTTTCCGAGATAGCCAGGGGTGTATTTAGCAACCCTTATATTAAAAATTCGAATTCTGTATGAAATCGTCATCGGAGCGTAAACAAATTTTGACAAAATGTAACAAATTACTTCTCCTTCACTTCCTGATGGAAAAAATTCGACTTCCCGAGGGAGCCAGAGGGTGTATTTAACAACCCTCATTAAAAATTCGAATTCTGTATGAAATAGTCGTCGGAGCATAAACATTTTGAAAAAATGTAATAACATACTTCCTTACTTGTCGACAAAAAAAGCCGGGGTGCACTTAGCAACCATCATTTCAAAAATTCAAATTCAATGTGGAATTGTCGTAGGAGCATAAATAAATTTTGTCAAAATGTTACAAATAACTTCTCCTTCACACTCCGATAAAAAAAAATCGATTTCCTGAGAGAGCCAAGAGGGGTGCATTTAGCAACCCTCATATTAAAAATTCGACTTTTGTGTGAAATTGTCTTCGGAGCAAAAACAAATTTTATCAAATTGTTGCAAATCAATTCTCCTTTACTCTCCGATAAAAAATTCTACATACCGAGAGAGCCAGGGGATACATTTAGCAACCCTTATATTGACAATATTAAAAATTCGAATTATGTATGAAATCATCGTCGGATCATAAACAAATTTTGACAAAATGTTGGTAACAAATTACTTCTCTTCTACTCCCCGATAAAAGAATTCGACTTCCCGATGGAGCCAGGGTGTTCATTTAGCAATCCTTATTTTAAAATTCGACTTTTCAAGAGATCCAGTTCGTGTAATTTACAAAAAATATGAGTATTATAAGATCTAATGTTTGTTTATGAATTAGAGAAGATACCTAATAATTTTTGATATGGACTTTTATCACTCATTACATTTCTTAGTTGTATTTGCTGCAGACCCCCACAAATGATACAAAATTATTAAATGTTTCCATCTTTGTTGTTGTTGCCAACGAACGCGCTGTGTGATAGGTCACTATAATGGCGGGGAGTTCAAATAACATTGTCAGCTGAGTTTGCATCAGCTGTCTTGTCATATAAACTCCCCGCCATTATAGTGACCAATCACAGAGCGTGTCTCTTGGAAACAAGGAAGGACAAATTAAGATATGTTATCTCTTTTTATCGGGGTCCACGGAGCCAGTAGAAATCTCTATTGCACATGCCGTTATGAGTTGTAGGTATATGGATAGTCTATTGAATATAAGGTAGAGCGACGATCTGAATTGTTTTACAGGGAAGTAAAGAAGAAGAAGCAATTTGTAACATTTTGTCAAAATTTGTTTATGCTCTGACGACGATTTCACACAGAATTAGAATTTTTAATATTACGGTTGCTAAATGCTTCTGGCTCCCTAGGAAAGACAATTTTCTTAACAGGGAGTAGACGAGAAGTTATTTGCTACATTTTGACAAAATTTGTTTATGCTCCGACGACGATTTCATACAGAATTCGATTTCTTAATCTAAGGGTTGCAAAATCCACTCCTTGGCTCCCTCAAAAAGTCGATTTTTTTTATCGGGGAATAAAGGAAATGTAATTGGTAACATTTTTTCAAAATGTGTTTATGCTCCGACGAAGATTTCACAAAGAGTTTGAATTTATAATAAAATGGTTGCAAAATACACCCGTAACAGTTTTTCACACAAAATGCACCTCTCGATTTTTTTATGACGAAATTCCATTCGGAATATCTCGTCCCGTCGAATTCATTGAGATTAAATAATGAAGTATTATAATTCCTTGTATTTTTATCAGGCACTTTCCCTCTCAATGATTCAAAAAGACTTATTTCCAATGGAGCAGCTGATATTTCGTATGATTAAAGAAAAGGATTGGTGCGCCACTGTTTCCCGCGTTCGGGTGACTCCGGAAATATTGGCCGCTATCTTTGGCCGCTGTCTTCACACCGGTATTAAACTAACCTGACTTATATTCAAGTTTGTTGTTCCTGGTGTCTTCTCGTGAATTTTATCAAAATCTGAGCTACATTGGGCACTTCTCACACCATGCTGGTTCGATACATTCACTTTTTCTGTGCCAGTTTTTGTAAAGAGCATATATTCCTCTAATGGTTTCATAACGTGTTCATTAACTTCGATAAATATATCTGAAGGATGAAATTTATATGAAGGGTAAAGAAAAAAAATTACAAAATTTACATCAACTCACTTGATAAACATCCGCTATATCTCTTGTATGTGGCAAATCTTGGATCGTTGGTATCATGACCTCCAATTTGTACTTCATTAGCTCCCTTTTCAGGAATATTAGTGAAGGTTTGTGCTGGAATCTGATTCATTTGCGTCAGCTCTCTATCAACGTACAATTCAAAATCCTTGAAGTCCCTTCTATAGTGCACAGAATGTCTAGCACCGTTGATAAAATTTTTCTTGTTAACAGTGGTGGAAAAAACTGCTCCTTCTCTGTCTTCCTGGACAGTCAAAAATCCTTCTAGGCTCAGCCCAACCAGAAGGTAATAACTCCGGCTGAAAATTAATGATTACCGCTTTGGAATAGGTTTAGTAGACCAGTAGATATAGAGTCAATTCACATTAATTCCAAAAGTTTTTAAACTGCAGTGGTATGTTGGTGCATTAACGAAATAAAAATAAAATTTTGCTGAAGTCTGCTATGAACATTGTTTAAATGGAAAATAAAACCTTTTTTCTCCAAATGACATTAAAATCGGCTTTTTAGTGGCACTTGACAGGCTTAAAAGTTGTACTTTTTCTGCCTAATTGAAATCAAACTGGTTATTAAAATTGACAATGACATGTGGTAAACACAAAATGGAGTTTTAACGTCATCAGCGGTAAACATACAGGGGGTCCCTCCAGGAACTGCATCGATCGATATATAGAAAACCATAGGTGGGCCGAAAATGAAAATTTGGGAGTTCACTATTGTCGATAAGTGCTATCCGGCTAAAATATTTTGAAGATTGTGGCACTTCTGGTTGTACCGGAAGTGGACCCCAACTTCGTTATTTTAAATGGGTCACCCTGTATATTATCAAGGTTTTAGATTTTACGCACGATTCTGAACATGTTTCATGTATAATGTCCTATACCCAAGACTAACCGTTTTCGAAATATTTCAAATTTTAAGTTGAAAATTGCGTTTGCAGACCGAAAAATATTTTTTTTATTTCTGCACATGATCATTTATTTTCGATTGTGTATCGATTTATTCGTAGGAGAGGACCCAGTTTAGTAGAATTTCGTTATCAATTCGACTAGAGTTATACAGGGCGTTCACCAGAACGCCTATTTTCTCAAATGGAAACCCCCTAATTTTATATTCTCATTCGATTCGGCATCGAAAATGAAGCTAACTTTGAACGAGGTTATCTATGCCTACACTCAACAGTTTTCGAAATATTGGCGAATTAACATGTCTCAGTTCCAGAAAATCTCGTATTCTTGAGTTTACTTATTCTTAGTTGGCCATGGCGCCCGCAGTTGCGTTGGACACAATCAACTGCCACGAAAATGTCATTGTAATCAATCATGCCGGCTCGTTTGAATTATTCGAATGAAGATTACTTAAATATATTTATTATTTATGGCGAATGTAATAGGGTTATCTCAAGAACATGTGATATATTTGCTATTCGGTACCCGCAGAAGCAGAAGCCCTCACAAAACACTGTTAAACGAATTATAGAAAACTTCAAAAACATTCCATCTCTGCCAATATAAAAATTTAGATAAAGAAATTCTAAAACAATTTGAATCAAAGAGAACAATTAACAATATTGAGAGGTATACAAAAATTATTTGGTCAGTAAATGTTCGAATTGGCGCCCTTCAACTTCCAACCATTTTTCACAACTCACAAATAATTCTTGATGTGTCGCTTTTCGTATTAAATCGGGTCTGAGATTCTCAAATGAATTCCTCACTCGTTGCATACAATCTTCCATGGTAGTCAATTGAGTTTCATAGACTTGATTTTTAATTGTACCCCAAATGAAAAAATCGAGCACTGATATATCTGGAGAGCGGGGCGGCCATAAATATGGTCCATTGATGGCTATCCACTGGTCATGAAACAATTCTTGTAAACGAGTATTGACTAAAAGTGACCAATTTAATTAAAAAATTAATAAGTGCCAATCTATTGTTCACCTAAATTAAAAATTCGTAGAATTTTAACATTTTCAGTTTATGATATTTGCGTTAAATAAAACACCAAAATGGCGAAAATTAAACAATTGAACATAGTAATGAAGGGGAAGTTATCTGCCCAGAATCAAATTTGAATAGTTAGCGCGCGCAGTTACCAACCCACTACATATAAAATGATAAAAATATCCAGATTGTATTAAATATGAAATATGGGTTGATTAGTGTGTAAAGAAAAAGCCTATCAAAAGAAGGAAATACTCTGAGTGATTTTTTACTAAAAAATTCGCGTTTGAAAACGCAGAAGCCCGATAAGCTTACCTTTACCCTGTTTTTTACTTACCATTTAAGTTTTTTTGATAAAAATGCAGTGCCACGACGCTAGCACTTCTTATCGCACAATAAACATTGAACTGCCAAGACTCTTGAAAATTCAGTTCCCTGAATACATGCTGATTTGAGTCACTCCAATAATGGCAATTATGTCGGTTGAAGACACCATTCTTTGTAGATTTAGCTTTGTCTGTCCATATAATATTATCCAAAAATAATTCGTTCCCTTGCGACCAAGTTAAAACAAATTCACAAAATCTCACTCTTCGTGGAAAATCTGTTTCTTTCAGGTGCTGAACTATGAGAACTTATATGGGTGAAATTTATGTTTGCGCAGTATTCTGTGTATACTGAGTTTTTTGACAATCCTGATTCTCTTGCAACTTGTCTCAAAGATATTGTTGGATATGCAGCAAAATATCCTAAAATGGCAATTTCAATATCTTCATCATCAACAATTGGCTTGTTTCTCTGCACTCTTTCTTTGAAGTTTTCTATAATTCGTTTAACAGTATTTTGTGAGGGATTCTGCTTCTGTGGATACCGAATAGCAAATATATCACACGTTCTTGAGATAACCCTATTACATTCGCCATAAATAATAAATAGATTTAAGTAATCTTCATTCGAATAATTCAAACGAGCCGGCATGATTGATTACAATGACATTTCCGTGGCCGCAACAGCGGGCGCCATGGCCAACTAAGAATAAGTAAACTCAAGAATACGAGATTTTCTGGAACTGAGATATGTTAATTCGGCAATATTTCGAAAACTGTGTAGGCATAGATAACCTTATTCAAAGTTAGCTTCATTTTCGATGCCGAATCGAATGAGAATATAAAATTGGAGGGTTTCTATTTGAAAAAATGGACTTACAGTAATTTTTTCAACCGGATCTATATCATTCTCTGGTGAACGCCCTGTATAACTCTAATCGAATTGATATCGAAATTCTACTGAGCTGGGTCCTCTCCTACGAATAAATCGATACACAATCGAAAACAAATGATCATGTCCAGAAATAAAAAAAAAATTCGGTCTGCAAACGCAATTTTCCACTTAAAATTTGAAATATTTTGAAAACGGTTAGACTTGGGTATAGGACATTGAAACATGTTCAGAATCATGCGTAAAATCTAAAACCTTGATAATATATAGGGTGTCCCATTTAAAATAACGAAGTTGGGGTCCATTTCCGGTACAACCGGAACTGCCACAATGTTCAAAATATTTTAGGCGGATAGCACTTATCAACAATAGTGAACTTCCAAATTTTCAAATTTGGCCCACCTATGGTTTCTATATATTGATCGATGCAGTTCCCGGAGGGACGCCCTGTATAGTAACGAAGAGTCCAGCTATAGTTTATCCAATCTCAGTTGAATATGACTTCATTCAGCTCAATACATAGGGTTAGTTCAAAATAACACATAGTGTAATGATGAATGAAGGATGAAAACGGAAAATTAAATTAATATTATTCCCAATACAAAGAAAACAGTAGACCAGATTGAGTATATTTTACGTGTAACCGTTCGAAGCGTGGAAAGCAATCAGTAATGCGCTGACCGCCTGTTGCATAAATTACCGTAAATCACCTCTTAATATTATTATTGCTGTCCGGCAGCCTGGTGATATTTATGAAAAGAAGAACAGTCGCGTACTTAATGAACGATCAAACAGAACTCAATATTTTCTCTCTACTTAATTTGTTTTGCCGTTAGACTAGGTATAAATGTAATTAATTAGTGACTAACACTATTTGTTATCATAGAGTTATCCGAAAACAGGTATGAAACTGTTCCCAAATTAATTAACATTTTGGGAATATAAATGAAGGACATTGTAATAGTATACTTCTGCTTGAAGAATCCATTGTATTTGCAAAACATATGTCGCGGTTTTTTTTAAACAAAAAGTGTGAAAATCAACATTAAAGTTTTAGTATAAACGTTCGTGTATTAAGTGTTGCAACATGGCATTTTGGCGACTCACCGGATGAACAATGGGAATTTAAAAACAAAGATCTTCATGTTCAGACCCAAAGACTTGTTCTAAATATATATATATAAAAATCTTAAAAAGGAAATGAACGACAAATGTGACAATGAAATTTTCGGTAGGATATCTAATCTCACCAGTTTGAGGCATTCAACTATTTACAGAGTGGTTAAACAAGAGGATGTTGTAGATCATTATCGTCAAAGAAAACGAGAAGATCAGAAATTAAACAAAGTTGATGAGGCCACAAAAGATTTTCTTCGAAGGCAAGTTTATGATTTCTATAAACGAAACGAAGTACCTACCTTGGAATCAATCAAAAACAAATTATCCGATTACCCTGAGTATACATTTAAGTCGCAGGAAACACTACGCCAAATTCTTTTAGACTGTGGTTTCCACAAAAAACTAAATTAGCTAATGGCAATAATGGAACCATCCCGGCTCGTTCTGCAAAGACAAGATTACTTGCGACAAATAAAAGAACATCGGGAATCAAAGAGACATATAGTATATCTTGACGAGACTTGGTTCGATAGTCATGTTGGTTCGAAAGTCATGATGTGATTCGGTATGGATGGGTAGATAACTCCCAAAACTGTTGTCTCCAAGACTCCAAGCACCATGTTCCAGAGGAAAACGTATGATTGTTGTACATGCGGGTAGTGAAGATGGTTTTGTACCGAACGCGTTGCTGTTGTCAGCAAAACAAACAAAACATGTTCAGCAGATTATCATGAGGATATGACTGCAACTTTATTCGAAAAATGGTTCAGTGAACAATTATTACCAAATATACCACCAACTTCTGTTGTTGTAATGGATAAGGCGTCATACCACTCGCGTCAAAAGATAAAAATACAGACGAAAGCAACAAAAAAGGAGACATTTTGGAATTTATGGCTTATAAAAAATTTAATATTTCCCAAAAAGCCACGAAGGAGGTATTATTACTACGTATAATTAAAAATGAAAATTTTGAAAAAGAATATATTATTGATGAACTTTGTTAACATATTGGTCATATTTGGTCATATTTGTTATACGTTGTCTCAACGTATAACAAATTTCAAACATTTGACAGCAACTTAAGAAAGCAGAAATTTGCAAAATAACTCTTGAAAATGCTAACCACTCGTGTTGGCGAAACGTCGAGACCTTCTCAGAACATACGTCGGCCTTACAACCCGAAGAACCATCAGGTAAAAAAATTATATGTTTCACACGGCAGAAAAGCAGCTGGTTTCATAGCCTCGGCTATGAAACACCAGCTGCGGCATTGAATCTTGCGCTTTTATGCCCAGTGAAACAAATAACTATTTTCTTTACAAAAAGACGTCATTATGAAATAGAATACCTTTATCAAAAAGGTGATTACCGTCGAAAGTGAGACAAATTCTCATAACGTTAACTTTCGTTTCTAATGACGAAAGTTAATTTATAATAATTTCCCGGCCTCGTACATAATAATAACAATAATAATGATTCTGTCGGGACATGCTGTACTTTATTGTCTCATACTGTATATGTTTTATTTTTTATATGTTATTATTGTTGTAATGTCGCAAGATTTGTCATAACGAAGTTGTCAATAAAAAATCGTCACAAAAGTCACCTTCCAAGTATTTATTTTATCTAAGCAAAAAAGCAACTCAACATAATTGGTAATTTTAGAGAAGAGCATGCATGCAGTCTTTGAAAACGGAAAGAAAGATTGTAAAGGACGCTGCAAGAAAACATTTCCAAGAGATTGAGAAGGTAGGACAGGACGATAAGGAGAAAATAAATGAACTATTGCAACAAGTTTTAGTCAAAGCAGAAAAAGTATTTTCCATAGACAACAGTATAAAAGAATTTTTGCTACTTTCCTAAAACTCCAAAATCGAAATAAATGTTATTTTTTGAAACCATTTTGCATTAGCTCCCCAGCTTGTGAAAGATTCAACTCAACATTCAGTTATAAAAAATTAGAGCCTTTGAAACACGGGAAAAATTAGAATATGTATACTCTTGTGACGTAGAATGTCTTCACTAGATTCTAGTATTTTTTGTTGACCTAAGTTGATGGTACTGATATGAATCTGACAACAATGGAACCGCTGACATTTGTTGACATTGATTATGTTGTTCTTGTCGTGAAATTGTTATTGGAAGACCACTTTTACAACTTGTGAAAATGGGGAAAAACTTTTTTAAAACTAGCAGTGGAAATTTGCCACCCGTAAATTATATGTATAATGATTCACACATCTTTATCTCGCAATCCAAACTATTCGAGAGTGGAGATGAAAAGTATGAAAAAGATGAAGAAAGTTCTGTTCATTCGGAATTCATTCTGATGGCATGAATATCCCTTATAGGGCTGCTTGATCAGGTTATGATGATGATGTGGGTTATAGGCAGCTGAAAAGGTAGGGTTCTATTTGTATCAATTGCCGAATAGTTCCTGAGCACAAAGTACGAAGCACAAAAACTATGGTGTCCCACTGTAGTTTTTGTTGCATTTTTCATACCCAATATAGACCCTCTCATTATTATTAAGCAAATCATACTTTGCTGTAGCTACTATTGACGACAGTAATGATAAAATATAAAATTGTGACTTGAATGTAGCATCCCAAGGTAATTTTCGGATTATTACCGTTTTCGAGCATGCAACATAGATTTTGGTATTTTTTGCTGATACTTTTTTATACTGGTTGCTCTGTCGAACCGATAAAAAGAGTCCCTTATCGGTAAACGGTTATTCAAGAATCTATAGTAAATATAATATCAGCAGCCTTTTTCATCAACAGTAAAGGTCGATTCATAAACTTTCCGTTCCGTTCGCCGTTACCGTTGCCGTCTGCGTTCGCCGTTTCGTTACAAGTTCAGTACATTGAAATGCATAAGATCATTCATAAACTCATGCGAGCGGTAGACGGCATCGGTCAACGGAGTTTATGAATGATCTTTTACATTTCAATGTACTGAATTGGTAAAGGAACCGCGAACGCAGACGGCAACGATAACGGTGAACGGAACGGAAAGTTTATGAATCGACTTTAAGAGCTCTGACAGATCGTACATTAAATGACATTTTAGTGACTTGATAGCTGCGTTTTTTTCCTGTCTACCGGTAGCAACAGAATGACAAGTGACGGCTCGAGAACCAATCACATCTATCAGAATGGGAATAACGACATGAATCATCATTCCGGTAGCAGAATCACAGCAACAAAACACGGCTGATAATAGTCAATCGACAAATGCCTCCACGATTCCAACGTTGTCAGATTATGTCAGTGACGTAGAATGTCTGTGGGAGAACACTTCTGAAATCCGAATTTTCATAACTAAATACAGGCGAAAAACGATATGTTAAAATTAAACAAACATATTTCGATATATTTGAGATATAAAGATTTCAATGACACACATTTTGAAATTTAGGAAATCAGCGAATTGCTTTGTAACGAAGAACCCAGCGACGAAGATTTCAGTGAAGAAATCACAGAGGAAATGGATTTTTGCACTGAGGTAACAAAGTACACAAACAAATGCAATTTTTTATTAGAAAAAATAAACGAAGCAAAAACGGAGGTTAAAAACGAAACAAGAAAAGCAACAAAGAATTTTAACCTACCAAAATTAGAAATAAAGAACTTTAACGGAAATATCAAACATTGGATCAATTTTTGGGGTCAATTTCGTAAGATTGATGATAATTCAGATTTGCACGATGAAGACAAGTTCCTGTACCTTATCCAATCCACCGAAGAAAACTCGCCAGACCGCAATCTGGTAGAAAGCTTCCCACCTTCAGCAAACAATTACAAAATTGCCGTCGACCAACTCAAAACTAGGTTTGCAAGGGACGAGGTTTTAATTCAGGTTTATGTTAGAGAGCTTTTAAGTTTAGTTTTAAGTCAGCATATTTCACCGGAAAAATCAAGTATGGCTTTATCAAATTTGTACGATAAATTGGAGACTCAGCTCAGGGCGCTGGAAACATTGGGTGTGACCAGCGACAAATTCGCCGCGATGCTTTTACCATTGGTTGAGTCAGCTATACCACACGAATTGCTAAAAATTTGGGAAAGAAACCGTTTAACTAATGATAAAATTGTTAATGAGTTACTGGGTCGGTTTTTCAATACAGAATTAATCCGTAACATAAGTATCCAGAAAATAAATATGTCCTCTAGATAAACTCAAAGATAACTCGATAAAGGTGCGTGATGAAATAAACGAATTTGATTGGCGAATTCATTGTTGTCGGATTCGAGATTGAGACGTTCGAGAAGACAGACGTGCGCCATCATCCTCTTCCTATTAAGTTTAAATATCCTTTCAAGTAAGTGGGTGTTTGTTATATTCTTCATAAGGATTTTTTCATGGTCAAATTGAGTGCGTTGAATATTTAGGTTTTGGTTTCATTTGAGAGGGGAAAAAAAAGATATACATATTTTTTTCCTTTATTTTTTTATTATTCTTTTTTATTGATTCTACCTAGAGTCTGGAATATAATCCAGTGGTATAAAGACTATTAAGTTGTAATGGGGGACCAATCCCCGGGTGATCCCGGGGGAAGTTCTCTGGATAAAGATATTCATGTGTACAAAGATTTAATAAACAGATCCCCGACGACTAGGGCTGCTGTCGACAGTTTGATTCTTTTTGCGGAAGAGGTTGAATATAACGATTCTAAATGTGTTCAATTGGTTTCTCATGTTGATATAAATGAAGAATTTGCTTCAGAATTCAAAGACGTAGTTGAGGAAGGTTTTTTACTAAACAAAGATAATGACATTAAGGTTAAGATCTCACAAAAAGTTAATATTCTCTCTGACCTGGTTTTACAAAAAGCTGGGTTACTGAAAGAAAAAAAAGTAAAGAAAGAACATATATTTCCCAACGTGTTAGTAAAAGATACAACTCCTAATGCTGAATCTCCTCAATCACAAATGATGGATGTTAATGAAAATCAGAATAATCCCCATTTAGGAAATACTTTTAGTTTAGAAAATAGATATGATATCTCTGATTTTGGTCCATACAATATTTATATTGAGTCTTTGGACAGAAACGTGGGGTATATGTCCAGCTTAGCAGTTGGGAAAATTTTCCACCAAAACTCTCAATACAATCCAAGTAATATTGAACGGCGAGGTAGAAACAGACTTATGATTTCATTTAAGAAAATGCAAGAAGCTAATAAACTTCTCGAGGATAGTCACTTCCTATTAAGCAATAAATTCAGGGCCTCTATTCCAAACAATTTCATATCATCTAAAGCGATAATTAAAGATTTTGACACTTCTCTCTCGGAAGAAGAAATTCTGGAAAATATGAAAACCATTGATAACAAAAAAATTCTTCATGTACGACGATTAAAAAGGAAAATGTTTAATTCAGACGATGGTAACTTTCAGTATAGGGACATTCCGGTTATTCTTGTCACTTTTCGCGGCAAAAGTCCTCCGGCTTATGTATATTTATATTCATGTTCTTTTAAAACTCTAAATTATTATTCTCCGGTGATCCAATGCCATAACTGTCTCAGATACGGCCATACCAAAAATTTATGCAAGGGAAAAACCAGATGTCCCAAATGTGCTGGAGAGCATGATAAAGAATTCTGTGAATCATCTACTATATCCTGCCTTTTTTGCAAAAAAGGCCACCTCACCAATGAACCCGACGTTTCATTTACAAATAGAGTTTGTCCTGAATTTCTCAGACAAAAAACGATTAAACAACTGATGGGTGAAAGAAATCTTTCGTTTTTCGAAGCTTCCAAACTTGTTCCAGCTATGAATATTACTAATCCTAAAGACTCTCATAATAATTATAGTTTTAATATATCGAGTTACCCTGATCTCCCGGTTATAGATCATTCAGTTTTACAAATAAATAATGAAAGGACTCCCATCCGGTCAAACAATTCTCCAGGGTACAATAAAATAGTAAAAGTCAACAAGGACACTTCTTTCCCAAATAAGAAGGACTTTAAGCCAGTTAAACGAGTATATGATGATACTCATAAAGAATGCCTTATCAATCCGGAAGGTCAAGTTAAAGTGTCACCTGTAAAGCGTACTCTAAATAAGTACGCTCTAGGTAATTCTCCATCAGACAATTATATCAAACAAAGAATGAGGGAGGATATTAGCAAAATATCCGCAAAATTCCCTGACATGTTTCTTGAATTAATTAAGGAATTCATTCCACATAATAATTATATTAAGAATAATATTGTATTTTCGGACGAAGAATCAACCTTATGGCCCCGGTAAAAGTCGTGAACTGGAACATACGAAGTTTAAATTCTAATAAAGCTAATTTATATAATCTTATAGACGATTTGAAACCAGACGTTCTATGTCTTTCCGAAACTTGGTTAAAACCAAACTCTTATACTTTCATTAAGGGTTACAATTTCTTCTCACATGAGAGGAACGACGGATGGGGAGGATCCGGGATTCTTGTTAAAAAAAATATCACATGCAGTGTCATTAATTTTAATTTTCCTATTCCACATAGAGTGAATATAGTGGGCATTAAGGTTAAAAATATAAACATTTACTCTATTTATATGCCACCAGATATCTCGGTTGATGTAAATTTTTGGAAAGCTTTCACTAATAATCCCGAATATATAATATGTGGCGATTTCAATTGTCACCATAAAAATTGTGGCAATTCTATTACTAATAGAGGAGGAATAGAATTAAACACTGCGGTAGACGAGGGCTATTTCGTAGTAAATAATGATCTTCAACCTACAGTGATTTCTTTACAATCTAAAAGTGTAATTGACTTAATTTTATCTTCCCCCAATATTCTCACTGACTTCGTTTACTGTAAAACTCTGAATGATACTTATGGTTCCGATCACTTCCCAATCATAGCTGAAATAACAAATAAGAACTTTCACTCGTATTATCAACCCCATGATGACCATATAGATGTAAATATATACAATTATAAAAAAAACAGATTGGCTAAAATATCAACTCCTAATAGAGAATAAAGAAATTTCATCGTATGATGATCTTATCCATACGATGAAATGGAGCCTTTCTCAAAGTACCCCAATTATAGATAGGGACAGCAACTGTAGGTATTCTTCAAAACCCCCTTGGTGGGATGATGAATGTTTGGAAATTATTAAAAAAAGAAAGGAACTCTTCAGAACATATAAAGAAAATCAAAATTAAATTAACTTTATAGAGATAAAAAAAGAACTAGCCAGATCGAGAAGAATTTTTAAAAGAAAGAAAAGGAAATCTTTCCTTACTTTTACAGAGTCACTTTCTAGGGAATCGGATATTTCACAGGTGTGGAAGAAAATAAAAAGATTTTCTGGTTAATTTCTTTCTCATCATAACAAGAGTCAGCATGTCCTTGACAATGATACTTTCTGTGAAGCTCTTCTTGATAATTTTTGTCCCCATGATATACAAAGACCTCCAGTGGCTTTTGAAAATATTGAAATTAATAGGGATATAAATTATATATTCTCTGAAAGGGAGGTTAGATGTATCATTTCAAACAAGAAAAATACTCGCCCTGGGAAAGATGATATTTCATATCAAATGATTGAATATCTGCCTAAACAGGCCTTCACATGGCTGGTAAATTTTTATAATGACCTATGGTTGAATAGAGGAAGCATTCCCAAAGTATGGTATGAAACTATATTAATTCCTATTTTAAAATCTGGAAAAGATCCAAATGTAGTTAGCAACTATAGGCCTATTGCTTTGACATCATGCGTAAAAAAAACTTTTGAGTTGCTTATTAAATATCGGTTGGAATGGTGGGTCGAACATAATAATATCCTTCCTCATAATCAGTATGGGTTCAGGAAAGGAAGGGGCACAACAGAAGCTCTATTTGACTTCTATATGGACTTACAAATCAGCAATTAAAAAAAAAAAAAAACTGTTGCCGTTTTTATGGATATTCACTCTGCCTATGATAATGTCTTGCCAGATATACTTACCTCTACTCTCCTCGATTTAGGAATTAATAAAAATGTCGTTAAGATCATCTATGATTTAATTAAGGAGAAAGACATGTTTATTAGAGACAAAAAAGGGAAATTATGGGGTCCTAGGAAAAGCTTTACCGGTATTTTACAAGGTGCTGTTCTTAGTCCATTATTATTCAATCTATATTCGGCGACTATTTGGGATGCACTCACTCCTCATTGCAAATATATACAGTATGCTGATGATATAACTTTATATAAATCTCACGAAGTCCCTTCACTCGCAATCCACTCCATTGAAAGGGCTTTAACGTCCTTTGAAAATTGGTTGGATATCCATGGTATGACAATATCAATAGAGAAAACCAAAAGTATGCTCTTCTCCA
The DNA here is from genome assembly GCA_944452925.2 of Chrysolina oricalcia. NCBI lineage: Eukaryota > Metazoa > Arthropoda > Insecta > Coleoptera > Chrysomelidae > Chrysolina > Chrysolina oricalcia. The sequence continues at coordinate 17,060,495 of OX101816.2, forward strand.
ATTCTCACCTTCAGCTAACCTTAAATATTGAAATCTCTAATCAAGTAATTAATCAAGTTGAACAACATAAAATGCTGGGACTGTTCTTTGACAGGAAAATGACATGGAATACTCATGTCAGTGAAATCATAAATAAATGTCTGAAGATCCTGAACATCTTTAGCAAAAGTCAGCTGGGGGGCAGATCCCAAGATAATGTTAAATATGCATAGCGCAATGATTGCTTCAAGAATAGAGTATTGTCTGCTTATTTATGGGAATACTAGTAAAACTAACACTAAGAAAATTTCTAGTACTCAGTTCAAATCTCTGCGAATATGTCTTGGACTTATGAACTCTACTCCCACAAACGCTATTTTAGTTGAGGCTAACCAACTGCCAATAGAACTTCAACAAAATAAGTGTACTCTCTCATTCATCATTAAACACTTAGGTATACAATCTAACCCTAGTGTGAATAAAATGCGGATGTTTGAAGAACTTATCACCAACTCTAACTCTAATAAGATGAGATCGCGTGTATTATACAAATCTATTCAAGAATCTCTGGTTCCCCCTTACAACCAAATTATTGCTTTCCCTTATTATCCTATATTAGAGTTTCCGTTGGAAACTTTGTATGGAGCCTTCGATGCCTTTTCGACTATTGGACTTGATAAAAGAGATAAAGACTGTAGTAACATTAATGCGTCAATGCTAGACATAGTCTATTCTAAATGGCCAACTTACAAACTGATTTTTACGGATGGATCAAAATCGGCAGAACAAGTTTCGTTCGGAGTCTACATTCCCCATCTACAACTTTCAAAAAGTGGAATTATTCATCCGAAATCTACCATTTTAACAGCAGAATTAACTGCAATCCACATTGCACTTATTCTAATACAGGACGCTCCGGATAATTACTTAATTTTAACGGATTCTAAAAGCTCTGTTTTAGGTTTACAGAACAGTAAAATCAAAGCTTCCTCTAATATATTATTTAGTAAAATTAAGGATTTATGGATGGAATTCCAATCTCACAATTCGTATACACCTGATCTGGTGAAATTGACTTCACGAGGAGTCAGAAACCAATAAAACAAACGAAGAAGAAGAATTCATTGTTGTCATTTATTGACGTTAATGCCGCGGTACGTTAGAAATTTCAAAGTGATAGAAGTTTTGAGACGATTATGGATTTTTTAGATAATTATAATATAGTAGACAATGATGAATATGAGAATAGATCATCGTCGACTTCCTGAATCACGAAAGACGGTCATACGTTGTTAGAGAAAGAACAGACAATTTTGAAAAATATGACGATTTGATTTTTTTTGCCAGATTCATGATTAGGAAAGAAACCGTTATTTTAGTGCGTAATTTGATAAAATATCGGTTGGAATCCCGTACCGACAGGTATATTATAGAATATTGAGGTATTTTAGAAAATATCAGTTTTGTTCATTACTGAAATAACTCTACCAGGCCAATGGACCAGCTCCTGTTAACTTTGCGTTTTCATGCGACAGGTAAATTTGTCAAACGCTCTGGCAATTTTTTGAATGTGAGCAAAAGTACAACTTGTCAAATTATTAAAAGAGTTTCAGAAGCAACAGCATTGTTGTCATCAAGATTCATAAAATCGCCTACCAATGAAAATAAAATTCATGTTGCTCAATAGAGTTTTTCCAAAAGAGCACGCGTGCCAAGAGCCGTTGGTTGTATTGACTGCACCCATGTGTGCATACTTTCACCGGGTGAGTGCTTCAAATAGTGTCACAGGATTATAGGTACTTGAATTTCAGGAGGACTCAATGAAATATTCAGAAATAGACAGGGGTATTTTTCAATTAATGTTCAGATAGTGTCTTCAGTTGATTTAAAAATACTAGATATTGTAGCATGTTGGCCTGGATCTGTACATGATCAACATATACTTTACAATAATTCCACATTGAAAAAATTTTTGAATCTAGAATTCGGAAATGCTCTACTTGTAGGAGGTAGTGGTTATAATACAAACCATCTAATAACACACCAATTTCAAATACAACTACTGTTAATTAATAGTGCCTTTTCACATGAGGTAAAATTTGCTCCTCAACTTTTGTTGTTTTATTCACTAGAGCGAAGTTTCGAAGTTCAAAATGGACACCACATCCTTTTTTTTTTTAAATCTCACTACTTGTCAAATGAAATGTCAATTATTACAAAGTTATCTTCAAGCTATAGGCTATCCTGCACTTTAGAGTTGAGGATTAAAATTGGTACCGAAATCCGAGGAATAGATTTCATCTTGCACTTGAAAAACCTTGCCAGATAATTAATCTTCTAGATAACCACTATCCGACAAATAAAACTATATTGAAAAACTGGCACAGAGTCTACTGCAGTTCCTGAAAGTCGAGGTGGAAGCAGACGAGCGAATAAAACTTGCACTAACCAGTTTTTCTTTGGAAAAAGGAGTAAAAATGGGTCAGGATGGGTGTTCTGTAGAAGTTTTGCATGTGAAAAATACTGAGACTAAAGGTAAGCCCAATTTTTCTTGCATATTTTGCGATTCAAACACTCATAACAGTCAGGATTGCATAAGAGCACAAAAAATTACGTTAGAACAAAAAAGGACAACGGTAGCAAAGAAAAGAGGTTGTTTTTCATGTCTGAAACCCAATCACAGTTTTAGAACTTGTAAATCTATAGTTAAATGTGTGACAGCTATTTGCACCGGTTGTCCTTAATAAAAAACTCAGCTAAGTGGATGATCAGCTAAAGGTACACCCTAAGGTAAAGATGGTTTGCACCGTTGACTCCTGGCCTGAACCTTAGCTGAGTGTTGGAAATATCTGGCAACAGCGTAAAAATGATCACGTAACCAACGACGAGACCTCAAACAACGCAAAGTTTGGCATGTGATTTGGAAAATTTGTCTCTATCGGAAACACTAGCCACAATATCGTCGAAAGACCTGATTGCACATCAGTTAAAATGCGTAGTTTATTAGCCATCTAACCTGACCTGACTTATCTTAGGTAAACAGTATAGTCTCCATCCAAAATATTTACGACATAAAGATGTTAACAATTTTGAATGAATAAAAATTGAAAAGACTCGCCATTCCATTTCAATAGTACAAAGCAACAGCATATGTTTAAGTTCGTAAGTAATATAAATTTTGTATTGAGATATAGGTAAAGTGTTGAATCTGAAAATTATTTTCATACTTTCACATCATAGGGATATTCAATTTCAGCCTCAATCAGGTTTAGTATATAGATAGCTGTAGGTTGGGTCACCCTAAATCGAGGGAAAATGTAAGTTCGTCAAACATGCAAATGATATCCCCTCTCGTACTTGTCTAGGCACATCATAAAAAATTTGATTCAAATTCTAGGTCGTCGTCGTCGTCGTCGTCGTCTAATATTGTACGTGAAATTTTGTTTCAAACCTGATACAATCAGATACCGACAAAAATATAATCACATCAGCAAAATTTAGAAAAAGTTCTCAAAATACTTTGAACATTAAGAAAATAGGAAAATATTTCGTGTAGGAAAAGTGAGGTTAAGTCCTTAAGTGGAACCTAAGCCTGGAGAATCTGAGGCTTATCTTGACTAAGGCTTATGTTGTCCTCAAATAGCGGTGCAAACCAAAATTACAATGTGAGGTCCACTTAAGTCGTAAGGTAAGGTTACCTTACGACTTAAGTGGAACCGGTGCAAATAGCTGTAAACAGCTATTTGCACCGGTTCTCCTTAATAACAAACTAAGCTAAGTGGAGATTCAGCTTAAGGTACACCTTAAGGTAAAGATGCTTTGCACCGTTGACTCCTGGCCTGGACCTTAGTTGAGTATTAGAAATGTTTGGCAACAGCGCAAAAATTATCACGTAACCAACTACGAGACAGTAAACAAAGTTTTCAGTTCTGTTTGATTTGACAGGCTGGTGGGAGGATGGTATGTGATTTGGAAAATTTGTCTCGACTGGAAAACTAGCCACAACATCGCCTAGAGAGCTGCTTGCACATTAGTTAAAATGGGTAGTTAATAGTTTATTACCCATCCTAACCTGACCTACCTTAGGTAAAAAATAGTATCCATCCAAAATGTTTACGACATGAAAATGTTGTTAACAATTTTGGATGAATAAGAAAAATTGAAATGACTCACCATTCCATTCCTCGAGTACAAAGCCACAGATTAATTTTGAGTTCGTAAGTAATATAAATTAACAATATACCAATAGACATTTTGTATTAGGATATAGGTACGATGTTGAATCTGAAAATTATTTTTATTCTTTCACATTTTAGGGATATTCAATATCAGCCTCAATCAGGTTTAGTATATAGAGAACTGTAGGTTTGGTTGCACTAAATCGCGGAAAAAATGTTAGTTCGTCAAACATGCAAATGATGATCGTCATCATCTTAAGGTGCATTTAGTCAACATCATTTTAAAATTGTGCTTAAATATATGTTAAAAACGAAAGTTGAATCTGTTGAATCATATGGCACCATTTATACAACAATATTAAGTTTATGCTAAAAACATGTCACTTTGAAAATCCCAAATTTATAAGAATCTTTCTTTTACGACAAAAGTATTGTCCATAATTCACGTGTACCTAAAGTTTCATGTCATAAAATGTACCTATCATTCTTAAATGTATGCCTAAATCTAAAACTCGTGTAATATTAGGTCTCATACAAAATTATTTTCAAGGTTATGTTTATGTCAGTGCTTATGCTAAAGTTACGTTTATGTTGACTAAATGCACCTTAATATCGTACGTGACAATTTGTTTCAACCCTGATACAATCAGATACCCACAAAAATGCAATCACATCAGCAAAATCCAGGAAAAAGTGATCGAAAACTTTAAACATCAAGTAAATAGGAAAATATTTCATGTAAAAAAGTGAGGTTCGGTAGTTAAGTGGAACCTAAGCTTGAAAAATGTGATGCTCATCTTGACTAAGGCTTATGTTGTCCTCAAATAGCGGAGCAAACCAAAATCGTTATGTAAGGTCCACTTAGATCGTAAGGTAACCTTAAGTTGGACCGGTGCAAATAGCTGCAAAACATGCATTAAGTTTACAACCTTGTTAATATTACTGAACCTTGTTATTTCTCATTTGTTTTAGTTATCCATTGTAATTTGTTTAACAAAACTACAAAAATTCTGCAAACTGGATTAGTGAATGAAAAAATTGTTGAATGGTTGCAAATGAAGAGAATATCGGTCTCAGTGGATATGAAATTTTGCAAGTTCATACGAGAAACGGAACCTTAATTATTCACAAATATTAATTATATTAATTTACATGTTAGCTGCAGCAGTCGAAACGTAATAAATCGCTCAAAGTAAACGCGGAACACTATGAAGGGATCATTCTACGGTCCAGTTAAATAGTTGATTATCCAACGCATATATCTGTTACATTTTGTACTGGCTGATAGGAACTGATTCATTCCAGATCTATGTATTGTTATTGTTTAAGGTTAGGTTTGAACGTGAGTGGGCCCGTATCAGGCCCTCCACTGCGGCCAATGGCCTATTGTGGCTTATTGTTTAAGGTGCATGAGGTGTATACTGAAGAGTTAGTATTCGATATACGGAGTCTGCGTCGGGTAGTGGGAGGGAGGAGGGGACTCAAACCTCACATCCTTCACTGGATCTACACGGTGGTAATCAGACCCAGAATCCTATATGGAGCAGTGGTCTGGTGGCCGAGAGTGGACCAGATAACCACATCCAACAAGCTGGGAAAAATTCAAAGATTAGCCCTAGACGCCCTGCTGGGTCTGCCGTCGCTTCCAACTTGTATAAAGAAGGAAGCGATGGGCGTCCTATCTGAGAGTGCGTGACTCAGGGAGCTGGCGAGGAGAGGGGTACACAGGGCATACCGAAATCGATGTGGTAGCGGAGAAAGAAATCCCACTATCCGCTATCAAAGTGATACAGGCAGAGGATAAAATTAGGTGGAAAAGGACGATCTCGCTAGAGATCCCAGACAGGAGAGAGTGGGAAAGGGTGATATTTCCCCCAGAAAGCCTGGTCTGGAGGAAGGGCAGCCGGAGCAGGAGTTTACCTGGAAAACGGAGAGAAAAAAGCCTATGCGCTAGGTTCTCTGACAACAGTTTAACAAGCAGAGGTGTATGTCATCCTGGAGGCAACCAGAAAGGAAGAGGTGAGGTCCGGCCCAGAGAGACATGTATATGTCTGCTCGGACAGTCAGGCCGCCATCAGAGCTCTGAATGCAACCAGAACCAGATCAGTACTGGTTCAGGAGTGCAGAGATGCCCTGGAGAGTCTAGCGACTAAAAAGGAAATAACGCTGATGTGGACCCCGGGCCATGCAGGGATTGAAGGCAACGAGCAGGCGGACCAGCAGCCAAGCAAGGAGCCGGACAACCCTACTACGGGCCCGAACCCGCACTCGGCATAACATGGAGACAAGTAACAACGGCACTGAATGAGTGGGCCGTTCATACATTAGGAAAAGAGTGGAGAAAGATAGACGGATGCAGGCAGTCAAAGCAGATGATATCGGAGCCCGACATGTCACGGACGGCCAAGATACTGAAGCTAAGCCGCAAAGAACTCCGACTGTTGGTGGGAGTTCTAACCAGCTACTGCAGCCTCAGGAGGCACCTGGATCTCATCAGAGTTGAGGCAGACCCACTATGCACGGAATGTGGGGAAGAGGAGGACTCCTTCCACTTCCTGTGCGAATGTGGTATTTATGGCAGGCTCAGACAAAATGTCTTCGGAGCTGCCACTATTAAGCAGGAAGATTTTCACTCGTTGCAATGGGAGGACATTTCGACTTTCATAACCATTACCATTAGTATTTGCTTTATTCATAAAATTGTTTCAATTATTTTTACTTTATTGTAAATTGTTTTAAACTCGTTGAGCATGCTCTAAAGGCTCACTTTTGCATTCGTATCATAATTTACTATTTTCGCGTTTGCAGAACTTTTGGAATTTTCTTCGACAAATTAGGATCGATAACTTTTTTTATGAATATACATTTCCGTTTTGTTTGAATGGTTGTAAACTTTTACATTTTTTGATAGAGTACAAATAAGAAACTATATAAATATATATTTTTTTTATTTTACCCTCATTTCCTTATTGTAGGCGTGATTTCAAGTTGTTGAAAATATTGTATGTGCGGTTATCTTCATTTGTAACAATAATTCAAAATTTTTGTAAAAATGTTGATGCCTCTAAGAAAGCAATTTAATGACAAAATGTCTTTTCCGTTTGACGCAAGAGGTTGCAAGAACAATATTTTAGTTATTTTTTTGAGTTTTCAGAACTTTTGGAATTTTCATCGACAAATTAGGATTGATAACAATATTTTTTTTTGTAAAACAAACATTTCCGGTTTTTAAATAGTTGCAAATTTATCGGAAGATATAAACTACTATTTTTCAACACTTCGAAAGTTTGCAAAACTTTTGCTTTTTTGGTGGAGAACAAATTCGAATTTTTTTATTTTTTATTTTACCCTCATTTCCAGGCTCATTTGCAGGCGAGGTTGCAAATTAATGAAAATATTGTTTCTGAGGACATCTTCTTTTGCTACCATTATTCAAAACTTTTGTAAAAATCCCGATACTTATTTTAATAAGAAAAAACACATTAACGAAAAAATATAAAGGGTGTCCCACGAAGTTTAGGACAGGGAATATCACGCAACTCGAAAGTAGTGGAGAATTGTAATTTTGGGGTTCTGAATTGAAGCAATTGTTGCAGATTTTTTGATACTACCCAATGAGCCTTTTGTTTTCGGTCACGTGGCAATTGATTCAAAATCTTTAAGGGGACACCCTGTATATTTTGGCATTTTTATGTTCCGATGAAACAATTTTAACGAACTATCACACTTGTCTAAAACGATTAATTCAAGAAAAACAGGTACTTCAATATCCTTTGTCCCACGACGATTTTTAATAAAATCTGGATGATTAATTTAATTCTGCCTTGTTTTAATCATCACATAAAATATAGGACTGCCCAAATACACAGGGTGACCCTAAACCTAAATAATTTGGCAAATGCTCGTTTCAGACGTCGTGGGACAGAGGATATCGAAGTACCTGTATTTTTTGAATTGATCATTTCAGACCACAATTGTGATAGTTCGTTGAAATTGTTTCATCGGGAGGAACATAAAAATGCCAAAATATACAGGGTGTTCCATTAATAATTTTGAATCTGATGTCACGTGACCGCAAACAAAAAGCTCATTGGGTAACATAATATCAAAAAATCAAAGAACTTCTCAAGAACAATATTTCACTTATGTATTATTTCGAGTCTGCTACACTTCTGTTCTATCTGTTCTATTTGTCAACTCTTCAACAATTTGCAGAATTTTTGCAATTTTTCCTCGCTAATACATCAACAACTTCCGGTCAGAAAAAAAAGTTTCAAAACTTTTGTAATTACTATTAAATTTTGAAAAAAATCATGTCAATTAATATGTGCTGGCCTATATAATATAGCTTACCTATTTTCAGTTTGGAGGAGTAAAAGTACCGTATTTTTTTGACTGATGTCAACGCTAGAAAATGCTAATTGAATTTTCACATGATCTACTGATCCATTCAATACATATTCTCGCCACAAGATTGATTCTCCATTGAATTCGGCACCTTTTTCTTCAGAACAAAACTCCCCGTAATAGCTAGTGTGTTCACAGTTGCAGGTATGCTTTTGATTTCGAAAATCTTCTATGCAGAGACCTTTGTGTTTACAAGGAACTTCATCGCATTTCATATTGCAGTTAACTATAACACCTAGGAAAGAAAATAATATCAAAAATATTAGGATTGTTCATGATATTATGAAATTCCCTACCCGAATCAGTTTCGTTGACTTTGGAAGGTAAATCTATGAGATTATCACCAATTTTAAGTCCCCTGAGACATCCTACGTATCCTGGCAATACTGATGGGTAACCAGAAACTTTCAATAAAGTTTCAGGATCGAAACCACCCAAATTCAATTGAAAATATCCTGTTGGGGGTGCTGGAGGTCGCTGCGGTGCCAATACCTCTGGAAGAAAGATGAGTTTTACGGCTGAGATTGAATTTGTCGAAGTAATAAACAAAAATTAGATTAGAGTTTTCAAAAGAGGTATATTCCATAAGATCGAGCATAAAAAATCGAAGCTGTTTACAGAGTCACTGTTATTTCAAACAACTATTTTTTGAGTACAAAAGGCTATTATTGCTTTTGAATTGAATTATTTTAAAATTTTGTGAGATATAAAATATTCACAACGGAGTCAAGATACTTTCAAATTGAATCATTTGATGATTTTATAGGATAATTTGATGATGACTATTATTGTTGGTGAAACTGAGAAAAAATCAAGGCTGACACAATTGAAGTTTTAGGGCCAGTTTCACAGGTTCCAGTTGAGCTTCAGATTAATTAACTGATGGTTAGAATGTGAACATTTCAACACCATTGAAAGAATGTCATTCACCATCTAAACTGTCAGTTATCTGGAGTTTAACTGGAACCGGTGAAACTGGCCCTTATGTTGTTAGCATTAATACTTAAGTTGTGTAACGTTAGTACCCGTTTTGTTTGGTGTATTATGATTATTGATATTACTTGCTTACTCTGTGCATTTAATTGGTTATAATGCGTAAAACAGAAGTATAGGTTGGCTATGCTTGCTTGATATCACTATAAGGTTCGTAATTGTAATTATATTGTATGTTCATCTGTGTGTGAACGTATATTCAGAATCGTTTATCTACCTTCAACCCTCATTGATTTTAACAATTTTTAATACCTATATTTATATTTGAATAGTATTGTGTTTTTCTGTATCACAATAATAGATCTACTGCTTGATCCTAACGAAACCAGATGAATCAGAGAGGTAGATTTTCTCACTCTAGTATAACTTCTTAAGATTGAGCGTCTTAAGACGTTTCGAGCGCCCCTCTTTCGCCATCAGATCCAGCGGGGCCTGATGGGGGTCGATACAAGGGGGAGCTCCGTGACACAACCCCTCTAACCCCTTTTTTGGATTTCGAAAGTAAAAATAACCAACACCCCAGAAAAACATATCGTTAATTAAAAGAATCTGAGAAGTTCATTTGTCCACCTGTAGTTGTTTATAGACCGGCTGATAATGACACATTTTGTGAAAAGCTATTTTTAATGAATACGTTTTCAAGTTATGATTATTGTTATAGGTTTTTAAATATCCTCATCAAATATCTAAGATTACTCGCATGCAGCGGCATCAAATTTTAATATTCACTAAAGTTTTTTTTTATTTTTCAGATCTCCAAACGATTTTTAATGCATACAAAGTGGTTTTTATGACAGTTTGAACTGGAGAACCAACGAAAAATGAAGAGCACTCTTCTTATACGTGGAAAGCATCGAAATTATCGGTGGTAATACTACGAGTGCTAGCAAAACTATCGATAGTAATTCTGTCAGAACTCAACGAGATCAATTTGCTTGATAATACCACGAGTCCTTCAGCAAATTTGAGTCCTTGAAATCAATTTGATCGAGTTTAAGATTTCTAACAGAATTATTGATAGTATTGTGAGCACTAGTAGTATTTATTAAGATAATTTCACGAACCAATGAAGTAAAAAAGTTCCATTATCGTGAATTCTTCAATATAGTTATAGATAATGCCTGATAGACATGAAGTCTGCCAGACTGACATTCATATAAGTAGCAAGATGATATTATATTCTCCGTTGTTGTTTGGATACGTGTTTGCCATGACAAAGTGGTATTACCGGCTCGAAAGGAAGGAACTGCGTATTATTGAGGCATACATCTCTTATTGCTCCTAATATTGCAGGAAAGGAGGGTTTCATACGGCGAGTGAAATTATCGGGGAATACCACGAGTGCTTGCAATACTATCGATAGTAATTCTGTCAGAAATCAACGAGATCAAATTGCTTGGTAACACCACGAGTCCTTTAGGACGAGTGGTGTTACCTCAAAGCAAAATGATCGAGTTTAAGATTTCTGACAGAATTATCGATAGTATTGTGAGCACGAGTAGTAGGTATTTATTGATATAATTTCACGAGAGAACAAAGTTTAAAAAGTTCCATTGTCGTGAATTCTTTAATAGTTATAGATAATGCCTGATAGACATGACGTCTGTCAGACTGACCTTCATATTAGTAGCAAGATGATATTATATTCTCCGTTGTTGTTTGGATACCTGGCCATGACAAAGTGGTATTACCGGCTCGAAAGGAAGAAACTGCATATTATCGAGGCATATGTCCCTTATTGCTCCTAATATTGCAGGAAAGGATGGTTTCATTCGGCGAGAGAAATTATCGGGGGTTATATCACGAGTGCTCGCAATACTATCGATAGTAATTCTGTCAGAAATCAGGAATATGAGCAGATGACGTATAATCCCCCATTACCTTTCCAGCTAACTTTTTTTCATTACATAAACGTTTGCTGTGCAAATTTTCAATTGACCTGAAATTATTTTTAGATAATATTTTTTTACATAATTGACATGTTTTATCAACCAGGTCCACCATGACTCTGACAGCTGACGCTTGTTTCGATTGCTTTGATATCTGACTATCGCTTACACAAAAAATGTAGATTATGAATAATATTGTTAAATGAGTATCTATTTATTTATTTAGGAAAAGCATTTTCCTCCTGAGGTATGTATATAGTTTTTTCTACTACCTTTAAGGTCGTCATTTTCATAACGTCCTAAAATTTATAATGCGTGCACACTTATAAGAACAACTGCAGAAAGTTGTGGAACTATATAATGCGGCTATATGACAAAATATTAAATAAGCGTTGCGTCGTCGTCATCGTGTTGACAACGATTTGTTGCTATGGCGTTGTTTGGTAATACAAACATAATAGTTGTCATAAGCTGTCACGTTGTTTACCCTTTTAAGTTGCTTCTAAGTTTTGAAAATGAGTTCTAGCGAAGACGACCTGCCAAAAGACCTCGCTGAAGAGGCAAAATTAGGGTAGTAGAAAAAATATTTTTTCTACTACTTATACCTCACTAGAAAATTTTATTTTCGACCCCTAAAGAAGGGAGGAAAATGGTACTTTTCGTCCCACCGGGAGGAAAACAGTACTTTTCCTCTCGATTTATCAGGAAGAAGATGCATTGAAATCAATTTTGCCTTTTCAGCGAGATCTTTTGGCAGGTTGTCTTCGCTATAACTCATTTCAAAACTTAGAAGCAACTTAAAAGGGTAAACAACGTGACAGCTTATGACAACTGTTATGTTTGTATTACCAAACAACGCCATTGCCACAAATCGTTGTCATCACGATGACGACGATGACGACGACGCAACGCTTACTTAATATTTTGTCATATAGCCTCATTATATAGTTCCACAACTTTCTGCAGTTGTTCTTATAAGTATGCACGCATTATAATTTTTAGGACGTTATAAAAATGACGACCTTAAAGGTAGTAGAAAAAACTATATACATACCTCAGGAGGAAAATGCTTTTCCTCCCGCAGACTATCCGCGGGAGGAAAAGCATGATTTTCCTCCCTTGGTATGTAAATAGCTATAACGTGACGTCAAATATTTGAAGGGCTTATATGCAACCGGCCCTTAACCTTGTAGCAGGGCCGGATTACCACCTATTTACGCCCTAGGTCAAACTTTAAAAGTACGCCCTACGGAGGAAGGTCTGGGGAGTCTGGTAGGTAATTCCCAACTATTATCAAAGTAGGGCTATTCAACTATCACATACATGTTATGTAACTTGGATAGATCCAATCATTGTCTTTCTTAATGATGAATAGATAACAATAAAGAAATGATGTTGATCAATAATTTGAGAAGGCCTATTGCCTACTTGTCAAAATCAGTTATATATTTAAAAATATTAAAATGGAAATATGTAATATGTACAAAAACACTTTCTGGCCTCGCTCGGCCCAAGCAAATAACTATTTCGTATTATCGAAGTCCAAAGATCTAGTAAGTAATATATCACTTTGAATGTTCAGAAGAGCAAGAGCTTTGAGTTTCGTTTGATGCATGTTTGATCTATGGTATAGTTTGATTCTTTTCCATCAGGAAAATTACCTCAAATCAAGATAAAACAAAAATAATTCATACAAACGAAAAAACAATGAATAATCGAGTATATATAAAGCAGACTTGGGAAAGTTAATGAAAAAAGTGTGAGATAATAATAATGAAAAGTGGAAAATGAAAATAATAATAATGATAATGAAAAAGATTAACGAAAAATTGTAGAAAATAGTAAAAATCAAAATAAATAATGAAAAATGAAAATAATAATCATAATAAAATGAAAAAATGGTTAAGGCTTTTCGTAGCCGAAGTTTTCAGTGTCACAATTTTCACTCGGGTTTGAGGGCCGTTGTTTTTTGGAATTTCTTCCTAACGTTTCGCTAGCGCGAGTGGCTTGCTTCTTCAGAGGCTTATACATCATGAATAATCTCAGATGACTCTGAGATGAAAATGAGATGAATAATCTCGGATGACTCTGAGATTATTCATGATGTATAAACCTCTGAAGAAGCAGGCCCTCGCGCTAGCGAAACATTAGGAAGAAATTCCAAAAATTGACTACCTTCAAACCCGAGTGAAAATTGTGACACTGATAATGAAAAATAATGAAAAATAGAGGAAAATAGTAAAATTTCTACTAATGTATATGATAATGATCAATTTTGAAAGTGATAGTTTTTCACTCTAGAGATCGTAGAAAAAATAGCATTTCCTACTCGAAAGGAAAACGTTTTTATCGTTCATGAGATTGCCACACCCGCTCCGCACCGCTTCGCTCGTGGACAAACTCTTACCAGTCTCATCTCACGAAAAAAACAGTATTTTTATCTCTTGTTGAAAAATATACTATTGAATGACTCGTGTGACTATAGAGAGAAAACGTAACAATACCAACGGCGGTAGAAGCGAGGGGACGGCGTTGACGTGGATGTTTCAGGTGAGTCATTGCTCCATCTTAAAGCGCGTCGAGTTTTCGGTTTTATCATGGAATTATTGAAAAAAACTTTTCAATTTTTCTTCGTTACCTGCGCCCCCTCTAGCCTACGCCCTAGGCCATGGCCTAGATTGGCCTTATGGGTAATCCGGGCCTGCCTTTTAGCTCAAAAATAACGTCGTGAAATATAATCAAATAAGTACTCACCCATTTCGGGGTTTGCCCACGGTTTGTTGGAATATTCCTCCAGGAGTTTAACTCCAAGCGGTATGGTAGTGTTTTGATCGTTAACATACATGGTAGTGCTGTTCTCATCTCGATCGATCGCTATTTGAACTGACTGACTGCTATTAAGATACGGATAGTCCACAGTAATGTTGTGTATTGTGTTATGGTGGTTGAACAAAAATACCACTTGAGTACTGTTGTCGATGTACAAATGAGCGAAATTATTCAAGTGGTCGTTGGCGTAGAATACGAGGGCTCGGTCTTCATAAGTTCGGAGATTCACTAACAATCTCTCTTGGAATATCTTCGTCATGACGGCTGTTTCATTATTGGTACTGTTTATCAAATAATTTCTTCTTAGAAATGATTCGGGTTGTGTGAATGTTATTGCGTTCGTGTTGATATCTGAAAATATTGAATATTGAATTAATGGAATACATACAGTGTGACCCATTTTTAATGGAAACACCCCCCTAAAATTTGAAGTTGTAAACCGATTTCAATAACTTTTTTTGAAATGTCAAGTACTAAAAGGTCTACCTTGAGACAAAATTTGAAATGTTTATTCCAATTTTCATGGCATACTACGACATTTTTTCTTAGTCGAAAATCGGGATTTTTTATTAGCGATTTTTTTTATTGAAAAAACCACTACGCCACTGGAATCAGAGTGCCTCTAAACAGGTGTGACCAAAATTTCATGAAAAAATATTCATTCATAACAAAGTTATGACAACTCAAGAATTGGAAAACTCACACAGCTAACAGTCACAAAAAACACCCTATATCAACAGATATAGCCATGAGAATATTTTTTTTATGATTTCAACAATAAAGTGCCGCCAGATGAAAAAAAAAACAAATAGCGTAAATATTTTTAGTGAAAATAACGGAATTACATTCAAGTTTTCACGCAAATTAACTAAAACTAAGACCTAATCGATTTTTCAATTTAAATCCTAGTTGCCATGGACATGATATTACAGTTTGACACTTGTGAAAGATTTTCGTGTATTATTGTCAACAATATTCACCTTACAGTTCTTCGAATCATTTTGTGTCATGGCTGCAAGATTGAGCGTAAGAGAGAAAATTGAAATTGTACGCCTTTCGTTAGAAGTGCTACAGAGGTTTGTAGAGTATTTAATGAGAGACATCCAGATCGTCCTCGTATTAGCTGGGGTACGGTAAATAAAATAAATAAAATATTCAATGAAACTGGTGCAGTATCAAAAATGATGTTAAAAAGTAATCCTGTACAAAGACGAAACAGGAATGACAGGAATGATCAAATCATTTTAGATTATTTCTGAAATAATCCTAATGCCAGTATGAGAAATGCCACTTTAGATTTGAATATTCCACGAGAAACTATTCGGAGATGTCTCAAGGTAAAAAATATTAAACCTTTCAAGCCAAAATTTTTACACATACTGCAAGAAGGCGACGAAGCAAGACGTCTGGAATATTGTTTATGGGCCCAAGGGGAATATTTAAACAATAGTAATTTCCTACAAAATATTTTATATACCGACGAAGCCACTTTCACTACAAATGGAGTAGTGTCATCACAGAATTGTCGCTATTGGGTAGCCAGTATTCCCAAAAAATCAACGACTGGTGTGGGATATTGAACGAACGAATTATTAGTCCTTTCTTCTTTGAGGAAAACATTAATGCGCAGAGGTTTCTAGAATTTTTAAACACAGAGTTTTGGGATGCTATTCACGAGCTGCCAATCAATGAACGATCAAATTTAATTGTCCAGTTAGATGGGTGTTCAGTTCATTATGCCAGAACTGTGAGGCAATGGCTTAACGAACATTTTCCAAACCGATGGATAGGCCGTGGTAGTCCGTTTATAGAGTGGCTACCCAGATCTCCAGACCTCACAGTTTTGGACTTTTTTCTCTGGGGACTTCTCACACAAAAGGTTTACAAAAACCGCTCAAGAGATAGAAATGAACTTTGTGCCAGAACCTCTGACCAAATGCAAAAATGTAGTTTCTTACCCGAGAAACTATATTTGACAGATTTTTTCCCGATTTTTATCTACAATCAATGGCATTTTTGTTTTTCAACAAAAATGGTGGAAAAGTGATAAGAAGAGTCAACAAGTAGTTTGAACTCCTGTAAAAAAATTTGTAATGTCTTGTCAATAAGATACTTTGTTGTTATTATTATTATTATTATTACATATTTGTTGCATTAATAACTAATTAATTATTCAAGCGATTTGTAGAAGTAGAAAACCAACTTCAATATCCAGAATTTCGAAAATAAAAAATACGACTACATAAAGAAAGTGTTTCCTCACTTTGATATGGATTTCGACTATAATAGGCTCAACGATTTAGGCATGAAGCTGATGGACACACACATTGAGTTTTTTTTCTGATTCACAGACTGAGTGGAATCAATTCCCATCAAAATATCAAATTTGAAATTTTTGAAGATCACAATAATTATTCCCTACTTGGTCGCGAGATAGCACAAAATAGAAGACCTACACTCAATATTTCTATTTTCAAGAAGTCAATTATTGATTAAAGGAAAACTGTTATATTGCAAATGCTATTACCGACAACTTATACCAGATTCAGGAACAGGAAGTCAAAAATCCTAAGACCGTCTCTGGCGACACTTGCGCTCTACTGCGCATACTGATAGGTTGGTGTATCTGCCGTAGGGGGACCACGTTATTCTGAACTAATTGGCGTTCTATGTATTATATTTCTATGAAAATAACTCATAAAAAGTTAAATAAATAGGTAGTTTACTTCACCAGTTCGAGACTCGAGTTCATAATAAAGTTTTCCGCCGACCTCGTATTAACATGTCTGTTTAATATGCTTCAGTTCAAACGAAATCGACCATTAATGACCCGTATTAATGCTCAATTTGTCATTAATGATCGATTTCTCTGTAAATGCATGATTTTGCGCGTTGCATGGCAACCAGATATCAACGGATTCAGATTTTATGTGCGCTGTAAAATTTTGACACATAATTTTCCAATCTAAATAATGAATATTGAAGATGATTTCACGTTGACACCGCCAGATGTTGCGGAAACCGCTAAAGAGGCAGCTTTAAGTTTATTGCCTGATAAAAGCAGAAAAATCTATGAAAAATTTATTATTTTCATTATTATGTACAGCAAGTAATTTTGGAAAATGTAGCAAATACTCAACTCATCAAAACGCGACATTTTATACATGGGCTCCGTAGCGCAGAGGTGAAATGCGAGTGAATGAAGACAATCCGGATCTATAGATCGGGGGTTCGAATCCTGAACCACGAAAATTTCTCAACTTTTTTTCTTATTTTCGTTCATACTATCATTAGGTCGACGGAAAAGTATTGTAATCAACTCCTATATTAAAATGCGATTAATGATCTCGAACATTAACGCGCTCGATTCGCTCACGCGTTAAAATATCTCGATTATTAATCGCCTTCATTAATACCCTAGTTGATTAAATGACTATTAATTGTGAAATTTCCAAACTTCCATTCAGAAAAACAACTGAGCAAGTGCTATAATGCTGAATTGATTCCTTGTCAAATCTGACAAAGTTTACTTCATCCTTAAGATGTCTAAAAACCCTGGTGTGTCGAGTGATTCGATTTTGTTTAGATTTTTTAGAAGACAAATAAACAAATGAAATGGTGGTCTGCTACTTTAGTCGGTTCCAGAGATGACGCCCTCATAGAATTTCAGTCCTGTCAATATTCCAGGGATATGGTGATTGACGACTGTTGTCAATTTTATGGAATTTCAACAAACTTTAAATACTATTCAAAAGTAGTTGTGACGGAATCTAAATTTCATAGTGCAATTTCCTTGTATTGATGACTATTATTAATGTGTTCCTCCATTTTGCAGTATATTTTCTTAGAAATTCATCATCAATTCAATAATAATTCAATTTGTCTGATTGACTCTGCCGTTACTTGATGAAGATCCATAGTAATTGTATAAAATACACAGAAAACGATTCGATCTCCACAAACTTTATTCAATCAGACAGTGAAGAAGCTACTGTGCTGGCGAAACATGTCTGATTAAATAACATTTGTGAATATCTAATCGTTTTCTATGTAGTTTGTACAATAATAAATTGATCATGTTCCGTTTTTGTATCATTTGTGGGCAATCCAGAGAGACGAACAAAATAATTCATCTATATCCAGTACAGAAAGTGAGTAGTTAGTACCACCATATTATGAAGATTATCACATAGTATCTTGTATTTATAAAAAATTTTAATGAAAATAATGGCACGAATAAATCTCACGGAATCTCATCATTCCTGATTATTAAAGCACAAGATTGACAGGTTCTAATGGTGAATTTTCATGAAGCTTAATTTCAATACTTTCAAAATGAAATGCGTGGTTATTGTTGTAGTTATTGCATTTCAGTAAAAAATTATATAAATAAGTCGAAAATGTAACAAATAAAACTGATTGGTGATAGATTCAGTATATTTCCAATAATTACGTTTCTTTATTCAGTTCATTCGTCAGCAATACTTGAAAACTTCTGTGCTTGTAAATTTACCCTAACAGGAAAACCGACCGTGGCGGTACACGTAAATGCGAAATATTTGGGAAATAAGTCACGATTTCATTTGTTTTCTCTTAATCAAGCTGGCGAATTGTCTTCCGTTTTATCCCACAGTTTTGCAGGTATGAGTCGACACACCAGGGTTTTTAGACATCTTAGATCAGATGTATTGAAAATAATATTTTTCTGCAGAAATTTGCATTTTATAACGAAATGAAATAAGATTAATAGTATAGCGTAATTTTCATGTGTTTACGTATGTACAAATATTGGAACAATTCATATACCTATAATTAGTGATCCGTGGTACAGGACGTTATTTTGATCCAAGGTACATGATGCTTTTTCAAATTTGACCTCAACATTCAAGTTATTTTCAAAACTGACATTTGAATAGTACAGAAGAAAAAAGATGAAGGTCACAAAATAGAGTTTTTGAGCAAATCGATTTTTAGTGTACAGTGACTCATATTGTGAAAATATAGAATAAATCAATGCGATGGTAGGGAAAGTCGTGAAACAACTTAACACTGTAGATTTGGTCCTATTTGAAACACGTGCCACATGTTCTAAAAATAGAACATAATAAACGGCAGCCAGTGACGACAAATGGACATTCATCTTTTTTTCCCTGTACTAAGTACGAAATTTCAATTTGCTCTAGTGTCGCAGTCTCATCTTTCTTGCTCGGTTTAAATGACACATTACATTTTACGATATTTAAGGTACACTTTCGCGCCTTGACCTCATATTCGATTTTTTTCACATGCATCCTTTTTCCCCTTTACCCTTCATTTGGCATCACATACCAATCACCAATAAGCTATGATTCAGATGAAATGCAATTTAAAAAACACAAAACACCATAGTCAGCTTGTGCAAAAAAATACAGCAAAACCAAAAGTTTTTGGGTTACATTTTTTTATTCAAGAATTACTCAAATGGATAATCACTTTCCTGTTTGCTTGCACTCTTATAAGCGAAATTTGTCTTAGTAGAAATGCTGTCGCACGCATAACAAATATCTCAAATGACTGAAAGGTTATCCAAGGTACACTATGATCAAGGTACAACAGTCTCCCCTACTGTTGAGAAAAACTATAGCTGTAATTGTACACTTACTTGTTTCACAGTATACTCCACTGTAAGCCCAAGGGTTTGGGCAGACACATTGAAAATTACTCCAAAGTTCCTTACATTGGGCTCCGTTTTGACATGGATTAGGATCACAGGAAGGTTTGCAGTCTTTAATTATTTCACTCAAGTGTACACTCATATAACTATAGATGTCCAAAATTTCTTCATTCACAACTAAACCGCGAAAACAGCCAATCAATCCTTGGTGGACAGACGATGTGGGGTCAAGAAGATCGCTGTGGATTAGTAAGAATAATAAATTGTTAATCATGACATAGGAATAAGAAGGGAGGGCTCGGAAGTTGAAGGGCCTAGAAGTTGTAGAGATGTTCTCATTACTACGACTTCAATAGAGTAGAATTTATTTGACCAAGTCAATCAGGTACAAAATGTTAATTAAAATTATTCATTGAAATATACACTTAAAATATCAAAAATAGATATAAAATTTCCATAATCAATACAAGAACATGAATTGTCAAGATACTTTATTGGGAAGTGGGGGCGCCCTCAGATATTGGTCAATAGAGTAAAAACAGTGGAACGGTATGTCGTTTTAGTTTTAATTTGAAACAATTTGTAATTGAGCAACTTTAGTTCTTGAGGCAAGAAATTGTAGTCAGTGTCACAATTTTCACTCGGGTTTGAAGGCCGTCGTTTTTTGGAATTTCTTCCAAACGTTTCGCTAGCGTGAATGTTCCAAAAAACGACGGCCTTCACCCGAGTGAAAATTGTGACACTGAAAACTTCGGCCACGAAAGCCTCAACCATCTTGTCAAGAAATTGTAGTGTCCAACATTCAGTGCATTATTCATCTGAGATTTGTCGACCCTATATCAGGAAGGCCTTGGGTCGTTCGCTCTACGAGTTTGATAATCGTGAAAATCGGAGTTGCCACAAAACATGCCTACTTTTATTTCTTTGAATCTCTAGGAGAGTATTATAAATAAAAAGAGAAGAAACAGGCATAATAGAGAGATCTTTGAAGATTTGTTGACAATGGTCCCTGTAACCAGCACCAGCAATAATTCTTATTGCTCTTTTCTGCATTTTGAAGACTTAATATGAGTGAACAGAGTTTCCCCATAACAGTATGTTGTAATTTATTTGTGAGCGGAAGAAAGAGAAATAAAACGACCGTACAGTATTGTCGCAGAGTTGATTTTTAATTTTGCGCAACAGAAATATTGAACTGTATAATTTATGACTTAACTACTCTATATGGGATGACCATGATAGCCTATCATCGATAACTACTCCTAGAAGCTTGACACTCTATTCACTGCCAGCAATTCCATCATTGAAAACCAGTATTTTGGTTTTATTGTTATTTAGTTTGTCCTGTGCCCTATTCAAAGAATCAGCCATGGTGTACAAAAGACTATCAGCATGAGTAGAAGTGTTTATTGATGTCGTGTCGTCGGCAAATGCAACATTAGGAGTCATATAGTGAAAGAGATCGCTCATGTAGATAATAAAGACTGACGGGCCAATAACGGGTCCCTGAGGTACCCCATGTGAAATAGTTTGAAAGTCAGAGAATGCCTCATTTATAAATACTGCTTGTTTTCTATTGCTCAGGTAGGACTGTACCAAATAGAGAGCTGCACCTCTGACGTCATAAAAACGCAGATTATAAACTAGAGTGGAGTGAGAGACAGTCTAAAGCTCTTGATATATCACATAGAGTAATAGAACTATTCATGCCTTCTTCCAAGCCTTCGACTATCTCAGTCACGATTTTGAAAACAGCATGTGTGGTGCTACATTTATTCCTAAAAAATCAAATCGACAGCAGTTGAGAAATTTATAAGATTCAAAGTATTTCATAAATTTCTTCTCAATATAACCTCAAAAACTTTGGAGAACAAGGAAATTATAGATATTGGGCGGTAGTTTGATATTTGTGTAACATTCCCTTTTTTGAAAATAGTTATCACTTTCGCAACCCTTAAGGGTCTTCATCCCTGAGAAAAAGGGAGTCAGAAACGATTTTTTTTTCTGAGTGGTGAAGGGTTGTATGATTGTATAAAGATAAAAAGATTGAAAAAAATATTCTTTGAGTTTTAAATTAATGAAAAGAATATTTCCCCCCCCCCTCCATTTTTGGGCATTTTCTTTCAGTTCCACCATCAAAAGGAACGAATATTTTGGTGTTGTTTCATTTCAGTATCGAAGTCTATCATTCACTTAGTTGAACGACTTTCTTATTTTTCTCCTAGAAGCTTTCTTTTTTTGTGAATAATTTTATAAAAATGTATTGTTTTCGCGAAATGGGTTTTCTTGCTTTATTCCATTTGAAATGAGAAATATCCTGCTTCATCAAAGTCAACTAATAAAGGTTTGGTTTAGCCGTCGACCAGTGAAAACTTATTATTACTTACAATTCTAGATTCAGAAATGGAACTGAATTTCTTTTGAATGACACGCCCCTCAGGTTGCTCCTCCCACACGACTGGTGACGAAAAGAGAGAGTATCATATAGCCAGTATGACATCTGGCACAGGGTCGGATCGGGAATGGGAAAAAATAAAACTCATTCGGGTCGAACGAAACTATGGAATATTATAACTTTTACAATCAATAGCTTTTTTCAACAACATGTGTTCATCACTTGAGGAACAATATTCTATAACATTTTTATATTAGGAAAAACCAAGAGGCGGTCCAGAATGTTGGACGAGTTTCGTGATTTCTGATACGATTCCATTCAAAATTGGTGTATAGAAGCTTTTGAGTTTGGGATGTCATACTTTCTTTTGATAATTCAACGTAGCGGCCCCAAAATAGCGGACATAATTTCTGAATCCTGGTCTGATTCTATTTTGAGTTGGTATAGGTATAGGGATTTTTGTGGACGGAGATCATGATTTTTTTGTCAATGTTTGATAATTCGAAATGACAGCTACAAAACGATGGACGAATAATTATTGTCCGATTCCGTTCAAAATTAGAATTTAGGGGTTTTTTGACGTTTTTGTCAAAATCAGAAATAATCAAGATGGCGGCTCCGATATTTAAGGTCAGATTCTATTCTAAATTTGTATCTAGGAGTTTTTGGAATAGGAGATGAGTTTTTCAAAACTAAATAATTCAATATGACATTTTACGAATGATCTAAAGAAAATATTCGTTTTCAGTGCATTTGAATAAAATCTTGTCTTAAAAACATTTTTTTATTTATATTTATCAGAAAATACACTCTCCACTTCGTCAGGGCTATTTAGCGAGAATTTCGGAGTAAGTGGCATATTTTTACGCATTTTACTAAATAAATTGTTCTGGTGACTCCCATAGCGGCAACTCCGTTCTATATTGGTTTCCAATAAAACGGTTCATTTGGGCGGCACGGCGTTTTTGATATTCCTTTGAAGTTTGAAAGGTACAGCGGACTTTTCTTGAATGTTCCAATGGGGCAGTGCGGAAAGGTAAACAAATAAAACACTGACTTAATACCAGGTGATTGTTACGGCTCTGTTTGCCTGTTTGGAGGCATTTATATCGAGAATCGTAATTATTTGAATTTATTCACTACATTTTTTTATTTTCATTAATGATTCTATGTTGAAGATGAATCACAATTATTTGTATCAAATTCAAGGAGAACTCAAAATAACCAGAAGAAAATATTGAGATTTAGTTATATATTCGAGAAATGATTTCAATGTAAAAATAATACACAGAGACGTTTTTGTCTGGGAATCAATAATGCTACCAAAGCTGAAAGCAATTTATGTAAATTGAATGAAATGAATGAAATTTTGGACGGGCATCTTCCTAGAGGAATGAGAATTGGGTATATATGCTTCTAATATTGTTGAAGGTAGAGGAAGAAATGTAAAAAAAGAAAGAAATAGCAAATTTTTTACAATATTCAGGTATATTAAAATAAAACATCTAGCTAAAACATTGTTTAGTTCATTTTCAACAGTTGTATTATTTCACATCAGTTGAATTGAATGTTTCACCCTTCATATGGAATAAGACATATGTACACCTAAACCATGGACCTTTCCTGCAAAAAATTACATTCAAATCGAGAAAATAGTTTTCAAAAAAATTGCGATCAGATCTTATTGGTCACTATTTTCAATAGTGTTTCATTTAATTTTAAAAATATATTTGCCAATAAGATTCAATTTTGAGAAAAAATAAAGTTTACCTCGAAAAACCCTACATGAAATTATTTTGAGAATCAGACTATCAGCATCTCAAAATCTTTCCGTCATTTTGAATTGATGCGGGAAATTGATATTATAAATGAACCCTAACTTGAAAGTCAAAATCTGATAACTGATGGGACTGGGTTCGTAATGAGTAATAACACCACCGACGTAGAGAGGTAAACTGATCCATTCATAAAGTCAGAATAAACAATTTTTTTTTCAAGTCCAATCTGCGATCTCTAGTTTCATAAAACGCCACTTGCGGGACGATATGAAAATTGTTCCAATTTTCTAAATGTGTTCAAAATACCGTTCTCGACCTCCTCTATCGATTCTATACATAGTCCCTGAAACACCTATTTTTAAGGCTTATCCTCGGAGATATGAATTTTTTAAGAAATTATCCGCAATCATAAAATTATCACCAAATCTAACTTTACCGAACCTATCTCTTACAAATACAAAATTCGAAAAAAATAAACCCACAAAAATACGTTTTTTCCAGGATATGAAAAAATTTTATTGGAACTTTTTGTAGATCTGTTAGAGGACAATAAAACTGTTCAGATGCATTTTTTTGATATCTCTTTTAGATTTCGAGTTTTTGTTGATTTACGAAGTCCTTAATTTTTGTTTTTTTTTATATTTTGTGTAGGGGGGGGGAGAGGGGAAATAATAAAAAATATGGGCAAAGAGCGCACTGAAAATTTTGAACAGGGGAAGATAGGGGACATAATAATCGAGAGATGGAGTGGCTTCATTAAATTTTTTGTAAAACTGTTCAAGGACTATAAAACTGTTTATAGATTCTTTTGATATTTCGTTTCGTTTTCGAGTTATCAGAGATTTTAGAGAAAAAGTACAAAATTTTCACTTTTTTTATAATTTTTCAATTTGCTGCATGATAATTAATTTGGGTTCCGGAAAAATATATCCATCATAAAAGCTATAGTCGAGGCAGTGGAAAACATAGTAGAGTGCTTCGAAGATGGTAGACAACCTACAATGACTTTATTCGACTTAACAAAGGCATCTAAATGGTGTAAGAGGTGTTCCCTTAGCTCTTCTCGATTCATATCTTAAGAATGGAAGACTGTCAGTATGCTTCACTGGTAACACCTCAGAAACGACAGTAATGAAACATGGAGTGCCTCAGGGCACTGTCCCGGGACCCCTTTTATTTATCATATACATAAACGATTTATTCTACCAACTAGCTAACTCAACCTGTATCATATTTGCGACGATACCGCTATATTTCCTCAAAATACAAACGAGAAAATTAAAAATTAAACAACTGAATAGAATGCCGAATATTGGTTTGCATCAAAAAATAATGAACTCACAAAACTTCTAGACATTTTTTTAGATTCTTCTTTGAATTGGTCGGATCAGATCACGAAGCTTTGTTCTGAACTTCCCAGCTCGATTTTCATCTTGAGACAACTAACCAATGTACTGCAAGGTATCTATCATGCTTTTTTTCACTCACACATTGCTTATGGGATCATTCTATGGGGAAATGCATCTGACTGTCAAAGTATTCAAGCTTCAAAAAAAAGCTATCCGAATTGTAGCAAATGAGAGCATTGCAAACCTTTATTTCAGAAATTTAAAGTCTTTACTCTACCTGCTGTTTATTTATTTCATCAGTTACTGGAAATTCATTCAAACAAATTAACTGAGTGAAAATTCAAATTCGCTGTGCTGATCAGCTCAGACCACAAAGATACAGATTATATATAATATTATATAATGAATTACTCCCTGTTGAAAAATGTTACGAATGCCCTACTTCAAAAAAAAATTGAAAGTTATCTATCCGTACACGGGTCATACAGGAGTATTTGGACACAACTACCAGTGATATGCAAAAATTTTATAACAATACTTGAGGTAAATGAAATAATGTTGCAATTTTACATTGCATAATTTGCTAGTTGAAACTTTCCATTCCTCGACGTTCTCTGACCTACTACATACAAATGATTGTAAACGTAGTCAGTAAAAATATGTATATATCTATATGTCTATGTTTAAGTTAACTTTTCCGTACGACCACTGAATTAGACTGATGGTACGAATTCAGTCTAATTTAATATGTTGGATCTTTGAATGGTTGCCGATGAAATTCCTATTGATTACGTATTTATGATGACTTGGTTGTTTAATTACCCTCGACAACCATTGCCAAATAGTTCACCCTATATTTCACTTCATATTAAAGTTGACGATGGTCGATGTACTATTAGGTTTTAAACAGCGTGGCCTAATATTAGTGTTATAATACTTATTAGTGTGATGTTATTTTGTTAAAGAATAACTTCATAAAAAACTGTCTAGACATACATTATTTTCCAAAGTGACCTCTGAGTAGGTGATTGTTATTGCAAAATGAAGATATGTGATTAAAAACCACTTAAACATAATATAATAAAATGTTATGAACCTGATTGCTCCTCCGATGAACATTGATCCTTCGAATGGACCAAATTCTTCTTCCGGTTTCAAATTAACCATTTGGAAATCCTCATTTATCATAAATCTCACATGATACTTATTATAATCGATCCAAACTTTATGCCACTCGCCCCCATTCAGTTTTCTTCCTGATATTATGACCAATTCTTTGGAAACTCCCGTGTTCAAAGTAAAATTGAACGTCAGTTGGAAATCTGCAAGAATAAAAATTGTTAGATATATCTCACTATCAGAATATTAGGTTCTGGTTAGAAATGGATAATGAGAATACGGGAAAACAAATTAAAAATTGTTTTTTTTCTACGACAGTGCGAAAACTAAGCTTTTACGCACTGCTGACTTCCGAGTTATATTTGACGCAAAATACTGTATTTTTCAAAAATGCATAAATGTATGAACAGTGCGTAAAGTAATACTTTTTCGCACAAGTGCGTAAAAAAATCACCTGTGCGTAAAGTAATTTTTTACACACTGTTCATACATTTATGCATTTTTGAAAAATACAGTATTTTGCGTCAAATATAACTCGGAAGTCTTCATTTGATAATACGACGACAATTCATATCATTAAACATTCAAATTAATGATATAAGTAATTGCTACAATTTGGCAATATAATAACTGTCGAAGAAAAAACTTTGTATGAAACACTTTCGCAAAGGGCTTTTTTGTACTCGCGCCTCATTCATCAAACTTCAAGCTCATACAAAAAAGTCCTTCTTTATTGCTTTTTAATGGGAGTACAATAAAGCTCTTTACGAAAATATAACTTTTTTCTACGACAGTTACTGTATTGACAAATTTTAGTAGTTGTTGAATGTTTGTAACTGTTTTAACTTATGGAGTTTTCAATTTTCGTTGTATTATGAAATGATGACTTGAGAGTAAAATTTGACGAAAGATGTCTTCTCCAAGAATGCGTAAATATATGAACAGTGCGTAAAAAATTACTTTACGCATAGTTGATGTTTTTGTAAAGATGATTTTTTTACGCACTTGCGCTAAACATGACATGACAATATTAATTTTCTATTATCCGAGACCGCTGGTCGAGGCAAAAGATTTTCTCGAATGTGCCATCAAAACACGAATTTAATACACGAAATACAAACAACATTTTTTGTACAACTGTGAATGTGAATTTACATCGTCTGAAAGATACTGAAAATAAATACTTCCAATACATCTTGACGTGGTTTTTTGTCTCGATAAGTTATCGCTTTTAAACGACTGTTGTCTTGAAAGTATTATTCAATGTTTTCAGAAAAATCGTATTGAAAAATTGTTCCTGTCTGACAAAAATAAGTTCAAAATAACTAAATAATACTTCTCTTCCAATATGTTATCTTTAATGTTTTCATTAATGTTATCAATACTTCCAATACAATTTCACAGCATCCAGTGGTCTTTTTGTGTCGTTACTATAGAAACATTTGTTGGCACGCCGCGTGTTTGACTGTGTTTGCTCGTAGTTACTTCAAAATCAAGTTATTTTCAAGAAGATGGATGTTGATTATGATAGTGATACCCCGATATATCTGAGAAAGCAAATATCTAATATGGTATCGGCCAAATCCAAGTTAATAAATGAGAAAATATATGACCAATTTCGTGAATGGTGCGACAAGAAACATGTAAAAAAGGTTTCTGAAAATGTGTTATTTTGAGGAAAATTCAAAAATTATAAAACCTCCTACGTTATGGGAGTGTCTACTCAATATTGAAAAGTACTTTGAATGTTAAGGAAAATACTGATATGAAGAAGTTTTCAAAATTGGTCCTGCTCATTAAGAACAAAAGCGTCGGATACCGAGGAAACAAATCTAAAGTTTTGTCAAGGGACGATATCAATAAATTTATTCAAGATGCTGATAACGAAACAAATTTACTTACAAGGTACAGATATAATCATAATTTTGTAAGATTAGTAGTAATTTCAATATTTTTTATTTGTAGGTTGTCGTAATTTTGGGTATCAGCGGTGCTTCTCGCCGTGAAGAATTATTACATATAACTATTGATGCCATGAAGACGCTGGATCTATATTGAATGTTGAAATACCTGATACAAAGACCTATTGCGCAAGAACGTTTACTGTTTCAAATTCTGATTTTATTGAGATTTACCGCAAGTATAGAGCAGTTTATTTTTCAAATATTAGTAAAATAGGAGAAATTCCCAGCTTGATTGCAAAATGGCTTGGAAAAGACATGTATAAGAGCTACACAGGTCACTGTTTCAGGAGAAGCTCTGTAACTCTTCAGGCCAATGCAGGGGGCAACAATACACCCATAAAACGACACGGTGGCTGGAAATCTGCCTCCGTAGCAGAAGCATATACAGGGTGTCCGGTAAACCTTGTACAATATTGAAACTGGTGATAAACCAGGTCAGGACTGTTCAGAATATAGGAATTTCACCTTAGTAAAATCTCACCGTTTTCGAGATAATGAGCATTTTTTAAATTTTATAAAAATCACCACCTCGCCTTGGATTTTTGAGTGCCAAGTCTTCAAATTGAGACTAATTCAAATATCTCTGCTGCTAAAGATTACTGATGGGTGATGCTTTCAGGCGTACAAAACAGTTTTTCATAAAACGATACAATTTTTCAAGAAATGAGGGTAAAATGCCAGATTTGAGTTTTACCAATTTTTTTAACAACAGTTTGACATTATTGTTTGGAAAAAACATAACCAAGTGGAAGTGGATATTCATTACAAAAGAATGTCCATTTTGTCCAGACTCTACCATGGTATAAAACATACGATAATTATTTTTGGAAGGAGTAGAATTTCGATTATATTAGAGTGTGATGTTATTCTGAGCTAAAATCAATTCCATTAGACTTTGTCAGTAATGACTTTCATTTTTATCCTATCAAGATGAAATGATTAAATAATTATAAGTAATAACAAATCAACTACTTAGAAGCATTCAATGAGATGTAAATAAGTAAATACTAATTTAACGTGTTTTTGAATAATAATAATATAATAATAATAATAATGTTTATTCATTAAAAATACATACAGGGATTAACAAATAAAAATATTGTAAATGTGAATAAACAAATGATCACTGAAAGTTGCTAGTTGCAACTTGTGCGTGATGATAAATACATAGTTTAATTTCTTTTATAATTTTGTTATATTTCGTGTTTTAATAAATTCAAGTTTTCCAAGGAACCGCACGAGTAATATACTACAAAAGATCATCTAATTGACCTTGTATGTAGAAATTATTAGCTCGTGGGTTTCTGGACACATATTTATTTATTTATATATTATAAGCTATGGTACACCTAATACGAGGTAGATGAAAGACGATTAC
Source organism: Chrysolina oricalcia (assembly GCA_944452925.2). Classification (NCBI taxonomy): domain Eukaryota; kingdom Metazoa; phylum Arthropoda; class Insecta; order Coleoptera; family Chrysomelidae; genus Chrysolina; species Chrysolina oricalcia. The sequence continues at coordinate 17,090,406 of OX101816.2, forward strand.
AGTGAATTTAAAATTGTATACAATAAAAAAAATAGATTGGAAAGAGCAAAAGTATTTGTATCTATACATAAACATTTGGTGAAGATAAAATTTTATGATTTCAAATGATAAGATTTTCAGATATAATATATATTTTTCAGGTCAATCATTTGGTGAGTATAAATCCTGTTATTGTTTAATAGCCATTTCTTTATTTTATATCTGAACATCTTTATGGAGTTTATTTTTTTTATTTCAATTGGGACCATGTTATAAACTCGAGGTCCTAGAAAGGAAAAACATCTTTGGGTGAGTGATTTTTTCACACTGGTATCTGAAATGAGTTGTTTTTATATCTTGTAGGATATGCGTGAACAATCGGATTTTTTTCAGTGCAGTATTTTTGATGGATAATTATAGTATTGCAGAATAGTTGTCCTATATCTTGCACATTTGCTGTTTTGTAAAGAGAGTCTGTGGGAAAGTCAATTTATTTTTTATACATTATTTTCAAAATCCGTTTCTGTACTATTTCTAGTTGTTTGATGCAGCTATTATAAGCGCCTCCCCAGGCAATGATCCCATATCTCAAAAGAGATTCTACGAAGGCGTAGTACATTATCTGAAGCTGTTTGATACTCATTATCTGCCTACAGTACTTGAATTTAGAGAGGCAACTTCTTACTTTCTGTACCAGTGTAGTGATATGTTTATCCCACTTCAGATAACTATCTATTATGATTCCCAGATATTTCATTTTGTTAATAGGTTCGATTTCCATGTGATCATTTATCCGGAGTGGAGAAAAGTCTTCGTTGATATCCTGCATGTGAAACGGTACATACTTGGTTTTTTCTACGCTTACAGTGAGTAATTTTGAAGTGAACCATTCAAAAATCCTTTTTAGATCTTTATTTGCGTTTTCGTTAACAGTGTAAAAGTTATCTCCTGTGTACAAAATTGCTGTGTCATCAGCAAATGTTACTATCTGTCCTGAGAAGTTTTGCCGGAATAAGTTGGAGAGATATAAATTGAACAGTATAGGTCCCAAAACCGTTCCTTGGGGAACTCCATACTTTACAAGTCTTTTTTGGCTGTTTACCCCGTCTATTGTTACACACTGCTTCCTGTCAGATAAATAACTCCGTAACATCGCCAACGCTTTTCCCCTGAATCCTATTTTTTCTAAAGTTTGAAGAAGCTTAGGGTGGCTAACAGTATCGAATGCCTTCTTTAGATCTACGAATACGCATATTGCAGCTTTACTTTCATCTAAAGCTTTGTATATTTTTAAGGTTAGACATGCAATGGCGTCCTGTGTAGATTTAGACTATCTGAAACCATACTGCCTGTCACTGAGGATTAGATATTTGTCCAGATATTTGACCATTCTTGTCTTGATGATCGTTTCAACGATTTTTGCAATGCATGAAAGTAATGAAATCAGTCTATAATTTGCACATTCTAATCGGTCTCCGCCTTTATGAAGAGGTTTGATTGACGCTTCCTTCAATATTTGGGAAAATACTCCTTGATTTAGTATTTTATTTATGATAACACATAGGGGTTTTGTTACATGTTCTGCCATTTCTTTCAGTATTTTAGGTGAGATATTATCTAATCCAGGAGCTTTATGGGGTTTTAAATTTTTGAGAATTTCACTCACTTCTTTTTCACTAGCATCTTCCATGTAAAATGAATTTTGGAGTTCATGTTCCTGGAAGTTTTCATTATTATTTGTTATTATATCACCTGCTAATTTTTGTCCGATATCAGTAAAATAATCAACTAGAGCGGTTGCAATTTCCTGTTTATCTCTCATAATTTCTCCGTTCTCTTTTTTCAGTTCAGTAATTCTCTTTTCACTCTTTTTATTTGTTGAGCATACTTCATTTATGGTTTTCCATAGATCTTTCGTATTGTCTTTGCTTTTTTCAACAATTTTTTTGTAATAATCTCGTTTTTCTTTTTCTATTAATGTGTTTAGAGTGTTTCGGTATTTTTTGAAGTCATTCAGTAATGTTACATTTTCTTTTTTATGATTTTTGTTTTTATCAATTTCGTGTTTTTTTCAACGTATTTTGTGATCGTGTCTATAAATATAGTTGTTGCTTCGTTGACATCATGGCACTCATACAAGTTCTCCCATCCCTCTATCGAAATTTCTTCCTTCAGTTTGCGGTAGTTAACAATTTTTTTAGCGACTACGTCTATTTGTTCGATATCTGTTTTTTCTGTAAATCTGTATATAATAGGAAAATGGTCAGTTATATGGGATTCTAAGATATAGGATTCAGGCTCATTATCGATATTTTTTGCAAACAAGTGATCTATGCATGAGCTGGTGTCTACAGTTACTCTGGTTTCACTGTTTATGCACGACACGAATCCCTCCTCGTTCATGATGTTTTGGTATGTGTGGCTATCTTCATTGTCCTTCAAGATGTCTATGTTGATATCACCCACCCAAATATATCCTTCCTTTTTATTTGCATTTATTTGCAAATACGTGGACAGCTCTCTGTTGAAATTATCAACATTGGTAGATGGAGATCTGTATACTCCTGTAACAATGAGATCTTTGCCTTTATCATTTTTTATTTGTAGCCTTATCACTGAGGATTCATGGATTTTTTTCACTTCATACTCATAGTTGAAAGTATTTTTTATATATATAACAATACCATCATTTCTATTGAACTGTCCTTCACTATATATTAAATCGTAACCATCTAAATTGTACAATTCCTTATCATATAATATAAAAGTTTCAGTGAGCACAATGCAATCGAAACTGTTTGACATTTGTTGCGTAAGGACTTGAAAGCTCTCAAAATTTTTCTGTAAGCTCCTAATATTGTTGTGAAAAAGTGTGAACTTATTTTTATTTTCTGTTTTTTCTGTTATTTTTCTGTAATCCAAACAATTATGGATAATTGTTGGTTTTAGCAAGTTGCTCTTAAAATTTCTTATGAAGCTATCCATTTTCTAGAATTTATTGTTCAGATGATTTTCATGAGTATTGAAATATAAATAATTGTTGTAGGAGAAAGAAAATGTTTTGTACAAAAATACTGTTTAGGTATCTATTGTTCTTTTATATTTTGTCTGGACCAAAAAGGATCTTAATTTACAAATTCATTCAATATATGACTAAGCCTAACAGTGTTTGACTAATAATTGAAAATAGAAGGATATTATCGTGAGTATTCTTTTTACTTTTGAGCATTTGATCGGGTTTTCATTTGTTTTTCTATTTGCTTTTCCGCCGGTTTCTTATAGATTTCACGTCCTTTTGAAGATTTCGGTGTTACATGCAGATTCCTGTTCTCTTCTTTTCTGATAGTTTTGATGTGTTTTATGATTTGGTCCTCTTGGGGTATATTATCATTTGTTATCGAAGGGGTTGAAGGCGCACTTGTTGAGATTTGTTCTTCTTCACCCTCCAGTAGTTCTTCCAACGTGTATTTTTTATTATCCAAGACCAGCTTTCCTCTTTGAATATAACACTTGGTGTATTTTCCAGATCTTCTATGTTGGTTCAGATATGGTAATAAGTATTTATGCTCTTCCCTTTCACTGGGTGATAAATCTTCTGAAATTGATATACCAGTTCCTTTCAGTTTCCTGCAGTTTCTCAGGATGCTCTTTTTATTCAGATACGTTATCAATTCTATTTTTATTGGAGATGTCTCCTTTTTGCCAAGGGTATAGAGATCGTTTATATCGCCTGTTGTAAGGTCTACGTCTACTAATCGCTTAACTTCGCTTAGAATGTACTTTATATCTCCGGTCGGTCTTTTCAACCCGAAAATAATGATATTATTTTGTCTATCTCGTTTTTCAAGTTTATCATTTTTTTCTTTCAGCAGAGAGTTTTCGTGTTCAAGTTCTTTAACTTTCTGATTCTGGTCCTCTATTTTCAAAAGTAGTCTACTCTCACAAGCGTCGATCGCGGATTTGAGTTCGTTCTTGCTTTTATTGATTTCCTCGAGAATTTTCTTGGAAGATTACTCAAAAAGTTTTATAAAAGTACTTTCGTTCATGTTCCAATTTAATGAGCGATTGGTGTATGGCCACCTTTACTCAAATTCAAGCGGAACAAAAAACCGTATATGACTGATTGAGATTGGATATGTTTTTATCAACGAGGTTTATTGTTTGCCGATGTCTGATATATTTATGAATTGTAGTAATTCGTGATTTCATGTAATACATACAGGTTTTTCTCCTTATTCCTTCCAGGTGGTGATATGTGAGTTGTATTTGACACTTCACTGTTATATTTTTCGATTTGTTTCTCACTTTTATTCTGTTTATTTTCGGGAGCTCTGTTTCACCAATGTTGCTACTATAGGTGCACACACACATATGTATCAACGTACACTATAATCCACAAAAACGATTAGTTGACAACGCACTGAATAAAATGTTATTTTCCATCCACTCGTAAAATAACTTTTGGGAATGCTCAAGTCCTTTTTTTAAAATTTATTTCAGTTACAAAATTCGAAAAACTACTAAACTACTATACATCAAAATTATTATGAATTGTTCGAGTGCTCAACTACAACTGATTCTAACAAAAAGATTATGTTAACATCTTGTCGGGAACGGCGGCGAACTCGGTGAGATATTTCGTACGAAGAGACGACATCTTTTCAAGAAGAACCTTTTCAAATGCGTTATAGGTTATAGCCCCCAAATCAGCGATTCTCTGAGCGGCATTGTGCAATCGGATATCGTTCTGCATAAAGCGCTGCTGCAGCAGTAGCACTACCTCCACATTTACCATAAATATGGTGCAAATGCGCATATTCTCGAGGAGTATAACGCGTGTACGGCATGACAAAGAAATAAATACCACTGAATGAAACAAGCGGAATCATTTCAAAAAACTACGTCAGAAGTCACAAGTTTTTCAAACAATATGTGACAGCCACCTACTAGATTTTTTCAATTCTATTTAAAGAAGATCCGTTCATGCACAATGCTGTATTTTATTTTTTCATCAGGAAACTATTGCTTCTACGGACACAACACAGAAGTTAGAAAAGTTTTTAATTATCGACAAGGATTCACCTCCTAAAAAATTTTGCACTCATTTGGTTACACCCTGTATATCTGTCAGTCTCTGAAACTTCGTTGGAATCTGGATGTTGGACAATTGCGACATTTATCACAAGAATTTGTAATAATCGGTGACATGTCGGATAATCGGCAGTTCATTTCGATAATTTTATTTTAATTACATGAAAAGTTAGTTTTATTGACATACTATTTAATGCTACCAAGCAGTTTATTCTTCATTATTAATAATCACTTCCACGTTTTATCTTGATAAAATCGAAATAATATAATTTTTGGGCGTAAGTATAAAAGTTGATGGAAGCCTAGTATAAAACCACGCATAATTCAATGGAAATCACTTCCTCCAAAAAAAAATTGAGTTTGTTTTATACCTTGGTAGAATCTGGACAAAGTGAGCATTCTTTTGAAATGAATGTCAACTTCCTATTGATTGTGTTTCTTTTAGACAATAATGTCAAACTTTTTTTTTTTAATTGATGAAACTTTAATCTGTCATTTTACCCTCATTTCTTGAAAATATTTTTCACTTTCTGAAAAACTGTTACTATACGTCTAAAAGTATCACTCATCAGCAATCTTCAGCAGCAAAGATATTTGAATTTGTCTCAATTTGTATACATGGCACTCAAAAATCCAAGGTGAGGTAGCGATTTTCCAGAAATTCTTAAAATGCACATTATCTCGAAAACAGTGATATTTTTACTGAGGTGAAATTCCTATATTCTGTACAGTCATGACCTGGTCCATCACCAGTTTCAATATTGTACAAGGTTTACCGGACACCCTGTATAGAAGCCAGTTTGAATAACAAAATTGAGATTTCGAACAAAATATTGAAACAAATTAAAATATCTGATAAAATTGTGGAATGAACTCTTTAAGAAATATCTAACGTTTGTGATCAGCAGCAACATGGAACATCTTCGGGAATATATGTTGAAAGTAATTGTTCCAACTTTACTATCAATTATTATTCCAATAAATAAAATTGTTTTATGGTGAATAATCAGTTAAAAATAAATCCTTCAAAAAGTAATATTTCATGTTTGGTTTGCGAATTATTTTGACAGTAAAAAAAAGTAAACATTTACGCATCAATAGAGATGCAGAAATGTCAAGTTTTTTGACAGTTGTATAAAAAGTATCATTTTAAGCACTGTGATCTGTGAGTAAAACATTAGATTTCAAAATTTCGTATCACTTCTATCGATGGTAAAATTCAAGTTTTTTCAAAAGTCAAATCGTTCACACAAAATATTTGCAGTACGCAAGGAAATCAACCTACAATATAAGAACAAGTAGGAAAATATAAAAAAAAAGTCCTACGGAAATATTGATTTCCCATTTTTTTTTCTTTAAGAAAAGAGGTTAGCACTTACCACTCGTCAGGGCTACCATAAAACTAGGATAGTTTGGTCTAATTGGTGGTTGATATAGAAGAATGGCCTTTTTTCCAGTAGTTCTGAATGAGAAAGCTAAATCTCCTTTTCTCCAACCAGGAACTTCTATATATGATTGACTCGTAGTGAAAGTAACAACATATCTCTGAGTATCTGCAAAGATGAACTGTTATTACAAAATGAACTGTGACAAACATAAACTCATTGAGAATGTTTTATTTTTTCATTTTTGTTCAATTTGGTAATTTTACACAAAGTTGTGGAAGGGCAAACAACAAAATATTTTTTCTACAAACGCTTAACAAAGTAGCCTTTGACGCTTTCAGATTTCGACGCAAAGTTGACGTTTTCCGTGAAATGTCATTTTGTGACAGCATTTGCGCTCTAGATCGGAAATATTTCGAAAACGCTCGCTTCTCCAACGTATTTCTGCATGATGATTGATGATAGTGACAGCGAATTATCAAACACTCCTGATGTAGCAGAATGTGCAAAAATTGTTACTTTGAATCTCCTACCAGAGAAATCAAGGAAGAAATATGAATTACAATACGGTAAATTCATGACGTGGTGCCAATCAAAACATTCACCACTGAAGATATTCACAAATTTTTACAAGAAACGCCCGATGGAAAATATCTACTAAAAAAGGTAAATTTTAATATTTCATGCTTTTAGTAGTTTTAGAAGCGATTAGTATTTTTTGAATTTAGTGCAATTTGGTTAGCATATACATTATGAAAGTTTGTTATAATGTGATGTACTTTTGTTGAATAAAGTATCTGGTGTTTCTTTTTCTGAAAACTGCGTTTGTAGAAAAAAATTTCTGTGTATTTCGAGCACAAAGTGTCATTGTCGCTCTCCAAAGATTACCGAGCTCCGCTTCGCGCGGTAACTCTCTTTGTCAAGCAACAATATATCACTTTGCGCTCGTAATACACAAATAGCTATTTCAAAACATTTGGAATTGCCACTTCAAATTGACAATTGCCCTTTGAACTGTCAATTGTCAATTCAAAGTTACGATTGTCCGATCAAAGTGACAATTGTCAGTTAAAATTAGCAATTGCCAGTTCAAAGTGACAATTGCCAGCAATTGTCACTTTGAAGTGGCAATTCCAAATGTTTAAAAGCATATTTTGTTGTTGCCTCTTCTACGCCTTTTTATTGAAGGGCTCACCAAAATATTTTTCAAAACATTTGGAATTGCAATTTCAAGGTGACAATTGCCACTTTGAACTGGAAATTGCCACTTTGAACTCACAAATGTCACTTTGATCTGGTAATTGCCACTTTGAACCGACAATTCTCTCTCTCTCTCTCTTGTTGAGATGCACTGCGAATTGATTGTTTTTTCCGGTGACAATTTTATAATAATAACAGATCCCTAACCAAAAGATTTTGATTTATTTCTGCAGACACTTACGTCCGAGTTAAACCTTTTCGCACAAAAAAATTCAAATGGAATTTTTACTGGAGATTTAATGTTCATTTCAACAAAACAGATAAATATATAGGTACATGCATGCCCTTATCAATCTGTTTGGATCATTTGGTTTTATTGCCTGTAAGAATTCTCCTACCTGTATGGAGAACTGTTCGGACAAATTTTTTTTTTACATTTTTCTCAAAATAATTGATCGGTCCAAAATTGTCTGATCACGCTGGGTTGAATTCGAGTGTAACTGTAATCTTCCACACCCAAGAACATTTCTTACAGACCAATCTTCAATATAGGTTTATTTTCCACACCCAAGAACATTTCTTACAGACCAATATAGGTTTATTTATTTTGAACAGTTATTTACAACTGACAGATTGTAGGTTTATCGGCGACTCCAATATTGATATAGATACAAAATCTGAAATTTTCTTTGATGTAATTAAATGGACATATTTTTCTCAGTCGAGTCCAAAAGTTTAAATAATATATAAATAACATTTCATGTCTCCCAGATGTTCATAAAACTAATCCATACGATGACTTGAAAGAACTTGTTAAGAACAAAATATGTAGCTATGATAATTATACCTCGACTGGTCACGTCCGTATAGATCACATTGTAGTAATACATCTTGTCACTGTTTATGCGCAAGTTGAAAGAATGAATCACCCTCGTCTCCCCACATCTATCCTGGTCGAATATGTTTCAATATACTTCTTGCGCTGAACGACCAACCCACAGCCTTTTTGAATTCACGAAAGTTTCAAAACCAATTATACAACTCTTTGGAAAGAAAATTTGTATTGTTGCTGATTTCAACATTGTATTGTGCAGTTACAACTAATATGAATTGTTGATGTCCAGGTCCAAGAGACCACTACCATTACGAGCTTTGTGTATGAAAAATCTATGTGTAGCCTCAACAGATGTTCTCTATACAACACACATAACAGACAATCAGGATAGAAAATGATTATATTTACAAAAAATCTCATCACACAACCTCAACAAAAATCTTAGACACTAACTAAAAAAAATCAAAGGGCATAGGTATGGACTCATTAGGCACAAATATAGGTCGGTCTGAAAAATTATTTGGTAAATTCTATAATACTTATCTGAGGAATCGTTCTTATTATGCAACAAATACAAATTTATTGCAAGTGAGTTATTACTATATTTATATGTATACGATGGTGAATGTGAATAAAACAAATTTTAAGTGAATGCTTATACTTTCTTGAGACAGACATATTCATTTCATATAGAAATGAAAGAGATAAATGTATAGTATAAGCCTCGGTATAAGCATTTGCTACATTTTATTCACCTCACTAACTGACTGTGTATACCTTACTAATCACATAAAAGAAATGCCAAAATGATCATTCCAAAAACAAGAAACTATGAATACAAATTTCAAGCAAGCGGAACAACATTTGACTGAACTTCTTTGTTGATTTTTCAGATCGCCTTTTCTTCAGATTCTTTAAACATCTACAATGTGATCTAGCTATTGGAATGTGATCAGTCGAAGTATAATTAAGGTTTAAACGACTCACTTTAAGGAAGTTCAATCCAAATTTTACGAGAATGCTCACATCCGAATAGAGAAACACCCTCCCACGAATATACTTATTTATGTGTGTATATTCATATAAGAGTATACAGATCATCTCAAGATGAAAGGAACATAGGTAGAATTAGAGCAATTGATGATTGTCCGGCCTATTTGCAAACTTTTCCACAAATAATACTTTAATCAGACGCAATGTACGTCCTTGGTCCTTGAAAATACCATTTGACAATTTGCACTTTCTCAGCAATTTCGTAAACCATGTTCAACAAATGTTATTACGTCTGTAAATGAACTACCTATAAGTTTCTTTGCTAGATAATTATTAGGATGTCACGATGACAGTTATTGTCATCGTGAACATCATCGTGAACAGCGACACCGAAAACGGCGAAAACTGAAGGGGTTGGACGATAGTTAATTGGTCATATCCTCTCCTATGTTCGCAGTGCTGTGAGATGATCTGTATAGTTTTGTATACGTAGACAAGTTTCCATTTTTGTCAACCCTACCCCAAAGGCCATCAAGAAACCGTCATCGCAGAGTATATTGAAACATATTCGACCAGGATAGATTTGGGGATACGAGAGTGATTCATTCTTTCAACTTGCACATAAATATATAGTGACAAGAGGTATTACTACAATGTGATCTATTCGGATGTGACCAGACTCGTATAATTTGGATTGAACTTCCTTAAGTTTGTTTCACCCTTAATTACATAAACCGAAACTGTTATTGGAAAAAACAATGTGAAACTTGATTTAAAAACAAGTGAGATTATTCGTCAGATATGATTTCTCCTGATGACTTCAATTATTTCAGAATAACAATGCTGAAAATTTAATTAACACTTTACACTTCACAAATGATTTTCCGGAAGTTATTTAACAAGGATTCACGAAACATGTACAGTTAAGGAATACATTTTTCCTGAAGTCACTCATATTCAAGTCCTTGATATAACCAATAATTTAAGAAAGAGTAAAAGTTATTATGCACATGATATTAACGTGAAAACTCTCAACTGTATCAAACATATTACTCTCGCTCCTGTCACAAAACTTATCAATCAATGTATCAGAAATAATGCTTTCCCGAAATTTCTTTAAATGTTCCAAACTTCTACCTTTATTTGAAGGTATTTGCAGACCTATACCCTATATCTATTGTGCCCACATTTGCAAAATATTTTGAAGTTACTCTTAAGGGTAAAATGACAACTTAGTTTGAAAACTTAAACTCATTAAACAGTTTTCAATTTGGCTTTATGGAAAATTTATCGACAACTGCGGCAATAAATTCATTAATTAATGTGGTTAATAAAGGCTTTGAGACCTACCAATATGTTCCTGTACAAGTTAATTATGATAAACTTAAAATTTACAATTTTTTTCGAAGGTAGCCAAAAAATCATTAGATCCTATTTGACGGACACAACTCTATTCGTTCATTTCAAGAACATCAGATCTAAATTAGTTAATTTTAAATATGGGGATCCGCAAGGCTCTGTCCTGGGCCCTGTCCTATTTCTTATTTATGTTAACGACTTACCAAATAGTGCGACATCAGAAGATTTTACTCTTTTTGCTCACGACACCACATCAACCCATGCAACATACTGTTACCTGATGCCAATAACAATCTGTCCTTGACACAATCCTGGCTTGATAATAATAAGTTAGTCCTAAACGATGAAAAGTCTGAGACATTAATTTTTAGTTTCAAAAAATATACAGAGCTAAACAACTCTCATTGTGTTGAATTTTGGGTGTTCTTTTGGATAGTAAATTAACATGGGAAGAACACACAGTTTTTGTCTGCATGAGCATATCACGGAAAATCTTTGTACTACGCAACCTGCAATATTGTTTGTCAGAGCAAACATCATTAACGGCTTACCAAAACAAAATGTCATATACTTTATTAATGCGTGACCACTCAGCGCATGCCTCAACAGTTTTTTGGCATACAAAGAAATGCTGCCAGAATCATTGATGGTTTGCCATGCAGAGATGATTGTAGGAATACAAACATTTTAAGATACCTGCCCTATCCTATGCTTACATATTGCAATGTGTTAAGCACTCCAGAACAAGCTTAAACAATTATAGGACAAATGAAAGAGCACATTCCTACACAACGCGTAACAAATTTAAGACCCATTAACACTATTTGTGACGCTCGAAAACGAGAAACGGAACAAGCTATTATGCAATGAATATTTCACCATTTGCTGTCCAAATTCTCAGTTATTAAGCGGTTCCTGGCTGAAAACGCATTCTAAAATTTTGACGAGTTCCGACAACCGATTTTTCAAAATTGACCCAATATCTCATGAGTCACAACTCATTTAGTTGCTTCGTTAATTTTTATTGTGCAAGCGTTATTTAGAACTTTATGTTTAATATTTAATATTACTCTATATCTCTTTACTACATAATGACATATATTTTATCTACCGATATTTAATATTTTACAGTTTTTTTTTACTCAATATTTTAGCAATTGCGTATATATAGATAGATATCTATTTGCCATATAAGTGCTTTGTTTATATTCATGATAAAATGATTCTTAAGACACCACGATTTGGATTGCTTGATTACCATATCTGCTTTAGTCTCTAGTTCTTTTGAATTACTAAAATATCATCAGCATAGATGTATATATTTCCGGATGTTACAAATTGTGGTAAGTCATTGATGAAGAAAAGGAAAAGTAGATGACCAAGTATTGAACCTTGCCCTACCCCTACATTCAATTCAATTTCCTCGGAAGTCTCTGAACCCATGTTCACTGCGATTCGCCTATTTTGTAGATATGAAACTATTCATTCTGGCTGTTTACTTCTTATACCTAAGTCATTTCCTTTCTCTTCAAGGAATTTTTAATTAACAGTATCAAAAGTAGTAGTTGAGTCAAAAAATAAACCTGCAACTTTCTCACTCTCGTCTCTAGACATGAATATATTTGTTGTGTGAAGTCGAGTGTTGTTAATTCAGTTGACTTTCTAACCTGTAACTATATTGGCAGGTGGTAAATATTCTATTGTCTTCCACGAAAGAATATACAGGGTGTTAATTAAGTACGTTGACAAACTTCGGGAGGTGATTCTTTGAAGGTTTTCAGGACGAAAAGTTCACATAAACATATGTACCAAACGGCTTGGTTTTCGAGATACAGGGCGATAAAAATACATTTTTTTCAAGATTTTTTAGAGTTAACTTCGACATTTTCGACAACAATCAGTTCAAATTAGGCAAGTACAATCCATTCAATAGGGCGCACGATACAAAATAATGCATTTCTTAAATAATTCACAGGGTCCTCCTTTTTTCAGAGTCAAGCTTTGTTCAACCCTTCAGAATTTTTTTTTCCACCGCCACTGACATATTATGAGAAAGGAATAATCAATGCTGTTTCATTTAACATCTTTTTGATATCTTGCATTTTTTCATTTACTTGTACGGTTCAGGGGCTATAATGAAAATATTAATTTAAACATTTTCCAGTGTGGCATAACATTAGAAAATTAAACATTTTCAATTATTGTAAATTGATGGAAATATTTTTTCAGAATTAGAAAAATCTACGATGAATAAAAATTATACAATAAAAAATATAAAGACAAGCTTTTATACAAATGCACTGAAAATGAAAAAATAATTTGTTTCATTTTTTGTAGGTTATTCTGTGAGTATCAAAATCTTTCTCTACAAGATTACCTAGATCAAACAATGAAATTAATTATTTTTTCCTTTTCAGTGTATTGTATAAAAACTTTAAAATGTTTTCTTTTTATAATTTTCATTTTTAACATTTTAGTTTATTTTTTATGTGAAACTGAAAATCTCCAACCCAAAAACCATCACATACCAATTTTGAACAGAATCGGATCATAATCACAAAACTCGTCCGCCATATTGGAGCCGCCATTTTGTTTTTTAACAAACATTTTTTTAATGCATTGTCACCGGAATTACGGAAACCTGCCAAATTTCAAATTAATCGGAGTATTAGAAGTGGGTCAAATTCAACTTTTATTAAATTGTTTGTTAGTTAGTTACAAGTGAAGCTAAATAAAAGCTTGTTATTGTAAAGATGTGATTTCTTCTTGTGATATCTAACAGAAAACTACTATCTCCCCGTCACTGCGGTACGCTGGATATTAAACTAGATCTGACAGATATTGGGAAAACCTTAACTTTCAACCTGAAGATTGTGATGGTAAAAATGTGCATTTTCATTGAGATATTTGATTAAAAATGTTTTTACCCATCAGTCTTGATAGAGAACTCATACAAATTTTTTGTTATTTTAAAAAAAGATATTTTTTAGTTTTCAATTGAACGTTTCCTTTTCAACATAAAAAACTTCCGAAAGGTAATCCTGTAATGGAAGATAGTTAATAGGGTTTATCTAATAGTCGCAGATCATTACACATTTGATTTTCATTTATGAATCTCTGGTCATAACTCCGAAAAACTAAATCAAACAAATTTTTGTTTCCGTACAGAGTACATTATTCTATCAGAAATTTCGGTTTGTTTTTTCTTCTGCAGTAACGCAGAAATTTGAATCAATTTGAATTCATAAAAATAGCAAAGTGGACTTTGATATTAATTCATTTATTTAAATATCAACAACTTGACAGTTATCGAAAGTTGAGAAACTGTCTCATTGTTAATTCTTCATTAGTGCAAGCTATAGAGCAGATTCATTCAATATTCTTTTGGATAAAATGGTTGAATATACAAATTCAGAAATGGCAGACATGCACTTAATGTATGGAATGGCTGATGGTAACGCTCGTGCCGCCAGACGAATGTATCTAGAAAGATTTCCACAACGTCATATTCCCAGCACACAAATGTTCATCAATATTCACTCCCGTCTTCGTGAAACGGGTACTTTCAAGAGGTCTGCTGTTCTCATAGGAAGACCCAGGAGAGTTAGAACAGTTCAGATAGAAGAAGCTGTACTTAACGAAATTGAGCAGCATCCAGACACCTGTACAAGACAAATTGCGGCACAGTTTAACGTAACCCATGTATTGGTATGGCAAATTTTAAAAGAGCAACAACTTTATCCCTATCACATACAGCGTGTTCAAGCTCTTCTGCCAAGGGATTTTCCAAAGAGATTAACTTTTTGCACTTGGATTCGAAATAAATTGTTGGAAAATCCATGGTTTTTATCTCAAGTGTTATTCACCGATGAGGCATGCTTTTCCCGTAAAGCCATTATTAATTTTCACAACAATCATATGTGGGCTGATGAAAACCCACACGCCGTGATTGAAAACCATTTTCAAGAGACGGTTTCTGTGAATGTTTGGGTTGGAATTGTAGGGAATTTCCTTATCGGGCCACATTTTCTGCCTCATAGACTCAATGGTGACCATTATCGACATTTTCTTGAATTCATCTTACCTGGACTCCTAGAAGAGATCCCACCGAGGGAAAGAATTGGAATTTGGTTTATGCATGATGGTGCTCCAGTACACTTCAGATTGGTTGCACGCCAATATTTAGAAGAGAATTATTCTGATCGCTGGATTGGGCGTGGTGGGCCACAACTTTGGCCACCAAGGTCACCCGATATGAATCCACTTGATTTTTTCCTCTGGGGGCACCTTAAATCATTAGTGTACCGAACTCCAGTTCAAAGTGAAGAAGACCTGAGGAATCGCATACAGGAGTCATGCGGAATTATAAGAAACACTCCTGGTATTTTTGAGCGTGTCCGCCAGTCTATGGTTAGGCGCATAAACGCATGCATTGAAGTTGGCGGTGGCCATTTCCAGCAGCTGCTCTGACATATCAATTTCAATAATGGTCCTTTTCTGAACTTAATTTTATTCCTAGGGAATGTATGTTACTTTGCTCTAGTATTTGATAATAAAGTTATTCACTATTGAAAATGTCCAAAATTATTTTGCCATAATTAACTTTGTGCAATACATATTCAACCTGAGTTATGGTAAAAAATGTATGGGAGCTCCATAACATTACATTTTCTCTACACGAGCAGAAAATAGCTATTTGTGTAATGAGAACAAAATGACGTATTGCGTCACGCGCTAATCTTTGGAGAGTGGCAATGACACTTCGAGAAATGAATTATTTTATATCATGCGCTCTATTGAATGGATTGTACTTGTCCAATTTGAACTAATTTGGATCGATTATTGTCGAAAATTTCGAAGTAAACTCCAAAAACTCCTAAAAAATGTATTTTGATCACCCTGTACTTCGAAAACCAAGCCACTTGGGACATGTTTATATGAACTTTTCATCTTGAAACCTTTCAAAGAATCACCCTTCAAGTTTGTTAGACTATTTGCTTCTCAAATTTCTTTATGTTATGCATTACTGGAAAATGTTTGCGTTAATATTTTCATTGTAACTCCTGAACCGTACAAGTAAATGAAAAACATCAGGAGAGCAAAAAGATGTTAAATGAAACAACATTCATTATTCCTTTCTCATAATATGTCAGTGGCGGCGGAAAAAAAATTCTGAAGGGTTGAACAAAGCTTGACTCTGAAAAAAGGAGGACCCTGTGAATTATTTGAGAAATGCATTATTTTGTATCGTGCGTACTATTGAATGGATTGTACTTGCCTAATTTGAACTGATTATTGTAGAAAATGTCGAAGTTAACTCTAAAAAATCTTGAAAAAAATGTATTTTTATCACCCTGTATCTCGAAAACCAAGCCGTTTGGGACATATGTTTATATGAACATTTCGTCCTGAAAACCTTCAAAGAATCACCTCCCAAAGTTTGTCAACGTACTTAATTAACACCCTGTATACTAGTTACAAAATACTTCTCAGAAATTTTCGATGGTAAACTTAATAATACTATTGGTCTATAGTTTTGAACACTTTATTGATGTCCTTTGTTATAGAGTAGAATCGCTTTTCCCAATTTCAGAGGATCCAGAAATTGTCCGAGTTCAAAAGAGTTATTGATTAATGACGCAATATATAGATTGGAATATAACTGATTTACAGTACCTATTTCAAAAGTTTGATATGATAACATCGAATCCGGTAGAATGATTGTTTGTCAAACTATTTATAATTTCTTTTTTGGTTACAGGTTTAATGAAGATACTATTACTGACACTATCAGAAATTGTGCATGATGTTGATATAGGTATGTCCTCCAAAATGGCTATGTAACTTTTTTGATACTGTGGTTATTTTTTTTCTTTGGTGTTTTGGCATCGACTGCTATGGTCATTAGCCACGTATTCTGGATAGGCCTTGTTACTAACTCCATGCGCCACCTCAGGAGCAGCACTTTTGATTGGAACGCAACAGTGAATCGTGCAGGACTCACCCCAGTCTAGCCACGAGATATGAATAATTTAATCGGTCAAATTAAATTAAAAAATCCCAGCCGTGACTGGGGCTCGAACTCCGGACCTTCCGACCCAGAGACGGACGCTCTTACCACTGCGCCACGCCCCGACATTACTGTGGTTATTATTATTACATATGACCAATAAAGATCTATCTATGAGTTAGATTCGTCTTACTTGTTTCAACACACTCCAAAGGTCCCAAAGTGATCCTCCCCAGCGCATCCTCCGGCAAGTCAGGTTGTTGAAGGAACACCATTTCTGTGATTCCCAGACTGTCTTCATTCGTGTAATACCCATCATCCGTGTACCATTTGTCATCTTCTATATCTTCACAATTGCACCACTGAGATTTATTTTCACATTTCTTTCCTATAGAACATGGACATGTACCCCTGTAAAGCTGCAGTTAGGAAACAAAACTGATGTCACCTTACCTGGAAGTCCTCCAATTGTTGTTTTTGAGAATGTCATGAAAAGTGTCTAGTTTGAGAGTTTTATATTCGGACAGTTCAATTTCAGGAAGGACGTGCCGCCACCAAACTTGCCAAAAGTGACCTTATTAACAGGATTATTTAGAGCCAGTTGTATAGGTCTAGTTAAACTGCGAATGGACTAATGGTTTGGAATGTTAATTATATTTATTAAATGATGGTGACCATTAGTAAGTCGATCCGGAGTCTAAACTGAACGTATTCACGGCCCCTCAGTGGAGTTGGGGAATAGTGGCTAGCCGTCCGGTTTTTCTAATATCATTTTTTAGTTATTATCGGACAGTAGATTCAATTCATATTAATTCCAAAAGTGGTCAAACTTCAGTGGTATGTTAGTGTATTGATGAATACAAATTGTAAAATTTTGCAGAAGTCTGCTATAAACGGAACTTTGTTCAAATGGCAAAAAACGTTTATTGCTGTATTGCACGAAAATTGCGAAAGTTCTGCAAACTATGAACACTGCTAGTAGTGATGTTTTATAACATACATTAAGTTTGCAACCTTGTAAATGTTACGGGACCTTTTTTTCTCATTTGTTTTAGTTTTTTTTTAGTAATTTACTTAAAAAAATCACAAATGTTCTGCAAATTGGACAAGTGAATGAAAAAAATGTTTAACATATTCATTTACATTTGCAACCCTCATTTATTCTCATTTTCGTATTGCAAGCGCGGTTACAAAACATTGAGAACATTGTATGATTAATTCATAACCATTATTCAAAACTTTTGTAAAAATTTCGAAACCTGTTTCAATAAAAAAAACAATTTAATGACAAAATATCTTTTCCATTTGACGCCAGAGGCTGCAAATCAAAGCACTTCTCAAGAACAATATTTCAGTTATTTTTTCGAGTTTGCAGAACTTTTGGAATTTTCATCGACAAATTAGGATTAATAACAATTATTTTTTTGTAAAACAAAAATTTCTGGAGTGTTGAATTGTTGATAGAATATTTAAAGAGATGACTTTTTTGAGAATTCTTGTGTTCTTCGTATGTATGACGTCCACAGTTTGACAGAAGTGGAAATTTTCATTCAATGAGTGAAATTTATTACTGTATAAACGCTACCAAGTCCTAATTGTTTCTCTGACAGAATATTGGAAAGTAAGAAAGTTTCCTTTTGAATAACTGAAAGATTGCCTAATTTTGATTATCAAAAAAAGCAGGAGGAAACCAAGACAGAAAGCTTCATGTCTAGCACGACGAAATACGACGATATATTGAAAAATTCTTAGCCTACTATAGAACCAAACAAAATTTCAATGTCAAAATATTTTGTTACTCAACATATTCTCCTCTTAATTGGATACATTTATTACAGCGAACCTGCAACGTCTCTAGACCTTTCATAAAAAAAATTTCTTCTTTCTCTGCACACCAGACCTCCACAGCCTTTATTACCTCCTCGTTGGAAGAAAATTTACGACCTTTTAAACTTTTTTTCAGTTGAAGAAAGAGATGATAGTCGGGCGGAGCCAAATCTGGTGAATAAGGGGGGTGTTCTAGAAATTCAAACCCTAAATCACGAATTTTTCATGGCAACATGAGATTTGTGTGCAGGGGCGTTGTCCTGCAATAACAAAACACCTTTGGATAGCTTTCTGCGTCTTTTCTCTTTAATTTTTTCCCGCAGAGTGGTCAGTAATGTCGAATAGTAATCTCCAGTTATTGTTCTACCCTTATCCAAAAAATCAATCATGATTACTCCATGGCAATCCCAAAAAACTGAAGCAGATTTTTGGACACGAAACTTTTTAGGTCTTGGAGAACCGGAGTGTCGCCATTCCATCGATTGTTGCTTTGTTTCTGGATCGTAGAAATGTACCCAAGTCTCATCCATAGTAACAATTCGGTTTAAGAAGTCTACATCGTTTTCAAATCGAGCACAGATCGAACGCGATGCTACTACCCTTGCACGCTTTTGGTCAACATTCAAACATTTGGGGATCCATTTTGCAGCAATTTTTCTCATGTCCAAATTGACGTGAACTATATGATGAACGCGTTCGTATGAAATATTCAGTGCTTCAGATATCCGTTTAAGCCCAATAAGACGGTCTGTTAAAATCATGTCATGAACTGCATCGATATTTTCGGGGACTGACACAGAAACTGGCCTTCCCGATCGGTTATCATCTTCAATGGAAAATTTACCTCGTTTGAAGCTTGCAGTCCAATTTTTCACGGTCGCATACGAAGGACATTGAACACCAAGGGTATTAAGCATATCTTCGTAAATCTGCTTGCCTCTCAACCCTTTCAAATACAGGTACTTGATGATGGCTCGATTCTCCAATTTTTCAATTTTCACAATTTCGGTGGACATATTTTGTCTTTTAATTTATTGCGTAACTCTGGTTTACTTTTTTTGACGTCAAACTTTACACTGACACTTCTAATAAGTTATTGTTCGTTGCTATGGTAACGCAATATTTTGTTTATGCAGGGAACTGGTCTATGTTAACTAGATATCAATACATCCTCGTACAATGAGTGGATTCCGGTAGACATACGTCGATCGAGGAACAACTACTTTCTGGGCTTTACTTTGCTTCAAAACATTGAATTTCATCTGACGACGTATGAAAACGAGGTAAATGTGTTCCAAACTAATAATTATTATTATAATGGCTTCATTGAAAAATGACCTGTTTACCTAATTTTGAATAAAACAAGGATCGTCTGTATGACAAGCCTGTACATAAATAATCTTTTTCTTGAGTCATTCTCAACCATGATCACAAGTGATTAGAATTGAGAAGACAGAATAACAGAACAAAAGTAAAGAAAAATGTAAAAAACATGAAGGTGAATAGAGCCAGAGATTGGAAGTTTCCTATGGAAGTGGCTAGTTTCCTATGGAAAGAATCACTTCTGAAAACATTTGCCCTGTGCTTATATGTCGGTATGATGTACATCTTGGCAAATCTGTGCCTCTGAGATGCGCGAACGATAGACAGAGAGAGAAAATATCCGCTACCAGCTTTAATCGAGAAGGACAAGAAAGGACTGCGGCTGTTCTACCGCGCACCCAACATTCATATGCACAGATAGATTTGCCAAGCTGTAATGTTTGACAGGAAACTATAGCACTAAGAGTAGTTGATTTCAAGATGATGTCTGTCTAAACAAATTAAGTGAAATTCAGCGCTCATTCAGTTGTTCTTGACAATTATACTTTCGTGATTCTGCTCAAGGGAAAGATATATGGAACCAATCTCTTGTTTCATAAAAAACACTCGAGCGGAAACTATCCGAATCGATTTTATAAAAATCGACAATCAAGCATGTTATTCTCAAAATACAACAATTTCGTATCATGACTTTTTACTGATTTTCATTATTGTTTGCTTTTCTGTTTGAACATATGGCTATATTCGCCTGGTTGAAAAATTTACCATATGAGAAATTATAAAAATAAATGAACATATTCTCAATAGATGATACATCACGATCAAATCGAATTATTAAAAAACGTGAAATAATTTTTTGATTTCGGGGATGATTTTTGATGGCAATGGGCTGAGCTTTCTTGAGATCCTAAGAATACATCTTTCCAAACTATACAGTCTATTATCGTTTTTGTCAAGATTTACATGTGATATATAATAATATAATTAAACGAATAATTTTGGTGACTTCGAACTCTACACAAATTTCCACAAAGTGGCAAATACGAGGCAAGTAACAATTAACAACTACTTCCTCTTACGGACATTTAACTACATCTGACCGATATATGTGCAACTCACGTCAAGCACGACACTATTGCAAGTGCTTATTGTAATCAGATAATATACATGGAGTTTATTAAGTACTTGTACAAACTTCAAAGGGTAAATCTTTGACTAGTTTTAAGATAAAAAGTTCATATGAACATGTGCCCGCAAATGTTTCCATTCGCAGCCCGCAAATGTTTCCATTCGCAGATACAGGGTTTGAAGTTCAAATTTTATTTTAAATTATTTTGATTAACTTTACAAAAAATATTTTTATTTCACAAAACTTACTGAACGGGGTTGTTTTGAGGTAAGTAATTAAAATTTTGTATTAATTTTTATGTAGCACTCAGAGGGCGCTTCGTACGCTATCATGATTTATTTTAATTTTCCCTTACTTTTTTGACAGTCAACTTTTGGGGTTTTTTTATTTTCAATCTTATTTCTACACCTTTTCTTAGCCAAAAATGCAAACTCGCTCAACAACGCTAGGTTATGGGGTCACTGAGGCTTCTGATGAAGTTGCACAAAACTTTACATGAACTGAGTATGTGAGTATGAATTTAAAAATTCCGAGTTATATCTCGGAATTTTAAAATTCCGAAATATACATCGAAATTTAACCTCAAAATTTCCAGTTATATGTAGTAATTTGGAAATTCCGAGTTATAATTCGGAACTTTACTTCAAAATTCCGTGTTATAACTAGGAATTTTAAAATTCTGAGTTACAACTCGTAATTTTAGCAAGTTAATTTTTTTTTTATTTCAAGTGTAGGCGCTTCGTAGGAATCATACTGGGTGACAAGGAACAATCGGGTTGAACACGCGAAATCCAAGATGGCGATGGCGTTCATGCCACACCCGTTGATGTGGGCACAAAAAACGGGAGTAATATTGTGTAGGGTCGAAGGGGTGTTTGTTTTTCATTTATGCGTGACTGTAGTTGCAGTTTAAACTTTGGGGCGTCTTTTATTCCAATATAAATAAATAAAAATGAGTTTGGATATAAATTTGGGCCGTGTTTTGCTTTGTATCACCGTGAGAACTTTGAGGCATCTTTTATTTCAGTTTCACTAAATAATATCAGTAGTTTGGCTATAAATTTGGAGCATGTTCCTTTTTTTTAAAGCGAGGGTAGTTTGTGACCCATATTCTATACAAATGATTTGTATTAATTGTTACCAAAAAAATTGTAATATTTTTTTTAACTGGCTGCACCCTTACGACAACCCTCAATAGTCTTCGAGAGACTTGTGTGAGCTAGGTAAGACGTAGCAGTTACCTTTTTACGCGAGATGCCATGCACAGGACCCTTGACCTCGCTGGGATCCGAACCCACGCATCTATCGATGATTACCCAGACATCACCTCAGCGCAATATGAGTTATCATATTGAACCGGTATAAAATATTCTTACAAAGTCATTCACAAAAGGCTGAAAAAACAAACCTATTGAAAAATCTTTCACAAACATGAAAATAATTTTCATTGCAGATTCTGCGGATCGAAAACAAAGGCTCACCTATGATTGAAAATATGTTCAATAGATCAACTTTTCTTTTACTAGTTGTCTGTAAGAAGTCAGTAAGAAGTCAATCTACAATTAGTTGGAGAAAAATGCGTAACCAAAAATAACATTTAAGTTAAAACGAAATAGTTATCTTACCTTTTCACGTCCCCTATGAAATCCACCGTCTGGTTTGCAGAACTAATAAACCAAGTTGCTGAGTGCAGCTCTAAAGGTGCTCTCTGGCAGTCATATTTCACATACTGGCTGCAGTTGAGAGAATGCGAGACAAGTTCCTGAAGCATTTCCGCATCGAATTCTCGATATTTGATGCTGAAACTGAAATCCTGTTCGGAGGGAGACCTAACGTCAATCTGACTAGGTAAATTGTGCTCAACGATGGTCTTCGTAGAATCTTCGTGACTTTGAAATTCGCAGCGGACGTGAGCAGGAGGAAATCTGCCATTTCCATCAATATCAATGAGGTAGACATCTGGTTTTGTATAACCTGTGGATCATAACTTTTGGACAAATGCATCAGGCAGATTAATTCAAGCATTGGGTAAGTTTAATTGATAAAATGCCAACGTTTCGGTATTGTAGCGAATGTTTTGTCAAAAACTATTGAAACCTCCGAGCAATATATCTTTTATTACTCTGAGGTACAGACAAGCTGATAATCGTATAGTGTGATGAAAATGGTCCTTACGGGTTTTCTAATTTACTTTACATATAATATATAACTTCTAATTCATATCACTATACTTATAAACCATATATCATAATTTATATCGCACTATTTCACTTCAAAGCAGACTGACTTGATTGAACTCTAACTGTATCTGCTCTCTCTATTCTGGGCTGTCTATTTATATCCAAGTAGGTTTCTTTAGATATTGTTGTCGAGGTCTTATGTTCTTTGCCAGCTGTTCGCTTGCACGGTTCTAGATGTCTCTTGGCGTTCTAGAATAGCCAGCTGGCATGCAAAAGCGATGACATCAGATATACTTGGATTACGTGTTGTTGCAACGAATTGCTCGTCGGTGGATCTTTCGCAAGCGGTCAGGTATTTCGTCCCAAAATGTCATCCTTGGAGTGAGTCGATACCTGCATGATTCCCATATCTGCGCCGTGAAGTTCTATGGGAGCAACACTCCAGAGTCTTCAGGTTTGGTCGTGGAAGATGGTTACAGTAAACCAAAATCTTGACGCCGCTGGATCTTAATTTCGTCTCCAACATGTTTCTTATTAACTCTCCAATCAGCCCATCAATCTCACAGGACAATTTTGGAATTATGGTCTGCCATCGTATCTTTCAGTTCAGTGAGGTTCTTCCAGACATCTTCATAGGACGGTTTATCTCGGGAATGCTTCTTGGTAACCAAGTAGTGGCCCTACTTCAACTATTGCACGCCTCTTCTGGATTTTGTTCCCTTAGTATTTGGAATTGACGAAACTTCTTCGAAGATCCTCCGCTTCACATTGAGCTAATGCGTAACCAGCCGGAAGTTTTAAAAGGTCTCGTGTTTCTTCTTGACTTAGCACTTTCTGTCCGCTTAAGTACAAGGACTCTGGGTTTCCTTCGGACTGGCTTGCGGATTCGGTAGACCAGGTCGTTTATCCTCTTGGTGATCTTGTACAGGCCATCCCATGAATTCCGTTACTTCGTTGATAGACCACGGCCATGCTTCGGGTTGTACAGCTAAACTAGGTCACCAGTTTGAAAACCTCCAACATCTGCCTTGATGTCGTAGGTTTTCTTCATTCTATCACTGGCACTCTGGAAATTCAAACGGACTCGTTCGTGGATATCGTCCATTATCTGTCGAAGTTTGCTGACAGTTCTCTCCTGTAGTCTGTTGTCCTGGTAGCGTTCCGAACTTCAGGTCACAGGAAAGTAGCAGCTCTCAGCCCATTATGATACTGGCAGGGGTTTGGCTGGTTGATTCATGCACTGCTGAACGATAGGCCCAGTCTCTTTGATGGTCAGAGACTATCGTGGACAAGTGGCGGTTGATCGTCTTGGTCATCCGCTCAACCATACCATCAGACTGTAGATGTAGGACTGTGGTTCTCGTCTTCCGGATGTTCAGCAATTTACACATTTCCTGGGACAGGTTGGACTCGAAATTTCTGCCTTGGTCTGAAGGCGGCTGCAATGGAACACCGAATTGACAAATCCACTCCTTTATCAAGACGCCGGCGCAGGGCATGAGCTCCTTCCCACTTACTGAAGTAGTCCATTGCCACAAGGATGAATTTTATTGATGTGTCAATAGCGATTCTTCGAAATAGGCTGCCTAAATTGTACTGATGGCAGCTTGACAATTGGCCCAGTAAAACCGTTGCCTCACTTTCTGCAGGGTCTTTGTCACTCCCAAATGTCCTCCAGCGACCCCGTCAGGGATTCCTCGAAGCACTTCACTCCTGTTCATCATCCTCAGACTCCAGCACACGCATCAGGACCCCATT
Organism: Chrysolina oricalcia; assembly: GCA_944452925.2. Lineage (NCBI taxonomy): Eukaryota > Metazoa > Arthropoda > Insecta > Coleoptera > Chrysomelidae > Chrysolina > Chrysolina oricalcia. The sequence goes on from OX101816.2 coordinate 17,115,475, forward strand.
GTCCAAGGTACGGAAATTCCATTGGGCCCAGTAGGATTTAACGGCTGGCGAATAACATATGCGATTTCCTGCCATGATGGTCTTCGATTGCTCTTTTTCCAGCCGATGATTAGACCAAAATCTGGATCTATGTCTTTCTGGATCTTGTTGTCATTCCAGTAATCATCTACTGCCGTGGTTCTACGAATTGTGGCTTTCTTGTCTTCTGCTCGTAGACAATATGAGCAGTCATCTGGGCATGGTCTCCGCGACAGGGCATCTGTATTCTCGTGGATAGTCTCCGCTTGATGTTAGTTCTTGATTCTTGACCCTCGTACTTGTAGAAGTACTCCACTCCTTTGACAACAGGCAACAGTTTCCGTCTGGTGACACAGTGATTGCGTTCTGGCTGACTAAGGGTCTTCCTAAAGTAACCAATAACTTTCCTGTCACTCCTGGATCTGAGACAGGACAGCTTCAAGTCCCACGTTGCTGGCGTCCGTGTCCAGTTATTATAATCGGAACAAAGAAGTCTTTTGTGTAATACTGTAACATTTTCCATTTACCGGTATATTCTATGCCTGACAAAGTAGGAGCCAACCGAACATCATTGAGTTGCCAGTAGCGAGCCCCGTGGTTTGATCCTGTCCTCTGTCATCCAAACTGCTTCGAACCTTCGATAATTTTTTGTCTCAATTCTTATCGAGCCTGAACAATCTGTGAGTAAAATATATAAGCCTTAAAATATCTACTGCTACTTTCGTTTGGGAACTTGCTTAACCTTTTGAGTTGGTGGCGTACTTCATCCAAAGCATTACTACGATAACTTTCATCTGCCTGATACATTGCACATGCAAACATAAAATCCTGCCAAATAAATATTCTCAACTCATCTGCCAAGTCATTTTCGTCATTAGTCGGATTCGTAGACACCTCCTTCCCAGGCTCTCACGTTGTCGCTGCAGTTGCCACAGGAAGATAATCAACTTTATCTCTGACAGCTACAGCGGCGGATTTCCTCTGCGGACAACCATTAACAACATAATATAGTAACAGCTGACAGGTGAAAGTACTCAGGTGGTTTTCTGTCTCTAATGTGAAATATAATTCTATACTGAATACGCATGCGCTGGTGCAGCGGTCGGCCAGCAGTGGGACTCTGTGTCATATTGAATTCTACTTATCGACTGAATTCGACATGACTGGTACTCTGTGCATAAAAATTATCGCCTAAACTCGACTATCGCGGTAGCAAGAAAGCAAGACGTCGAGACAAGTCGTTTTCTGTGTTTAACCCTACTTTTCTGTTTCGATTCATTCTGTCATTTTTGTTTGTCAAATATGTTTATCTATGGCTGTGTCGAGTCACCGGTCGGACAAGGCACGCGCGTTCAGTATGAAGTATGACGATGAGTCGGACCGATCAGATGATTGAAAATATTGGTCACATACAAACAGTTCTAATTAGGTCGTCAAGTCAATCAAATGACCGCGCTGGTCTAATTATATTGGTCAGACCGGAGACTTGACTCAGCCTATATTACAATTTCGAATGCAAATAATTTAAAATATCAAATAATGAGGGTCAAAAACGAAGACAAGAACTGCAAAATTGCAGAAGGATCAGCTAAAGGCAGGCAAAGTATTTCCAATAAATCGCAATGGTTACTTCTTCTATCGCCCTCGATACAGATTGCTGAGCTATAGAAAGATCGTGACTTCTACATATTACTCTTTGGTATATTTCTGTTGCATAAAAACTTAGGACACTGAATTACATACATTAGGAAAAGAATGGAGAGGTTTAGACGGCTGCAGGCAGTCAAACCAGATGAAATTGGGGCCCGACAGGGCAAGAACGGCCAAGATACTGAATCTGAGCCGCAAAGAACTCCGACTGCGGCCTCAGGAGGCACCTGGCTCTCATCAGATATGAGGCAGGCCCACTGTGCACGGAATGTGGAGAGAAGGAGGACTCCTTCCACTTCCTGTGCGAATGTGTTATTTATGGCAGGCTCAGACAAAACGTCTTCGGAGTTGCCACTATTGAGGAGGAAGAATTGCACTCATTTGCCTCATTGCAATGGAAGGACATTTCGACTTTCATAAAAAGGTCGAAGAGGTTCGAGCAGGTATCCGCCATGGGATGAGTGAAGAAGCCGGGGATTGCGAAAAGGACCCGCAGGGACCTAGTCGCTGACGCTTGCGTCCCCCACCCATTACCATTGCCATTAGAAGACTAAAAAATCTAAATATTGGGGGTATAGTCACAGGGTTATTCAACTGATTCATTTGAGGCAGGATACTGTTAAAAATATATAAAGCCATATCCTTATTTACTATAATGAGTTCTTTAAACTCGCATCTTCCATTAAAAATGGATCTAACTCTTCTCTCGTGGGTAAAATCTCTCGAAATTTTCTGAAAGAATGTCTTCTAGCCTTTCTTATTCCTCCAGAGATAATGAATTTCATCCATTTATAGGCTACAAAGTGTAATAATATCACAATTTATTCAAAATGAATTAAAAGCAAATGAAACTATCATCCGTTAAAAATGAAAAGGCGTGACATGGCAGGAACTTTGGTCACAATAATATGAAATTTCACTAGAATATCACCAAATTTTGGTAAATGCTTTTAGATCGGATAGTATGTTGCCGAACAAACCCGATGTGTATGCGACTGTAGCACAGAGTGCCAAATAATGTGATCGTCGCTTGCGATAGTAGTAATCGACTGTAGAAAACGAGGGATAGAATTCTATATGACACAGAGTCTCACTGCAGTTCATAAAAGTTTTTCCACAAATGCAACGGCTGCGTCAACTGTAGCTACTGCGGCGGAGTTTATAAATTGAGCTTTATTATTAGACAAATAAGTGTCAAGATTTAAAATGAAAGACGTGTTGAAAATATCAACTTGTCTTGTTTATGGGAAAAAATCAATAAAAATAGAAAAAAAATCTTGATTAGAAAAAAACCTGGTGTTTCATTTATTACAATTTTTTTTCTTCAAAAAAATCATAATTTTTTCATTCCTGCCTCAAAAGTATATACAAATAAGGGGTATACAGCTTACTTAAAAGTTGATTCAGAAGTACTTTAGCTATGGTAAAACCTTTCATCAAGGTTATGTGATTTTGTGGTTAGGAAGACTGGAGCTGAGGGGGTGATAGTTGTGCAAAATATTTCATGAAATGTTGTATTACTCTGGAAACTACCCAAACGTGTATTACCGTGTGACTCCATAGCAAACCGCTTAAAAAAATTCAAAATAAAAGTTTTCGCTGATGGGACAGACTGTACAAATGATTGAGATAGAAAATTTGATATACATCTTACCCAAAAGTGCCAGCTCTTCACATGTTTTTCTATACTGAGCGAAATGGCAGTTCTTCCCCATGTATCCAGTATTGGTACAATCACAAATGAGCCTGTCTTCTTTCACAGAGCATTTCCCTCCATGTTCACAGGTGTTCGGTCTTTTACACGCATCAATAAATCTACAATCATCCAGAGTAACTTCTCCAACCACTCTTTCGCTTTGCAATATCGATCTGGGCTCCAACAGAGCATCGTTCACAACTATGTCCATCATGCAACCAACCAAGCCAGAGTTGGATCTTGACCCTGCAGCTACCTTGATCTTATCCCCAATAGCGAACTTTATGTCATCGATCTTCTCTTGTTTGAAACGATTGTCAACGGTTAAGATAACTTCTGCGTTAGCGTATGAAAGATTGAGAGAATGCCATATTCCTGGAGTTTTCTTGACGCTTATGAGATGAGTTACGTTTTTGGCATATTCGGATAACTCAAATCTAATTTCATCGTTGACTACACGTACCTCCCAATAAATGCCAGTTTGAGCTTCGCTAGAAGCCACCACACTCAAGTTGCTACTGGCTTTGAAGCTGAAGGATAAAGACAAACTGTCTGTATGATTATTGTGCCACCAGATGTGTGAGGAAGAAAATGGAAACGTTATTGGAATATCCTCCACGTCTACTTCATTGAACTCCGGTCTCAGTATTCCAATATAGTGAACTTTCGGATTATTTTTATTCAGTTCGTAAATGATCGAAATGTCGTTATAAAATACGTATTTTAGAGAGCCAACGAAGTTGTTAGTAGATTTGAGACCAGTCTTTTTCTGCAATTCTGGACCACCGCCTATGTAAATTTCCGGGTCAATATAGAGCAGCGGGATACCAGTGATGTTGAGGATGACTTTTTCGTCGTTCAAAATCAAATACAGTTTGTCATATTCGTGAAAAATTGTCAAGTTATTCCATTGGTATAATTTGAAGTCCTCTGTTTGGCCAAGGACAGTTAGCAAGGGATCTTCGCCAAAATTTACTTCTATAAAAATGGTTTTATTAAAAATCGAAGCAGCAATGTAGTGATCTAAGCCTTGCTCTCCACCAGCAGCATATAGCAATGCTGAATCATCAAACCGTGTTTTGAACATCAGAGAAAAACGTGTTATTGATGAATGTACTCTGTCTTTCCAGTCGTAAACTCGATAGGAGACATAAGACGATCCTCTCAAAGTCAAAATGGTTGCCGCTAAAATATAGGAATGAAAAAAATCAAATATAGCCAATCAAACTTGGTACGGGCGCGTGTAACTTACTGTACATATCACAATACTCTCCCTCATATCTTGTACCAAAACAATCGCACGTTAGAGAATTGTAATGGTTGATACATCGAGATCCCTGAAAACATAGATTTTCTTCTGTGATGCATTTGTTGGTGCAACCTTCCTGTACGTTTTCGTGTTTTGTTGCTATCAAAGGAGTAATGGGTAGGAGATCAGACGCCGATTTTCCCGTGCTCAATATAACGTTTTTGATGCAGCCAACGAAAGATTCTATAATGTATTTGACCCCATGCAGACGTTCTTCCGAACTCAAACCTGAATTTTGTAATAAAAACCTAGGTATAAAATTCGGTCTAGATGAAGAGGCGTTTGTTAATGAATGTTACCTCCAATAAGAATAACCGATGTTACGTTAGCGGCAACTCCATAATTATTCTCCTTATCCAGACCTTTCAGTGGTGTTTCCTCTTTCAAATCGTCTACAAAAGCCATCAACTTTGCGCTATGAACGTCGATTCGTACCTGAAAATATTTATCGTGTTTACGCGCCGAAATGCTAAAAAGTATGTGATAGTATCACTGACAAATATTTTGATATTAATAATATAGAAAGAATTTTTTATGTTCAATTGAACATGGATCATAATTGATGAAGGGGTGATTTTGCATAACGTTAACTACGCGTATCGCCCAAAATTTATAGAAATTAAAAGGCCATGTACAGTGTGTTGCAAAAGCCCCACCCCCGTATTTCTGTGGATTTTATAAAATTTATTTTTTTATTCCAATAAATACTTCTCGAAATCGAAATCTTCTCAGGTGAAGAAATTCCATCAATCACCTTTTCACGTCCTATATACACCAAGCAATAGAGCATAATATGAATGAGTTTTTAACAAAAATACTTGTAGGAAACCGACTATGTCATCACATGGAAGACAGTCCGTAGTTTTATTCTCATATGTTTTCGACTCGCAACTGTCATTTATTAATAATTTGTTATAAACATTTAAATAATCAAAAACATGTTCTTTAAAAATTGTTTTGCTCCGCCATTTTTGAAGAAGTAGGATTGGCATCTTTCATGAACGTACTAAATCACGTGGCGCTGTCGGATATTTAGTTTTGGCACAATTGCAACTTAATTTTTTTGCACTATCTTGCAGCGTGCCTGGATGCTCTAGTGATAGCCCAATTTCAATTTCTAAAACAGATTTTGAAACTAGAAGTTAGTACTACAAAACGTATATTCTCATTTTGCGCTACAATGGTGCGAAATGGGGGAAAATGCATGCAAACATGACTGAAAACGCGTTATCTACCGAGTGGTAGGAGAGTCCGGGAGATGAGGGGATGTCTTCTAATGAACGGATGACGTGATATTTTTTAGTATCTGTGTGGGAAATAAAGATGTGGGCAGTATTTTGATGATTTATTTCCTCCTTCAATAATTAAATCAATGATTTACTACAGTCTATCAACAAGTCAAAAATGACTTCCACCATCGTTCAAAACAAGAAGACAACGATTAGTTTCATTTCAGAACACAGAACATTTTTTTCTCACATACGACATCTGACAAAATATAGGAGATTTTTAGCGTTACACCTTACAATATTACGCTTCCCCTCATCTCCCGCTCAGTCCTACCACTCGACCGCTTCCACCAGCTCGGCCGTTTTCAGTCATGTTTGCAAGCATTTTCACCCATTTTGCAGCATTTTAGCGCAAAATGAGAATATACGTTTTGTGGTACTGTACTTCTACTTTCAAAATTTGTTTTAGAAATTGAAATCGGACTATCACTAGAGCATCCAGGCACGCTGCAAGATAGATCAAAGAAAAATTCAAATTGCAATTGTGCCAAAACTAATGATCCGTCAGAGCCTGTTCTGTGCACACACAAAGTTCACATGACGCAGTAGTTTCATAATATGTGCTTACTCTTTATGGATTTTTTTTAAATCGTAGAATTTTCCGGTTTTCCTTCGTTACTGATTATCTATAATTATTTTCATTCGAGCGACCAGATTACACTATTAGTTTTTATTTTATAAGCAAAACAATTAAAAAGAACACGTTTTTTGTAATTTGAACGTTTATAACAAGTTAATAAATGACAGATGCGAGTCGAAAACATAACAGAATATAACTACGGACTATTTTCCATGTGATAGAACAGTCGATTTTCTACTAGTATTTTTGTTAAGAAAAAATGCTCTATTGATTGGCCTACTACGATCACAGAATGCGAGCCAAAAATCAAGAGAACCTATTAGGCATTTTTTTAACAAAATTTCGGTTGGAGCATTCAATTTGGACCAAAATCGAATAACGAAATTAGAACGTGAAATCTTTTACGGGGTGTTTCAAGTCACTGTGTATAAAAAATTCCTTGTGAATTAGAATGAATTGGGGGAATATTTCTCTGAAATAAGAAATCAAGAGGGGTAAGATCAGGCGAACGCGGCGGCCAATGCATTAACGGGCTATTGCGACCAATCCGTTTCAGTGGACATTTTTTATTCAACCATCTTCGTACATTACCTGCATTAAGGATGGAAGCCCCATCCAATTGAAAAATGATAGTTGTTTGGACGTTTATGTGGATTTCTTCGAAAATGTCTCATAAATCTAATGCGGAATTACTTATCACAAAGATCACAAGTTGTCAAAGTCGGGGACTGTCAAAGTGAACCCATAGATGTCAAAATTGGTGTTCCACAGGAAACAGTACTAGTTCCAGTACTCTTCCTCATATATATTAATAGTATTGTATCAATTAATAATTTCAAAGGAACTATAGTCTCATATGCTGATGACAGAGCAATTATATATAGGGGAAACTCGTGGCAACAATTACAGGATGACTGAGAAAAAGACCTAAAAAATCTTAAAATTTGGATTAACCACAATCTTTTATGTCTAAATGTAAAAAAAAATTAATTCATTTCATTTTCACTTTACAAAACCGAACAGCCTAATTACAACTCACTTGTGATACATGGTTGTAATAACGTAAACACATGCAACTGTCCCAATATAGAAAAAACATCAAATATCAAATATCTCGGTATTATACTCGATCAGCATCTAAGGTGGGATGAACATAGTGCACATGTTACAAAAAAGTTAAGACAACTAATCCATAAATTCTACAGCATAAGAGATATCCTGGATAGAAAAAATCTACTGATATACCACTCACTGGCGGAGTCAGTTATTAGATATTGCATTAAAGCTTGGGGGGCTCATTCAATAACACAATCTTGAAACTTCAGTCTATGCAAAACACATTATTGAAAATAATATATAAAAAAACAAGCTTTTTTCTACCAATCAGCTCTATAGGGAAATGTTGGATATAAGAGGTGCTTGGTAAGGATGTTCCATAATAAAGATAGATATGTTACCCTCAATACAAAACACATTAGATCCGTCGAAAATAAGTCGATTGCTTTACCAATTTATAGAAAAACTCACACACAAAGATTTATCTTCTTTTTTGGACCAAAACTTTATAACTACTTGCCTTATGATGTAAAAAATCTATATTGTCTATCTAAATATACAACTTCAATCAAAAACTTTATATTTCAAAATGAATATATAAGACTTTGTTTTTAGAAAACATAATAATAAAATCTGTCTCTATATTTCTCCTAATCTATGCACAAAAATAACATCTAACCCAACGTCCATCTCTCTCGTTTTGTTATCTCTCTTTCTCTCTCCTTTTATATCTTTCTCTTTCTTTCTGTCTCTCTATATCTCTCTCAATCCCTATCTCTCTCTCAATCCCTCTCTCTCATTCTCTCTCTTTCTCCTTCTCTTCTATCCCTCTCTCTCTCTGTGACTCTCTATCACTCTCTTTCAATCGCTTCCAACTTACTTCTGCATCCTTATACTGTAAGTTTCAATTATCTGTACTGCCAATTATTTAGGTTTTTAGTTAATTTATTCCACGCTGGGATCCAGTAACGCCACAACACAGGCATATCATTGCTTAGGTGGGTCTCCTGTCTCCTGGGGTGGAATCACAAAAATGTTCTGTAACAATTGATGTAAAATTTTTGAATCTCAATAAATTCCAAAAATTCCAAATTGGTTATACAAGAAATTCAGAACGGTTTCAGCATTCATCGTTCCTTCAAAGAAAAATGGGCCAATTATTCTGGTGTCTAAAATTCCACACCACACATTCAATTTTTCAGAATAGTGATTTCTACACTCGATCACCCAGTGAGGATTTTCCGATGCCCAGTATCTCGAATTATGAGATGAAACTACCCCATTTATTGTAAATGTAGCTAAATCGTCGAATGAAATGTTTTTGAGGAAGTTATTATTATTCAGAGTAAAACCTTGAGACCACAAACAGAACTCTTATTTACTTTGAGGTCCAAGTGTGTGATGGAAAAACAATTTCAATAACATCAATACGTCAGATGATAAACTAAAACGCCAACAATTTGAAATCTTTGTGTGTTCAAAAATTATGAATAGCAGGCAATGAAAATAGTGTAAGATTGTCTTTTAAAATCTTTGACAAATTTGCTCAAAACAGTGAACAAGATATTCACAATCATCGACTGAGTTGATCTGATTCTATTAGTGGAACGAAAATGGAAAGACAAAAACTCACATTACCAAAAAACTGTATAGTTAAATTAAGGTGCATTTAGTCAACATTATTTTAAAATTGTGCTTAAATATATGTCAAAAGCGAAAGTTGAATCTGTTATTTCAGATTGCGCCATTTATACAACAATGTTAAGTTTATGCTAAAAACCTTTGATGTTACCGCTATGTTTATGATAATGCTTATGCTAAAGTTAACTAAATCCACCCTTAGTCGGAGATAACGTTATGTCATACAGAGCAGCTGCTGTAGAGTTCAATAGAAGGTACCCAAATCGATACCCTATGACCACAAAATAGTTTCGAGCATAAGTAGACAATTCGAACTAACTGCTAATATGGCAGATTCGACAAGAAGGGATCAAGAAAGAATAACTGCAGATGAAGAAGTTATTTTAGAGAGAGTAACAGCTAATCGTTCTACTAGAATCAGTCAAATAGCTCTCGACTTGGGTCTGCAACACACACGAGTGTGGAGGGTACTGAGGAAGAACAAAAAATAAACCTTTCGAACCCGAATTCCTTCACACTTAGACCTGGTGATACTGAAAGGAGAATAGAGTTCTGTTTGTGGTCTCAAGGTTTTTATCCGAATAATAATAACTTCATATTTTATTCACAGATGAAGCTACATTAACAACAAATTGGTAAGTTTCATCGAAAAATCCTTACTGGGTCATCAATTGTAGAAATCAATATTCTGAAAGATTGAATGTGTGGTGCAGAATTTTAGACACCAGAATAATTGGCTTATTTTTCTTTAAAGGAAGCATAAATGCTGAAACCGTTCTGAATTTCTTGAAGAACCAACTATGGGACATTCTCGAAGAAATCCTCATAAATGTTCGTAAAACTATCATTTTTCAATTTGATGTAGCTTCCATCCATAATCCTTGTGATGTACGAAGATGGTTGAATACAAACTTTCCACTGAAGCGGATTGATTGCAATAGCCTGTTAATTCATTGGCCGCCGCGTTCGCCTAATCTCACCCCTCTGGATTTCTACTTTTGAGGAAATATCAAATAGAAGGTTCATAAAACTAGACCAAGGAGTAAAGAACAGTTTCGAAAAAGAATTGTGGCAGTTTGCAGAGAAATATCACCAGGAGAACTGCGAAGAGTTGGACATTACTTGCGCAGAAGGTACGAAAAATGTAGGTTTAGACAATGAAGAGGGATATATAGAATACATAGAGATTTAAAATTGTTGGTGTCTCAGTTTTTCATCTGCTTCATTGACATTACCTTTCTTCATGTTACCAAAAATTACCAAAAAATTAATAATTTGTGTGAAAATAATGTGTTTTTATTAACAATCAGTGAACAGATCGTTTGATTGCACTCCCTTGCCTCATTCATTCTAATATACACAGAAGTTTTTATACAGACTGACTTGAAATATTTCCTTTTTTGAAAATTGTAACAGGTATAGCAAAATTTTGGGAAAAGAATCCTAATATGTTTTCTCGATTTTTGGCATGCAGTCTGTAGTCGTAGTAGGTCGTGAAGAGGTGATTGATGAAACTTTTTACCTGAAAAGACATTTCGAATCAAATATGCACTATGAACTATCTTGAATATGAAGAGGGAAGAAATATCACAAAATCATCTCCACAACTTTAATTTGACATCAAACTAATGTATTGTCCTGTCCCCTAAGAAATTGTTCTGATCTATGAAGTTGACTTGACAGCTGACAAGTACGCTTTCATCTGTCACTTTAACCTTTGTTTTGTTTCCCAAAAAGAAATTTGCTAACACATTGTAGTTTAGAAACAATAATGAATCCTTTTAATATTTGGCGTTGGAAGGGCAAATTGCCCTAACGCTCATTTCAGACATGAGTCGGCAGACCATGTCATAAATATTTTCACATATTTTTTATATATGTTTTTGTAAAATTTATTATCATGCCGTATGGTAAGTTGTTACACAGATCATAATCACAATTACTATGTTTCCCTCTCAATTCTAGGGCATTGGACATAGTACCCCCATTTAATTTTTGTTTGTTTGTAATTCATTAAAAGGAATTTTTCCTCTCCATGTAAGTAACTTTGGTTCGGTTGTAACTACATATAATTTCATATTTGTTGTAGAACTTGTATAAGGCTGAAGATGGATTCTTGCTGAATCCGAAACATGTACCCCCCCATTAGTTGATGTAGTCAAATTAAAGTTGTGGAGATGATTTTGTGATATTTCTTCCCGCTTCATCTATACCACTCCACTTTGAGCTGAAATGGACTTCTTCCAGAGATTATCTTGAATATGTTCGAAAATCGTTTTACGTATCTGAAAAAAATCTGTATAACAGAAAAAGTACATAGACTCAACATACCGTTACCGAATGCCACTGATCCTTGTTGAGCCCCCTACCAACAGTGAGTGCCGTAGAATGTTTTCCATAAACATGTACAACTTTGAGCTGTCCTTGCTGTACTATAACGTACAGAGCGTATGGTTGTAAGGACACCCCTGTTGGAACTTTGACATTGTGGTAGACCAGAAGTCCATGAGGTAGACGTGTTCGGAACTGGAAGGAGATTTGTCGGCATAACCTACATTGGGGAATGAAACAATGCATTTACAAGTTATATCGTTGTCAACACCACTCCCATCCACAAAAAAATTATATTACATCACCGTATATACAGGGTGTTTTCTAACCACTGTTCCTAGCTACAGGAGGTGATTTGTTAGGTCATTTTATGAAGAAAAGTTCAATGAAAATATGTCCGGAGTTGCTTCGTTGCTGAGATACAAGGCGTTGAAATTTTAAAAAACGGTTATTGTGAAATATCATGAATATCCTAGAACCGATTTGGTTGAGATTTGGTACATCCATTTAAACTAATTAGGCCTTCATGAAGCCCTAACCATAACCAACAATATTGTAAAATAGTACGTCACTGACTTGTTTGTTTCCGTAGATTATTCATTAACTTTTTTTTTAGATTAAGCAACTGAAAATACAACTTTTTGGTTTTCCTGTATTTTCTCCATATCTAGCTTCGTTTTCGAGGAAAATCAAAAAACATAAAATGAAAATAATAACAATTGCGATGTTACAGTTAATGAGCAAAATGTACACCTTCTGATAAAATACACGACCGCATTCGATTGGCCATTGATTGTCTGACACGTCCAAAAATTCCTGGAGTAGTCCTTAATGCATTGCAATTGTCAATTATTTGATTCCTCAAGTCATTCACATCTAGTACAGAAGTTTTATATACAAGAGCCTTCAGATGAACATTGGTGTGAAGTTACCCACAGATTTCCGGCCACACATGCTGACGTATAGAAAATCGAAAGGTTCGTGGTTGAGTAATTCAGTTTTAAGTAACCGGACTAAAATCTGTGGCTGGGTCTATACGATCGTATCAAATTTAATGACTAGGCAAAAAGTACAGAAAAGATTCGAGACACACAAATCCGATGAAGCATATTCAGGATAAAAAGTCAACTTGAATGAATTTGATGTTATCAATATCTTGAGAGAAACAGTGGTTGATGTAGAATCAAAACCGTTCCTTTGTCACCTATACAGATTTAGAGTTGACTATTTTCCCTCACTGAAAAATTACACAGTATAAGGTTATGACCCGATGATGTGGGATCATGGAAATCACATGACATATAGAGCATTCCAAGTTAATTCCTGTGGTGGAACTTTTCTTCATTTAGAATAACATGGTGAAAACCGTTTCTCTGTCACCTACACAGATTTGGTGTAAATTATTTCCTCTCATTGAGAAATATCTTCTAGGCATCACTTGGTATGAAGATTGTAACCTGATGAGTCCGTTCATGAAAATTACAAGTGATATGAAGAATTCCATATATATTACCAAGATGAAACCATTGCTCTGTCACCCATTCAGATTTGGAGAAAATCACGGTATAAGAGTTGTAACCCGATGATGTGCGTTCATGAAAATCAAATGACATATAGGGAATTCTATGTGAATTAACATTGTAAAAATCATTTCTCTGTCACCCATATGGATTTGAAGAAAACAATTTTTTTCCATTGAGTGATGTCTTCAAGGCATCACGGTATAAGAGTTGTAACCCGATGATGTGCGTTCATGAAAATCACATGACATATAGAGAATTCTATGTAGACTAACATTGTAAAAATATTATCTCTGTCACCCAGATGGATTTGTAGAAAACGATTTTTTCCATTGAGTGATGTCTTCAAGGCATCACGATATAAAAGTTGTAACCCGATGATGTGCGTTCATGAAAATCACATGACATATGGAGAATTTTATGTAGAATAACATTGTGAAAATCATTTTTCTGTCACCCATATGGATTTGTAGAAAACATTTTTTTTCTCCATCGAGTGATGTCTTCAAGGCATCACGGTAGAAGAGTTGTAACCCGATGATGTGCGTTCATGAAAATCACATGACATATAGAGAATTCTATGTAGATTAACTTTGTAAAAATCAGTTCTCTGTCACCCTTATAGATTTGTAGAAAACATTTTTTTCCATTGAGTGATGTCTTCAAGGCATCACGGTATAGGTGTTGTAACCCGATGATGTGCGTTAATGAAAATCACATGACATATGCAGAATTCTATGTAGAATAACATTGTGAAAATCACTTTTCTGTCACCCATATGGATTTGTAGAAAACAATTTTTTTTTCATCGAGTGATGTCTTCAAGGCATCACGGTAGAAGAGTTGTAACCCGATGATGTGCGTTCATGAAAATCACATGACATATGGAGAATTTTATGTAGAATAACATTGTGAAAATCATTTTTCTGTCACCCATATGGATTTGTAGAAAACATTTTTTTTTTTCATCGAGTGATGTCTTCAAGGCATCACGGTAGAAGAGTTGTAACCCGATGATGTGCGTTCATGAAAATCACATGAGATATAGAGAATTCTATGTAGATTAATATTGTAAAAATCATTTCTGTCACCCATATGGATTTGTAGAAAACAATTTTTTCCATTGAGTGATGTCTTCACGGCATCACGGTATAAAAGTTGTAACCCGATGATGTGCGTTCATGAATATCACAAGTTATATAGAGAATTCTATGTAGAGTAACATTGTAAAAATCATTTCTCTGTCACCCATATGGATTTGTAGAAAACAATTTTTTCCATTGAGTGATGTCTTCAAGGCATCACGGTATAAGAGTTGTAACCCGATGATGTGTATTCATGAAAATCACATGACACGTAGAGAATTCTATGTAGATTAACATTGTAAAAATCATTATTCTGTCACCCATATGGATTTGTGAAAAAAAAAAATTTCCATTGAGTGATGTCTTCAAGGCATCACGGTATAGGAGTTGTAACCGGATGATGTGCGTTCATGAAAATCACATGACATGTAGAGAATTCTATGTAGATTAACATTGTAAATATCATTTTTCTGTCACCAATATGGATTTGTAGAAAACATTTTTTTTTTCAATTGAGTGATGTGTTCAAGGCATCACGGTAAAAGAGTTGTAACCCGATGATGTGCGTTCATGAAAATCAAATGAGATATAGAGAATTTTATGTAGATTAATATGGTGAAAATCGTTTCTCTGTCGCCCACATGGATTTTTAGTTAACAATTTTCTTCCATAGAGAAATGTCTACAAGGATCACGGTATACCAGTTGTAACCCGATGATGTGTGTTCATGAAAATCACATGACATGTAGATAATTCTATGTAGATTAACATTCTAAAAATCATTATTCTGTCATCCATATGGATTTGTAAAAAACAATTTTTTCCATTGAGTGATGTCTTCAAGGCATCACGGTATAGGAGTTGTAACCCGATAATGTGCGTTCATGAAAATCACATGACATATAGAGAATTATATGTAGAACATAGTAAATATCATTCCTCTGTCACCTATATGTAAACCGATGATGTGCGTTCATGAATTTTCTGTCACTCATATGAATTTGTTGTTAATAATTTAATTAATATCTTCTCCGAATATTGCGTTCATGAAAATCACATGGGATATAGAGGATTCCATGTGGATTCACATCTCTTTCACCCATACAGTTTCCTTCATTGGGAAATATCTTCTAGACCTCACACAGTATGAAAATTGTATCTCGATGAAGTGAAAACCATTTCTTTGTCCCTGGTACATATTTTGGTTCGATTATTTTTTCGAAATATGTCGAAATATCTGAAAAATATCTTCAACAGATCACACCGTATAAAAGTTCCTGGTAATTTTCATGAACACACATACTCAGGTTACAATTTCAATACCCTGTGATGGCTTGAAGATATTTCTCATTGAAAGGAAACGCTTCACTCTAATCCGTAAGGGTGACAGAGGAATGGTTTTCACCATGGCAATCTACGATATATTCTCTATATCTCATGTGATTTTCATGAACGTACATAATCGGCTAAAACTTTTTATACCTTGTAATGTTTCGAAGATATTTCTTAATGAAAGAAAATATTCTACTCCAAATCCATATGGGTGACACAGAAACGGTTTTCACCAGGGTAATCTAAATGGAATCTTCTATATCTCAAGTGATTTTCATGAACGCACATCATCGGGTTACAACTCTCATAAAGTGTGATGCCTTGAAGACATTTCTAAATGAAAAAGAATCATTCACTCCAAACCTGTATGGGTGACAGAGAAACTGTTTTCACCATGGTAATCTACATGAGAACCTTAATATCTCATGTTCTTTTCATGAACGTACATCATCAGGTTACAATTTTCATAACCTGTGATGCCTTGAAGATATTTCTTGATGAAAGAAAATAATTTACTCCAAATCCATATGGGTGACAGAGAAACGGTTTTCACGAGGGTAATCTATATGAAATCCTCTATACCTCGTGTGATTTTCATGAACGCACATCATCGGGTCACAACTCTTAAACCGTGTGATTCCTTGAAGACCTTTCTGAATGAAAGAAAATAGTTTACTGCAAATCTGTATGGGTGACAGAAAAACGGTTGTCACTCGAAATATTCTATATCTTGTGTGATTTTCATGAACGCACATCATTGGGTTTCAACTTCACAGTGTGGTGCCTTGATGACATTCCTCAATGAAAGAAAATCATTAACTCCAAACCTGTATGGGTGATAGAGAAACTGTTTTCACCATGGTAATCTACATGAGAACCTTAATATCTCATGTTATTTTCATGAACGCACATCATCGGGATACAATTTTCATAACCTGTGATGCCTTGAAGATATTTCTCGATGAAAGAAAATAATTTACTCCAAATCCATATGGGTGACAGAAAAACGGTTTTCACGAGGGTAATCTATATGAAATCCTCCATACCTCGTGTGATTTTCGTGAACGCACATCGTCGGGTCACAACTCTCAAACCGTGTGATTCCTTGAAGACCTTTATGAATGAAAGAAAATAGTTTACTGCAAATATGTATGGGTGACAGAAAAACGGTTGTCACTCGAAATATTCTATACCTCGTGTGATTTTCATGAACGCACATCATTGGGTTTCAACTTCACAGTGTGATGCCTTGAAGACATTCCTCAATGAAAGAAAATAATTAAATGGTGGAACGATTCCCACCATGGTAATTTACACGAGAACCTCTATATCTCATGTGATTTTCATGAACGCACATCATCGGGTTGCAATTTTCAAACCATATGATGCCTTGAACATATTTTCTACTGGAAAAAACAATTTACTCCAAATCCATACTAGGCTGGTGCCAAAACGAATTCTAAACGCTCAAAATAAGGAAAAATGTAACAGGCAAGGACCAGGTGGAGAATGTTGTTGGGTTTCTTAGTTCAAGGAAAAAAAATGTAAACACGAAAACACTTAAAATAGTGAAATAGGGATGCAGTCCAGGGGTTGAAAATGATTTTTTTGCCATTTGCGTTGAAACATGACACCTTAGCGGAAAATATTTGATGTAAAAGTTGTAGTTTATGAAGCAATCGAAAACTTTTGCGTTAAATACTTTTCCACATGAGCCCATCATCCATCAAAATGGCGAAAAAACGATTTTTCAGATTTTATTTTGTTTCTCTCGATAGTACGATTTAATTCACATGAAACTTTGTAGTAATACGTCTTTTTTGGTGTTCAATGAGCATGATTCACAATTCAGAAGACGTCTAGTTTTCGAGTTATGAATATTTTTCAAAAAATAAAAAAATAGTCTTATATTCCATGAACAACTGTTCTTGTTTTCTTTTTGTATTTCTTAAATCTATAAGGGATCATTTTAATTGTTGAAATAACTACTTTCAAATGGTTCATGTACTTGAACCGCTCAAAATTGAGACAAATCGACAACATCAGGTCTCTCCGAATAATGATTATCTCAATATTTTCAAAGATTTTCAATGATTTTCAATAGTTGTTCAAAAGTAACAGACAAGGACCAGGTGGGAATGTCGTTGAGGTTTCAACTTCAAGGAGAAAAAATACATGATAACCTCTATATCCCATGTGATTTTCATGAACGCACATCATCGGGTTACAATTTTCATACCCTGTAATGCCTTGGAGACATATCTCAATGAAAGAAAATCATTTACTCCAAATCTGTATGGGTGACAGAGAAACTGTTTCATGAGGACCTATATCTCATGTGATTTTGATGAACGCACATCATCGGGTTACAATTTTCATACCCTGCGATGCCTTGAAGTTATTTCTCAATGGAAGAAAATAATTAACTTCAATTCCATATGGGTGACAGAGAAACGGCTTTCACCAAGGTAATCTATATGAAATCCTTTATAGCTCGTGTGATTTTCATGAACGTACATCATCGAGTTACAAATCTCATACCGTGTGATGCCTTCCAGATATTTCTCAATGAAAGAAAATCATTTACTCCAAATCTGTATGGGTGACAGAGAAACTATTTGTACCATGGTTATCTTCATGAGGACATCTATATCTCATGTGATTTTCATGAACGCACATCATCAGGTTACAATTTTCATACCCTGCGATGCCTTGAAGATATTTCTCAATGGAAGGAAATAATTTACTTCAAATCCATATGGGTGACAGGGAAACGGCTTTCACCAAGGTAATCTATATGAAATCCTCTATAGCTCTTGTGATTTTCATAAACGCACATCATCGGGTTACAAATCTCATACCGTGTGATGCCTTGAAGATATTTCTCAATGAAAGAAAATCATTCAATGCAAATCTGTATTGGTGACAAAGCAAAGTTTCACCAGATGAATTGACTTGGAATCCTCTAAATCTCATGTGATTTCAATGATCACACATCATCGGGTCGTAACCTTATACTGAGTGATGTCTTGGCAGTAAACTATTTTCTTTCATTCAGAAAGGTCTTCAAGGAATCACACGGTTTGAGAGTTGTGACCTGACGATGTGCGTTCATGAAAATCACACGAGGTATGGAGGATTTCATATAGATTACCCTCGTCAAAACCGTTTTTCTGTCACCCATATGGATTTGGAGTAAATTATTTTCTTTCATCGAGAAATATCTTCAAGTCATCACAGGTTATGAAAATTGTATCCCGATGATGTGCGTTCATGAAAATAACATGAGATATTAAGGTTATCATGTAGATTACCATGGTGAAAACAGTTTCTCTGTCACCCATACAGGTTTGGAGTTAATGATTTTCTTTCATTGAGGAATGTCATCAAGGCATCACACTGTGAAGTTGAAACCCAATGATGTGCGTTCATGAAAATGACACGGGATATAGAATATTTCGAGTGACAACCGTTTTTCTGTCACCCATACAGATTTGCAGTAAACTATTTATTTTCATTCAGAAAGGTCTTCAAGGAATCACACGGTTTAGGAGTTGTGACCCGATGATATGCGTTCATGAAAATCACACGAGGTATAGAGGATTTCATATAGATTACCCTCGTGAAAACCGTTTCTCTGTCACCCATATGGATTTGGAGTAAATTATTTTCTTTCATCGAGAAATATCTTCAAGGCATCACAGGTTATGAAAATTGTATCCTGATGATGTGCGTTCATGAAAATAACATGAGATATTAAGGTTCTCATGTGACAAAGCAAAGTTTCACCAGATGAATTGACTTGGAATCCTCTAAATCTCATGTGATTTCAATGATCACACATCATCGGGTCATAACCTTATACTGAGTGATGTCTTGAATACATTTTACAATGAGTGAAAATTGTTCAATCTTAATCTGTATGGGTGACAAAGAAATAGTTTTGATTCTTTATCAACCAATGTCTCTCTCTATACAATGATACTATGATAACCTCAAATTCATATAAGTTGTTCACTTATACCGAATATGCTGCATTGAATTTGTATGTGTCGTATGTTTCCTGTACTTCCTGTACTTTCTTGTCTCGTCATTAAATTATATACGATCGTACGAACCCAGCCACAGATTTTAGTCCGGTTACTTACAACTGTATTATCCAACCACAAATCGTTCGATTTCCTCTACGTCAGCATGTGTGGCCGGAAATCTGTGGGTAACTTCACACCAATCAGATGAACCCATAAATAGAAATCTAGAGGATTCATACCAGGACTGCGAACTGGCCAATGTTCAGGTCCTGCACGTCCAATTCAGCGATTAGGGTAGGGGATGTCGAGATGCTGACGAGCAAGAACACTTAAATGAGCTGGAGCCCCGTCTTGCATAAACCACATGTTGCCTCTTACAAGTATGGGTAAATGATCTCGCAAAAAGTCCATGTAGAATTCACCTGTTAATTTTTCTGTTAACTCTTTCACTGCTCAGCATAAAGTAAGCACTTCGCCCATACCCTAAACGAATATTAATTTTTAATCAATTAAAGATATGTGTAGATTGCTGTTGGAGTTTAATTTTTTTGTTTCCCATTATTTTTTTATTAAAAATGTAGAAACGTGAATACACGTCTTGAGCACCCCATTTTTTGGCTTGGTGCCAAGAATCGTGTTCACACGTCATTTGGTCTTTGTGGAATTATGCAGAAGCCGTGTATACACGTCCGGCGCCCTGGGCGTGACATGCGCAAAGGCGTGTAAACACGTCCTGAGCAGTGAACGGGTTAAAAAAATGGGCCAATTCGGTAGTCACCAATAATTCCTACCCAAACGTTCAGCAAAAAATTGATGCTGAAAATGATTTTCTCTAATAGCGTGGGGATTTTCGTCGTCCCAAAAATGGTTATTGTGAAAGTTCATAATAGCATTTCGGGAAAAATTTGCCTCGTTCATAAATAAAATATTTGGTGAAAAAATTATTATTGTGTGCTATCATACGAATCAACCACCAGCAAAACATTAATTTTGAATGAAAATCCCGAGGCAGTAGAGCTTGGACCTGCTGTAAGTGATATGGGTATAGGAGGTATCTTTTTAGGACTTTCCAAACGGTTTTTGTGCTGACTTCAAGCTGCAGTGATACTATTTGAAGGATCTTCTTCTATCGCATCAAGTATAGCTTCTCTTAGGTCCGGCGTTATCACCGTTTCCTGGTCTTCCACCACCTGCATTTTTATTGAAATTCTCAATTTCACATAATTTTGCATGTAGCGTTCTAAATGTTTTAGCACAAGTAATTCCTCTTATATTTGTCCTGGTAAGTGCTCCGTGCTTCTCCCGAATTTCCATTTGCTAATCCATAAACAAGGTGCATATCAGCCATTTCAGTGTTAGTAAAATTATTCATGATGGAATTGCTGCTAATTGAAAACTCTGAATTTTACTGCTATGGCAATAATGTTTTGTCACGAAGAACTGAAGCGTAGAGCTAAATCGTAAAACTGAAGTGTAGGGATATATAGATAGATATCTGAACTATGTTTTGCTTTCTCTTATACACACATCACCAAAATTCTTCGACCCCCTCGTAAATTTTAAAACGAAATATTTATCATGGCTGGTTTTTCGTACATTTAATCTTTATTTCTTTCACCGGTGCTAGGCATTCAAAACTGTTTACCAAAACAATTTTAGATGCCAATGTTAAATATGTGGTTCATATCAATTTAGCGTGTTTAAGTGATTGTTGAGTTCTTCTTTGCGATTATGCGTGGCAAAGAATTTCAGTGTTCAATACAGCAAGAATGGTGGCTTTGCATGATGGAGGTCTACCGAAACATCAAATCGCGGATAGACTGAGGATTCCCCGCGTTTCAGTTATCCGAATAGTTCATTTGTACCAGAAAACTAACAGCGTTGACTGGAGACGTAAAACTTGACGTCGTACGGTCACTAATGCAAAAGAAGATCGGTAACTAGCAGGATATGTACGTAGGAATCGAACCATAACAGTCTCAGCTCTCCGAATTCATTTAAGAAGAACGTTTAGTCGATTAATTTCCAGTGTCTCAATACGATGGAGACTTGCTAGAGCCAATTTGCGATCTAAGAGGCCATTAAGAGTACCCATCAGGTTACTTCCCAGACACATATCCGCTCGTCTACAGTATGCACAGGTACATAGAGATTGTCTTTTAGCTCAGTGGCGGAATGTCCTTTTCTCGGACATAACCAGAATTGGTTTAGTTAGTGGTAGTCGGCGACACAGAGTTTGGTAGGAACAGAGCGACAAGAAAGACTATCCTTTGCCAGATAATTCGTTCCATACCAAGGAGGATCAGTAATGTTTTGGAAAAGCATAATGCTTGGTAGTGATACGCAGCTTATTCCCATTCCAGACAGGGGAAATATATGTTAGAAACATTATTGAACCCATTATTTATTCTCTCCGACCTAAAATTGAAGCCAATTTCATTTTCATGGATGACAATGCTATGCCCCATCGCACGAGAAAAGTACAAAATGCACTTAATATTGGCAATATTCAAAGATTACCGTGGCCAGCAAATTCGTCAGGCATGAATCTCATTGAGCACATGTGGGATTTCGTTAAACGAGCAGTCTCAAACAGAATTAATCCTCCTAACACCCTCCAGGAACTCACACTCGAGGCTCAAGAAGAATGAAACAACACCCCAATGGATACCATTAACGCTCTTATTGTTTCCATGTACAGGCGAGTAAACACCTAACTACAGAACAGGGGAAAACACACCGAATAATAATGAATTTTTGATTTCGCTCTAAAGTGATTTTCTTCTAGATTTCAGATTCTGGTAATCATTTTATTATGCACTATATTTTGTTTGTATTTTTTTCTTTTTCAGTTAAAATTAAACACAGCCAATTTGCATTGGTTACATAACCAAATTAAATGTACTTTGTAATACACTTCTTGACTTGTAATAATAGTATCTCATTTCGACAAACATAAGGGGGTCTAAGAATTTTAACAATGTGTGTAGTATCCTAATGACAAAGCGACCTTACCTGCATTTAATGGCCATTATTCATTATGGTATGCAGTACGCCTATCATGGATTAGGCTATTAAATTATTACGGATGTTGAATAAAAATAACAACCAATAGTCCAAAACAAAATTGAAATGAAATGAAATATGTGTATGAAAAACCCTACTATCAATGTCAGCTGGTCTCCAATGCAGGTGCTCATGACATGCAATAGAGTGGCTTTAAATTTTTTATTCGACAACGAAGCTAGATATGAAGAAAATACAAGAGACTAAAAAGTTTTATTTCCAATTACTTAATCTAAAATAATGAAAATCCTCGAAAAAAAGTCAGTGGCACATTTTTAACCAAATCGGTTTTAGGATGTTCATGATATTTTATAATTACAGTTCTTTTTATCGCCCTGTACTTTTCTTCTTAAAATGACCTAACGAATCACCCCCTGCAGTTAGGAACAGTAGTTAGGAAACACCCTGTATAGGTAAACAGAAGTATGTGCATTCCCAGTAGGACCCTTCGATGTATCGAGCTGAGATTTGATTTTTTTCTGGCATGCGGTGAGGCAAGAGGAGTCGGCTAAAAGCTGTTCTGTCTCACTTGGTCTTACGTACGTAAGCGTAAAATTCGAGGTGGGGAATGGGGATGTCGACACAAATATGGCGGTGAGTGCACATACTTCTTATTTACCAATAAATTTCATTAAATAAAAGGTCTGAAAGATAAGTTAGCAAATGGAATTTTAGTCAACTGGAAAAGACATGTGTCAACAATGTTGAGACTGGGAACGACTCATGGATAAAAGCAGAATGTTTAATTCATTTATTTGTAAGGGTTAATGTAGAAGTCAGAGAAAGACAATGACTTAATTATTTATACGAACCTCAATTGAAATGTCTGAATTATATCTCCATCTATCTGTATGAAAGTATTCGACTGAGCAAACATGAAGGTGTCTTCATCTCCGGTTTCTTGAAATGTCAGCTGAGGACCGCGTTGCTCTCTCGGGATCGCAGTACTTTTAGATAACGATACTCCTCCTAAATAGTGGATTAATACTTTACCAACTGGAGTACGTGATAAAACAAAATTAAGATGGGAGTACATGTCGGCAACTTTCATGAAGATATAATAATTGTGCTCAGGTAGATTCATTGCATCCAATTATTCGATCACGTATGACCACATTAACAGCGGAAAAAAAATCAATCGTGAATTTTGTTGTTTGAAAACAACTCTCAAATATTTTAGTAAAACTTGTCTGAGTAGGAAAAATAATATTACAAATTTGACTACATAGCATATTCACAGATTATCCTGAGAAGTACCATGATCATAATGAAAGTAAGGTCATTAAGTTTATAGTTATCTCACAATTAAATAGAGAAAAACTGAAAAAAGTCCAAAATGGCATCGATGAAAAGAGAACTTCTGATAATGAAATCACCAATATCTTAGGCCATTTCTTCGTGTCAGTAGTCATCCATCAACTAAAAATTAATTTCAGTAATACCCCCACCTGTTGACTAAATCTCAAACAAAAAATCAAATTATTCTTTCTCCGGACTCTTGATTTCCGCAGAAATTACACGCAGAAAAAACATGGCAAATCAACAAAATATCGTTCAACTCGAATGAATAAAAGTGTCAGTATCCCACAATTAAATATTAATTCTAGTGAAACAAATATTGTCATTGATTTGCATCTCTGCAAACATTTTAGATTGAATGCAATTTGATTCCCATTGAGTGTATGTTTTGTTCATAGAAAATCTCGCTTTGTCTTCTTGAAAACATCAGATGTTTCAGTCGATTATAATGATATTTCAACATTACGTTTCATTATTTTGATTAGAATTTGATTCAACAAAATATTTTGTTAACTTATTCAGTGCATCTTCGGATCGAATTCACAAAGTACTGAAACAATTCTTTTTGTTCAATCTATTCATTAAATTTTGAGGTAATACACAAGTTAGTTCGTTGAATATAATATCTTTCAAACAAAATATATGTGATAGTCATAACAATTCAATTAAAATGTCGAACTTATTCTTATACAAACGTCCTATACACAAAAAAGTATTCGACCGAAGTATATACTTTTTCACAATAACAACATATTTTGTATACTTATTTAAGTAAAATATTTTGTTCGTTCAATGAATACTGCTAGTCTATTCAGGCTTGTTTTTGCTGCAGCTACAAGTCATTATCTTCAATCGACAATAAACTCTTAACAAAAAGAAAGTAATTGAAACAACAAAATTATTTTCACAATGTATTATGGTAAATTCAGTGGTTAACAGAATTAATGAAAACTAATACTTACTACTTAGACCTATACATTTATTCCAACAGTGATTTTCTGTTTCGAATCTGTTCCTTTCATTACCTGCGCATCCACCCCATATGAACATTGAGCACTCTTGCCTGTCGTGGTCGAAGGCCCATTTATATAAGTTTCTGTTACAAGGGCCCTTTTCAGCTAGTCCTGGGCAAGGGTGTGGGTCATGTCGATCTGGCATTGCCGATATTGCAATAATGTATGGGAAGACGAAGGTAATGGTTTTCCACATAGTATTCTGAAAATATAATTCAATAATTTAAATATTCAAGTTGTCTCTAGTACGAATTAGTGGGAAAAAACTTCCCAAAATCACCCAAACAAATCATGAGGTCTTAATAAATGAGATGAATTAAATCATCAAGTTAGATAAAATTCAATTGCCTACTAACAAAGATCTGGCCACAAATCACAAGTTAGTGTCAGTCAAATCCAGCAGTAGTAAAAACCTCCAAGATTAACAATTGTTATGTTTGATGTTGTCATTCTGTATGATGCGTATCGATATTTTTCATAAAATGTAAATTTAATGATATTAAATATTGAGTTATCTACTTCAACATTTCATTTAAAAAGTTTTAAGTAAAGAAAAGTAAGGTACGGTAAGGTTAGTTAAGGTAAGGAAAGGTAAAGTAAAGTAAAGTAAAGCAAAGTAAAGTAAGGTTAAGTAAAGTTAATTAAAGTTAAGTGAAGTGAAGTATGCACCGTATGAGAAACTTTTTTATTATGGATGTTTCGACAAAAAGTAATTTTTTATCAAAGTCTGTACATCCTCTATTCTAAACATGCACCAACAAAATATAGCAAAACACACGTAATATATGAGGCGCGTTGTAAACCTTGATCTTGAGCCTTGAAAAATGTTATTTGGAAAAGTTGTTGAAGAATACACGTGCGTTTGAAGTCAAGCTACGAAAATTATTCGACGGTCCGATGTTTTTCAATATTTTAAAGGCTTTTTCGATTTTATGTTCGAGAGTTTTCTATTTTTTTTTGATATAGTGTACGAGAACCCCAAACAACATTCTTCAGAACCCTTGATAATTTTTCCCAATTCCTACGTGTTTTGGGACTGGAAGGTAAATTTCATTTAAATTTTTCAACGGTCCGAGTTTGTTTTTTTTCAGAGATTCTTCCCATTTTGTTTTCACTAGTTTTTCTAAATTTTTTATTGAAGAGTGTGTGGGGCGATCACTCCGACCGGCCTTTTTTGTGCCATAATTTTCGACGTCCGAAACCGAAACAATTTTAAATTAAATCATTCGACGACCCGAAGTAATTCATTATTTTTACGAACTTTCCGATTTTATTTTTGACGGCTTTTGCAATTTTTTTTTGCGTTGTTTTCGTTGTTTTCTACGTATACATACTTGCCTAAAATGTTGACATTTCTAATAGGCTGATGTTCATCCTTCAACACAATGTTTGGTGACCAATGAAATAATGTTGATGTTTCTTGTCAGATTCGTGCTCTCAAAAGGGATTTTTATTCTAGCTCTATTCCAGAACCAACGAGTTATATTTTGGCGAGACTATAGTTTTGGTCTATCCTAGCTGATAAAAATGTCTTGTTTCTTGATGACACTCTCTGTTTGAAATATGGTCGTTTTTCACTTCCATAAAATAATTTATCACTGTTGTTGATTGAACAAAAGATAAGATAACTTTCTAATGAATTCAGTTGTTCAATATTATCTTTGATTAGATGTAGTTAAATTTTTTTATTAGGTCATTTACATTGCTTTTATTGAATATCTCAAAAACTATTTCGTTAATTTGGACATTATTTCACTAGATATTTTGAAACTGTTGACAATTATATAAGAAAGTTTTGTCAACTATGTATGTTGCGTTTCTAAGATAGGTATTTTCCAAGTTTACGGCATTACAATATGTGGGTATACAGTGCGTTCATAAAGTGTGGAAACGCTCTATTATCTTACGAGTTGATTATTTTCGGAGGAAAAGCTCGGACAGGTCGATTTTGTTTTTCAGTTTTCCACCTTTTTTTAGAAAAAAATCATTTTTCTCCCACCACCTTTCAAGTCATCGATATTTTTTTTAAATTGAAATGGTATATTTTTATGTCAAAAATTGAAAGCCTGTATTTTTCGGAGTTCAACCATACCACATACGTCATATCTCACAGTTTGATTTACAGTACACCGAGTATAAAGGAAACCAGTGTTCAAATTTTCAACATTCATTTCATTATTCATTTTGCAACGTAAACCTAAGAACTACTCAGTAGTTAGTACGAGTATATTGCTACACTTGAATAGTAGGCTAAGCAAACATATGAAAGCCCTTAGCAACCAGACAATAAGTTCTTAGTTACCATTACATATGTCATTATTCTATTGATTTGTTGTGTAGCATATCGATTTATAAGTCTGCAATAACTTTCTGAAAAATATTATCCTAAAAGCAATTATTTGAAATAACGATGGTGCTGTCAGAAAAACAGAGAATAGAAGTTCTGATGATCTTAGGTTACGGCGATCGTAAGAGAAGTATGGCAGAAGTATGCGAAATCTTCAATGAAAAATATCCCAATCGAGAACCAATAAACAAATCGACGGTGAGCAAAATATTACATGAATTCAATGAAATTGGCAATGTTAGGGAGAAGCCTATGAGTGGCAGACCTACCGTTGCCGAAGAAACTCAATTTAATGTATTACTTGGAATTGAAGAAAATCCTCATTGTTCAATTACAACTTTATCTGACAACAATGAGATCTGTCGTGGTGCTGTACAGAAAATTCTTAGAAAAGCTAAATTACATCCATATAAAATTAAACTCATACATGAACTTAATGAAGACGACTTCGACAGACGGAGTTTTGTGAAATTATGCAAGAAGTGTGCAATCAAAATAATGGGTTTGAATTTAATGTCTTATT
Organism: Chrysolina oricalcia; assembly: GCA_944452925.2. Classification (NCBI taxonomy): domain Eukaryota; kingdom Metazoa; phylum Arthropoda; class Insecta; order Coleoptera; family Chrysomelidae; genus Chrysolina; species Chrysolina oricalcia. The sequence goes on from OX101816.2 coordinate 17,143,261, forward strand.
TTCCGACGAATCAACTTTTTTTACAAACGGTACTGTGAATACACAAAATTGTCGTTATTGGGCAACAGAAAATCCTTATTGGACAGTGGAAGCTCATACCCAATATACCCAAAAAGTAACTGTGTGGGCTGGGATTCTCAGGAATACCATTGTAGGACCATATTTTTTTGACGGTAATGTGACAAGTGGAAATTATTTGGAAATGTTACAAACTTATGTGGTTCCTTATTTAACTGAGACATTCCCAGACATCAACCAACCTGATCGAATAGTTTCTTCTATTTGGTTCCATCAGGATGAAGAAGGTCCACATTATGCTCGAGTTGTTAGAGATTTTCTTAATGAAACGTTCCCCAATCGCTGGACTGGACAACGCGGACAAATTGAATGGCATGCTAGGTCCCCAGATTTAACTCCCATGGACTTCTTTCTCTGGGGTTACTTGAAAAGTAAAGTGTACATAAACCGATCCACCAATTTGGAAGACCTTAAGGAGAGAATTCGAACTGAAATTCAACTAATTACACCAGAGGTGCTGTCTAACGTAACCCAAGAATTCATTAGACGTCTTGTATGTTGGAACTCAATTCGAGCATTTGCTGTAGATTTCTTATTTGTTTATTTTCACTACTAACCTATGATATTTTGATAGCAAATAAATTATGAAATGAATGTTGAAAATATGAACACTGGTTTCCTTTATACTCGGTATACTGTAAATCGAACTTTGAGATATGACGTATGTGATATGGTTGAACTCAGAAAAATACAGGCTTTCAATTTTTGACATAAAAATATACCCTTTCAATTTAAAAAAATATCGATGACGTCATAACTTGAAAGGTGGTGGGGGAAAAAATTATTTTTTTCTAAAAAAAGGTGGAAAACTGAAAAACAAAATCGACCTGAAAGAGCTTTTCCTCCGAAAATAATCAACTCGTAAGATAATAGAACGTTTCCACACTTTATGAACGCACTGTAGGTATTACTATCGATTGAACAAAACTTTAGGGAACCTTTTGATAAATTTAATTCTATTACAAAACTTTCCGAAATCAATTGTTGATACTATAAACAACACAAACTGCACTTAACAACAAGATTGCATCAATACACGCAAACTCAAGAACATATTATAATTAACGACTTCAACAACCGTAATAAGAACAACGTAATACCGTAAACTGTAGAAATGAATATCTTAATGACACAACATACATAATTAACACAACTTTCGTATATAATAGTAAACATTTACAAAATAGTGTGAGTAAAAAAGGTCAAAATCAACGGAATGGTTTTTGAGATATTCAATAAAAACCTCCGAGCAATAAAATATATTAACGAACAGTCGTTGCCGACCGATGATGAACCCTTTACTCCCATATACACCTACTGAGTTACTGAGTAAGCTTATTAAGGCCAGTACCTGACAGAAAACAACTACTCCCCTGGCTAAGACCACGACGGGTATTTTGAGGAACGTTGCACAAGTATCTGTTAGATTTAATTCAATACCCGTCGTGGCCTTAGCCAGGGGAGTAGTTGTTTTCTGACAGGTACTTGCCTACGTAGTAGGTGTATATGGGAGTAAAGGGTTCAACATCGGTCGGCAACGACTGTTCGTTACTAGGCGATCTCCCAAAGAACTCTGTTTTCTCCAATAAAATATATTGTTGTTGTTGTTGTTGTCTATCTCTTTCTTGAAAACAACATACCCGACGTGTATACGACGTTGTTCAGACCGAATCATATTAAAAATGGGCATTGTCGGATATATCAGTATGCACTCTGTGACCAGTTTGGAATTCCATGTTATTTTCACTCTTAACTTGGCGATCATGTTTGTTTACGTCCGTTTACGACTTATTTATCGTCTTGTCAAATCAAACCATGGGCGTCGCAGCATATTAATCATGGCATAATCCCGATTTTGAGACAAAAATACACTATTTGTTGAAATAGCTGTAGAAAACATTGTTACTATTTAAGTCGACATTAAAAACGAAAACCTATCAATAATTAGGAAAAAACTTGTTGCAGTGTAGGTACACTAAAAAGTAGATAAGCAAACTCAACTCTTCTGTCTTGATGGAATGTCTTTCGAATACTTAAATCATAGCGTCGTTGATACTGCAATACGAAACATTTATTTCACAGGAGACTGTAAAATGATAGTAGGTACTACACAAAAATTTCTACGCGCGATTATTTTATACTTTGTATTCCAAAACAATGACCGGTAGATATTCTTATGTAGTAGTTTTTTTGGTGTTTTGGCATCGACTGCTATGGTCATTAGTATTTATTATCTATAATCTTCTGTAAAATGAATGTTTCTGGACATAGCTCGAATTGCAGTATCAACGACACGATAGGTAGTTTAGTGATATTTTCTTAATTGAATTTGTTGGACATGGAATTTACTTCACTGTTCTGCAACTATAACAATATAATAACTTGGCAGTTATCTGTGTGTGTTTGAAATGTATGCTAATTTAGAGGAATTCGTGATTGTGAAACCGATGATATGGACACAGATGATACCAGAAGAAAGTGTTTAAAAGTAGCAACTAGAACTATAATCCGTCAGATACAAAAAATTAGACTACTCCAGCAAAGGAATAGAAGAATGCAATACAAAATTTTAATTTGCTTTAAGCTGGACAGACGATTTACAATAAGCAAGTCATCGCTCCACCCTGTGAGCAAATCAAGACTACATCAAAATAAAGCTGTTGTTTGGTATGTCAGCAGATATGTCTTCAGATATACATATCGGCCCCTATTTAACTCATAACTTTAATTACCTGTTTGATTTTTAAGAAATAGAAGAGAAATTCTCGTTTTCCTACCAGGCAGACTTGTAATATCGATCGCTCCCTGAGCCTAACGCTACATAAGTAGAGACATTACTTTTTGACAACTCTAAAACACTTTCTGATTATCTGCCTCAGGATACCAATAATCTAAATTCAGAAAAAACATAAGAAAAAGAGTGGCACTTTACCGCCCGTTGGCGCATTATGGCCCGGCGGGCCGTAAAGTAGACAAAATTCTCAAATTGTCTATACTCACACATCATTTCATGCAATTCCTAACACGAATTAGAATCATTTCAGTTCAATAGAGCAATACTCTTTCTAACATTTGTTCATAATCATTGGCAATTTTTTCGGTGATGATCTATTTATTTGAAATAGATTCTCCAATATAGCACTCAGCTACTATAGTTTCACATTCCTCATATTATGTTACCCTTAATTATTGTATGCATAACGTATGAAACGTATAGACCATTGCAATTCAAGTCAGTATTTGTGATTCGCGCTATAAAACCGCTAGTGCATAAAATTTTGTATTTATCACGTTCGTAAAATGCGTTTAAGGGCTTTGGCGTGTGATGGCCCTCGGCTAACGCCATCGGGCCATCATCCACGCCGCCGGCCATAAACGCCTACTTTACGCCCTTGATACATAAATAACTATTACTACACTTTGTTTGAGTATTTCAATGATACACTTTCAACATAAATTTGAATGTAATCTGTTATGTGTAATATAGTATATGTGTAAATTCTTATGTGTATATAATGCATGTATAGCATATACAGTGCGACGCTAAATTATGGAACGAATTCATTATTTCTGAATATAAAGATATTTCGGAAAAATCCTCGGACAGGTCAATTTTCTTTTCCGATCGGCCAATTTTTGAACCCCACTCAAAATATATAGGGTTATCCGCAATTGAGTAAAAATGACTTTGGTAATATTTTTAAATTGGACCCCCAGTATATTTTTCCATATTTGGTTAGGGATCGTCATTACGAATCCAGTGATACTAAGTTTGATGGGATTATGTCAAACGGCTGCGGAGATATGGCCAAAAAACTTCTTTGTATGTCTAATGAGTATGACTGCGAGACTCCACACGATTCAGAAGGTTAAAAGTCTCTGTCGTACTCATTGGGTATATGGAGAAGTTTTTGGCCATATCTCCGCAGCCGTTTGACATAATCCCATCAAACTTGGTATCACTAGATTTGTAATGACGATCCCTAACCAAATATGGACAAATATACTGGGTGTCCCATTTAAAAATATCACCAAAGTCGCTTTTCCTCAAATGGGAATAACTCTATATATTTTGGGTGAGGTTCAAAAATTGGCATATCGGAAAAGAAAATCGACCTGTCCGAGGATTTTTCCGATATATCTTTATATTCAGAAATAATGAATTTGTTCCATAATTTAGCGTCGCACTGTATATAGTGTATATATAGTACATAGTTTAATAATGATATTCAACAATTCGAAAATATTTACTTTTTTACTTCAGCGCTTTCATTTATTTTTTCAGTATTTATGACCTTATTCTATGCTTTGTTAGCAAGAATATAATTTTTTGCACAATACAGTATTTTTGATTGACATCTTGACAACACACGTGCTTTCCAACCAGGCATGTTGTCGTCTAGAGATAAAAATATAACATGAAAAACAATTATCAGCACGCCGCCACTGGTTCTAATCTTAAATCCGAATATCATAACAATAACAAATCTCCCCCTCCGAACTCGGAGGTTACCCCTCACCCACAAACTATCACAAAGGGTAGTGATATGCAGCTTTCATAACAACGTGTGTGGTTTATATAGAAATGGCACGTCTATATCTTTTATTGCTCGGAGATAAAAACTTTGTGAATGACCTAAAAAAATGTAGCGCAACCTGTATTTGAACGGAAGGTAATATTGAAAAACTGAATTAATCAGAAAGTTACCTCATCTGTTATTCAATCAACATTGGAAATAAATAATTTTTTATGTAGTCAAAAACGATCTGTAAAATATTTTCAGTATAGGGGTATAACCCTTTCCGCCCCAGCGGTTCCACGCTGAAACTACCTTCACAATAATTTTTGTTGAGCGTACCAGTGGATACACCAGGCTACCACTTGTATTATGTGTTGCATACATCTCTGCTACAGATGGGAAAAAATATTCAACTGGCATATAAACCGATATAAGCTGACTCGAGAGTGTTTAGTACTATTGGCGGAGACGAGTAAGGGGTGTGACTTCACATTTATTTATATATTGTGCATAAACTATTAGGAAATAATGGCTGGTGAGTTGAAAATATGAAATATGTTAGGGTATAGGCAATAGAACATAGAGATGAATACATTTTGTGTCAAAAATTAAAATGCAGTATGAATTCTAGGGTTAGAATAGGCGGTTTCATGGTGAAACCACTGGTACTAATAACGATATTTTATTTTCAGAAAAAAATATGTCGTATCGGGATTTAGAGCGAATGTCTTCACAAGAATATCAAGAGTTATTTGAAAGTATTCCTTCTGATACAGAATCTGTTTTGGCCGAAGAGAGAGCTCAGATGTTGAGAGTGAACTAAATAATCATAATAATCATAATAATAATAATTTTGGCATTTTGTGGATGTGGCCATAGTAAATGCATACATCATATTCTGCAAGAGAAGCGAAGGACGTGTGATGAAACTGAAGGAGTTTAGATTGGCAGTATCAAGAGGCCTTATTGGAGTAGAAAATACAAGGGAGGGGTAGGAAAAGTGTGGAACCAGTCGCAAGTAAATTCAAGCGACATGTGCCTATAGAAACAAGAACAACCGCAGCTGCACATATGCCTCAACATGGTACCTCACGCCATTGTGCTTTATGTAGCACAAGAAAAGAACCACACAGAAGTAGATGGCAATGTTCAACATGTGATGTGGGACTTTGTCTGAACGATAAAAAAAAATGTTTCATAACCTACCATATGAAGTGATGACCCAGTGGTATCGGGGTGAAACCACCAAGTTTTTTGAATATTCTGTTTTTTGATTTATAAAAAATTTTAGTTACTCATTATTCCTACTCCATTTTGTACCCATTTTGAATAAAAAATATAAATAAATACATTTTTCTCTTAATTTGGGGCTCAAAGGGATAATCCGAATTTAAAAAAAATCGTATTTCTGACAGAGAGAGTTATCAGTTTTAATAGCTTAGAATAGACTGAAACTATGATGTCCTTCCAACTAATTGGTTCTAGAAAAGAGCTAACAAAAATGTCAAAAACGACTTTTTTAGTATGTCCCGTTGCACCCTAATGTACCATCCCATTTTGGGTGAGACAGCCAGGTTTCTCGCTTGTTATTTAAGATAGAGCCTTGCGGTTTTCACGTTCCTGTCCTTTTTTTTTGTGAAACTCAAATTGGCCTAATCAGATTTTGCATAACTGTTTCCGTTTATGAGATACAGGGCGATTTTGGAAATTGATACTTTTCGGACCCCTTCTTTATCTCCGAAGTTATTAGAAATAATGCTGAGCTAAAAACTACATTTGATACAGAATTCTGCGTAGAATCCAGTGGCGTACTTTTTTTTTTTTTCGGGGTATGGTTTTGAAGATACGACGCAAACCTATATTTTTTTCAATGGAACACCCTGTATTTTATTACTTCGTTGAATTCGCTATTTTTTTCCCTTCAAAATTATGTATAACACTATATAGGTAGGATGTTCAGAAATGCTATAAAACACTAAAACATCACTTAATGATAATGTTTTGTTAGTGGGCCATGGATTTCCCATATAAAAGAAGAATTAATTGAATAATTTTCATTTGTGTTTTTTTATAGGAGAGTAAGCAAATAAAGATAATACACTAACACGAAAAACAAAACGTAGGTACCTACCTAATAGCAAAAAATAAATAATATAACAATTCATAATACAAATTAGATACAAAAGAAATACCCAATAAAATATTTATCATTAATAAAAATTTTCAACATTACATAATATCTTACTGATCAAACTGTTCAAATTGCTGTCCATTTTCCCTAATACATAATTGACAAACTTCAATTCGCCTGAGTGCATTTAATATTATAAAAGGGCGATTTTGTAAATTTCGGAAAGCTGCCGCTGTTGATGCACGAAGTTCTTCGGGACTGTTGTGTCTGTTACTATATATTTTATTTTTCAAATAGCCCCACAAGAAAAAGTCTAATATAGACAGATCAGGTGACCTTGGAGGCCACCTGATGGGTCCATGAGTTCCAATCCAACAACCCTGAAAATTATTTTCTAAAAACCGCCCGATCAATGTATGGAATGAAGAAAGGCGAGGGGAACATCTTCCAGTAGTTCCGGTAACACGTCTTCTAATATTGTCAAGTACCTAGTTGCGGTAAGAGATCCTTCAAAAATGCGGTATATGATTTTTGTCCCCAATATGAAACATGCCACATTAAAACCAAATCTACCCTGTTGTTGTCGTTCAAAAATCAAGTGCTGGTTTTCATCATACCAATGCCTTGTATTTTGCCTGTTAAATATACCAGCACTGCTTATATGTGATTCGTCTGACCAAATAACTTTTTTTGCGAAATCAACGTCTCTCCGAGCATGGTTCAAAAACCAATTGCAGAAATTCACACGTCTTGCTGCATCACCAGGATATAAGTGTTGGACAATATTGACTTTGTAGGGTTTTAACTTATACTTTTTTTAAATTCTGTGTACCCGTGATCTGGAAATAGCAGTATCATTCTCTAATTTTGCACAAGAAGTCTGATGATAGGCATGAACGCTAGCTAACACATTTATTTCATCTACTTCTTGATTCTCTTTATTATATACCTTGGGTCGAGGTTTAGAATATGCACCATAATTCAGTAAATTATACTTTATTCTGAATATAGTTGCTCGACTAGGTTGATGCCTCTCAGGATATCTGAAAGTTTTTAAATCACGATGTAAGGAAATGTCTTGTGGTAAAATTCTCGACGTCATACCTGTTCAAATAAAGTTCCAAAGCTTCGCCAAAGTTTTCATTGGATTGATTCAAACATTGTATAATGTCATATTTTTCATTGTTTTGAAAAACCAAATCTCTTCCAGCCATTATCAGTTCTCAATCAACAAATTCACAAACAATTATTTCTACAATACTCAATATTCCTTCAAACCCAAACACGATGAAACACAATAATAATTCGTAGCGATGACAGCTAGATCAGATTTGTTTTTTTTTCTCTTCAATGCTTATTTGATAAAACAATGCTTCCAAATGCATAGTAGCCATAATAACAACAAAGATGTTCGTATCATCCATGACCTACTAATGTTAATAATCAAAAGTAATAATCCTCTTATTGAAACTTGGAAAATCCATGGCTTACTAACGAAAAATTATCATTATGTGATGTTTTAGTGTTTTTTAGCATTTCTGAACATCCTACCTATATAGTGTTATACATAATTTTGAAGGGAAAAAAATAGCGAATTCAACGAAGTAATAAAATACAGGGTGTTCCATTGAAAAAAATATAGGTTTGCGTCGTATCTTCAAAACCATACCCCGAAAAAAAAAATAAGTACGCCACTGGATTCTACGCAGAATTCTGTATCAAATGTAGTTTTTAGCTCAGCATTATTTCTAATAACTTCGGAGATAAAGAAGGGGTCCGAAAAGTATCAATTTCCAAAATCGCCCTGTATCTCATAAACGGAAACAGTTATGCAAAATCTGATTAGGCCAACTTGAGTTTCACAAAAAAAAAGGACAGGAACGTGAAAACCGCAAGGCTCTATCTTAAATAACAAGCGATAAACCTGGCTGTCTCACCCAAAATGGGATGCACTGTACTATCATTGCTAAGATTATAATACATGTTAATGAGTTTCGATGAATACATTTACATCCTGAATTCGTCTTATTTCGACTAACAAAACAGTTTTTTTTCTTGGTCAGTCTTACCCAATTACGTTTTAACGAACTTTGATCGCTTATATCTCAGAAATGACAAATACAAAATCATTCCTGCTTGGGGTACAACGTTCAAACCTGCTATCAGCCCGTTACAAACCGCCCAAAACATTATATTAAAAATTATCTTTAAAAAAAAGACTCTTTTCAACAAAAGAGTTATATCAAGAAACCAACTAGTTAAATATTCATTCACTATATACAGTGACCGCCAAAAAGTATGTACCATATGGGAAAAATTTTTATTATTGGAGTATTGTAAAAAATATTCTGAGGAAAAGTTTTTGCATGTCCGATAACCTAAAAATCGATTTTGACACATGTCACGTGATCGCTAGAATGGCGGCAAAATGAAAAAAAATTGCAATGCAAAGGCAAAAAAAGGGGTAAGATAGCAAGATATCAAAGAAAGTTATTTGAAAAAGTCACTTAGAATTCAATTTTATACACATAAACGAAGTTTCAAGAGATAATTCAAAAAAATTGAAAATAGCAATTTTTATATAATATTTTCCCATCTATTTAAAAATTTTTTTTTTCTTATGAATAGCTTGACTATACTGAAACATTTGCATTTTAATGATAATGACAAAACTTTCTCATTTTCTCCACACCAGAGGGCACTAAATTAAAAAAATTGGTTTTTGCCAGAACCCTCGCTGTTACATTGGTTCTTATCTAACAGTTATATCAGAATTCCAATTGATATGGCAATCTAGAAACACCATGTTTCCTGATTTTGATCAAGTTTCAATAATAATGCTGTATGAGCGTTTTACTTTGCACATAAACTTTAAGAATCTTTAATTTGACGCACTATTTTCAAGTTTATGTGCGAAGTGAAACGCTCATGCACGATTATCATCGGAACTTGATTATAATCTGGAAATTACCATGTTTTTGGAGTGTCCTGTCATCACAATGGTCGTGGAATTCGGATATAACTGTTAGATACGAACCGATGTAACAGCAAGGGTTATGACAAATTCCTATTTTTTCAATTTAGTGCCCTCTGGTGTGGAGAAAATGAGAAAGTTTTGCCATTATCATTAAAATGCAAATGTTTCAGTATAGTCAAGCTATTCATAAGAAAAAAAAATTATATTTTTAAATAGATGGGAAAATATTTTTAAAAAATTGCTATTTTCAATTTTTTTGAATTATCTCTTGAAACTTCGTTTATGTGTATAAAATTGAATTGTAAGTGACTTTTTCAAATAACTTTTTTTGATATATTGCCATCTTACCCCTTTTTTTGCCTTTGTATTGCAATTTTTTCATTTTGCCGCCATTCTAGCGATCACGTGACGTGTCAAAATCGATTTTTAGGTTATCGGACATGCACAAACTTTTCCCCAGAATATTTTTTACAATACTCCAATAATAAAAATTTTTCCCATATGGTACATACTTTTTGGCGGTCACTGTATACACTTATCACTGCCTAATAAGAATGTTCCAAAAACGAGCAGATTTCACACAGAAACAATCAAGAGAAACTTGATCAAAAATGAACCAGGACGTAAAAATTGAATTCTTTAATAAAACTGTCACCCAAAATTCTTTTCTCTTTAATGGTCCAAAAATATTCAACATTTTACCAAAAAAACTAAAAGATATAACATCCTTGAAACTATTCAAAAAAGAGGCTAAAAAATATGTACAAAAATATGTATCATTCAGAAAATTTTCAATTTTCACACTGAAATAAATACCTACTTATTTTTAATTGAACATATTTGTGAATATAAGCTCCTCACATACACTAACAAAAATTCACAATACCATACATAGCTCAGGTTCCGGTATTGCTGAGCAGTGCTGCCCGGTGGGTGTGGTCTCTTCCCCCCCCCCCCCATAGAAACTGTGGGGGAGAGGGGACTACATTTTCTGAGCGCTGCAGTTCGGTAGTAATGGAACCTGAGGCGAAAATGGTTATACCCCAATCAAAGTGTTTGAAATTTTCCAATCTCATTTTAATTGTAATTTCAATTTATATATTTATATATTTCTTTTCTTTTCTTTTCTTCTCTTCTCACTCTTCGCAAAAATGTAATTAAACTGCACTTGCCATTCGAACACCATTGCATATAAGACATACAATTTGTACAAATGACTTGCCGATTTTAGACATCACAAAACAGGCTACAAAGCCTAGCGTGAGTCTACTCCAGTCATTTAAACCTCATACAACTGTCCATTCACCCACAAAGGCTCTGTATATAGTTTAGATATGTTAGTAAACTTGAGAATGGATTTCAAATAATAACTTCTGTATTCTTTTGTGAAATAATTTAAACTCAAACATTTTTTTAATGACTCATCCCACTATAACATAATAAAATATCAGCCAATTTGACCGAGAGCCAATTTCCCATTTGTTTTCGTGCGGAGTCCTTTACCAAAAATAGGATATTCAACAAGCGGAATGCTCACTACTGGAACGATACAAATCCACATTCAGATCGGGAACGTTAATTTCAAGACAGACCGTTGGAATATCAATGTTACTGCACTTGTAAAAGACAACGCTAGGGTGTTGCTTCACTTTTATGACGAAAATTCAAATGCATTGTTGAAAAGTATCGGAATATTCGAAATAATATCTTGTTTTACTGAATTATGTAATAAACATTCATAGCATATGGAAAATACATATAGTGTGTCCCAGCAAAAACTTGTCACCCCCCAAATCTCCAAACTCGTGAAAAAAATTGAACAGCGCTCAGACCCGTCGTTTTTTATTTCAAGGGGGAACACTTTCACCAAATACATCATCATAGTGTTACCAACCCCCTCATCATTTTGAAGGAAATTCAATCCCAAATACATCAGTTTAATGAAAACTGAGTTTTATCAAGATATTTTTATTTTTCATCACCTAGAATGTTATCATCGTAAGAACGGTTCAAAATGTGAACCATTCAGTTCGCTACAGAGGTATGAGCGATTTTCGAAATGTCTTCGCACATTGCTCAACATTTCTGGAGTCACTGCACTACACTCCACAACAATTCTCCTGCGTAGATCATCAAACGAAGTTGGCTGTGTGATACAAACTTTGGATTTCAAATGACCCCATAAAAAGAAGTCTAATGGTGCTAAATCAGGAGATCTAGCCGGCCATTCTATTGGTCCTCGCCTTCCAATCCATCTCCCTGTAAAATTGTCATCTAAAATTTGACGTGCAGGTGCAACACGATGTGAAGGAGCTACATTTTGTTGAAAGGTGAGCTGACCTTCAAGTAACCTATTATCGTCTTCAAGTAACTGAGTGATTCTGGGGTTCACAGTTGTATCAAGAAGTTCAAGATACATTTGTCTGTTGAGGTTACCATCAATGAAATATGGTCCTACAATATGGTCTCCCGGAATACCAGCCCAATCATTCAATTTCTGGGAAGTTTGTGAATGAGTTTCCCCATACTAATGGGAATTTACGTCACTCCAGTATCTGCAGTTGTGCCTGTTCACATGTTCACAAGTTTTTTCTTTGACAGTTATTATATTGCCAAATTGTAGCAATTATATTATATATATAACATGGATGAACTATCTGTATTCCTTGGTGAGGTAGGAACAAAATTTTATATCATAATACTGTCAGAAACGTATATAATTCATGATCCATCACTTTTTCATATGAACGGATACAATATTTTATACAATGAAGGAACACTGAACAAAAACGATGGAGTAATAATATATTTCTCCACGATCATCACATAATTTGTCAATTCTGAAATCAAATTTGATTACAGAATGCTGGAATTCTCTCTCTTGAGATTGAAGAAATATTCTGCAACACCTCTGCCCCCATGCAATTTAAATGTATTTACCTACGACGCGCAGTCTCAGTAAATAGCTCTTTACGCACGGTAAACAAATCGCACAGTTTCCGTAATCAAAACGCACAGTTTCCGTAATCAAAACGCACAGTTTGAAATAATTCTGGAAGTAGGTCATGATGGCACAATCACTCATGAACACCGTACTCATAACAACTGTCAAAATGAAAATTATACAAACTTTATGAAAGACAACAAAGTTTTTTGATTTTAATAATTATAAGATACATATTATCCAAAAAAAGAATATGTATCTTATAATAAAACTAAGATGTATAAAAACCATAGTATGTCGAGTGATTCGATTTTGTTTTGATTTTTCAGAAGACAAATAAATAAATGAAATAGTGGTCTGCTTCTTCAGTCGGTCCCAGAGATGGCGCCTTTATAGAATTTTAGTTAGGGTCACTGAATCTAGGAGGTCGTGCCGTCCTTACGGGTATGGCCAATGGGCGTGGTCCAATACTTGAAATAGTTCCAGTGTTCAAATAACCCACAAAACTTGCTCTCTAATTGGTGATTTTGTGGGTTATTTGAATACTGGAACTATTTCAAGTATTGGACCACGCCCATTGGCCATACCCGTAAGGACGGCACGGCCTTCTAGATTCAGTGACCCTAATTTTAGTCATGTCGATATTCCAGGGATATGGTGATTGACGACTGTTGTCGACTTTATGGAATTTCAACAAACTTCAAATACTGTTCAAAAATGAATAGTTGTGACGGAATCTAAATTTCATAGTGCAATTTCCCTGTATTGATGACTATTATTAATGTGTTCCCACTTTGCTGTATATTTTCTTAGAAATTCATCATTCATTCAATGATGATTCAATTCGTCTGATTGACTTGGAAAACGAATCAATCTCCACAAACTTTATTCAATCAGACAGTGAAGAAGCTGCTATGCTGGCGAACATTGAATAAAATTTGTGAATATCTAATCGTTTTCTGTGTAGTCTGTACAATAATAATTTGATCATGTTCCGTTTTTGTATCATTTGTGGCAATCCAGAGAGACGAACAAGATAATTCATCTATATCCAGTACCGAAAGTGATTACTACCATATCATGAAGATTATCAAATAGTATCTTGTATTATTAGAAAATATTTCAATGAAAATAATGGCACGAATATATCTCACGGAATTCCGCCATTCCTGATTATATTAGCACGAGATTGACAGGTTCTAATGGTGAATTTTCATGAAGCTCAATTTCGCTACTTCCAAATGAAATGCGTGGTTATTATTGTAGTTAATTGCATTTCAGTAAAAAATTATAAAAATAAGTCGAAAATGTCACAAATAGTGATAGTGATTCAGTAAATTTCAATAATTAGGTTTCTTTATTCAGTTTATCCGTCGACAATACTTGAAAACTTCAGTGCTTGTAAATTTACCCTAACAGGAAAACCGACCGTGGCGGTACACGCAAATGCGGAATATTTGGGAAACAGGTCACGACTTCATTTGTTTTCTCTTAATCAAGCTGGCGAATTGTCTCCCGTTTTATCCCACAGTTTTGCAGGAATGAGTCGACACACCATGGTTTTTAGACAACCTAGTGAAAACGAAAATTTAACTCCTTCCAACGTCATGGCAATGGCAGATATGGCAACTAATGATTTACTGCCAAGTAAATCGCGCGAACGCTATGAAAATTGTAATAGTATAAATATAGAAGCCTATTCCAAGTTAATAGCGCTATTAAAAAGGAAATCGGATGGCTTTAGAAGCAAAAAATCTAAAATTTTGACGGCCAAAAATATTCAAGATTTCCTCGAAACGGCTCCTGACAATCAGTACTTGTTTATGAAGGTAAAATATGTCCACTAATACTATTTTCCACACTTCAGTTATTTTTATTTTTAGGCTGTTCTTATAATTGGCGTAAGTGGTGCATGCCGAAAACAGAAACTGAGAAATATGAAAGTTGAAGATGTTGAGGAAGGACACAGAAAAATCCTTCATTTTAAAATTCCAAATACAAAAACCAAAATTCAACGTTCTTTTGATAATTTTGTGAAATTTTTTGAAATAAATTATAAAAAAAATCTAAAGATGCAATAAAATACAGAGTATCCCATTTGAAAAAATGAAATACTCTGTCATATGTCCAGACTTTTTTGGCCGTAGGTAAAGTATAGTACGTAATGCGTGTTGTAAAGCAATTACGCACTCATGGAAGTACGCACTCGCCGCTTCGCGGCTTCGTGTGTAATTTTTCCCTTCGTGCGTAGTATGCTTTTTACAACACTTGTTACGTAATATACTATTACATTCTCTCTCTTGTGATACAATAATATTCTCACACTGGTTAGCAATAATAACATTAGCCTTGACGCAGTTGATTGTCGTTTCCTATCTTTGATCGTGGACAAAATATAGTCTGCTACTCGGTTAGAATGAAAATTCGTGATGCTCGTTGTTCCTCACGCTCGCCTTCGGCTCGCGCTCGGAACTTTCCACTCGCATCGAATTTTCATTCTAACATTGTTACAGAATATACTATTCAGAAACTATCTTAAATGTTCTTATGTTATCCATAAACTTGGTGAAATAAACGTTCTTCAACTCAAAACACAGATCAATAACAAAAAAGTAATTTTAACTGGTGTTTATAGGTCCCCAAATACCTGTCCATTGGAATTCAACTCAGAACTTTGGAATTATTCAGATGTTAAAAAAAGTGATATTCACATATTCGCCGGCGATATAAATATAGATCTACTATCTGACTCCGATCATGTAGAGGGGTACAAAAATTTATTAAACACCTATGGTTTTTCATCATACATAAATAGTTATACTCGTCCGGAGAGCAAAAGTTGTATAAATCATTTTTTTGTGAAAAGCTCAAATATAGAAATCCAATCGTATATCTTTCAGAAAAACATAACGGATCATTACCCAATACACGATCATTACACGATGATTACACGATAGAAGTAAATCAAAATTCTGCAGCTCATCATAATTCCGAGAAGTACAAAAAATACATCGATTACCATAAATTGAGAAAGGGACACAAATAAAATAACGGACAATTTTGTTAGTAAACTCAACCTTCATGTAGAAAAAAATACGCGAATGATTAAAATAAAAAAAACAAGAAATAACTCACCGAAAAAAGTGTATTTATTAAGAAAAAAAGCGAAATGTATACACGAAGTTATTGAGAAATCCAAATAATCATTTATTGAGAGAGGAATATAACTCATATCAAAATAAATTGAATAAACTCATAAAAACTGCAAAAACGGAATACGCAAAAAACGTTATAGATGCAAATAAAAATTGTTCAAAAGCACTTTGGGAATGTGTGAATAATATGTGCAATCAAAATAGAGTAGAAACAAGTATTGATAAAATTAAGCTCGAAAATGAGGATATTATATAGGATAATAAACATATTGTAAATAATTTTAAGAAACACTATAGCACCATAGGAAAAACAGTTGCTGATGAACTACCAATTCCTCAAAACTACAGTGAATCGAACAATATTATAGAAAACACCATGTATCCTTATGCAACTGATGGAAATGAGGTTCAAAAAACTTTTCGAAAATTATTTTGAAAATCGTATGTCGAAATGTTGTTATAGATGAAAATAAAAGTATTGAAAAACAATCTACCATTGGAGTTCCCCAAGGTTCAGAATTGGCTCCAATTTTTTATTTGATCTATGTAGATAGTATAAAGAAAATAAAATTGATAGGTAAACATTTTTCTTTTGCAGATGATACTGTACTTAACTATTCGGCCAAAAATACAGCAATTTTAGAAAATAATATTGAAAAAGATATTCAACTGTTTATATGATTTTCAAACAAAAAAATGTTACCAAAATAAAATAAAAAATAAAAATAAAGAACAAAATATTTAATGAAGTTGAAGAACACAAATTTGTAGGATTGATGATTGATAAAAATTTAAATTTTGAATGTCATGTGAATAGAATTAAAAAATCGATTATTCCTTTAATTGGAGCAATAAGAAGAATTGACTTTCTGAATAGTCAAATTCAGAATCTCATTTATAATGCCCATATTGTATCATTAGATATTTAATAACAATATGGTCAGCTTGTAGTAAAAACCAAAAAGGTATCATTTATCGTATGATGTATAAAGCAAAAAAAGTAATTTAAAAAAAACCATGGGAAACTCCTTCTTCAAAATTGTACGAAGATACCAGAAATTTCACATTAGATAAACTAATAAAATTTGAAAGAGCAAAATTTGCTCACAAAGTAACAAATAATTTACAAAAAAGTAATAGTAATTTAAAAAAAAATCAAAATTACATGACCATAATATCAGAAATGCAAATAACTTCCATTTGAATAACATTCATTCAAATAAAGGCAAAAACAAACCAGTATCTAGCTCTATAGAAACTTACAATAAACTTTCAGATGATATAAAAAAATCAAAATCAATATATATTTTTTCGAAAAAACTCAAGCAAAATTTGTTATCATACTGATGTTCATCAAACTATTATGCAAAGTTGTTATAATTGTTATATTTAATTGATTTTAAAATTATTGACACTTGTAATTATATATAATGTATTATTATCTTCCTTACACCAGAACTTGTTCTGTTTGGAAGATGTATTTTTCAATAAAGAAAAAAAAAGTAGTCTCGGAGTTTTAGAAAGAGAGAATTTTAATTATGAGTGTCCCTTCCAGAGCTTCGTAAATAGCATACAGTTTGACGACATCTAATTTTTACCACACAGTTCGTAAAGGAATGACAGTACTTTTCCGGGAAATCATAAAGTAGTGGTGAATCATTCAGTTCGTGTTGGTAATTGAGGAGGTTCTGAGAATGTTTTCCATTTCATAATCACCATACTTTCTGAAAGATTCAGCTCCATTCCTTTGTTTTGAACATGAAGGATTTCAGAGTAAGTATGGTTTTTTGGTTAATAAATGGTTACCATTATGTTGAGTTCGTTTTTCCGTTTATAAAGCTGTTTCTGTGCTCGGTTAGGTGCTTTATGAAGGTTCTACCAGTTTGGCCAAGATAAAGTTGGGACAACTACCACAAGTTAATTTATAGGCTCCATAATTATCTTTTTTTCCACTTTCTCTTTGTTTTTTTTTCAATATGTCTTCCCAAAGTGTTGTCTATCTTGTAAAATGCTATGAAGGATAGGTATTTGCATTAGGTAAAAACTAGTTTTTCAACGTTTAATAACAAACGTACAGGATATCCCAAATAAAAAAAAGATTTGTGAATCCTGAAATCTGCCCTCTCCTGTATTTTTGAAAGCATCAACATTCAGTCATAACCACACAACTTTTACACTTATTTTTTTTCTGCATTGAATTATAACGATGAGAAGGGGTGGGTGATTTATAGCGACTAACCAATGTAAATTATTCACACAAAAAACACAATCTTTCTCTGTATTCAATGTTTGACAGTATTAAAATCTGCATGAAAGTTTTCCAGAGCATCTGAGATATACAGTGTCCTTCAAAGAGTTGACATCGTTGGGGTAATACTTTTAATAATCATTTATTTTGAAATTCGACTTTATGCTTTGAAAAATATGAAAAGTGACCTACTTGGATGTGGTCACGCTACATGTCAAAAGTAATATTGTTTCAAAATAATCGCTGAAAATAGGCTTACTTACTCGAATTTCAAAAAAATTCAATAAAAAAATTTGTTTATATTTCGATTTTACACCTGCGTCTAGAATTTGAACGATTTGGATTATCAAAAAATTCGTAACTTCGACAAAACTGTTTTATACCAGTAGCTCTAATATGAATCATCAACAAAAATCTGTTTGTCTCTAGAAAATGAGAATTACTGCAAAAAAGTTCTGTTTTGTTGATGTAAAGTTGACGCATCTTCAAACATTAAATTAAAGCATCAACAATAATTATTAACTTTTTTAATAATAAAACACTGATTGTGATCACGAATTTTCTGAGCCTAACTCAACTTCATATTTCTGTATGTCTTCCTTCTCTTTCAATACGTAACATGGTTTTTCTGTGTAGGTACATCTTGTACCTACTGCATTTCTGATGAACTGTGACTGTTTATTCGCTTCATACAGTGCGGTCCAAAGGTATGGAATAAATTCATTTTTAGCGTTATTATGTATTTTATGAAAAAATCCTGAAACAGGTCAATTTTTATTGGCAATTTGACAATTTACAGTATGAAAATATTACCCCCTTCTTGCACCCCCTCTGAATTATGAGCACCCCCTCAAAAATTTTAAATGAGAAGGGGGGTCGTGTGGCATCTTGTTCGAAAGGGATTTTCATTATCTGTTCAGCAATACTAAGTTTTTCATATTTGGTGCAACCATAACGAAGAAAATTTTTTATTAAAATTTAAAAATATTGACACTGTAAATTATGTATCCGTTGAAACAACCTGAAACAGGTCGATTTCTATTCTCAATTTGACAATTTATAGTATGAAAATATCACCCCCTTCTTGCACCCCTTCTGAATTATGAGTACCCCCTCAAAAAATTTGAATGAGAAAGGGGGTTGTGTTGCACCTTTTTCAAAAGGGATTTTCATTCTCTGTTCAGCAATACTGAGAAAATTTATTCTGAATATGTAAAATGTTGATAGACTGAAGGAAATAATGTAACATAATGTTTAGGAAGTATATTTCAATTTGTTTTACAGTTAAATTAAATGTTCAAAATGACCACCATTCACTTCTTGACAATAAGCAAGGCGATCTTGGAATTCTCGTAGAACATTTTGTAGGACCTCAGGGGTTATGTTGATAATTTCTTCCGATATCCTAGTTTTTAAATCTGCAATATTGTCTGGTCTATTGAAATATACTTTTGATTTTAAATAACCCCATAAAAAGTAATCGAGAGGGGTCAAATCGGTGGATCTAGGCGGCCATTCAATCATTCCACGTCTGCCAATCCACCTATTGGGAAAAACTTCTGTCAAATATTCTCGAACAATACGTGTGTAATGCGGTGGAGCTCCGTCTTGTTGATACCAAATTGATCTATCTATTCCATTTGGATCATTAACATCGGGAAAAAGTCTTTTTAATGTAGGCACTAAAAAGTTCATCAAAAAACCTAGATAAACCTCACCATTAATTGTGCCTTCAAAAAAATAGGGGCCAATAATTTTGTTTTTAATGATACCAGCCCAAACGTTCACTGTTTTGGGATATTGTGTGTGAGCCTCACACATCCAATGAGGATTTTCTCTGCTCCAATATCTACAGTTTTGTCTATTAACCGTTCCATTTAAATAAAAAGTAGCTTCATCAGAAAACACAATTTTGTTTATGAACTGCAAATCTGCTTCGATTCTATCCATCATCAGTTCACAGAATTGTTGCCTTCTATCAGGGTCATCCTCATTTAACTCCTGAACCAACTGAACTTTATAAGGATGGTATTTTTCTTTATGTAAAGCTCTCAATATCGATGATTTACTTACATCATTGTCGGTGGCAAGTTGTCTACTTGTCATATGCGGATTTTCCTCAATCGCTAACAGTACATCTAACTTTTTCTCCTCATCCAATGCAGCATTTCGACCTGGTTTTTGACGAGTTTTTACATGTCCAGTTTCACGGTATTTTGTTTCTATTTTGCTAACTGTAGATTGTGATACGTGTTGACCAGGGTATTTATTATTGAACATTTCACAAACTTCCGTTTGAGTTCGTGTTTTATTACCGCATCCAAGCATAATTAAAATGTCTATTCTTTGAGTTTCGGATAAATGAGCCATAGATGAATCGAATACACACAAAAATATTTTTCAATACACCGACGTCTGCCAGCAACTCACAAATATCAAAATAACAGTAGTTTACTAGATTGACATTATATTATTTATGGGTTTTGTGAATAATTTTTTGGTGTCTTCAACGACTTTTTCCTGACTTTTTTAGCAAGACAGATAAGAAAGTATAAATTGTCAAATTGAGAATAGCAATCGACCTGTTTCAGGTTTTTTCAACGGATACATAATTTACAGTGTCAATATTTTTAAATTTTAATAAAAAAATTTCTCAGTTATGGTTGCACCAAATATGAAAAACTTAGTATTGCTGAACAGATAATGAAAATCCCTTTCGAACAAGATGCCACACGACCCCCCTTCTCATTTAAAATTTTTGAGGGGGTGCTCATAATTCAGAGGGGGTGCAAGAAGGGGGTAATATTTTCATACTGTAAATTGTCAAATTGCCAATAAAAATTGACCTGTTTCAGGATTTTTTCATAAAATACATAATAACGCTAAAAATGAATTTATTCCATACCTTTGGACCGCACTGTATATCCGAACGGTCTGCTCCAAATGGCGAATATTATTAAATGGCCGCTGTTTGTATACTTGCTGCTTCAGATGCCCCACATGAAAAAATCCAGTGAGGTTGTCAGGAGAACGAGGTAGCCAATGATGTTCCCAATTATTTTTCCTCTAAATGTTTCCCTAAACAAATTTCTAACTGCTGTTGAATTGTCACCAACTGCCATCCAACTGACACCACAAATCTTGAATAATTTGAAGGGCATATTATCTAAAATGTCACCCAATGCATTTCTCGAAAATTTAAGAATTGCGCAGCGTTTAAAGGTGCATTTAGTCAACATCATTTTAAAATTGTGATTAAATATATGTCGGATCATATACGTGTGTTCATACGCAGATATCAGACTTC
The DNA here is from genome assembly GCA_944452925.2 of Chrysolina oricalcia. Lineage (NCBI taxonomy): Eukaryota > Metazoa > Arthropoda > Insecta > Coleoptera > Chrysomelidae > Chrysolina > Chrysolina oricalcia. The sequence goes on from OX101816.2 coordinate 17,164,621, forward strand.
CCATGGACGAAATCACAATATTTGTTTGTGTATGGTTGCTAAGGTTTTTTCATAGTTACGAGAATTGTTTATTGACAGATGTAAAAGTTTTGACGTTTTAACTTTATATAATCATTAAATGCTTTTGAAATCACGTATTTAGTTTGTATAAGTATTTCATCGTTCGGGATATCACGAAATCCCTCAATATATGTTAAAAACGAAAGTTGAATCTGTTATATCAAATGGCACCATTTATACAACAATATCAAGTTAATGCTAAAAACACGTTACCTTGAAAATCTTAACTTATACTTATACTATAAGAATCTTGCTTTCACCATAAAAATATTGTCCATAATTCACGAGTACCTAAAGTTTCATGCCATAAAATGTACCTGTCATTCTTAAATTTATGCCTGAATTTAGAACTTGTATAATATTTAGGTCTCACAAAATTATTTTTAAGGTTATGTCTATGTCAGTGCTTGTGCTAGAGTTACGTTTATGTTGACTAAATGCACCTTAAGTTTCCTCTGGAAAAATATTGTTTGATGTACCACAAAAACATTCGTTTTAAACAAGTACTAGTTGCAATTTTGTGGTCTAACAGTTCCGCTTGAAGTGAAATGTAGTTTCATCAGTCCACAATATTTTATATGGAAATCTGTAATCTTCGTCACATTCTCCCTGCTACCACACTGAAAACCCATGTCAGACATCAAAGTCTCTTTCCTTCAAGGTATTAATGAATTTCGTTTTGTAAAGCCTACATACATTTTTCTTAGAATTCTTAATACACACTGTTATCGCTTACATCTTCTGCTAATTTGAGAAATACTGAACTTTCGGTTTTGTGAACATTCAGTTGCACTTCCTCAATGTTTTTCCTAGGATTATGTGGTTTTTTGAAATTAGGTAAAACTGAGCCAGTACTTTTGAATTTGGTCAAAATAGTCGACTACTGTATATTTTTTTCTGAGTGTCGTATATTAAAATCTTCAGCGACTTGTTGATGGACTGTACTTTCTCCACACATTACAACAATTTCAATTTATTCTTGTACAAATCGTCGTCAGGTGAGAATTATAGTGTTCTATATCCCTATATCAATCATAGTTTCGAGATAAACGAATTTCAAAGTTTGAGATTTTGCCGTCAGTATGGACAGATCGGTAACAATGAACTGTCAATATAGTTAGCCTAGTTACTTTAGCAATAAAGTTCAGCAATATTTGCATTTTTTTTCATACAAATAGTTGAAAACAGTTATATATTTCAGTGTGTCAATCAGAATGAAATGAGGAAAGGAACTACATGGCCAAAAAAAGTTTCCGTGCATTCAGGGCCGGTTTCACTCCAGCAATATTCCTCAACTTCCTTATTATGGACTGTGCCATCATCATAATCTAGGAAACATTTCAGAAAAGAGTGCGGAAGAAAAACACATATTCAAAATAATTTTTCCGGTCGTCCAGAGCCGGTTTCACTCCAGCAGTATTCCTCAACTTCCTTTGTCGGATCATACGTATTCATACGCAGATATCAGACTTTCCATGGACGAAATCACAATATTTGTTTGTGTATGGTTGATAAGGTTTTTTCATAGTTACGAGAATTGTTTATTGACAGATGTAAAAGTTTTGACGTTTTAACTTTATATAATCATAAAATGCTTTTGAAATCACGTATTTAGTTTGTATAAATATTTCATCGTTCGGGATATCCCGAAATCCCTCATGGTCCTTCGAACCAAGATCCAAAAGTCACAGGAGAAACATAAAACGTCAAATATTGTCAAAGTGAACAGGCAGAATCAGCAAGCTGAAAGCGATTTAGACCGGGGAGTCGGAAGGAAAAGCGAAAAAACACATCGAGATCGTGAGCAGTTTAATCAGTGAGTCTGTTCCATTTATCCATCATCCTTTCCTTTCCCTTGCCTGTTGTTGATTATCGTTTCTATTTCAACAGCTTTTTTCTATAATAGCTTCAATTTGCATTCAATAAAAAGCATTATTGTATTCTTTTTATATCATACGAATAGTCAAAAGTGAACAAAATCATGGCTGAAAAACGGCAGCTTAACACAAAGCGCGGTCAAGTGAAAGCAACTTTGACTAGATTCATAACGTTTGTTGACAAATTCGCATTGAAAGATAACGTGGACAATATTATTCAATTAGAAACGCGATTCCAACAAAATCATTCACTACTAGAACAGTTCAACAATGTTCAAGATCAAATAGAAATCATTGATGAGGATGAAATGAATACAGATGAACGCGAAGAATTCGAAGAGCGATATTACAGTGTTATTCAAAAAGCTAAAATACTCATCGATAATTTTTATAAAAATAAACGAGCAGTAAGTGTTATAGCTGTATCAAATATTAATCCAAACCAGAATCAATCCTCAAAAGTCAGGTTTCCAGTTATAGAACTACCAAAATTTTTCGGAGGGTATGAAAAATGGGGTTAATTATTTCGAGATATGTTTTTGTCACTCGTACATAACAACGAATCACTAGACAATATTAAAAAAATCTATTATCTAATTAGCTGCTTGAAAGGCGATGCTGCCAAAGTCATAGAATGCATTGAAGTAACGAATGACAATTACATATCGGCTGGGATATTTTGAAATCCAGATATCAAAATAAATCGATCATCATTCAAAATCACGTCGAGGCGTTGTTTGAACTGCCTGTGGTCACTAAAGAAATTCACTTTAATTTACGAAAATTTACTGATGATGTACACAAGCACATACGATCGTTAAAAACTCTAGGTGAGCCTGTTGATAGTTGGGACACTTTATTATTTTATATTATCACTCGAAAATTAGATTCGGTTTCTCAAACAGAATGGGAATCTTTGGTTATAAGCAATAGAACAAATAATAAAGGGAATGAATTGAAGTTCAAAGATTTACTAGATTTCTTAGAACAGCGTTGCACATTGTTAGAATCTATTTATCGTGAAAAAGCATCGGAGCATTTGAGCATTAAATCGAATAAACATGAAACAAAACCGACCAAATATCAAACATTTGTTAAAAGGGCATACGAAAAAACATTTTCAGGAATTACAACCGATGATGTCAAATATTCGTGTCCGCTTTGTAAGGAAGATCATCAGATTTACGCATGCCAAAATTTTAAAACTTTGCCAGTGGCGTCCCGTCTATCGGAAATAAAAAATCTTAAACTGTGTACTAATTGCTTCCTTGGTAACCATCAAACTTTCGCATGTAAAGCACAAGGATGTAAAATGTGTAAGAAAAGGCATAATACCTACTCTTTTACATTTTTATAACCAAGATCGCGTCGCATCGAGTTCGAATGTAATAGCAGTACCAAATCAGGTAAATTCAAACAACAATACAAACGATGAACATATATCTGTCCAGGATGAACATCAAGCGTTAGTATCAACATCTAACGGATCTATTGTTAATCATTGTGAAAATCGTGAGTCTCAGACTATTCTTCCAACGGCAGTGGTGTTGATAAAAGACGGTGGTGGCAAATGGAACAAATGCAGAGTATTGCTTGATAGTGGTAGTCAACCGAATTTCATAACACGCAAATTTTAAGAAAAACTTAAAATACTATCAACGAGTACCAACATACCGATCCTAGGCGTAGGTAAGACAAGTACAAGTATATATCAGAAAACATTTACGACAATTAAATCATGTTTTGATGAATTTAAAGCAGATTTAACTTTTCTCGTATTAGATAAAACAAGTGAAATAATTTCTTCCAATTCGTTTAATACTCATTTTCTGAAAATACCCGATGGTATTCAATTGGCTGATTTGAACTTCAATGTTAGTAGATAAATTAATATTCTGTTAGGAGCTAGTGTGTTTTTTGATTTAATATGTTCCGGTCAAATTAAGCTCGGCGCAGGTTTACCAGTATTACAGCAAACTCGTTTAGGCTGGGTAGTTTCCGGACCTATGTTAACTAAACCATAAGCATAGCAATAATACCCTTCATTGTAATGTATCAACTCACAAATCCCTTGAGAAATGTATTGAACAATTTCAGAACATTGAAGAAGTTTCTGTGAATAAAAATCGTTCATGCGAAGAACAAAATTGCAAAGAGAAATTCATAACAACTTTGGAACGTCATCATTCAGGACATTTTGTTGTAACATTACCAATCCGTGAAAACCCAGATTCTTTGGAAAATTCATTACAAAACGCAATCAAACCACTTGAAGCTATGGGTAGAAAATTCAATAGGAATCCAAGTTTCAAACAAAGGGATGTTGACTTTATGGCAGGATATGAAGTGCTAGGAAATTTGAGTGAAATAGATCCTAGAATGATAAATAACGCAACACCTTCATGTTGATTTCATTGAAAATATGAACAGGATATTCATAAAGTCAGTTGTGGAATCATCTGCGACTGAAAGTTGGAATTTAGTCGCTGTTTTCCATCGTACAAGATAACCTCTCTTGGAAGGGATTCATGTTTTAAAGAGAAACATTCTCAATTGAAAATTGAATCAATACATGACAAAAAAGTAACTTCAATTTTATCGTAGGGTTTTTCCATTTCCAGAGGAGTCATGTATTGATTCAATTTTCAATTGAGAATGTTTCTCTTTAAAACATGAATCCCTTCCAAGAGAGGTTATCTTGTACGATGGAAAACAGCGACTAAATTCCAACTTTCAGTCGTAGAAGATTCCACAACTGACTTTATGAACATCCTGTTCATATTTTCAATTAAATCAACATACCATACCCATGACAGGTTTTATGTCAGAAAAATATTTTCAAAGTTTCACCGCACAAGAAATAGTCCAACAATTCCTCATTACAGTGTGAAATTGCTTCTGAAGAGTATGTTTTCCAATTCTTCCGACCTCCCTGATGATCTTAGAAGAGTGAAATAGATTTTTGTCGACCAAAATATATTGGAGGCCTAGCGAAAGTGATGCAATCCACGCGTCAATGAAATGAGCGATTTTCTGTGAGTGATACTTCTGAATAACATTCTCCCTTATTTCATTCATAGATAAGAATCTCCAATGGAAACTGGACATTTAATAAATAATCAACTATCTGAATGAAAATGCAAATTTTCACTTTCAGATTTTTTCTTCAAGTTATATAGGGTCTTTCTCAATATCTATCAGATGTAGTTCAATGTCCAGCGTGGCTTTTGCCGGGGAAGTAGTTGTTTTCTGTTAGATATTATAAAAAAGTAACTTCAATTTTATCGTAGGGTTTTTCCATTTCCAGAGGAGTCATGTATTGATTCAATTTTCAATTGAGAATGTTTCTCTTTAAAACCTTCAGGTATGTTTTATCTACCACACCATGGGTTAATAAATGAATCAAGCTGTTCGAAAAAATCACGAGTCGTTTGCGATGGATCTTGTAAACCATCAAACAGTATATCATTGAACAATATTTCAATTGTCGGACCGACGAATCAAATCCACCTCTTTTTAATTTTACTTCGGTTTCAGAAATATAAATTTCTTATTAGCGTAGATATCAAGAAAGCATATGGCGCTTGTATTTATGTCAAATTAATTGACAGTCAGAATCTCAGGACGACACGACTTTTATGTAGTAAAACACGGGTGGCACCATTAAAAACAATTACAATACCGAGACTTAAACTTTGCGGTGCTGTTTTATTATCTCATCTTTATGATAATTTAAAACAATCGATCAATTCTTCTGTGAGTAATGTATACCTTTGGACGGTTAGTATAATAGTTTTGTCATGGTTAGCATCACCACCAAATACTTGGAAGTTATTCATTGCGAATCGAGTGAGTCAAGTCAGTCTAGAGGAACAAAAAAAACCCTTTTGATTCTAATAAAAATCGCGCAAATTCAATCATTTCATAGTGAAATAAGCTTCTTACAGAAATCAAAACTTACACCTAAAAATTCACGTTTAAGATCGTTAGATCCATTTTTAGACAGTGATGGTTTTTTACGTGTCGGGGGAAGATTATCGAAATCTAATTTAGCCCACGTTTCGAAACATCCATACATCTTTGATTCAAAACATCATTTAACACGTCTTATCATTTTAAGCGAACATCATCGGCAATTACATGCAGGGTCACAAACTTTATTGGCTTCTATTCGACAACGTTTTTGGATTTTAAATGGTAGAGCAACAATAAGAAGTATTTTGACACTTGCTTCAGGATTAATCCTATTAATGTTATTCAGAAAATGGCTAGTTTACCAGTTGACAGAGTGACACCTACCCGTCCATTCTATATCGTTGGAACTGATTTTGCTGGACCTTTCCATATAAAAGACGGTCGATTACGAAATCGTGCAATAATAAAGCCTTATATTTGCATCTTCAGGTGCTTTACTACTAAGGCTTACTTTACTTTACTTAGAATTGGTGAGTGACCTCAGTACACAGGCATTTCTAAACGCTCTAAAAAGATTTGTTTCACGGCGTGGACTATGTAAAAGAATATACAGCGATAACGCTACGAAATATGTTAGAGCGAACAACGAATTAAAAATTTTATATGAACCTGTATGCAAGTTTGTCAGTGATCGTGAATCGGTTGAATTTTTCATGAAAAATCATATTGATTGGAGATTTATCCCTCCAAGATCTCCACATCACGGCGGTTTGTGGGAGGCTGCTGTCAAAATAGCTAAATATCATGTAACTCGTATAGTTGTGAGACATCATCTTACATTTGAGGACCTTTATACAGTTTTTTCACAAATAGAAGCGATAATGAACTCTCGTCCTATCACTGCCTTATCCAATGATCCTATGGACCTATCCGTATTAACCCCAGGACATTTCCTAATTGGCCAACCACTTTCCTCAATTCCCGAAGCAGACATCACGAACTTGCCTGAACATCGTCTAAAACAATATCAAGTTATACAACAAACCTCTCAGTTATTCTGGAAGCGATGGTCGAAAGATTGCCTTTTATCCCTACAACAACGCTCCAAATGGCATGTTACTTCTGACAACATTGCAAAAGATACCCTTGTTCTTCTCATCGAGGATAGTATTCCACCTCTTCATTGGAAAATGGGAAGAATTGTGAAATTCACCAGAGGTGATGATGGACTTATTCGAACTGCAACGGTGAGAACTCATACAGGAGAGACTACTCGTGCAGTGCAGAAACTTTGTATCTTACCATTTGAAAACTGAAATTCTACTACTAAGTTTTCAGTGTTCTCTGTGATCCTTCAGTGTTTACTCTTTATTTAAGAGACATGCACTTTTCATATGTTTATTTTTCGTTGAAAGACTGTAACCTTTCAAGGCCGGCAGGATGTCGGATCATACGTGTTCATACGCAGATATCAAACTTTCCATGGACGAAATCACAATATTTGTTTGTGTATGGTTGCTAAGGTTTTTTCATGGTTACGAGAATTGTTTATTGACAGATGTAAAAGTTTTGACTTTATATAATCATTAAATGCTATTGAAATCACGTATTTAGTTTGTATAAGTATTTCATCGTTCGGGATATCACGAAATCCCTCAATATATGTTAAAAACGAAAGTTGAATCTGTTATATCAAATGGCACCATTTATACAACAATATCAAGTTAATGCTAAAAACACGTTACCTTGAAAATCTTAACTTTATAAGAATCTGCTTTCACCATAAAAATATTGTCCATAATTCACGAGTACCTAAATTTTCATGCCATAAAATGTACTTATCATTCTTAAATTTATGCCTGAATTTAGAACTTGTATAATATTTAGGTCTCACAAAATTATTTTTAAGGTTATGTTTATGTCAGTGCTTGTGCTAAAGTTACGTTTATGTTGACTAAATGCACCTTAAGTTTCCTCTGAAAAAATATTGTTTGGTGTACCACAAAAACATTCGTTTTAAAAAAGTTGCAATTTTGTGGGCTAACAGTTCCGCTTGAAGTGAAATGTAGTTTCATCGGTCCACAATATTTTATATGGAAATCTGTAATCTTCGTCACATTCTCCCTGATACCACACTGAAAACCCATATCAGACATCAAAGTCCCTTTCCTTCAAGGTATTAATGAATTTCGTTTTGTAAAGCCTACATACATTTCTCTTAGAGTTCTTAATACACACTGTTATCGCTTATATTCGTTCTTCTGCTGATTTGAGAAATACTGAACTTTCGGTTTTGTGAACATTCAGTTTCACTTTCTCAATGTTTTTCGTAGGATTATGTGGTTTTTTGAAATTAGGTAAAACTGAGCCAGTATTTGGTCAAAATTCTACTAACAGTCGACTGCTGTATATTTTTTTCTGAGTATCGTATATTAAAATCTTCAGCGACTTGTTGATGGACTGTACTTTCTCCACACATTACAACAATCTCAATTTTTTCTTGTACAAATCGTCACGTGAGAATTACAGTATTCTATATCCCCATATCAATCATAATTTCGAGATAAACGAATTTCAAAGTTTGAGATTTTGCCGTCAGTATGAACAGATCGGTAACAATGAACTGTCAATATAGTTAGCCTAGTTACCTACTTTAGCAATAAAGTTTTTTTTTCATACGAATAGTTGAAAACAGTTATATATTTCAGTGTGTCAATCAGAATGAAATGAGGAAAGGAACCACATGGCCAAAAAAAGTTTCCGGGCATTCAGGGCCGGTTTCACTCCAGCAATATTCCTCAACTTCCTTATTATGGACTCTGCCATCATCATAATCTAGGAAACATTTCAGAAAAGAGTGCGGAAGAAAAACACATATTCAAAATAATTTTTCCGGTCGTCCAGAGCCGGTTTCATTCCAGCAGTATTCCTCAACTTCCTTATTATGGACTCTGCCATCATCATAATCTAGGAAAGTTTTCAGGAAAAAGTACGGAAGAAAACCACATGGTCAAAATAATTTTTCCGGGCGTCCAGGGCCAGTTTCACTCCAGCAATATTCCTCAACTTCCTTATTATGGACTCTGCCATCATCATAATCTAGGAAACATTTCAGAAAAGAGTGCGGAAGAAAAACACATATTCAAAATAATTTTTCCGGTCGTCCAGAGCCGGTTTCATTCCAGCAGTATTCCTCAACTTCCTTATTATGGACTCTGCCATCATCATAATCTAGGAAAGTTTTCAGGAAAAAGTACGGAAGAAAACCACATGGTCAAAATAATTTTTCCGGGCGTCCAGGGCCAGTTTCACTCCAGCAATATTTCTCAACTTCCTTATGGACTCTGCCATCATCATAATCTAGCAAAGTTTTCAGGATAGAGTGCGGAAGAAAACCACATGGCCAAAATATTTTTTCCGGGCTTTCAGGGCCGGTTTCACTCTAGCAATATTCCTGAACTTCCTTATTATGGACTCTGCCATCATCATAATCTAGGAAAGTTTTCAGGATAGAGTGCGAAAAAAAACACATGGTCAAAATAATTTTACCGGGCGTCCAGCGCCCAGGGCCGGTTTCACTCCAGCAGTATGATTCAACTTCCTTATTATGGACTCTGCCATCATCACAATCTAGGAAAGTTTTCAGGAAAAAAGAGTGCGGGAAAATACCACATGTTTAAAATAATTTTTCCGGGCGTCCAGGGCCGGTTTCACTCCAGCAATATTCCTCAACATCCTTATTATGGACTCTGCCATCATCATAATGTGGACGCCCGGAAAAATCATTTTAACCATGTGGTTTTTTCCGCACTCTATTCTAAAAATTTTCCTAGATCATGATGATGGCAGAGCCCATAATAAGGAAGTTGAGGAATATTGCTGGAGTGAAACCGGCCTTGGACGCCCGGAAAAATTATTTTGAACATGTTTTTTTTTCCGAACCCTCTCCTGAAGACTTTCCCAGATTATGATGATGGCAGAGTCCATAATAAGGAAGTTGAGGAATATTGCCGGAGTGAAACCGGTCCTGGACGCCCGGAAAAATTATTTTGAACATGTGGTTTTCTTCCGCACCCTATCCTGAAAACTTTCCTAAATGATGATGATGGCAGAGTCCATAATAAGGAAGTTGAGAAATATTGCTGGAGTGAAACCGGCCCTGAATGCCCGGAAAAATTATTTTGGCAATATGGTTCCTTTCGTCGATCCATTCTGATTGACAAATATATAACTGTTTTCAACTATTCGTATAAAAAAGAAATGCAAATATTGCTGAACTTTATTGCTAAAGTAAGTAACTAGGCTAATATAGTTTTGTTAGGGGAACTTCTAAATATTGAAGATATAAACATAAAAGGGAAGATTGATTAATGAATTACGAGAGCGAAATATAAAGTATGCTTGCTTTTGGATATAGAAAACGAAAATTTTAAATACGAATATTTCATGGATGTAGCCTCAAAAAAAACATTCATTCATTTTTTAACTTGTAATTTTACGCAAACAATTAAAATAGTATTTTAGTACATGACTACCTATTTTCCAATGGAGTAAAATTATCAGTTATTCTGAAGTTATGATATGTAAATAAAATGACCCCGAAATAGAATAAATTGAAAATTCATTTAAGATAAGTTTTTCTTGTTCTTCATTTCCTTCTTCTTTGATGGCTTCGATAATAAGTATATGTCATAATAAAATTCGCGTTCTCTTTCCGGCTTCTGAGGTAATACATTTCTATTATTGCCTTTCTGTTTTCTTCTGTTAAACCATAATAATGACGTCGATTGATAGTATTGTGTTTCCGGATGTGAATCGTTCCCTTCTCAATTTCAATCTCCTTTAAGTTTCTTTCAAATATTTCACTAACTTTTTTTTCTAATTTTGTATGTTGAACTTCGCTATTCCAGCAGCAAGAAGTTCGTACTTGTTTACAGTCGCTCGGGCTACTGAACAATAACTTATCATGGGTTATAGCACCATTCGGCAACTTTGCAGGATGTAGAACAAAAATTGGCATTAAATTGTGAACTATCAAATCAGTGGAATATAGAACAAATGAATAACTTTCATCAACCACTGCATGGATATAGACTACAATTAATAATAGTACAATTTCTCTGAAATACAAAGGTTATCTATAGTATAATAATTTACTCATATAATGGATTTGGAACGAAATGAATTCTTGCTTTTGATGGATATGGAACAATTGATATTTTCAAAGATTTTTGGTGTTTATAAAAATGGATTTAGAACACTGTAATTCTCAGCTGACGAAATAACACTATTGCGTTTTTCTTATTCAAACGAATTGAACCGTGTAGGTACCTACCTACAGAAGAACCATTGAAAGAGAAGGGAGACTGACATAGAAATGTAAAGTTGAGTGTTCAGAAAATTCTTACTCACAATTTGTGTTTTGTAATTAAATAAGTTTATAATTTTTTGTTTGGCTTTACACTCTAGAATTCTTAATTGAGTGAGGTTGACAATACTTTTTTGTTTAAATTTGTTGAGAATGTTCAATTTTTATCATAGATTACGCATTTATATAATTTGTCTCAATATAGCCTACTTCACAAAATTGATGTAAGTTTAGCCGGACAAGTAAGTCTTAAAATTGAGATTTGTACCGTAAAAAGACGTAAACTTTGGTTGGATACTTGAATAAGTTTTATGATGTTTTGAATTATGACTTTGGTATCATTTTTATTGAAAAAATCCACTTAAATTAATTTCTATCTCAAATGCTTGAAGATACGTCAACTTTGCATCAAACATAACAGAAATTTTTAGCAGTAATTCTCATTTTCTAGAGACAAACATATTTTTGTTAATGATTTGTAATTGAGAGTTAATCGCATATTAGAGCTACTGGTATTGATAGTCAAGCAGCCATCAAAGCGTTGAGCTCATATAACATCAACTCGAAGATGGTCTGGGAATGCCTAGAAAAACTTAATGATCTAGGCAGGAACAACAAGGTGATCCTCCTCTGGGTGCCTGGGCACGTCGGAGTAGAGGGCAATGAACAAGCAGACACCCTGGCACGAAAAGGGGCATCAACGCCACTGATCGGGCCAGAACCATTCTGCGGACTTGGAAAATCTCACTTCCAAGAAGAACTCAATAAAACTGAAGAAGCAATGAGAGCAACATACTGGCAAGGACTTCCAGGGCTAAGGCAGGTCAAAGATCTCCTCGGCAATTTCAACCGAGCAAGATCGAAAACACTGATTAACCTCAGCAAAATTAGTCTAAAGACAATCACAGTATTTCTAACGGGGCATTGCAGACTCAAAGAACACCTAAGGAAGCTAGGCTTGGAGGAGGACAACACCTGCAGATTCTGTGGGGAACATCCAGAAACACCTCACCACATATTAATGGAGTGTTATGCCGTACACCACAAAAGATTAAATATACTGGGATCACACCAGCTGACTGTGGAAGAAATACCACAAATGGACCCCCTCAAAATCCTAAAATTCCTGAAGGAATTGAAGCTTGAGGGGCTGCTGTAAACGAGAACACCTCGAGATAGCAGAAGAAGATGGGGCACAATAGATCTGACTAGGTCGCAGCGCATCAGTCACCATCCATACCTACCAATACCAATACTGGTATTGAACAGTTTTGTCGAAGTTACGAATTTTTTAATATTCCAGAAATTTCTTTGATCTATTGATTATTTTGAAAAAATATTACTTTTGACAGGAAGCGAAAGTCACGAGTAGATCATTTTTCATATTTGTCAATGCACAACTTAACGCCCAAGTCGAATTTCAAAATGAATTAAGTATTATTGTTATTAAGTTTTTCCTATATGATGCGAACTCTTCGAAGGTCACTGATGTAGTAAAAAGCATAAATTAAAAGCTTTTATTAGTAGATCAAAAGTTTTTGGCAAAATTGACCTACACATGCAGTATCTGCTAGGGAGAGACAACTGTTCTCAGACGGAACTATAAACTATTTTGTCAAAACAAGGACTATAGCATTCTGCACGGAAAAAAATGGTCCAAGTAAAACGTTTTCCTGACTTTTTTTCGATTGTGGTAAGAAAATGAATACCTATATTAAAAAAAAATACCTTTTGTCTCTAAAAAAATTAGTATTCTGAACGCATGAACTTGTAGCTATAATATTATTTACATACAGCAAGTGCTTTGAACGTTAGATAATTCACTTTGTATAATGTCAGGTCAATATTTTACTAGCGCTGGAAAAGTATATATTCATATTTATCTACTTTGTGTTTCTGAAAAGTATATCATAACAACAGAGACTCGTGTTACAGGCATAATACAACAGTTTATTTGCAATAGAGCTACGTGTTCCTACGATAATGAAACTGTTCACCTACTTGTTGATATGCGACCAGTTCGGGATCAATCGGTAGTAACCGTTGCACTGATCATCAACGTTTTCGCAAAACTGGCCTCATTCCAATTCCAGCATTTGAGTTAGTAGTTGTATGTGTTACTTCGTGTGTCGGAATTATACTATTATTACTATTGTGAGTTTTGTGAATAGTGTTAGTTTGATGTATGTATTTTACTTGTTGGTATGTAGAATGTGGATTTTTACGTAACATTTCTAGAATATTGACATTTTATGTATAATAGAATTAGGATAATTTTCCTAAAAAACTGAACAACAGTTTTGTTTCAATAAAAATATTAAAAATGTACATATTTTTATTTCATTTCTTCATTAGGCATCTTTTATTTCCAATTTTCAGAACGTTCTAATTCTACATCATGTTATGTATAACTTGGGTTTGTTATGATCATAATGAGGAAAGACATTAGCATTAGCATTCATACTGATGAATACAAACAGATTCAACAAAGTTCCGAAATTTTTAATTAATAAACAGGCTGTACTGGGTGATCCAGTAAGGGTATGGCCAGAGGCGATGATTTGTTTAAAAGAACCGTCAAAATGTTTTATACTTCTTTCCATATGAACTTATAGTTCACGAAAAAATGTTGTCATGGAACTGCAATCTCTTTCTCCAGTTTTTCTTGAGTGGTGTATTTTGCTAGCCTGTATATGCCATGCAAGTACGTTTTTTCATAGTTTAAACTGAATCATTGCTACCTTGTTCCAACCGAACCTTTCATATCATTTCAAATTCAAGTATGAAACGAATGTATCGAAAATAAGGCTTTATAAAAAACAAATGATCCTTCTTTGAGTCCGTTGTATCCTGATACCAAAGATGGAATGAAAGCTATTAAAGGTAAGACAATAATAAACTACCAACAAGTGAGTCATTTGATAAGGCCAAGTAAACTAAAATTACTGTAATGTTCCTGCAGTAGAATACTGTATAGTAGCAACTAATATATGTTTTAGTAGATTTAAGTATATGAGTTATTTGAGAGAAAATCATTCATCAATGGTAAATTTACTTGTCACTAGTAGTTATCAAACTGAGCACCTACTGCAAATAAAACGTAGATTGAGGCTTATAAAATAAAGAGTTTGCTTCTAGTAAAGAGTTTAATTACATTGCGATCCTGAAGTTACATCAATAACAGCAAGTGATCAAATTCAGAAATCTAATTTTTCTAATAGCTAATAAAGCGTGTACTTGTCCCATATAGTATGCAAATTTTCACTTGGTGGTATGCAAATTTTACTTGCTACTACTACATTTTTTTCCGTGTGAAGAAAAAATCAAATGTTAGGAGATAAACATTATGGTTATTACCTATCTAGCTTTTGTCACAGTTCGATTCATTTGTGAAGAATTCAGATGGAAAAGGCAACGGGTGTCAAGGAACTGTTTCCTATTTCATTGTGACAATTTGTGAAGAATTTATTGAAGTTAAAGGGCAGGAAGTTACAGAATAAATATCGAAAGTCCAGAAGAAGTCACCAAGTGATTGATACACGTGTAAAAAATAGAGGTTTGGTGTTAGGATAAAATTCCAGTGTATTCAACATCTATTTACCTACTCATTATATATTCAGAAAATAGAATACACTCTATCTGTTTATGTTTATTTACAAACTAAACCTTTGCTTTAGCGAGCAGGTATTGACCTGGTAATTTTTCAGAAACTTTCATTTATATTGGACATTTTCGAACTCTTCACGGATCTTTTATGAAAGAAAAATTCACTGGCTACTTACAGGCACCGATTAATTTTTAGCCTAAGATGCATCTGACCTTCAAAACGCCTCTGCATATATATTATTATTTATTTGTTTTTATCTTCTGGTTAAAAATACCCTCATAATAAAATATGCAAAAATTATATTCACTTAGAAGTTCATTAAAGAAAAACTAAATGTTACTTGCAGTGCTCATTCAAAGAAACTCACAACATACTTTTCAATATATCACCGATTAGATAAAAAATAAGTACATAAATTAATGAACGATAATGATTTGTTCAAACACCCGATAAGTCTTGAACAGAAAATCTCGGATCACGAGTAGCTACGTAGTTCATCGCATAAAAACAATTTCACTCGACAAATTTGTATCCATTATAAACAATAAGATCAATTTAAGACTTGAGACGGTTTACCCTCTTAAATTGCGGAAATAGGGTGACGTCAGAAAACAATTGAACCTGCTTAGCTGTCTCCTCTGCTTAACCACTTGATATTTAATCACCACAAGCACCACCGTCTGTCTTTCTTTGCGTAATAACGACACTTCAAGATATGATTTTTTGCACTAAGAAGTTCCAGTAATTCACTGCGGATGAAAACATTTTAGAAAATTGTTCATAATCGGCCATGTGATACGGCAATTTGAAATAAACGCCGTCACTTGACTATGACGGTTTTTGTAATTTTTAGATGATGACAAGTTGATCCCAGATGCGATACAATAATGACGTTTATTTAAAGATTATTGTTTGTACACCTCCGATTTTGCAACACGAGAGCCGCTGAATATTTTGAAATTATTTCTGCCGCGATTGTTTACTGGTCAAGAGAACACTGCAGACTGGTGGAGATCTTAACTCTCAATGATAACAGCTCATCATAACACGAGCGTTAACAATTTGCCCTTCTCCTTGGGCACTTTGTATACATATAGTTATAGACATACACAAACAATACGATAATCATCCAAATTCACGATGTTATTTATCATTCATTAGCGGTGGGTTTAAATCTCGAGACATAATATTGATTGAAAATAACATTTCTAAACGGATTTATTCGAACATTACGAAGACACTATTTCTTTTTTATAATCTTGACTTTTATCTCGGGATCCCGACTTATTCTCGGCATCCCTTCTTTGATCTTGGGATCCCGACTTTAACACCTTGACTGCCAAAAAATCCATACTGATCCAGCCCCTTTAGCAAAAATGTTATTAAAACCTGACACAAAACCAGTAGAAATGAGTTTTCGTACACGGGCCTATCGAAAGTGGAGAAAATTCCCGGGAAATTTCGGAAAATCGGTATTTCATCAATAACTTGGAAGTGGTTGAAAATTTCGATATAATGTGTGGAAACAAACTTGTAGTGCGCAAAAATCTCCACAAAAAAGCATCGACATGTTTTTTCTAAAACTGTTCCATTTCTGAGAAACATGGCCCAGGAACGAGGTTGGTGACGCGCATGCTCAAGTAATTGGGCTGTATAGTTTATCCAATCTCAGTTGAATAAGCTGTAAAACCGGATTAACACTTCAATGACTTCGCCTCTTTGAACGTACTTGCCGACCATAGGCGGAGATATTTTCTCTTACTTGGGTATAACTTTGCGTATTGTTGTATAGAAATTTGCGAATATAATGTGTCTTGTTCTTATAATGAGTCCTGTTCCTATAATGAATAGAATTGCTCGTAACTTATTGACAAGTTATCTGACACACCGAAAACAAGTCGTTCAAAAAAAATAGAACATCTGGAAACATTGATAATTTATTTGCTGGTACGGATATCTTATATACACATCAAAGTGGTGGCAAGACTCAATCATCATACTGAAGGTTTCCTCAAACCGACGCGGGAACGCGGGAACGGGAGCGGGAACGAAAATTCCATAGTGGGACATACCGGTGTGATTATTCGTATTCCAAAATGCATATAAGCAATGAAATATATATTGTTTGCTACGTGTACTGTTTTTATAGCAATTCGCACGGTTCCAAAGTTCCGTTCCCGCTCCCGCTCCCGCGTTCCCGCTTTGGTTTGACGGAACCTTTATTCCTCCGAATCAGACGAATCACCCATGTTTATGATTACTGGCTGAATGGATGCCAAAAGGAAATATTCACGTTCTTTTGAAATCACATGTAAAATGCATTATGTCCAAAGATCTTTATATTCCTCTCCCAAGATTCTCCTAAAATTTTCTACTACTTCTCCGCTTAGATTTGGACATTTATTAGATTTTCTGAATTTGTTTTTCATAAATGCCCAAACCAATTCAATGGGTTTGAAAACACAATAATACGGAGGTAACCTCAGAAGCGTATGACCAGAATGTTTACAAAGTTCATCAATAATATATTCTTTTTCAAAATTTTCAGTTTTGATTATACGTAGTAATACCTCCTTCGTGGCTTTTTGGGGAATATTCAATTTTTTTTGAGCCATAAATTCCAAAATGTTTCCTTTTTTTGTTGCGAGTGGTATGACGCATTATCCATTACAATAACATAAGTTGGTGGTATATTTGGTAATAATTGTTCACTGAACCATTTTTCGAATAAAGTTGCAGTCATATCCTCATGATAATCTGCTGAACATTTTTTTATTTGTTTTGCTGACAACAGCAACGCGTTCGGTACAAATCCATCTTCACTACCCGCGTGTACAATAATCATACGTTTTCCTGTGGAACATGGTGCTTGGAGACAACAGTTTTGGGAGTTATCTACCCATCCATACTGAATCACATCATGACTATCGAACCAAGTCTCGTGAAGACATACTATATGTCTCTTCGATTCCCGATGTTCTTTTATTTGTCGCAAGTAATCTTGCCTTTGCAGAACGAGCCGGGGTGATTCCATTATTGCCATTCGCTGATTTAGTTTTTTGTGTTTGAAACCACAGTCTAAAAGAATGTAGCGTAGTGTTTCCTGCGACTTATATGTATACTCAGGATAATCAGATAATTTGTTTTTGATTGATTCCAAGGTAGGTACTTGCCTTCGAAGAAAATCTTTTGTGGCCTCATCAACTTTGTTTAATTTCTGATCTTCTCGTTTTCTTTGACGATAATGATCTACAACATCCTCTTGTTTAACCACTCTGTAAATATTTGAATGCCCCAAACAGGTGAGGTGAGATATCCTTCCGAAAATTTCATTGTCACATTTGTCGTCCATTTCCTTTTTAAGATTTTTATATATATTTAGAACAAGTCTTTGGGTCTGAACATGAAGATCTTTGTTTTTAAATTCCCATTGTTCATCCGGTTGTGAGTCTTGTTCCTCAGTTTCTTCGAATTGTTCATTAGGTTGTGAGTCTTGTTTTCACGTTCTTCGAATGGTCGCCAAAATGCCATGTTGCAACATTAAATACACAAACGTTTTTACTAAAACTTTAATGTTGATTTTCACATTTTAAGTTTAAAAAACCGCGACATATGTTTTGCAAATACAACGGATTCTTCAAGCAGAAGTATACTGAGTTATACTATTACAATGTCCTTCTTTAATATTCCCAAAATGCTAATTAATTTGGGAACGGTTTTATACCTGTTTACGGATAACTCTATGATAACAAATAGTGTTTGTCAATAATTAATTACATTTATACCTAGTCTAACGGCAAAATAAATTAAGTAGAGAGAAAATATTGAGTTCTATTTGATCGTTCACTAAGTACGCTACTGTTCTTCTTTTCATAAATATCACCAGGCTGCCGGACAGCAATAAAAATATTAAGAGGTGATTTACGGTAATTTATGCAACAGGCGGTCAGCGCATTACTGATTGCTTTCCACGCTTCGAACGGTTACACGTAAAATATACTCAATCTGGTCTACTGTTTTCTTTATATAGGGAATAATATTTATTTAATTTTCCGTTTTCATACTTCATTCGTTGGTACACCATGTGCTATTTTAAATTAACCCTATATATTGGGCTGAATGAAGTCATATTCAACTGAGATTGGATAAACTATAACTGTGTGATTTCGTGTTTTGTGATTGATGGTTCTGTATTTTTTCGCAAATTCTAAGATTTACAATCATTTAATGATGCCGAATTTATTCTTTGAAGGTATTGTAATAATCGCTAAAGAATATCTTATTAACTAGAATCGGACGTCAATTGAAATAAATTCGTAAATTGTGCTTAAAAGAAATTGGAATTTTCGAACTGAAAATATTTGGATACCTACTCCTTTTTGCTGAATTTTGCTCATCTAGGGTTTCACCACAAAAAAAGCAATATTGTTGGAAATCAAATTCACCAGCACTTCTCCTTAGTTTCTTTTCAGGTGGACTATATGAAAAATTTGGCATGAGTGGAGGAAATTCAGCATTATTATGTTGGAGTACTTTATTTCTGGTACGCTTGATATAATTTTGGTAACAAATACGGTGCACTTCCAACTCTGATGAGTGTTTAATGGCCCTGTATCTGTTATCATTTTTTTCAAGAGCAACACCGCGCAAAGTCGGCATACCTGTACGTACTGTGGTTACGACACCCTCTTCAATGTTTTTTGACAAATGCTACATTTCACGGAATCACGCACATTATGAAAACACAGATATTATAATTGTATACTCTTTGACACAACTTTTAATGAAGTTTTTCAGAAAAACATCACCAAACAAACACACTTGTTTGTTTAAAACACGTCATGCGGAGCAAACGTCATCTGATTCAGTCCACCATGCACCCCCTAAGGTTGAGGCCCGGAAGGATGAACGCCCCAGCACTCGTACGTACTCGAAAGCTCACCCCCCCTATCCACCACCCCCGCTCGTTAAAGCGGTTCCTCATCCTGATGATTGGCGATCAGCAGAATAAAATCTGATCGTTTGATATGGAGTGCTCGGCCAATTCTCGGCCTGAAACTCTCTTATATCTGACATGAGTTTAATTTGATTTTACAATGACTTTACTTAATGTGCATGGTGCCCCCCTGAAACTGGCTGAAGGCCTGAAAAACACTTGGCTGAGGGCCAAGTGTTGTGTATTGAATTTACTGAGTTTACCACTTGGTCGGTTCTTCTTGGAATCTGGAACATAAAAGCATGATTATCGAAATTTTAAGCCTGTTGAAGTAGACGTTGGCGTCGCCGAAGGTTTCGCTTCCGTCTTACTTCTTCAGGGGTGTCGTTGTCTCCCTGGTTCACTGGTCGTCTGTATTTGTCTCTGTCTCTATCGTCTTGCTCACGTCTGTTCTCGAGGAGCTCCGTGAGCAACGGGTTCGTGTGGGTCTCTACTCTGCCTAGAGTAGTCCCCACGTGATTCCTGATCAGTCTGTCAATGTAGTCCGGATGGATGTCTAAGTCTCGATATATAAACCTGTTTGGCATATATCGTGGTGCGTCTGTTGCCATTCTCAGGCAGACATTGAAGAAGTCCTGCATCCTCTGCCTGTAACTGTTCGCGCATTGCCCCCAAGCAGTAGACGCGTACATCATGATTGGCAGAAGGATTGTCCTGATGAGGCGTAGTTTCAACTCGAGTGCCATGTTGCTCCTACGCCCGATGAGTGGATACAGCTTATGCCTCGCGGCTTTCGCTATAGCCAATCTGTGGGAGACGTGCTTCTGAAACGTGAGTTTCTTGTCCAGGGTTACTCCTAGGTATACGGCTTCGTCTACCCATGGAATTCTCTCATCGTTCATAGTAACATGGCCCTCGGGTGTCCTACGTCGCCTCGTGAACAGTATGGCCTTGCTTTTGTCTGCATTGATTCCGATCTTCCAACGATTGAACCACGGTTCCAGCTTGTTTATCTGATGTTGCAGCTTCGATGTTACTCCTCTCTCATGGGATGACTCAGCAAAGATTGCCGTGTCATCTGCATAGAGAGCAAGTTTGGTCATGGGGTTGTCCGACATAGGCATGTCTGCAGTGTAGATCGAAAACAGGTGTGGCGACAGTACTGCTCCCTGTGGTACTCCTGCTTCTAGCTTCCTTCGTGAGAGAGAGCATTTCCGACTTTGCATCGGTAATGTCGACCTCTTAGGAAGGAGTTTATCAGCTTGACCATTGGTGTGGAGTATCCGGCATCAACCAGTTTCGCGATCAGCCCATCGTGCCAAACTCTATCGAAGGCCTTGGAGACGTCAAGGAAGACTGCTCCTGAAAGATGTCCTTTTCTCGTGCGGTTCCAGCTCTGGATGGTGGCGTCCACTATCCGGGTGACCTGGAGTTCTGTTGAGTGTTCCTGTTTGAAGCCGAATTGCTCATCTGGTAGGATGTTCAATTCTTCAGACATTGTCTCAAGTCGAGTCCTGATCACCCTTTCTGCGACCTTACTCATGGCAGGTGTTAGGCTGATGGGGCGGTGGTTTTGCGGGAACGTGTGGTTCTTGTTGGGCTTCGGAATCATGATGACCGTTGCTTCTTTCCAGCTGGAAGGAAAGTGTCTAAGTCTGAGTACAGCGTTTATGATGTTAGTCAGGGCTGCTAGTCCTTTCCTAGGTAAGGCTTTTAGTGCCCTGACTGGAATGTTGTCTGGGCCCGGTGCTTTCCTGGTCTTTGCGTGTCTAAGTATGTCCTTGATTTCCTCTGAAGATGTCGGCTCTAGAAGAATGACTGAGTCGTCAGTTCTTCTAAGCCGTCTGATCGTCTGGTCTACGTGCGTTTCCGTGTCCTCGACTTCATCGGTGTAATCGACCTCATTTTCACGGCACTGACGTTCGAAGGAGTCCGCAAAAGCTTCTGCCTTGTCCATCTCCGTGAAAACGATGCCCATCTTACCATGAAGGGGAGGGCACGGTTTCCTCCGACCGTGTCTGAGGACTTTCTGCATTCTCCATAAGGAGTTGTCTTCGGCGTCGAGTTCGTCCAAACGTTCAGACCACTGTCGCTCTCTGAGGAGCTTCAGCCCTTCTCTCAGCCGTCGAGACGCAAAGTTGAGCTGCCGCTTGTCATCGGGCGCCAGTGTTTTCTGATAACGTTTTTTCAGACGTCGTCTCAGCCTGACCATCTCCTTGACCTCAGGTGGGATCCCTCCTTGGAAATCAAAGTTTGTGACCTGTATGTCTTTAGAGCACCGTTCCATTGTTGTCAGTACTGCTTGTCTCAGTTCGGTCACCGCCTCCTCTAGCTGGTGTGTCGTGTCTATCCTGGGGATGTTTATATCGTTATGGACTACCCTTTGAAATCGTGACCAGTCCACTATCCGCTTTGTCGTATTAACGATTTCAGCTTCTTCCTCCCCTATTGTTAGTAGGATTGGATTGTGGTCTGATGATCCTTCGTCTAGTACAGAGATGTCCACCAAGGATGGAATACTCTGTATGAGGGCTATGTCCAAAATGTCTGGGTGTTGGTCTTCCCTCCCAGGATAGTGTGTGGGTTCGTATGTCGCTGTCACTGCTACGTTGTCGAAGTCTGGTGGTAGGTTGTCTGCTAGGTCTCTGCCTCGAGGGTTGGTGTTGCGGCAGTTCCAGTCTCTTGATTTCGCGTTGAAATCTCCAATAGCCACCGTTGGGTGATGGTCGGGAAAGAGTTTCTCCAAGTCCGTTTTCCTGAGGTTGGGGCCTGGAGGAATGTAGACTGAGGAAACTCTTAGGAGATTTATTCCGTCTACTTTAACTCTGATCGCTACCGATTCACCGAGTGATAGTTCCGGAAGTGCGTCCTCATTGTGTTCCAGGTCTGATTTCACCAGCAGGAGCGAGCCACCTGCTCGAGCTCGGGGTCCTGGCCTGTCATTCCTGTAACTTATAAAACCTGGAATATTAAATACTTTACCTTGGTTCAGCCTGGTCTCTTGTAGTGCCACCACGTCTACCGAGATTCTGGAGATAAGTTCCAGTAGTTCATCTTTTCGCTGAATTGCGCCATTTATGTTCCATGAACAAATCTGCAGGATCTTCGGTATTCGTGCTGGCATTACTGGCTCGACGGTTTCACTAAGGCGTTTATTACGGCCATGATTTTGTCGAGTACCTCTGGGGTAACCTGCGACAAGGTCTGCAACAGTTGCTCCTGCTTGCTTGTGCCCTGAGCACTAGAGGATTTGTTCGAAGGACCCCATTTTGGTGGTGCTGTTTTTGGCTGTGGTTGTGGACCAGTTCGAGGGTCTGGTCTCCGCCTTGGGGTTGTTGACTCCTGCCGTGGGGGTGGAGGCCCCTGCTTGGTAGGTTGTCTTGCCACCAACCTTGGTTTGGGGAATTTTGGGCATCCCCTGTAATTTGCTGTGTGGTTTCCACCACAGTTAGCGCATTTGGAGGGTTCTTCCCTTGCCTTCTTACACTCATGTGTAGCATGGCTACCGCCGCACTTGACACAACGTGCTGTGGAGTGGCAGCACTTCTGTGCATGTCCGAACCACTGGCAGTTATGACATTGAGACACTCTGCCTCTTTGGGGTCGCTGTCCTTCCACGGTAACTTTCAAGTCGACCACTTCGGTTAGTTTGAAGATGTCCCTGTATTCTCTCGGAACTTTTACCAGGAACAGTGGTAGGGGCGCTCTTGTCCTTCTCGATGTCATCCTATGACATTCTAGGACCTTGAAGTTTCTCTCGACGAGGTCCTGTTGGACGTCTGCCGCCGAGATTGCTTCTGGGATACCCCTGATGACCACATGCAGGGGTATGTTTTGTTTGAGTTGATAGGTGAAAAACTCCACCTTATCAGACTCAAAGAATCTGGTAGCGTTCCTCCAATCCGCTTCCGTGTTCGTATGGAGATAAATCCCATCTTGTCGTGATTGGGCTTTCGAGAATCCAATTCTCTTATCTCGTAGGGCTGTCGAAATCGACAGCCACTTGCTCTTCTCCCGGATTATTATCACGGGAGGTTTTTTGGGGTCCTTCGTTTCATCCTCAGTGCTGCAGGGCACAAACACTCCTGTGCTTGATGAGGACGATTCTGCTGTTGGCGTAACAGTAATCTTTGGGGTGTTCTCATCTGCTGTTGATGGTAGTGCAGTCGATGACTCGTTCGTGCGAACGGCCTTCTTAATGCGTCTGCCCACCACTCGGAATCCGTCCAAGTCTTCTTCGGGTTCGGAAGAGTCTACGTGTTGTCTCTTCTTTGCATTCGCTTTTTCGGTGCCTTCGGGGTCGGGTTGGGGGGTGATCTCCATCTCCACATCCGTGGGTTTTGGGGAGGTAGGGGCTACGTGCACTGGTGGCGTACTCTCATTTGTCTCCTTCTTTTCAGAAGAGGCAAGTTTCGTCAGAAGGATGCTTAACTGCTTTTCCATGGCAGTGAGCCTTTCTTCTGTCTTCTTCCTCTCGGTCTCGGCCTTGATTGCCCGATCCAGTGCATCGCGGAGTTGCTGCTTCAGCTGTCTCTTCGATTCTTCCTTCTTGTCCTCGTTGTCGTTGTTCGTCGTCGAAGATTTCCAAAAATTCTCTCTGTCGAGAGAGCTCGAGCTTCTTGACGATTCGTCGCCTGACTTCTTGGATTTGCCCATTTTTTACTTTGCTCCACGCTTTATTCAAAAACGAATTCTTTTAAAAACGAAGACGGCTCTGAAATGAGCCCCTGGCCGAAGCCAGAGCTGCGGTTTACAAGTAAAATGGAAAAACTCTCTCTGAATCACTGTGGTTTGGCAAGTGTTCCTGAAAAAGGGTTAATGATTAGTCATTACCACTTACCTTATCACAGCCCTTCAAATCTAGCCCTGGCTAGTTCAGGTATAACCCTTCCTTGCCGTAGCTATATCGCTTTGTCTCGCTTAATGAATTTGCACTCACTATCACAAAAGTAATTTAAACAGGTAACCTAGGGAGCTTCTGAAAATACGTCTGCTCTCTTCGACTACTGATCAAACTATGATTCAGTCGACCGTGGCGTCCCGCGAACATTTGTGCCGACTCGGTTCTCGAGGTAGGAAATTGCCGCTTGGAATTTCCAAATAAAACTGGCCTGAGATTTCCAACAAACAAATAAAAGACCTGCGAGAAAGAGCAGATTGTATCTCTAGAGAAAATCAATATATTTGAATTTTTTGCTTGCAGTATTTTAAAAATATCCTTTGGCAACTATCCCCCACAAAAAAACTCAAGAACTTTTTACCGTTACAGGGTGATTTCAATTCATACTCTTGCCATATTTCGAATTTCGAAATATTGATGCTATATGGTTTGGAAACACTTGTAGAATAAAAATTATCACAGCTTATTTTGTTGTCGTTTCATGTAATATCATCCCATGTCTCAATCATACAAGGCGTTTCACGAATGCTGTGGTATATCGTAATCAATTTCGCTTGAGTTTTCTTTCCCTCCTTGTATGTTTGAGTTGATAAATTGTATTCATTCCAGTTTTTGAAGATATGTCATTGTGGAAACTAGAGCATACAGGGTGCTAGTGTTTCCAAAACCAATGTTAACCACACGAAAATATCGGAAAACCACATTATTTTTAATCACTCTGTATTTTGGAATTATGACCGTTAGGTTTGTATTTTTTGTTCATTATTCTTTTCAAAATATTGTTATTTAGAAGCTGTAGAATTTTCAGCTTTTTTCTATGACTAGTTTTTGATGGATTCAGAAAACATTGTAAAGCTTGAAAAAATGTATACTTTTATAACCTCACGGAAATTGTTTTTTTTCTTGTTCTTGTACTTTTAGTTGAAACCGATATTGCCAGGTAGAATTTTTTGCAATAATGACAGTCTAACATTCGATCTTAGCATATACTAGGTGTTTTTCTAGAAGGATATTTGTATATTACTTTCGTGATATTGAAAATTATTGATGAATCTAATTACCTACCTTGTTTTTACCGTTCATGCTCCTAAACTATGTGGCCTATTTATATTTTATCGATTCGAAAAATTGAGATATTTTTCAAGAGAACAAGACTATATCAACTACACGAATTGATAGCGTAATACTGATGAGTCATTTCACATCATATATCTGATGATTATTGTTCACTCAGTCTGTGACAAAAATTAATACATTATATTTAATATTTAAACTCGTTTCCACACCACCCAAGAGGTAGAGTTTCCGGCGCGTTATTTCCCTTAGTGGTATCCCCTTTAGGCCTAGTCCACTCTGAAATATTTCATAACTTTGAATTAATTTCACGAAAACAAACAAATATCGAAGATATTGTCCTGAAACTCAAATCAATTCTGGACCGAGGTTCATAATTTCCAGTACTGCACTAGGTTTCAAATTATTCTATTGCCGTTTTCACATGAATCTTCATGTGAATTACAATTTTCTCACCCAAATGTTCTGCTGGGGTCTCTTCTTAAAGACAATAACCAAAAATCATGACTTTTTTGTCAAACTAAAATAATATTTAAGCTATTTTCTAACGCTACCTTGGTAAAACGGGAATCCGTTTTGAGCCCACAGTTTTTGTTTGAGAATTTTTTTATTTTTTTTACATTATTCAATGGTTTTGTGAAACTTCCGGAACTTCAGTGATTTTTTGTTATGACAATTTCTAAGAAAAAAAAATTAAATAACTTGATGAATTTGAAAAATTGAGAGGTTCCGGAATTCTCAAGGGACTACCAAGCCCATACAAAAAATATCTTTTCCATGAAATCAATGGTTTTTGCAAGAAACGGATTCTACGATCGGGAAATTTATATCTGGTTGGCGCTGTGATCGGGAACGGACAGGTGCTGTGTTGCCAATAATCATCGAGTTCATTATCTTCACCCTCATTCCTGATCAGTATGCCAACAAACCGTAGCTGAAAGGGATGAAGAAGAAATTTGACTTTGCAAATTCATGAATGATGAAAGAATAACCTGAAATTCTAAACACCGTCTCTGATCTCTCACAAGAGTGACAGATCTTAGTGACAAGTCTTCCTGTTGATGAAAAAGCACTGTTGCACGGTCATTATAATTAGAGTAGCGTAGGGTAATTTATTGTTTTAGATAAGTTTATTTCGCGCCTAAAATTCGGAGTGATTTAAATCTAAAAGGTTTTTTTCGGTTTTAAAAAGTCCTAATTGCGCTGTTAATTTCTCTCTTTCAAAAGACATGTGTTTTATTGCCTCATAACAAAAAACTCTGAATTGGAACACCAAATTATTTTCAAACTTGGCAACGATCTACTCAAACTACACTGATGACGAGCATGCGCACATCGTAAACGGGTCGCATACGGGGCATGAATCGATTTGAGTTTCGGTCCAGAATTGATTTGAGTTTCACGACAATATCTTTGATATTTGTGTGTTTTCGTGAAATTAATTCAAAGTTATTGTAGTATATTTAAACTCTAATTCACTTAAAAATAATTTATTTAACGAAATACAATCACTCTACTATTTATATTCGACTTTCACTTCACTTCACTGACTGCTCGTCTGTCTGCTGCGTCGTTATTTTTATATTCATTGTTGACTTCTCCGAATGCTCTGGAATTTTCCATCGCCCACAGTTTCGCCACATTGCCCCCTTCTTAGAGATAGTTCGTCCCGAAAAGTCATCCTTGGAGTGTGTCGATATTTGCAGGATTCCCCATATCTGCATCGTGAAGTTCGATGGAAATAACACTCCACAGTCTTCATGTTAGGTCGTGGAATAGGATTACACCAAACCAAAATCTGGATGCCGCTGAATCGGAATATCGTCTCCAACATACTTCATATAACTCTCCAATCCAGCCCATCAATACCACACGATAATTTTGGGATTGCCGAGTCCACCAGATTCTGGTCCACCATCGTGTCTCTCAGTTGGGTGAGGCTCCTCCAGACATCTTCATAGGACGGTTTATTTTGGGAATGCTTCTTGGTCACCAGGTAGTAGATGTTCCTCTGGCCCTTCTTCAGTTGTAGCTCACCTCCAATTTCTGGATTCTGTTTTTGTAGTGTTTGGAGTTGGCCAAATTTCTTGGAGAACACCACAGCGATGCCTCTGGACATTCGAATATCTTCTGCGACGCAGTGTGCTAGAGCGTAATCGACTGGCACTTTAAAAAGGTCCCGTGGCTCCTCTCGAGTTACCCCGTGTGACACTTTCTGTCCATTTGAGTATAAGGACATGAATTTCTGGAACGTCATCGCATCCTCTGGTGGTCTGAGGGTGCGGACTTGGTCATGATTTCCAGCGTAAGGGGCCAACCTGTTGAAATGAACGACCCTGGGTTTACCTCTCGGTGGCTTGTGGATTCGGTAAAGCAGGTCGTTTATCCTCTTGATGATCTTGTGCGGTCCTTCCCATGAATTCCGTAATTTCGGTGACAGGCCCCGGCGACGCATCGGGTTGTACAGCCAAACTAGGTCACCAACCTTAAATCCTCCAGCATCGGCATTGATGTCATAAGTCGCTTTCATTCGGTCGCTGGCACTCTGGATGTTCAAACGGACTCGTTCGTCCTTGTCCGGTATCGAAGATGTCTTGGTACTTCTTGACTAATTCTCTCAATCTGGGCTGGTTTAATGCCCTTGGAAGAGAGGGTAACCAGTTTTTCCAGTTCCGCTGTCAGGTTGTTGTCTTGACTAACAGTACTGTGTACACTGTGCAATCCCTCGTCCAATTTTCTCATCATGAAGCTTGGGCTCGAACATAACCACGCTTCCATTGCTCGCACCTCCATCCAAGCGAGCCTCCAGTATGATCTCAGCCCTCTCGGGTACACTTACATCTTCAGCCAGCAGAACACGAATCATCTCCTCACTTCTTCCATGTAGACCAGCTCTTCTCCGTTCACACGTAGGACGCCATCTTTGAAGTTCAATTCAAACCCTCTGGAATCCAATAATTGCGTCGTCCTCAATGTCCGCTACTAATGCCCGATGTTTCACTTTTGTGCTGCCTAGAATCAGTTCAATCGGTAGCTCACCAAGTACAGTGGCCGGCTCTCCTGTTGCTGTGCGTAGCTTCCAGGATGATGGTTCCATTCTCTCTGGTGTTTTAAAAAAGCAGGTCCAAGGATTGTCCTGGTCGCACCTATATCTAGCAGCATGGTGCAACGCTCGTTGTTGATGAAACCGTCTACGAAGGCTCCTCTGTTCTGTCGTTGGAGGACAGCGACATATGCGTTGTTCACCGGGCTTTCTGAGTAATGGCCGATGATTGCCCCTCCTCAACAACCTTCGTTGGTCTCGACCTCTTGAGGGTTGGACATTGACTACGCACGTGTCCAAGTTTCCTACAGTTCCGGCATCTCACTAGTCTTGTCTCAGGCAACATCTCCTTCACGACCTTTCTTATGGCAGCTTCCAGGTTAGTAGGCTCCTGTGGGTTTTCTTCAATAACTCGGACTTTACTATGGCTTCTGCAGGATTGCTTCGCCGCCTCAAATTCCAAAGCGCGTGCCAGTGCATCCACGAGATGTGTTGGACGAGCTAGTGTCAATGCTTGTCTGGTTTCCTGATCACGAAGTCCATCTAAGAAGGCCTGAACTGCTAGTCGCTCCATTACCTTTTCCGGTGTAGCTGGGTATGCAAGGCGAACCAAGCGAGCAATGTCGGCTTCAAATTCCTGTAGGGATTCTCTTGATTTCTGGCAGCGGTTTTTCAGCTGTGAGTGGTATACATGTTCTAGATGGGTCTGTCCATACCGTAATTCTAGATGTTTGATCAGCTGCTCGTAGTCCTCTTGTTCTTGGGCCGTGAGTGTTTGTAAGATATGTGTGGCTTCTCAACGCAACGCCAGTGTTAATGCTACAGCTCTTTCTCCTGCATTCCATCCATTCGCCTATGCTGCAGCTTCAAACTGTCGGCGGTAATTTGCCCATGGTGTTTTTTCATCAAACTGGGGTGGTTTCATGGAGAGTTTTCCTGTTTCCGGACTGATTTTCTCATCTTTCAAACCCTTTTGAACATCATCTAAGTTCAAACTCAGTTCCAGCACTGAATTTTCATTGACAGATTCTGTGGTGTGGGTAGTGTCAATTTGCTTTTTCAACTCACTGATTGTTTCTTTCATTTTGCTGATTTCTTCCTCGATTCCGCCTCTGATTTCATCACTGATTGTTTCCTTCAATTTTCCCATCTCTTCCTCAATTTCATCTTTGATTTTCTCCATCTCTGTCTCGACAGTTCCCATTCTTTCTTCTAATCGGCTAGCCACGCCACAAAGTTCTTCTTTCATGGAATTCGAATTTTCTAGCAGCTTTTCTTCCAAATTCCTCGAACTTTCTTGAAATTCTTCTTTCAGACTATTCGAATTTTCCAGAAGTCTTCCTTGAAGTTTTTCTTCCAAATTTCTCGAACTTTCTTGAAATTCTTCTTTCAGACCATTCGAATTTTCTAGAAGTTTTTCTTGAAGTTCTTCCTTGAGCATATTCGAATTTTCTAGCAGCATTCCTTCCAGATTTTTCGAGTTTTCTAGAAGTTTCTCTTGAATTTTGTCTTCCATTCCGTCGAGTTTACTCATTATGGAACTCATATCTATTCCAGAAACTTCGAATAGAAATGTTTCTGGGTCCTCGCCCTCCAGAACTAATCCATCGGCAAGTCTTGTTTGAAGCGCGGCCTTTTTACCACTTGTGTCAAGTTCCCTCTCCTCCAGTTCTTGCTTCAATTCTGCAACCTTCAATTCAACCAGGCGAACTTTCCTCGAACACATTTTGTCTTAGAATATATCTCACAGTCTATTTCACGGGTCACCAGTCTATTATTATTATTATTGTCTATATCTCACACAGTCTATTTCCCGGACACTAGTCTATTACTATTATTATTGTCTATTTCACACAGTCTATTCCACGGCCACCAGTCTATTATTATTATTATTGTCTATTTCACACGCGAAAATAATTGTCCGAAATACACAAACTTTCTACTTACACGAACACTCTGTATTTAAAAATCGCACTTCTAACACCAAATGTAGTACTCTAATTCACTTAAAAATAATTTATTTAACGAAATACAATCACTCTACTATTTATATTCGACTGTCACTTCACTGACTGCTCGTCTGTCTGCTGCGTCGTTCTTTTTATATTCATTGTTGACTTCTCCGAATGCTCTGGAATTTTCCATCGAATCGTCCGGATCCATCGAATCGTCCAGATTCTTCTCGGTGCATAGCGTATCGAAGGTAATATGCAGCCTGTGTGAGTGTTCAGGCCCGGCATCGCCCACAGCTTCGCCACATTATGAAATATTTCAGAGTAGGCCTAAAGGAGATACCACTAAGGGAAAAAAACGCGCCGGAAACTCTACCTCTTGGGTGGTGTGGAAACGAGTTTAAATATTAAATACAATGTATTGATTTTTGTCACGGACTGAGTGAACAATAATAATTAGATATATGATGTGAAATGACTCATCATTATTACGATATCAATTCGTGAAGTTGATATAGTCTTGTTCTCTTGAAAAATATCTCAATTTTTCGAAGCGGTAAAATATAAATAGGCCACATAGTTTAGGAGCTTGAACGGTAAAAACTAGGTAGGTAATTCATCAATAATTTTCAATATCACGAAAGTAATATTCAAATATCCTTCTAGAAAAACACCCAGTATGCTAAGATCGAATGTTAGACTGTCCTTATTGCAAAAAATTCTACCTGGCAATATCGGTTTCAACTCAAAGTACAAGTACAAGAAAAAAATCAATTTCCGTGAGGTTATAAAAGTATACATTTTTTCAAGCTTTACAATGTTTTCTGAATCCATCAAAAACTATAGTCATAGAAAAAAGCTGAAAATTCTACAGCTTCTAAATAACAATATTTTGAATAGAATAATGAACAAAAAATACAAACCTAACGGTCATAATTCCAAAATACAGAGTGATGAAAAATAATGTGGTTTTCCGATATTTTCGTGTGGTTAACATTGGTTTTGGAAACACTAGCACCCTGTATGCTCTAGTTTCCACAATGACATATCTTCAAAAACTGGAATGAATACAATTTATCAACTCAAACATACAAGGAGGGAAAAAAAACTCAAGCGAAATTGATTACGGTATACCACAGCATTCGTGAAACACCTTTTATGATTGACACATGGGATGATATTACATGAAGCGACAACAAAATAAGCTGTGATAATTTTGATTCTACAAGTGTTTCCAAACCATATAGCATCAATATTTCGAAATTCGAAAAATCGCATGAGTATGAATTGAAATCACCCTGTAACGGTAAATAGTTCTTGAGTTTTTTTTTTGTGGGGGATAGTTGCCAAAGGATATTTTTAAAATACTGCAAGCAAAAAATTCAAATATATTGATTTTCTCTAGAGATACAAGATGGGGAAAAGTCGTCATTTCCTAACTTTAACATCCTGTATTTCGAAAGCTAGTCATAGGATCGAGTTGGGCCCAGACCTATTTCATAGGGAGATTGGCTCCTCCAAAATACCAAAAATTTGGAACATTTGACAGAACGCCATTTTATATAGCAAAAAGTGGAGGGTCCTTTGACCTACTGAATATTTGAACAAACTCAGACTGTCGAGCTAATTCGATAGGAAAACGTAAAAAAGATTGTAAAATTACATTGTTTATTTATCAAAGATCATTATTTCACCTTCGAATATCAAATACAAACACTATTGCCGACACCCGCCAGCTATATATGATAAATGTTGAAGGATTTAGTTTATGAATTTTTGACCAATAACAAGGGAGATAAAGAGATTTTAGTAGAGCGTCGGGGTAAATCTTGTGAAATACCGAGTCGTTCGCGCGGAAATCTGAAAATATCAATTATAGCTCATTATCTCTCATAGGGCTGGTATTATAAAACTATTTTGACAGACAACTAGAAGTTAACTTGAGGAATGACGTCACATCTTACAGTTAACTTCAAAATGTAGGAGTTAACTTTATTGGTAGGAAGGGGCATCAGTTATAAAGTTAACTTTCTAGAAAATCGTGGTTTTCGACAGGTCTTCTATCAACAATTTAGCATAAAACCTCAATTTGAATGTTTTTTTTCCGAAATGTTAGCAAACAATATCCTGGTTATTTTCGAGGAACTTTTAAGCGACGATGAAAGAGATGCTGTGATTATTATTGAAGGCCCTCGGCGTCGAAGGATATTTAGAAATCGGTTAAACCATTTTATCTTGTGGAACGAAATAGAATTTGAAAACAAATGAAAACGGATTTAGATCATCAAGTCTGTATAATATGCTTGTTAATGGGGCAAATTTGCAAAGACCAACTAATGAGTCAAGATTTCTAGTTCTAATTATAGGTATTTTCAATTTTAGAAATCATATTCTATCGCCAGTAATTCAAGTGTTAGTTATACTCAGATTGTTGTAGATTTTGGAGGATTCTCAAATCTATTGTTGGCAGTTTTATAATTCATAATGGTGGATTTATAAACTCAACTAAACTAAGAATTAAATTAACAACTTAGAACTAAGAAAGATGAATACACAGAAACCCTATCAGTGATTTATATACTTTCAACTGTCAATTAAATTAAGAATTAGCAACTAAGAAGATGGTTATCTTTTATCTTTTCAACTAAGAATTAATTATCTTAGTTGAAAATGGAAGCAGGCATGCGCAAAATCGGCGAATTGATGTTTTAATATAAATTTGTTTATATTTTGCAGTGATTTGTTTACATAATTTCTTGCAACAACAAAACAATGGATCATGAAGAAATGTTGACCATGATGGCTTTTCTTATAGCTTTAACCATCTTCCCCACATGACATAATTCTTAATTTCTTAGTTGACGTTTATAAACACCTTCTTAGTTGCTAATTGTTCAGTCCTAATTGATAATTTTAAATTCTTAGTTTAGTTGAGTTTATAAATCCACCATTAGAAACTTAGAAATGTCACAAGAGAAATTGCGAACAATTCTAGGTTACATATTTGCCTTCTTCTTTTTATTTCAGAAATGAGTCTTTTATAAAACTGCCACTTCAGAACTGGTACCCAATTTTTGAAATGCCGGAATTAATTCTCAAGATTCTCAAGAGAAATATGACGTCATTTTATAGGTACCTACCTACCTATTGCTCGAAATTGAGAGAAAATGACGTCATATTTCTCTAGAGAATCAATTCCGACAATTCAAAAATTGGGCCCCTGAAGTTAACTTGACAGTTAAAATTAAAGTTAACTTCGAGAGATGTTTATAATACCGGCCCTAAAGTCTAACTATTGACAGTTGTTTACCAGTAAACAATGAAAACCGAATAGAATGCGTGCCCTCCAGCAAATGTCAGTGACGTCAGTCTGGAATGGTCTATGATATATGTCACACCCTACCGAGGTAACGGAGGGTTAACGGATACTCATTGAAAAAACTGAAAAACCCAAAACGAATTATCAAACTTGTCAATAATTATGCCATTCAGTTTTACAGGAAAACAATCTATAGCTACCACATATTATGTTGCCTAATCAATTAACCTGGCTGTGTAAGCCCAGAATTACGAAGATCCCTAATTTTGTAGCCAATTGTAAAGCCGATTTTCACAATTTTTGTGATAGTAATTCATTGGGAAAGATAGATTAGAGTTATTAAAAGCCATTTGAATGGGAATCAGTTAGTTATAGAAGGTATTTTTTCTGAAGTCGTTCAAGAATGCCCACTTTCTCGGAGCAACTTCAGGCCTCAAAATACGCTAATCTAGTATTTTAGTCCGTTGCTAAGCAACAAACTTTCCCGGGCCTAAACGGTACGGGAATAGTAATTTACGTAACAAGTCCGGAAAATACTGTTTTTTTGGACGAGTAGACCAAATTCTAGGACGAGCGTTAGCGAGTCCAGGAAGTCTACGAGTCCAAAAAAACTGTTTTCGGACGTGTTGCGTACAATATTTTTTCGGCAATCATGTAGAATAACAAATCAATGAGACGCATTTAGTCTAAGAGACGAAGAGAGGTCGACTTTCACCCATCTGTTAACCGGATGAAACGATTCCAAATTTGAATATTTCGAACATTTCAGTTCTTATTTGTATTATACAGGGTGTCCGGTAAACCTTGTACAATATTGAAACTGGTGTTATGACTGTTCAGAATATCGGAATTTCACCTCGGTAAAAATATCACCGTTTTCGAGATAATGGGCATTTTAAGAATTTCTGGAAAATCGCTACCTCACCTTAGATTTTTGAGTGTCATGTATACAAATTTAGACAAATTCAAATATGATAAATAAAGAGGAAATAAAATCTTCCAATTTACACAAAAAATATATACTTGTAACGTGCTTACAATTGTTTCGACACACGGTGTCATCATCTGAGCGAGTTATCAACTAAAGAAACGTCCAAATCACCTTCTTAAATATTAAAATAACATGCATGAAATTTCACTAATGACAATTGCAGGTATGAAATTTCCTAATGACATATAGCTTGGATTAGGGAGCATTTGAGTAGTTACTAGTGAGATAATTAATTATAGGTGAATTGTACAGGTCAATTTGGTCATTGAGAACTAGGTTTCTATTGTTACGTAAATGTTTCTTGATTTCTATGGATTCTAATATGTTTAATTTTTGACCTTTAGGTTGAATATGCAAAATTTCAGGATTTTGTGTGAAGTTATGGTTATTGTCAATAAGGTGGTTGGCATAGTTTGAGTCCTGTTTATTTAATCTGTAACTTCTCAAATGCTCACCGAATCTTTGATTAAAACTACGGCCTGTCTGGCCTATATATAATGCATTGCAATCCTCACACTCAAGTTTGTGAACCCCCGACTTCTTGAATTTATCCCGTACAGACTTTGCGTTGTTAATAAAAGAATATAAGGTATTGTTGGTTTTGAATGCAACATTTATATTCCGTTTCTGAAGGAAACGGGATATTTTGTTCGTATGCTGTCCAAGATA
The DNA here is from genome assembly GCA_944452925.2 of Chrysolina oricalcia. Lineage (NCBI taxonomy): Eukaryota > Metazoa > Arthropoda > Insecta > Coleoptera > Chrysomelidae > Chrysolina > Chrysolina oricalcia. The sequence continues at coordinate 17,200,332 of OX101816.2, forward strand.
TGTTAGACATGCAAAACGTTGATCGGTTTTTACTTTGATATGCGGGTATATTAAATTTAGAGTTTTCTTGTTTTGTTTTTGTTTAAGCAGTCTATCTATAATTGATGTTTCATATCCATTATTTACGGCGATTTGTTTAATTCTGTTTGACTCACACTTGAAATCTAAATCGCTTTGAGGTATATTTACCAGTCTATGTATCATAGAATCAAACTATAATTATTTTTGAAGGAAGGGGTTTTCATTGAATTAGGCGTGGTTTTATTCTAGGCTTCCATCAACTTTTATACTTACGCCCAAAAATTATTTTATTTCGATTTTATCAAGATAAAATGTAAAAATGATTATTAATATTAGAGAATGGACTGCTTGGTAGCATTAAATAGAATGTCAATAAAATTAACTTTTCATGTAATTAAGCCTAATAAAATTATCGAAATGAAATGTCGATTATCCGACATGGCACCGATTAAAACGAATTCTTATGAAAAATGTCACAATTGTCCAACATACAGATTCCAACCAAGATTCAGAGACCGACAGATATACAGGGTGTAACCAAATAAGTGCAAAATTTTTTAGGAGGTGAATTCTTGTCGAAAATTAAAAACTTTTTTAACTCCTGTGTTGTGTCCGTAAAAGCAATAGTTTCCTGATGAAAAAATAAAATACAGTATTGTGCATGAACGGATCTTCTGTAAATAGAATTGAAAAAATCTAGAAGGTGGCTGTCACATTTTGTTTGAACAACTTTTGACTTTTTTTTTATTATTCTGCTTGTTTCATTCAGTGGTATTTATTCCTTTGTCATGCCGTACACACGTTATACTCCCCGAGAATATGCGCATATGCACTTCATTTATGGTGAATGTGGAGGTAGTGCTACTGCTGCAGCAGCGATGCAGAATGATATCCGATTGCACAATGCCGCTCAGAGAATCGCTGATTTGGGGCTATAAAAACGTTGAATTAGTATTTACTTCTTTACATCTCATCGAATGTTTCCTAGCAGTTGATTCGTTATTACTCATAATTATTTAATCATTTCATCTTGAAACAATAAAAATAAAAGACATTACTGACAAAGTTTACTGGAGTTGATTTTAGCTCAGAATAACATCACACTCTAATATACTCAAAATTCTACTCCTACCAAAAATAATTATCGTATGTTTTATACCATGGTAGAGTCTGGACAAAATGGGCATTCTTTTGTAATGAATATCCACTTCCACTTAGTTGTTTTTTTCAAACAATAATGTTAAACTGTCGTTAAAAAAAATTGGTAAAACTCAAATCTGGCATTTTACCCTCATTTCTTGAAAAATTGTATAGTTTTCTGAAAAACTGTTTTGTATGTCTGAAAGCATCACTCATCAGAAATCTTCAGCAGCAAAGATATCTGAATTGGTCTCAATTTGTAGACATTTGTGAGTGCCATATGGCACTCAAAAATCCAAGGTGAGGTAGTGATTTTCCAGAATTTGAAAAAATGCTCATTATCTCGAAAACGGTGAGATTTTTACTGAGATAAAATTCCGATATTCTGAACAGTCATGACCTGGTCTATCACCAGTTTCAATATTGTACAAGGTTTACCGGACACCCTGTATATTGAAATTCGAAGAGAAGATAGGTACCAACAGAAACATTCCAATTCTTATTTATATTAATATTTGTATTAAAGTTCGAGCACTTCCCGATCTAGTCCGGGAAGTACGTACTTCCCGGACTAGGCCGGGAAGTGCTACTTTCCCAAAGAAAAATTATCCGGGAAGTGAACACTTCCAGGATGGTTGCCGAAAAAGTACTTTCCCGTATCGAAAACGATACGGGAAATTTTTTGCCGGCTTGTTTACATTTTAGACAGTTATTGAATTCACGCAAACAATATGTAGAATTCCTTAGTTTTTGATAATGCTGATTGCGATTTCAGAAAAAATAGTATGTGAACCTCGTAGTAAAAGCACATTCCCAGACTTCAATGCTTGTTGGCCTCGGCTTAACGCCTCGGCCAACAATTTACATTGTCGTCCGGGAATGTATTGCTTTTACTACTAGATACACAATATACTATTGCCAAAAGAGTGCATTGCAACAAAAACCTTACGTTTTTGCACAAAATTTACTATTGAATGAATTCTATATGGCATATAAAGTAATAATTGACAGTTTTAATGGTTTTGCCTATCAAACGGAGTTTTTAAATCAATTCCTGATAAGTATACGAAATTTGTAATCAATTCAAAAAATTTACAAAATCGATTGTTGCAGAATTTCACGAAAATCTCAAATTTTTCTCATATTCACATTGTTAAATGAGCTCCAACAAAGATATCCATAAAAAATTACATCCAAATGTTTTCCAAGAAGTATAACTTTTGAGATTTTGATAATTTTGAAAAATGCTTTTTGTCAGGAAACTGAAAATCACTCAGTATACCTGATAGGTGCTAAGTAGGTCTCAAGATTTTTCCATTTGTTACTTTCTGAATGTCGCTGTATTAATATTTGTTTTGGTTGATTCAACAAAGGCATTAGGTAAGAATTATAAAAATGGTACACCAAGACACTCAGGTAACCCATATTTGCTGAACTGAATGTGCGCCCTCTAGCCGGCCAGTAAATACTAACTGAAATTTGCTTTAATATCCATCAGATAAAGTCAAACTTCCTAGTAATTTTCATATATACAGTGTGTCTCACTTTGAGCAGACACAACTGTTGTGTGGACCTAACAGAACAACAACCACATTTTTCATTGAGAATAAAATAATTTGAAAAATTTTTGTTTTCATATTATAGTACTCAGGAATACCTACCTTTATGTTGATAAAACATTCATATATCCATTTTCCACGGTGTCATTTGTAGCTGGCAATGGCATTTGTGGCTGGCATCTCTCTTTCATCAGTAATATTTGCTTATTTTCTAAAATTTCTTCACTTTTTACAAAATTCACAAAAATATTTAATTAATACTGTGAAAAATAACCAAACATTACTTTTCCATGGCAAACTGACCACTTGAATAGTGAAAAAATAGGAAAAAAATTATTAAAGACCTTTTATTGAAAGATTAACCTCAACTCCTGGTTTTGGAATGACCCAGAATCCCAGAACTCACTGCTGAATCATTGAAATATACAGGGTGTCATACGTAGCTGGCAATATTATCAACTCATATTCATCCATAATGCTCGGTTGATTTTGAAATTTATTTTTTTGTCACAAAGTGCCCAAAAATTATCCATTCTTACTGTAGAAAGTAACCAAGAATCACTTTTTCATGGATAACTATGACCAACTGAAAATTGGGAAAACATATGAAGGGTCCAGTGGAAAAATGATGAGGTTCCACTTTTCAAAATGTTGAGAAAAGCGAAATCTAATGTGGGAGTTTTTCCACTGTGCTGCCCACTTTCGACCGCAGTTTTTTATGGAATCGTATTGGTTGTATCCTGTAAGGTTTGGTATGCTGATACTTCATGCTACAAGCTAACAGATGCTGCTAAAATGTCGATTTCGGAAAAAAATGGAACCTCATCGTTTTCCACTGGACCCTTCATTTGGATTCTTTCATCACTGAAGTAACATCAAATTATGGATCAGAATACTCTGAAACCCCCACATCTCAATTCCTGAGAAACATATAGGGTGTGTCATCTGTATATAGCAACAGTTCAACGCCTAAAATGACATATTTCGAAAATTATTGTACTGGGTAAGATCTAAGAGAGTATTCTGAACCCATTTCTGATGTAAATTCAGTGATAACATTTCCCCCAATTTTTCACTTCTTAGCTGATCATTGTTAGCCATGGAAAAGAGATGCTTGTTTACATTCTGCAGTATTAATGGAATATTTCTGGGCTCTTTGTCACAACAAAAGACATTTTCGAAATATCCTGAGCATTGTGGATGAATAAGAGTTGGTGATATTTTCAGCTACATATGACACCCTGTATATTTCAAAGATTCAGCATTGAGTTCTGGGGTTCTGGGACATTCCAAAACCAGGAGTTGCGGTTAATTTGTCAATAAAAGATCCTACATCTATTTTTCCCAATATTTCACTTTTCAAGAGGTCAGTTTGCCATGGTAAAGTAGTATTTGGTTATTTTTCGCAGTATTAATTGCATATTTTTGTCAATTTTGTGAAAAGTGAAGAAATTTTGAAAATTAAGCAAATATCACCGATGAAAAAGAGTTAATCATATTGCCAGCTACAAATGACACCCTGTATAATCAATTGATTCAAGCATTGAGATCTGGGAGTTTGAGGGTATTCTGATAAAGAATTTGATGTTAATTTTGTGATAAAAAATTCCTAATGTTTTTCCCACTTTTTCACTTGGTCATAGTTAGCTGTGGAAAATGGATATACGAATGTTTCATCAACATAAAGGTAGTATTCCTGAGTACTATAATTTGAAGAAAAAAAATATTACTCAAATTATTTTATTCTCAATGAAATATGAGGGTGTGGCTGGTCAAAGTGGGACGGACACACTATATCAACCCAGAAATCATCACTCTATTCTAACAATAATAATCATGGAATAACATCAAAAGGACTAATCTCAACTGGTTTAAAAGTTTATATTATATTGAATTTACTATCTAGGTACACCTTTATACATATAATGAAGTTTATTTAACAGAAAGCTATCTCAATTTCATTGATCTATTCATCTTCTTCTTCCTGTAACAAATGATCCAATTTCAATTCTTTCAGATTCACATTTTTTACTTTGCGATTTTTCCTTTCTTTTCTTTCCTTCTGGCCCACTACATACTCAGGCATCACAACTTTGGACTCCCTAAATGAAATTCCTGACTCAACAGAACTATTTGGTTTAGGTAATGATGTATGTTTACGAAAAATAATTTTGTCTGGAAATTCTGTCAATTTCTCATCACATTCCATTTCTGTGCTTTTTCGTTTCTTCAAATCGTTCAAAAATGATAGTGCGGCTTTGGTATTACTTTCATCAGAAATATCACTAACGTCATCCAAAGAATACTTTTTCCATTTGTGAGGATTTTTTTTAAAGTCTGGAGTAGTCCTTATGTAGTTCTTCGGGATTGGATTTTGAGGTTTTTTGAATATACTTTCCTTGCCTCTGAAGTGTTTAGTGAAAGATCTATGGTTCCTTCTGTTATTATCGACATCCATTCTTTCATCAACTTCCATCTGTTCATTATACAGGGTTGAATCATTTTTTCTATCTTTTTCAAGAACAGTTAGCACATCAAAAACATTCTTTTGTCGAAGGGTGAAATCAGCGTTTGCTGATTTCAGCGTGAAACTACTACTTCTAAATGTCATTTTTAAACCAACCTATAGATTATTATTTCAACAGAAATAATGTTCCTGAACAAGCAATCCACAAGACATGAAAAAACTGAAGGTACGATTCAGACTGAAAGCTTCAGCCTTCAGCCCAGTTTAATCACTATGATTGTATCTTAGAATGTATTCATGAAAGTAAATTATACCACAGAGTTTTCTAATCTGTGATTATACTGTGATAATGTGGTTCAAGTAATAAACAATAATAATCATTATTCTCAAACACTGAAAGTGAGAAATGTCACAAATTTGTTATCGGTGATCACGGTGATCACAGATCACAATGATTACAGAACTCTGTCACAATCTTTTTTGAGGTCTGTGGTCAAAGCATAAGCACAGAATATTGAACTACATTCAATATTCTGTGGCATAAGTAACAATCTGTGACAAAACTATTTTGACAGACAACTAGAAGTTAACTTGAGGAATGACGTCACATCTTACAGTTAACTTCAAAATGTAGGAGTTAACTTTATTGGTAGGAAGAGGTATCAGTTAAAGTTAACTTTCTAGAAAATGGTGGTTTTCGACAGGTCTTCTATCAATAATTTAGCATAAAATCTCAACTTTAATGTTTTTTTTCCGCAATAATGTTAGTAAACATAATATCCTGATTATTTTCGAGGACGATGAAGGAGATGCTGTTATTATTATTGAAGGCCCTCGGCGTCGAAGGATATTTAGAAATCGGTTAAACCATTTCATCTTGTGGAACGAAATAGAATTTGAAAACAAATGAAAACGGATTTAGATCATCCAGAAAGTCTGTATATGCTTGTTAATGGGGCTCATAGTCACAGATAAGAATATGTTTTCTAATCTGTGACATAGTGGGGCAAATTTGCAAAGATCAACTAATAGTCAACATTTCTAGTTCTAATTACTGTGGAATTATAGGTATTTTCAATTTTAGAAATAATCTTCTATCGCCAGTAATTCAAGTGTTAATTACACTCAGATTTCATCCAACGTGTTCATTCTTGGTAGTTGGAGATTTTGGAGGATTTGTTGGTAGTTTTATTATTCATTAGAAAATTAGAAATGTCACAAGAGAAATTGCGAAAAATTCTGGGTTAAATATTTGCCTTCTTCTTCTTTTTATTTCAGAAATAAGACTTTTATAAAACTGCTATTTTAGAACTGAAGTTAACTTGACTGTTAAAATTAAAGTTAACTTCGAGAGATGTTTATAATACCGGCCCTAAACTAACAAGAGCACAGACCATATATATGGTCTGTGAACAGGAGGGTTTAGGCTGAGTCAAGTCTCCGGTCTGACCAATATGATCAGACCAGCGCGGTCATTTGGTTGACTTGACGACCTAATAGACGAGGAAAGTGTTTCGTCACAAATGTCATTCTTGTCAAAAATTGATTCCAAACAAAGAATTTTAGGTGACATTCTTTGGTGATGATTTGTTGCTTTGCTTATTAGTTTGTGTTTGGATTTTGTTTTCTCAGGCAAAAGAAGTTGAAAAACAACGGAAACAATTTCGGACAGCCTGATTTAAATTCGACGTAGGTTTGTTTGGAATCAGTTTTTGACAAGAATGACATTTGTGACGTCATCACTTTCCTCGTCTATTAGAACTGTTTGTATGTGACCAATATTTTCAATAATCTGATAGGTCCGACTCATCGTCATACTTCATACTGAACGCGCGTGCCTTGTCCGACCGGTGACTTGACAGCCTTAATAAGCTCTAGTCAATCAGAATCTGGTAGCATCACGCGTCATAAGTGACGTACTTGGACACGAGTACAGAGTCGATTGAACTCGAACCAAGCAACAAAACTGTCAGTAGTAACCAAGGAGACTAAAAACAAGGAGGGTTTAATAAGCTCTAGCCAATCAGAAACTTGTAGCATCAACGTGTCATAGTGACGTACTCAGGTATGAGTACAGAGTCGAACCAAGCAACAAAACTGTCAGCAGTAACTCTGATATATCAAGAGCTAGTCCGTCACTGTCTATAGAGAACGGCGGCCATGACATGTATAACTACGTCACATTTCGTCACAAATGTTCTTTCATCTCTTTCTACTAGTATCCCCATTGTCTTATGGGAATCAAACACTCCTTGTTTTTAATTTAGTCTCCTTGAGTAGTAACTCTCATATACCAAGAGCTAGTCCGTCAGGGTCTATAGAGAACGGTGGCCATGACATGTCCAACTACGTCACATTTCATCACAAATGTTCTTTCGTCTCTTTCTATTAGTGTCCCCATTGTCTTATGGGATTAGACTCTCCTGTTAAATAATGTTTAGTCTCCTTGGTCTGTGGTCAAAAAACAAGGATAGTCATAAGATATATAAGTATGAGTTCTGTGACTAGCTCTTGGTATATGAGAGTTACTGCTGACAGTTTTGTTGCTTGGTTCGAGTTCGACTCGTACCAATACCACCTAGTTTGTTTAGGTGGTATTGCTCGTACCCATATCCAAGTACGTCACTATGACGCGTTGATGCTACAAGTTTCTGATTGGCTAGAGCTTATTAAACCCTCCTTGTTAAATTTTAGTCTCCTTGAACAATGCTGAGTTTGTGCAGTAGGGAAGTTCCGCTCAAGTTGCCAATCTTAAAAATTCGTCAAAATTATCTGTCGCTCCAATGTCAATAGAGGACTTCGGATAAGGATTCAGTGATGCCACCACACAACTTTTGGCTTTAAAACTACTGGCACGTTTTTCGGCATTTTTTCTTCATGTCAGGGTTCCTGGCACCCTCAGGATCCCCGTAATATGATTGAAATTGTTCAAAACGACGGAAATATTGAGATTTTCCATAAAATACAAAACACTAGGGACTTTAATTTTGTTTAGGGATTTTTCTTTCAAAATGGCGCTAAATTCAAAAAAAGAGCTAGAGTTTTGTTATTGAAAGAGGAATTGTGTAGTCTAGGAAGTGCCGGATAAAGCCACCGTGGGGTCCGTAGCAAATGTGAAAAAGAGGCCCTTGATTTGCATTAACTATTAAAGTATAGAATATAAAATAAAACAGCACATTTACAAAAAGACTTTCCGTGATTTAATATGAGCAAATTTGGAGATAACACTCGTCAAATCAATATTTCTAAGTTAATCACTTTCTTTCTATGTTCATTATATTGAGGTCGTTTGATGTTCTTGTCCCACTGTGCTCCTTAACACATTTTTAAAACGCTTTAACGTTGAAAAAGAACGTTCTCCGCTGTAGTTGGTGATTATCAAAATCAAGTGAATGCGAAACACTATTCCAACATTTGGGAAACACGATTCCAATGAATTTTATGTCAGGAGTTTATAAACTTGAAGTTCCTGAGCCTCGTGCTTTTTCTTTCTGCTGTCAATATCAGCAGCCACATTTGTTTCAGCAGTTTCGCAAACTGCACCAGTTCATTGCCCAAACTGTCTTCCACATCGTCTAGGAAATAATTGACAATAGTTCTTTTTAAGATCTTTTCTGCCGAAGTATTCCAAATACACTAGTCACTTGATGGTAAGCTTCCATGCATTTAGCTAATGCAGACAATTACAACAATAAAAACATTAATTTCAATACGTTGTCCGGGTGTTTAATGTTCTACAACTTCTTCGAGTAGCCTTGTAATGATTTATAAAGAGCGTACCTATCTCGTGTTAAGATCTTGATCGGACGACTGCAACGAAGCGTTAGTCGCTTGTAAGTGTTCTAGAATTTCATTCAATGCTGTATTAGTTATTTTTATCCCATTTATAACTTTATTCATTTTCTGTAGGTGGTATAAAAACATATCTTACTTGATAGTTTTTTTTTACTTTGCGCACAGGCGCGAGGCCCCCCAGGCGCGGAGCCCGTAGCATTTGCTTACTGGCTAATTTGCTAACTGGTACTTGGTAGCATGCTAGCTGGCAAATGCGGCAGTGAGTGTAGGGTTATTTCTTTGTGAGTGCACATTCGTTCCATGAAAAAGTTCAAAAGTAGAAATGATATTCAACCATTTTAACTGTTATGATTAAAATGTAACACATATCCACAAAACTGAAACAAAATACAAATTCTGTGATGTAACCTCAAAGTATTCAGGCCAAGAGCATTTTAATCAGAAAGGTTAAAAAGGTTTGTTTATCCGTGAAAGTTACCACTTAGAATATTTTCTAGATCGATCAAGTATTTGGCAACTAGGAAACGTGAAATACGGATTTTTTTTTAAATTCAGGAAAATGATATATTTTGAAATTAGCGCCATTTTGTGAAAAAAATCCCTAAAAAAATTAAAGTCCCTAGGGTTTTGTATTTTATGGAAAATCTCAATATTCCCGTCGTTATGAACAATTTCAATCATATTACGGGGTTCCTGAGGCTGCCAGGAACCCTGACATGAAGAAAACTTGCCGAAAAACGTGCCAGTAGTTTCAAAGCTAAAAGTTGTGTGGTGGCATGACTGAATCCTTATCCGAAGTCCTCTATTAGTTTCATTAGAGGTAGCGTGGATAATAAAAAAAATTGATGTTCTGGATCATTTACAGTCTGATTTATTTCAATTCACGAAGCCTATATCGTTCGTTATATCATTGTTTATATAGAAGTAAGATAGTTATCCAACCTTATGGGATTTATATTGGATTCAAATTAATGCGACATGTAGATGGTGACAGTGAAGAAACCTGCATTAAAATGACGTCAAATATTCATGTTTGTAACTAATCACGCCAGATGACACTCGCGTTTGTGTCCAATAGTCCATTACCTTTTCCACGGGCATTGACTAACTATCTTACGTCTATTTAAATAATGGTCTTATTTATATCAAATAATCAATTACCATGAGGTAATCTAACTATCTTCTATTTAAAAATGGTTATATTATCACGGAGTAGGTAACTATCCTTATTCTGTGATAGGTATTCAGTCCGATATTGATGTGTTTGCTCGAAGAATTTTGGCAGATGAGTACGATTAATTTATGAACGAGAGGTTAAGTCCATTATCATTAAATCATCTTCTACAAATAGTGTTCAATGTCCTTGTCATTCGGGTTATCTGAAAAACGTGTGTCTGTTGAGAAATCATAATTCACCTTAAGCAGAACTCAAATTTATTTCAATAAATAAACATATGAAGGTCATATTAATCGCTAATTCATGTTTTTGAAGTGCTGTTTAATTTGACTTAATGTGGAAATTTAGAAGAGTGAGAGCTGGGAATCGCGGTGGCCAAGCGTCTTATCCACCGCGATCTTCAAAGTTTGTAGTCAGTTATCTGCTCACGTCTTGTCCACAGTGAGGGGAAGCACCGTCCAACTGATACCAACAACTTCGATATACATGAAGCGGCAAATTGCCAGAAAGTTCCCAACTGTTGTTCTCATATTATTCAAATATTTTCCATGTAAGTAATTTTCTCAAGGAAATTTGGAACTTCATAAGTCCATGTTGAAATCCATTCACAGGAAATTAACACGTTTTGAAGGATCACCTCTTGGCGCCTCAACATTTCCAAACAGCTTAATTCCGTTCGATTCTTCTGATTTTTTTTCATTCATTGAATTTCTTGCGTGTTCTTGAAATCATGTTTTTGCACTAACAGTGAATATAAAACAGGTTCGAAATATCTGCATTTCAATAATATGCATTATAATCCATCATTTTCAATTCCCAGTAGGTATAACGAATCGAAATACGTAATATTTTCCAATCTGTGGTATGCCGTGACCAGAAAAGAGCAAAACAATCTGTTAGTTTGACAAACAGTGAATTCAATTGAGTTTCTGTCAGAAAGAAGGGTAAAGTAGCTATTTATGATACAAGTTCGTGAAGTAGGACTTTTTTGTATGAGCGTGTTTGTTGAATGAGGCGCTGCCGAGTTCAACAAACACGCGAGTACAAAAAAGCCCTTTACGTACGAAAGTGTTTCATACAAAGTTTTTTCTTCGACAGTTATTATATTGCCAAATTGTAGCAATTATATCATTAATTTGAATGTATAATGATATGAATTGTCGTCGTATTATCAGATAAATACTTCCGAGTTATATTTGACGCAAAATACTGTATTTTTCAAAAATGCATAAATGTATATGAATAGTGTATAAAAAATTACTTTACGTACAGTTGATAATTTTACGCACAGGTGATTTTTTACGCACTTGTGCGAGAAAGTATTACTTCACGCAATGTCAGCAGTGCGTAAAAGCTTGGTTTATGCACTGTCGTAGAAAAAATTATTTATCTTCCAGGTCTCCAAAAAAGCTATTGAATTTGAAATTTATCACATTGATCATGAAGAATAAACAATTTCATCAAATTTTCTGTTCCGTCTTCACCTCACGTTATTGTAAATATATATATACACTGCTTTGAATTCATCATTATTATATATGTATCAGCTGCTATGAGTAACGGAACGAAGGTAGAGTTTTGACTTTCGAATTCTTGATAAATATCTTCTAAATGAGTAAAACGAGCTTTGAAGAGTGAATGAAGGTCAGGAGCAGTTTTTGCAGCAGCGGCCATTGCTGCCAAAATCCGATCAATATGCTTATTTGTTGCATTTCTTTGCATGCCGCCGCCATGCCAGAGATATCATTGAATTCCACGAATAAAGTTCAACAGTTTCGAAATAAATAATGTAGTTGTATCTTATAATGGCCTCGTATATATAGAGTATTTCAACTTTAACTTTCTAATGAGCATAAACAACCTTATTGAGCACTCAGAACCTCCTTTTTGTGACTCACAATCAACAAAAAAGTAACTGTGCCCATTAATTCTGTTGTTCTATGAATTATCTGAACAGTTCAAGACTCTTATTTTTACTATTGAGAACATAATGTGAAGAACTAGAATCACACGAAGCCAAATTGGCGATTATCCCAAAAAAATGAATTTTTAACAGATAAATTCAATATTATTTCTATGCAGATCGACGCTGAATTCGACCAACCTGCCCGATCCGCTGATAAGAGTTTCCGTTTTTTGTGGAGCAAAAAAAAATCGATTGTGGACACTAATATCAATTCATATTGATATGAATCAATGAGAGCGCTTGTAGAGAGTTGCAACCAAATGAAAACCCCAAAATGAAAAATGTAATGAGATTATTTGTGTTTACTTGAGAATATATTAATCTTCTTAGAGAGAAAATAAATCAACCACGGTAATTTTCAATTTGAAAACACGATATCCGGTTCGAAGGACCATGTTTTACCTTGGTTATTTTACTTCCTCCAGAGACTCGAGTCGGGTAAGAGATCATCCAAAATCATAGAGCACAGGTACACCGTCTTCGGAGTGACGAACGAGAGAGAGAGAGCATTTTTCTCCTAGCGTTTTCACTACCGAGGTCCGGGATGCGCGAGCAAATCATAGTCCAGTAAAAGCGGGAAAATTAATTCTGTTGTTCTATGAATTATCTGAACAGTTCAAGACTCTTATTTTTACTATTGAGAACATAATGTGAAGAACTAGAATCACACGAAGCCAAATTGGCGATTATCCCAAAAAAATGAATTTTTAACAAATAAATTCAATATTATATCTATGCAGATCGACGCTGAATTCGACCAACCTGCCCGATCCGCTGATAAGAGTTTCCGTTTTTTGTGGAGCAAAAAAAATCGATTGTGGACACTAATATCAATTCATATTGATATGAATCAATGAGAGCGCTTGTAGAGAGTTGCAACCAAATAAAACCCCAAAATGAAAAATGTAATGAGATTATTTGTGTTTACTTGAGAATATTTGAATCTTCTTAGAGAGAAAATAAATCAACCACGGTAATTTTCAATTTGAAAACACGATATCCGGCTCGAAGGACCATGTTTCCGATTCGATATTTTAGCAGACTGTAAAAAAAGGGTTTGTCGAGACTGTGGATTCCTTACCTTGGTTATTTTACTTCCTCCAGAGACTCGAGTCGGGTAAGAGATCATACAAAATCATAGAGCACAGGTACACCGTCTTCGGAGTGACGAACGAGAGAGAGAGAGAGCATTTTTCTCCTAGCGTTTTCACTACCGAGGTCCGGGATGCGCGAGCAAATCATAGTCCAGTAAAAGCGGGAAAACACAGTCATATTCGCGATATATTCGAAGGGACAAATAGACAAATAAACAACAAATAATTATACATATATATATATATATATATATATATATATATATATATATATATATATATATATATATATATATATACAGTGACCGCCAAAAAGTATGTACCATATGGGAAAATTTTTTATTATTGGAGTATTGGAAAAAATATTCTGGGAAAAAGTTTGTGCATGTCCGATAACCTAAAAATCGATTTTGACACACGTCACGTGATCGCTAGAATGGCGGCAAAATGAAAAAAATTGCAATGCAAAGGCAAAAAAGGGGTAAGATGGCAAGATATCAAAAAAAGTTTTTTGAAAAAGTCACTTAGAATTCAATTTTATACACATAAACGAAGTTTCAAGAGATAATTCATAAAAATTTAAAATAGCAATTTTTTAAAAATATTTTCCCATCTATTTAAAAATATAATTTTTTTTCTTATGAAAGCTTGACTATACTGAAACATTTGCATTTTAATGATAATGACAAAACTTTCTCATTTTCTCCACACCAGAGGGCACTAAATTAAAAAAATTGGTTTTTGCCAGAACCCTCGCTGTTACATTGGTTCTTATCTAACAGTTATATCAGAATTCCAAGACTAATGTGTTGATATGGCAATCTAGAAACACCATGTTTCCTGATTTTAATCAAGTTTCAATAATAATGCTGTATGAGCGTTTTACTTTGCACATAAACTTTAAGAATCTTTAATTTGACGCACTATTTTCAAGTTTATGTGCGAAGTGAAACGCTCATGCACGATTATCATCGGAACTTGATTATAATCTGGAAATGACCATGTTTTTGGAGTGTCATGTCATCACAATGGTCATGGAATTCGGATATAACTGTTAGATACGAACCGATGTAACAGCAAGGGTTCTGACAAATTCCCATTTTTTCAATATAGTGCCCTCTGGTGTGGAGAAAATGAGAAAGTTTTGTCATTATCATTAAAATGCAAATGTTTCCGTATAGTCAAGCTATTCATAAGAAAAAAAATAATATTTTTAAATAGATGGGAAAATATTTTTAAAAAATTGCTATTTTCAATTTTTTTGAATTATCTCTTAAAACTTCGTTTATGTGTATAAAATTGAATTCTTGTGACTTTTTCAAATAACTTTTTTGATATCTTGCCATCTTACCCCTTTTTTTGCCTTTGCATTGCAATTTTTTTCATTTTGCCGCCATTCTAGCGATCACGTGACATGTGTCAAAATCGATTTTTAGGTTATCGGACATGCACAAACTTTTATATATATATATACAGTGACCGCCAAAAAGTATGTACCATATGGGAAAATTTTTTATTATTGGAGTATTGGAAAAAATATTCTGGGGAAAAGTTTGTGCATGTCCGATAACCTAAAAATCGATTTTGACACATGTCACGTGATCGCTAGAATGGCGGCAAAATGAAAAAAATTGCAATGCAAAGGCAAAAAAAGGGGTAAGATGGCAAGATATCAAAAAAAGTTATTTGAAAAAGTCACAAGAATTCAATTTTATACACATAAACGAAGTTTTAAGAGATAATTCAAAAAAATTGAAAATAGCAATTTTTTAAAAATATTTTCCCATCTATTTAAAAATATTATTTTTTTTCTTATGAATAGCTTGACTATACGGAAACATTTGCATTTTAATGATAATGACAAAACTTTCTCATTTTCTCCACACCAGAGGGCACTAAATTGAAAAAATGGGAATTTGTCAGAACCCTTGCTCTTACATCGGTTCGTATCTAACAGTTATATCCGAATTCCATGACCATTGTGATGACATGACACTCCAAAAACATGGTCATTTCCAGATTATAATCAAGTTCCGATGATAATCGTGCATGAGCGTTTCACTTCGCACATAAACTTGAAAATAGTGCGTCAAATTAAAGATTCTTAAAGTTTATGTGCAAAGTAAAACGCTCATACAGCATTATTATTGAAACTTGATTAAAATCAGGAAACATGGTGTTTCTAGATTGCCATATCAACACATTAGTCTTGGAATTCTGATATAACTGTTAGATAAGAACCAATGTAACAGCGAGGGTTCTGGCAAAAACCAATTTTTTTAATTTAGTGCCCTCTGGTGTGGAGAAAATGAGAAAGTTTTGTCATTATCATTAAAATGCAAATGTTTCAGTATAGTCAAGCTTTCATAAGAAAAAAAATTATATTTTTAAATAGATGGGAAAATATTTTTAAAAAATTGCTGTTTTAAATTTTTATGAATTATCTCTTGAAACTTCGTTTATGTGTATAAAATTGAATTCTAAGTGACTTTTTCAAAAAACTTTTTTTGATATCTTGCCATCTTACCCCTTTTTTGCCTTTGCATTGCAATTTTTTTCATTTTGCCGCCATTCTAGCGATCACGTGACATGTGTCAAAATCGATTTTTAGGTTATCGGACATGCACAAACTTTTCCCCAGAATATTTTTTCCAATACTCCAATAATAAAAAATTTTCCCATATGGTACATACTTTTTGGCGGTCACTGTATATATATATATATATATATATATATGTATAATTATTTGTTGTTTATTTGTCTATTTGTCCCTTCGAATATATCGCGAATATGACTGTGTTTTCCCGCTTTTACTGGACTATGATTTGCTCGCGCATCCCGGACCTCGGTAGTGAAAACGCTAGGAGAAAAATGCTCTCTCTCTCTCTCTCGTTCGTCACTCCGAAGACGGTGTACCTGTGCTCTATGATTTTGTATGATCTCTTACCCGACTCGAGTCTCTGGAGGAAGTAAAATAACCAAGGTAAGGAATCCACAGTCTCGACAAACCCTTTTTTTACAGTCTGCTAAAATATCGAATCGGAAACATGGTCCTTCGAGCCGGATATCGTGTTTTCAAATTGAAAATTACCGTGGTTGATTTATTTTCTCTCTAAGAAGATTCAAATATTCTCAAGTAAACACAAATAATCTCATTACATTTTTCATTTTGGGGTTTTCATTTGGTTGCAACTCTCTACAAGCGCTCTCATTGATTCATATCAATATGAATTGATATTAGTGTCCACAATCGATTTTTTTTTGCTCCACAAAAAACGGAAACTCTTATCAGCGGATCGGGCAGGTTGGTCGAATTCAGCGTCGATCTGCATAGATATAATATTGAATTTATTTGTTAAAAATTCATTTTTTTGGGATAATCGCCAATTTGGCTTCGTGTGATTCTAGTTCTTCACATTATGTTCTCAATAGTAAAAATAAGAGTCTTGAACTGTTCAGATAATTCATAGAACAACAGAATTAATTTTCCCGCTTTTACTGGACTATGATTTGCTCGCGCATCCCGGACCTCGGTAGTGAAAACGCTAGGAGAAAAATGCTCTCTCTCTCTCTCGTTCGTCACTCCGAAGACGGTGTACCTGTGCTCTATGATTTTGGATGATCTCTTACCCGACTCGAGTCTCTGGAGGAAGTAAAATAACCAAGGTAAAACATGGTCCTTCGAACCGGATATCGTGTTTTCAAATTGAAAATTACCGTGGTTGATTTATTTTCTCTCTAAGAAGATTCATATATTCTCAAGTAAACACAAATAATCTCATTACATTTTTCATTTTGGGGTTTTCATTTGGTTGCAACTCTCTACAAGCGCTCTCATTGATTCATATCAATATGAATTGATATTAGTGTCCACAATCGATTTTTTTTTGCTCCACAAAAAACGGAAACTCTTATCAGCGGATCGGGCAGGTTGGTCGAATTCAGCGTCGATCTGCATAGAAATAATATTGAATTTATTTGTTAAAAATTCATTTTTTTGGGATAATCGCCAATTTGGCTTCGTGTGATTCTAGTTCTTCACATTATGTTCTCAATAGTAAAAATAAGAGTCTTGAACTGTTCAGATAATTCATAGAACAACAGAATTAATTTTCCCGCTTTTACTGGACTATGATTTGCTCGCGCATCCCGGACCTCGGTAGTGAAAACGCTAGGAGAAAAATGCCCTCTCTCTCTCGTTCGTCACTCCGAAGACGGTGTACCTGTGCTCTATGATTTTGGATGATCTCTTACCCGACTCGAGTCTCTGGAGGAAGTAAAATAACCAAGGTAAAACATGGTCCTTCGAACCGGATATCGTGTTTTCAAATTGAAAATTACCGTGGTTGATTTATTTTCTCTCTAAGAAGATTCATATATTCTCAAGTAAACACAAATAATCTCATTACATTTTTCATTTTGGGGTTTTCATTTGGTTGCAACTCTCTACAAGCGCTCTCATTGATTCATATCAATATGAATTGATATTAGTGTCCACAATCGATTTTTTTTTGCTCCACAAAAAACGGAAACTCTTATCAGCGGATCGGGCAGGTTGGTCGAATTCAGCGTCGATCTGCATAGAAATAATATTGAATTTATTTGTTAAAAATTCATTTTTTTGGGATAATCGCCAATTTGGCTTCGTGTGATTCTAGTTCTTCACATTATGTTCTCAATAGTAAAAATAAGAGTCTTGAACTGTTCAGATAATTCATAGAACAACAGAATTAATTTTCCCGCTTTTACTGGACTATGATTTGCTCGCGCATCCCGGACCTCGGTAGTGAAAACGCTAGGAGAAAAATGCCCTCTCTCTCTCGTTCGTCACTCCGAAGACGGTGTACCTGTGCTCTATGATTTTGGATGATCTCTTACCCGACTCGAGTCTCTGGAGGAAGTAAAATAACCAAGGTAAAACATGGTCCTTCGAACCGGATATCGTGTTTTCAAATTGAAAATTACCGTGGTTGATTTATTTTCTCTCTAAGAAGATTCATATATTCTCAAGTAAACACAAATAATCTCATTATATTTTTCATTTTGGGGTTTTCATTTGGTTGCAACTCTCTACAAGCGCTCTCATTGATTCATATCAATATGAATTGATATTAGTGTCCACAATCGATTTTTTTTTGCTCCACAAAAAACGGAAACTCTTATCAGCGGATCGGGCAGGTTGGTCGAATTCAGCGTCGATCTGCATAGAAATAATATTGAATTTATCTGTTAAAAATTCATTTTTTTGGGATAATCGCCAATTTGGCTTCGTGTGATTCTAGTTCTTCACATTATGTTCTCAATAGTAAAAATAAGAGTCTTGAACTGTTCAGATAATTCATAGAACAACAGAATTAATGGGCACAGTTACTTTTTTGTTGATTGTGAGTCACAAAAAGGAGGTTCTGAGTGCTCAATAAGGTTGTTTATGCTCATTAGAAAGTTAAAGGTTGAAATACTCTATATATACGAGGCCATTATAAGATACAACTACATTATTTATTTCGAAACTGTTGAACTTTATTCGTGGAATTCAATGATATCTCTGGCATGGCGGCGGCATGCAAAGAAATGCAACAAATAAGCATATTGATCGGATTTTGGCAGCAATGGCCGCTGCTGCAAAAACTGCTCCTGACCTTCATTCACTCTTCAAAGCTCGTTTTACTCATTTAGAAGATATTTATCAAGAATTCGAAAGTCAAAACTCTACCTTCGTTCCGTTACTCATAGCAGCTGATACATATATAATAATGATGAATTCAAAGCAGTGTCTCGAGACTTTTATCAGGATTATTATAGTGCCAAAGCAACTTATTCACGCATTGATTTGAATACTTCTAGTGTTCCGGTTTCTAGTCACGTGAAACTCCCAAAAATTGAACTTGTAAAATTTGATGGTAACTTGAAGCACTGGAAAACATTAATTGATATGTTCAAAAGTTTGGTACATAATAATCAGTCGTTGACAAATATAGAGAGGTTCAATTATCTCCTTTCTTCTCTATCTGGTCCCCCCTTATCTCTGGTCAAATGTAATCCAGTCACGGACGCAAATTATATTGTTGCTTACGAGTCTCTCGTAAAACGGATTGACAATAAACGCCTTCTATAGCCACTATTCATTATCTCGAATTGAAAAATGCTCCAAGTATTCCTGATAATCGTGTCACCTCTCAATTGAATGAATGTATTATTATTGTCTTCCATGTTGATACTTTTCTTATCAAATTTACGTTAATGAACGCGCAAACGTTTTATTAATAATTTTCGACTTTTCGTAATATCTACCCATCACAAAATATAGCAAAGTAATCCAATTTTTTATAGAAAATTTGCTTTCATTTCGGAAACCTCTTCAGGTATAGGAACATGATGCATCATTTGGAAGGAAATTCAATTATTATTATTTATAATATTTGTAAACGATATAACTCATATAGACATATCTGAAACTTATTTATCTTTATACGCAGATGACACTTCTGTAGCGTGCTCTGGTGATTCAGTAATAAATCTTAGTAACACTTGTACTGAGTCTGCAAATTATATCAATAACTATTGCCAAAATATCCTAATATTAAATCATAGCAAGGCTATCAAGAATTAACTAGCAAGAATGAATCATGTTCTCACTGAGGGATTTGAACAAAAGTCTTCTTATAAAATGCAAGGACCAATTCATTGAACAAAAGCAAGTAGTAAAATTCTTAGGAATCTTGATTGACTCTAAACTTTCATGGACGTTTCAAATCGATAACGTTCTAAAAAGTTTAGCGAGACACTGTTTTGTAATCTGGCAACTTCGATCGAGAATTGATCACAATCTCTTGAAACTGTACTACTATTCATACGTTTACTCAATCATGAATAATGGAATTCTAGCCTGGGGCAACAGTTCTAGGTCTAACGAAGTTTTTATACTACAAAAAAAGATTGTACGAAACATGATGTTTAAACCTAGGATGTTTTCCTGTCGCCAGTTGTTTAAACAACTTGAGCTTTCAACTTTCCCTTCTCTATTTATTTGTAACAGTCTGTTGTATATTAAGAATAATCCAGCTATTCTCAACCAGTCTCGCGGAACTGATGTGCATAACTTAAGGCAAAATTACAATATTAATATACCATCTCATCGCTTATCAACTGTAGCTAACAGTCCTATAGTTCTGCCAGTGAAATTAATAATTTACCAACTAGAATCAAATTGATATCAAATGTGACAAAATTCAAATATGAAGTGCGAAAACTTTTAATTATTGGAGTTTTTTATTCAGTTCAGGAATATGTTTGTTGTAATCAGTCATAACCACTTTTATATATACTTTTATACATATTTTTATACATTGTTTTGTACACACTATAAATTATATTACTTTATATATTATATTATTATATATTTGTTAAAACGATCTGTTCGTTTTTAAAACATATATGTAAAATAGACATTGACAATATCCTATACTTATGTATGTACGAGTCTGAATGGAAATAAAGAAATTGAATTGAATTGAATTGAATTGCCTTTCAGGATATTTGATGATATACCGGGTGTTCCATTTGAAAAAAATGCACTTATAACCACTTTTGTATCTATCGGTAAACTCACAAATTTTCAACGACCCTGTATAATGAAGAACGAATTTTTGTAGTCATAACTAATACACAGGACATTGTCAAACTATATCCAAAATATCAGCTTTCTACGTATCCAAATACTGCAGTAATAGACATGTAAGGTTCCGTCAAACCAAAGCAGGAACGCGGGAGCGGGAACGGAACTTTGGAACCGTGCCAATTGCTAGAAAAACAGTACACGTAGCAAACCTTACATATTTCGTTGCTTGTATACATTTCGGAATACGAATAATCACACCGGTATGTCCTACTATTGATTTTAGTATCGGATTCATCTCGTTCCCGCTCCCGCGTTCCCACGCCGGTTTGAGGAAACCTTTAATTGAAGCTATGTTTCGCACAAAAAATAAGGAAATTAATGATGATCAAGAAAACCACTGGAGATAGGTATAGAAGTATTATTTTGAAATAATCTAAAACCGATAGCATAGCGAAAAATGCAACAATATACAGAGTATCCCATTCAAAATATCAAAGTTGTTGCTACTTTTCGATAGAAGCGGCAACGCCGCAGCGCTAAAAATATTTTAGATTGATAGAGCAGAACTGATTATCCAAGAAATCAAATTTTCAAAATAATCCTTCGTCCCTTTTTCCATAAACGTCTAATTGGCCATCGAGTTTGGGACACCCTGTATATAGTGTTATTTTCAGATATATCTCCACAGAGGTCTTGATCAATTTGAGCTTACGATTATCTTAAAAATAATCACTAAGGACATGCTTATCCAGACACTTCAAAACATTCAATGCCACAAATTCATTTGATAATTATATGAATAAAAAAAACGTTCAAAAAGTTTATTCTTTCGGAACTTTATTTTGATTCAGGTTCAAATAGGAACCGGCGTTTCTTTTCACAGAACATATTCTTTTTTATAATGCCCTCTGAAGATCTAATGAGCCCTCCTCGAGTTTTACGATTCAGTGTATACATTCTACTCTTGAGAGACACTCTGTACATTCAGTAGTTGATCAATTTCAACTTTTTCACAACAAAGCCCCAATATACAGTACAACAGTTTATGTGAGCAAACTCAAATATAGGCAAGAACTGAAGTTTTAGGCGATCTTTTCCACAGATATAAATGGGGGCAAAATGTTCTTCACAAATAAAATTCCATTTGTTTAGTTTTTCAATATTTGGGTCTCTAGAAATGGCTTTAATCCAAGAGCAATATCTTCTCTGAATTGAACTTAATAATGAAGAAAGATGACAACAAATTTAATTCCTTTTGAGGTGAGAAGCACATAATGAAAAGTTAGAAAGTACCTGGTATAACTTTGCATTCAACGTATAAGGTTCCTATAACTAATCTCTTCATGTACTGAGTATAAAAAAAATGTGAATGGTAGCAAAGATGTTAGCAAAAACATTGGATTTTTCCTGGGCGTGCATGGCAAGAGTTCCATCTTCGTTGCTTAGGGGAAGAAATGAGCTGGATGTGCGAGTTTCTTCCCACAGCTCTGTCAAAAAACCAAAACGAACGGGACCTGTTTATTGGTTTTATACGGGCAAGCCCAAGTAAAGTATAAATTACAATTTTAAATTATAATTAAAATTAAATGAAATGTAAGGCTGAAATGAAAATTACAATTAGGAATAAGTTTAAAGTGGTTAATTTAAAGTTTGAAAGGGTTGATTTAGAATTTTAAAACGACAAGAAACAATTAAGCGTCGATAAAACGTATCTTATACATCACAACATTACAGCTTTAAAACATTAAAGCTCAGTATTCCGTAATTAAGTTTTAAAATTATGCAAGGAGGTGTTAAACATTTCGAGATCATTGTTACTATTGGCTAATCGTAAAGTTCTTGGAATGCAGTGGTTTAAACGATAAAATGGTACGTAAAATGTTTGTTGCTGTCGAGTTGAGCGGTTTTGAACATGGAGATTGATTTTTTCGAGGAGTTCAGCACAACTGCATTTTACGTTAATGATATTGAAACGTAGTGTCAGGTCTCTCTGTTTCCGTCTAGTTTCCAAAGAGGACATATTCAGAAGCCGCTGTAACGATTCATGCTCGTAACGAACTCCGAATTTACATGCTATGTATCTGAAAAAGTTATGTTGGACATTTTCGATGTTCCTGATATATCTCAAATAATGTGGAGACCAGACAGAAGAACAATACTCAAGGTGTGGGCGGACCAGTGAGCAATAAAGCACTTTGACAGTAGTTGGGTCAGTGAAGTGTCATGGGGTAGCCTTTTGATAAACCCTAACATTTTCATGGCTTTATGGATAGCCGTAGGTATATGTGTTGATTGAAGCTTAAGGTGGGGTCTAGAATAACTCCAAGGTCTTTTTGATTTGATTAACAGCATCCAAGACATGACCATTTAAGTTGTAATCAAAAGTATTAGCAGGTACATGGGATCGATAAAAGCGCATGACATGGCTATTTAAGGAGCACCAGTTTGATAGATTGTCCAGGTCAGATTGAAGCATATGGGCATATAAAGAGGTTTTAATAATTAGGAAAAGTTTTAAATCGTCTGCTTTGGCGTATCGGATGAAATGAATGATATCGTAAATGAATAAGTTGAATATTAAGGGACCGAGGTGTGACCCTTGAGAAGTTACTTCGAATAGTTTGGAATAGTGATCTAACCATTTGAGTCCTATTCGTAAGATAGCTACTGATCCATTGCAGTAAAACCCCACCTACAGCATATCTGTCGAGCTTTTGAAGTAAGAGAGTATGGTTGACCCTGTGAAAAGCCTTAGAGAAGTCAGTGCACACATAATCAATCTGGCTACCCTTCTCCAAAGCTTCCGACAGAGAGTCAAGATAGGTAAATAGATTTAATTGAGTAGATTTCCCAGCACAAAAACAATATTGTTGTTCAGTTATGATGCCTGAGCCATCGTCCATAGATATACTAATAAGTCTGGTAACTCCTTTGATGTGTCGAAAAGTGCCGCTCTTTTTGTGAGCGGTCGTAAATCATACGGACATCGTTGCGGCTATGCGAACTGATACTGGCTAGAGTGGCTAGCCCACCAGGCCGGCGCTCAAGCCAAACAGACAGGGCAAGGGACGCGCGAGGACCGGAGGGGATGATTTGGGTCGCTTGCGAGAGTGAGCGGACTTATTAGTATATCTATGGACGATGGCCTGAACAGTCTTAGGTAAGGTAATCTGTTACAATGTTCTCAAATATCTTGGGAATTGTACTGAGAATAGATATCTGTCCGTAAAATTTAACGTCTGACTTACTACCCGATTTGTATATTGGGGTGACGTAAGATTTTATCCAGTAATCTGGAAACTCACCTGTCTGGATAGATTTATTGAAAATATAGAAGAGAGGGCGAGACAAAGCGAAGCTGCAGTTTCTGAGTAGTTATAGGAGGAATAATGTCCGGACCTGGGCCTTTCTTGATGTCGAGATTAAATAATTTCTCATAAATAGTTGAAATTGAAATGTGGTAAGAGGAGACGTTAAGTTTTGATTCAATTTCAAAATCATTCAAATTAAGATTTAGATTTTGAGTAGTGTAAACTGAAGAAAAATGCTTGGCAAATAGATCTGACACTTCACTACCACAGGAAGCGAAAGAGTTGCCAAGGTTCATATTATCAGGGAAAGTAAAAGGTTTCGCAATTCACGAGTTGTTACTACACACAGTACTGTAGTTAACGTCGAAATTTACATCTGACATTAGAAAAATTAAAAAATTATAGCTGAGGTTGTCAAATCACTCGCAAACTGTAAAACGTTTCTCGACTATAGAAAATCAGGATGACTCCTAGTAAGCACGAGAAAGCAGAGCGTGAAGGAGTCTACCAAAATAGAATAATTTATTCGCTACCAGTACATTTAGGATTGTGGAATGAAGATCTTGCTCTACGAGAAGAAAAGAATATCATAACTGCTTATAAAAGGGACCATTGTCAACTTCTTATTCAAAAAACCAAAAAAATATTCAGGAATATTTTGAAACCAACAGTATTAGCCATTGAAGCTCCTTACGTTTTGTATGGCCAAAACTACCAACTCAAGGCTTGTGATGTCACAACTTCTAATACCAACAAAGAATTATCAGGTTTGAATTTATCAGGAGACATCAACGAAAGGGACATAGATATCGTCCAGCATTTCAAACATGGTTGTGGTTTATCAGCATCTCCCGTTAGTATACCGTGTGTACGAAATACTTTTAGAGTAATGGGATGCCAAGCTGACAAAGAGGGGCAGCAAGTTATTTATGGACAAGACGTTCTACTGCAGATATCTGAAAGTAGTGGCCTTCCTCTATATATACAATGCGAGAATTCCACCATTGACACCTTTGGAGGGCATTTGTCCTTGAGACTGTCACAGAGTCCTGATATTTACTGTAGGTGAGTGTATGAAAGTGATTTGATTCGAACCGGCGTGCAAACGAACTATTAAGAATTCCCCATGATAGGTTCCATATGCGCGCTTAACAGGGTGTTTCCTAACTACGATTCGGGTTCGATCCCCGGATCTCCCTTGCTCGCACAAGCTCTGCTTTTGAGGGGTTTTCTCCGAAAACCTGGGAGTTTCGTAAAAACAAATTTTACAAATTTTTTTTTACGATTCCTAACAACAGGGAGTGATTTGTTAGGCCATTTTAAGAAGAAAAGTTCCTATGAACATATTATATCCGGGATGAGTTGCTTCGTTTCAGAGATACAGGGCGTTGAAATTAAAAAAAATAACGGTAAATATAAAATGTCACGAATATCCTAGAAGCGATTCGGTTGAAATTACTAATAGGTCAGTTGGGGTAACTGGGTTTGGGGGTAACTGGGCCATAGACCTAGTGTGCTTTAGCTGTAACGAATTTTTTGTTTTTGGCAGTTGGTAACTTTTAATTTCATAGTATCCCTTCATGAACAACACGAGCTGATTCAGTTGCTTGCCAGTATTGAAGCAGGAAGCTGCCAAAAAATTTTGAGATTTTTTTTGTGAGACAACGCGGTGTAGTAGCAATTTTGTTAATACCTGGTGTAATAGTGGTAAGTAATTTTATATTATAGAAATTTTTTCAGTTAGTTAAGATCCATTTTCGTAAATTTTGGACGTTTTCAATTATGTTTTCTTTCACTGTTACTAGGCAAGAGGCATGACCCAGATGCCCCAAGAAATTTTAAATGATGGGGTTACTGGGCCCGTGGAAAGGGGTAAATGGGACCGACCATGACCCAGTTTCCCCTTTAGTACCCAGTTACCCCATAACTATATTTGACTATGTCTTCTTTTCAGAAACTATGGTACGCACATACAAAAGAAAGACCCAGAAGGGAGTTGGTTATCGATATAGTGAAGAAGCTCTGCAGCAGGCAATCGAATATGTTAGAAATGGTAATAAAACCATAAGAGGGGCTTCTATGACTTATGGCGTTCCTCGTACTACCCTCAAACACTATATTAGAGAAACCAGAGGAAAGGGGAAACAGGGTGGGGGTGTTAAATCTTACCTTGCCGAAGAAAAAGAACTGGAATTGGCAGAATGCATCAGAGAGATGGAAAAACATGGTTTTGGATTTTCCAGGCAGGAAATCATGGATCTTGTTGAACGCTTCATTGTACAAAACCAGCTTCAAACTAGATTTAAAAATCACAGACCTGGGCAAGATTGGTTTACCAACTTTAGGATGAGGCATAATTTGTCTTTGAAGAAACCAAGGAGTATTGAACACGTGCGTTGTGACCAAGCTAATCCTTGGGTAGACTTTTTTGACTGGTGTTGTAAAGGAGCAAAATCTAGAAGGATTGCCGAACCAGATCTATAACTGTGATGAAACTTCCTTCTGACACGATCCTTCAAAAACTAAAATAGTTGGAGCAAAGGGCGTTTCAAGTGAAAGAAAAACTGCAGGTTCTGGTCGAGAGAATACCACTGTATTGATGTGCTGTTCAGCGGGAGGAAAAAGTTTACCGCTTCTTTGTGTATTTAAAGGCAAATATGTCATGGAAAACTGGATCGGCGAGTCAGATATGTCGCAAACCGCTATTTCTGCCAGTGAGCGCGGCTGGATGGAAACTAAATTATTCTATAATTGGTTCAAAACGTTTTTTTTGACAAACATTGGACCAGAGAGACCAGTGTTGTTGATTTACGATGGGCATGTGACTCATATCTCAACAAACTTGATTCGCTTGGCTATAGAAAATCGAGTGGTAATTTTAAAATTGCTGCTCCACACCACACAACTTTTACAACCTCTAGATGTTGCAGTTTTCAGAGGTATAAAGTCATCATGGGATAAAGAACTTTGCAAATGGCAACGACAAAATCCAAGAAAAAAAATTCTCAAAGCTGAATTTGTAAGAATTTTATCGGTAGCTGTAAAAGGGGTGCTCACAGCAAATATTGTGAGTGGATTTCGAGCTACAGGAATTTACGATGATGAAAAATGTGGTCCAAATAAAGATAGAATTCCTCTCAGTGCTTTTAAACCCGATGATTTGCGAAGATACCAAGCTAGTCTGCGTCCTTCTCAGTCCCTACAGGGAGCATCGACTTCAACAATAGCCTTCCCCCCGCAAGCCATTTCTAATTCTCAGTCCACACCAACCGTAGAAGATAAGTCCAGTACTTCGGAAAATATTATGCAACCTCGAGATCCTCAAATAGTCTCAGTAGAAAGTACTACTAACAAGCCTTCCACTTCTAAATCCAGTGAGCATTCAGAAAAAAGAAGCTGTGGAGATCCTCAAATAGTCTCAGTAGAATGTACTACCAACAAGCCTTCCACTTTCAAATCCAACGAGCATTCAGAAAAAAGAAGCTTTGGAGATCCTCAAATAGTCTCAGTAGAATGTACTACCATCAAGCCTTCCACTTTCAAATCCAGCGAGCATTCAGAAAAAAAAAGCTTTGGAGATCCTCAAATAGTCTCAGTAGAATGTACTACCAACAAGCCTTCCACTTCCAAATCCAGCGAGCATGCAGAAAAGAGAAGTTTTGGAGACCTTCTTCTGGAAATGTTTAAAAAGGATCCCAGTCAGCCAGTGGAGAAAAAAAGGAAAAGGCTTGTTACGAACTGTGAGATAATCACCACAAAAGAATACTTGAAGAAAAAAGAGCAAGATGAAAAAGAAAATGATGAAAAGAATCGATTTAAGGAGCAAAAGAAATTAGAAAGAGAAGAGAAGAAAAGACACGCAATTTTAAGGAAACGTGAAATAATCAATAAAAGTTCAAGTGAAGACGAGTAGAGCTTTTCTACTAGAGAAAGCGTCGACAGCCCGGACCTCTCTGACCAAGAAGAAGAGTCAAATGAAGATCTTCATAAAGATGACTATGCTGTTGTAAAAGTATTCGGAAAAACCCCAAAATCATTCAGACTATACGTTGTCAGAATTTTGGAAAAAGACAATGAAGGCTATGAAGTTAGATTTTTCAAAAGACATTCACAAACTATGAAATTTATTGAAACTTCTGAAGAATCTTTCATAAGGCACTCTGATGTAGAAAGAAAACTGTCAAAACCAGTTGCCAGCAGCTCTGCTCGATTAGCTTTCTACCGATCTTTCTGATCTAAGTTATATTTTTTAGAATTGAGAAAAAAGTTCCGTATCGCAAGAATCAATAAAGAAATATATTTTTCATAGTAATTGTGCCTTTTCTAACCTCCGGTTTTTGTCGTTCCTCCTTACATCTACTTTCCTTGAAAAAAATTTTAATGCTGATTTATTTTTTTCTTTAAAACCCTTTATCGGTAATTGTCACCATATGGCTACATAATTCTTTGTATCCCTTATCGGGCAAGTCATCAAAATGGCCTATAAAAATTGGCATAATTTCACAACGTATTCATAATATCAATATTTACATGTACACGCAACCTTAGCAAAAAAATGTACGAGCACAAATCATAAAAAGTTTAACTGCCAGTTAGAGGTAGCGCCAAATCGATTTGTACCTTTGTTTCCCCTACCAAGCTTGTTTGTTATCGTATGGTTTCGTTGCCTGTGAATCGAAGGACTACGGAGAACCAAAAACAAATGCTTTTAAATGTGGTTACATGGTCCATGAAATAGCGCTTGGTTTGATCAGAATCGGCCGATAAAGGGTTAATTATCGAATGAAAAAGGTTCCACAAAATCGCCCAGACACCCCTTACTTCTCACCTTATATTTATATGAGAACAAGAAGGACGTGATACAGTTACCCCAAACTCGGGGAAACTGGACCCACCTTGCAATAAAAAAAATCTATTTTTTTTTACTTTCATGGTTCAACATTTCTTGGTGTAACATGTCGCAAAAGTCGGACAAGATACCGGAAAATTAAATAAAACTAAGTACTTTTGAATAATACGAAAATCAGGGGTTATAGAGTGGAAAATGGGATTGTCAGGAGACGACCATATAAAATCATGACCCATTTACCCCAACTGACCTAAGGTGCACATTTAGCTCTAATTAGATTGAAATTATTAGGGCCACTGGCGTCTCACTGGGCACCACAGCCAACAATATTAGAGAGTTATTCCAACCTCTGTTGTGATGATACTTTAATAAAGTTTTCCTTTATTTGACATATACATTCAATGTGACCTTTACAATTTTCTTTCAATAAAGTACAGGCATCCCGTATTTAATTTAAATAAAGGAATAGAAACTTTTATTTAAGTCGTCTTTATTTTAATATATCTGCCAAATTTTTGTGAATCATAACTCGTAACCTATAAATTTGCAGTGAACATCAAAACATATAGTAGTAGCTTTTGTGTGGGTTCAAAGGTAATCATAAGGGAAAAAGATAAAAACGTTCAATATTTACGTACGAGGACAATATTATTCTTCTCCAAGTAGTGTCTTGTAAAGCTCCCTTTTCATGCATCCGAATTCCGACGATCTGATATTCGAAAATGTACTAGGAGAATTGTATAATTTACTTGAATACGATAATCGTATCCGAGAATGTTGACACAGGAACGCAACTTAACCTTAATTCAGATTTCAGCTCAACAATTTTAAAGTGGAAACTCTAGTAGAAACTCGTTGCCATTTTTTGAGAACAAAACAATCTGTTTTTGAAAATATCTCAAATTCAAAATCTTTTTGGGTCTTTGCGTTTTATCCTTACTAACAGCAGCAGGGATAACACTAGTAAAACATTATTTATTAGTTCACTTGTTTCAAGTCGCATTTAAAATTAAATACGATATAGAATAACAAATAAATTACTGAATTGAGGTTACAATTACTTAGAAAACAAACGATTGTCCGACACAGGTAAATCAATTTTAACTTTATCCGAAGTCGGAAGGAGGTAAGAATATTGGCGCCAAAATGCCTTAACCAATAGGAAACCTTTCTGATCATCGGATCGTCGGAATTCGGATGCATGAAAAGGAGGCCTAAGCATATTGCAAACGGTTGCGCTGTTTGGGAAGAGTGAAAATTATGCTGCAGTTGATTCAAAAATTATTTTCTTTGTAAAATATTCGGCAGTGTACATCCAAATAATATTAGACCAATGATGTTATGAGATGGTGATTGGGATGAATAGATGAAAAGATTTGAAATTCGACATAAGTACTTGTCAAAATAAAGTTTAACGAAAAGCATCAAGAAACAAGGTTGTTGCAATAACACCATTACTAAACAGAATTACAAATCACAATACAAGATACTTTAATTAAAGTTTCTTGTAATTAAGTATGCCACTGACATTTTTTCGTACATAATTATTTTTTAAGATTAAGCAACTGAAAATACAAATGTTTGGTCATTTGTATTTTTTTCATATCTAGCTTCGTTTTTTAATATTAACAATTACGATATCACAGTAAATGAGCAAAATGTCCACCTTCTGATAAAATACACGACCGCATTCGATTTGCCATTTATTGTCTGACACGTTCAAAAATTCCTGGAGTAGTCCTTATACATTATTGCAATTGTCAATTATTCGATTCCTCAAGTCATTCACATCTAGTACAGGAGTTTTATAAACAAGAGCCTTAAGATGAACCCATAAATATAAATCTGGAGGATTCATATCAGAACTGCGAGCTTGCCAATGTTGAGGCCATGCACGTCGAATCCAGCGATAGGTAGGTGATGTCGAGATGCTGACAAGCAAGAACACTAAAATGAGCTGGAGCTCCAACGTGCATAAATCACATGTAGCCTCTTACAAGTATGTGTACTTCTTATAACAAAATGGGTAAATGATCTCGCAAAAAGTCCGTGTAGGATTCACCTCTGTTGACCTTTATGTTAAAAATAATTCCAATAATTCCTACCAAACGTTCAGCGAAAATTGATGCTGAAAATGATTTTCTTTATATAATAGCGCGGGGATTTTCGTCGGCACAAAAATGGTTATTGTGAAAGTTCATAGTAGAGCAATTGCCTCGTCCGTAAATAAAGTATTTGGTAAAAAATTATTATTGTGTGCCATCATACTAATCAACCACCTGCACAACATTAATCATGGATGAAAATCCCGAGACAGGAGAGCTTGGACCCGCTGTATGTGACATGGGTATAAGAGGTTTCTTTTAAGAATTTTCCAAACAGTTTTTGGGCTGACTTCAAGCTGCAGTGCAATATTCCTGGTACTATTTGAAGGATCTTCTTCTATCGCATCAAAAGTATAGCTTTTTCTAGTTCAGGCGTTGTTACCGTTTCTGGTCTTCCATCACCTTCATTTTTATTGAAACTCCCAGTTTCACATGATCTTGCATGTACACGGAGAAAAGTCGGCCAAGTAAATTGTTCACTTGAAAAAAAGTCAATTCTACGGTAGGAATATGAGATACTCATAATAAGCGAAATAATATTTCTGAAAGTGTGTTCCTACCGTAACTCATCAGAATACTAAGCGAATCGAAATATTTTCCATGTTCGATATCTATAGGTGCACACTAAACTAATTGTAGGTATAATGAAACCTACCACTACTAAATCGTTTGTATGAAAAAACTTCACTTGGTCTAAGCCATCTCAAAAATAACGTCAATCGATCAAGTCGATTGGGTTAGTGATCGATTCACTTATGCTTAGTTAAATTTTTCAGTTCGGACACTTTCGGATGTTTCCGCAAAATTATTCTGTTGCGAAAACGGACGGCCTCACATCACAATCCACGATCCACGGCGTCATTCCGTCATTTCATCCACATGTAGCGTGTAGTGTTAGTAGAATTCTTCTGGACTTCCATTGTCTAGAAACAAAGAAAATAAATTCTTTGCATGTGTTTGAGTCACGACGTTTCAACAGTTAACATCTACTGTCGTTATCAAGTGTGTGAATGCGACAAGATATCTCGGATACGTATTACATAGCCTGCAACTGATGTATCTGCTATAAAGGTAATTATGATCTTCGTGGGGTCTCCCTCAGGTCATCAATGTTAATTAATGTTATACAAATACCTTTTTTGGTGAGTGTTGTTACTGATGACCGATTTTGACAGGTCTTGAGTTTTTATTGAAATCTCAATCGATCTAGCTGAGTGATAAGTGGCTTCCACACATTCCGAATCTCTATGCTCGGCTGACTGAACACGTCATTATTCTGAATATAAGCCGACTCTATAAACTTTCTCTTATTCCAATGCTGTTCTTTGTGGATAACTTCTGCTCAGCACAGCATCGCATGGTCGGAAGCAGAAGTTATCCACAAAGAACAGCATTGGTATAAGAGAAAGTTTATAGAGTCGGCTTATATTCAGAATAATGACGTGTTCAGTCAGCCGAGCATAGAGATTCGGAATGTGTGGAAGCCACTTATCACTCAGCTAGATCGATTGAGATTTCAATAAAAACTCTGTGTCAAGACCTGTCCAAATCGGTCATTAGTAACAACACTCACCAAAAAAGGTCTTTGTATCACATTAATTAACATTGATGACCTGAGAGAGACCCCACGAAGATCATAATTACCTTTATAGCAGGTACATCATTTGCAGGCTATATAATAAGTATCCGAGATATCTTGTCGCACTTGATAACGACAGTGGATGTTAACTGTTGAAACGTCGTGACTCAAACACATGCAAAGAATTAATTTTCTTTGTTTCTAGACAATGGAAGTCCAGAAGAATTCTACTATATTTATGCATGTTTGTAGTAATGAAATCCTCGTAAGTGTATTATTTATGAATGGTTTTCCAGTGAGTATAGCCTATGTGGTAATTTTCAAATATTTCTAGTGTTATAAGGATGAAAATTGTAAGTATGACAAATTATACTTTGAACTGTTCAGAATCATGCAATAATCTAATATGTCGAGGACTATTGTCAAAGATAGGAGAAAATCATACTTGATAATAATAGTCATTCGATTATTTCATATTTTCAAATGATTTAATAGTTATTTATGCCACAAGTGCAAAAAGTGAATGTTTATTGCACTCGACGTGTTGTCCAACTCGGCCTCGTCGGACAATTTCACGTCGAGTGCAATAAACAATTTTTGCACGAGTTGCATAAAACATTTTTTCTACGTTCATGTAAAGAGCAAAAAATGATTTATTGAGGTGCGGCACTATAGGTGTAGGAAAATGAAAAGCGCAACTTGAATACTTTATTATTAATATCGATTTGCATTGAAACAGGAACTAATACGTTACGAACAATTTAACTCAAACTTTATTTTTACCCTCAATGTTGAAAGTGAATGAACAATTGGTGCAATTTTCAATATGAATATTTCGTAGTGAAGTACCTATTGCCAATCTCACAGAATATCTGCTAAATATGTAGTAGGTTTAAACGTTTATGTTTGTCATGATGACAGTGTTGTAATGTAATTTCTCATTCCTTTGTTTTCTTCTTTTAATGAGAATCTGGTTCACGATTTATTTATGTTACTTGCAATTGCTTGGACTACTTTAGAAATGTATGTATTATAGGTATTTTGTTGACAATATTTTATGAAGTTCGTTGTCACTTATCACCTCATTTGACTTCTTCAATTCCTATTGGTTATAATCTAAAACGTAAAACATCAACTAGCGTCGATAATCAGGGGACAAGAAACTTCATAAAAAGAGAATGTTGTGTTGTTAGGGGGAGACCTAATCAAGACTTCATGAACATCGTGTCATAACTGTTATATACAATCCATTCCAGCGACTTGTTGTGTTTTTTGGTGGTTAATAGAAACGTTTTTCTGCATCGAAGTATTTTATTCCAATCATCCCCAACAAAATTTGGTGGCAGCGGTAGGATATCCACCTATTCTGAATTATCCGGATTTCAAGCAACCATTCATTTTAACCACTGATGCATCTCAATATGCCATTTCTGGAATTCTGAGCCAAGGTCCAATTGGCACAGATCTTCCAATAGCATATGCCTCACGAACTCTAAATCGTGCTGAGCAAAATTATAGTACTATTGAAAGAGAGCTCCTCGCAGTAGTATGGAGTTGCTCCCATTACCATCCCTACCTCTATGGACGCCCTTTCAACATCCAAACGGATCACAAACCGTTGACCTACTTGTTTTCTATTTCTAGTCCATCAAGCAGGTTAATGAGGTTCCGATTGAAACTTGAAGAATTTCAATTTGAAATCAATTACAAACCAGGTCGTAATAATACCAATGCCGACGCACTTAGTCGAATTTACAAGGTTCTGACCCGAAATGAAAATGTACCGCGTGTAAAATCACCTTACCAACAATTTTTAGATGAAATTGAAAGCAAAGTAGTAAACAACAATAAGGTCATTGATTCAGATGAAAATATTGACACAGTGTCCAAAGACTATAGTATAATTCATTTTACAGATCAAACTTTTTCAGTCCCTATAGAATATTATAATAACCTTCACGAACTAAAAGCACAAGACCAAAAATTACACGAGATTGCATATCTGAAGTTCGATGATAAATTTTATCTATATCTCATCACAAAACGAGAACATTTTCGTAAAACCGAATACGAAGATATTTTCGATGCTTTGCTAAATTTGAAGTCATTTTGTGACGAACACTCTATAGACAAAATAGCAATATCCAGTACCACTTGTAGAATTGACAAACTCAAACTAGAAACTATCAGAGTAATGTTGAGATATATTTTCAGAGATTCAGACATTGAAATAAAAATATTTCATAATGTGGCGAAGCTGTGGGCGATGCCGGGCCTGAACACTCACGCAGGCTGCATATGACCTTCGATACGCTATGCACCAAGAAGAATCTGGATGATTCGATGGATCCGGACAATTCGATGAAGAATTCCAGAGCATTCGGAGAAGTCAACAATTAATATAAAAAGAACGACGCAGCAGACAGACAGTCAGTCAGTGAAGTGAAAGTCGAATATAAATACCGAGTTCCGTGATTGTTATGTAAATTAGAGTATTGTGTTATTGTATCATTGTATTTCGTTAAATAAATTATTTTAGAGTTAATTGGACTATAAATATATTACATCTGGTGTTAGAAGTGCGATTTTTAAATACAGAGTGTTCGTGTAAGTAGAAAGTTTGTGTATTTCGGACAATTATTTTCGCGTGTGAAATAGACAATAATAATAATAATAGACTGGTGGCCGTGGAATAGACTGTGTGAAATAGACAATAATAATAGTAATAGACTAGTGTCCGGGAAATAGACTGTGTGAGATAGACAATAACAATAGACTGGTGACCCGTGAAATAGACTGTGAGACATAGACTAAGACAAAATGTGTTCGAGGAAAGTTCGCCTGGTTGAATTGAAGGTTGCGGAATTGAAGCAAGAACTGGAGGAGAGGGAACTTGACACAAGTGGTAAAAAGGCCGTACTTCAGGCAAGACTTTCTGAGGGATTACTCCAAGAGGGCGAAGATCCAGAAACATTTTTATTCGAAGTTTCTGGAATTGATTTGGGTTCCATAATGAATAAACTCGATGAAAATTCCAAATCAATGAAAGAAGAACTGCAACAAAATTCAAGAAACCTGGAAGAAAAACTTCAAGAAAGTTCGAAAAATCTGGAAGAAAAGCTTCAAGAAAGTTCGAAAAATCTGGAAGAAAAGCTGCTAGAAAATTCGAATGGTCTGAAAGAAGAATTTCTAGAAAGTTCGAGGAATTTGAGAGAAGAGATTCTAGAAAATTCGAAAGGTTTGAGGGAAGAGCTTCTAGAAAATTCGAAGAACATGAAAGAAGAACTTTGTGGCGTGGCGAACCGGTTAGAAGAAAGAATAGGGACTGTCGAGGAAGAGATGGGAAAATTGAAGGAAACAATCAGCGATGAAATCAGAGGCGGAATCGAGGAAGAAATAAACAAATTGAAGAAGAAAATCAGTAAGTTGGAAAACCAGAATGACACTACCCACACCACAGAATCTGTCAATGAAAATTCAATGCTGGAACTGAGTTTGAACTTAGATGATGTTCAAAAGGGTTTGAAAGATGTAAAAATCAGTCCGGAAACAGGAAAAGTCTCTATGAAACCACCTCAGTTTGATGGAACAACACCATGGGCAAATTACCGCCGACAATTTGAAGCTGCAGCAAAAGCAAATGGATGGAATGCAGGAGAAAGAGCTGTAGCATTAACACTGGCGTTGCGTGGAGAAGCCACAAATATCTTACAAACCCTCACGGCCCAAGAACAAGAGGACTACGAGCAGCTGATCAAACATCTGGAATTACGGTATGGACAGACCCATCTAGAACATGTATACCACTCACAGCTGAAAAACCGCTGCCAGAAATCAAGCGAATCCCTACAGGAATTTGAAGCCGACATTGCACGCTTGGTTCGCCTTGCATACCCAGCTACACCGGAAAAGGTAATGGAGCGACTAGCAGTTCAGGCCTTCTTAGATGGACTTCGTGATCAGGAAACCAGACAAGCATTGACACTAGCTCGTCCAACACATCTCGTGGATGCACTGGCACGCGCTTTGGAATTTGAGGCGGCGAAGCAATCCTGCAGAAGCCAGAGTAAAGTCCGAGTTATTGAAGAAGACCCACAGGAGCCTACTAACCTGGAAGCTGCTATAAGGAAGGTGCTGAAGGAAATGTTGCCCGAGAGAAGACAGATAAGATGCTGGAATTGTGGCAAAATTGGGCATGAGCGCAACAAATGTCCAACATTCTCTGAATCGACACCGATGCAGGAAAACTAAAGAAGGTCGATGAGGAGGGGCAATCGCCGACCTGTATCCAGCAAGCCCCCGTTAACAATGCATATGTCGCTATCCTTCAACGTCAAAACAATGGTGTCTTTGTAGACGGTCACATCAACAACGAGCCTTGCACCATGCTGCTAGATACAGGTGCGACTAGGACAATCCTTGGACCTGCTTTTACTAAAACACCAGAGAGAATGGAACCATCATCCTGGAAGCTACGCACAGCAACAGGAGAGCCGGCCACTGTACATGGTGAGCTACCGATTGAACTGATTTTAGGCAGCACAAAAGTGAAACATCGGGCATTAGTAGCTGACATTGAGGACGATGCAATTATTGGAATGGACATCATGAATTCCAGAGGGTTTGAATTGAACTTCAAAGATGGCGTCCTACGTGTGACCAGAGAAGAGCTGGTGCTACATGGAAAAAGTGAGGAGATGATTTGTGTTCTGCTGGCTGAAGATGTAAGTGTACCCGAGAGGGCTGAGACCATACTGGAGGCTCGCTTGGATGGAGGTGCGAGCAATGGAAGCGTGGTTATGTTCGAGCCCAAGCTTCATGATGAGAAAATTGGACGAGGAATTGCACTAGGCAAGACTTTGTTGCGTGCTGATAAAATTGTGCCAGTAAGGGTAATGAATGTCAATTATTACCCAGTGACTTTGAAGAAAGGAACTGTTTTGGGGCACTGCTCGTCAATTTCCTCTGTGATCAGGAGTGTACACGGTACTGTTAGTCAAGACAACAACCTGACAGCGGAACTGGAAAAATTGGTACACTCTCTTCCAAGGGCATTAAACCAGCCCAACAGCCCAGATTGAGAGAATTAGTCAAGAAGTACCAAGACATCTTCGATACCGGACAAGGAAAAGGGGGTCGAACAAATGTAGTTCAACATAAAATTGATACTGGGGATGCTCGACCAATCCGACAATCAGCTAGAAGACTTCCTCTTGCCAAGAAGGAAGAGGCTGACAAAATAGTCAGTGATATGGGGAAAGATGGAGTTATTGAACCATCCGACAGTCCATGGTCCTCTCCAGTCGTGCTGGTGAAGAAGAAAGACGGATCAACACGCTTTTGCGTAGACTATCGTCAACTGAACAACGTGACGAAGAAAGACAGTTACCCTCTTCCGAGAATAGACGACACCCTAGACACGTTGGCCGGCTCCACGATTTTCTCGACCCTTGATCTGAAGAGTGGATACTGGCAGGTAGAACTGGCTCGAGAAGATAGAGAAAAGACAGCCTTCACCATCGGCTCAGGACTGTGGCATTTCACCGTTATGCCATTCGGGCTTTGTAATGCTCCAGCCACATTCGAGAGATTAATGGAGACGGTTCTGAAAGGGCTTTCATGGAGGACGTGTCTGGTATATCTCGATGACATTATTGTAGTTGGCAAATCGTTCGAAGACCACGTTAAAAATAAAAACCTGGAGGAGGTGTTCCTGCGACTGAAAAATTCTGGATTGAAGCTGAGCCCCAAGAAATGCCACCTGTTCCAAAAAGAAGTACGTTACCTTGGCCATGTTGTCTCTGGGCACGGAGTAGCAGTGGATGACGAGAAGATCAGAGCAGTGAAGGAGTGGCCTATTCCGAGAGACATACACCAACTACGTAGTTTCCTTGGTTTGTGCACATACTCTCGCCGATATGTGCTGGGGTTCGCCAACATCGCTAAACAACTGACCAGGCTCACGGAAGGACAAACAAAGTTTCAGTGGTCCGAAGAATGCCAAGACTCGTTCAGGAAGCTGAAGGGGGCATTGATCAACGCACCGATTCTGAGTTATCCCCTTCCGAGTGGAAAATTCATTTTGGACACGGACGCCAGCAACGTGGGACTAGGAGCTGTCTTGTCCCAGATCCAGGATGGGCAAGAGAAGGTGATCGGATACTTCAGTAAAACTCTCAGTAAACCGGAGCGTAACTACTGCGTCACCAGACGAGAACTGTTGGCTGTTGTCAAGGGAGTAGAACACTTTTATAAATACGTGTACGGGAGAAGATTCCTGTTAAGAACCGACCACGCAGCCCTTAAATGGCTTCTACAGTTCAAAAACCCCGAGGGCCAAGTAGCACGTTGGATCGAAAGACTCCAAGAATTCGACTTCGAGTTCGAACATCGAGCAGGAAGTGGCCACAAGAACGCAGATGCTCTGTCAAGGAGACCATGCCCAGACGACTGCTCACACTGCCGACGAGCAGAAGAGAAGGAAGCAGCGATTTGTAGAACCACGGCAGTTGTTGTCAACTGGAATGACAACGAGGTCCAGAAAGACCAAGAAAGCGATCCAGATCTTGGTTTAGTCGTCGGCTGGAAAAAGAGTAATCAAAGACCGACAGGCAGGAAATCGCAAGATATTCCCCAGCAGTCAAATCTTACTGGGCCCAATGGAATTCCCTTACCCTGGACAATGGGGTCCTGAAACGTGTATTGGAATCCGAAGATGGTGGGGAAGACAGGCGTCAGATAGTGGTGCCCAAGAACAGAAGGCAGGAAGTACTCCGAGAGATCCATGATGGAGTTGCTGGAGGACATCTGGGTGTGACGAAGACCCTGCAGAAAGTGAGGCAACGGTTTTACTGGGTCAATTGTCAAGTTGATGTCAATGACTGGTGCAGAAAGTGTGCTGTTTGCGCTGCCAGCAATGGACCTCGGACACGACCCAAGGCCCCGATGCGTCAGTATAACGTAGGTAGTCCATTCGAAAGAATCGCCATTGACATCGCCGGCCCGTTCCCCGTATCAGATCACGGAAATAAATACATCCTTGTGGCAATGGACTATTTCAGCAAGTGGGCCGAAGCCTATGCCCTGCCCAACCAGGAAGCCATCACCGTCGCGGACGTCTTGGTGAAAGAGTGGATATGTCGATTCGGCGTTCCCTTGGAGCTGCACTCGGACCAAGGCAGAAATTTTGAATCCAATTTGTTCCAAGAAATGTGCCAGATGCTGAACATCCGAAAGACGAGAACCACGGCTCTACATCCACAGTCCGATGGAATGGTTGAGAGGATGAACAGGACTATCAATCGCCACTTGTCCAAGGTAGTCTCTGACCATCAAAAAGACTGGGACCAGTATCTCCATTTGTTCCTGATGGCCTACCGTTCCGCAGTACACGAGTCGACCGGCCAAACCCCTGCAAGTATCATAATGGGCCGAGAGCTGCGACTTCCCTGTGACCTAAAGTTTGGGATGCCACCAGGACAGGATACCGCGGGAGAGGACTACGCCAGCAAACTCCGGCAGCGAATGGAGGACATCCACGAACGAGTCCGTTTGAACATCCAGAGTGCCAGCGACCGAATGAAAGCGACTTATGACATCAATGCCGATGCTGGAGGATTTCAGGTTGGTGACCTAGTTTGGCTGTACAACCCGATGCGTCGCCGTGGCCTGTCACCAAAATTACGGAATTCATGGGAAGGTCCGTATAAGATAGTCAAGAGGATAAATGACCTGCTTTACCGAATCCATAAACCACCCAGAGGTAAACCCAGGGTCGTGCATTTCAACAGGTTGGCTCCTTACGCTGGAAACCATGACCAAGTCCGCACCCTCAGACCACCAGAGGATGCGATGACGTTCCAGAAATTCATGTCCTTATACTCAAATGGACAGAAAGTGTCACACGGGGTAACTCGAGAGGAGCCACGGGACCTTTTCAAAGTGCCAGTCGATTACGCCCTAGCACACTGCGTTGCAGAAGATCTTCGAATGTCCAGGGGCATCGCTGTGGTGTTCTCCAAGAAATTTGGCCAACTCCAAACACTACGAAAACAGAATCCAGAAATTGGAGGTGTGCTACAGCTGAAGAAGGGCCAGAGGAACATCTACTACCTGGTGACCAAGAAGCATTCTCAAGATAAACCGTCTTATGAAGATGTCTGGAGGAGCCTCACCCAACTGAGAGATACGATGGTGGACCAGAATCTGGTGGACTTGGCAATCCCAAAATTATCCTGTGGTATTGATGGGTTGGATTGGAGAGTTATAAGAAGTATGTTGGAGACGATATTCCGATCCAGCGGCATCCAGATTTTGGTTTGTTGTAATCCTATTCCACGACCTAACCTGAAGACTGTGGAGTGTTATTTCAATCGAACTTCACGATGCAGATATGGGGAGTCCTGCAAATATCGACACACTCCAAGGATGACATTTCGGGACGAAATATCTCTAAGAAGGGGGCAATGTGGCGAAGCTGTGGGCGATGCCGGGCCTGAACACTCACGCAGGCTGCATATGACCTTCGATACGCTATGCACCAAGAAGAATCTGGATGATTCGATGGATCCGGACAATTCGATGAAGAATTCCAGAGCATTCGGAGAAGTCAACAATTAATATAAAAAGAACGACGCAGCAGACAGACAGTCAGTGAAGTGAAAGTCGAATATAAATACCGAGTTCCGTGATTGTTATGTAAATTAGAGTATTGTGTTATTATATCATTGTATTTCGTTAAATAAATTATTTTAGAGTTAATTGGACTATAAATATATTACAATAATAATATTATACAGGATTTGAGTCAGGCAGACATAAAAAAAAATTCTACAAGAATTTCATGTCACACCCAGTGGTGGACACCAAGGAACAAATAGAACTTTTAAACGAATCCGACAATACTATAAATGGAAAAGAATGCACCGAGATATCAAAAGGTATATTCAATCATGTGAGAGTTCCCAAAAAAAATAAAATTTCAAAAAAAACTCGTCTCCCAATGATCATTACCACTACATCTACTTGTCCTATGGAACGGATATTTCTTGACATAGTGGGTCCATTGAATCAAACCGATCATTTCAATAAATATCTTCTCACCTTCATTGACGATTTAACAAAATACTTAATAGCCATTCCAATGGAAAATCAGGAAGCTTGTACAATCGCGAGACATTTCGTTGAAAAAATAATCTGTCAATACGGAGTACCCAAATATTTGGTTACAGATCAGGGTGCAGGTTTTCTAAGTAATATATTCAAAGAGTCGTGCAAAATTTTGAAAATTAAACAAATCTCTACCACTGCATACCATCCACAAT
Organism: Chrysolina oricalcia; assembly: GCA_944452925.2. NCBI lineage: Eukaryota > Metazoa > Arthropoda > Insecta > Coleoptera > Chrysomelidae > Chrysolina > Chrysolina oricalcia. Next base: position 17,242,336 of record OX101816.2, read on the forward strand.
CAAATGGTAGTCTCGAGCGCACCCACCGCACTATAGCCGAATATTTGCGGAATTTTTCAAATCACGATATGAATACGTGGGACACTCAGATACCTTACGCACAATTCGCATACATCTACCGGTTTTACGCCATTTGAGCTTTTATTCGGTAGAAAACCCGCATTACCAACCACTATTACTAGAGATCCAGAAACATTATATGACTTTGACGATTACTATAACGAATTGAAACTTCGAATGCAGATTTCACATCAAGCTGCTTTGGGAAATCTCGTTAAGAGCAAAGAAAAATCCAAGCAATATTATGATAAAAACATTCATGTAGAAAACTTTAAAATTGGAGATAAAGTTTTATTGAAAAACGAAGCAAATGTAGTAGGAAAATCAAAAAAACTTTTGCCCTTATATAAAGGCCCTTACGAAATATTAGAAGTGAATTCCGAGGTGAACGTCACAATACTAGTTAATAGAAAAAAAGTTAAAGTACACGTAAATCGTTTAAAAAAATTTGTGGAAAAATAGAAAAAAAAAAGAAAAAAAAAAGATTTTTATGTATAGATAGACATTGAATATATTGAAAATTCAATTTTTGTGTTACAGGTTTTCCTCAAAATGGTTCCTACGAAGACAATTTTTTTCCTTTTATTCCTAAACTCTATAATGGGCACCAATAACGAAAAATTTTTCAGAATATTACCTCTGTCTTTAGGTCCGGGTTTATACTATGAAAAAATCGGTATCCTAAATCTATACAATGACGATTGGAAAATGATCATTTATTTGAACTTATGTGATTATTATGATGAATACGAACTCATCCATTTTTATGCACATCAGATTAAACAAATTTGTTTCATTAGCGAGAAACGAAATCTTTCTGTCTCAGAATGCAATTCTATAGAAAAAATTATTTCCTACTCCCTCCAGAACATACGTGACCAAGAAGATATAATTTTTGAAATACTAGGAGTTCGAGGATCATCGAAAAAAGCAAAAAGAGGTTTAATTAATGGAATAGGATCTGTTTCAAAAACATAATTTGGCACACTTGATGAAGACGATGCTATTTACTTCAACTCGCAAATCAATACATTGCAGAAAAATCAGGAACACCTAAATACGTTATTAAAGCAACAAACATCAATAGTGCGAAATACTGTTCATTTAATAAACAGAACAAATACTCACCTTGATAAATTCGATACTAAAATAAATAGAATTTTGAAATCTGTTAATGATCTGAATGAAAATATTTCAAATTTTGAGATAAAAGACCATCTCACCTTTGAGATAAATGAACTAGTATCAATCTTTGATATGATTTTGACGAAATTTAAATTGAATCAGAACAATTTAATTGAAATAATTTCATTCGCCCAAAGAGGAATTTTGCATCCTTTAGTAATAAGTCCAATGAAATTCATACATGAAGCATCCAAAATTCAGAATTATATAAGTGACTTGACATTTCCAGTTACACCTGTCATTGAAAACATGCATATATTATTTAATTTAATTACAACCAATATAGTTTTTATTGACAAGAAATTAACTTTTGTTCTTTATACCAATTGAAAAACGTGACTATGATATTTTCAAAATGTCTAGTTTTCCCGTATCATTAAGAAATGATACTTTCGGTTTTATTTCTCCTCAAGAACCATTTTTTGTAACCGATTTTAGCAAGCAGCATTTCTTTTTCATGAATGATATAGAACTATTTAGTTGTAACCATTTATTAGCTGATAGGTATATATAATAAACCAATTTATTTAACCCACCTACATAAAGGTTGCGAATCAAATTTGTTCATGCCTACTGCGTCCATTCCAGACTCCTGTGATAAAAGAATCATACATATAAAGGAAACACTATTTATTCAGTTAGCAAATAAAAATTCTTGGCTTTTTGTTGCACCACATAAAGAATATGTAGATTTGAATTGCAAATCAATTGAAGGAAGACAAACAATTACTTTAAATGATACTGGGATTTTGAGTATTAGTTCAAACTGCTCAGTGTACACAAAATCAGTCATTCTTACACCACACAACGAGTTTCCTAGTGAAGTTTCGTTTTATCGAAAATAAAGCCAATTGAAACGCCTCTCATTATAAATTCAAAGAACTATAATGATTTGAAACAAATTAGTCATAACTTGCAAACCCTTCGAGAGAGTGAAAATGAACCGCTATCTACAGTAAACAAAACTGACCTAGTTCACCATGTGATATTATATTTCATTGTGTGTTTGCTATTTTGCCTTTTAATTTGCTGCATTTTCCGAACCTTGCATAAGCGGAATAAAAGTCAATCCAATGCTTCCTTGCATTCATCAAATGAAAGTGAAGTTACAGGAGGAGCACAAAAAACTGAGGAAATAAAAAATCATTTGGAGCACAATGAACGGGAAGGTAGTAGTAAGGTATCGCGAGTTAGCGAAAATTGCACCTTGCCTAGATACAATTTTCAAAATTAGGTGGGAGGTGTTGTAATGTAATTTCTCATTCCTTTGTTTTCTTCTTTTAATGAGAATCTGGTTCACGATTTATTTATGTTATTTGCAATTACTTGGACTACTTTAGAAATGTATGTATTATAGGTATTTTGCTGACAATATTTTATGAAGTTCGTTGTCACTTATCACCTCATTTGACTTCTTCAATTCCTATTGGTTATAATCTAAAACGTAAAACATCAACTAGCGTCGATAATCAGGTGACAAGAAACTTCATAAAAAGAGAATGTTGTGTTGTTAGGGAGAGACCTAATCAAGACTTCATGAACATCGTGTCATAACTGTTATATACAATCCATTCCAGCGACTTGTTGTGTTTTTTGGTGGTTAATAGAAACGTTTTTCTGCATCGAAGTATTTTATTCCAATCATCCCCAACAACAGCACGTTGAAGTAGAATGACAGATGAGTGCAATAAAAACTTTATTGCACTAGTGCAATAAAGAACTTCTTTTTCCACTGAATATAGTTCAATAAAGTTTTGCTTTTTGCATGAATGTAGAAAAAGTATATTTTTCTATGATGCAATTTTCATCCACTTACAGTACACATTCTTGAAACTGACCATGAAGGCTACTCATAGAAAACGATTCAAGTAAGTAAATAATACACCAATTACAAGAGAACTGCTTATTTACTGGGTATTGAAAATAATACCAAAGTTAGGTCAAAAAAAAGTAGAGGCTGAAAAATTATAGATTGGGATCACTTGGGTATACTGATCAACGTACTAATAATAATGCACCTATATTCTACCCATAAGTGAACAATTCATTTGGCATTAGTAAAGTGGACAATAAAGGGTATTGATCTGAAATAATACAAAATAGGTTAGTAGTGGTGAGTGTTCATCTCCAGGAACACAATTTTTTCTGTGGTAATTAACTTGTTTATTTGTCCCATATAGTATTCAAGTTTTTACTTGTGTATATTCAAGTTTCACTAATGGTTAGTGATTTTTTTTTCCGTGTAAATGTAAATGTTTTAGCACAAGGAATTACTCTGTTAGGGTATATCTGTCCTGGTAAATTCTCCGTGCTTCTCCCGAATTTCTATTTGCTAATCTATAAATAAGGTGCATGTCAGCCATTTCATTGTTAGTAAACTTATTCATGATGGAATCGCTGCTAATTGACAACTCTGAATTTTGCTACTATGACAATAATGTCACGAAGAACAGAAGCGTTGAGATGAATCTTAGAACTGAAGTGTAGGACTGGAGCGTATAATAACTTTAGAACTCGAGCTGCTAACTGAATAGTAAGACTGAATGATAGATAGATATCTGAAAAACGTCTCAACTATGTTTTGCTAACTCCTAATAGTAGCCTAATGACAAAGCGACCTTACCCGCATTTAATGGCCATTATCATTATTGTATGCAGGTACGCCTATCATGAAATAAGCTATTAAATTATCTCGGGTGGTGAACAAAAACAACCAATAATCTAAAACAAAAAAAACTTTTTCAATTTGATATGAAATAAGTACTATATGGATACTATATGAATTTAACTTGTCCTGTGCTCAGCGGGAAATGTAGTAGCACAGATTTCTCCTCGAAGTGGATCCATACTGATTTTTTTTTTTTTTCCTTGGTGTTTTGGCATCGACTGCTATGGTCATTAGCCATGTGTTCTGGATAGGCCTTGTTACTAACTCCATACGCCTCTTTAGGAGCAGCACTGTTAATTTTTAACGCAACAGTGAATCGTGGAGGATTATTCCCAGCCGACACGAGCCTCAGTCATTCAGACTTTCACATCTGAAAATGAAAAAAGATCGCACCGTCTGGGAATCGAACCTGCAATCTCTCGATTACCAGGCGAGCGCTTAACCACTGCGCTAATCCCCGCCCTCCATGCTGATATTAGTGATATTTTGAAAATGGGAGATGATCTGTAGAATCTTTTCTGACTAACAAAAAATACTTCGAATCCTTCAAAATTATAAGTCACAAAAGAAACATTACACTAAAAAAAATAAATTAACGAAACTAGAATGACTGCTTTTCAAAGTGCCTTGGAAGATAAAACACACCGTTAAAAACAAAAGTGCATCTGGAACACTGTGAACACAAAAACTGGTAAGAATAACTTAAGAACATTCACTCAATTCAAACTATGGATAAAATACTTGATGACAAAAAAAGTATAACCAATGTTCTTGTGGAACATTTTGCATCGAGTGCAGGCAAAGCCATTAGGGACCACTTTACAGACACAACATTCACAAACTACACGACTATGTATGTTCAGAACACTTTTCATTTCATAGGAATAATCTGCCATAAAGTAATAGATGCTATACAATCACTTAAATCTACCAACACAGTTGGTATTGATTGTAAGTATTCCTGCAAAACTCATAAAGCAGATTAGTTCGTCTATCAGTAACCCTGTGATTCACTTGATAAACAAATCTGTAACTCTAGGCAAATTTCGATCAGATCTCAAGAGGTCGGTGTTGTGATACCAGCTTTCTCTAGATAACTACAGACAGATCACAGTCCCCACAATACTCTGTAAAGTTATTGAAAAATGCATATACAGTGCCATCATTTCAAATCTTCCCACCCCTATTATTTCTTTTAGCAGGGAAAATTTCCTGTAGGGAAAAAAACACGTAAATTTAGATATGGAGGGAGAAGTTTAAAACCAGTGCCAGTTGTATTTTAGATTTGATCCTCCTACCCCTAGCTACCCCCACGTAATAATTTTAAATGGCACCACCTATCTTGTATCACATCATTTTAAAGATCTTAAAAATCCTCACTCAACCCCGTTTAGAAAACTGAAATTGGTTGTTCCGTTCTCGTAAATTAGGACAAAAAGAAAATAAATTATAACAAAATGCAAAATAAATTAATGAATTTATGGAACCGCTACCACTGACTCAATAACGGTATGTTTATGTTTCTTTTTTACACAGAGTTTTTTGCTTTAGCTGAAAGTGAGATAAGGGCACACAATTTCTTCTTGGCGTCAGTTAAAATTAAATGGTGAAAAAATTTATCAGAACTAGTTATTCCTGATTTCAAACTGATTTTAAAGTGGTGTCAGTTGCACTGACAGTAATACAAATCGTAATGGTGTACACTTTACAAGAAAGAACTGAAATTATTTTTATTTATGGTGCTGAAAATAGGTGTGCTCGTATGACAGCCCGGGTTTTTAATGAAAGGCATGCAGGCCAAAATGTGAGTCACCGATATGTTCTAGACCTTGTTCAAAAATTTGAAGAGACCGGTTCTGTGTGCAACAAAGCAGCAAAGTAGCCGAGAGTTCTTACTGAAGCCGCACAGATTGAGATTTTAGGCCAATTCACCGTTGAGCCTACTACTTCAATTTCGAAAGTCGCTAAGTTAGTAAATATTTCAGTTGGTTCTATACACAAAGTTTTAAAACTAAACAAGTTCTTTCCTTACAAAATGAGTATTCTTCAGCAACTCAGTGATGATGACTAGATAGGAGAATTGAATTTTGTGAAATAATGACTGCGAGAATTCAAAATGACTCTAATTTAATGAAAAATATTTGCTTCAATGATAAATCAACTTTTTTTCCTAATCGCTTTGTAAATAAGCATAACTGTAGATAATGGGATAATGAAAATACACACTTGTTTCGAGAGGATCTTATCCACAAAAAACAAACGTCTGGGCTGGAATTCTGGGAAACGAAATAATTGGCCCTATTTTTATTGAAGAAAATTTAACTGGTCAATTGTATTTAAACTTATTGGAAAATGTAATCGATCCACTCATAACACAGTCCTCAGAAAGCCAAGATGATGAAGAAGTCAACCCGCTCTTGGATGAACAATTTACATTTTCAACAGGACGGCGCACCGCCACACTACGCATTGCATGTCCGACAGTGGCTCGATCTCCGGATTTAACGCCATTGGATTTCTTTCTCTGGGGTTATTTGAAGACAATGGTATACAAAACTCCCCCGCAGGACATTCAGGATCTAAGACACAGAATTACTGACACATGTATACAAATTAATAACGAAACATTACAAAAGTCCGACAGGAATTCGAGAACATTTGAACATTTTGAACACCTAATAAAGTAATACCTTTATTTAATTGCAATAGCTATTATTTTATTTGTTATTATAATTAATTTTCTTTTTGCCCTTTTTAGGAGAACGGGTCAACCAATTTCAGTTTTCTAAATGGGGTTGAGTGTGGATTTTTAAGTTCTACAAAATGATGTGTTACAAGATAGGGGGTGCCATTTAAAATTATTAAGTGGGGGTAGCTATAGGGGTAAGGGGGTTAAACCTAAAATACCATTGGCACTGGTTTTAAACTTTCCCCTCGATATCTAAATTGACGTGTTTTTTGCCTACGGCAAATTCTCCCTGCTGAAAGAAGTAATAGGGGTGGGAAATTTTGAAATGAAGGCACTGTATAAACATTTCTATTTAAGTATAGCGTTATAACAAAACATCAGCACGGTTTTCTCCCTGACAGATCGACAGAAAGTGCAACAACTGGTTCTTCAACTATATTCATACTCAACTTGATAGAGGGAGATATGTGGGTGCACTTTTCTTCGATCTGTCCAAAGCTTTTGATTGTATAGACATATCAATTAAAGAAAATAAACTGTACGTACGCATTGGGCTTCAGAGAAGACTTTCTTTGCTGGTTAGATTCGTACCACAATGCGAGGAAAATCTGTGTAAAAATCGAAAATAACATATCGGAACTTAAAGATGTTGAACGAGGAGTCCCCCAAGGATCCGTTCTGGGCCCTCTTAAATTTCTATTATATGTCAATGACCTCCCACTACACATTAATGCTGACCACACTGTACTATATGCTGATGACACAACCTTAGCTACAGATGCTGAATCCTTGACGGAAGTATTGGCCGGAAAATTCACATCATGGTGCAATAAAAACTCCCTAATAGTTAACTCGCAAAAAAACTGTAGTTATGCAATTCTCCTCCAGAAATCAGTTGTCTAATCACTTTACTATCAAGGTTGGAAGAGAGAATATTCACCCTTCACTCGTAACCAAGTTTTTGGGAGTAATGCTCGATAGCAATGTAGGTTGGGCCTCCCACATAGACTCAGTCTGTAAGAAACTGAACAGTGCTTATTATACTATACTACAACTAAAAAATACTTTCAATACTGAACAGCTACTCCAAGTCTACTATTCACTAGTATATTTCACATTTAGCATAAAATATTGTTCTTTGGGGAGGTGCAACCACTGTACCCAGAGTTTTCAAAACGCAAAAAGGTTATTTAAATTGCTTTTCAACTTAAATTACAATCAAACATGTAGAGAGAAGAAACATCATTCCTGGCACTCCCGACAATTTATATCCTCAAATGTAAATGAATTCTGTATGCCAGAAATAACTCTTCTGAATTCTCAAAAAACCGAGATTTCCATAATTACCCCACAAGACATACTGACCAATTTTGTATTCTTAAGCACTCAACAGCTCTCTTTGAGCTAGCCTACAGTATAATGGAATAAGATTCTTCAATCATCTCCCACCATCCATGAAAAATATACTAGATTTTAAACTACTTAAAAGACTCCTAAAGAATTTTTTATGTGTTAAAGTGTACTTGTGTGTTTGTATCGTATAATTTTTAGTACCTGTATTTTCCCTTTTTTTTTTACTTCTGTTGACTTATCTTATCACTTCTGTATGATCTAGAAAGATGAATAAAGTTTATTATTATTATTACTATCAATGCCAGCTGGTCTCCAATGCAGGTGTTCAATAGAGTGGCTTTAATCTTTTTTCTCGAAAACGAAGCTAGATATGAAAAAAATACAAGAGACCAAAAAGTTGTATTTTCAGTAGCTTAATCTAAAAAAATCTACGAAAAAAGGTAGTACTTTTTTTAAACTATTGTTGGCTGTGGTACCCACTGAGATGCCACTGGCCCTAATAATTTCAATCTAGTTAGGGCTAAATAAGCATCTTATTAGTTCAAATGAATATACCAAATTTTAACCAAATCGGTTCTAGGATATTCATGATATTTTATAATTACCGTTTTTTTTTTTAATTTCAACACCCTGTATCTCAGAAACGAAGCAACTCCGGACATATGTTCATAGGAACTTTTCTTCTTAAAATGACCCAACAAATCACCATCTGCAGTTAGGAACCGTAGTAGAGAAACATCTTGTATATCTAATAAATGGAGAGAACTTAGCAAAGCCAAAGCTCCCTGTTCCCTGGATTCTACTGAAAAGTATGAAGATCGTCATTTATTCAAGGAAGGTGTCTTTTGTCATACCCATAAACAATTTTCGAAAAAAAAAATTTATTCTAATGGAACCCAATATTAGAAAGATGCTTCCAGGTAATTCTTAGGTAACAGTCATTGGATAATATTAGTTTAATTTTCATGTAACCAGAATAACATTTTTTTTTGTTGTCTTTGACCATTTTTCTTGTTAGGAATTTTTATATACCTAACAAATTATCTTATTTTTATAATTTTGAAGAAAATGTTTAAAAATTGAAAGGCACGAAATTTCAGTCAGATAATAGGAGAGTATCGACACGACTATTGTCCATGAGATGGCAAAGCAGTGTTTGAAAACAATTTTCGCTATACGATTTCTCGAATACCGTAAGAAATATAGAAGAACTGTTTATATATCTGGATTCTGCACGCCAAGATACTCCCCTGTGAGTATTTTGAAGCATAGGAATCTTTTTTAAATTTTTTTTCCCGAAAGTTTGCAATTGTTTCTTAAAAAAATAAAGTATTCCTAGAGCAATCAAATGCACTGGAAAGAGCTTTGAAGCTATTATCTACCGCAGAATATCATTAGGTCCAATTTGAAAAGACAATATTTTAAAATTGAAAGTCACGAAATTTAAGTCTGATGAAATGAAAGTATGGACAAGCCGTGAAAGTTACCTTCGGCTATTGTCCAAAAGATGAAAGAAAACTGTTTCTATATCTGGATTCTTCTCATCAAGATCCTCCCCCCGAGAGCATTTTGAGGTATATCTATTTCTCATTTTCAACTCGAAAATTTTCAAATCTTGAAACGATAAAAAAATTTAATTCTTCCTAGAGGAATCAAATTCGGTGAGGAGGCCTTTGAAGCCATTATCTACCGCGAAATGGCATCAGTACTGACTAAGAAAATTTTATATTTTTTTCAAAAGAATACAGCGATATTTCAACCAACTGATGCTCATCTAAAAATTGAAATCAATTTTATTTGCTTGTTGTTGTCTGATTTTGATCCCAAAAAATACGTCCTTAAAATATTTGTATTGAATTTAGACACCCTATATGTATTGCCATTGTATTATCCATAGCTGATTGAGTAAAGTCCTATTATTATATTCTCTGGAAAGTATCAAAACATAGAAATGTAAAATGTGAAAATCTATTTCAGATTCAAGTTTCTTCACTGGAATCCTCAAAAACGTTATGAAACTACCGGTACAACTTTTGCACCAAACACAAGAGTAATCATACAACACACCGCATCTGGCAGAAATTTAGCTGTAGAACCATCACATTGGATACCATCTTTCCATGGGCCTGAATGTATGGTTAGCTGTCACACTTACAGAGATTCGCACAAAATGGAAACTGCAGAGAACTTTTGGAAAATTATTACTAGGCCAATGTCGGACACAGCTCTGTACGTTAGGGCTGCAAAAGGCGAGGATATACCTCTGGAGTTATTTGAATAAAATGTTGATTCAATAAGAAGGTTTATTTTGTTCTACACGCCACTAATCGAATCACTGCTCAAAAACTGTTTCTACGAACAACTCGAAGGTATAGCCATGAGTTTCCCTTCCAAGCCAATATGCAAAAAAGTCAATAACGCAAATTATAAGCCACATATCAAATAGTTCAACGAAGAACTAAAAAATATGAGAGACACATTGTCGATTATCAAGCTAATATACGATGTGAATAGGGACTTTAGCACATATAACATTCAATAATTATCGTAAATTATACAAAAAATCTATTATTGAACAGAAAAAACTTTCTTGTAATAATTTTCTCACCAGCTCCTCGAATAAGTGTAGAGACAGCTGGAGACTCGTAAATTTTGAGCGCAACAAAAATAAAACATCGAAGTTTGACATTCATACGTCGCAGGATGATTTCAATTAATATTTTTGTAATATCGCGAAGAATTTAATATCTTCATTGCCACACATGGATCACGACTCCTCTGATTTCTTGAAGAACTTAAATTCACCAACATATCCTTTTTTTATCGCCAGTCAGTCGGTCACCCCACAGGAAGTGAAAGAAACCATTCTATCCTTGAAAAATTCCTATTGTCAAGACATTTTTGGTTTGAACTCTTTATATTCTTAAAGACTTGGTTGATGTAATAGCTCATCCGTTTTCATTACTTATAAATGTATGTTTTTCAAACGGAATTTTTCCCGATAATTTCAAAATTGCCATTGTCTTACCGTTACTGAAAAAAGGGGATCCATTAAACATTGAGAACTACAGATCAATTTCCATCATACCTGTCCTAGCTAAAGTTCCAGTAGAAGTCCTAGTAGAAGAAAGACTGTCCCGATATTTAGAAACAAATTCAATGTTGTGTGCAGGTCAATTTGGTTTCAAAAAACACAAATCCACGGTCAAAGCTATTTTGCATGTCATTAGTGAGATAGTGAAAGACCTTGAGGAGGGCAAACATTCAATTATCACCTTGTGGGATTTGACAAAGGCTTTCGACTGTGTCTCTCATGATATTTTATTAAAAAAACTGAAACATTATGGCGTAAGAGGCATACCCCTTAGTTTTTTTCAATCTTATCTGAGTGGTAGATCTCAGTGTGTTGTGGTGAATGGAAATCAATCACCTATTGCTGAACTTACTTATGGTGTCCCACAAAGATCAATTTTAAGGCCCGTTCTGTTCATTATTTATATCAATGACTTGTACCATAATATGCTTGCAATAAATACTGTACTATATACTGATGACACTACTCTGGTTACACTGTCACATAACTGGGTATAGTGATTGATGACAAGCTGAATATGAAGCTGAATCCGTCGGAAACCAATATCCTACCAGATCACGTGATTTGCTAAGAAAACCTATGCATAGACTAGTGAGGTCAGATAGGAATTCTTTGAATGTTGGGGTATATAATAAACTACCTAAGAAAGTTAGATATTTGAATGCTCACGATTTCAAAACCAAAATTAAATTTCTTCTGAATTATTGTTTCTACTCAGTGAAAAAATATCTAAATTGTAATATTCGGCAAGTTCTAGAGTCCCAAATTACTAATAATACACTTGTTTCATGAACAATTTTCAGTCCTGAAAAAATAGAATTTATTTCACTTCTCATGGAAACACCGCCGTATCTTCCGTAATTTTTTACGTAGAACCATGAAATTTCCAGGATCGATAGATACACTAGAAATGAACTCACTGCATGGAAATGGTCATTCTACGTAAAATACAGTGCACGCCAGCAGCGAAGGAACCACCCATTTTTCCATCGCTGCTGGCGTGCAGTGCATATCATGACTCCTTTTGTTCAGTGAGTTCATTTCTAGTGTTTCTATCGATTCGGGAAATTTCATGGTTCTACGTAAAAAATTACGGAAGATACGGGGGTGTTTCCATGAGAAGTGAAACAAATTCGATTTTTTCAGGACTGAAAATTATTCAGGAAACAGGTGTATTATTAGTATTTTGAGGATCCTGAACACGAACTCGAAAGAATTTTTATATAACTTTCCTGGATAATAGGTTGTTCCATCGAGCGTGGCGGGCAGTGTATTTCACTTAGGCAACCCCATTCAGGTGGTTGGTGTATTTTGACCATTTCCATCAGTCCTGAGAGTTTCATCATTCTACCTCAATTATTACGGAAGATAAAAGTGTGTTTCCATGAGAAGTAAGAAAAACTCGGATTTTTCAGGATTGAAATTTTTCCAGGGAAAAAGTGTATCTGTAGTAAGTTGGTAGTCCTGATCACGAATCTGAAAGAATGTTTAGCCTATTTTGCCCCCTAGTATGTTTTACCGTAAAAATGAGTTGTTCCATCGCAAGTGGCGGGCAGAGTGTATCACTTACGCCAACCCCATTCAGGTGGTAGGTGCATTTTAAGCATTTCCATCAGTACTGAGAAATTCATCATTCTACCTCAATTATTACGGAAGATACGGGGGTGTTTCCATGAGAAGTGAGACACACTGTATGTCTTCCGTTATGATTTTGTTTAGTAATCATCCGATTGGAAGACTTTGTTAGTAGGGCTCGTCCTCAGGGTTGACTAAATAAAAAAATTGAAGAACTCGTGGGAGCGGCTAAGATGAAAAATCGAAAACTGCAATTGGGTTCAATCTTAAGCTTCCAAATTTTGCATGGTCTTCAAAGGTCAGAAAACCTAATTTCTTTTTGGCCAACTTTTCACACCTTTGAATTCCCTCTATTTTCTCTGTTTATGCCTAGTAATCTTTTTCGTGGCTGTGAAAAGGTGAAATGATGGCCAAAAAGCCATCCCTTTGGAAAACAGGTTTTCTGGCCCCTGAAGAAGCTTCATGCAAAATCTGGAAGCCTAAGATTGAACCCCAAGTGAAGTTTTCGATTCTTCAACTTAGTCCCTCCTGCGAGTTTTTTTATTTGTTTATTTGGTCAATCCTGAGGCCGGGCCCTACTGAAAATGTCTTCCACTCGGATTTTCCCGAAGTAAAGACCATAACAAAGTGAAGGAACACAAAATAATTTTTTTACAAATTTTGAATCATTGGTCAGGGTTGCATTTGTTTTCTGGAGAAGCAGCTTGGAAAATCAGAAAATTTTCACTGTACGAAGAAGGGCGTTAAAGTTTATGTATCAAATGGGCTACAGAGATACTTGTCAATGAGTATTTAAAAATAAAGGGATACTCACAGTATATGGACCCTTTATTTATGAATGTTTCATACTGTCTTTCAAATTGAAAATATACAATTTTTCAAATCACAGATATCCAACTCGAAACATCATTAGCTATTTTCCACAACATAACTTAACGCTAACAGAACATAGCGCATACTATATGAGCATACAATTATGTACAATAACCTGCCAAATACTATAAAGGGTATAATTTCAAACACACATATATAGGAGAGTTTTCCTTTTTTCGAAAAGTCGAAGAGTTACGAAGGTTTTTTTATCAGTTTGTTCACCAAGTCCACACAATAACCGTCCATCTCAGCAATCTCCCTGATAATCATTTTCTCAGTTTTAAATCTATCGTTGTTAAGTAAGAACGACTAGAGTCGCTTTACCAAGAAATTTAGCACGCCATTTTGTGCAGTGTGCAATGGTGGGAACTCTCAGGGATGTATCTGAAGGTACTTGTGACCTTCCTGTAGACATCGAATTCAGTTACTAACGCGTCTAAAAATGGTAACTATTTTTTGTTTTCAGTTTCATACGTGAACGATATGGTCAATTCTGAAAGAAAACTGACTATGTCAAACTGTTTTTTTATCAAAGATAGCGAACCAGGGAAATATCTGAAGCTCTCTGTAGCTTTCATTTCAAACCTACCCATGAACATAGATAGATGGTTTATTCACTATTTTACGTACCAATGTACATTTATAGCATATTTGGTTGCATTTTGGATAATATCCAAAGTTAGAGAAAATACAATAGTATTGTATAAGTATTAATATACGTTACGGTATAAGTAAATAAAGATGAAAATATAAAACAACATTACACGCATTTCAAAACTTAAATAGTCATTACATGTATAAATAAAATATAAAAGTATAAACACATAATTTGAAATTGTAAAAGAGCGTCTATCGTCGTCTAGTACCTGAACACGAATCCGAAGGAATTTTGGGCCAATTTTGCCCCCTAATATAACTTTCCGAGATAATGGGTTATTCCATCGCGAGTGGAGGGCAGTGTATATCACTTAGGCCAACCCCATTCAGGTGGTAGGTGCATTTTGAGCATTTCCATCAGTCCTGAGAGTTTCATCATTCTACCTTAATTATTACGGAAGATAAAGGTATGTTTCCATGAGAAGTAAGAAAAATTCGGATTTTTCAGAGAAAAAGTATCTGTAGTGAGTTGGTAGTCCTGATCACGAATCTGAAGGAATTTTGAGCCTATTTTGCCCCCTAGTGTGTTTTACCGTAAAATGGGTTTTTCCATCGCGAGTGGCGGGCAGTTAATATCACTTAGGCCAACCCCATTCAGGTGGTAGGTGCATTTTCAGCATTCCCATCAGTCCTGAGAGTTTCATCATTCTACCTCATTTATTACGGAAGATACGGGGTGTTTCCATGAGAAGTGAGACACACTATATAAATCTTCGAAAAAATCGATAGACATTTTTCCTTCGTACTAGAGTGGGCCCTGCCCGATTTAAAAAATATTTGGAATTTGGGGGTTTCGAGGAACGGACTTTCATCTCACCCAATGGCTTTAGACCCACGGCTCTCTAACTACTAGTCATTATACCTTGTGTTGAAAATTCTTTGTAATACCAATCTTTTCCTTTAACTGTGTCAGCATAAAAAGTGAGTTTTTGTGCCATACGATCTGATAATATGAATGTTTCTTTTATAGTCCAAGCAATAAGGAAAAGTGCGAGCAAAAATTAATATCCGAAAAAAAGAAAATAGGTATGAGCGTATAGGAAATTGAAATTCAGCATGAATTTCTATTTCATGCGACTCGATCGTGATTACCGAACATAACCTAAAAAATTGTCAAAGTTGCGAAAAGCGGTTTTTTGTTGATAACAGCTCCGATCGAAAAAAGTCAAATTAGGAAATTGTAGGTATTGAAAAGATCTATCAATTGAATGGCTTATAATTTTCCGATATCATTGATACTTTTCGAGTTATATCGGAAAAACCGTGAAAAATCGGGTTTTCTATAACTCGTTAACTGTAAGGTATTCAAACTTGTTACTTACCGTTATGTGTAGCCTATGACAAGCCAAAAAGGTCTTTCTTTGAAAAATTAATAAATATTGATTATTTTTCAAAATATATGAAGTTTTCTCAAAAAAGATGGTCTCTCAATATGGCTTCTCTTGCTCGGGGAATGATGCTACAGTAACGATGGCCTATTTTTCATGCATGCATGCATGCATGATTTCAAGCATTAAAAAAATGAATTCCTACGATCACTAGGTGCCGAGATAATTTTTTTATTTCAAAAGATTCTGGAAGACGCAATAATCATCGTACAGCAATCACCTTCATGGATATTAAGGTTGAATACCTATATTTTCAATAAAAAAATATGTCTAGTTCATTTGCAGCATTATTAATTGATGAGTAAAGTGAGGCGTGCAGGCGAGGATCGCGATAGCTGTAGCAGGTGGCGGAGTGGGGATAGCACTGAAAACTTATTTCGTGCGTTCAAAGTGGCTTGAGCTTGAAAAATATTGAGTATCTCGGCTTGTTGTTCACTTACGTTTTCTTTAAAAAAAAATTATAGTTTATTTAATTGATAGATCTTTTTAATACCTACAGTTTCCTAATTCAACTTTTTTTGATCGGAGCTGTATTTTAATTATCAACAAAAAACCGATTTTCGCAACTTTGCCAATTTTTTAGGTTATGTTCGGTAATCAGGATCGAGTCGCATGAAATAGAAACTCATCCTGAATTTTAATTTCCTATACGCTCATATTTTTATTTTTCGGATATTAATTTTTGCATATTTAACATTGGGCCGCTTCCTCGTTTCTTGGACTACTACTACTGTTACATGCTAGTACTTCAGTCTACAGTAGGTACTCGTTATTTGAGAATGTGGTTTATAGATATCAACGCTCGTTGTGGGAAAAATCAGTAAGACTGATGACAGGAGTACCACAGATGGGGCATTGTAAACTGCTACTTGTTATCATTGAAATACTCGTTCCTTGCCAATAGTATAAAGTAACAACAAAGAGAAAGGATGTTGAATAAGAGGCCGAATTCATAATAAATGGCATATTTAATTACTCAACTTTTCTAAATACAATAACAATATTATAAAACAAGTTAAAAATATTTACAATTTCTTAAAGAACACAATAACTTTCACTTTATTATCTCTCAATCTCTACAATTTTTTTTTAAATCTAAATAAATATGATTTTTAAAAAATCACCAGGAAACCTGAAATATTTACATCTTGAGAGGCTTCATAATTTCATTATTTACAGCTTTTAGATAAAAGTGGAAAGTTTGAAACCACTTTACTAGTACTTAACCTTTGTTTCAAGTTTGTATATAATGATGTTTGGGTACAAGTGGTATCCAGGACTTCCATTGTCCTAGTGGACACCAGTTGAACCCGTCGGTCGTACATCGATAGTTTCGATAGTGGTGTTTGGAAAACATCGATAGTATCGTTAGTGCTATCGGAACTACTATACCGTGTGTACCGTATATCACTTTGGTTAACCGGTTTAGTGAAATCACTAATTTCAGATAATTGTACACATACGCACAGTGTTGAAAAATCTCAAGAACCTGGCCCAAAATGAAAGTTGAAAAGTGTTGCATTATATTTCTTATAATGAATTTTGTGCATGGAATATCCCCACCTGCAAAATATCATTATGCACACAGATCAAAGTCAACTATGCTTCCCTTCGTGTCAGTCCAAAGTTGTCATTTTTCGAAGCACAACCTTCATATTGACATAATTTGTTTTTTGTTTTTTGTCAATATAAAACATAGAAAAATGTTTTTGAATCAAGATGGTACGAGTTTCTGATGGTAAGTACATCGTTATACTATACAGATCATGACTGTTCAGAATATCGGAATTTTACCTTAGTAAAAATCTCACTGTTTTCGAGATAATGAGCATTTTTTTAATTTCTGGAAAATCACTACCTCACCTTGGATTTTTTAATGCCATGTATACAAATTGGGACGAATTTATATATCTTTGCTGCTGAAGATTACTGATGAGTGATGCTTTCAGACGTACGAAACAGTTTTTTAGAAAACGATACAATCTTTCAAGAAATGAGGGTAAAATGACAGATTTGAGTTACATCAATTTTTTTAACAGTTTGACATTATTGTTTGAAAAAACATAACCAAGTGGAACTCGATATTCATTACAAAAGAATGCCCATTTTGTATAGGCTTTACTATGGTATAAAACATACGATCATTATTTTTAGAAGGAGTAGAATTTCGATAATATTAGTGTGATGTTATTCTGAGCTAAAATCAACTCCATTAGACTTTGTCAGTAATGTCTTTTATTTTTATCCTATCAAGATGAAATGATTAAATAATTATGAGTAATAACGAATCAACTGCTTAGAAGCATTCAATGAGATGTAATGAAGTAAATACTAATTCAACGTTTTTTTAAATCAACATACACTATAAACCACAATAACGATTATTCAACATCGCACTGAATAATATTACAAACATGTTATTTTCCATCCACTCGTACGCAGAGACGACATATTTTCAAGAAGAACCTTTTCAAATGCGTTATAGGTTATAGCCCCCAAATCAGCGATTCTATGAGCGGCATTGTGCAATCGGATATAGTTCTGCATAAAGCGCTGCTGCAGCAGAAGCACTACCTCCACATTCACCTTAAATGTAGTGCATATGCGCGGTTTGGATGGGTGACCTACGGACCTCCTTTCGATATTCTCATCGGATCGTGCTAGGAATCGCACGTAAAAAGGTAAGACCTCGTTAATCCTTGGCTCGCACAAGTTTCGACTTTTGAGGGCTGCCGTTCGTAAGGGGGCGACAGCAGGTTAACGGAAAAAACAATTTTAACAATTTTTTTTAAACAAATATGGGAGTATAACGTATGTACGGCATGACAAAGAAATAAATACCACTGAATGAAACAAGCGGAATAATTTAAAAAAACTACGATAGAAGTCACAAGTTGTTCAAACGAAAGTTTTTAATTTTCGACAAGGATTCATCTCTTAAAAAAGTTTGCACTTATTTGGTTACACCCTGTATATCTGTCGATCTCTGAAACTTCGTTGGAATCTGGACGTTGGACAATTATTGCGACATTTACCACAAGAATTCGTATTAATCGGTGCCATGTCGGATAATCGACATTTCATTTCGATAATTTTATTTACATTACATTACATTATTTAGATGAAAAGTTAATTTTATTGACATACTATTTAATGCTACCAAGCAGTCTATTCTTTATTATTAATAATAATTTCCACATTTTATCTTGATAAAATCTAAATAAAACAATTTTTGGGCGTAAGTATAAAAGTTGATCAAATAAATGAATATTTTGGAACCTTTGGTGTAAATACAATTCAAGAAAAAAATAAAATACCCAAACACCAAAACTACGTCACAATCTTAAAATCTTAAAAGCTTACTTTTAGCTCCTGAAGATGCTAACTTTGTTGGCGAAACGCGCGTCGAGTGTGATTGTGACGTAGATTTGGTGTTGGGTAGTTTCCTTTTTTTCTTGAATAAAAGTTGATAGAAGCCTAGATTAAAACCACGCCTAATTCAATGGAAACCACTTCTTCCAAAAATAATTATAGTTTGTTTTATACCACGGTAGTCTGGACAAAATGAGCATTCTTTTGAAATGAATGTCCACTTCCAATTGGTTATGTTTCTTTCATATCAAACTTTTTTTTAAAAAATTGATGAAACTCAAATCTGTCATTTTACCCTCATTTCTTGAAAAATGTTTTCACTTTCTGAAAAACTGTTCTGTACGTCTAGAAGCATCACTCATCAGTAATCTTCAGCAGCAAAGATATTTGGATTCGTCCCAATTTGTATACATGGCACTCAAAAATCCAAGGTTAGGTAGCGATTTTCCAGAAATTCTTAAAATTCTCGAAAACTGAGGTGAAATTCCGATATTCTGAACAGTCATGACCTGGTCTATCACCAGTTTCAATATTGTACCAGGTTTACCGGACACCCTGTATATCAAAACAAAATTGAACGATATTATGGCAAGTTGTGGAATTCAAATTAAAATAGTTTGATTATTGTTTAAAACTTTGTTATATTTTTGAAGATTTCGTTCATTACGTATAATTTCGGAGCAAATATATTTGCGGCAGTTTGTAGTCTAATACAGTCTTTGTCAGATGCTGAAAAGAAAATATACAGGGTGCCGAAGTTAACTTCTCCAAAATTTCAAATGAGCATTGTGAAGATGTTTTTTTCAATACATGACTCACAAACTATGCATCGTCGATTGTTCACATGGCCGATACAAATCCACCATAGAATATAATAATCCCTGCACGTTTCCGCGATATACAAGGCGAGTCCAAAGATAGCAAGTTTTTCACTGATTTCCGAAAAATTTCATTTATTTTGAGATATTCCTTAGAATACCAATATCATTAACAACGACCGCACCACCGAAAGTCACCCGGTGTGCCATGGCAAATAATAATAATAGCCGTCCCTACTCCGCACATGCCATGCCATTGGTGTTCATCCCTTGGCGTGGATAATAAGGGAGAGTTTACAGTCTCCATAGTTAACCTCGTATCTTCATTTCGTTCACTTTGATCTCAAATTCATACTGAGAGATCCTAATAACTAATAGCTATTTATGATACAAGTTCGTAAAGTAGAACTTTTTTGTATGAGCGTGAAGTTTGTTGAATGAGGCGCAGCCGAGTTCAACAAACACGCGAGTACAAAAAAGCCCTTTACGAAAGTGTTTCATACAAAGTTTTTTCTTCGACAGTTATTATATTGCCAAATTGTAGGAATCATATCATTAATTTGAATGTTCAATGATATGAATTGTCGTCGTATTATCAAATGAAGACTTCCGAGTTATAATTGACGCAAAATACTGTATTTTTCAAAAAGGCATAAATGTATGAACAGTGTGTAAAAAATTACTTTACGCACAGGTAATTTTTTTACGCACTTGTCCCAAAAAGTATTACTTTACGCACTGTCAGTAGTGCGTAATAGTATATTACGTAACAAGAGTTGTAAGTAACCCATTACGCACGAAATGAAAAAATGAAATTTCATGAGTGCGTAATGGGCTTACAACTCGTGTAACGTACTATACTTTTTCTACGCCCATTCATTTTAACGTTATGCTTGTGTCGCCAATCCATACATTTTTGTTAGGTAATTTCGTACCTTTCTTTGGATTTTAGCGGTAACAAATTATGTGTGGCAGCTTGAGCTTTTTCTAAAATTTTCGGTGGAGTGTTCATAATTTCATCACTTTCACTACTATCAGACATATTCGTAGATAAAGTTGAGAAAATGTTCGGATACAATTATATTTTGTTCAAGAAATTGACAATATAAATGACATGACATTTATTTTCATAGCATGCTACTAAGAAAACATGTCATATTTTTAAAGAAATTGCATAACGTGCTGTCTACATTTAGGGGCATCACTCTTTCAATCCTAAATATATCTCGCTAATGCTATAAGTTTTTATGTTTTTTAATTGACTAAATTTGTGTACATAGACCAAATAAAGTCTTACGTAAATAAAAATTTGATTGTAATTTAATTAAACCAAGAAGTTTAAGTTTTCTTTTCAAAACGCACGTGTATGTTATGAGATCTCATTACGTGCATGTTATTGTTATATGTCATTTACAAGGAATGTTGACAGTGCGATTTTTGACGTTTACAGACATGGGCATAGAAAAAAGCTTTACTTTACGCATTGTCGTAGAAAAAACTACATTTTTCATTTAGCAGCCGCTATATTGCATCCACCATTGTGTTGATAAATTCGTATTCAGCGACCATAAAAACATACTCATCAAAACTTTGGAAGATGTATATTTGTTGCTTGATTTTTGGCCAGGATTTCGAGATTTTTCACTGAGATACGTCCCGTAAATAGTTTAAGTTACCACAATAACCAGAAACCAATCATCCTGAAAACACGATAACCAGAGCGGTTACTACCAAATATTTACGGTACTTACGAACAGTTGGCAAAATGACAGTTAACAGACGATATACATTAAGTCAAATGACAATCGATAACCCATGTTCGTTTATAAAGAAATCTGGGAATATTGATACTGATAGACATCGGTAAAAATATATATCATAATAACCATATTCAATAAAATATATTTATACTTAAAAAACAAATATTGCACAAGTTACTTCATAGCAAAATAATTAAATCAAGTGAATACTTCAAAAATCCGCACCCACCAGTGTATAAAAAAAACAAATAAACCTCTCAAAAATTAAAAACAAAATGGGATACAAAAAATGCCTATTAAAAAGAACGTCATGCATTTAAGTATACTTTGACTAAATAACAATGAGCTCCAACTTATTCACAAGTTCATGGTTCCTATACTTTAATATGATAACAATTCAAGCTGGGGCGTGGCGCAGTGGAAAGGGAGTCCGACACTGGGACTAAAGGTCCCGGGTTCGAGCCCCAGTCGGAGTTAGGACTTTTACAGTTTGATTCGACCGATTGAATTATTAAAATCTCATGGCTCGACAGAGGTGAGTCCTGCACAATTCACAGTTAATATTAAGAGCAAACACTACCTTGGTAAAACGGAAATCCGTTTTGAGACCACAGTTTTTGTTTGAGAATTTTTTAATTTTTCTGCATTACCCAATGTTTTTTTGTTAATTCCGGAACTTCAGTGATTTTTGGTTATGATAATTTTTGAGAAAAAAAAATTAAATGAAATGATGAATTAAAAAAATTGATAGGTTCCGGAATTCTTATGAGACCACCGATCCCATACAAAAAATATATCTTTAATGAAATCAATGAATTTTGCAAGAAACGGATTCTACGATCGGAAAATAAATATCTGATTGGCGCTGTAATCGAGAATGAACAGGTGCTGTGTTGCCAGTGTTCATTGAGTTCATTATCTTCACCCCCATTCTTGATAAGTATCCCAACAAACCTTAGCTGGAAGAGATGAGGAAGAAATTCGACTTTTTAGCAACACAGCCTATCCAGAACACCTGGTGGCTATTGATCACAGCAATCGACGCCACTGTAGACAACCAGTAAAAAAATAACAATTTCATGCTACTTCTGGCACTTATGAGCTGTCAGGATCTAGAAAATAACCGTTCTTATGGAACTGAGGTTGCTGGTATTGAAAGGTATTTCCAAGTTATTTTCCTCAAAGTGACATTCACTGTTATCTATCATTTACCAACTGCCAATAGTGCCATCTCAACTATCGGACTATCGATAGTGTTTCCACCAGACACAAACATTGATAATACTGTAGAAAGTAAGACACTTCTAAGTTAGAAGTATCTTCGAAGCAAGGCGGGCTTTTTATACATTCCCGTTGACAGATACGATTGAAGATACTTGCAAACCAATAGGTCAGGAACTACAAACAAATGCAATGGAACTATTAGATATCAATAATTTTCAAATCAGTCTTTACATTCTGGATACTCCTTTTTGAAATATTGAAGGTTCAATTCAGTGGACAAAAATGGCAGTGTGTGCTGTAATACCAAAGAAAATAGCTCACAAGAGTAGTAGTTGCAACAGAAGCATTAATAAACTGTAGATTCACAAAATACTGTACTTGCCAAAGTTCAGAAAGATGATCCTTCAGTTTTACACTACAAATCTGGCTATAGATTACTTATTTGTCCATGCTAAAGACTAGTTTTCTTAACATGAATATATTCCACCTACTATTTTACAACTGATTTGCAGAAACTGATACATGGTAAATTTTTTAACAAAACAAAAACAAAAAGTTAACTTTAGCCACATTCCAATTATGGGTCCATCTGATTCATCACAATGAATTCCATCATAATGTAAAAGGAGAGGCATAAACTACAGGATCACATTAGTAATATACAGAAAACATAATGCAGAGGAACTGATCAAATAGCAACATAAAACGGCAGAACGTACTTTTTCATAACGTACTTATAGAAACGATTTCGGATCATACTCGTAACGCATCGTAATAGCATTGTGACACAAAATCAACGAATCATACCGCTAAAGTTTTCGTATTAATCAGAATACGTACTAGACCATACTGTGTGACACAGACTCATGGTACACGCCCTTTTCTCCTTTGCTTCTGTAGCTATATTTCTGAAATTTGAACACTGAATATGCTCACTATAGGGCACTTTTTGACATATTTGGAAAAAATCCCTAGTTCTGGTTTTCTGGAAATGTCATCAACTTTCGATTTTCAAATGGGACACCCTGTATATTATTACATTTTTGAAATCTGCATAATTTTCTGAATACAATAATACCTCATAGTTGATATTTCATTCTTCAGAAAACCCATTTTATTTTTGGATCTAGAGAGCCATGAACTCCCTAAAATTATTCCAAATAATCAAAATAATGCTACACTACCGTAACTTCGATATAAAAAGTATCGTGGTTCGAAATACGCGCAAAAAAAGTAAAGCAAAACCCTTTTTTACTCGAAACTCCGTTTTTTCAAATGGTACCATAATGGTACTCTGACGCCATTCGAAAGTACCATCGAAGGGGTATCAATTCAACTTTTTCTGTATAATCAATACGAACACGATAATGGAGTTTAGACAAGTTTGTATCTTCTCGGTTCAATACAATAATTTATCAAGGTGGCTATGGAACACAAATAACAATTTGAAGTTTTGATAATCTGTGATTGTCAGTTAGTCACTGAATACATTATTGAATTAATCGGATTAATAATAGAAATTAATAGAAGTTAAGAATGCCACCAGTTTATAACAGAAACGAAAAATTGGATATGCTATTAGTGTATGGGGAATGTCGGCAAAATCCAGTTGTTGCTCAACAGCTGTACTCGGAAAGATACCCCGAACGACAATGTTCGGCTCGAAATTATTTCAAGCGTCTTGTTGAAATCTGCATAATTTTCTGAATCCAATAATACCTCATAGTTTATATTTCATTCTTCAGAACACCCATTTTATTTTTCGATCTAGAGAGCCATGAACTCCCTAAAATTATTCCAAATAATCAAAATAATGCTACACTACCGTAACTTCGATATAAAAAGTATCGTGGTTCGAAATACGCGCAAAAAAAGTAAAGCAAAACCCTTTTTTACTCGAAACTCCGTTTTTTCAAATGGTACCATAATGGTACTCTGACGTCATTCGAAAGTACCATCGAAGGGGTATCAATCCAACTTTTTCTGTATAATCAATATGAACACGATAATGGAGTTTAGACAAGTTTGTATCTTCTCGGTTCAATACAATAATTTATCAAGGTGGCTATGGAACACAAATAACAATTTGAAGTTTTGATAATCTATGATTGTCAGTTAGTCACTGAATACATTATTGAATTAATCGGATTAATAATAGAAATTAATAGAAGTTAAGAATGCCACCAGTTTATAACAGAAACGAAAAATTGGATATGCTATTAGTGTATGGGGAATGTCGGCAAAATCCAGTTGTTGCTCAACAGCTGTACTCGGAAAGATACCCCGAACGACAATGTTCGGCTCGAAATTATTTCAAGCGTCTTGTTGAAATCTGCATAATTTTTTGAATCCAATAATACCTCATAGTTGATATTTCATTCTTCAGAACACCCATTTTATTTTTCGATCTAGAGAGCCATGAACTCCCTAAAATTATTCCAAATAATCAAAATAATGCTACACTACCGTAACTTCGATATAAAAAGTATCGTGGTTCGAAATACGCGCAAAAAAAGTAAAGCAAAACCCTTTTTTACTCGAAACTCCGCTTTTTCAAATGGTACCATAATGGTACTCTGACGTCATTCGAAAGTACCATCGAAGGGGTATCCATCCAACTTTTTCTGTATAATCAATACGAACACGATAATGGAGTTTAGACAAGTTTGTATCTTCTCGGTTCAATACAATAATTTATCAAGGTGGCTATGGAACACAAATAACAATTTGAAGTTTTGATAATCTGTGATTGTCAGTTAGTCACTGAATACATTATTGAATTGATCGGATTAATAATAGAAATTAATAGAAGTTAAGAATGCCACCAGTTTATAACAGAAACGACAAATTGGATATGCTATTAGTGTATGGGGAATGTCGGCAAAATCCAGTTGTTGCTCAACAGCTGTACTCGGAAAGATACCCCGAACGACAATGTTCGGCTCGAAATTATTTCAAGCGTCTTGAAGAGCAGTTTAGAAGAGAGCCTGATGTTGGTACTGAGCATAATATTGTTTCTGAAGACATGGTGATAAATGTTCTAATGAGAGTGGAAATCGACAAAACAGTATCTCTTAGGCAGATCGCTTCCAAGTTGGATACCAGTCGTGAAAGTGTCAGAAGAATTTTGAAAAAACATAAGTATCGATCGTATAAATATCAAATATATGAACAATTGTACGAAGACGATAGTATAAGAAGGCTGGAATATTGCAGGTGGGTACTACGCAATAATGTAAAGCAAAATAATGAATTACTGAAAACAATTGTATTCTGGGATGAGTTAAGATTACCCAATCTTGGTTTTTTTAACAAACAAAATACTCGATATTGGACGCAAGCGAATCAGCATTTATTTAGGCAGGGGAGTTTCCAAGAACGCTTTGGATTCAATGTATGGCTGGGAGTAGTTGGAAATCGAATAACTGGTCCCATAATATTTGATGGACCTTTAAATGGTGGTAGATACCTGAGTTTCCTCAGAAATGAAATTGAAGATTATTTAGAAGATTTACCGCTAAATCTGGAAAATCGACTGTACTTTCAGCAGGATGGTGCACCTCCGCACAATAGTAGGATAGTGACGGATTACCTTCGTGACCGATTTGGGAAAAAATTGGATCGGAACACATTGTTCTTTTAGGTGGCCTGCAAGATCACCTGACTTAACCCCTTTAGATTTTTTATTTGGGGTCACTTGAAAAACGTCGCTTACTAAACCTACCCAACGACCCGCGATTACCTAGAATTACGAGTTAGACAAGACATTCAAAGTATAACGCCTCAACAATTGAAAAATGCTATTCGAAATACCGCCAAACGAGCTCGAAAATGTTTTGATGTTGGTGGTGGACATTTCGAACAGCTATTATAAGATTTCTCTTTTTTATTTTGTTTCGTTATTAATTAAATTGTGAGAGAAAACCTAACTGTTATTAGTTACTTACAATTGAACCAAGGCTTTGAGCCTTCGAGATTTAGGAGCTCTATTGGTTGGGTGAAATATTGACTAGTTCTCCGTGAAAGTCGAAATGTCGAATTGTTGTTTGTGTTCCATGGCCACCTTGATGAATTATTGTTATTGAACCGAGAAGATACTTAAACTTGTCTAAACTCCATTATCTTGTTCGTATTGATTATACAGAAAAAAAGTTGATATGGATGGATACCCCATCGATGGTACTTTCGAATGACGTCAGAGTACCATTATGGTACCATTTGAAAAAACTGAGTTTCGTGTAAAAAAGGTTTTGGTTTACTTTTTTGTCACGTATTTCGAACCACAATGCTTTTCAAATCGAAATTACGGCAGTGTAGCATTATTTTGATTATTTGGAATAAATTTAGGGAGTTCATGGCTCTCTAGATCGAAAAATAAAATGGGTGTTCTGACGAATGAAATATTAACTGTGAGGTATCATTGGATTCAGAAAATTATGCAGATTTCAAAAGTGTAATAATATAGAGGGTGTCCCATTTGAAAATCGAAAGTTCACGTCTTTTCTGGAAAAACCAGGAGTTGGATTTTTTTTCAAAAATGTCAAATATAGTTACAGAAACAAAGGAGAAAAGGGCGTGTACCATGAGTCTGTGTCAGACAGTATACGTATTGTTTAGAATATGGAATGTTACAGAAAGTAATCAATCATAATTTAGATCAGCGCGCATCAATCTCACAATAGCTTACAGGTATTATAGTCGATAGGCCGACACACATTTTTTCGAACTGAAATACCTATTAGTAGAATATCTAGTTGGCAGAAATTGTGCATACTTCTCAATAAAATTGAAAAAGATGTCATGACTACGGAAACAATTCCAAGCTTTCGTAACCTCTATCCATTTGGATGAAATCATTATTATAATTTATTAATCAATACACTCCAGCATTTCCTGTAGGCGTGTGTGGTTGAAATACCTACATAGTACCGATTTTATGATTTTAGAAATCGTAAACCTGGGTAGAAATTATTTTGAAAGTGTTTTACTTCGAGTTTTTTCAAGGAAAGCCTAACTTAACATCGATTTGATTCATGTTTCATTCAATGTTATTCAATATTGCATCAACATAAACGAAAGGTAGTTGAAGTCTCTTGAACTTTCATTGGTTTGGTTTTGTAAACGTTGGACAGTTAAACATTTTTACCGATTGCAGAGAAAATTTAGGGATTGTTTGTGTTACTTGTGTTTATGTTCAATTCGTAAATGATCATGTGTAGGATTGTGTTGTTATCAAATCCAAGAAAAATGTGAAAGTGAGGTTATTTTCCCTCCAGATATGCCAATTGACCAATTTACGGATTTGACATGATTTTATGGAAATTGGATTCCTGGTGCCATCAGTGTCACAATTTTCACTCGGGTTTGAAGGCCGTCGTTTTTTGGAATTTCTTCCTAACGTTTCGCTAGCGCGAATGGCTAGCTTCTTCAGAGGATTATACATCATGAATAACCTCAGATGGCTGGAGATTCCGTCAGCGGAGATTATATTTATTCTTACTTAGGTAGTCTTGTGCGTTAATTACCGTATCTGGATTTGGTACATTCTCACTAACCCTATTTGACCCCTTTCTACCTGCCGGCTTAATTGAATCTTTTGTTATTTCAGAATTGCTTATTACCGTAACTGGGTTAGGCATATTTTCGATAACATTAATTGACACCTTTTTGCCAGCTGTCTTAATGTCGTAGTTTTCTTTTGTTATTTTGGGATTTCATATTCGGTTGAGGTTCACAGCTTCTTCTTTTCTGTTGAAATTCTCCACGTGTTTGTGGATCTCTATTGCCTCCCGTACAAGTCGGCCATGGTATCCCTGGTTGGGCACAAGAAGTTTTACGTCCTCAAACAGAATCTTGTGGTTTCTTTCACTGAGCGCGTGTTCTTTCACTGCCGACTTGTCCGTTTGGCCTAATTTGCAGTTCCTCTGATGTTCTTTCAACCTTGTTCCCATGGATCTTTTTGTGTTTCCGATGTATACCTTTCTGCAAGTATGCGATATACCCCCCTGCAGATAGTGGGTCTCTTTTGTCTTTTACCGACCTAAGGCTTTGTTGTATTTTCTTGTTGGGTTTGAAGACCATTTTTATGTTGTGTTGCCTCCCTACTTTGTATCGTAGAAGTCCTCGGTTTCAAGGTCCTTTTAATTTCTGGTGCACTATATCCGTTCGATCTCAAGGAGATGTTCTAGTTCATCCTGTACAGACTCAGTTTCACATTTTCTCCGAGCACGTTCCGCTAGTGTGGAGATAATTCCTCGCTTCTGACTAGGATGGTGGTTTGATAGAGCATGCAGATACCTATCCATATTCGTAGGTTTTCGGAATACTTTGTGGGTCAGCCTTGCTATCCGCTGTGCCTGTTCAGTACCCATGGTGAACTTGATGCTGGGGTGTTGAGCATTTAGATGTTCTAGGAAACGGTTCAGTGTGTCCCTTCCGTGTCTCCAAATGACGAAGGTGTCATCCACGTTACGTAGCCACATGGTCGGTTTTAAATCAAAAGCATCAATTGCTTTCTCTTGAAAATGTTCCATAAAGAAGTTGGCTATCACTGAGCTGAGTGACATCACCTTCTTGTAAAAATACATTTGGACCGCACTTCTTGAACAATTCCTTATCAGAAGTTGTCCCTTCATAGCCTTCACTAACATAAGTTACCCCACCATTTGGACAAATTCCTGTCAAAAACTTTGTTGTATTACCATAGAAATATAATACATAGAACGCCAATTAGTTTAGAACAACGTGGTCCCCCTACGGCAGATACACAGACCTATGAGTATGCGCAATAGAGCGCAAGTGTCGCTAGGGACGGTCTTAGGATTTTTGACTTCTTGTTCCTGAATCTGGTATAAGTTGTCGGTAATAGCATTTGCAATATAGAGTTTTCCTTTTAATGATATATACATTAAATCAATAATTGACTTCTTGAAAATAGAAATATTGAGTGTAGGTCTTCTATTTTGTGCTTTCTCGCGACCAGGTAGGGAGAAATTATTGTGATTGTCAAAAAATTCTAATTTGATATTTTGATGGGAATTGATGATTCCACTCAGTCAGAAAAAAAAATCAATTTGTGTGTCCATCGGCTTCACGCCTAAACCGATGAGCCTATTATAGTCGAAATCCATATCAGAGTGAGGAAACACTTTCTTCATGTAGTCGTATCTTTGATTTTCGAAATTCTGGATATTGAAGTTGGTTTTTCACTTCTACAAATCGATTGATTAATTAATTAGTTATTAATGCAAAAAGTTTGTTATAATAATATTAACAAAGGCTTTTATTGACAAGACATTACATTTTTTTTTACTTGTTGACTCTTGTTATCACTTTTCCACTATTTTTGTTGAAGAACAAAAATGTCATTGATTGGAGATATAAAATTGGGAAAAAATCTGTCAAATATAGTTTCTCGGGTAAGAAACTACATTTTTGCATTTGGTCAGAGGTTCTCATTTATCATTGTAAATGTTGTTGAATCGTATTAAATTCAAATGGCATTTTTTGTAATAAGAAGTAGATTATCGAATGTTGAGAGAAATAAATATAAAAAGCCAAAAATTCAAATTGTCTCAGGATATTTTGTTTCATTTTGTTTTAAATGAGGAGAAATGGTAGGATTTGAGGAAAAAGGACTATAATAATTCTCAACACATTTTATTTTGTAATGTTAAAAACTTATTTCTATCAAACGAAAATTTTGTTTCAAAATCTATTGAAGGGAAAATATCATAAATTATGTAAGTGTTCTTCACTTCAATTCACCTCTGATTTTCTCAGTTTGCGACATTGCAATATTGAAAAATCTAATTCTGGTGTAAATTCTTGTTATTGCTTTTATCATTTTCAATTTGTGACTCACCTCATAGGGAGATATATCGAAAATGTGGTTTATTATGGAGTTGAATAATTTTTCATCCTGAAATAATATTGATGGAGTTTGGTGTGTGAAAGTTTCCAAAAACTTCGTTTCATTTGGCATAAAATTATCATTAATTGCAAGAACCTGCCGGATTTTTCTCTCATGGAAAATACAAATATCTATAACAGTTTGTGATGGCCTTATGAGACCACCTTTTTTCTCTATTCAATAATTTAAAGTTTTCTGCATCTGCAGAAGATTCTGTAATGTCTTCAAAAGTAGACAAACATACTCTACATTTGATACAGTTTTTTTATAGATTCAACTACAAATCCTTATATATGTGTAACCACATTTTCAGTCAGAGTACTCAAAGAAAAGGGAGAAATTAAATTAAATGATAAAATTCCCTATCTTCGATTAACATGTCGTTGACATCAATGTATTTTTTTTTTTAATAATGGACATATCATCCAAATTCAAGTACGCATCATTTTTTTTTGCCTCTGTGTCGTTGCCTATATATTGGTGTTATCCAGATTCACAGTTTCCCTGAACAACTGCTAAAACCTAACAATGCCAAAACTCAGAAGCCGACACTGTTATCTTTTTTCGCTTGATACGCCACGATAGGATTTTGAGGCGGTGTTGCCAAGTTTACTGGACTTCCCACAATTACCTGCCCTAACCACAGATGATATTTCGAACCTCATTTGGAACACGAAAAAAAGGAAACTTGGCAACGACGTTACCAGAAACAGAAATAATGCGCAAGTGCAAAGGTTTGTCATCATTCCCTGTGAGGGGTCATTTAACTGAATCTCGGATAGCATATTTCTATGTGTATTACAGTGTTTGTAACTCGAAAATGTTTTTCCTTGCTTATAGAAGTTACTAGGAATTTCTAAACTTATTTCTGTAGCGTCAATTACCAAAAATTAAAATTTGTAAATCAAGGTGGCACTCTTGATTCAATACATGAACCGTCTCCAAGTATGAAATATTTGGGAAATATTATTTTGCTTTGATCATAAAGTAAAATATTGAAAGCTCATTCAAAGTATAGGTATCCCCTTATTCTGGCTAAGTGTCAAACACAAACAATCTTTATTTGTCAAACGATGTTTAATGTGTCTCTCATAATTTTTATCCGGATATATCAGTTTATTCATTACACTTTCATCCAGAAATTCGTAGAGCGCCTCGAACAGTAATAGTCTAAGACCAGTGATTTGTAATTTGTATTTGGAATGTTTTTCGTTTTTCATCAAATTCCCATACATAAATATGATTCTCATCCATCCATGTTTGTGTATGAATTTCCAAAGTTTTTTCGAAATTAATTTCACTACCTTCATCAACACTTCAAGTTCTACTTTTCCGAAAAATATCCATGGGATCTAAAATCGCAATATTTTCATGATCAGGCAAATCATATAAGAATGGTGTGGACTCACATTCTTTGGTGAACTTTCCAGAGAAATGTTTATTGCATGAATATGTATTTCTTTTCACTTCCACAAAGTTCTATCCACCGTAGACATTTTACAGGGTTTCTCTTCATTTTTGGGAATACATAGAATCTCAGTTATTCATTTTTAATAAATCTGGAATCTCTAACAATTTTTGAACGAACATCTAAGCATTTTTATCAAAGTCAAAATTTTGACTAAATTATTGACAGTTCTCTAGCTTAGCACTAGTAGTGATTTCACGCAACCAACAGAACAAACAGAAATAAACTGAATTCTATTTTTAGATTTTATCTGAAAAATTGAGCTATTATGAACAAAACTAATATATGTCGTGTCTATACTTTCGTATGCACAATTATATAAAAATTATGGCAATGGACTAGTTTTAATTTTTTTATTATGGATTAATTCTAAAAATTTAAGTAAAATGAAACAAAAATGTGAAAGAATCATTGAAATATCTCTAGAAATGAAAAAGTTATGGAACTTTGAAGTTGCGCTTGGAAGAATAATTTCATAGTACGCAACGCTCTAGTGTGTGACGTCACGCCACATGAACGAGGCGACTGGTATTCGCAGTTTCTCAGAGTGCTTACAAATTTACCGGTGTACAATCACAAAATATCCTACAAAATTTGTATTGTGCGTATGTGTAAAAGCACGACAATTAAAAACCCCAATAAATTGTTTTTTCATGTAATTTACGATATCCTACAAACAGTTCAAACAAATGATAGATCGGATCAGCCAATGGCCAACTCGTCTGCAATTATGGTTAAGTGGTCTGAACAGAACTTTAAACTTTAAAACTGTCTTAAAATTTCAGTTAACAATATTGTGGAAAATTATGAACAATTTATGTTCAATGATAAATATAAGCCCTTCCGATATCATAAACTTCTTCTTAGGCCTTCAATGAGGATAAAACGTTCACCACCGCCATTCTTCCCACACAGTGTAAGCAAGCTCATGGACTAAAGGATTATGAAAAAGTACGCTATGATCCATTACTTCCTCATGTATTACGTTGAGACGAAATACGTTATGAAGCGTTGCGAATACTAACAAATACTATTATGATCGTTTGATATTGTCATGCATTGCTGTTCTGATGGAATGATATTATGATACCTTGCGTTTATGATACAATGATTTTATGATATTTTACTGTTACGACGGGGTACCACTGAAATGAAATTATAATATGATGACTGGAATGCTCGTCAGGCTGCGCGACTGGAATGCTCGTCAGGCTGCGCGACTGGATTTCTCATGGAGGCCGCCATGTTTGTTTTGTGGTTCCTGGCAGTGGCGGAGGAATCGAGATTGAGTTGATTGTAACATATAAAACTGATACAAAGACGCGCTGCACTGCACTGGCGTGTTTACAAACCATAAATTGGGAAACTAACAACACGTACGTGCAGATGAATGACTCTCTCGCACCCATACAAGTAAGCAATAAGGTATTTCGCTGATGGATTGCATGTGCCTCCTTTCTTCATCTCCTAGAGTTATCACTTTATACGGGTGCGCAGAGGAACTAAGAGCATTCCAGTCGTCATATTATAATTTCATTTCAGTGCGCAGTACGCCATGAAAAAGTTCGTAATGATGGAGTATCTTGTGATTGATTACGTTCTGAAAGTTTACAATATGCCGCTGTACATTTCTGTCTTTTACTATATGATCAATTGCGATTTCTGCCGTCTGACATGATGGAGTAAATTTCTGTGTGTTACAATTTCTGTACTATACATTATGATGTATTGGGTGTTCCCAGACTAACTCAGAGTAGATTCTGAAGTGGTCTCACCGACCACAAAAAATCCTGTTCCAATTAAACCCAGCTATACAGTTCAGGTGAAGTTAGGCTGAGGTTCAGTTCTGGGGAAACAACCTTTCAATTGCCAAGTGGCTTTTATCACTCTAAATCTCCTCAAATATCAATCCAAGATGCTTATTTCATTTAAGATACAGGTATGATATTTGTTTGAAAGTTTTAGACAACGATGAAAATTGACTACTTTTATTTCAGACTTCCATAGTCTTTCAACATTTTTCTAGTGCAATTAGTGCAATGCTTCAATTAGTGTCGTACCTTGTACGACTTTTTTATGCACACAACCGTACGTTACGGTAGCTGTTATGCACGACCATTAAGTTGGGATAACGTCTTACCGTTTAACATAACGAAAGTGATATAGCATAGGGCTGTGTATTACTTGACCGAAGATCATTAAATTATAATGAGAAATGGATTATAAACAATCCTGACTTCCTCATAGAATGTGGTTACTTTCATCAGCTAATCCCCAACAGAAAACAACTACTGTCCCATACTACCATCAAATTATACAGGCCGTTTCTTTTATCATGTGGTAACATTGCTATATTCTAAACCGTAACAGATACGAAGACGATTAAATGGGAGAAAAGGTAACTATTGTGGAGAACAGTACAATGGTCAAAGAAAATTTACAGGGAGTCTCGCCCTTCCCGAGTTATACAGGGAAAACCAAATTTGTTTTTTACGAATAGAACTGTTATTTCTGAAAATATAAAAAAATGTATAAGGAAAGTTTTAATGTATTTAAAATGTACTATAAAAATGTAACAATGAATCTTTGATTAAACGTTTTGTGTCAACACGGCCACCACCAACATTTTTTTTTCAAATACGAACCTGTCTATTTTAGTACAAATATTGATAAAGCGATAAAATCACAATTCAGTGGTATATCACACTTGATATTTTTATAACATTTCATTTAAAATAACTAGCATCCTCAGTGACAACAATTTTTAATTACGGTCCTGTCGTTAGTTCTTTTGTAAATTATTTTGATTTCTTTAAAACCTATTCAACTATTGACATACTTCAGACTTCACCCAATAATTTCGATAAGAAGATACCCCAACACAACGAACATTCGTATTTTTCCTTCTTGGGCATTTTTGTATTACAGAAATCCTTGTTTCAAGGCTGATTTCTTCTGAATCAATTATCATACTGAATATTTCTATAATTCTCAATCCTGGAAGTAACGAAAATATTAGTTTTTGGTCAAAATACGACTATTGTGTGATATGGTACAATTAAATAGCATCTCACTTCATTTACCATTTTTAAACAAGTAGGCTTTGCTTGGTTTCTATGGCAGGACAAATAAATGAGTTGTTGATACGTGTTAAGAACTGTCAGTCGTTTATACACTCAGTCATATCAAAGATGTATTCAAATGACGAAAGGACTGATATGCTATTTGCTTATGCAAAATCAAATAGAAATCCTCTTTTGGCAAAAAATATGTATGGTGAGCTATACCCAAATCGTCGTATTCCAAACGTTCAAATGTTTAGACGATTAGAAAGAAATTTGAGAGACTGTGGTGCATTTGATAGAAATAAAACTAAAAAATGTGTTGTTACTGGAAGTATGCGGAACCAAATAAATGTTTTAGGTAAGCAAATATTACTTCATAAAGATTAACAAAGTGACGAAAATATTTTTTTTCAATTTAGGATTGGTCAGTTACAAAAATATTTCTAATCAAGATTGTTCTTTACGAGAAATTGCCAACGAACTAGGGATTTCTGTAAAATCTACCAGAAATATTTTGAAAAAGAACAAATACATGTGCTACAGGATACGCAAAGTTCATCACCTCAATGAAAGGGATTACGGAAGGAGAGTACGATTCGCGATGTGGTTGAGACGTAGAAATAGGGAAGTTGGAAATATTTGTAATAAAATAATATGGACGGACGAATCAAAATTCACCAACAATGGTTGGTTTAACAGAAACATCCATTATAGGTGGAATAATACAAATGAACATTTACATAGAGAAACCAATTTTCAGGAAAGGTTCGGAATAAATGTTTGGTTGGGAATTTTGGGAACAAACATACTAGGTCCTTTCTTTTACGACGAGCATTTGAATGGTGGAATGTATTTACATTTTTTATCCAATGAGTTTGATGGCTACTTAGATGAATTGCCACTGAACATCCGCCGTGAAATACAATATTTTCGACAAGACGGTGCCCCTCTTCATAATGCAGCAATAGTAAGGGAACATTTAGATGGAATATTCCCAAGAAAATGGATTGGAAACAATGGACCAATTGCCTGGCCAGGTCGATCCCCAGAACTGACTCCTTTAGATTCTTTTGTCTGGGGATACATAAAGGATAAAGTTTTTTCGACAACTAGTACAGATATCGACCATCTCAAACAAAAAATAAGAGATGCATGTAATAGCATTACACCCATCATACTAGAAAATTGCCACAGAAATTGTATGGACAGACAACTTATGTGCATTCAACAAAGAGGTCGGCAATTCGAGCATTCAATGTAGGTTATCATGAAGAATTCATTTTCTGTATTGGTTTTATTTTCACTCAAAAATTCAATATGAAATAAATTGTTTATTTCCGAGGTAAATTGCTATCGTTCGTCTCTGAAACTACAGATATCTTTTATTATAGTGTAAACATAATTTTAATAGATACATTTATTCAAAGCGTCACTGATAATTTTTATATCGGAGAGTTAGGTTTTGTGGAATCCATAAACGACCTAACGACAGGACCGTAGTTAAAAATTGTTGTCACTGATGATGTTAGTTATTTTAAATGAAACGTTTCAACCACCTTGTGAGAGAAAAAAAAAACCACTGAATTGTGATTTTATCTCTTTATCAATATTTGTACTAAAACAGACAGGTCCGTATTTGAAAAGAAAAGTTGATGGTGGCCGT
Source organism: Chrysolina oricalcia (assembly GCA_944452925.2). Classification (NCBI taxonomy): domain Eukaryota; kingdom Metazoa; phylum Arthropoda; class Insecta; order Coleoptera; family Chrysomelidae; genus Chrysolina; species Chrysolina oricalcia. The sequence continues at coordinate 17,279,160 of OX101816.2, forward strand.
GTTGACACGAAACGTTTAATCAAAGATTCATTGTTACATTTTTATAGTACATTTAGAATACATTAAAACTTTCCTTTTCCATTTATTTATATTTTCAGAAATAACAATTCTATTCGTAAAAAACAAATAACAGCATTTTTAGTTTTCCCTGTATAACTCGGGAAGGGGTAAATTTTCTTTGACCATTGTACTGTTCTCCACAATAGTTACCTTTTCTCCCATTTAATCGTCTTCGTATCTGTTACGGTTTAGAATATTGCAATGTTACCACATGATAAAAGAAACGGCCTGTATATGTTAGGTTCTTGTCAAAGCTTCTACAAGAACTACTTTGCGGTGTTCCAGAAATCTGATAGCCAAACTTGTTTAAATTCGAAAAGGTTCACCTGCATATCAGTTTCATACTTATTGCGAATCATCGGTGCAGGCTAGCTTACCCAATCGAGTAGAAAAATGATTTTGTCTTTAAAGAAAAATTCCTATTTTCCTGGACTAAACACTGAAATATAAAGAGCCATCTTTAGCATCCAAAAACACATCGACTATTGTCGACTTCAATATGAAAATAATCCTTAAAAAATGTAAAAAAAAATTATTACAAGGATTTATATTTTTCGATTTTTTTTGTGTATCAAGGAGTCTTTCATAGTGTCATGAAATATACTGCTGCCAAGACTTATTTTGCCCTGTCATAAAATTTGGAAAACACATAATTATTCAAACAAATTTGGCTATGTTCATTTGCAATCAGAAGTTTCAGTTTCAGACATTAATAAAAATGAAAATTCTGGTTATAAACATCTAATGAAGAATTTTTAGGAGAAGTATGTGTATACAATTGTAGTTTTTCGGAAGTAAACTGTAATGATCTCAAGTTTATTTATAGGTGATATTTCATTTTTGAGATATTTTTTTTGGACATTTATCAAGATAACAAAGGGGTATCAAATACATTTTTAACGCTGAAAAATACAGCAAACTAAAATACTAACAATTACATAAAACAATCTTTTGAGATTTTATCAAGAGAAACGCAAGTAACAAAATGATAAATATAAATAAGTGCTTTTCTCATTGAATGATAAAAAAAGCATTTTATCTCATCACAATCAAATAGAATATTCCTATCAAGGAGATAAAGTAATAATAAAATGTTTTAACATAAACGAGAACTAAGTCAGTTTTTTTTGAGCACTACAGATATTCTCGAAACAACTATTGAAAATTTCACCTTTCCAAATGTAAAGTACCAGCTATAATGGTGGATTTATGCAGCAGTCATAAGTTTTAAGTCATAAGAGAGAATATTCGTCAATGATTGGTTGGTCCGTTTATTCCAACCAATCATTGACGAATATTATTCCTTATGACTTAAAACTTATGACTTATGAGTGCTGCATAAATCCACCATAAATGATGAGGAATCAGAAGTGTTTCATGAAGCACTCCAAACGTAATAAAGATGTCATACTTCTAACATTTCCTAGTTAATTTCATTTAAAATTTCATTACCTTGTCCAAATATCATCCATGGCCTTATCAGACAAATACTTTTCAGGTAAAGCTCTAAGCGTTTTCATTGTTTCTAGATAAAAAATTATTTCGGTTGTGACTACACCATGTTGGGGTCCGCCATTGTTTTGGATGTTCATCTTCACCAAATGGTCTCTTATTCGAGTTTTGAAGTTTTTATGAACTACTTCATAGATGTCGATCACCTAAAACGAATGAAATATTTACATTTTCATCAAACAGGATTAGATATAGGTGTAAATAATATTTGTAAATAGTTTATTTTTGACGGATAAAACAAATATCACCGGTGTGAAAACAGCGGCCAAAGCTAGCAGACGAAATCACCGAAGAGACCCGATCGACCAGTGGCATACTGATAAAATTTTCAAAAAAATTAAGGAGCTATTACGATAATAATTATTGATAAATATCTATATATTGACTGATTTTTTGAATAACTTCACTGATGACTGGGTTGGAAGTGGGGGAACATATTGTCATAAAGTATTGTGCATGTTTTTTTAATCGACTACAAATATTTTTTTCATGGAAGAACCAAGACTTCTTTCAGAAATAATTTTTATAATATAAGAGTTGAAAAGTCCACCCCAGGTTTCCAAGGGAAGTCTATATTTTTTTTAGTAAATTAACCTTTTGCAACCCAGAATTGAAATTCGAATGTCCACTAAGATGGTACTGGTCATCGGCGCCCCGTACTGCGCATGCCCGGTTCAGTATGTTGTATTGATATTTCTGTGTATTGTTATTTCCTCGTTTGACCTTCGGTTTGACATTCCAGTGTGTAAAAACGGCAAAAAAACTGAACTGATAAATTATACATGGCCTTTTCATGACAGGGCATTGCTAACGGTAATTCCGAGGTTCGAAATGGAGGACTTCATTGGTATGGATGCTTCTGAAATTATGTTGGCCAATGTGAAATCGGCCTTTCTAGAGAAAAAAAATGCTTGGTTTAATTCGCATTGAATTCTACCAAGTTGTTGGATCCCAATTCTAGAATTTTTGCTAGGTCCATATTTAAATAGTTCACGTTCTCGTCTAGTTTTACGAGCTGATATCAGAACTTTGGAAGAGAAAACAGTGTGAATGGTAATATCATATGCAAAGCTATGCACTAGGCATGAGGTGGCTCCCAAATCATTGATGTGACGAAAAAACAGAGTTGGTGCTAAACTTTATTCCTGCGGAACACCAGCATCTATAGGTAGAGTGTCGGATGAAACTCCATCAACCACCACGTGAAGAGATCTGCCTGAGAGAAACTAAATAGCAAAGAACACACAGAAACATTCGAAAATGAGCAAAAGAATTATCATTATAATGTTTCATAGTTAAGAGGAGCAGGGCATATTTTGCACATTTATTAAGGAAATAATAAATAAATTGAGATTTTGAATTGTTGACTTTTAAATTATTTAATAGCGCCATTTTTAATCGATAATTATTTCTGAAATATTGAAAAAAATTGTAAACCCAAAACCAGTAGAAATAATTCAAAAAATCAAGACAGGGTTGGAAAGAGAACTGAAATGCTTGTTTAATTATGTAACATCCGACCCCCTTTTAAAGTTGACAGCGCTCCTGGCGCCAATGGTGTGAACTTAGGCTCAAATTTTCTATCAGATAGTAGTAGGCATATCATATAATCCCAGTTTTTGTCTGATGTCTCTAGTTGGGTTTCATTCATTCTATTCCGATAGCGATGGTAGGAACAGATATGACATATAAATAAGATGACAAAAATTAAAAAACAATCATTCTTCATACAGAAACTTACTGAAAAGTAGTAACTGGAAAAAGAAAAGTTGCAAATAAAACGACAAAAGTATCAGTTGTGGAATTAGACAAGATAAGGAGGGGCGGACCTAGTTTACATCCGCATTGTAAGAACAACTAGAACTCTCAAATGATAAAATATATATATACCTGCTCCTCAGGCAGCACCGCGCTCACAGCTTCATGTAACTTGGTGAGATGTCGCGAAATATTTCTGAACTGCTTCGAAGGCACCGGCGGTTTGGCATCCCACTCATTCAATTGGTCAACTAACAACGTATTCATGATCGACAACACTTTAGTCTCCAACTGTTGGATGTGATGACCGATATCTTTCTCCACGGTGTCGAAGCTGCTGAGGGCGTCACTCGTCAATGAACTGAAATGAGAGCGCAGATGCGGTATCATCCACATTATCAATTGCAGCGACCGCGAAGCTAGAGCAAGATTTGTTGAAGTTATTGTTTTAAGATCTGCTGTATGTAACGCTCCCGCACCGAGCACCAATTGACATGAGCGCGAGTTGAACGTTCGTAACAATTCGGAGAGATTGCGGGCGATAACGGGAGATAAAAGTTGTAGGTTATAGGCACAAACACAGTATTCACTAACAAGTCGGATGAGAATTAAAACTGTGCCGATGGTGTAGTAGTGCTGCGATCCTACTTTGAGGTTGGGTGACGATTTGGAATCGTATCTGTTTGGTGTTATGTCATCCTCCGTCAAAGAATGCGGTAACGATTTGATTGTTTCACCTGTAATATGGAGAGACATAGTACTGGAAAATAAAATGCATTGAAATGTCGTGTGAAGAAAACATTAATATTATTAGTGTTACACAATCTAAAAACAATGAAAATAAATATAATTCATTCATAATAATAATAATACTTTATTTGTTCAAGTAACAACATGAGAGTGTTTTAGCATCGTCAAATTCGAGAGTAGATTTTAAAAAAAATATACGATGGTTGCTGGTTTCCAAGTTTTCCGAGATCTTGTTTGGTTAAAATCTACAAACGTTTCGACTGCAACTGCGGAAGTCATCTTCAGTGACGTGGACGAAGTACTCTTCACGATGTTTTAACTAAAACTTCGTCCACACCACTGAATATGACAGTTGTAGTCGAAACGTATGGGGATTTTAACCAAAGAAGACCACTGCAAAACCTGGAAACCAACCAGAACATTGACAATATAAAGTATGGGAATATATGTATATAAATATAGTTATAGTATAAAGATATTGAAAAATTACTTACATAACTACTGGACAAAAAAAATAAAACAACAACAATAAGATATATGATTAAGGTCCAGTCTTTTCAGTTCCAGTTAAACTCCAGATAACTAACTAATATTCGAATTCCTGAGCTCCAGTAACCTGGAAATTCTCAATAGAGGATCAGTGCCCACTTATTTCACGCCTTTGGCTCAAACAATCGTCGATCTCACGTTATGTTCCTCGGAACTGACAGGGAGCGTCAGCAACTGGCATGTGTCGGTGGAGGAAACTTTAGCAGATCATCGACACATACTTTTCTCACTAGCAGGCAACAGCCTTGCAGACAACAACAGGTATAGGAATCCCAGGGCCACCCGATGGAACCTCTATGAGGAACTGAAGGAAAGGCTCGGGATCATGCCTACACGCTACGGATCGGAGGCGGAAATCGAGACATTTGCAGACTGTCTCAATTCCGCTATCCTATCATCATACGAAGCCAGCTGTCCCTTGAAAAAGGTAGACAAGGCTGGCAAAACCCCGTGGTGGAACTCATCAATAGAACCCACCGCAAGGAAGTCCGAAAACGTCTTAATAAAGCCAAACGGACCAAGCGACCCGCACACTGGGAAGACTATAAGTCAGCACAAAGGGAATACAAAAGAAGTATTCGAGTAGCACAGAGGGATACTTGGAGAAACTACTGCCAAGGTATAAGCACCTTACCAGAGGCAGCGAGACTCAACAAGGTCCTTTCCAAAGATCCGGGAGCGAGGCTGGAAGTGCTGGCCCTGCCCGGAGGCAAATACACTGCCTCGGACGGGAAAACACTCCAACACATGCTCTCAGTCCATTTTCCGGGCAGTGACACTGCGACACCCATGCCAGAGCCAACTGTACCGTCCAAAACAAAGGTCGACTACAAGACGGCTGCTGGAATTGTACCTTATGAAAGAGTGGACTGGGCCATTGAGTCTTTTTCACCTTTCAAATCTCCGGGGGAAGATGGTATTTTTCCAGCCCTACTACAAAAGGGCAAAGGAATCCTAATCCCCCATCTTTTGAAGATATTCCGCAGTTGCCTCGCATACGGATACGTTCCCAAGGTATGGAGGACAGCCAAAGTTATCTTCATCCCCAAGCCTGGTAAAAGTGATTACACTCAGGCAAAAGCGTTCAGAGCCATCAGCCTCACGTCGTTTCTCCTGAAGACAACTGAAAGACTGGTGGACAGATACATAAGAGAGGAGGTGCTGAAGTTAAACCCGCTTAGCGACCTCCAGCACGCGTACCAGACTGGCAAGGGCACGGAGACTGCCCTCCATCGACTTGTTCATAGAGTTGAGGGAAGGTTAGATCGTGGCGGCGCCATCTTAGGTATATTTATCGACGTTGAATGGGCATTTGACAACACGTCATTTGAATCCATATGTCAAGCAACAAGGGAAAGGGGCGTGAACCCAACCGTAATAGCATGGATTCACGCCATGCTGTCCCAAAGACTAGCCAGAGCAACTCTTAGAAGTACCTCCAGCGAGGCCATACCACAGGGAAGTCTTGTCCCCTCTACTTTGGTGCCTCGTGGTGGATGGCCTCCTAGTAAAAATAAAAGATCTGGGTTACTACACTCAGGCCTATGCTGACGACATTGTTATTCTGATCGATGACCGGGGGTCCGGCCTCGTGAGGGGCACGATACAAAGGGCTCTCAGCGGGGTGGATGAATGGTGCCGTTCGGTGGGACTCCGTGTAAACCCTGAAAAGGCTGAACTGGTTCTCTTTACCAGAAAACGCAAACCAGGGGACCTCCCAGATGTTCAACTCACTGGAAGGTCCCTGCAATATAAAAGCTCAGTCAAGTACCTTGGAGTCATCCTTGACTCCAAGCTAAACTGGAACGAGCATATTGATCATAAAGTTCAGAAAGCCACAGCGGCTTTCTGGGCATGTAGAAGGGCATTTGGCAGTACGTGGGGGCTCGGCCCCAAGATTCTATATTGGATCTACACAACTCTCATACGCCCAATAATTACGTACGGAGCCATCTTGTGGTGGCAAGGTGCAACATCCGGCAAGTCGAGAACCCAATTAGATAGGGTACAAAGGCTTGCCTGCCTTGCGATAACAAGTGCGATGAGGACGGCACTTACCAGGGCGCTGGAGACGCTCGTAGGACTGCCCCCCTTATACCTCCTTATCGAACATGAGGCACGCAAAGCCGCAGCGCGCCTAAGAAGTTCTAACCAATGGCGGAGCGAGGGAATGTATGGACATTCTCGATTATGGAATCAGACGGTAAGGGATTGTCCCCTTCTTGAAATAATAAAATTTGTTTTGTTTTTTCATCATTTGGTACACAGATGCTCCAGAATGGGTAAGTCAGCCGGCGCCGGGGTATATGGGCAGTCTCCGAAAGCGGAACTTTGTTACGCTCTAGGAACTTTTGCTGCTTTATTTCAGGCAGAAATGTTTGCCATACTCGCCTGTGTAAGAGAAAATCTCAACAGAGGCTACCGCGGCCAATCACGATATGCACCGACAGCCAAGCGGCGATCAAGGCTCTCACATCATGTAGAGTAACCTCGTTGCTGGTGTCTGAATGCATCGATGATCTGCAAAGGCTATCTTCCGCCAATAAAGTACAGCTACTTTGGGTCCCTGGTCATACCGGAGTACCTGAAAACGAACGGGCTGATTATTTAGCCAGACAAGGTGCGAAAAGCCCAGCGATGGGACCAGAACCTATCATAGGAGTTTCAAGATCATGGTGCGTCTCAACCATGAAGGAAATTCTGGAAGTAAAATTCCAGGATACATGGAAAGATACACCAGGCATGAGGCAATCGAAACTCCACATCGGAGGCCCTTCTACCAGGAGGACCAAGACTCTGCTCACACTGAGCAGAAAGGAAATCAGATTAGTAACAGGGCTCCTGACGGGACACTGCCACCTCAACAGGCACCTCAACATTTTAGGTTTCACGGATGATACCGAATGCAGGTGGTGCTAGGAGGATGAGGAGTCAGCCACTCACATCCTCACGGAATGCCCGGCAGTGGCAGCAATACGGAAAGCACACCTCGGGAGCATCGTACTGAACCCGGAGAGTGTGAGGGTGGTATCGGTCAGAAGGCTGGCCTCTTTCGCTCGCGAGATAGGCTACCTTCAAAACTGAACCATTTCCCAGCAGTAGTGGGTGCATAACGGGCCCGATTGAGAGGCCTACATAGTTATGGCTTCGTCCGCACACATACCTTGTTCTATCTATCTATCTAACTAACTAATAGTTTAGATTGTGAATGGCATTCTTTCAATGACGTTCGAAGGATCACATTCTAACCATTATAGACCGGGGGATAGTGACAGATTTTGGGACACGATTTTACTCAGTATGTCTTTTGGAGTTCAGTACTGTCCGTATATCCTCGTGATAATAATGCATGAATCAAATAGTCGTCGTAGGTTCTTCATATTGAAAAATAATAATAATATTTTCGAAAAATTATGTGTTTCGGTACGATTCCAATCAGGTTGCCATGTGTTTTGTAATAAAGTAATAGACGTAAAATACTCGAAAAACCATTGGCATACCATCAGGATGGGTAGAGAATTACTTTTTCCAAATACAATTTAACGTGACCATACCAGCCATTCGGACCCAACCTAACGGCCTGCCAATCGTTTTTCGAGTATTTTAGTTTTATTATTTCACCACGAAACACATGGCAGTCTGATTAAAATCGTACCCGAATAATAATAATAATTAAAATTATTATTATTATATTTTAATATGAAGAACCTACGACGACTCTTTGATTCATGCATTATTATCATGAGGATATACGGACAATACTGTCGTACAAAAGTCATACTGAGTAAAATCGTGTCCCAAAATCTGTCACTATCCCCTGGTCTATTAGTTAATTAATCTGGAGTTTAACTGGAACTGAAAAGACTGACCCTAAAAGGTTACATTAAAAATTCGTCAATGTCATAAAATAAATTTTATGCAGAAAAAGTTTTATAGAGTTTCGAAATTTGAAGGCTGATTCTTAATGTCAGTGGACAATTGATTATAAACTCTTAAACCAGTTGAGAGTGGTCCATTTGACGTTATTTGAAAGTTGTTTTGATTTGGGTAGATCAGCTGATTGTATCTGGTTTGGTAAACATGCATGTCCGAATGCTTAGGAAGGGTGTTTTTTTATCCTATGAATGTAGCAGGATACTTCCATCATGTAGAGACAGGCCAGAGGAAGAATATTCAATTCGGCAAACAATTTATGCATTTTTTATTTCTTACTGCTTTTTTCTGAATAAAATATATGCCGTGCAGCTGGAGAGTTTCCCCATAGTAAAATGCCATAAAGTAGAATAGACTGTATTTCGGCAAAGTAAAAATTTTTCAGACTGCAGTTATCGACCACATTCCGCATACATCGAATTTGATATATTTTTGTGTTTTTTTTATACTTGCTGTAATATGCTGATTCCAGCTAAGATCGTCCTCCAGGGTTATTCCCAAGAACTTTGTTGTTGATTTTCTGGTGATATTTAAATCATTCAGTTTTATTGAGAGGCAAGAAAGGATGAGTCATCCGCATACAGTGTGATGTTATACTCAGGGAAATTCCACTGTCAGCAATGAATAAAGAAAATAGTATTGGGGATAAAATACTACCCTGTGGCACTCCCAGCTCAAGTTTCATCATAAGTACCTTTTCATCCCAACAAAGAAAAAGGTTATTTTCACAGAAACATATGGTACCAACAAGACTCAGACTCAGAGAAAGAGCTTTAAAAAAATATAACAGAACAATGTCAGACATTAATTTCTTGTATTATTAAGATCTGAGGAATTACGTAAATAAAGCAGTGAAGAATGAAAAAAAAAAGCATATTTTACCCATCAAGTCAACACCACTGACCAAGCAATTTTGGAAAACTCTGAAGACAAACAACGGCATGACCAGTAAATCACATCCTCTGCCTGATAATTTGAAAAGTTTTTATTAAAACTTAAGTACGCCACTGTCTGATTCAAATTGCCATATCACTAGAATATTCATCTGGCTACATTCCCCAACGGATAAATCAAGCAATAGATAGGTAAATTACAGTGGTGGACATAAAAATATGAAACACGCTGTATCTATTGAAAGAGTTGAAATAATATTAATATAGTATATCCACACTCAGTTGAAGATGTCTACCTTCAGCTCAAAATATAGCGTTAGTTCAAAACAGAACATGGTATAACAACGTTTAAAGGATGAAAACGGAAAATTAAATAAATACTATTCCCTATATAAAGAAAACAGAACACCGTTCGCCGCCAGGAAACCAATCAGTAATTGCACTGACCACCTGTTGCATAAATTACCATCAGTCACCACTCATTGTTTTTATTGCAGTGCGATCGTCTAGAGTTATGTATGACATGCAGAACAGTAGCGTATCGTGTCTAATATTTGTTACATTTCCTGTTGAAACAAGTGTATCGGTTTTTGTAAATGAACCTATTTTTGTGAAATCTCTAGCATTTAGTGTTTTTGTTTACTTTAATTTGTGTAATTGATGACTTGTTTATTTTGTGAAAATTCATGATCACTTTTATGAAATTAATATAAAAACACGTTCTTCTAATTTTCACTAGGTATTTTATTATTACGACCCGTTTCGGGTTCTATCCCATTATCAAGTATAACTAACTACCTAATACCATTTGAAAACTGAAACGGGTTTATATAAAGAAATTACGGGTAAGCTAGATGGAGGGATATTTAAGAGATAATAATTGTATGGTGTTCCAACTATATCAAATTCAAGAGTGGAGACCGCATAAATTACCAGGGTTGTCAAGATTATAAATTCAAAAGTGGAAACCTACATAAATCCAGTTGTTAACAAATGTAGTTAATTATTTAGTTCTTTATAACAATTTGATTTTCTGCTGGATTCCTTCACAAAATTTCACTATACGCCAATACTATTACTGCTATACAATGTGTTCTTGGTGACACTATTTTGATTGATATTTGCATTAATTTGTGGAAAGTTGTATTGTGGGATCCCTCAAAATAAAGATTACTACTATTCTATTACTATTACTTCATTTCCATTGTTTTTAGTGTGTGGATAAAATTGTTGAGGAAAAAAATCTATTCTAAATCACTAAATAAAGTACTCACCTTTAGCTAACTTATCGACTAGAATTTGAATCTCAGCAGGAACATCAACAACTTTCCATCTTTCAGCATCCAAGAGCATCTGCAACTTACTCTTACGCTGACTATGAAACTTGTGTACATAGTTACCTGCTTGAATCTTGAAAGCTGCTTTCAGAGCTGCACTTTGCCTTCCACATACTATCTCGCACGATTCTGTGAAACTCTCGACGATATTCGACAGTTCGGTTACTTGCAAGGCATTAACTGATTGCTTGTCAGATTGCGTGCTCACCAAAGAGGCTAATCGTTCATTGCAATAGTCGCACACTGAAGTCAAGAGGTCCTTAAGCTTTATCTCCACTCTATTGTGATCTTCGAGAGTGAGAAAGTTCTCAGTTCTGGACGTCAGATCCGAATTGGATGGATGGAGACCAGCGCTTACTGCAGCAGTGTCTTTAATAACATCATGGACAGCCTTCACTCTCTCAATAAGTTTACCTTTAGAAACATATCCATTTTAGAATCGTTCAGAGAATGTTTTCAATTGTTGTTTTTGTTATATTATACCCAACGACTTATCTACTCCTCTACTTTTTTCTTTTGGGATTTAGTTTTCAAATGTATCCAATTATAATTTTTAACTCTCAGTGTCACAACTTTCACTCGGGTTTGAAGGCCGCCGTTTTTTGGAATTTCTTCCTAACGTTTCGCTGGCGCGAGTGGCTAGATTCTTCAGAGGCTTATACATCATGAATAATCTCAGATGACGAGATTCCGTCTGCGGAGATTGTATTTATTCTGACTTAGGTAGTCTTGTGCGTTAATTACCGTATCTGGATTTGGTACATTTACACTAACTCTAATTGACCCTTTTCTACCTACCGGCTTAATGTCGTTGACATCCTTTGTTATTTCAGAATTGCTTATTACCGTTACTGAATTAGACATATTTTCGATAACATTAATTGACACCTTTTTGCCTGCTGTCTTAATGTGTAATGTCGTAGTTTTCTTTTGTTATTTTGGGATTTCTAAGAATGGGATTCCATATTCGGTTGAGGTTCACAGCTTCTTCTTTTCTGATCAAATTCTCCGTGTGTTTGTGGATCTCTATTGCCTCCCGTACAAGTCGGCTGTGGTATCCCTGGTTGGGGGCAAGAAGTTTTATGTCCTCAAACAGAATCTTGTGGTTTCCTTCACTGAGCGCGTGTTCTGCCACTGCCGACTTGTCCGTTTGGCCTGTTCTGCAGTTCCTCTGATGTTCCTTCATAGATATTTTTGTGGTTCCGATGTATACCTTTTCGCAAGTGCTTGGTATGCGACATACCCCCGCTGCAGATAGTGGGTCTGTTTTGTCTTTTGCTGACCTAAGACTTTGTTGTATTTTCTTGGTGGGTTTGAAGACCGTATTTATGTCGTGCTGCCCCACGATTTTTCCAATTCTGTCTGTGACCTTAGGAATATATGGAAGATACGCACATCTGAACCTCCTCCCTACTTTGTCTCGTGGAAGTCCTCGGTTTCATGGCTCTGTTGATTTCGGGTTCACTATATTCGTTCGATCTCAAGGTTGCTTGGAGATTTTCTAGTTCATCCTGTAGATGCTCAGGATCACATTTTCTCCGAGCACGTTTCGCTAGTGTGGAGATAATTCCTCGCTTCTGACTAGGATGGTGGTTTGATAGAGCATGCATCCGTGTGCGTAGGTTTTCGGAATACTTTGTGGGTCAGTCTTGCGCCACATCTTTCGATGAATACATCTAGAAATGCTATCCGCTGTTCCCGTTCAGTCTCCATGGTGAACTTGATGCTGGGGTGTTTACATGCATTTAGATGTTCTAGGAAACGGTTCAGTGTGTCCCTTCCGTGTCTCCAAATGACGACGATGTCATTCGGGAACATGTTAGTCGGACTCTTTAAGGCATGTCTCACGGGAAGTTCTATGAGCAAGTAGATGGCTTGGCGATGGAAAGACCACTCAGCCCAGTGATGGCCAACTTCTTTATGGAACATTTTGAAGAGAAAGCAATTGATGCTTTTGATTTAAAACCTACGTTACGTGGATGACACCTTCGTCATTTGGAGACACGGAAGGGACACACTGGACCGTTTCCTAGAACATCTAAATGCTCAACACCCCAGCATCAAGTTCTCCATAGTGAACTTGATGCTGGGAACAGCAGATAGCATTTCTAGATGTACTCATCGAAAGATGTGGCGCAAGACTGACCCACAAAGTATTTCAAAAACCTACGCACACGCATAGGTATCTGCATGCTCTATCAAACCACAATCCTAGTCAGAAGCGAGGAATCATCTCCACACTAGCGGAACGTGCTCGGAGAATATATGAACCTGAGCATCTACAGGATCAACTAGAACATCTCCAAGCAACCTTGAGATCGAACGGATATAGTGCACCCGAAATCAACAGAGCCATGAAACTGAGGACTTCCACGAGACAAAGTAGGGAGAAGGCTCAGATAGTTGCACGTGCGTATCTTCCATATACTACTAAGGTCACAGACAGAATTGGAAAACTCTTGGGGTAACACAACATAAAAACAGTCTTTAAACCCACCAAGAAAATACAACAAAGCCTGAGGTCGGCAAAAGACAAAAGAGACCCACTATCTGCAACCAGGGATACCAGGGATACCATAGCAGACTTGTACGGGAGGCAATAGAGATCCACAAACACACGGAGAATTTTAACAGAAAAGAAGAAGCTGTGAACCTCAACAGAATATGGAATCCCATTCTTAGAAATTCCAAAATAACAAAAGAAAACTACGACATTAAGACAGCAGCCAAAAGGTGTCAATTAATGTTATCGAAAATATGCCCAACCCAGTTACAGTACTAAGCAATTCTGAAATAACAAAGGATATCAAGAACTGCCACTATGTGGTACTTATCTCTTCGTTGATTTCCAAACTTCCCAGTTGTCTCTATTTATTTATTTTATTTTCCAGAACTTTGTGCCAGCTCTCTAGTGGGTGTGCTATTCCCTTCCGTGCAACTTTCTGGCTTTCCACCAACCTAGATCTTGTCACAATTGAAACCCAGCCTTGAATTGCCTAAAACATCATGATTCATGTCACCCTTGTACAAGTAAGAACCATTAAACAGCTGAGAAAACTCACCTTCAGTGCGATAACCCAATGCAATCTGAAAACGTTTCCAAGAAATGTTTCCAAACAGTAGATCCAAAATATGCTTACAGATGATGGCCAAATTTAACAAATAGCTCCAAACACATCATCCCTTAGTGTGATACAACGAAAAAGCCGTTTAAAACGAATTTTTTTTCGAAGTTTCTCACAATATATTTGAAATTCGCTTACAGTTCTCACTGCCGTGGACGTATCGATCAGAAACCTACCGATGCCTTTTTCTATTTGAGCAAAAACTACGTTTGTATTAAAAATATTTCCATAGTCGCGTCTGCGAATTTTTGTAAAATTTTGTAAAATTTGTTTTTACGAAACTCCCAGGTTTTCGGAGAAAACCCCTCAAAAGCAGAGCTTGTGCGAGCAAGGGAGATCCGGGACCTACAGTTTAAATAAAAGTGGAATCCGAACCACTTCAGTTCAGTGACACACGACCGGGGATCGAACCCGGACCGTCTGGGTGGAAGCCAAACGCTCTAACACCTCGACCACTTCGCCACTGTTATACATCATGGAAAAATTTTCATAAGACCAACAGTAATTAATATAAGAATTTGAAAAACAAATGCTATACAGAGTATTTTTGACTTAGCCTATTCAAATAAAATCAAAACCCAATAATTCTATTTCAAGGAGAAAATGGAAATGGAATGATGAAATATTATACCATGCGACTGAAATCATATAATTTTAATTCGTAATAATATTAAGCCGCCAGGTAGAAACCCGAGTGAAAATTGTGACACTGAAAACTTCCGCCGCGAAAGCCTTAACCATTTTGTAATTTTTAACTCTGTCAACTATACACAAAAATCAAAATTCAGTATATAAAGTTATGAAAAATAAAGAAAATTCGTTTAATAGGCAAGATCACAAACGTGTAAATCCAATTAGAATGTGCATATGACTAAAATATAGCTATTAAATGACATGTGTGCATAATTTTTATAACAAGTTATCTTGTAATATTCCGCAAAACGCCATTTTAAAACCTTAAAATTTCAAGGATAAATCAAACATGCGGGCTTGGCGGAACTTCCTTAATAGGTTATTATGTTACATGTGCTGTTATGTGGTTATTTGAGCGTTGTCGATTGTAATATTGAAAGAAAACATCAAGTGAATAATTTCTTTTTTTAACTTTTCGTTCAAAAACATTCACTTATAATGAATCAATGTTAATTATCATTCTTATGAAAGTAGTTCTATCGTTCTATACTTTACGCACGATATTGAACAGCAAAATGTTTGGCAATGCTGTAACGATTGTAAATTACTATTATTCAAGCATGATAATAAATCTAATGTTTGTTGAAAGGTACAGTTGTACAATAACAAAGAAAACGTCTAGAGTATAAAATAAATGTAAATTAAATTTAAAACTAAAATACCAGTAGAGACATTGATGGAACAAATAACTATTTGTGTATTTAGAGCGCAAAGTGATTGATTGCCTCTCGTCGCGCAGTGATCTTTGGAGAGCGGCAATGACACTTCGTGCTCGAAATACACACATGATTTCTTCTACTAACGCAGCTCTTAAACATAAAAACGATCGAAACTTCATTCAACATAGGCACATTACCTATGAGAAAATTAACACTCAGTAGTAATCCCAAATGTTGAAGCTATTCAAATATTAAATAATTTACATCTCTAACAAAAGGAAAACAAAAAGAGAAATAACTCGCATAAAAAAAATTAGCTAACGCCGAGATCGAACCAAGGCTCAGTTTAACAGGCAGCATCGCTGAACTTTTCACCACGACAGTTCTAGAGTGCTGTGAATTTATTTTCTATACTTTCCATCATGCAAGAATAGGTTCGTTTTCAACAAAAGCTAAGGAGATCGAGCGTTTTTTTCAATATTTCAATAAGCTCTAGAGCGACAAAGCTGTCATAAAATTACATTTCTGGGAAGACGGCAACATTGTATTCCGTATTCGTCTTAACTTCGGTCATGTTCCGTTATTCCCGAACAGTACTGCCCAGTAATTTTGATCGTTCTGATTTTACTGAAATTGACTGGTACACATTTCGCGCCACTTTTCATGGAACCTTGTTAGAGGCTAGAAATTTACTGGTTGCTACTGTTACAGAAATGGTCGTGTAGTCCCAGTATCCCCTCCCCGTATTGATAATAAGTTAGGTTAGGATATGTTATTTAATATTTATTCAATTTATTTATAGCAATATCATTACAATTAGCTCATCTGACAGCAGAACAAGTGTATCAAGTGGTATTAGAAGGCTTGCTAGTAGATGGTGATGCCGAAACCGCAGCTAATTTACGAGCTTTGTTCTCTCTTGTCCATGTATATGTATGAAAATAAATATTTCAGATCAAAATCATGCCAGGCGATATTTGCAGGCCCTTAAAAGAGACTACTTTGACATCAGACCAAGAACTAAATCCACAGGTCATTATAACAAAGAAATAATACTTATCTTATTTTCATAGCTCCGCTAGAGCTTGAGGTACTAGAGCTATCCGAATTTTCTGATGATTCAGAATCCCTATCACCTGATATTCTCTCTATTATTACTTGATTAATTGCAACCAACAATCAGTATCAAATAATAATGAAATTACATTTGACAGTCTTACTTTCCGAATCGTTCCGAAAGTAGATGGCAGTTTCAGGTTACTGTTAGACGTTCCGAAATTACCTACTGTGGCCAGTACTGTACAGAAATATCGGAACATAAGCTTCTTTTTGCCAACACAGTCTTCGAGCGTTCTCAATGATTTGCCAAGTACATATGACGTAAATTCCCGGGCATTTTTCATCGTGTTTGAAGTGAAGTATTTCTTCTTCTTTCTATTTTTTTTTTTTTTGAAAAACTGCTTCAAATAAAAAATCAAAAAAAATTGTTTTGTGAGTTTTTTCATCGTACTGAAGGTCGTGGTATTTTTTTCAGAAATTAGTGTTCTCGCCTATATAGAATATTTATTTAATCATTGAAGCATTGAAAAATTGCAAATATAAAGATCGTTGGAAGATTGCCAAGTAGTAAGTAAGTAAAGTTGAGAATATTCCGAAGACACTGAAGCCAAGAGGAGTATTGTGCACCTCCTTATAATTATTTAATCGCCAATCAACCAAGCTGCCAAGCAAAAATTGGTTCATATCAGTGAAAAAGTCTCCAGTTGAATCCAACCTCTTATAGTATTATTATTCTCTGAAAGGAATAAACTCCTCTTCAATCAATGCTTTGATGGATAATTTTGCTTGTCAGTCTCAATGTCTAAAATAATCTACAAAAAATGGACCTTTTTTGTGGTAAAAATAAAGAGATACAACTTTGGTATAGATTTTCTTCCTCTGTTTTCATCATTTCAGAAGTTATTGTAGCAAACAGGAAAAATTTAAATAATTTTCAAAAATTTCCTGCCATTTATGCACAAAACAAATCAGTTGTTCATGATATTTCCCCACGCAAATGTCTCAATCGACTGGACTACAAATCGTTTATCTTTCATCAATAATTTTTTATAAATATCCACCATTTCTTTCTATTCATTATGTAGTAAAAATTAATCAACAACAACGATAATTTCTCACATTTTCACTTACTCAATGCACCGCTGGCCAATTTCAAGACCTTCAACCAGTGAGCAGCATCCATACTAGGAGCGACTTCTCCAGACCCAGTCAGTTCATTCAATTCATCTTCCGCATCTGCTAATTGCTCGATCATCAGTTGTTTCAACAGTGCTTGAGCAGCTGTAACAGCTTCCTGCAGAATAGCATTTTACTTACACCGAATTAATGGCAGTTATGAAGGAACTACAGATGTTTCATCAATGTGAGTATATTTCATGAAATAAAATATATATATATATATATATATATATATATATATATATATATATATATATATATATATATATATATATATATATACAGGGTGTCAATTTGAAAACTTCCCACCCTTAATATCTTCCTTCCAGTAAACAATATGAGTAATCGAAAAAAACAGGTCAATTTTATTGTCAAGGGGGACACTTTCAAGGACTATTTGTAGCCGTCGTGGTTCAACCCCCTAGGAGGGGTAGATGTTACCCTTCGAATTTTAAATGGGAAGGGGGGTCAAGTGGCACATCATTTTGATGGGCGTTCAATTCTTGTTCCAATGGTACCCTGACTTATTATTTTTTGATTAGCATTTCATAAAAACTTTTTGTACCAGAATCGACTTTGTTGTTCAGTTTGGTGGACGTTATAAAAAAATCATTAATATTTTTTGCATTGTGCAACTGGGCGGGTATATTGGAGGATTTGGATTTACTATGTATGTTTAATTTTCTGAGTTTAAGCCACAAGTCTTTAGATCTATTAGTATTCACAGTGATATGTTCCAGATAAGCCTTCCTTTCGTTCATTAGAAGACTTTGTATAATTTCTGATAGTTTTGTAGTAATTCCAATCCCCGACTATGCCCGTTCTTCTGAATTTATTTAGAGCTTTGTCCCTGAGTTTCATCATTAGTTTTATATTGTCAGTAATCCATGGAGTGAATGGCTTGTTGAAGTTCTTTGTGATGTATGGGGAGCGAGTGTCAAATAAGTTGAGAATATGAAAACAAAAATATTCAATTTTTTTGTCGATGTTATCCATCAAAAACATGGGAACCCAGGAAATCAAACTCAAATCATATGTGAAATTTTCAATGTTGAAATTTCTGAAATTGCGAATCGTGGTTTATTAAGATCTTTCGTCTGCGGTATAATGCAGTAAACTAAGCAGTGATGTAAATCAACTGTTCGCGAATTTGTTAAACTATGCCTTATTTGAATGACACCAGCAACCAGTGGCGTAGCTGGAAGGGACAACCTGTTACAGCATCATTAAGTATTCAAAATGTTTTCTGGAGAATTTTACTAATTGTGTGACTTGAAACGTTATTAGCACGGCGCCATCGGATGATTTTGAGTTGAATATATATATATATATATATATATATATATATATATACAGGGTGTCAATTTGAAAACTTCCCACCCTTAATATCTTCCTTCCAGTAAACAATATGAGTAATCGAAAAAACAGGTAAATTTTATTGTCAAGGACACTTTCACGGACTATTTGTAGCCCTCGTGGTTCAACCCCCTAGGAGGGGTAGATGTTACCCTTAGAATTTTAAATGGGAAGGGGGGTCAAGTGGCACATCATTTTGATGGGCGTTCAATTCTTGTTCCAATGGTACCCTGACTTATTATTTTGTGATGAGCATTTTCCGAAAAATTGCGTTCTAAACTAACAGAAGTAATTATTAGAACGCCTATACTGAGATGCATTATTGTATTGACTCCCTTTAATAAAAATGGTTAGAAGAGTAGGTGGCACCGCTCCAACCCTTGAATGACAGGAATAAATTTATTACGCATGGGATTTTTTATTTGGTGGTTATTTTCCTTCTACACAATAAAATTTAATTTGCGAGAAAGACATTTCCAACATAAAATCTACTTACGCTTATCTTATTAGCTGTTCGAAATGTTGTCCATTTTGCTCTAAACAGTAATACAGTCTGTTTTCGAACTCCCCTCTAACATTACGGAAAACTTCACTAGGAATTGACAGGCATGCTGCTGTAATTCGTCTTTTAAGTTCGTCAATATCAGAAGGTTGTGTTTTATAAACAACGGATTTAAGATGCCCCCAAAGAAAGAAATCTAAGGGTGTTAAATCCAGTGATCTCGGAGGCCATTCAACTGCTCCCCTTCTGCCAATCCATCTACCCGGAAATCTCTCGTTTAACCACTGTCGGACGGGAAGAAAATAATGAGGTGGAGCACCGTCCTGCTGGTAATGTAACAGATCCTCCTGCAAAAGTTCATTACCTTCTGCATCAATTTGAGTTTCTAGCTCGTGAGTTATAAGGGGATCGATAGTCTCTTCAAGCATATCAAGGTACAGATTGCCAGTCAAGTTTTCTTCCAGAAATAATGGACCAAGAATGGCATTTCCAAGAATACCAGCCCAAACATTAACTTTTTGTGGGTCTTGTGTATGCCCTTCCCGAAAAATATGTGGGTTTTCGTCACTCCAATAGCGACAATTTTGTCTATTAACATTGCCATTCAGAAAAAATGAACACTCATCGCTGAAACAGATGTTTAACAGAAGATTAGGGATGGTATTGACTCGATGAGACATGATTTCACAAAACTCTATTCTTCTATCATAATCATCCTCGTGGAGCTCTTGAAGAATCTGCATTTTATATGGATGAAATTTATGCATTTTCAATGCTTTTCTTATAGTCTCGCGTGACATTCCCGTCTGTTCTGATACTGATCGTAAGGAGCTCGTGGGCTCTGCAGCAAATGTTCCCAAAACTTCAATTTGAGCTGCTTCATTTAGTACTCTGGGGTTATTTCTTTTTTTATTTGTCACTGAACCAGTTTCGTAAAACTTATTCACCAAATCAAGCACATACCGGTGACTTACATTACAATTTGGATGTCTTTCGTTAAAAAGACATGCCGCCCTTCGTGCGCACTTTCCAACTTCTCCATAAATTACAATCATTTCAATTCTGTCTTGAAGAATGTAAACCATTTTTACACTTTTATACACTTATTAAAGTAATTCCTAAACAGCCCAACAGGTACAACGGTATTCACAATACTACCACATAGTTCAAATTTGCTAACCAATTTTTTGCCGGAAAACAGAAACTTTTTACAGCAGAAGTAGCAAAAAAGGAAGGCTATCTGTACAATTTCTGCGATGACACTTAAAAATTCAGCATTTAATAAACACAACTTTACTACCATCTACGTTTTACTATTAGACTACTTTTTTATGTAAAGTGTTTGGAGCTAATGGCTAATGTTACCCCTAATAAAGGGTTGGAACGGTACCACCTAATATTCTAACCAGTTCTGGCCAAACCATGCATCTCAGTATAGGCGTTCTAATAATTACTTCTGTTAGTTTAGAACGCAATTTTTCGGAAAATGCTAATCAAAAAATAATAAGTCAGGGTACCATTGGAACAAGAATTGAACGCCCATCAAAATGATGTGCCACTTGACCCCCCTTCCCATTTAAAATTCGAAGGGTAACATCTACCCCTCCTAGGGGGTTGAACCACGACGGCTACAAATAGTCCTTGAAAGTGTCCCCCTTGACAATAAAATTGACCTGTTTTTTCGATTACTCATATTGTTTACTGGAAGGAAGATATTAAGGGTGGGAAGTTTTCAAATTGACACCCTGTATATATATATATATATATATATATATATATATATATATATATATATATATATATATATATATTTATATATACAGGGTGTCAATTTGAAAACTTCCCACACCCTTAATATCTTCCTTCCAGTAAACAATATGAGTAATCGAAAAAACAGGTCAATTTTATTGTCAAGGGGGACACTTTCAAGGACTATTTGTAGCCGTCGTGGTTCAACCCCCTAGGAGGGGTAGATGTTACCCTTCGAATTTTAAATGGGAAGGGGGGTCAAGTGGCACATCATTTTGATGGGCGTTCAATTCTTGTTCCAATGGTACCCTGACTTATTATTTTTTGATTAGCATTTTCCGAAAAATTGCGTTCTAAACTAACAGAAGTAATTATTAGAACGCCTATACTGAGATGCATGGTTTGGCCAGAACTGGTTAGAATATTAGGTGGTACCGTTCCAACCCTTTATTAGGGGTAACATTAGCCATTAGCTCCAAACACTTTACATAAAAAAGTAGTCTAATAGTAAAACGTAGATGGTAGTAAAGTTGTGTTTATTAAATGCTGAATTTTTAAGTGTCATCGCAGAAATTGTACAGATAGCCTTCCTTTTTTGCTACTTCTGCTGTAAAAAGTTTCTGTTTTCCGGCAAAAAATTGGTTAGCAAATTTGAACTATGTGGTAGTATTGTGAATACCGTTGTACCTGTTGGGCTGTTTAGGAATTACTTTAATAAGTGTATAAAAGTGTAAAAATGGTTTACATTCTTCAAGACAGAATTGAAATGATTGTAATTTATGGAGAAGTTGGAAAGTGCGCACGAAGGGCGGCATGTCTTTTTAACGAAAGACATCCAAATTGTAATGTAAGTCACCGGTATGTGCTTGATTTGGTGAATAAGTTTTACGAAACTGGTTCAGTGACAAATAAAAAAAGAAATAACCCCAGAGTACTAAATGAAGCAGCTCAAATTGAAGTTTTGGGAACATTTGCTGCAGAGCCCACGAGCTCCTTACGATCAGTATCAGAACAGACGGGAATGTCACGCGAGACTATAAGAAAAGCATTGAAAATGCATAAATTTCATCCATATAAAATGCAGATTCTTCAAGAGCTCCACGAGGATGATTATGATAGAAGAATAGAGTTTTGTGAAATCATGTCTCATCGAGTCAATACCATCCCTAATCTTCTGTTAAACATCTGTTTCAGCGATGAGTGTTCATTTTTTCTGAATGGCAATGTTAATAGACAAAATTGTCGCTATTGGAGTGACGAAAACCCACATATTTTTCGGGAAGGGCATACACAAGACCCACAAAAAGTTAATGTTTGGGCTGGTATTCTTGGAAATGCCATTCTTGGTCCATTATTTCTGGAAGAAAACTTGACTGGCAATCTGTACCTTGATATGCTTGAAGAGACTATCGATCCCCTTATAACTCACGAGCTAGAAACTCAAATTGATGCAGAAGGTAATGAACTTTTGCAGGAGGATCTGTTACATTACCAGCAGGACGGTGCTCCACCTCATTATTTTCTTCCCGTCCGACAGTGGTTAAACGAGAGATTTCCGGGTAGATGGATTGGCAGAAGGGGAGCAGTTGAATGGCCTCCGAGATCACTGGATTTAACACCCTTAGATTTCTTTCTTTGGGGGCATCTTAAATCCGTTGTTTATAAAACACAACCTTCTGATATTGACGAACTTAAAAGACGAATTACAGCAGCATGCCTGTCAATTCCTAGTGAAGTTTTCCGTAATGTTAGAGGGGAGTTCGAAAACAGACTGTATTACTGTTTAGAGCAAAATGGACAACATTTCGAACAGCTAATAAGATAAGCGTAAGTAGATTTTATGTTGGAAATGTCTTTCTCGCAAATTAAATTTTATTGTGTAGAAGGAAAATAACCACCAAATAAAAAATCCCATGCGTAATAAATTTATTCCTGTCATTCAAGGGTTGGAGCGGTGCCACCTACTCTTCTAACCATTTTTATTAAAGGGAGTCAATACAATAATGCATCTCAGTATAGGCGTTCTAATAATTACTTCTGTTAGTTTAGAACGCAATTTTTCGGAAAATGCTCATCACAAAATAATAAGTCAGGGTACCATTGGAACAAGAATTGAACGCCCATCAAAATGATGTGCCACTTGACCCCCCTTCCCATTTAAAATTCTAAGGGTAACATCTACCCCTCCTAGGGGGTTGAACCACGAGGGCTACAAATAGTCCGTGAAAGTGTCCTTGACAATAAAATTTACCTGTTTTTTCGATTACTCATATTGTTTACTGGAAGGAAGATATTAAGGGTGGGAAGTTTTCAAATTGACACCCTGTATATATATATATATATATATATATATATATATATATATATATATATATATATATATATATATATATATATATATATATATTCAACTCAAAATCATCCGATGGCGCCGTGCTAATAACGTTTCAAGTCACACAATTAGTAAAATTCTCCAGAAAACATTTTGAATACTTAATGATGCTGTAACAGGTTGTCCCTTCCAGCTACGCCACTGGTTGCTGGTGTCATTCAAATAAGGCATAGTTTAACAAATTCGCGAACAGTTGATTTACATCACTGCTTAGTTTACTGCATTATACCGCAGACGAAAGATCTTAATAAACCACGATTCGCAATTTCAGAAATTTCAACATTGAAAATTTCACATATGATTTGAGTTTGATTTCCTGGGTTCCCATGTTTTTGATGGATAACATCGACAAAAAAATTGAATATTTTTGTTTTCATATTCTCAACTTATTTGACACTCGCTCCCCATACATCACAAAGAACTTCAACAAGCCATTCACTCCATGGATTACTGACAATATAAAACTAATGATGAAACTCAGGGACAAAGCTCTAAATAAATTCAGAAGAACGGGCATAGTCGGGGATTGGAATTACTACAAAACTATCAGAAATTATACAAAGTCTTCTAATGAACGAAAGGAAGGCTTATCTGGAACATATCACTGTGAATACTAATAGATCTAAAGACTTGTGGCTTAAACTCAGAAAATTAAACATACATAGTAAATCCAAATCCTCCAATATACCCGCCCAGTTGCACAATGCAAAAAATATTAATGATTTTTTTATAACGTCCACCAAACTGAACAACAAAGTCGATTCTGGTACAAAAAGTTTTTATGAAAACAACATTATTGATTCTGTAACCACATTTTTAGAATTTCATTTGATCACGGAAGCTGAGTTACTAACCATCATGTCACAAATAAAAAGCAAGTCTAGAGGAATTGACGATCTTGACAATTTTCTTGTTAATCTCTGTTGCCCATCATTATTACCCATCATACTACATCTTATATATTTCTGCCTTAAAAAAAAAACGTTTTTCCTAGTATGAGGAAAAAATTTATTATAATCCCAGTACCAAAAATTAGGGAACCCATGGAAAATAAAGACCTGCGCCCTATTTCTTTACTGCCATACCTCTCTAAAATTTTAGAAAAAGCAATAGCTCATCAGCTTCGTGCTCATCTTTCTGAAAATAACATCCTACCTATGATGCAGTCAGGTTTTAGGTCGAATTATAGCTGTGCAACGGCCCTACTGAATATACTTGACGATATTGTCAGAGCTTGGGATAATGACGAAATTACTGCTTTAATTCTGATTGATTACAGTAAGGCATTTGATACGATAAATCATCAACTTCTTCTCTCCATTTTACATTACAACGGTTTAAGTAATATCGCTGTAAAGTTTTTCGCATCGTACCTCTCGAACAGATCACAAATGGTGAAAGTTATCAGATTTCAATAAATTAACATGGGGTGTACCACAGGGGTCAATACTTGGGCCCATCCTGTACATTATATGTACGACTCAACTGACCGTAGGATTGAACACGTTGAAGTTTCATATGTACGCCGATGATACTCAATTGTATTACTCCTTCAAATACGAGGAGATGCACCATAGTGTTCATATCATAAACAAAGAACTGAACCACTTAGAGGTATCGAAAAAACATTCCCTACACATAAATATTGACAAGTGCTCGGTAATCAAATTTGGAAGAAAGGGTACTAGGTCGAAAGTTGGTGATTTGGGTATAAAAATAGGTGCTGTACATCTTCCTGTAAAGAATCAAGTGAAAAATTTGGGAATAACAATCGATGACGACATCAAATTTAAAAAGCATATATCACTGTTAATACAGAAGGCTTATGGAAAAATGAAATTATATTCCCACAGACATTCTTTAAACCTAAAAACGAAATTGCTACTGTGTGATTCTCTGATTCTGTCCAATTTCAACCACTGTGATGTATATCACTACTTTTTGAATACCAATGAACAACAGAGAATTCAGAAGGTTCAAAACTCATGTTTGAGATTTTCATTTGGCATTAGAAAGAGGGATCCCATTTCACACATCCTTGGAAAAGCAAAATGGTTGAAAATGTTTGATAGGCGTACACTTCATTCTGCGGTTTTATTTCATAAAATAGTTGTCACTCATACACCCCCGTACTTATACAGTGCGGCTTTTTTTAGCCCCTCCCCATGTTAACTTTTGAACGGTTCGACGTAGAAACATGAATAAAAAATCGTTTGGAGGGTTTCACCGATACTACTTTTTGAAATAAAAAATACGGTGATTGCTCGACAGGGGGCGCGGGGGGGGGGGCACATCAACTCAAAAAATTTAAATGGCATGGGGGGTCAAGTGTCACATCGTTGAAAAGAGCAATCACCATATTTTTGTCTCAAAAAGTAGTATCGGTGAAACCCTCCAAACGGTTTTTTATTCATGTTTCTACGTCGAACCGTTCAAAAGTTAACAGGGGGGGCTAAAAAATGCCGCACTGGATAATAAAATACAGTTTAGAACTGATGTGCATCATGTGAACATAAGACGTAAAATGATTCATATTGTTAGACACTTCACCGAGCAATTCAAACGATCTTTCACCAATACCGTCGCCGAGTTATATAATAACCTCCCACCGTTACTCCAATCTAAATCTATTTTGTGTTTCAAAAACTGCTACAAACAAAACCTATTATCAAATAACCATCGTTAGTAAATATATTGTGTTCTCCACTATCATTATCACCCAATGTTTTTGTAAGTTAGTAGTGATACAACATATGTTCTAGCGCACGCATGCGCATTGACGAAGCTCGCTGGGTTCACCGCGTGACGTTGGGTGTTGCCGGATTTAAAATTAAGGAGTAGAGTTACGGAGGGTGGGACGTTGCCGGTTTTTAAATTTAATTATGGAAGAAAAAAGATATACACGGTGTAGCAACGTAACATGACAGAAAAAACAGTTTGTCAAAAATCGTATTATATACAGGGTGTCTCAAAATACATCGGAAAAATGAATCATCACATCATTGGGGCATCGCATCATTGGGGCATGCAGGGATTCAGAAGTTTTCGTTTTACGTATACAGGGTGTGTTAAAATACATCATTTAAGAAAAAAATAAATACAGGGTGTCTCATAAACGTGCATCGTGATGGGGTTTGTCATTTAAGAAAAAAATATATACCAGGTGTACCAACGTGCCAGTTGAGACAAAAAATATATACAGGATGTCTCTACCAACGTGCCAGTTGAGACAAAAAATATATACAGGGTGTCTCATAAACGTGCATCGTGACGGGGTCCGTCATTTTTAAAGTGCGATACCAATTCGTTTTCAAGGAATACATCAGAGCCATCTGTCGTTCAATATATACATTAATGATATTTTGGATCTGTACGAAACATCAAAAAATAAACACTTCCGGTTTCAAAAAATTAAGATAGAAGAAAAGTAATAGTAAATTCGGATTACCCACATCGAGGAGAGTCCAAATCTGCAATAAAATGGCTACTTCCGGTCCAAACCGGAAATGTCACTTCCGGTCGTCCGATTTTGATGATTTTGGCATTAATAGATTCGTTTGGATGTCAAGAAACATTTTTAAGCATTTTCCGAGGTCAAAAGGGCATAGGAGGCTATCTTCGTTATTAGTAAAGTTACAGAAACGTGCGGGTACTCTAAGAAGACAACTTTCATGGGAGATCAAGAAAATAATAGAATTTGCGTACGTCAACTGCCATAAGGGCCGTAAACCGCACATATTAATGCGTTATGTACTTATTGCTTAAATCTTAGAAGCTGATTCGTAAGTTTAGTAAAATGGGTGTACCAACTCGATATTTATGAGAAAAAAACATGGCAGCTGTCAAATTTGGTATACCGGATGTCTCAAAATACATCGATTATAGAAAAAAACATGGCGGCTGTCAAATTTGGTATACCGGGTGTCTCAAAATACATCGATTAAGAGAAAAAAAACATGGCTGATGCCATACAGGGTGTACCATCATAGCATTTAAGAGAAAAAAACATGGCTGCTGCCATACAGGGGGTACAATCATAGTATTTAAGAGAAAAAAACATGGGTGCTACCATACAGGGTGTACCAACTTGGCATTTAAGAGAAAAAAACATGGCAGCTATGAAAATTGGTATACCAGGTGAACCAACGCAACATTTAAGAGAAAAAAACATGGCTGATTGTCAAATGACATGAGACAGAGAAAAAAAAACATGGCAGCTGTCAAATTTGGTATACCGGATGTCTCAAAATACATCGATTATAGAAAAAAACATGGCGGCTGTCAAATTTGGTATACCGGGTGTCTCAAAATACATCGATTAAGAGAAAAAAAAAACATGGCTGATGCCATACAGGGTGTACCATCATAGTATTTAAGAGAAAAAACATGGCTGCTGCCATACAGGGGGTACCATCATAGTATTTAAGAGAAAAAAACATGGCTGCTACCATACAGGGTGTACCAACTTGGCATTTAAGAGAAAAAACATGGCAGCTATGAAAATTGGTATACCAGGTGAACCAACGCAACATTTAAGAGAAAAAAACATGGCTGATTGTCAAATGACATGAGACAGAGAAAAAAAAACATGGCAGCTGTCAAATTTGGTATACAGGATGTCTCAAAATACAGCGATTAAGAGAAAAAATACATGGCTGCTGCCATACAGGGTGTACCATCATAGTATTTAAGAGAAAAAACATGGCTGCTACCATACAGGGTGTACCAACTTGACATTTAAGAGAAAAAAACATGGCAGCTATGAAAATTGGTATACCGGGTGAACCAACGCAACATTTAAGAGGAAAAAACATGGATGTTTGTCAAATGACATGAGACAGAGAAAAAAAACATGGCAGCTGTCAAATTTGGTATACAGGATGTCTGAAAATACATCGATTAAGAGAAAAAATAAATGGTGGCTGGTTGTCAACGTATATACAGGGTGTCCTACAACGTTTGAGAGAAAAAACATGATGAATCATTAAGAGAAAAAACATGGCTGCATGAGTGATGGAAGAACGCTTCAATGGACATATGGAGATTCGAAACAACTACTTGCCCATGCAGAGATTGAATTACATCCGACATCTAAATGTGTAATAAGAGGACGTTTGGACCGTTCATTTGGGGAAAAAAAACATAGCGGAGTCTGATTGGTCAAAGCTCATTATAGTAGTGCCATTGGGTAGTTGTTGAAGTAATCACCAATAGAATGGTATCTGAACAAGCGTTAAAAATTTACGTTTACATGTATTTCTTATGGAGATTTGACATTTCAGAATCGTTCAAAATTATCGTTTCTGCTTCCCAAAAAACAAGTAAAATTAGAAGCGTTAAAACACTTAAAAAATGCAACGAAAATAGATGTTTTCGCGTCCCAAAAAACAAGTAAAATTAGAAGCGTTAAAACACGTAAAAAATGCAACGAAAACATGTGTTTTCATGTTCGAAAAAACAAATTAGAAGTGTTAAAACACGTAAAAAATGCAACGAAAACATGTGTTTTCATGTTCGAAAAAACATATAAAATTTCGAACGCCGAATTACATAAAATATGTAACGAAAACGTTTTCGTGTTCCAAAAAACAACTAAAATTACGAACGCCAAAAATACAATTTTACATGTAATTCTTATGGACAATAGGCATTTCAAAATTGCACAAAATGATCGTTTTCGCTTCCCAAAAAACAGCTAAAATTTGAAACGCTGAAACACGTAAAAAATGCAACGAAAATAGACGTTTTCGCGTCCCAATAAACGAGTAAAATTATAAGCGTTAAAACAAGTAAAAAATCCCATCAAAAAGTACCAGTTATCACACTTATATAGTAAATTTTACTCAATTGCACTTAGCTTTGGGTATTTTGGTGGTTATGAGGCTTCAACTACTCGCACTCAGTTCTGGGCGCTTTGTATTTAATATTAAAAATTACCATTTAGTTATCAGTTTGTATAGTAAATTTTCATAAAGTGAAGTTAGATAGATAAATCGAAAAGGATGTTAGGTGTGGGATTTGAACCCACGCTCCCTTTCGGGAATCGCAACTTAACGCCACAACGCCTTAGACCGCTCAGCCAACCTAACTTATAAGTATACATAATGAAATGTTGGTATTGTAGGATAGGGTAAAAAATTCAAACATCTTGAATACAAAATTTAGGCATTTTCATTTCGGTAATATATGACAGGCATTTGTAAAGAATATCTACGTTTCGGAGGCTGAAATTGTAGTTGGTGCGGCGATTGCGACGAATGTATGCATACAAGGTGAGATGCCATCATTGTTGCTGAATGTGGGAACCATCCATAACGTATTATCATAATCCTCCAAGTTGACAACACGTGTAGGTAGGTCCAATTGTTGGAATTTCGCAGTAAGATAGTCACGTTTTTGAAGTCCTCGCACATAAATGACATCAACATCATGTAGATTTTTCTTGAGGATGGCATCCAATTGATGATATTCCACAAAACCGGAGGAATACCGCAATCCGTGAACGTTTCGTTCCAAGAATCAATGAAAAGTCGACCATTTTTCTTCAATAGTTGATGTGTTGAGTGATCTTTGTATCAAGGTTTTTTTGTATACAAATTGATGAGAACGTCAATATACACAAAAAAATGCGAACAAAATAGACGTTCCTAACGCTCCAAAAAAATGGTAGATTTAAAAAGCGTTTGAACTCGCAAAAAAAAAAAAAATACGAACGTCAATTCACGCAAAAATACGTACAAAAATAGCCGTTTTCGCATTCATTATTACGACGAAAATTAAGGCATACAAAATACACGTTTACATGTATTTCTTATGTAGATTTGACATTTCTAAATTGTTCAAAATGGACGTTATTACACGTTACAAATAAAATAAACGCCAATTCACTCAAATAATATGACCAAAATATTCGTTTATTACATTCAAAATTGGAATTTTAAAAGAGCAATTCACGCAAAAATGAGTATCAACTACATGTTGAGCTTACGTCGTGGGCATAAAAAAGGTAAGAGCTTCGGTCGGTAGCGAATATTTCTATAGAACAATCCATAAAAAAGCATGAGTTTTCGTGATTTCGTGTATGGTGATAGTGGCCACAGAACGGATCTTAGAGGCACAAAACAAAACTCGATTATTACAACCGACGTACTTTCCGTTGAGTTATTATCGCATTTCCTGTGAGCGAAAACCCAGAAATGAACATGTTATTCATAGTTATTTTGTGACCAGTACCGGCATCATTTTAAGTATGTGTAGTTTGTAATTCAATATAATATGGATTATGTTTGAAAGTACAGATGATTTTGAGGTAAGTGGGTTTCAGTTAATCATGTAGCAACGTAGTCTAAAGATGACAATAATTGATCATTCAGTCGAGAAAATATAATTTCAGCAAATATCGTGTTTTATTATTGGAGTTATCACCATTGTGTGGTTTAGGGCGATAGGCGTTTATATTTCATATCTTGAATTTATTCAGGAAATTATTCATTTTACTTCAGTTAGCATCTACAAAAATTTATTTCGTGTTGTCGATTTTCACAATGTTCATTTTGAATAAAGTCCGTTTTGGATACATAAGTCCATTATGATTTTTTTTTTGAGATAGTCAGTTTTATTAAATATAGGGGTTTTTACAAATTATTAGAGTCTAATTTCAAAATAAGATAACATTTTCGCCATATGTGTTTAATTATCTGAAATGTGATTGAGTGGAATTTTCATAAAAGTTTTAGCTGTGAGGCATGGTGACGTCATTATTGGTTAATTGATTATTTTATCTACAATAATTTTTTATATAAACATATATTCATAAATGGGAATCACTCTCAAAAGTACAGCTTTCAAATCAGATAATAAACCTTTATCGGGACATGATACAATATTCGTATAAAAAAATCAAATTCGATGATTTGGATCAAACGAAAAGAACACAAAATATCATGAAAATAGTGGTAATAATTATAAAAGAAATTAGATGACGTCATATAAAGTATGGACGACTGTACATAAATTATGTTTGCAGCAGATTTCAAGCTTGACGCGTCAGAAGAAATGAAATGAAACGGGATGAATCAACGAAATTATGAAAATAGTAATAAATATAGAGGTCAGCGCATTGAAATATACGTATGGAATGTATCAAATTCGATTATTTGAATGAAACGAAACGACACAAAAAGTTATGAAAATAATGACAATGATAATAAAAAATGTAGAAGACATCATATTATACAGTATAGAAGGCTGTCAATAAATTATGCTTGCGGCAGATTTCAAGTTCAACGCGTCAGAAGTAACGAAATGAAACGGGATGAATCAACGAAATTATGAAAATAATAATAGTAATAAATGTAGAGGTTGAAATAAATATGGAAGGTATCAAATTCGATGATTTGAATGAAACGAAACGACACAAAAAGTTATGAAAATAATGACAATGATAATAAAAATGCGCTCGACGTCATATACCGTAGGCGTCCGACGGGGTATCAAGCTTGACGCGTTGGAAGAAACAAAACGATATGAAATGAAAGGAAGCAAAAATGAATTAATGAAATCATTAAAATAATTGTGTTGATGAGAAATAGAGATAGCGCATAAATTACGCGTTCGACAGGTTTAGAGATCAACGCATTGAACGAAACGTCGCATCGTGAAAATAATAATAATACTACGAAATATAGAGAACAACAACTAATAACCTATGTGTCTGACTTGACGTGTTGAAAAAACGAATCGCAATGAAACGAAAGGGTAACGTGAAAAATAAAATGCCAACGAGATTCAAAATGAAAAATTGAGGTGAAAAAAAAGGTATGGAACGATGGGAAAAGATGCATTCAAGGAACAGTTTCATGGACATTTCGTAATCACAGTGTTTCTCGAGAGACAATAACATATAAAAAACAAATGAGACACCAAATTTTATATTCATTAGATTTGGTTTCAATTAAATAAGTCTCATGCAGTGTGTTGCAAGAGAGTTTGTGAGAAATAAATCATAGAGAAATTTCAGTAAGCAAGTTTGTTAGAAAGACACCCATCAAAGACGTTTAATATCCAACAGTTTTTTGCAGTGACGGCAGATCTCGTTCATAACTCCACTTTGTGAATTCGATAGCTTCGGGGTTTTTTTTTGAACGTGTTGCAAGAGTATATAATCCTCGTTCCTATATGAAAATGGTGTTTGGTTGCCTATGAGATGATACCTCTAAGGGGACCAAAAAAATCAACCCTCTATAAAATACATCAATTCCGTTGCCATTCTTTATTCACATTATTTCCAATGACATCTTGGGCATTTTTCTATAAATTCCATTTAAGTTCTTGTGGAATTCCTCTGAACGTTTTTGATCTGATTTGAGTATTCCTCAAGGAACCATTACATAATCAGACACCAAATTTAACGTGCGGGTGGAAGGATTCATCAGATTGGTATTCAATTCAACTCAATTCAATTCAGGTGTTGTGTTATGTTCCAATTAAGTAAGCTGGTTTGTGGGCGAGATGTCACTGACAAAGACATCAACTTTGACACAAGATTAGGAGATTCATCAGATTGGTTTCCATCAAACGAAAGGCTCGTGCAGTTTGGTACTATAAAAGTATGTGAGAAATACATCACCAACGAAAGGAATTACTCTAAATGTTAAATATTTTCAAGTGAATCGTATGTTATTGCTTCCCAGTGGAAATGAGCCGAAAGACTTGAGGTAATATCGAGAGGAATATTTTCGACTGAACTATGTATCGATTCAGATGTGAAGTTTCACCAAAATGAATGATATATTCAGATCATTTTTGTTGAAATTGCTTATAGCCACAGCACCATTTACAAACTCACCAAACTCACTCAAATAAATAGTTCCAGATGATTTTTGATGACAAATATCTTGACTGAAAACACTACTACGCATGCCCCGTGTGAATACATATTTTCCTTCGAATTGACAAAAAAATTAAACAATAGTGATCATCGAAGGAGTTCAGAATTGGTTTTCTCTTCAAAATTATCTATTACCAAAAAGTCCACTGCTTGAATAGCTGAAGAGGTAATTCCTTCTATCAAAAAAACGGAGTTATACAGCGAATTGGAGTTTTAATAATATTCCTCCAAAAACACTCGAAGACATAGCCTGTGCGGGTGGAAAATGGTTGTAATTATTATTATTTGCCAGGGCGCACCAAGTCGACTTATTCACTTTACAGCTGTAGGAAAACTCGGATAACTTATCCCACCACCATTACAAAAACGAACATGTGAATTACAAGAACAAAATCAAAAATATCAAAATATCAATGAGGATTTGAGAATTCAAGCTAAAAGAACCATGTAACAATTTGTTATTCAGGGATTAGCACAACGAAATATCTAAGAAAATTAGGTAGTTCAGACGAAATATACATGAAGTTGATAGTAGAATAGTTCCAGAATCGTCAAATCAACCAAAAAAAGACTTGTTATGAATATGTGCCAAACCGAAATAACTCTTTGAAGGAAATGCGGGATCACATCATACAACAATATCAAGAAATTCCTTGGGGGAAGAAAGGTGCATGACAAAACAATACGGATAGTTGAAATGTGCTAAAAAAATTTCTTTCAAATACACCACTCCGATAATGAGTCTTCGGAACAAAATTCAAGAGTTGCATTATCACCGATGTTACGGCTTTAAGTTTGTCAACCGTACAAAGACAGAAATCAAATGTTTGAGTGAAGAAGACTAACGTGAAAAATATTGGAATAATTGTGAATATTTCTTTCAAGTGTCGAAATTTGAAAGTAATCTCGAGATTTCACGGCTGGGAAGATTATTCTGTTTCAACTCAACAAGCATTGTGGTATATGTTTCAGTAGAGTGAGTTGGTGCATGAGCAAGATTTCATCGACGAAGGCACCAAATTTGATGTGTGTTAGTAGACAAATTTGTGAGAAATATATCACCGACGAGAGAATCTTCTTCAATAAGTATCAAGATGACTTGAAATATTTCCAAGTGAATTGTAAGAGTTGTCCGTAGGTAGATTTCATGGGCGGAAAGACAATTCGCTTTCAATTCAACATTGTGTTATGGTTGAAATGTACATATGAAAGTCGGAAGTGAGCTTCTGTTGGTGCGCACGCACACCAACAGAATCTCCTGGCGGTTTTCAAATTCGGTATACCGTTTCAATTCTGTCGTGTACGACGCCGCTCATGCTATATCCCAAACGGAGAGGAGGGAGACCACCACTCTGGTAGGGAGGCATGAGCGGCGTCGTACACGACAGAATTGAAACGGTATACCGAATTTGACAGCCGCCAGGAGATTCTGTTGGTGTGCGTGCGCACCAACAGAAGCTCACTTCCGACTTTCATATGTACATTTCAACCATAACACAATGTTGAATTGAAAGCGAATTGTCTTTCCGCCCATGAAATCTACCTACGGACAACTCTTACAATTCACTTGGAAATATTTCAAGTCATCTTGATACTTATTGAAGAAGATTCTCTCGTCGGTGATATATTTCTCACAAATTTGTCTACTAACACACATCAAATTTGGTGCCTTCGTCGATGAAATCTTGCTCATGCACCAACTCACTCTACTGAAACATATACCACAATGCTTGTTGAGTTGAAACAGAATAATCTTCCCAGCCGTGAAATCTCGAGATTACTTTCAAATTTCGACACTTGAAAGAAATATTCACAATTATTCCAATATTTTTCACGTTAGTCTTCTTCACTCAAACATTTGATTTCTGTCTTTGTACGGTTGACAAACTTAAAGCCGTAACATCGGTGATAATGCAACTCTTGAATTTTGTTCCGAAGACTCATTATCGGAGTGGTGTATTTGAAAGAATTTTTTTTAGCACATTTCAACTATCCGTATTGTTTTGTCATGCACCTTTCTTCCCCCAAGGAATTTCTTGATATTGTTGTATGATGTGATCCTGCATTTCCTTCAAAGAGTTATTTCGGTTTGGCACATATTCATAACAAGTCTTTTTTTGGTTGATTTGACGATTCTGGAACTATTCTACTATCAACTTCATGTATATTTCGTCTGAACTACCTAATTTTCTTAGATATTTCGTTGTGCTAATCCTTGAATAACAAATTGTTACATGGTTCTTTTAGCTTGAATTCTCAAATCCTCATTGATATTTTGATATTTTTGATTTTGTTCTTGTAATTCACATGTTCGTTTTTGTAATGGTGGTGGGATAAGTTATCCGAGTTTTCCTACAGCTGTAAAGTGAATAAGTCGACTTGGTGCGCCCTGGCAAATAATAATAATTACAACCATTTTCCACCCGCACAGGCTATGTCTTCGAGTGTTTTTGGAGGAATATTATTAAAACTCCAATTCGCTGTATAACTTTTTATAGAAGGAATTACCTCTTCAGCTATTCAAGCAGTGGACTTTTTGGTAATAGATAATTTTGAAGAGAAAACCAATTCTGAACTCCTTCGATGATCACTATTGTTTAATTTTTTTGTCAATTCGAAGGAAAATATGTATTCACACGGGGCATGCGTAGTAGTGTTTTCAGTCAAGATATTTGTCATCAAAAATCATCTGGAACTATTTATTTGAGTGAGTTTGGTGAGTTTGTAAATGGTGCTGTGGCTATAAGCAATTTCAACAAAAATGATCTGAATATATCATTCATTTTGGTGAAACTTCACATCTGAATCGATACATAGTTCAGTCGAAAATATTCCTCTCGATATTACCTCAAGTCTTTCGGCTCATTTCCACTGGGAAGCAATAACATACGATTCACTTGGAAATATTTAACATTTAGAGTAATTCCTTTCGTTGGTGATGTATTTCTAACATACATTTATAGTACCAAACTGCACGAGCCTTTCGTTTGATGGAAACCAATCTGATGAATCTCCTAATCTTGTGTCAAAGTTGATGTCTTTGTCAGTGACATCTCGCCCACAAACCAGCTTACTTAATTGGAACATAACACAACACCTGAATTGAATTGAGTTGAATTGAATACCAATCTGATGAATCTTTCCACCCGCACGTTAAATTTGGTGTCTGATTATGTAATGGTTCCTTGAGGAATACTCAAATCAGATCAAAAACGTTCAGAGGAATTCCACAAGAACTTAAATGGAATTTATAGAAAAATGCCCAAGATGTCATTGGAAATAATGTGAATAAAGAATGGCAACGGAATTGATGTATTTTATAGAGGGTTGATTTTTTTGGTCCCCCTAGAGGTATCATCTCATAGGCAACCAAACACCATTTTCATATAGGAACGAGGATTATATACTCTTGCAACACGTTCAAAAAAAAAAACCCGAAGCTATCGAATTCACAAAGTGGAGTTATGAACGAGATCTGCCGTCACTGCAAAAAACTGTTGGATATTAAACGTCTTTGATGGGTGTCTTTCTAACAAACTTGCTTACTGAAATTTCTCTATGATTTATTTCTCACAAACTCTCTTGCAACACACTGCATGAGACTTATTTAATTGAAACCAAATCTAATGAATATAAAATTTGGTGTCTCATTTGTTTTTTATATGTTATTGTCTCTCGAGAAACACTGTGATTACGAAATGTCCATGAAACTGTTCCTTGAATGCATCTTTTCCCATCGTTCCATACCTTTTTTTTCACCTCAATTTTTCATTTTGAATCTCGTTGGCATTTTATTTTTCACGTTACCCTTTCGTTTCATTGCGATTCGTTTTTTCAACACGTCAAGTCAGACACATAGGTTATTAGTTGTTGTTCTCTATATTTCGTAGTATTATTATTATTTTCACGATGCGACGTTTCGTTCAATGCGTTGATCTCTAAACCTGTCGAACGCGTAATTTATGCGCTATCTCTATTTCTCATCAACACAATTATTTTAATGATTTCATTAATTCATTTTTGCTTCCTTTCATTTCATATCGTTTTGTTTCTTCCAACGCGTCAAGCTTGATACCCCGTCGGACGCCTACGGTATATGACGTCGAGCGCATTTTTATTATCATTGTCATTATTTTCATAACTTTTTGTGTCGTTTCGTTTCATTCAAATCATCGAATTTGATACCTTCCATATTTATTTCAACCTCTACATTTATTACTATTATTATTTTCATAATTTCGTTGATTCAT
The DNA here is from genome assembly GCA_944452925.2 of Chrysolina oricalcia. NCBI lineage: Eukaryota > Metazoa > Arthropoda > Insecta > Coleoptera > Chrysomelidae > Chrysolina > Chrysolina oricalcia. Next base: position 17,316,805 of record OX101816.2, read on the forward strand.
CCCGTTTCATTTCGTTACTTCTGACGCGTTGAACTTGAAATCTGCCGCAAGCATAATTTATTGACAGCCTTCTATACTGTATAATATGATGTCTTCTACATTTTTTATTATCATTGTCATTATTTTCATAACTTTTTGTGTCGTTTCGTTTCATTCAAATAATCGAATTTGATACATTCCATACGTATATTTCAATGCGCTGACCTCTATATTTATTACTATTTTCATAATTTCGTTGATTCATCCCGTTTCATTTCATTTCTTCTGACGCGTCAAGCTTGAAATCTGCTGCAAACATAATTTATGTACAGTCGTCCATACTTTATATGACGTCATCTAATTTCTTTTATAATTATTACCACTATTTTCATGATATTTTGTGTTCTTTTCGTTTGATCCAAATCATCGAATTTGATTTTTTTATACGAATATTGTATCATGTCCCGATAAAGGTTTATTATCTGATTTGAAAGCTGTACTTTTGAGAGTGATTCCCATTTATGAATATATGTTTATATAAAAAATTATTGTAGATAAAATAATCAATTAACCAATAATGACGTCACCATGCCTCACAGCTAAAACTTTTATGAAAATTCCACTCAATCACATTTCAGATAATTAAACACATATGGCGAAAATGTTATCTTATTTTGAAATTAGACTCTAATAATTTGTAAAAACCCCTATATTTAATAAAACTGACTATCTCAAAAAAAAAATCATAATGGACTTATGTATCCAAAACGGACTTTATTCAAAATGAACATTGTGAAAATCGACAACACGAAATAAATTTTTGTAGATGCTAACTGAAGTAAAATGAATAATTTCCTGAATAAATTCAAGATATGAAATATAAACGCCTATCGCCCTAAACCACACAATGGTGATAACTCCAATAATAAAACACGATATTTGCTGAAATTATGTTTTCTCGACTGAATGATCAATTATTGTCATCTTTAGACTACGTTGCTACATGATTAACTGAAACCCACTTACCTCAAAATCATCTGTACTTTCAAACATAATCCATATTATATTGAATTACAAACTACACATACTTAAAATGATGCCGGTACTGGTCACAAAATAACTATGAATAACATGTTCATTTCTGGGTTTTCGCTCACAGGAAATGCGATAATAACTCAACGGAAAGTACGTCGGTTGTAATAATCGAGTTTTGTTTTGTGCCTCTAAGATCCGTTCTGTGGCCACTATCACCATACACGAAATCACGAAAACTCATGCTTTTTTATGGATTGTTCTATAGAAATATTCGCTACCGACCGAAGCTCTTACCTTTTTTATGCCCACGACGTAAGCTCAACATGTAGTTGATACTCATTTTTGCGTGAATTGCTCTTTTAAAATTCCAATTTTGAATGTAATAAACGAATATTTTGGTCATATTATTTGAGTGAATTGGCGTTTATTTTAATTGTAACGTGGAAAAACGTCCATTTTGAACAATTTAGAAATGTCAAATCTACATAAGAAATACATGTAAACGTGTATTTTGTATGCCTTAATTTTCGTCGTAATAATGAATGCGAAAACGGCTATTTTTGTACGTATTTTTGCGTGAATTGACGTTCGTATTTTTTATCTTTTTTGAAACGAGTAAAACGTATATTCTGTTCACATTTTTGCGAGTTCAAACGCTTTTTAAATCTACCATTTTTTTGGAGCGTTAGGAACGTCTATTTTGTTCGCATTTTTTTGTGTATATTGACGTTCTCATCAATTTGTATACAAAAAAACCTTGATACAAAGATCACTCAACACATCAACTATTGAAGAAAAATGGTCGACTTTTCATTGATTCTTGGAACGAAACGTTCACGGATTGCGGTATTCCTCCGGTTTTGTGGAATATCATCAATTGGATGCCATCCTCAAGAAAAATCTACATGATGTTGATGTCATTTATGTGCGAGGACTTCAAAAACGTGACTATCTTACTGCGAAATTCCAACAATTGGACCTACCTACACGTGTTGTCAACTTGGAGGATTATGATAATACGTTATGGATGGTTCCCACATTCAGCAACAATGATGGCATCTCACCTTGTATGCATACATTCATCGCAATCGCCGCACCAACTACAATTTCAGCCTCCAAAACGTAGATATTCTTTACAAATGCCTGTCATATATTACCGAAATGAAAATGCCTAAATTTTGTATTCAAGATGTTTGAATTTTTTACCCTATCCTACAATACCAACATTTCATTATGTATACTTATAAGTTAGGTTGGCTGAGCGGTCTAAGGCGTTGTGGCGTTAAGTTGCGATTCCCGAAAGGGAGCGTGGGTTCAAATCCCACACCTAACATCCTTTTCGATTTATCTATCTAACTTCACTTTATGAAAATTTACTATACAAACTGATAACTAAATGGTAATTTTTAATATTAAATACAAAGCGCCCAGAACTGAGTGCGAGTAGTTGAAGCCTCATAACCACCAAAATACCCAAAGCTAAGTGCAATTGAGTAAAATTTACTATATAAGTTTGATAACTGGTACTTTTTGATGGGATTTTTTACTTGTTTTAACGCTTATAATTTTACTCGTTTATTGGGACGCGAAAACGTCTATTTTCGTTGCATTTTTTACGTGTTTCAGCGTTTCAAATTTTAGCTGTTTTTTGGGAAGCGAAAACGATCATTTTGTGCAATTTTGAAATGCCTATTGTCCATAAGAATTACATGTAAAATTGTATTTTTGGCGTTCGTACTTTTAGTTGTTTTTTGGAACACGAAAACGCATGTTTTCGTTACATATTTTATGTAATTCGGCGTTCGAAATTTTTTTTGTTTTTTCGAACATGAAAACACATGTTTTCGTTGCATTTTTTACGTGTTTTAACACTTCTAATTTGTTTTTTCGAACATGAAAACACATGTTTTCGTTGCATTTTTTACGTGTTTTAACGCTTCTAATTTTACTTGTTTTTTGGGACGCGAAAACATCTATTTTCGTTGCATTTTTTAAGTGTTTTAACGCTTCTAATTTTACTTGTTTTTTGGGAAGCAAAAACGATAATTTTGAACGATTCTGAAATGTCAAATCTCCATAAGAAATACATGTAAACGTAAATTTTTAACGCTTGTTCAGATACCATTCTATTGGTGATTACTTCAACAACTACCCAATGGCACTACTATAATGAGCTTTGACCAATCAGACTCCGCTATGTTTTTTTTCCCCAAATGAACGGTCCAAACGTCCTCTTATTACACATTTAGATGTCGGATGTAATTCAATCTCTGCATGGGCAAGTAGTTGTTTCGAATCTCCATATGTCCATTGAAGCGTTCTTCCATCACTCATGCAGCCATGTTTTTTCTCTTAATGATTCATCATGTTTTTTCTCTCAAACGTTGTAGGACACCCTGTATATACGTTGACAACCAGCCACCATTTATTTTTTCTCTTAATCGATGTATTTTCAGACATCCTGTATACCAAATTTGACAGCTGCCATGTTTTTTTTCTCTGTCTCATGTCATTTGACAAACATCCATGTTTTTTTCTCTTAAATGTTGCGTTGGTTCACCCGGTATACCAATTTTCATAGCTGCCATGTTTTTTTCTCTTAAATGCCAAGTTGGTACACCCTGTATGGTAGCAGCCATGTTTTTTCTCTTAAATACTATGATGGTACACCCTGTATGGCAGCAGCCATGTATTTTTTCTCTTAATCGCTGTATTTTGAGACATCCTGTATACCAAATTTGACAGCTGCCATGTTTTTTTTTCTCTGTCTCATGTCATTTGACAATCAGCCATGTTTTTTTCTCTTAAATGTTGCGTTGGTTCACCTGGTATACCAATTTTCATAGCTGCCATGTTTTTTCTCTTAAATGCCAAGTTGGTACACCCTGTATGGTAGCAGCCATGTTTTTTTCTCTTAAATACTATGATGGTACCCCCTGTATGGCAGCAGCCATGTTTTTTTCTCTTAAATACTATGATGGTACACCCTGTATGGCATCAGCCATGTTTTTTTTTTCTCTTAATCGATGTATTTTGAGACACCCGGTATACCAAATTTGACAGCCGCCATGTTTTTTTCTATAATCGATGTATTTTGAGACATCCGGTATACCAAATTTGACAGCTGCCATGTTTTTTTTTCTCTGTCTCATGTCATTTGACAATCAGCCATGTTTTTTTCTCTTAAATGTTGCGTTGGTTCACCTGGTATACCAATTTTCATAGCTGCCATGTTTTTTTCTCTTAAATGCCAAGTTGGTACACCCTGTATGGTAGCACCCATGTTTTTTTCTCTTAAATACTATGATTGTACCCCCTGTATGGCAGCAGCCATGTTTTTTTCTCTCAAATGCTTTGATGGTACACCCTGTATGGCATCAGCCATGTTTTTTTTTCTCTTAATCGATGTATTTTGAGACACCCGGTATACCAAATTTGACAGCCGCCATGTTTTTTTCTATAATCGATGTATTTTGAGACATCCGGTATACCAAATTTGACAGCTGCCATGTTTTTTTCTCATAAATATCGAGTTGGTACACCCATTTTACTAAACTTACGAATCAGCTTCTAAGATTTAAGCAATAAGTACATAACGCATTAATATGTGCGGTTTACGGCCCTTATGGCAGTTGACGTACGCAAATTCTATTATTTTCTTGATCTCCCATGAAAGTTGTCTTCTTAGAGTACCCGCACGTTTCTGTAACTTTACTAATAACGAAGATAGCCTCCTATGCCCTTTTGACCTCGGAAAATGCTTAAAAATGTTTCTTGACATCCAAACGAATCTATTAATGCCAAAATCATCAAAATCGGACGACCGGAAGTGCCATTTCCGGTTTGGACCGGAAGTAGCCATTTTATTGCAGATTTGGACTCTCCTCGATGTGGGTAATCCGAATTTACTATTACTTTTCTTCTATCTTAATTTTTTGAAACCGGAAGTGTTTATTTTTTTATGTTTCGTACAGATCCAAAATATCATTAATGTATATATTGAACGACAGATGGCTCTGATGTATTCCTTGAAAACGAATTGGTATCGCACTTTAAAAATGACGGACCCCGTCACGATGCACGTTTATGAGACACCCTGTATATATTTTTTGTCTCAACTGGCACGTTGGTAGAGACATCCTGTATATATTTTTTGTCTCAACTGGCACGTTGGTACACCTGGTATATATTTTTTTCTTAAATGACAAACCCCATCACGATGCACGTTTATGAGACACCCTGTATTTATTTTTTTCTTAAATGATGTATTTTGACACACCCTGTATACGTAAAACGAAAACTTCTGAATCCCTGCATGCCCCAATGATGCGATGCCCCAATGATGTGATGATTCATTTTTCCGATGTATTTTGAGACACCCTGTATATAATACGATTTTTGACAAACTGTTTTTTCTGTCATGTTACGTTGCTACACCGTGTATATCTTTTTTCTTCCATAATTAAATTTAAAAACCGGCAACGTCCCACCCTCCGTAACTCTACTCCTTAATTTTAAATCCGGCAACACCCAACGTCACGCGGTGAACCCAGCGAGCTTCGTCAATGCGCATGCGTGCGCTAGAACATATGTTGTATCACTACTTAAGTTCTCATTTATTTAGATGGACCTTTATGAAGAAATTAGAAAAAACGGCCTATGAACCCCATTTAACATGAAAATAGTACTTGCAAACCTTAATTTTAACATTGTTAAATTACTCATAAAATTTACCAACCACAATAAAATCAATTTATAATCTATATTCTTCCTCACAGATCCTATCTTTCATGACCCTGGGTCCTTTACCGAGGCAACATTTCGGTTGTGTTAAGCTTCTCCGTTGCCCGGGAGCGAGAAGAGTCTAAATGTGTCCTTTGTTGTGATCTTTGTCTATTAATACCTACCCCTCCCCCCCACAATATTTACAGCAACAAAAATACACTTACAGAGGGTGTGAGTAAATCTCAGACACACCTTACGGTGGCCCTCAAAAATACGACCTGGCTAATTTCTCTAGGAGAAAATGCCAAAAACATAGAAGAAGAAGATCTTACATATTGTATTTTTTATTCTGTATTCAATGTGTTCTTTTTTCTCTCTGTCATTGTCGTTCTATATTATACACACAATTACCTTACCGTTAGTTGTCTTAGGGCCGGTATTATAAACATCTCTCGAAGTTAACTTTAATTTTAACAGTCAAGTTAACTTCAGCTTTAAAATGGCAGTTTTATAAAAGTCTTATTTCTGAAATAAAAAGAAGAAGAAGGCAAATATGTAACCTACAATTTTTCGCACTTTTTCCTTTGACATTTTCTAAATTTCTAATAAAAAATAAAATTGCTATCAATAGATTTGAGAATCCTCCAAAATCTCCAATAACTACCAAGAATGAACATGTTGCATTAAATCTGAGTGTAATTAACGTGTTACTGGCGGTAGAAGATTATTTCTAACATTGAAAATACTTATAATTCCAAAGTAATTGGAACTATTAAGAAATGTTGACTTATTAGTTGGTCTTTGCAAATATTTGCCTCTCTATGTGCCCCTTTAACAAGCATCCAGACTATATTGATGATCGAAATCCGTTTTAATTTATTTTCAAATTATATTTCATTCTACAAGATAAAATGGTTTAACCGATTTCTAAATATACTTCGACGCCGGGTCTTCAATAATAATCACAGCATCTCCTTCATCGTCGCTTAAAAGTTCCTCGAAAATAACAGGACATCGTTTGCTAACATTTATTGCGAAGAAAAAACAATCAAATTGAGTTTTATGCTAAATTATTGACAGAAGAACTGTCGAAAACCACCATTTTCTACAAAGTTAACTTTAACTGATACCACGTCCTCCCGATAAAGTTAACTCCTACCTTTTGAAGTTAACTGTAACATGTGACGTCATTCCACAAGTTAACTTCCAGTTGTCTGTCAAAATAGTTTTATAATACCGGCCCTTAGTATTGTAAAAACATATACTTGTATATTTTTGTATGTGGTTCTCATGATTTCTATTCAAAATTGTTTAATGATGTCTCATGGTGGAGTATTTAAAAGCTGAACTTTATCGAAGAAACAATTGAATAAATACCTTTCATCATTAGTATTCTTATAAGTAATTTCACGTCTACATGCTTCGTCTCTTTTTTTTATATTTTTCTTTTGTTTTTGGTTATGAGGTGCAAGAGTAAGAATGGTCTATACCAATCTTGTAACCTATTGACAGATTTTCATTTTTTTCCCACAAATGTATCTAGGTTTTATATTCTGTCAATAAATGTATATTATTATTATTATTAAATGCGTTCCCGCTAGATGGCGCTCAGAATTTAGGGGCGAAACTGTGTAATGGTGATCGGCTGCCAAATCCCATAAGAGACCATAGTATTTCATTTAATTTTCATTCACATTTGAATTGATTACGGAAGAAGTAAATTTGTCAGACATTTTCACATACGTAGGCATTCGTCAAAGGCCATTTAAAGAAGGCAACTCTTTGTTTTTTATCGGAAAATGATGGAAAGAAACTTTGCTGTTGTACGATTGAAGCATAGGGGCACTGCACAAATAGGCCTATTGTTTGGATTGCTTAATTCTGCCGCCATTTCGGTTATTATATTCTGAAACTATGAACATGAAGGAATGTCACCAAACTCAATTTAATGTTCAAAACTCAATTAATTATGAGAAAACAGATAAAATAGATACACTAGCTCTTAGCTCTTAAACAAGACCTTGCAACATTACATCAGTTTAACGAAATAATTATAGGTGTCGCACCCTTTGCGCAGTTCGCGAATAACAAGCACATTTGTTCAGGGCATGTTTTGAACCAAGAGACCAGTTGCATTTATAATTGCTGGTTCCCCAAAAGTACCATTCCGTCACAATAATTTTACTAAAAGTTTATGGTGAGACGAGCTTTTACATTAGAAATTTTACCGTACAAGGAACCTAAGCAGCAGACATATTTCAATTCTTAATAGGCTTGTTTGGGAAAAACCTTTTAGGCCGTCAGCCGGCTGCCAAAATGTGAAATGATTTTATAACGTATGTTCTTCCGGGTTTTGGTAGTTATAAATATAGTGATCAATGAACAAGCAAAATTAGCGATATCCCGTGGAACTTAATAATGATAATATATTTTTTTAAATACATGCATAATGACGTATAGAATTTGTCAGAAAATAGTTGATTATTTTGAGTACAGTTATTCTGGACTTTCATTGTCTAAAACAGAACAAAGAAAAAATAAATTCTCTGCAATTTTTATTCACGACGTTTCAACTGTTAAAATCTACAAACGAAATACAAATACAGACATGTTTCAAGTCAGGTAACACCATTCGCAGCCATCTCACAAAGACGAGACCACGTAACGCTGAAATTGACTACAAAAACTGCATCTACCGCGTCCCTTGTGAATGCGGTGAAGCTTATCTTGGAGAAACTAAGAGACCGCTTAGCGTTAGACTCCCTGAACACAAGAGAAACACTCAACGAGGAGAAACATCAAAGTCAGGGATAGCGGATCATATCTGGACGACCCAACACAATATTAAATGGACTAAGTCATCCATAAAGAAGAGGGCTGGTATAGAAGGAAGTTTAAAGAGAGTGCATATATTATGAACAACAATGTCTTCAGTCAAGCAAGCATAGAAATCCGTAATGAGTGGAAACCCTTAATTAGTGGCATGGATTGCGATAGAGAGAGAGAGAATATGCTTTACTGTCCAAAGATACAAGATCTTGTTGACAAAGTGAGGGCCTAAAAACTAACATTAAACTAAAGTAGAATACACACAAAAATAGATAAAATGGAAAAAACCTCACTGATATAGTATTAAAATGTCTTATAAATCAATATAAAAAATAACTAGCACCTGAGAAACACCTTACAACATATTAAAACAAGTTTGAGTTAAAATATATCATCATAAAATTCTTGTATACTATAATAGGGTTTATCCAACAAGAGTGCTTTTACTCCTTTTCTGAAACTTTCTATCGATCTAATTTCTTTAATATGTTTTGGTAAGTGATTGAACATCTTACCTCCTCCATAAATCACTGAATCTTTAATTAGTGTCAATGATGGAATCGGGAGTTTAATGTTGCCAGCTTGAAGGGTGGCATGATGTGGGTATGTAGTGTCAAATTTGTGAAGATGTTTTTTAATTAGACATACCGTTTCCAATACAAAAATTGCAAATACTGTTAATACTCGTATTTTGTGTTTAATAAAAAGAGGCTTGCAGGAATCACGAATTTTTGCTTTGCTCGTGTACTTTACTGCACGTTTTTGTAGTACAAAAACAGTCTATGAGATTCATATTACACACCCCCCCAGAATGGGATTCCATATCTCAAGTGGGATTCTACTAAAGAATGGTACACAACCTTGGAGGAAGAAAAACCAAGTTCATTCGATGTTACTCTTACCGCGTAACACCCAGAAGACAGTTTTTTGTTCAAAATTAAAACATGTTCCTCGAATTTTAATCTGCAATCTATATGAATGCCTAGAAATCTTGTATGTTCAGTATTTCCTATAACATCATCACCCATGACCAGCTCATCTAATTCACCTTTGAATGAAATGATATTAGTTTTTGCCATATTAATAGCTAACTGATTTGAGTCGCACCATTTTTTCACCTCATACATCATCCGCAAACAGTGTTATTTTTATGGAAATGTTTGTTCTGGCCAAGTCATTTATGTAAAGTAGGAAGAGAGTTGGTCCGAGTGACCCCTGAGGCACACCACATTCTACAGATAACTCATCGGAGTATGTTGTCGTTTTAACAACGGCTTCCACCTGACAGATATAATTCAAGCCATTCCTGATAAGAATTAAGAATGCTGTACCGAAGTGGCCCCGGCACTGTTATTAACAAACTTACCTGAACACAGGCAAATTACCCCTAGGCTAATGACACAAAACTAGCCATATCATATATAAGAAGTATCCTTGAGAGTGTCGCATTTATACGCTTGATAACGACTGTAGATTTTAACAGTTGAAACGTCGTGAATAAAAATTGCAGAGAATTGAATTTTTCTTTGTTCTTCTTTAGACAATGAAAGTCTACACCTTTTTCATATGTAATTCAGAAAGTGTAACTTGTAATTCAGAAAACGTAACTTGTAATTCAGAATTGTTAATTGTATTTCAGAAACCGTAACATGTAATTCAGATTAGTAAATTGTATTTCAGAAACCGTAACATGTAATTCAGATTAGCAAGTTGTAATTCAGAAAGTGTAACTTGAATTTCAGATTAGTGAATTGTTATTCAGAAAGCGTCAATTGTAATTCAGAAACCATCACTTGTAATTGAGAAACCATCAAAGATCTGACCGGTGTGAAAAGAGCGGCCAAAGATAGCAGCCGAAATCTCCGGGACACCCCGGAGACACCAAAAGGGGGCTATTATGGTAAATAATAACAAATATCTACAAAATAGAGTATGTGGACCTTTTGCATAACTTTACTGACGACATGGTTGAAAGTGGTGGGTGAATAATGCGGTTGTAGCGTAAAATGATTTCCGGCAAATTAAGGTATTGTAATAAAATAATTTCGCTTTTGGACTAGGGTTGGATATTTTGAATATGCAATTTTCGTAAAGTACTGAATAATGGGATTCAGGGTTGAAATTTTCAACCATAAAATTTTGAATATTCATTTCAAATTGGTTCTAGCATACACATATTTTGAATGTCCATTTTTTGTTGTAAAAGAACCATTCCGTTAGAGAATTGTTGACCTCCGTTGGGATCCCGTGGTGGATTTTTCAACCCTACTATCGGGGGAGCCAGGTGGTGCATTTAGCACTTATCTTAAAAATTCGACTTATGAGTGAAGTCGTCGTCGGAGCACTAACAGATTTTGTCAAAATGTTGCATATCACTTCTCCTTTACTGTTTGATCAGAAAATTCGACTTCCCGTTCGAGGATTTTTCTACTTCGGAGGGCTGTTGATGGTAGTTTCTGATTCACAAATTATTTCACCCGATAGAGCGTTTTCAGTAGCTGTAGAATAATTCATTTTTGTCAAAAAAAAAATGGAGCAACAGGTTTTTAAACTGTTTGAGGAGTTTTCCACTTCGGAGGGTTGTTGAGGGTGGTTTTTGATTCACAAATTATTTTACCCCATAGAACGTGTACAGTAGCTGTAGAATAATGCATTTCCGCCAAAAAACATCGAGCAACGAGTTTATAAACTGTTTCAGGATATTTCAACTTCAAAGGGTTGTTGAGGGGTAGTTTTTGATTCACAAATCATTTCACCCTACAGAGCGTGATCAGTAACTGTAGAATAATGCATTTCCGACAAAATACCTCGAGCAACGGGTAATTCAACTGTTTCAATATTTTTCTAATTTAGAGGGGTGTGGAGGGGTAGTTTTTGATTCACAAATTATTTAACCCCCTGGAAAATATTCAGCAGGTTCACAATAGTTAATTTCCGTCGAAAAACCTGAAGCAACGGTTATACTTGAATCGAAAAATAAAAGAAAAAAAAAATCGTTGCTGGAAAAACCGTTGCTGCTTTCACACCCGTGGTCTTCATTAGTTTTTCATAAATTCCATGAGGAAGGTTCAGGGTTTTGTTTGTTTGACTTGATTGATTTTTTGAGATATGCGTCTGATATGGGTCTGTATAGATTTTGAGAAGGATCGGAAATTGCATAACGATTTCCCCGGCAATTTTCCGAAAAGAAAAAAACACGAATAAAAACCGTACCGACGACTGAAATGAAATTTTTAAAAGTGCAATGGATAGTGCTGGAAAATGCAAACAAATCATGTTACTTGAAAATTTCCGAAAAAATGATTGGAAAACTGAGGAAACTTGAAAATATGAATTAAAAAAATTGAAATTTTTTAAAATTCGAAATTTCTCGGAAACGCTCAAAATTTTCCAAATTTATAAACAAATCTTTTTTTATTGCCTTCAGAAAATCTACAAAAAATGTGAATGAATTTTTTCCATAAAATCAATGTACCGTGAAATAATCCAAAAAAAAACCGGGGAATCGATAGATCTCCCAAACTATTGAAAAAATCCAAATTGTTTTTTGCAGCAAATACCTTTTGACAAAATCTACCTACTCTTCAAATTTCAGTTTTTAGAATTTGTTAACAGAGCGGGGAAAAAATAAAATCGAAAAAAAAACGGGACTTTTTTTATAAAAGCATCAAAATCTAAAAATTAAACGAGATATCGAAAAGTTTGTAAAAAATTTCACGACATTAGCGCCTTCTGGCGGGCCTTTATCTTCCACCTAGTCTTCTGGCAATTTTTTCTCCCCTTATTTGTATAACATCCGATTATTCTGCCAATTTCCAGCCTTGCACCTTATGACTTATTTTATGTAAAAAATGCATATTTAACCCTCTACCCTCGCGTTATTCTTCCGGGGTGCCTTCTGGCGGCCCGTCTCACGCTACGTTGGTGACACCCGAACCTATAAATGCTAAATTTCACTTTGCACCGAGTCACCCGTATTTCTCCGTAGTCAGCTCTCCGTCTAATACGGGTTGTTCTTGGTTTCTGAATTACAGTTGACACTTTCTGAATTACAACTCACGCTTTCTGAATTACATGTCACACTTTCTGATTAACAATTCACTAATCTGAATTACAAGTTACACAATCTGAATTACATGTTACGGTTTCTGAAATACAATTTATAATCTGAATTACATGTTACGGTTTCTGAATTACAATTTACTATTCTGAATTACAAATTATACTTTCTGAAATACATGTTATACTTTCTGAATTACAATTGAAAAAGGTGTAGAATAGCCCTACTCAAAGTGAAACATTGTTAACCACTTTCAAACAAACCAGTTGATTATTGTTGATTGCATAAAGAAACCACATATTTTAATGATAGTTTAGCGTATGCCAAGCATACCAAACGATATTTCGAATAAAAATCAGACTGAAACCTATCGGCGTTGGACGTTGGTCCAAAGAGTCACCATATGCCCTCAAATGTGTTGAGAAATAGGGCATTGTTCAATCTAAACGTGTTTATCCTCTTGGAGGAATGTTGTACAAATATCTGTCAGAATTGTTCAATGTCCGTCGTGGTAAACTGATTGGTCAAGACATAGAAATAATTGTGTGTATGTGGCGTATTTAAAAATTGAAAGTTAAAAAAAATCTCTCAATATGTCAAGAAGCGCATCTAAGTAAGTATATCGAAAGTTTCAAATTTCTGAAAAATAGCTGGAACATATAACAAGAGGGATGTACCATGATTCTGTGTCACATAGGCATCAATTAAAAATATGTCATCAGTTTGAAATTTGGTTTAAAAACCAAAATCTGAACTGCTATCCGAAACTGAAAGCATCATTGATTCAAAAACCCTTTTTTTTTTCTCAATAGTGAGTTTTAGTCCTCTTATCTAATTACTGTTTGTGAATCTATTATTACATCATGTGCATGTGCAGAATATTGCAATCATCGATTTTGAATAATTGCAAACATATTATGAATTTGAATTAAATTTTTTCTCTATTCCGCAGTTTTTTAATTCCAAAAATACTTTTGGATGCAATTAAATTTGTTTACTTGATTTTCATCAAATTTTACCTTTTTATAAGTTCCTAGGAACTGTAGGTGATTTCGCCTGAGAAGTATTAAATTCGTATACATATATGTTTTACCTTTTTATAAGTTTCTAGGAACTGCAGGTGATTTTGCCTGAGAAGTCCCGCCACTAGACTAACTAGCCTATCTGGTTCTAAAACGCCTCCGTTTGACTCCAAGGGGCGATGGAGATCTGCAGCTGCATATCGTTCAAATTCTGTGCTAAGCATTTTATCAATCAATTTCAACATTTCTTTGAGTTGTGAGGGAAGGTGTCGTAAGCTTGTAATCTGTAAAACAAAAAATACTTAGTTATAACTGTGCCAAAACTCTTTCTCATAGTAAATTTATAGGTTAACTGATTTTCAAATAAAATACCAGTGCTTCTTTCAACTCGGTATATTGGTGTATTTGTATATTTAAATGACCTGGCCCTTAATTCAATTCAAGGGCAATTCACAACATTCGCTAATGACATCACCCTCCTCTGGCATAGAAAGGATAGGAAAATTATGGAAGATACTATCATTAAAGATCTAGAAATAGTAAGGAAATGGTGCGTTTCTAATTATTATTTGTGCTTCAATACAAATGAAATTAACTTACTTTCAAGCACACTATATGAAAAAATGGTAAAATTTTCTGAAAAGATATAATTAGATAATTAGTATGAATAACAAACAGATAAGCTCCCAAAACCGAACCTTGTGGTACGCCACTATTAATGCACTTTTTGGTACTCAACAGGTTTCCTAGTCTAACCACCTGGGATCTACCCAAGGAGACTAAAATTTAACAAGGAGTGTTTGATTCCCATAAGACAATGGGGACACTAGTAGAAAGAGATGAAAGAACATTTGTGACGAAATGTGACGTAGTAGGGCGTGTCATGGCCGCCGTTCTCTATGGACAGTGACGGACTAGCTCTTGGTATATGAGAGTTACTGCTGACAGTTTTGTTGCTTGGTTCGAGTTCGACTCTGTACTCATATCCAAGTACGTCACTATGAAGCGTTGATGCTACAAGTTTCTGATTGGCTAGAGCTTATTAAACCCTCCTTGTTAAATTTTAGTCTCCTTGGGATCTACCCGCCAAGTAAAACTTGAACAAATACAAGCAAGGGTATCGTATTCCATAGATAGCTAGATTTATAAATCAATATTTTTGTATTTTGAATTTATTATTTTTAGAGGCTAAATCACGCACAAGGAGCAATCTTCTGCGATTGTTTCTTCAGTGATGCCATTGTTTATTTATTCATCAGTTAAGCACTACTCATAAGCATTGTATACGAAGTTTGTGAATTTTCGATAAATAAACATTATTATTATTATTATAATTCATGATTGACACAGTCAAAGGCACGTGAAAAATCAACAAATAAACCTATTACATGTAATCTAGAGCTGATACTATCATCCTATGAAATTCATATATTGCAGTTTCTGTGCTACGATTACGTGTGAAGCCTTGTGAAGGTGACAATAATGAATTAGTATTAAAAAATTAATCTAATATAATAGAATAGAATTTATTTGTCTTCATATTACAACATTACGCACACTGATAATAACTTAAATAATTTGTTTAGAAACGTCAAAAGCTTACAAATCACATTTCAAATCACCTAACCTAAATATATTGAAACATATTGTTAAAAACACATTAAAAATTGAACAGTTATATTTGTGCATTTTGCCTTTAATCAACTGGCCAGACTGCCTCAAAAACTTCAGTTATTGAGTAGAAAGCTTGGCTCAAAAGAGCCTGCTTCACCACAAATTTTTATTTTTTTTATGGTATATTTTTTCCATTCTTTTGGAAGGGTATTGTATATTTTGCCATATAATACTTCTGTTTGTTTTTCATTTTTTACTAATTTCATTTCGACTGTTCTTATGACCTCTTTGCTTTTGGTATTATAATCATGTATCAGTGCCCCAGCAGTGTATTTTTCTTTATTTTTTTTAGGTATAAGATAGCTTCAAGTATATATAAACATGGTACTGTGAGAATCTCTAACTCAATGAAGAAAGGTTTTGCATGATCTCTAAAATTAACTCAAACCATCTCTGATTATTTTTTTCTTTGTCATAAAAACATCATTTGCTGCTGATCCTGAACCCCATAATAATATCCCATATTGCAAATGACATTGTACCGAAATATGCTATTCTTAGAACATCTCTGCTTACCACGCTTCTCATTCTCCTCAGGGCAAACCGACCTTTGGGCAGTTTCTTATTTATTTTTGTAATTTGTGTTTTCCTGCTGATATTGCTGTCTATATTAAACCCTAGTATATGCACATTTGTTTCGGTATCATTGTTCGTTCTTTTGTTAAAATCTATAATTTTAGTTTTATCTTTATTCAAACAAAGTACATTTGCTGTGAAGTATTTTTCATATTTTTCTTGTGTTTCTTTTGAAAGCTCTTCAAATCTATCAGTATTTCTTGCTTTGATTATAAATGTGGCGTCAAATGCATATATGTCAACATATAATGGTGAATCATTTGTGCATAAAATGAACAGAAGAGGACCAAACACCGAACCTTGGGGAACTCCATGTTTAATTCACTGTATATCAGATGTACTGTTGTTGTAAACAATATATTGTCTTCTACCTGTTAAGAATGGTTTTTCATTTTCATTTCATACATTTTAGAAATACTTGACAGAACACTGATAGCACGATAATTGCTATATACATTAGGGTCTCCCTCCCTATAATTAGGCGTTACTAGTGCCAATTTTAGTTTTGTTGGAAATATACCTGTCTCAGGTGATAAGTTTAGAAAATGCATCAATTATAATAATTTCTTGTGTTTTGTTCGTTTTTTTTAAAATCTTATTTATGATTTGCCATGTAGTTTTTGTTTTGTTGCTCAAGTTAATTATTTCAGAATAATAACTTGTTATCTGAACCTGTCATAGTCTTTCTCTATAAATTTGGTTATGATACTTATACTTATATAAATATTTTTGAACTCTTCAAAACGTTCGGCAAAGTCACCATTTTAAGTGATGATATTTTAGAACAGCATCCGCCCTTGAAATTATCTATAAATCAAATCAAATCAAAAAATACTTTAAAATATGTTTTGATGGCAAAGTAGCCAGATACCTTTTTACTCAGGGTCGTTACATGCTCAATAAAATTTCAACTTGTTTATAAATAGACCAAGAAACTTTGTGGTTTGTTCAATAAAATCTGGTTTTCCAAGTAAAATTCATCAAAGTCAAGTTTGAAAGTGACTATATTTGTTTTATTTAAGTTGAAACATGAGAAATTGGAGTCACACCATTTCTTAATTTTAACTAAATTGAGAGTAATTGCTTCCTTCAAGTGATTTACATCTCTACTATGCCATAGGATAGTGGTGTTATCTGCAAAAAGGGTGAATTTTCATTATATGCAAATTGTAGATAGATCATTTATGTAGAATAAAAATAATGTAGAACCTAAAACTGATCCCTGTGGTACTACCATTGAGACTTTTCCACTGATTGATTTTGTATCTTGTACTTAACCTGGCTCCTTTCTGACAAATAGAATTGGAACCAATCTAATGTGGAATTTCTGAAGCCGTAAAATTGTAGTTTTTGTAGCAGTAATACTTTTGTTTTCTACTCGTACACACCTCGATCCAATTGATGCCTAAATATTTGATTTTGTAAAGAGGTAAAATATTTAATTGCATAATTTGTTGCCAACTTCACACACATACAAATATCTGGGACTTGGACATACTTTCCTGTTCAGAAAGTGGGAGTCTCTTTCAGAAGTTTTCAACAGTTATGTGAAAGTTATACCTTACCCCAGCTAACTCCTTTGAAAGCACTTCCTGTGTACCAGAAATCAACTCTAAGGCCCCTACATAGTCTGATGAACTCAATAACAGCTGTAGCGTGGGCTGGGTCTGTAGAACAGTTGACATTAACTTCAGTTTATCTAGTAATGTTCCATGGTTTGCTTTAGATCTAGCTGACCCAATCAGCCTCAACGAATCTTTGGCAAGGGTCTTGTCAACTTTTTGTACTTTAGATCGAAGGAGGCGTACCTCATTAGTAGCAGTACCCATCTGCTCCATTATTGTGTCATGAGACGTCATCGCATGGAAAAAAGCGCCTGATCTCCGTGAAACTTGCTGAGCAATATGTTCTTCAACAATATCCAAGTAGTGGCTCAGTTCATCTTGGAGCTCATTTTCGGTTTTTGTACTCTGAAATACCTCAGCAAATATTTTAGGCTCGTTCAATTTGAAATTTTGACTTAAATATATATCAGGAATACTGCTTGTGTTGAAGTCAGAATGTTTGGGTTTAGGTTTTTCACGATTGTTCTCAAACCTAGTCTGGCAGTGTTTTTTGTACCTCTTCCCATATTTTCGCAAGTAGACGTCAAAATGAGCCCACGTGATTTCTGGAAGAAAAGGGCTCTTTTCTATCACTGTTTTTTCGACAAAAGTATCTCCCCATGTTTTTGTAAAGAAATTAGATTGTTTTCCCCGATTGGGATCTGTTAAAACAGCTGGCAAGTGTTGTGAAGCTGTGTACAGGGACCACTGCTCCTCTTCACCATTCATGGTGGGTAAGTAATCTTTACTACCTAATTTTGAACATTCTTTCTACCGGAGACATTCTGAAAAATTAGGTGATATGCAAATCAGATACACGTCCAATTTGTCAAATGTTGACAACTTGACAATTCAAATCTTCTACTTCTGTTCTTCTGAAAAATTGGCCAAAACCTAACCTCAAATCGAAGTGTACGCCATCTGACAATTAATCCAGCAACTACTGTAAGAGTGAATAATAAACAATGCTCCATTAGGCGTTTTCCATTTAGGAGTGTAAGCCCCAGAGCTTCAAGCCCCTGAGATCAGAAATTACGTTATCACTGACTTTTTCGCCAAAAAACTGTGTATTCGCGTTTTGACTTTTGTCTACTTGTGCTTCATACACCAATAAAACGGGTGGTGCTCGAGGGGCAAGAGGAATGTCAATCGGTGCTTGAAGCCCCACTAAATGGAACGCAGGGTCATACGCTCTGGGTAGCTCTGAGGAGCTCCTTACGTTAAATGGAAAGCAGCTATTGTTTGCCGTGTAAAATACAAGCGGCTAGCGATACGCCTGCAACTTTGGACTGAGCATGCGCCAAACTCGAGCGTGCTCCGTACTCCAAAAATGGAGAAATATGGCTGCCATGGTTGCTACATCACTGCTCTTTCTCTGAATTTTGGATAAATAGTCGTTATATGGTAACAATTTTAGCAATTTTCAAATCGCAAGGTAGGTTAGTCAGGTCAGGTTAGGTTTGGCTAATAATTCACGCATTTTCGACTCGCAAGCTAGGTTAGGTTTGTGTGTAAATTGCGAGCGAAAAACTAATTCAACGAATTTTCGAATCGCAAGCTAGGTTAGCTTGCTGAGGTTAGGTTTCTGTGTAAAAAACAAATTCACTCATTTTTAACACGGTTTGCAATTTTGTTTTTTCTTCCTCTTCTTGCTTCTCCGCCATTAAATGACCCTCTTGTACATCAAATAAATTCGAGTTTGGCGCATGCTCAGTCCAAAGTTGCAGGCGTATCGCTAGCCGCTTGTGTGTAAAATGACTTGTTTTCATTTCTCAGTTTTTGAATTTTTATGATCGGATAACACCTAAAGGTGCTTAGAATAGACCATTTGTAAACTGTAGTGTTTGGCTGTTAGGTGTTTGAATAACTTCTCCCAAACACTGGCGCTCCTTGTGGTTATTTCTGGAATATTGAGTAATTTGGACAGTTTTCGATAGTTTTAGCATTGTTTATATAGAAGTTTTAGCATGGTTTAAATAGAAGGAAGATGGTTAGCCAACCTTATGGGATTAATATTGAATTCAACTGGATGCGACATGTAGATAGCAACAGTGATCTGGCATCAAGTCATGTCGTAACTTCAGTGATCTGGCCTCCAAGCATGTCGTAACTTATCGAAACATTGGCACGGGCACAGCATTAAAATTAGGGTTTTTTGAAGAACCCTGCATTGCAATGACGTCAAGTATTCATGTTTGTAACTAATCACGCTAGATGACACTCGCGTTTGGGTCCAGTGCCGATTCCACAGGCTACTAGGTCATGTTCCGATATTCCCGAACAGTACTGCCCAGTAATTTTGGTCGTTCCGATTTTACTGAAATTGACTGGTACACATTTCGCGCCACTTTTCATGGAACCTTGTTAGAGGCTAGAAATTTACTGGTTGCTACTGTTACAGAAATGGTCGTGTAGTCCAGTGACTCCAGCAACTCCAGTCCCAGTATCCCCTCTCCGAATTGATAATAAGTTAGGTTATTAGAATATGTTATTTAATATTCATTCAATTTATATTGATTGCAATATCATTACAATTAGCTCATCTGAAAAGACAGCAGAACAAATGTATCAAGTGGTATTTGAAGACTTGCTAGTAGAGGTTGATGCCGAAACAGCCGCTAATTTACGAGCTTTGTTCTCTCTCGCCTCGATGTATGAAAATAAATATTTCAGATCAAAATCATGCCAGGCGATATTTACAGGTCTTCAAAAGACAACTCGATAATGAATATTCAATACATCAGACCAAGAGAATAAATCCACAGGTCATTATAATAAAGAAATAATACTTATACCTATCTTATATTCATAGCTCCGCTAGAGCTTGAGGTAATTGACTATCCAAATTTTCTGATGATTCAGAATACCTATCACCTGATATTTTTTATTCTATTATTACTTAATTAATTGCAACCTTTAATTAGTAGATATGATTTTGAACTAGATATGTTCCCGCCTTACATTTGACATTCTGACTTTCCGAATTGTTCCGAAATTAGAAGACAGTTTCAGTTATTGTAACTGTTAGGCGTTCCGAAACGACCTACTGTGGCCAGTACTGTTTGCAGTAATATCGGAACATGACCATTGACTACTATCTTACTTCTATGCCTTCTATTTAAAAAATGGTTGTCGCATTTTTCAAATAGAGGTAAGATAGTTAAGGCGGATATACCGGATTCCTAATGCATAAATTATTGCAAATGCGTAATTTTATTGCATAATCCATAAAAGTTCATCACAGTGACTCGAATGAAATGACTTACCCGTTTCACAATTTATAATTCATATTGAAATTTCATAGTGCATAAACCTTGAAGTTTCAACTTTTTAAAATTTTGTGCACTAGCAAATGCGCCTACGTGGACCTCAAATTTGAATGTTGGAGCATATTTTACTTAAAACTACGTGTCAGTTCTGTGAATCTGCGGTTTATTTAAAACCATAATAACATTGTTTATAGAGAAAGAAGATAGTTAGTCAATGCCTGTGGAAATCGCGTTTGATCACAGACCTCAATGAGGTCTGTGCGTTTGATACAATCGCGCGCGACATCTAGCCCGATAACGACGAACCGAGGCAGAAAATACACCCGTACGAATGCGCCCCCTACAATCAACTTGCATTTTTTGAGGTATACTTGAGGATTTTTATTTTCGTCAAGGAATCCTAGTAGTGAATCGTTCGCCCTGACAGGGACGTACTTGAAATTTTCTAATGATAGATTTTAATATAGCAGCATATTTTATTCACACATTCAATATCATTCAATAAAAATGAAGTGCATACTTTTTTGTTTATTATTTGATATAAATTGAATGAACTATTCATAAATGTAATAAAGTGAACGTGAACTTAATATCAGTTTTGTCATTTTGACTTCAATCATCATGAACAATACTGTGGCATGGTTCAATTGAAAAATGAGTGTGGAATTTCAGTGAAATATATCTTTTCACCTACATGTGGTGTCCAGTGTATTTTTTAAGCCAAAATCACTGGGACGAAGCTCATAATACACTACCGGTGAACAGCACCTTTGCCTTATTATTTTCGGGGCAAACTGCTTTGTGTTTGTTATTGTTTGTTATTTAATTTCAATCACTGGGCGACTCATTTTAACCAGTGGTGGGTGACATTTGTGTCGCACACTTCACTAGTGAAAAGGTGGTGACACAATGGAACAAATAGTATAAAAAAAATTGTTATAAAATTGTTATTTCCGTCAACCGATTGCACCCCTACGCGCAACCCTCGGAAGTCTTCGAGAGACTTGTGTGAGTTAGGGAAGACGCAGCCCTTACCTTTTAACGTGTGATGCCATGCACGAGACCGCTGACCATGCGAGGCTTTGAACCCTCGACCCTTCGCTCCAAAGGCGAACGCTCTACCACCACGGCCACCACTGTCATACCTCTCCCCCTACCCCTTGGGCATCATCACCGAAACAATTTGAATAGGGAAAGTAGTAAGTGTGACACATCATTGAAAAGGTAATTTCATAAGGAATTCAGCCATGTCAATTTTTGCCACCTAAATTTTTATTTTGGTGCCCTCTTGCGGAAAAAACAACTGTTCCGTATTCCAAATTATGATACTGCATTTGCAAGCTATTTTGACATAAATTCGGTGACAATGCATTATGGAATATTTCTGAGAGAAAAAACAAAATGGCGGCTCCAAAATGGCGGACATGATTTGCAATTATGGTCCGATTCGATTCAAATTTTATATGTGGTGGTTTGCAAGGTCGGAAATTATGATTTGTTTATCAATGCAAAAAAACAAGATGGTGGTCCAAGATGGCGGACGGAATTTGTAATTCTGGTCCAATTCGAATCAAAGTTAGTATGTGGGGATTTTCAGGGTTAGAAATTTGGATATTTTTGTCGGTGCAAATAACAAGATGGCGGGCGAAATTTGTAATTGTAGTTCGATTAGAGTCAAAATTAGCATATGGGGGTTTTCAGTATGAATAAAATGAATTATTTAAATTGATAAACAAAAGCTTTTATACAAATGCGCTAAAAGGAGATAACGGCAAATAAACGAAAAAGAGAGAAAAGGTATTCATATTTTTTTTTAGATGTGTGACGTAGGTTACTCTGTGCGTAACAGATTCGAAAGCTTGCCGCGAGTACAAAATAGGTATTTTTGCGAGGTAAAATTTTGATTCTGTTACGTATAGAATAATCTCATCTGAAAAAAATTATAATTTCCATTTTAGCGCATTTGTTTAATTTTTTTTATCAATTTAATCATTTCATTTTAGTCATACTGAAAACTTGTAAAACCCCCATATGCCAATTTTGAATCGAATCGAACCACAATTACAAATTTCGTCCACCATCTTGGTTTTTTGCATTGACAAAAACATCATAATCTTCCACCCTGAAAATCCCCACATACTAATTTTGATTCGAATCAGACCAGAATTACAAATTTCGTCCGCCATCTTGAAGCCACCATCTTATTTTTTCGTATTGACAAACAAATCATAATTTCCGACCTTGGAACCTTGGAACCACCACATATCAATTTTGAATCGAATCGCACCATAATTGCAAATCATGTCCGCCATTTTGAGCCGCCATTTTGTTTTTTCATTTAGAAAAATTCCATAATGCATCGTCACCTAATTTATGTCAGAATAGCTTGCAAATGCAGTATCATAATTTGGAATACAGAACAGTTGTTTGTCCCGCAAGAGGGCGCCAAAATGAAAAGTTAGGTGGCAAAAATTGACATGGCTGAATTCCTTATGAAATTGCCTTCCTAATGATGTGTCACACTTACTACTTTCCCTATTCAAATTGTTTGGGTGATAGTGCCCAAGGGGTGGGGGGAGAGGTATGACAGTTGAGGTTATGATAGAAAGATGCCCCCTTGGATTAAAAATCGACGTGTTTCTGCATTTTATCCACACCACGTGCGTTTATTGCGTTTCGAAGATATTCGATCAGTTTCGTTTTCGGTGCCACACCCTGTATATTAATAGCAAATATAATATTCAAAAATACACGAAGGGTAACGTGACAATTTCACAAATGATAACGGCACAAAACAAATAAACACAAAATTCACTGGGACTGGTCTTGATAACATCAAGTTCCAGGTTAAATAGAAACACTGAAACTGAAATGAATGGAATCCCGAGTTTACACCAGTGTCCAGTACAACGCTGGATAGGATGCACGTGTCAAAATTATATTTCATAGCCATCTATCGGATTATTCAATGAATCTATTTTACGAACTAATCAAATACATACGTTAAAATCAAGAACAGACGTGACTGGAGACTCGTGGACTAGCGACCTCTAGTGATGGTCTCCATTTGAATCCAACTAAAAGTACGTAAGATTGGCTAACTATCTTCTCTCTATAAACACTGATAATAATTATACTCCATTCCAAATAAGAAACAGTAGATGGCGCCGTGATCAGTGAGGAAAACTCACACAGCTAGATTTTTGTTGCGGCCAAGAAAAAGCGCCAAATTTGAAAAAGTTACCATACTTTCGGCGTTTTATGGGTAATACCATAGAAATATATATTATATACATAGGCTGAGTCAAGTCTCTGGTCTGACCAATATGATTAGACCAGCGCGGTCATTTGGTTGACTTGACGACCTAATTAGACTGTATGTATGAATGTATGTGACCAATATTTTCAATCATCTGATCGGTCCGACTCATCGTCATACTTCATACTGAACGCGCGTGCCTTGTCCGACCGGTGACTTGACACAGCCTTACTCTAGAATGCTAATCCCGCCAATTTTCACGGCGAAAAGCATGCCGCGTATGCGACCCGTTTACGATGTGCGCATGCGCATCATCAGTGTAGTTTAGGTAGATCGTTGCCAAGTTTGAAAATAATTTGGTGTTCCAATTCAGAGTTTTTTGTTATGAGGCAATAAACCACATGTCATTTGAAAGAGAGAAATTTGACAGCGCATTAAGGACTTTTTAAAACCGAAAAGAACCTTTTAGAGATAGATTACTCCGAATTTTAGGCGCGAAAGAAATTTATTTAAAACAATAATGTACCCTCTATGCTTATAATGACCGTGCAACAGTGCTTTCGCAAAAACGGGAAGACTTGTCACTAAGATATCTCACTCTTGTCCGAGTCAGAGCAGTCGATTTTTAGAATTTCTGATTTTCTCTTGTCGTTTTGTGTGGTGTTTGTTGTGATTGGTTTTATTCTTTCATATTAATCTTGTTCCTTTAAAAACAATTTCTAATAAAGCCGTTTCTTCCTGAAAATAAACAATGAACTGTTTAGTGTTGTGTAAAGGAAAAATACCTGAAATAAATCATTTTTGGTACAAAATGAAATTTTTTGTGTACCTATATATGCTTTGCTCAAAATAGCTTAAATATTATTTTAGCTTGACAAAAAAGGCATGATTTTTTGTTATTGTTTTCAAGAAGAGACCCCAGCAGAACATTTTAGTGAGAAAATTGTAATTTGTGGCAGACATTTTCTTCATGAAGATTCATGTGAAAACGACAATAGAATAATTTGAAACCCAGTGCAGTACCAATACTGTGTCTGCATAATAATAAGCATGCATGGCGAGTGATACAACTTTCTACCCCACCGCTTATATTATGAGTTCTAGATTCCTACAAAAAGTACTAAACATACACAGAATTGCCTCAGAAAATTAATGTCATTATGGAAGTGCTTTTCTTTGATGGTAGGGAAAATGCTTCTGGCCTCACTTTTTCATGAACCCCCATTGTGGAAATTGCACTAAGGTAATACAACAAGAAATACTCGTAGAAATAGCATGTTAATCTCTTCAAATGATTAAAATTAAATGCAGTTGCGTATTTTGACATGAAATCGTTCTAGAAAAAAAATCCTCGAGGTTCCAAGCATCCAATTTTATAAATCCAATTTGAGTTGAAATTATTCATGATAATACCTAGCTAAAATAAATTTTCATAGTTTTTTGTACTTTCAATTTATTTTCCAATCCAGTGCTTCCTTGAAATTCGCACCGACGATTTGGGGTGGTTCCGTAGGTTTTTGTTGGTTAACTACAGCTGAAAAGTGAATGTGATACCAAGAATCAGTCGCTTCAGAGCGGTAAATAATAATAATTACCGTACTCTACATTCTGATGGCCTTTGCTGAATATTCGGGATCATAATTAAATATGTAAAAATGTGTATTCAAATCGGCTAAATACAAATAACAGGTATAAGCACAATGAGGTTTCCAACCTTATTCTCCGAGATTTAGAATTAATGTTTGTTAATCTTCACAAGTACCATAATATTTTACTAAAACCGGGCCTGTTACAAAAGTCACTAATGACACGCGCTTGCGCATTGCGGACTAGCCTGAACTTTTTACAACACTTTTGAGATGGGGATTAGCATTCTAGAGTAAGTATATAATATATATTTCTATGGGTAATCCCAATGACATATTTCAGTAATTACGGTAATATGTCATTGGGTAATCCTCATACAACGCTTTCGGACAGCAGCTTATATGGTATTGCCATTGTTTATAGAGATCTTCTTTCTCTATAAACAATGGTATTGCACTATGTGATACTGGCTCAAGAAGACTAAAAACAAGGAGGGTTTAATAAGCTCTAGCCAATCAGAAACTTGTATCATCAATGCGTCATAGTGACGTACTTGGGTATGAGTACAGAGTCGAACTCGAATCAAGAAACAAAACTGTCAGCAGTAACTCTCATATACCAAGAGCTAGTCCGTCACTGTCTATAGAGAACGGCGGCCATGACATGTTTAACTACGTCACATTTCGTCACAAATGTTCTTTCATCTCTTTCTACTAGTGTCCCCATTGTCTTATGGGAATCAAACACTCCTTGTTTTTAGTCTTCTTGATAGTTGATACTGGCTTAGCTTTCAACCAATTAGCGTGAAGCTCGAGCTTCCAGCACTGTATTCTTATTTTATTTGGAATACAGTATAAATAATTCCGAGATTAAAGTCGGACCCCGGAGATTAAAGTCGGGGGTTCGAGATTAAACACGGGATTTCAAACAAAAGTTGCTCGTGGCCCTTCTACGCCTTCGTATAAATCAAGATGCATATAACTCCTGGTGGAATTACTTATAGCTGTGAAATTGTCATCCAAAACTGTTGATGTACGGCCTGCTTGATTCATGACATTTTTATTGCGTCAAGAGAGTTTACTCAATTTTAACATAGATGGCAGGCAAATCATTACCGATCATGATGACTTGACATGTCGTTTTGATAAACGCATGCTGCGTCATCGACATAACCTCAAATTGAACCATGTCATGATAGTCATGTCGAAGTCGAGACTCACAAAAAAATGCTATACACTACCCTAACTTTTACGAATGACAGAAAAACACAAGAACAAATAAATAACAATAACCCAACAACTAAAAACGTCGCAAAACTACCGAACTGAGCGAAAAGTATTAAAAGAATAGAAAAATCACACGATAAATACCAATATGCAATGTAATTGACATATAACCTCAAAATAATGTTAACGTTCAAAAACTCAAAAAATGTATCTAGTAGGCACTTTGGATTGTTGGAAACTCCACTATATTCGACTTAAGCGTCATCCATTGACGAATGGAACAAACTCTATTGACGCAATTACAGGATCAAGAACTTTAGTTGAAACAAAAGCGAATCAGTAAACGCACCAGGAGTTATATGCATCTTGGTATAAATGAAATCACAATCGTAAACTACAAAAAGCTCATTTGACAGATAATTAGACCTTTCGCTAGTGCTGCCATCTTGTAAATCTTATGTTACCTTTTACAGAAAATCATCACTTGTCTAAAAGTTCTAAAACAGATTTCTTTTTAGAAAATTTCCATGCGGCGGTCATTATTAATGTTTAAAAATCTACGAAGAGGTGTCACTAGCAGGTTCAAAATTAACAATATTCTTAAAGAGCTCCCCTTTCACTCTGGAAGGTTATAACAAGAGTTGTGAGACAAAGATAGTAATATTCGTGATTTCCACATTCTGTCAAGTAAACGGTATCAAATGAATTTGCTACTACGAGAATTTTCTGTTTTCGTTCAACTCATGTTATTTATATAAATGCATCTTTTTCCACATGGAGAAATATTCAGAAAATAGAAAAATTCTGTCTACTGGTGTTTTACCTTTTTTATCTAGTTCAGTCGGAATCTCTATGTGCAATGTGTTTATGTTGAAAATGGTATTTACGGTCATGTTTTACGAAACGCCAAACGCCTAGTATTCAAAACAGTATTATCAACCAGTATTATGTGTCATGATAGGAAACGTCGCTTTTCAGCATCAAAACTTCAATTTTATGCCATGACAAACCATCAGAATTGGGAAATATTGTAGGTAAGTTCAGCACAGGTGTTGTATTTTTTGATGAATGCTCATAATAGGTATATTATGATAACAAACACGGAACACAATGCGCTGTTTTTTATTCAGTGGATGGTATTCACCGCTTTTTTTAACAATCCAATTCAAAAATATTTCAAAAATTACCCCCTCAAGACCAGTACGTATGAACATACTTAACTGTAAAGTTGGCTATGTTATAAAACAATCGATTTAATTCATGAGAACAAGGCCACCTTAAACATAATTTAAATTATTTCTCACTGTTGCAGACCAATTTAAAATTCAACTATTTTGAATTGTAGTGGGAACACGCCTGTTTATAAAATGTTCATTTTCTCGTATGTCATGTGGCATATTTAAGTTTTCGTTTCTCATCCATGGTTGTAGGTGTTGTGGAATTTCAATCCTACTTTTATTTTACAAATTGGGCAGGTCGGTGTCAAATTATCCCCTTTCGGTATTGATTTCCGTTCGTCCTTGTTTAGCAACGATATAAATTTGACCCTCTCTATCATGTACAGACCACACGTGGTTTTTTCTATTTCCGTGGGAGAAATTCGAAAAATCCTATAACCATGAAGTTAAAGTTGAGAAGATACAGTGTGTGTCTGTCTATTTTGTGTATCACTTATGATAATAAACAGAAATTATAATGATTTTAAATTTTTTTCCATCTTCCAGCTTAACTATAAAAATTTGAAAAACTAGTATTTTACTTATATAAATATCCGCTAAGAGTAGGTAACAAAAAATCTTTAATTTGTATTCTGAAATATAAACAACGCTATTTCAAAAATTCTTTTCATGATAAATATAAGCATACCTACCCGACAG
The DNA here is from genome assembly GCA_944452925.2 of Chrysolina oricalcia. Taxonomy (NCBI): domain Eukaryota; kingdom Metazoa; phylum Arthropoda; class Insecta; order Coleoptera; family Chrysomelidae; genus Chrysolina; species Chrysolina oricalcia. The sequence continues at coordinate 17,345,527 of OX101816.2, forward strand.
ATCTGGTAAACAGAACAGCTGGAAAAAAATTGGTGCTATAGATATGATTGCCTTTCTGATCCCCCTTGACTCATTAGGAGTGGTGAAATTGACTGATAAAAAGCATTATCAAGGAAACGTCTTCATTGTTCACAGTTACTTCCCCCGATATCAGGGAGGCTGAGGACTTTTATGACAAGTTAACATAAGAAAGCGTTAAAAATCCAAAAAAGTTTTAATTTTTATTTCAAAGCTTTTTCCGACTTAGATCTTGGAATTCTGACTTAGGTCTAAGAATTCCGACTAATATCTCGAATTTCCAAGTTAGGAAATTCCGTCTAAGATCGGGGAATTCTCTAGGAAATCCGACTTAGAGCTCGGAATTCCGACTTAGATCTCAGAAGTCCAACTTAGATATCGGAATTCCTACTTAGATCTCGAAATTCCGACTTAGATCTCGAAATTCTGTCTTAGATCGCGGAATTCTGACTTAGATCTCGGAATTCTGACTTAGATCTAGGAATTCTGACTTAGATCTCGAAATTCCGACTTAGATCTTGGAAATCCGACTCAGATCTCGGAGTTGCAACTTAGATTGCGGACCTCGAAACTCAGCCTTAGATCTCGAAATTCTGTCTTAGATCGCGTAATTCTGACTTGGATCTCGGAATTCTTACTTACATCTCGGAATTCTTACATCTCGGAATTCTTACATCTCGGAATTCTGACTTAGATCTCGTAACTCTGACTTAGATCTAGAAATTCCGACCTAGATCTTGGAAATCCGACTCAGATCTCGGAGTTGCGACTTATATTTTGGAATTCTGACTTCCATCTTGGAATTCCGACTTAGATCTCGGAATTCCGACTAGATTGCGGACCTCAAAATTCCGACTTAGATCTCGAAATTCTGTCTTAGGTCGCGGAATTCTGACTTGGATCGCGGATCTCGGAATTCCCACTTAGATCGCGGAATTCCTACTTAGATTTCGGAATTCCGACTTAGATTGCTGACCTCGAAATTCCGACTCAGATCTCGAAATTCTGTCTTAGATCGCGGAATTCTGACTTAGATCTCGTAATTCTGAATTAGATCTCGGAATTCTGACTTAGATCTCAGAATTTTGACTTTGATCTCGGAATTCTGACTTAGATCTTGGAAATCCGACTCAGATCTCGGAATTGCGACTTGTATTTCGGAATTTTGACTTAGATCTCGGAAGTCTGACTTAGATCTCGGAATTCCTACTTAGATCTCGAAATTCCGACTTAGATTGTGAATCTCGCAATTCCGACTAAGAACTCGACTTGGATCTTTCCGACTTGGATCTTTCCGACTTGGATCTTTGAATTCCGACTTGGATCTTGGAAATCCGACTCAGATCTCGGAAGTGCGACTTATATTTCGGAATTCTGACTTACATCTTGGAATTCCGACTTATATCTCGAAATTCCGACTTAGATCTCGAAATTCCGACTTAGATCTCGAAATTCTGTCATGGATCGCAGAATTCTGACTTGAATCTCGGAATTCTGACTTGAATCTCGGAATTTTTACTTAGATCTCGGAATTCTGACTTAGATTTCAGAATTCTGACTTAGATTTCGAAATTCCGACTTAGATCTTGGAAATCCGACTCAGATCTCGGAATTGCGACTTAGATCTCGAAATTCCGACTTATATCTCGAAATTCCGACTGATCTTGGAAAACCGACTCAGATCTCGGAGTTGCGACTTATATTTCGGAATTCTGACTTACATCTTGGTATTCCGACTTAGATCTCGGAATTTCGACTTAGATCTCGGAATTTCGACTTAGATTGCGGGCCTCGAAATTCCGACTTAGATCTCAAAATTCTGTCTTAGGTCGCGGAATTCTGATTGGATCTCGGAATTCTGACTTAGATCTCGGAATTCTGACTTAGATCTCGGAATTCTGCCTTAGATCTCGGAATTCTGACTTAGATCTCGTAATTCCGACTTAGATTTTGGAAGTAGGACTCAGATCTCGGAATTGCGACTTATATTCCGGAATTCTGACTTACATTTTGGAATTGCGACTTAGATCTCGAAATTCCTACTTAGGTCTCGAAATTCCGACTTAGATCTTGGAAATCAGACTCAGATCTCGGAGTTGCGACTTATATGTCGGAATTCTGACTTAGATCTTGAAATTCCTACTTATCATCTTATATATCCTGTATTCTGGTAAAAATCAAACATGAATGTTACTTCTACTCTAGTTCTTTAATAGCTATTTGTGTATTTATTGCGCAAAGTGATTGATTGTTGCTCGACAAAGAGATTAATCTTTGGAGAACGACAATGACACTTTGTGCTCGAAATACACACATTATTTTATCTACAAGCGCAGCTCTTAGAAAAAAAAATATCGACACTTCATTCAAATAGGCACATAATATTACTTATGAGAAAATCACTCAATAGCAATCTACATCCTGCGGGAGGAAAAGTGGCACTTTCTTCCCTAGTAATACAAATAGTTATGAATACATACCTAATTACACTACAAAATTAATTTATTGAAATCGATTTTATTCTTTTTTACAACCATTGAAAATATGTGGCGAAGCTGCGGGCGATGCCGGGCCTGAATGCTCACGCAGACCGCATATGACTTTCCAGGCGCTATGCACCGAGAAAAATCTGGTTGAATCGAAAGCTTACTCGAAATTTCAAGAGCGTTCCACGAAATGAACGGTGATTATAAAAAGAACCTCGCAGCAGAGTTAGGGAGTCAGTGAAGCAGAAGTCAAACATAAATAGTCCAGTGATTGTTATATAAATTAGAGTATTGTGTTGAAGTTATTGAAGCATTGTATTTCGTCAAATAAATTATTTTAGAGTGAATTTATTTAAATAAATCACAATATTGAGAAAATCATTATTTCAAGAAACTTGACGGTTTTTCTCAATTTTAAGCGGTTTAACGATCAATAAACCACCAAGGTACATAGACCACATTGAAGTAGACATTTTAACAATTTAAATCAATATTCACAGACCTTCGAAAAATAAAAAAAATATATCAAGACAATTGTTCGTGGAAGATAAGGGTATTTATTTTGGAAAATATACATAACTAGAAAACTAGTAGTCTTCTGAATTGGGAAAAAATCATGCTTTTTCGACACCAAAAAAGACATACTCCAAGAAATTTTCAATTGAAATAAATCATTTATACGCGAGAAAAATTAAAAAATTAAATACTGAAAAATTGGTTTTCCGTCATTTTGACGGTTAACAGTTTTTGATTTTTTTATTATCTACAAGTTTTCCATCAAACATTTTCCGCTAGGAGGTCACGTTCACCATTTTGAGTGTTTTCGTGTTTAACTATTATTTTTCCTCGAAGTGCGATCCTCAACAACATTTTCCACCTGGTCCTTGCCTGTTTTTTTTCACAAAAATTATAAGTCTATATATCTATTTCCATTATAAGCAACATTTATTTTCATGTTTGCCAATAAGTAAACCCCGGAAAAAGTGGTTGGCTTTTTATAATTATGTTTTACTATACAGTGTGTACATAAAGTAAGGAATAAATTCATTATTTCTGAATGTAAAGATATTTCGAAAAAATCCTCGGACAGGTCGATTTTCTTTTCCGATGGGCCAATTTTTGAACCCCACCCAAAATATATAGGATTATCCGCAATTGAGTAAAAATGACTTTGGTGATATTTTTAAATTGGACACCCAGTATATTTTTCCATATTTGGTTAGGGATCGTCATTACGAATCCAGTGATACCAAGTTTGATGGGATTATGTCAAACGGCTGCGGAGATATGGCCAAAAAACTTCCTCGTATGTCTAATGAGTATGCCTGCGAGACCCACACGATTCAGAAGGTTAAAAGTCTCTGTCGCACTCATTGGGTACATGGAGAAGTTTTTTGGCCATATCTCCGCAGCCGTTTGACATAATCCCATCAAACTTGGTATCACTGGATTCGTAATGACGATCCCTAACCAAATATGGAAAAATATACTGGGTGTCCAATTTAAAAATATCACCAAAGTCATTTTTACTCAATTGCGGATAACCCTATATATTTTGGGTGGGGTTCAAAAATTGGCCCATCGGAAAAGAAAATCGACCTGTCCGAGGATTTTTCCGAAATATCTTTACATTCCGAAAAAATGAATTTATTCCTTACTTTATGTACACACTGTATGTAATTAAGACGCTGTTGAAATTTCAGCATGAATAATACACTTCATTTCGTATAAAAAAAAAACAAGTTGGGGGTGTTGTTGTCCATTGTTAACCCCCTCAAAAGTGTCTGACTTATTTATTTCTGTGTTTTGAATTACCTTCACTTTCAATTACACAATTTACACCTTTCTCTTATGCGCAGTACCTGGTATCCCCAGGTAGGTCTACCTAACACATGTATACCTGCTCATCTATCTAGTAGATACTATCACACAAAATTTCAAGGTGTATCAAACACTTCATGAAACGTGCGTCAATAGCTCTTGGACTAATATAAAAAAACCTGTGGTAGAAGACCATTATAACTCAAAGAGGAGTGGTGTGGAATACGATGCAGAAAAACTCAAAATCATCTCCACAATTTAAAATTTAAATTGTGGAGATGATTTTGAGTGTTTCTGCATCGTATAATATAAAAGAGATTGTGATTGCAAACCTTGGCCGGAGGCGTGTCTCTTTTTCTTTTAGTAATTAATAAATGCGAGCGCAGCGAGCTTTGATTTCTCTTTTTCATACTAATTAGTGATCGAATTACCAGCAACTTGGATAGCTGCTAGCTAGCTTAGTTAGGTTAGGTTACCTATCCACATATCACTATTCATATACTTATCCTTTTAGATATTTATTTAAAATATAAAGAAGAAGCGACATACTTTATCTTTGAGGAGACCAATTTATTTATTGTTTTCTTTTTACGCACTCCTTCTCCACTGACAAGGGTCTGTCAGATGTTCTTCCATTCTCGAGGAAAAGAAGAACATCAAGCGGCGAACTACAAGCTTTTATATCATTTAAAATTTTATAATGTAACAAAATGGTGGGTTCAATTCACTTTAAAAATTATTTTATTCTTTTTAGGGCATTTAAATAAAGTTAAAAAAAGTTTTTTAAAGTTTATTTATTTAATTATTTTTTAGTTTTCTTTGAATATGTTTCTTAGTCTGTTCATTTCAATGAATGCGTCATTGTTGCAAGGTCGCTTGTCTGTTAATTTACCGTTGGAAACTTTTCCGAATTTCTACGTGTTCTCCAAATAGCTTTAGAGGGGGGCAGAGTGGTAATTTTTTTTTCAACCCGTTTTATTCAATGGCCAGATAATTTTCACTATTTTTACGGATTTTTTTGATTTCTATTCCGCGAGTTTTCCTATTTTTTTGTGACAGGTTCTCTATCTAGCTTTCGAGGGGAGAGGGGTATTTTTTTTTTAAATTGTATTATTCATTGGTCAGATAATTTTCACTATTTTTACGGGTTCTTTACATTTCTATTTCGCGAGTTTTCCAAATTTTTTTCGTGATAGGATCGATTTTTTTTCATAATTATTCTCCGAAACTGTTGAAACATTTTCCGAATTCCTTTGCGTTTTCTATCTAGCTTTTGAGGAGGGACAGGGGGGGTGAAATTTTTTTAAACCATAATATTCGACGGTCAGATATTTTTCACTATTTTTACGGATTTTTTCGATTTTAATTTCGTGAGTTTTCCAACATTTTTCGAGAAAAGATGAAAAACATCCCTTTTGATAGAACTTATAATGACAAAAACTCATAATATGCCGACTATTAATAATCTTAAGAGTAAGTATAACTACAAAAAGACTAATTTCCACCAACTGTATGAGCTACTTAGAGATTTTGACTGGTCGGTACTAAACCTTTATCAAGATGTCAATGATTGTGTAACATACTTTTACAAAGTCTTTTACAATATTCTCAACATATCAGTCCCAAAGTTCCCAGGAAACCCAAGACATTGCAAAACCTATCCACCTTGGTTCACAACTGAAATTAAAGCCGATATGAAAATCAAAGAATATTTTAGAGGAAAGAAAAACATTTCTCCTTATTATCTTGAAAATTTCAAAAGAATAAGAGCATCATTGAAACTAAAAATAAAAAATGCCCGTCGAAACCATATCGATAGTACACTTTTTTGGAACTTCATCAAGAGTAGAAAGGAAAAGATGAATGATGAAAATAACTTTCTAATTAATGATCACCGGGTAACCGATACAAAAATCATCTCTGGTGAATTTGCTGATTACTTTTGCTCGGTATATGAAAACAATTCTACCTACAATTCAGATGAAATAAATAGCATAGCTTCTAATCGGCATGTCGATTTTTCCCAAAATATACATTTTGATCAGATCTTTCACTATGAACTTGAGCAATCTTTTAGAAAATTAAAACCAAAAAGATCATCCGGACCTGACAATATTCCTTGCTATATCTTTAAAGCATGCAAAGACTGTCTAGCATACCCACTCTTGATAATTTACAATAAAGCTTTGAAAAGTGGAGTATTTCCAAATCAGTTCAAACAGACACAAAATTTTCAAAAAGGGTGAAAGAAATGAAATAAAAACTATCGACCGGTAGCAGTACTAAACTGTATTGCAAAAATTTTTGAATTTATCATTTACGAGAAACTGCATTTTTTCTTCAAAAATTATATTTCAGCCGAACAGCATATGGATGCACAAGGAAAAAATCGATAGATACTAACTTGCTAACTTTCAGTACGAGTATATCTGAATGTATAGATACTAAAACTCAAGTTGATTGCATCTACACGGATTTTGCTAAAGCCTTCGATAAGGTATCTCATGATATATTACTGGCCAAACTGAAATCCTACGGGTTGACTAACCACCTATTAATATTTTCTGTTTCATATTTGAAGGAACGGGGTCAACATGTTATTTATAAAGGTGAGAAGTCTCACTCGTTTTTAGCTGGATCAGGTGTACCACAAGGTTCGAATCTAAGTCCATTACTCTTCTCAATATTCATCAATGATCTTCCAGAAACGGTGTCATCTGAGTGTTTACTGTATGCAGATGATTTCAAGTTATATAGAAAAATACAAGATCTCAATGATTATTTTGAACTTCAAAACGATTTAGATAACATATAGAATTGGTCTTTGGAAAATAAACTGTTATTTAATCTAACTTTTAGTAAAGTTATTACGTTCTGCCGGAACAAAAATCAACATAATTTCATTTATACTATTCAAAACACTGTTTTAGAAAGAGTCAATGAAATATGTGACCTAGGCTTGATATTTCAAAGCGACTTTAAGTTCAATCGACACATTCAGAAGGTTGTGAAAGAATCGAATAAGTTGATGGGTTTTCTGAAACGAAATACACAAGAATTCACAGACACAAGTACTATAAAACACTTGTTTATAACAATGGTTCGCAGCAAAATAGAATACGCTTGTATGGTGTGGGATCCGGGACTACAAAAAATGAAACAAATGTTGGAAACAATTCAAAATAAATTCCTGAAATTTCTCCATTACAAAAAATACAAAGTATCCCCAGGGTACACTTCTTACGGTTCTATTAGAGAAGACTTTTGCCTTGAAACTCTTGAACGTAGAAGGATAATAATCAGCTTAATGTTTCTTGGAAAATTATTGAATGCTCAGGTAGATAGTATGTTTCTACTTGGTAGAGTATCCCTTTATGTACCGCATACGCGAGTTCGACCACGACAAATTTCTTTTTACATAAATAAATTCGATACCCCAATCAATAGAATATGCAAGTTAGATAATATATACTCTAAAACAATAAGTTATGGTGTTTTTGATGTATCAATTGTTAAATACAAAGCCAATTTAAAGAACGTTATAAATTCATGGTGAGAATGTATGGTGTCTAGGTAAATTCCTGGTGAATACATATCTTGTCTAGTGCGAAGTCCCCTCGTAACAGTTCTTAACAGTTTTGAGTTAATTTCAGTATAGGTAATTATTTGGTGTTAGCCACTCGACTTGTACGTTGCTTGCCAAAATATTGTATTATTTAGCTTTACTTTTGTTATATTTTATAATGATTTATTGTATGTGGAATTATCAAGAAACATGTTATAAGGCTCTGCCTGTTTGTTTCTGCTGAATAAATAAATAAATAAATGAAAGAGGGAAGGGAGTAAGCCCCCCTACCTATTTTTTTGCTGTAATTTGTGACGTTCAAATCCGTCTAGAAAACTTCCGAAACCCTAAGCGTTCTCTATCTAGCTTTCGGTGGGCAGGGGGAGGACAATTTCTTCGACATTAATGTATTGTCATCGGAACTGAACCAACACGTAAAATTCCATAGGGTAAGAAGAAGTGGTTCTAATTCAGCTTGCAAGATTTCTACCCATCCAATAAAAAAGTCTTGGGGCAATTTATGCATCATTGTCATTGTCGTAATCACAGTCATACTGTCTTAGTCATAAAATCAATCAATTCAGTATTGGCAATTATGCAATTTCTTTAGTTTTAGTCTCAATTTCAATCATGTTTGACGTTCAAAGTTGGCAATTTTCTATTTTTATGCTTATGATTAGGACGACATGCACAACGCGCATGCGCGTCGATACCTATTTGATGAATGTCATAAGTAATTATTTGTTTTGAATTGTTATCCTAATTATTTGTTATTGTTAATTGTGTTTTGGAAAAAAAACGAGCCAGGAAGAGGGTACTCTTATTGAAATGATTGAAAAAGTCCCCTCCTTTGGGATAATAAGACACTAATGACAGTGTCAAGTTTTTATTTTCGAACTAATGACTGTGATGCATAAATATAAAAATTTCTTAAGACAACGACTAAGACTAGGACTGTGATAGTGATTATGACTATGATAATGATATATTGCATAAATTTGCCCTTATTTTGACCTGAAAAACACGCCCCTGAAATCTTGAAACTGAATTTTGAAACACCCTGTATGGTAAAAATCGGGAAAAGGTAATTATTCAAAACTTTATTTTTAGAAAATTGGCAGAATTGTCAGGTTTCGTAAAAGGTTACGACTTTCCCTCACAAGTTCAAAAGTTGAAACTCCAACAAAAAATACCTTTAGTCCTCCATTGAATCGTTCATTGTCCGTCTCCAGACGGTTGAGACTCTCATGCAATGCAGATGATGGGAAATTCTAACAGGTACGTTAAAAATAGAACGTGGATGGGGAAATGCAAGCGCACTGTAGAAATAATCCCACGGTCTACCCTGGTCTAAAGTTTAACGGACACAATACCTGTTGATGAGAAGGGGCACAAGCCGTAGGGGAGATAAGGACGGGTGTTTTCAGTTTTGGGTGAAATATTGACTGACTGTGCAAGTAAAAATTAGGCGAAGAATACTTGCAAAAAAAAACAAATATTTGTCAATTGTAGTGGTTATAAATGGGGTAATTATGGTCGTACCTATTTTACTGACTGAACAATCCCTGGCGGAATGGGTAGTGAATGATGAAATATTTTTCTCAAATTGCATATTTGATTCGAACTAAGGACAAGGAATATGCCTATATGATTTTTTTTTCGAAAAAACTTCCCTTGACCCCACTTTACTCTTGTGATTTTTCGGAAAAATTTGCGGACGGGGTAGTAGATGACAAAATATTTTTCTCAAATTGCATATTTGATTCAAACTGATGGCAACGAATATGCCTATATATTTTTTTTTTTAAAAAAAAACCCTGGCCCCACGTTACTCCTGTGATGTTTCGGAAAAATTTGCGGAATTGGTAGTAAATGACAAAATGTTTTCCTCAAATTGCATATTTGGTTCAAACTAAGGAACTAAGAAATTTTTCCGAAAAATCATAGTAGTAAAGTGGGGTCAAGGGTTTTTTTTTCGGGAAAAAATTATAAAGGCATATTCGTTGTCCTTGGTTTGAATCAAATATGCAATTTGAGGAGAATATTTTGTCATTTACTACCCATTCCGCAAATTTTTCCTAAAAATCACGAGAGTAACTAAAGTGGGGTCAAGGGGGTTTTTTTCGGAAAAAAAAAATATATGCGTATTTGTTGTCCTTAGTTTGAATCAAATATGCAATTTTAGGAAAATATTTTGTCATTTACTACCCATTCCGCAAATTTTTCCTAAAAATCACAAGAGTAAAGTGGGGTCAAGGGTTTTTTTTTAAAAGAAATTATATAGGCATATTCCTTGTCCTTAGTTTGAATCAAATATGCAATTTGAGAAAAATATTTTGTCATTTACTACCTATTTCGCAAATTTTTCCGAAAAATCACAGGAGTAAAGTGGGGTCATGGGGGTTTTTTCGGAAAAAAAATTATAAAAGAATATTTGTTGTCCTTAGTTTGAAACAAATATGCAATTTGAGAAAAATATTTTGTCATTTACTACCCATTTTCGAAAAAAAAAAAAATTATATAGGCATATTTGTTGTCCTCAGTGTGGATCAAATATGCAATTTGAAGGAAATATTTTTTCATTTATTACCAATTCCGCAAAGGACCCCGCAAACTCCTTATGGAATTTGGGTCCCGGTGGAATTTTTTTGAATTTTTGGTATTATGTAGTCCATGTAATTCTGAACCATTGTTACCATTGCGCCAACCCAAAAAAATGAACAGTTTTGCTGCTAGGGGGCGTTGAAATCACCCCTTGCGCAGATTAGACTATTTATTTTTGAACCCGGTAACAATATTTTCACTTGTTTCATTGTTGCTAATGTTGCACAACACTGTGCTGTTTTATAAAAAAAATTCTTACCCCCTCCCCCTTTTCCCCCAACTCCTATTACGAAACGCAAAAAAAATATTTCTCGAGTGCCTTCAAACGTATCGTTGAATGTTTAAATATGCCTAAATAAGGGAAATAACAGATTTTTATGATTATCCCCCCACCCCCAAATGACAAAAAACGAAAAAATTTTGGTGGATTTTTCTGAATTTTTGATATGATGCAGTTCAAGTTATTTTGAATAGAAATAAATCGGGTGACAAACCCCAAAAATGAATAGTTTTGATGCTAGGGGAGTCGAAATCATACCTTGCTCAGAATAGACTACTCATTATTATAGGCGGAAACAGTATCTCTACGTATTTTTGTTTTATTTTATGCCGAACAATTGTGTAAATTTTTATAAATTGAAAATCTAAAACCTACCCCTTACCCCCAACCCCTATTTCAAAACACTAAAAAAATTAATTCATGCACCATCTCAAATTCAAATTGTGGATTTCCAATTTTTATTTATTTTCAAGATATTCGCCCAATTAATTGATATTAAAAATTCATGAACTTCTAAGAAGTCAGCGAACACCACCAATATTTTTCTGAAGGGAGGGAAAGGTGAAATTAAACAGCTGTACGATTTCCTCAATATGAGCTGATTAAAACATTTATTTGATAAAGCATTTACAAGTAGCCGGGAATTAATTTTTTTCGTGTTTTAAAATAGGGTAGGGGGTAAGGGAGAGGTTTTGGATTTTTAATTTATAAAAAATTACACAATTGATCAGCATTATCTAAACTAAAATACGTAGAGCTATTATTTCCGCCTATAAAAATGAATAGTCTATTCTGAGCAAGGTATGATTTCAACGCCCCCTAGCATCAAAACTATTCATTTTTGGGGTTTGTCACCCAATTTATTTCTATTCAAAATAACTTGAACTGCATCATATCAAAAATTCAGAAAAATCCACCGAAATTTTTTCGTTTTGTGTCATTTGGGGGGTGGGGGGATAATCATAAAAAAACTGCTATTTCCCTTATTTAGGCATATTTAAACATTCGACGATACATTTGAAAGCACTCGAGAAATATTTTTTTTGCGTTCCGTAATAGGAGTTGGGGGGAAGAAGGAGGGGGGTAACATTTTTTTTATAAAACAGCACAATATTGTGCAACGTTAGCAACAATGAAACAAGTGAACATATTGTTACCGGATTCAAAAATAAATAGTCTAATCTGCGCTAGGGGTGATTTCAACGCCCCCTAGCAGCAAAACTGTTCATTTTTTTGGGTTGGCGCAGTGGTAACATTGGTTGAGAATTACATGGACTACATCATACCAAAAATTCAAAAAAATCCACCGGGACCCAAATTCCATAAGGAGTTTGCGGGGTCCTTTTTCCGAAAAATCACAAGAGTAACGTGGGGCCAAGGAGTTTTTTTTGAAAAAAAAATTATATAGGCATATTTGTTGTCCTTAGTTTAAATCAAATATGCTTTTTGAGAAACATATTGTGTCATTTACTACTCTTTCCACAAATTTTTCCGAAAAATCACAAGAGTAAAGTGGGGTGATGGGGTTTTTTTCAGAAAAAAATTTCATAGGCATTTTCTTTATCCTTAGTTTCAATCAAATATGTAATTTGAGAAAAATATTACGTCATTTACTACCCATTCTGCAAGAAATCCTTCAGTCAATAAAATAGATTCTCCCAATTAATATAATATTATTTAACTCTTTTTTAAACGTCTATTCGGTTAAATGGTGATTCAGTAGAGACAATTTTTCACTTGTCATAAAAATTCATACTGTTTTTCCTCCACTAATTCATATACGATGTTCGTTAATGAAAACCCCAGTTTTTGTCCCAGCAGTAACAAGAAATAGTGAAAAAAATTACAACTTTTTTGGTTTTTTGGAAATATCTCAAAGATTACTCCAGGAATCGTTTCACAGTCAATGGAACTTTTGTAGAGATTTATGAAACCTACAAACTGGATTTTCATACGACCGGATCGGTGCATTTTCCACTGAGAAAATCCGGGAAAATCTCGAAAAATTTATAATTTTTCTAAATCTTAAGCTGTACAAACAATATTGCAAAAACTGGTAGATAATAATATGTCGTTCAACTGTGCGCAAGATGTTTTCTGTCCGATGTGTATAGTTTTTGCACAATCGCGTTATAATCAATTTAAGGGCGCATCTTTAAGGGCACATATTGTAAGATTCGCCGATTTAAGAGAAATCGTCGTATTCAAATTCTGTAAACGGCATGTGGAAGTAGAGATCAATATCTACAATTTGTACATTTTGGATTTTCACCCGAGAGGTGGGAAATGTGTTGAAAATGTCACTGAAAGTTGATCAAAACGCTTCAAAGTGCGTCCGAAGTCACACTGAAGTTAACATTTAGAGTAAATTCCAGTGACATTTTCAACACATTTCCCACCTCTTAGGTGAAAATCCAAAATATGCAAATTGTAGATATTGATCTCTACTTCCAAATGCCGTTTACAGAATTTGAATAAGATGATTTCCTTTAAATTGGCGCATTTAGAAATATTTGGCCTTAAATTGTTTATAATGCGATTGTGCAAAAACTACACATCGGACAGAATCCATATTGCGTACAATTGAGCCACATGTTATTATCTATCAGTTTCCGCAATATTGCTTGTCCAGCTTCATATTTATAAAAATTATGAATTTTTGAAAAATTGTCTCTTTTTCGGGGTTTTCCCGGATTTTCTCAGTGAAAAATGCACCGATCTGGTCGTATAAAAAACCATTTTGTAATTTTTATAATTATCTACAAAAGTTCTAATGACTATAAAACGATTCTTCAATGCTTTTTGAGATATTCGCAAAAAACAAAAAAGTTGAAATTTTTTTCACTACTTCTTGTTTAAAAAATTCCACAAAGCGATTTTGCTGGGGCGAAAACCGGGATTTTCATTTACGTACTATCTTATAAAAAGTAGTATAGGCCGTTTGCGTCTTTTATTTTGTGAGAAAAGAGCCTCTTATTTTCATCTACAGCTCGGTCTGTAATACACACAACCAAACTTATATGGAATAATCTATTATTTTTCATAATTTTTGAGATGCATGAACTTTTTTGTTTAATAATAAGACTCAGCGGTTACCAAAGACTTTTAATAAAAAAAATCAAGTAGTTGACAAAATAAGCACAACGGTATTTGTTTTGGTGTCTGAAACGAAATGAGATTCAAATTTTTAATGGTCAAAAAGCAAAACCAAAAAAAATTGTAATTTAAATAATCCGTGTTGACACCTCTGGCCCTTATGCAAGCGTCTATTCGCGTTGGCATGCTTCTTATTAAATTGCCAACATTGTCTTGGGGTATGTTGTTCCATTCTGCTAATGCTGCATCAATAAGCTGGGCGACATTTCCTGGATTGTTTCGACGAGCTCTAACCTTTCTCTTGAGCTCTTGTGCTCAATAGGATTTAGGTCTGGTGAACATGCAGGCCAGTCTAAAACTGTGACACGTTCCGTTTCAAGACATTCTGTCATTATCGTGCATGAAGATAAAATTATCCCCAATCGCAGCTCTCCAAAGCCTAACGATTGGTTGTAGCACTAAACCAACATATCTCTGACCGGTTAAACTCTGTTGAAGTGGTAACAATGGAGTTTTTGCTCCCAGCATAATACCTCCCCAGAACATTACAGTTCCTCCTTTATATCTTGGGGCAGATCTGGCGGCCTGGAGTCTCGCTTGTCTTCCTGGTGCTCTGAGAACCCGAATTCGACGGTCTTCTGATCTTAGGCCAATTCTGGTCTCATCCGAAAAAAGAACATTTTGCCAATTTTCAATTGTCCAGTTTTGGTGTTCAAGGCACTTATTTAGCCGGTCAATTTTATTTTGCCTAGATAACTGTGGGACCCGTAACTTCCTAGTACTGTATAACCCTCGAGCGCGAAGTCTTTTTCTTATGGTTTCAACTGAAACGTTCACTCCTGTAGCTACCAGAAGTTGTCGTTGCAGCTCTGGATGTGAAACATTGGGATTTCTTCTAGCAATTTGGCACACAAAGCGGTCCTGTTGTTCAGTTGTGACTCTTTGACGACTTTGTCTGGGCCTATTCTTGAGAGTTCCTAGTTCCAAGTACCTGGCATATGTTTTCGATACAACACCCTGGGTAACGCCTACTATCTCTGCTACGTGTCTTTGGGGCATTCCCTGTTCAATCAGGGCAATAATTCTTCCTCTCTGCACATCTGGTAGTCCAACATAAGGCATTTTTTTTCGGATAGAAATACAATTACCGGAGAATCGTGATCTTACACAATTAACAAGATAATAAATCGCAGCAGTCGTTTCTTCTTTCTTATCATGTTTCTTTACAACAAAAAGCCTTATCTTAAAGTTGGATACCAATTTTTTTCATTAAAAAAGTTTCGTCCAAAATACAGAGTGATTCTATATAAGTTTGGTTGTGTATATATCTCAAGCAATTTGGAAGTATTATACAGGGTGTTGCAAAATTCAATACAAATATTTTAAGAGCTTATTCCTGGTTTCAAAATAAGACTTTTTCCCATAAACATGTGTCCTAAAATTCACCCCCTCCAGCTACATACATCGCAAGTAAAACTCTAAAAAAAATCGAAAATTTTGATTTGTGGTTACAATTATGCATCATTTGTTCAGAAAAAGTATAAGCCGTTGGTTTTTTGGACGCTCTTTTTGGGCGTAAATAAGGGTCGCCTACAGTTTTTATCGCCAAAATTCTCGCCAGAAAAATTTTATTTTGAACATCACATACCTAAAATTTTGACATCTTGCAGTTTTTTTAATCAGATAACCGTTTTCGAGAAAATGACTGCTGATATATTTAATAACTTCTTCTCAAATGTGGGGGAAAATTTGGCAAAGAAGATAAGACAAAATCCTAACTGATGATCCTGGTAAAACTGCCTGGAAAGTAATATCCGAAATGAACAATAAAAATAAAATAGGGCACAAAAATATCAGCGTGCTTCATAATGATGTAAAAGTGGACGACCCAGTAGTTGTATCAGGTCTGTTCAACGATTTTTTTAAAAGTGCCCCACTAAAACTTAAAGAAAAGATAACCCAACCAAATACTATACTGAATAATACGCAAGAAATTCTTTCATCTTCCTTATTTCTGAGACCATTCTCGCCTAACGAACTGTTAGTTTTGTTGAATAATAAAATCAAAAATAAAACCTCCGCAGGTCCAGATGAAATACCCAGTTTTGTATTGAAAAAAGTCTTGAATGTTATAATTGATCCTTTGACATTTTTATTGAATCTCTCTTTCGAAACGGGGAAATTTCCGACAACCCTAAAAAAAGGAAAAGTTATTCCAATCTATAAAAAAAATAGTCCAGATCACTTGGAGAATTATAGACCAATAACGATATCTAGTGGTCTATCGAAAGTGTTTGAATATGGATATTTGGATAGGCTGATGAATTTTCTCAATGAACACAATATTTTGACTAACAGCCAACATGGTTTTCGATGTGGTAAATCTACAACGAGTGCTATCTATGAATTCTATAACAATCTGATTAACTATTTAGAAAAGGGAGAGATCCCAATGGGCATTTTCTGTGATCTTAGTCGGGCTTTCGACTGTGTGGACCACGAGATTTTGATATCTAAGCTGTACAACTATGGAATTAGAGGTGTTTGTTTGGAATGGCTAGTATCGTTTCTCAAATATCGTTCTCAGTATGTGAGTCTGAAATATAGTGAAAATAATATAATGCGGAATGTTGCATCTAGCAATACTGATATCAATATAGGGGTTCCCCAAGGCTCTGTCTTGGGCCCTGTTCTATTTATATTATATACTAATGAAATTACGAATTCATTTCCTAATATTAAGATGACAATTTATGCAGATGACACTTCCTTACTTATATCTCACAAAAACCAAGTGAAACTAAAAGAAATCTGTGAAACCACTCTCTCTCAATTGGTTGCCTGGTTCAACCAAATCTCTCTATATTTTAATGCAGACAAAACTAATCTTATAAAATTTCATACCTATCAAAGAGAACTCGTGGATATAGATATAATTTCAAATAATACACCTTTGTCAATAAATAACAGTTGTAAATTTTTAGGAATATTCGTAGATTCGCATCTAGATTGGAAAGAACATTGCAAGTTCTTGATTTCCAAATTTTCATTTCTTCATTATATGTTCAGGAATCTCAAACTCGTTTTGACAGAAAAACAATTGTTGAATGTGTATTATGCACATGTGGAAAGTCGACTGAGGTATGGTATTTGCCTATGGGGTGACTCTACATTGTCGAATAATGTCTTCATTTCCCAAAAAAAAATTATTAGGTGTATTGCTGGTGTGAAAAGAGACTATTCATGTCGAGAAATTTTCAAAACATTTGATATTCTGACCTGTACAGGTCTCTACATTTTTGAAGTTTGTGTTTTTGTGTTCAAAAACAGGGACTTGTTCTCCATTAATACCGACTTCCACGCATACAACACCCGTCGTAAGGATGATTTACATATACCACTATCTAAAGGTAAAATATGTTATAAAGCTCCAACTAGAATTGGAGCAAAGATCTTCAATAATCTACCCATCTCCATTAAAAGGTTGAAACATGAGAACAAATTCAAGAAACAGCTGAAAGAATATTTGGTTGAGAAATGTCTCTACTCTTTAAATGAATACTTTTAATTCCTCATTTTATTTATTATACATCTGTGTTCCCCATATGTACCAGTCAGTCATAAAGATAGCATTATTTCATTTTATTTCAGAATTGATGTAGGTATATATAGATATGTTTTTGTATATATATATATATATATGCATATGTTATATGTGTGTTTGTGTGTATACATTTCTTCTTTACACGTGTTTAGGACGTCATATAATATTAAGTGTGTCTTGTTATATTCTTATTTTTTTTTTTTATGTTTATTCATTTGATTAACAACCGCATTATCATGCGGAAGCATCCACAACCATCTGACCCTTTCTTATACAATGTATATTGTCTCAAGAAATAAAGTGATTTGATTTGATTTAACTATAGAAATAATAATTCACTTTTTCTCACACCAACGAATACTACTGAGGTTGAAAACACACTAATTAATCTAAACAGTAAAAAGGCTCCCGGGTTTGATGGAATCAAAGCTAAAACTCTAAAAATTATTGCAGAATTCATATTAGACTAGTGTCTGTAATTTTTGTGACAAGAAAAAAGTAACAGGCATAGGACCTGGTGGAACATGTTGTTGAGTTTTAAAGAGAAACATTCTCAATTGAAAATTGAATCAATACATGACTCCTCTGGAAATGGAAAAACCCTACGATAAAATTGAAGTTACTTTTTTGTAATATCTAACAGAAAACAACTACTTTCCCGGCTAAAGTCACGATGGACAATGAACTACATCTGATAGATATTGAGAAAGACCCTGAAAAATCTGAAAGTGAAAATTTGCATTTTCATTCAGAAAGTTGATTATTAATTAAATGTCCAGTTTCCATTGGAGATTCTTATCTATAAATAAGATAAGGGAGAATGTTATTCAGAAATATCACAGAATTGAAAATGTTTCTCTTTAAAACATGAATCCCTTCCAAGATGGAAAATAACGACTAAATTCCAACTTTCAGTCGCAGATGATTCCACAACTGACTTTATGAACATCCTGTTCATATTTTCAATGAAATCAACATGTTGTTGAGGTTCCAACTTTGAGAAAAAAAAAATTAAACACGAAAACACTAAAAATGGGGATGCAGTTTAGGGGTTGAAAACGGTTTTTAGCGATTTGCATGCTAAACGTGACCTCTCAACGGAAAATGTTCAATGGAAAAGTTGTAGATAATAAAAAAATTAAAAACTTTTGTTCTCAACACTTTTCGACATAACCTCAAATTAACTGTCAAAACGGCGAAAACCGATTTTTTAGTTTTTTTTTTCTCGCGTATGAATGATTTTATTTAGATGAAGATTTGTAGAAATATGTCTTTCTAGGTGTCAAATAAGCATGTTTTTTCCCAATTCAGAAGACGACTAGTTTTCGAGTTTGATAAATTTTTCGAAAAAAAAACCTTTTTCTGGTGTTTTCTTGTATTTCGGAGATCATTTTAATTATTGAAATATCTACTTTCAAATAGTCTATGTAACTTGGTGGTTTACCGACAGTTCTCTCTGAATCATAATTTTCTCAATATTTTCAATGATTTTCAGTAGTTGTAGAAAAGGATAAAAATATATTAAATTAATTTTGGAGTGTAAATATGTATTCCAAAATTAAATTATGAATTATTTAATATAAACTACTTTTTGTTATAGAAATAATGAAGAATATCGAAAATAATTGAAAATATTGAGAAAATCATGATTCAGAGAGACTTGTTGTCGGTTTTTCCCAATTTTAAGCGGTTTAACGATGAATAAAACACCAAGTTACATAAACCATTTGAAAGTAGACATTTCAACAATTAAAATGATCACTTATAGACCATCGAAATACAAAAAAAAAACACTTGGAAGATAAGGGTATTTATTTCGAAAAATATACATAACTCGAAAACAAGTCTTCTTCTGAATTACAAATAAATCATGCTCATTCGACACCGAAAAAGACATATTCCTACAAATTTTAATTTGAATTGAATCATTCATTCGAGAGAAAAAATTAAATACTGAAAAATCGGTGTTTCGCCATTATGACGGATAATTTGAGGTTATGTCGAAAAGTGGTCAATACAAAAGTTTTTGATTACTTCATTATCTACAAGTTTTCCATTGATTATTTTTCGTTAAGAGGTCTCGTTTCGCCACAAATCCGAAAAAACTGTTTTCAACCGCTAAACTGCATCCCCATTGGTCCCGACCTGGTCCTTGCCTGTTACTTTTTTTCTTGTTTTAAGCGTTTAAAATTCGTTTTGCAACCAGCTTATATGTGAACCTTTGACGGACATCATTAAAACTCTTTCGAATTAGGCATATTTCCTCCTATTCTAAAAAAATCACTCATAACTCCAATTTTCAAAAATGTTTCAAATCATAGGCCTAATTCACTTCCATCATCAATTAGCAAAGTCTTTGACAAAATTATAAAACAAGACTTAATTATCAAAGTATAATCTACTGTCGCCAAATACCAGTATAGTTTTAGGCTTAGTCAAGTCTACGGTCTGACCAATATGATTCGACCAGCGCGGTCATTTGGTTGACTTGACGACCTCATTAGAACTGTATGTATGTGACCAATATTTTCAATCATCTGGTCGGTCCGACTCATGGTCATACTTCATACTGAACGCGCGTGCCTGGTCCGACCGCTGACTTGACGCAGGGTTAGAGAAAAAAATCTACCAATGATGCAATCCATTCCTTGACAAAAACCATTTACGAATCCTCGGATTCGAGCACTCCTTGAAAAAGGCCTTCGATCCCGACGATCACTCCATACCTTTAGATACACTAGGATATGGCTGTAAGAAGTTTGGCCACAATCTATTCCAAAGTTACCTAACAAGCAAAACTCAAAAAGTTAAATTCAAAAAAAATCATGTGAGTGAAGAGATTAACATTAAAAGTGGTGTACCTCAAGGAACGATATTGGTGCTATTTGAAATTTTGTAATTTTCTTGAACAACTTATATAATTTATATAATCAGCTTCGCGGACGACACTGGTGATATTTTACAAAAATGAAGACTATCTCAAATTGAACATTGAAAATGATCTTGGAAAACTCAAAGACTTGTTCGACAGCAGGTTGCTTTCAATAAACTTCGTAAAAACCATATACCCACCAACCCATTAGTAGTCGTGAAACATCTTTATAATTTAAATATCAAACAAAATATTTCAATTAAACCTGCAAAAAAAATTAATACTTGATCATTTACATTGACAATCATTTACCATGAAATACGATATATTCTTTTCAATAAGTTATGACAAATTCGCATTTATTCACCACACCACATACAAGTAAGGACAATACTCCTGTGGATGTTGTAAATGTTCATTCTATTTTTGTATTTCTTTTTTGTGTGTATCATTGTATTTGTTATAATATTATGAATAAACGTTATCATTATTATCATTAAACAAGAGGGGAACAGTAAAGTAACAAACTAAAACAGCCTGTGAGTTTGGCGTTTGAAAAATGCTTAATTTACGATTTTTTCACGAAAATTGAGATGTTTGTAGCTTGGAAGGGGTGAATTTTAGGACATGTTTATAGAAAACCAAGTCGTATGTATTGAAGCGTTTTCGATTCATTTATAACTTTTCATGCAAACTGATGACAGGCGTCAAATCAAAAGTATCAGTTGTAACACAATAAAAATAAATTTTCTAGGTAGACAATTCCCAGTATAATAATGTTGTGATTATGGGCTGAACATACTTGAATGATTTAAATTGATGGTTTCTATTGGTTGCAAGAAATGTCAAAAAATAGTAATTCATATTATATTAAATGAGATAGAGAAGAAAGGTAGTCTGACTAGTTAGAAATAATATTAAAAATAATTTTCTCAACAATTACATGAAATCCATAATTATATCTCCTCTTTAGCTGTAATTGCAACTGTACTGGAAACCCCAGCAGCTCAGGCCAATTGTTCTCTGGTTCTATAACTTCTATGAAAATTTGACTTTGACTTTTGACATATGACACGCTCCTCGTGGTATCTTACAGGTGTTATCTGCATCCGACACACTTTTTTAGATTTTTAATTGTTATTAATGTTTTACATAAATTTTATTCAGTACCCCATGTTGCACATGGATTTTGTCTTCTTTAATTTTTCAACATCGTTGTTAAGCGACCAATCTCACTAACATTGTAAGTATAGGACTCTCATCCACACCATTTTATCATAGTTTCATCCATTTTTGTAGCTCCCTGATGATGACGTAACCACTGTCGAAATATTGGAAATATACTGTTATAGGAGTACACTTGCGTTTTGCTGCTACCCCAAAAATTGTCAAGATTTGTTTAAATGAGATATATAGTCTCCTTTTATGAAGGCATTTACATAATATATCGACCGTGTATTAGATTGCTTGGCTAGCTGAAAATGCCTATTACTGAAACGATTATATTAGTAAATAAAATTACAAGTTCCTGTTGTGATGAAATTTCAAGTCACCTCGTGCAAAATGTGCCAACGTTCTTTCAATTCCATTGTGCCATTATAATGAATAATTCACTTGAAAACGGCATATTTCCCTATGATCCAAATTAGCAATGGTGAAACATTTGAATAAGTCAGGTGATCCTACTTTATCAGAAAGTCAACGACCATTTTGTGATGGCCGGTGGCTTAGCGTTCGAGTTGTCGGCTGTTGAAACTTCTGTTAGCATTGGATCCGGTTCAACCCTGGCGTGCGAGAGAATTTTTCTCAAGTGAGTCGGTATCGATAGGCGACCACATGCCTCGTTGTACAGCAAGTGTGAGTGAGTGAGTTGCCTAGATGCCAATCCTGAGTTCTGGTGCTTGCTTGGAAGGCGCACCGGCCACCCAGGTGATGCTCTAGGTTTTCCGGGTTTTCCTACAGCTGTAAATAGAATACTGTCACCAAAAATCAGTAAGTCCCCCCAGAGCGCCACGACAAATAATAGTAATAGTCTTCCTTCATCCGCACATGCTATGCGTTCGGGTACACTCTACGAGTTTTCACGAGGGAGTATTATGATTATTTTCATCATTTTTATTTTGCTAAGCGTATCCCAGTCGGGCCCTGTGTGAACCAAGAATGACGGCCTTATTTATCCGTCCAGCTGAGATTTCTGCCGTATTACGGCAATCCGGTATGATTTTCAAATTCGAGAGCATCAACGACTCCGATAATCAGAACCACCATTTTGTAACCGGTAACAGGACTGGTTCGGAAATAAGGATAAGTTAAGAGAAAACCAATTTTACTCGATGTCAATGTGCGTTTCGACTGTCAGTTATCAACTGCGTTTTGTCAAGTACAAAAACTAAAAACCACGAAAAACGAATTTAAAAAACATTTCAATAACGCGTTTTAATAAAACCAAACAAATCAGTAGGTAGTTGAAATTCACCTAAAACCATGCACAGTATTTGTAATATTTTGTAGAACAATTTCTGATAGTTTCGCCCAAAGGCTTTTAATTCTCATCCATGTTAACGACTCGATGAACACGGATTTATTTCGATCTATCCAACAATTAGTAAAAAGTAAGCGGTTATAGCTAGAGGCATCTACTCGTGTACTTGTTAATCTTTCGAACTAGAAATATAGCGAGTAGGAATGATCACATACAGGATGATTCTGATACAATTTTAACAAATTGGTTTGGGTAAAGTCTGCGGAGCTCAAAGAGTAGATCTCTATATTTACTCCATGACGAAAGTAGTTCTACTTTGATGGTTGGGGACGACTACATCAGGCTTATTGGTTTGTATTTGCCTGAGGCCCCTGAGGGTGGGGAATGAGCAGTTTCAACGGACTCAGTATTCACGGAGCATATAAGGCAACACCGGTGTCTCGTCTGTACCGTACGAGTGTCGTAGGTGATATTACAACACTTCCGTGTTATGCCTGTGGATATAGGCTGAGACCGCATAAGCTGGGCATTATGGTCTCAGGTACTCCACGGCACGCACGCTCTGCATCTGGTGTCAGGGACCTTTATATCTTTCACGCGACTACGGAAGATCAACTTTGGTTTTCTCCGACAGTTGTGATGACTAGATCTGTCGGAGTTTATGCTGATACTTGCAGCGGAGAAAGTTTCCAGCTGTGGTTTTTGGGAGCGGTGATGCTCCACCCCTAGGTGAGTATACGTCTTTCCGGCATCAAGATTCAAGATGATGTAGGATGCTTCCGTCTACGAGCTGAACATCATCTCCGTATTCTTCGCATCGTCCTCTTTTGAGAGGAATCGTGGCACATGTGTCGATGCCGAATTCCATTCTGATAGCGTGCGTGTACTCTTCCACCTCCCTTTCCCTTTTTCCCTTTATATTATTATTGTGGCGAAGTTGCGGGCGATGCCGGACCTGAACTCTCACGTATAGCTAGCGACCAACCGCGGGAGACTGTCGATGCGCTTGCACCGAGAAGAATCTGGACGGTTCGGTGAGTCTGGGCGATTCGATGGAAAATTCTGGAGCATTCAGAGATGTCAACGTCGGATATAAAAAGAACTACGCAGCGGAAAGAGGGAACAGTCAGTGAAGCGAAAGTCGAATATAAATACCTAGTTCCATGATTGTTATGTAAATTAGAGTATTGTGTTATTGTATCATTGTATTTCGATAAATAAATTATTTTAGAGTTAATTGGACTATAAATATATTACATTATTATCATTCAGCTTGATAACGTTCCTAGTAGAAGACTTTGATATTGCTGTATGTAAGTACTAACTTTTCTACTAGCAAGTCTGAATCAGGTGGTTTGAACATATAATTAATTGAATATCAGATTATACTTGTTGATGTTCACTTCGAGGAACTCAACTTTTTCACAGCTCCATCCTGAAACATAACAATAATTTATCATTCATATAAATAGAAATTAAACTTTAAACTTACCCGAATCACGTTCTTCAAATTCAGTAGTCTGAGCAATGATGACATCACGGAATCCATCGAATAATACACCTAAATCCGTGGATAGGTCCATAATTTTATTTTGTGAGTTGAATGACTTGGTATCACTCAAATCCCGTGTTTGGACAATATGCAGCTATATAATACTTCCACATTCACTTTAAAGATCTTGTGAACCTTTATTGCCTCTTCAAATAATCCAATAACTTTCTCTCTGATCTCATTGTAGAACAGCATATATTCAGTGTAAATATTTTGACTTTCCACTCGATAGCTCACAATTCTACACTTGAAAGCATTCCTTATAATTTGTATGCCATCACTTCATTCCTCGCATCGTCCTCTTTTGAGAGGAATCGTGGCACATTTGTCGATGCCAAATTCCATTCTGATAGCTTGCGTGTACTCTTCCACCTCCCTTTCCCTTTTTCCCTTTATATTATTATTATCATTCAGCTTGATAACGTTCCTAGTAGAAGATTTTGATATTGCTGTATGTACTAACTTTTCTACTAGCAAGTCGTAATCAGGTGGTTTGAACATATAATTAATTGAATATCAGATTAGAATGACTCTTAATGTCCCCTCCCTTTATTTATTTATACATATAATTCAGATCGCTGGTTGAGTGAAATAATATGTTTGGTTCTATTCTGTCCAAAATACTCTCATTAAACAAACAACTTCACAGAATAACACTTTTGCGGAAATTAATTCAGCTATAAAACCCTCATGTGATCTCAATTATATCAATGATTTTACTTACCTAAATACCTTGTCTCCTCGACGTCTTATTGGTGGATACCCATATGTGCTGGTTCTTTAATATTCTTAATGACTATGATAATATTGGTTGCTTTGACTTTATTCAAATTGTACTAAATTATAAGGAAACTCAATTAGCTTTGGTTATTTTCTAATTTATTGGCTAGGAAAAGTCATGTGTGAAAATAGAATAAATATAGAATAAATAGATATAAAAATGACTTGACAATTATAATATTTGAACTAAGAACTGGAATAAATATATTAACATTTACAATAGACTTTCTGAAATACTTCTAATTACCAAAACAATGAATTTAAATCTGCAAATAGGTTATTCAAAACACAAAAATGACAAAACTAACTCTGAATGCAATCCTACGTATTCATCTGTACCAAACACCTTTTCAGAACACACATGGATGTCAAAACACGTTTCTACACGGCGGCGAACTAGTGACTTGACTTTAATGACTTTAAATACGAAATTGCTTGGTTCGGGATCTGAGGCCCGAATAATTATATGAAAACTACAATTTACTTGAATAATAATAAAAACGCAACTGACTCGAAAAATTTAAATTCAACTTACCGGTTCGGAAACTACATTGCAACTAAATTTTTGTGGATTCTGGAAAATAAACTCGACTTACTCTCTCCCCCTTTATGGTTACTTAGTTTGTAGCCACGCCCTTCGACATAGTCGCCGTGAAGGAATTTTGGTTACGGCTTAATCGTTTTGTGTGACAATTCTAACTAGACTTTCCCCCCGTACATACTCATTAACATATATCATTCTTGAATATTTAGCTTGGAAGAAAAATGACCGAAAAACTTCCTTTTTACACACTTTTAAACACTATCATCGCCCCTAACCCTAGTAACAAATATATATTTACATATGACATATCGATTCGATTCCGTTGTTTGATCGAATACATATTCCCGCATTTTAAGTTCGGAGAAACTGTATCAATCTGTGCTATTTTTACTCCTTTGTCAAAAAGTATAAATCTCACTTCAAAGAAAGAAGGAGTTTATGACGGCAATACTCGAAAATATCGTTCCTAACATTATTTTCTATTGTGATGGGTTTCGACTTGCAATAAACAATAACATTATATTTATTCATTATATTTATTCATTTGAAATTTTCGTGCAAACTTTCAGATTACTACAACAAACAGGTTTTAATCTAAATATGTACTTTGGAAGAACGAGCACTGAATTATCTAATTCGGACCTGTATCTTACGAGAATCGCCAAGTTAGAAGTGTATTTATTTCGTCGGGAGAACACGCACTGCCATCTGACGATATACGTTTCTTATTTAGGAGGCTAAAGAATCTTAAAAATAATCATAGAAAGTATAAATCTCACTTCAAAGAAAGAAGGAGTTTATGACGGCAATACTTGAAAATATCGTTCCTAACATTATTTTCTATTGTGATGGGTTTCGACTTGCAATAAACAATTCCCTTATATTTATTCATTATATTTATTCATTTGAAATTTTCGTGCAAACTTTCAGATTACTACAACAAACAGGTTTTAATCTAAATATGTACTTTGGAAGAACGAGCACCGAATTATCTAATTCGGACCTGTATCTTACGAGAATCGCCAAGTTAGAAGTGTATTTATTTCGTCGGGAGAACACGCACTGCCATCTGACGATATACGTTTCTTATTTAGGAGGCTAAAGAATCTTAAAAATAATCATAAAAAGTATAAATCTCACTTCAAAGAAAGAAGGAGTTTATGACGGCAATACTCGAAAATATCGTTCCTAACATTATTTTCTATTGTGATGGGTTTCGACTTGTAATAAACAATTCGTCACTCTTATAAAATTGAATTGTATTTTTGGGAATACTACAGCAAATATCTGGTAATGGCTTATTTCGTTAAAAAAATGTGTCGAACATATGAGCGAGATCTTCAATGTGATATTATTGAACGATATCCCCAAGCAGTGGCGTACTGAAAGAGTTCAACTGTTACATGTGTATATTACACTCAAGGGTTTTTCACTCTGAAAACATATTACTGATTCTCACAACATGGATACTTGAAGGGTACATACATCGACACGGTAATATTCTATTTTATAAACCAAATACTTTGAGGGTTCGAAGACTAGGAAAGTCTATAGTTGTGTTTTTGGATTCTTCAAAGGCTTTCGAACAGTTGTAATATCACAAGACAAGAGAGTGCGAAAAAAATTGAAAGAAATTAATATTTACAGATTTTCGAAAACTGTAGCCAGTCAATAGGCATGAGAGCCGTATATGCGATTCTATTGCTAGATAGCAGCAAGTTCTAAGTCCAATATGGCGTACTGCCAAAGATGGCGGATCAACCATTTTTGATGTACCCCTATGATATTGGTTTGCTGAGAAGAATATGAAAAATAAAATCACGACACCAAATTCAATATGGCGTCTCGAAGATAGCTAACGAATTTTGTATTATGGTTCGATTCGACAAAATGGTACGTGGGGTTTTTCGGAATAAAAGAATATGATTGTTTTCACATGCACACATGCAAAGAAATTTTAATTTATCGAACTCTCGTGTACACTTTACCGCCCGTGTGCGCATTATGGCCCGGCGGGTCGTAAAGTAGACAAAATTCTCAAATTGTCTGTACTCACACATCATTTCATGCAATTCCTTACACGAATTAGAATCATTTCAGTTCAATAGAGCAATACTCTTTCTAACATTAGTTCATAATCGTTGGCAATTTTTTCGGTGATGATCTATTTATTTGAAATAGATTCTCCAATATAGCACTCAGCTACTATAGTTTCACATTCCTCATATTATGTTACCCTTAATTATTGTATGCATAACGGATGAAACGTGTAGACCATTGCAATTCAAGTCAGTATTTGTGATTCGCGCTATAAAACCGCTAGTGCATAAAATTTTGTATGCATCACGTGCGTAAAATGCGTTAAGGCCTTCGGCGTGTGATGGCCCTCGGCTAACGCCATCGGGCCATCATCCACGCCGCAGGCCATAAACGCCTACTTTACGCCCTTGATACATGAATAACTATTTCGTACCGACTTCATCGAATGTCGATGTATTAAACCGTTTTTGATTAATTTTTGACACACGCCAAGTCAAAAATATACGTTGTCAAACAATAAAACCAAAACACTTCAAAGAATTCCGCGGAAATGTTCTAGATAGAACATTCTCACCATACGAATGTTATAAATGTTCAAAAATAATCAATAAAATGAAACGGTATGGCATCAGAGGCACAGAGTTTCATTGGCTAAACGCCTACAAAAAGTAGTTGTAGTATTGAAGAAAAATATGTTTCAAACGAACGTATGCTCAAGGCGGTGTTGTTATCAACTTTGTCAAAAATATTATATGGTACGTATGCAACCATCTAGTAAATTACGCAGACGATACAAATATTCTGACAACCGAATGATGGTTCAAAATTTGTTTTCCAAACAAAATTTTACTTGTTGGATAGTTCTAGAATGGTTCTAGCTATCAATATAACATTTCTGGGAATTCACGTTGATTAAAATCAAAGTATTGTTCTTGACGCAAGTTCAATTGGTTGTGTATATATTACTATATTTCCATGTATGTTTATGTACTATATATTTTCCTGAATAGAAGGATTTCTATTCTATCGTGAAAACTCTTAATGTACTGGTTTAGATCCTCATTTGACCTTCATGTAGCATTTTTTTATTATTTTATGTTAATTCCGATTTCGAATAATCATTACCATCTGCCTTGATAAAATATTTGAATACTTCAAAGGAAAGGGGATACCAAAATGAATGTTCGTACCGGATTCTCTCAGAATCACAAAAATTATGAAACAATGGTTCCGAATATTAGAACATTCACGATACACCTTATCGTTTTTTCTAGGTGCTCCCTAGACGATAGCCAGAAGCAAACTTCATGTTTGGAAATTTCTGACAACCTAAACGAATATCACGAAAACTATAAATAAATTTGTATCTAGCAAACAGTGATATATAGTTGAACGCGTTATTTTTATAGGTAAATCCTACTCTATACAGCCTAATCTAATTTGTAGACGCCTATGACGATTGTAACGACCATGAATAGTAATTTTTAAACTCAAGTTATGACTGACTGTCTTCATATAAAACTGACAAACATGATATTCCGTGCATGATACAAAAATATACTTAAGATTCCGCTAGCGATATTCAAAGATGTTTTTTAATCTATCTAAAAGTGAAACATTTTCAATTTTAAGAAATACACAAGTATTTCTTAAATCACGCACATTGTCATATATACACATTACTCTACTAGTTTTGCCAAAATGCACGCAACGTTTCGTTTGGAAAATAAAGGAACTTGCTTTGGACATTAACGCCAATCTCCCCTATGTAACCATATCAGGCGTCATGTTGAACCGCTATAATCATTGTTTGATTGCCTGTTCCTTGTTCACCCCAATATTTTCAATAATCCACGTAAAATATGGATAATGAAGTCCTTGGTGTAATAGTTATTAGTAAAAATGAATGAGATCATTGTTAGTCGAGTTAGAGAGAGAACATTTTCACACGTTCGGTCATTATTATGAACGAAAGTCCAGTAAACATTGATTTTATTAGTAATACCAACACCGAATGTTGATTTATTCACTCAACTGAAATAGGTACGTCAACGTCTTTACTTTTTTCTATAGATCACTAATCAAAGTCCAAAGAACCCACCTGATCTAATTGATTTATTTAGGTTGCATTTTTCAAATTTTGATTTCAATTACGATTTTAATTTTGTAGTTGATATCATTTCAATGAAAAGTTATAATTGGTTTTTGTTGTATCGTTGGCAAATTGTTATTATTAAGTAACCATTAGAGATTCCGCTAAACAAAAGGTTGAGAATTTGCTATGTTTGTATTTGTATTTTTTTCATTTTATAAAACTGAATTAATAAAAACTGAAGAATGTGTACTGACAATTACAAATTTGGTAAATTTCATCTCTCACCTGTGATTTCCAGATAAAAATGCTGATGTCCAGATTGCCAACATGACTGAAAACGGTTAAAGGTACACACTTATACTACAAATTTTCAGTAATTATCTAATTCTTTTTATCTACCAAAAAACACACTAATTACAAAAAACTTTCTTAATTCGAGGAAAAAAGCGACAGAAATTCTAAAAATAGTTCCTTCTAATTAAACTTACCATTATTACTATAGGTATTCCTTGTCTGGAGTTTCGTTTAGTAATCTCTGCAATTGGTCTGCTATCAATATGTTTGATTTTTTGTGGACGTAATTGTCGGATTTTCTTATAAAAAATAAACGTTATTTTTGATACGTGGATATATCAATGTTATTTTTTATACTGACGATATAGTACTTCGCAATATTTAATATTGTGACCAAAGTGTAGACGTCTTTTAAATTTTCGACATCTCTTTAAAGTGCATCAAAAGCACACTTTCCGAAAAAGATTTAATTTTTTTATTCTTCATTTCATAAATTTTTCGTTTGCCAAATCATACTTTTTTCTTGAAATTTCCGGCAACAAATCTAACGTTACTCTTGCAGCTTTTTCCAATATTTCTGGAGGAGTTTTATCAAAATCGTCATTACTGTCAATAATATTTAATGGAAATTGCTATTTATATCAAAGCACGAATGAAAACCACCTTAAGAATTTAAAAAACTTCTATAATCTGACAGTGGTGACAACTATTTAAAGCTGAGTTTTTGTCGATTTTTGTTAATTATCCATACAGTGAGGACCAAAAGTCCGTCGCCACCCCTGTAACTTCTTCATTCTACATATTACAAAAAAATGTTAAATACATAAGTGGTAGGGTTTCATTCGATCTCTTTAATGGTTTAAGTTTAGTCCATACAGAGTGACTCAAAAAAGCCCAGCGACTTAGAAGTTTATTTTTTTAAATGGAACACCCTGTATTTGATTGTATTATTAGATTCAATAGATTCGTTAAATTTTGAACAAGTTTGATGAATGGTTTTCTATCAAAAAAGTTAATAGTTTTGGAATTATGAACACTTGTAAATAATTATTTCGACTACTTTTGCACCAGTTCACGAATAAATTAATGAGGTAGGCTATGCACGCTAGGCGCGTTTATTTTATCCATGACAACAAAAAAAAAATCTTATCTGTTTTTGCCAAATATCATTGATATTTTGTAGGTTTTTAATTTTTTTTTCAATTTCTCTTGTTGAATAATACGGCTCGTTCAGTAGCAGACAAAGTTGAAGCCGTTATCATATTTGGTGAATCTAACCGAATTAACCACGCTGCTATTCGCATTTTCAATGAACGGTTTCCGGAACGTCCGATGTGTCGAAAATATCTGCAGAAATTGGTGGCAAAATTTAACCAAACTGGCACCGTGAAAGATGCTCCGAGATCTGGGAGGCCGAAAATAATTACGGAAGATGTTGAAATTCAAGTACTAGCCGAAATGGTAAATAACAATCAACTAAGCAAGTAGCTGAAACATGTGATGTTTCTGAAACATCAGTAAAGAGGGTTTTGAAAAAAAAAAAAATTCCATCCTTACAAAATAAAAATTTTGCACCGATTGGTTGAAGATGATCCGGACTGGCGACTTGAATTTTGCGAGACCATGGCAGAACGAATTATTGCAAATCGACTTTATTTGCAACACATCTGCTTTAGTGATGAAAGCACTTTTTCCCTAAATGGAAATGTGAATACTCAGAATTTTAGATATTGGAGTGATGAGAATCCTCATGAATTCTGCGAGGGGCATACTCAATTTCCCCAGAACATTAATGTTTGGGCTGGTATTTTAGGTGACCACATTGTAGGTCCCATATTCTTGGAAGAAAATTTAAATGGTCCCAGATACCTCCTAATGCTGCAAGACACAATAAGTCCCAGTATCGATGAGATTGTTGCGCAAAACCCACATGAATTTTACTTGGATTTCAGCAAAATGGAGCGCCACCACACTATTTTCGGGAGGTGATAAATTACTTAGATGAAAAGTATCCAGGTAGGTGGATTAGACGTCGAGGTACAGCAGAGTGGCCAGCTCGCTCACCGGACCTCACACCGCCTGATTTCTTTCTATGGGGCTATGTGAAATCCGTAGTTTTTAAGACAGTTTGTGGGTCGTTAGATGAACTGCGTCGTCGAATTATTGAAGTGTGTTCAGAAATAACACCTCACCTTGTTTAATGTTAGGGAAGAGTTTACAACCCGACTATTTATGTGTCAAGAAATGCAGGGTGGACATGTCGAACATATTTTGGAATAGATAAAAACTCACCGTTTTTAGTTATAAATTAAAATATCTCTTCAGTTTTTAATGATTCTTGAACTGTATTTATGGACTACCTTATTAGTTGATAAAATGTTTCAACTTCATTTGTACTAGTTTTCCGTGAGATTCAACAACTCTAACAATTGTAAAATGGTACGACAAGGTAAGTTACACATGGTGCCCATCAGCAGTTTGCAACATTGGATAGCTTTCAGAAAGTTGGGATAAGAAAGTGGAATACGTTGTGATCCATTTGTTACGATTTTCTCACTGAACTGGCGCAAAAGTAGTCGAAATAATAATTTACAAGTCTTCATAATTCAAAAACTGTCAACTTCTGTGATATAAAACCATTCATCAAACTTGTTCAGAATTCAACATAGAATCTAATAATGCAATGAAATACAGAATGTCCTATAAAAAAACTTCTAAGTCGTTGTGCTTTTTTGAGACACTCTATGAATGAAACTTGAACCATTGAAGAGATCGAATGAACTTACTTATTTAACATTTTTTTGTAATATGGAAAATGAAAAAGTTACGGGGGGGAGGGGCGACGGTCCTCACTGTATAAATGTAAGTGGAGTGGGCAAAGTGCTGTAAGAAAAAATATATCTCACAGTATGAGCACTACATAGTTTTGAAATTGGGTAAGCTATAAGAAATACGCTATTTTTCATAGCAGTTGTAGAAAATATTTCATTTCCTACGACTTTCATGAACTACTAGACTGTCATTATAGGTAGGTATTAACGAATGTTATGAACATAAATAATATCGAATCAAGTTTGTTTACGCCTGTCTAATAATTTGACATTTCACATCAGTAGATTTATACAAAATTCGATTGAAAAAATTAAGTTATTAAAAATGATTAGCGATAGTGAGGATGATTTAATAATCAAATTAGTAAATTTATATCAGAAGCTCCTGATAATGCCTATCTTCTGACAAAGGTATGATTTTCTTTTCATAAAACCAGAATAATTTCAATAAAAAGATTGATTACAATCGGATTCTTTATTTTTGAATAGTTGACAGATACTTTCTATATAGCAGTTAATTTGAACAAATTATATGTGAGTGTTGATTCAGATGACACATGGACTTTGGATGGTGGGAGCGAGGGTTCAAATCCACGCAGCCACATTTTTTTTTTCATTTTATGAAATCAATTAGTTTGATTTTTTCTGCATAAAGTTTTTTTATTTCCAAGTTGTCAAAATTTGAAAATTTTGAAGGTTATTTGTTTCACGACGTAGGTAGGTACGTGTACAAAAAGAAGAAATAGATGTTTCATTCAACGGGTGAAGAAAGAAAAAATTATCTAAACCATGTAAAAATGACGGCAGGAGAGTTTATGACAAAAAGGATTATTAAAAATATTACAGATTTGTTAATGATTCAGATGGTCGTAGAAAACGTATAGTGTATAATGAGCATGAAATGACCCATTTCCCACTCGTAGGTGTATGAAATTTTGTAGTACGAGCGTAGCGAGTACTACAAAATTTCATATACCTACTCGTGGGAAATGTATGCCATTTCATGCTCATTGTACAATATACTATTCTCACAGTATGAGAAATACATCGTTTTGAAATTAAGTAAGCTATGAGAAATACGCTACTTTTCATAGCAGTTGTAGAAAAAGTAACTTTCCGCACCACGTGTGCGTATAAGCTACCAAATATTTAATTTCTATTGATATTTATCTACGTAATTCCTCCGAATCCGAACCTAAACGCTCATGCAAACGGCTTGTGAGCGCGTCTGACTCATCATCGCCCGGAATGTGTATTCGAGAGAAATATCGTATTCGGCTTCGCATTTAAGAACGTTCCAGAACGTTCGGCGAAGTGGTGTGTAAATGTAAAAGCAACGCGCCAGCGGACGCAGTTGGTTAGCGAAGCGATAGACAGTCTAGTTTAAAATAAATTATTGAGATATAATTGTTATATAAATTATCTAGTTATAGTTTGTATGTGAAATAAATAAATAATACTACATTTGAAGCACAAAAACAATCCATTTGAAAAATGACGATTTTTTTAATATTCACCTTGAAAATACGTTTGTGGTACTGTACTTCTACTTTCAAAATCTATTTTAGAAATTGAAATCGGACTATCACTAGAGCATCCAGGCACGCTGTAAAATATTGAAAAAAAATTCATATTGCAATTGTGCCAAAATTAATGATCCGTCAGAGCCTGTTTTGTGCACACATAAAGTACACATGTTTCAATACTTTCATGAGAAGAGTCAACCAAATTTCTTGAAAAATGGCGGAGTTATGAATTTTTTATAAAATCGTTAATTTTCCGGTTTTTCCGGTTTTCCTCCGTTACTAATTTTTCGATCGGGTCGTAAAATATTTCATTTTGATCGTTTCAATTATTTACAATTCTTTTCATTGGAGCAACCATATTGTTTCATTAGTTTTCATTTTATAAGCAAAACAATTTTTAAAAACACGTTTTTTGTTATTTAAATGTTTATAACAAATTAATAAATGGCAGTTACTAGCCGAAAACATAACAGAATATAACTACGGACTGTCTTCCATGTGATGGCACAGTCGGTTTTCTACTGGAATTTTTGTTAGGAAAAATGCTCCATTAATTGGCCTAATAATAAAAATTATGGTACAATTTATACTTTTGGAGGTTTATTTTCTAAGGATTTTTTTACTGGGATTTATTTTCCTAGAGATTTATATTCGGGGATTTTACTTCCGAGTATGTTATTTCCTAGAATATCCTATTATTTATAGCCCTATACCTATATTTCGACATGTTCTATACCCAAAATGATCTTTGAATAAATAAATAGATTATGATTATTTCATCGACATTAAACAATTTTTCGGCTCGATTGTTTCATGTTCTTGCAATGGAGTATGACATCACCAAGTCTCTGCCATTGAAAATAAATAATAATCCCATCAAAAAGTAGGTAGGTATATACAATCCCATCTTCCCATTAAGATGTTAATCAACTCCGCTCCCCGTAATTAAGGTAGTCGCATAGTTTAAAATCAGTTTGCTTCCAGACGATTCACCATCATGAATTTCTTCAGAGAAAAAATGAAAGTTAGAATGCATGATTTTGCGAAACGTGCTTGGCTGGAGTGTTGTATAAATCGAGGTGCAAAGTTATCTGATACGCGCAGTTGCCAGATTTTTATCAATTCTGTCTTACACTTTTTCAGTACATCTAAATGTGATTGATCATTTTGAGAGCTGATATGGATCTCCCAGACATAATTTTAAATATATAGATAGTAATATAATGAGAATAATGTCGATACTACTTGGCGGAAGACAATATTAATTAAATAATTAAAAATTTATTACATAATCCACTTTTCCGCTTTAACCTATACAATAGGTGTATTCGTCGACAAGTCTCTAACAGAAAACAACTACTACCCCCTACGGCCGTTGTTAGATTCTTGGCAAAGTTTTCTACAGGAACTACTTCGCAGTGCTCTTTAATTACCATAGCTAAAATTATTTTTTGATTCAATTGGAGGAACACATCCGTACCTGTTTCATGGTTCTTGCCAATCATCAGTGAAGACTAGTTCTCCCAATTAAACCGAAAGACCGCAACAGCATTTGTTGGGAGTTCCTGAGATAAACACTGTATAAGTAAGTTCTTGTAGAAAACTTTGCTAAGAATCTAACAGATATAATTCAACGGTCGTAGGGGGCAGTAGTTGTTTTCTGTTGAAGACTTGCCGACAAATACACCTATTGTATAAGTTAAAGCGGAAGAGTGGATTATGTAATCCATTTTTAATTATAGTCTTATAGATAGCAATTAACCTGTTCTCTCAGAAAACACTGCACTGGCTTTTAAATTTCCAGGAATTTTCAGTGTGTTGATCTATCGAAGAACTTAAACGGGCCGTACAACCACTAGAGTAACAGGCCGTATTCCGTATTATAATACTAAACATTTTTTTAAAGTTTGATTTCAATAATGTTATGAAAATTTAGTTATTTCTTTACACTTTTTTTACATGATACATTTCGCCGAATAAAAATCATTCAAACACCTTAAAGTGTGTATAAATAAAATGGTGGGGAAATATTGTATCAAAGCTTGGTAGTAGAAAAAATAATTCCAAAGCCTATATTTTATTCCAAACTTGATCTCGAATATATGAATAAAAAAGTATTTCTTTCATTATACCTATCTGAAAACACTATATTTACATGCTTATTTAGCCCGCACGGAAAAAAATGCCGTGCGCTGGTTTCATTATATCTTCCTATTTACATATCAAAATTAAATAATATGTTGTTAACAGTTCTCTAGAAATCGCAAATTGTTTGAATATATCCTTACCAACAGGGTAAATAACGCTTGTTTTGTGGCAATTTCTGGATATTTTTGTACCATAAATATTTCAATTAATGTTTTTTGTTCCTTCATCATAAAAAATAAATGTTTCTTATAACAATCTGTGGTTTTCAGGTAGATATAATGAAAAATATCGTTCATTACTCGTCCATAAATGCTTTTTCCGTGCTTGTTCGGCTTCGTCTCCCACGGGAACATGTCGCGCACGCACTGAAAAAGACTATTTTCTGAACTCTGCAATATACTATTCCAACACTTACGTTATTATTGTGTCGTTTTTTCTTCTGCATGGCGTGCAAAAAAGTACAGACCTACGTTGTTTATATGCAGGTAATACACAACTCTGTATTGTGTTCTGTTCAGTGGGGGTGTCAATACACTGAAACCTATTAGATCTATTGTGTTCCCTTCTGCTGCTCGGCCGTTTAGGAGCAAGGAGACTAAAATTTAACAAGGAGGGTTTAATAAGCTCTTGTCAATCAGAAACTTGTAGCATCAACGCGTCATAGTGACGTACTTGGATATGAGTACAGAGTCGAACTCGAACCAAGCAACAAAACTGTCAGCAGTAACTCTCATATACCAAGAGCTAGTCCGTCACTGTCTATAGAGAACGGCGGCCATGACACGCCCTACTACGTCACATTTCGTCACAAATGTTATTTCATCTCTTTCTACTAGTGTCCCCATTGTCTTATGGGAATCAAACACTCCTTGTTAAATTTTAGTCTCCTTGGTTTAGCAGGTCTTAATGACTAGACCAGTTCCTCCAGTCCTATGCTATGGCTTTCAAGAAGTTCAGGTTAGGTATATCTCCCTCTTCTTTTTGGCTTTCTCATAGGTATCTTACCCTCAGATTTTGCAGGTTAATGCATTTTGAGATAATGTGGATAGAGGTTTCGTCATCTTCCTCACAAAATTTGTATTCTTCTTCTTCTGTTAATCCAAGTTTCTTAAGGTGTCCTCTCACCCGACAATTGGCATTATCTCCTATGGCACGACGCAGCACTATAAAAATGTATGCCGAATCACGGAAGACAATGTCCCACGATTTGCCAATTATTACGCTGGGCATACTCTCCTGTGTTAGGACAACATATGCTGAATATTCAGGTGTCTGAATGCAAAATATTACGTCACGAGAAAATTTCAAATTGTGAAGGGAAATATCTAATGTACATTAGACCCTTTGATAAGCGTGTTAATTTCTATCATTACTCATTTATCTATCATATTAGTTTTTAGTTCATTGCTGGTTCAAAACTGTTCGAATGCAACTGTTTCTTTAGTTTATTTTTCAATTGAAACAAAAAATTTAATTTAATGAGATTTTACCAGCCAAGTTTGGTACGATTTTTATTTTTGCCATTAGTGAAACAAAGATCTCCAAAATCTTTCATCGTGTCACAAATCTGAGATGCGAGTTTTTCTTTTTCGTCATGATGAAAATGAAATCTACATTGTAATCAAAATCGCTATTGAATGCAAAATGTATTAATGTAGCACGTAGTACTATTCTTATTGCTACATTTCGTCAACATAGTCTTAACACTTTCCTGTTTCCATCATTTTGGGTTAACATTACTTATAAATGCAATAAACTGCAAGGTGTGTGTTGCTAGACAAACTAACCACGTAACACGATGACCGAACGGAAACAAACAACATTGATACGATACCTATAACGCCCAACAGCAGGAGACATTGTCCCTCCTAATGCTAATTGTCTCGGAACATAATAAGCATTCAGACGCTTCAATATTCATCAGGTTTGTCCTAACACGGGAGAAAATGTCCAGCCTAATAATGCGCAAATCGTAGGACATTGTCTTCCGTGATTCGGCATACATTTTTCTAGGGATGCGTCGTGCCATAGGAGACAATGCCAATACGCCACCCGGCAATGTCCTGTTAGGATTTCCAAGCTTGTTTTTACTCTTGCTGGTGCAGTCATTTGTACTCTTCTGGTTGTAGTTTTCCAGTAGTATCTTTTGGCTTGCCTCATTCCTTTTGATTCTATCCAGTTTTGGGATCTTTTGTTGTGTACTTCTTTTTCAAGTTCATAAAATATTATGCTGGTACTTATTCCGCAGAAGGGTTCAGGTCCCAGAAATGGTGTTTCAGACCCCTTTTTGCTAGTACGTCTGCAATTTCATTACACTCCAGTTTATCCAGAAACCCATAGGAGGGTAACAGTGTGTTGTTCCTACCTAGTTCATTTAGTTTATCTAGGCACCCCATACCATCTTGGAGTTAATTGCATGGGAGAACAGGGCATTAATGGCTGCATGACTATCTGACATGATATAATCTCTTGTCTGCGAAAATTTATTTCTGTATTGAACTATAATTATTACTTTTTTATTTGTATGCTTCAGATCTTAACTCGGCTTATTATGCCACTAACATTATTTCTATAAAAGTGTGAATAATTGAAAATAAACATGGAAAATAACGAAGCAATTATTATTTCCATTAGTTTTCCTTGATTTATCTCTCATATGAAGCCGTTTTTTGACACGTTTACATTCATTAGAATAAAATGATTTGCTGCTTTTCCGGCGATCTGGCAACAGTGCCAGAGGTGCGTTTACCTGTGTCAACATTTTCAGAACTGGTAATATAATGTGTGGGGATACGGCATACCTTCAACCGCCATCCGTTGTTTTTCCCGGTTGGAAACCATCGCGACAGGCCCGTGCCTCAAGTCAGCGTCCGGTCTAACCGTTTTTCGTCTCTTTCGGTCTGTTATCTATTCGGCAAAATCGCGTTAGTTTTCGTTTTTCGTCATTTACTTCTGAGATGTTTGCATTCCGTTGCTTCAAAATTTATTTTTCGGTATTTTTATATTCGTGTCTGATCTACGATTGAAGTCTCTCCAAACAAAAGAACTCTCAAGAATTCCACTCATCATCATCAACTCTTCAAAGGTGTAGAGTTTTCGGTTTCATTTTGGATAATTTTTTCGACTGTGGAATGAATTAGCAGTGCGAGTGTGGTTATTGTGACTATTCAAGTGTTTTTTCAACCTCTGCTTCTCAAGGCCACCCAGTTCCGTAGAAAATTATTTGAAAAACAAGAAAGATCCACCCGAAACAACCTGAAGTTTATCTAAATTCCAGTAACCAGAACATTTTGATTAGGTGCAACTGCATTCTTACGTTTTCTACAGTGGTTCAGTGAATTCCTCGGCACCATTAGGGGTTCTAAAGTACGACGATTTTGTTGGTTATCTACCGAGTACTCTAAGCATCTGTTCATCGGACCACATCTGCCGTTTCTTCATATAAGGGTGCTTTTGTGCGGTTTTAGTTCGGAACGCATGACGTTTTAGTTCGAGACTTGTGATAATGGGTAATAACCATCCTTCGAATCATGTTCCTTTGGATCGGGCTACTGTTAACAAGTACGGAGATGTCCACACGGTAGGTCCTATTTTCCTTTATTCTTTGACGTGGTCGACACCTACTACGATAACGTAGTTCAAACTACTTCTACAACTGATTTGGCTGTCTTGAGAAAAAGACAAGGAATAGGTACCTGCCTAGTATTAGCAATGAAAAAGCGCATTTCTGAAGTGCTTGGTACCAGTTGGACACCGTATTTTTTTAATTTGTTTCATCTTACCAACTTTTATTGAACTAAAGGAATATGTACCTATATTTTAACGGAATCCGATTCAGGTAAAATTATGAATGTCACCAAATTCATTTTCTGTTCTCTGACGAATAGTTACTGGTGATTTTTCAACTCGGACAGATAACAAACGTATTTTCACTTATAATTACACGAGAGCTTTTTTTTGTCGAAGTAAACTTGACATGTATTAATAATGAGAATTTTCTTGCCTGGCAATTTAACGAAAAAAACTGCCCCTGAAAAAATTACGAGTCCGCAGGACGAGTAATTTTTTCTGGCAGTTTTTTGAGTTGAATTGCCTAATGCCTTGATATACTGTGTATTAAACATTCATTTAACAAGAGGTCGCATAGCTCAGATGGTATAGCTTTGGATTAGAAGACGAGAGGTTGTGGGTTCAAACCATTGACAAGGCATTTTTTTATTTAATAGTTTATTTTTAATGCATCTTTGCGATAAACAACTTAGTTCTGGTTAACCTGGTGGACGCAGGAGCAGATCTGGAAACACAAAAAAAGCATGGGGGGTGGAAGTCTTCTCAAGTGGCAAAAGGATACATAGAAAATTCGTTGCAAAATCGAATAAATATAGCAAATAATATAGTCTCATCAATTACTGGACCGAATACTCCGCTAATCATGCCTTCCACTTCAAAATATGTGACTGTTAGTTCATCTTCTACGAACCACGCAATTGTTGAAAATTCCTCCAATAATGCACCAGTTTTTCATTTCGAGAAATGTACAAATATAACAATCAATACAAAGTAGAATGTTTCTTGAATTATTGAGTGTTAACCTAATATAATGTATTGTGATTGAGTTCTGTAATCTAAATTATCTTTTGTTCGTTTCCATTAAAAAATTTATATTTAATATCTTTGATCGTGGAGAAAGTATAGTCTGCTACTCGGTTAGAATGAAAATTCGTGATGCTCGTGGTTCCTCACGATCGCCTTCGGCTCGCTCTCGGAACTTTCCACTCGCATCGAATTTTCATTCTAACCTTGTTACAGAATATACTATTATATTCTTTGAAGTACTTCTCTTGTAACATTTTTGCTGAAGTGTTCCAAATCATTTTGACTGCACTCTATACTCTTCTCCATTGTTCTTCTTCATGTTGAATGCCCAGTCACATAAAATAGAAGCTAACTCTTCAGTGGAAGTTTCTGCAATGAGTTCATATTTTTTTTTCCAAACAAAACATCGCAAATTGTCGCCAAATTGACGTAGTTAAATTCACAGTATTGCCAGGCACATTATTATTAATGGCTTCTTCAATTTCTCCACTCGAAGACTGTCCAAATCGCGACATTTCCACAAATAAGATACTTTTCTGACAACGCTAGTTTGAGAATAATTGATATAACGTCATCAAAAATTTGTTTACAATGCAAACATTTTTCGCTGTCATGATGACAAAACACCGCCACATATGGCATTTTTAGTGCATGAATTCAATTATCTCTAGAAAATGTGAATTACTTACTGCTAAAAATTTCTGTTATGTTTGATGCAAAGTTGACGTATCTTCAAGAATTTAGGATATATACTTAAATGAGAGTCATAATTGAAAACATCATAAAACTTCTTTACGTGTCTAACTAACCAAAGTTTACGACTTTTTACGGTACAAATCTCAAATTTAATTCTTACCAAGTGGTCGGCTATGAAACTTTCACCAATTTTGTGACGTAGGCTATGGAGACAAATGAAAGGGGTAGTAAGCCTTACTCAATCAAAAATTCTAGAGTGTAAAGTCAAACGAAAAATTATAATCTTATATAATAACCAAAAACAGGGCGGGGATTAGCGCAGTGGTTAAGCGCTCGCCTGGTAATCGAGAGATTGCTGGTTCGATTCCCAGACGGTGCGATCTTTTTTCATTTTCAGATGTGAAAGTCTGAATGACTGAGGCTCGTGTCGGCTGGGAATAATCCTCCACGATTCACTGTTGCGTTAAAAATTAACAGTGCTGCTCCTAAAGTGGCGAATGGAGTTAGTAACAAGGCCTATCCAGAACACATGGCTAATGACCATAGCAGTCGATGCCAAAAACACCAAGGAAAAAAAAAATAATCGAAAACACATTAAGTATGTGAGTAAGAATTTTCTGAGCCAAACCCAACTCATGAATATTTGTAAAGAATTATCCTTCGTCTACGACTCGGGATAATTTTCAAAATATTCATGAGCTCGAAAAAATGTCCGGAAGTAATTTAACCCTCGATTTAACCTCTAGTGGTATCACGAGTAAAAATTTAAAACGTCCCATTCATCGTCCTTCGTTGAGATACTCTTTGTCAGACCGGAGTGAAACTGGCAAGAGGACATACGGGCATCTCCAGAAAGACGGACAGTTGCCACGCTTCGATAAAGTTATGCTCGAAATCACCTTAATTTTTAGAAAGACGGACAATTGCCACGCTTCTATAAAGTCATGCTCGAAATCACGTTAGTTTTTAGAAAGATGAACAATCGCCACGCTTCGATAAAGTCATGCTCGAAATCACGTTAATTTTTAGAAAGATGAACAATCGCCACGCTTCGATATAGTCATGCTCGAAATCACGTTAATTTTTAGAAAGACGGACAATCGCCACGCTTCGATAAAGTCATGGTCGAAATCACGTTAGTTTTTAGAGAGATGAACAATCGCCACGCTTCGATAAATTCATGCTCGAATTCACGTTAATTTTTAGAAAGACGGCCAATCGCCACGCTTCGACAAAGTCATGTTCGAAATCACGTTAGTTTTTAGAAAGATGAACAATCGCCACGCTTCGATAAAGTCATACTCGAAATCACGTTAATATTTAGAAAGATGGACAATCGCAACGCTTCGATAAAGTCATGCTCGAAATCACGTTAATTTTCAGAAAGATGAACAATCGCCACGCTTCGATAAAGGAATTCACTTTAATTTTTATAAAGATGGACAATCGCCATGCTTCGATAAAGTCATACTCGAAATCACGTAAATTTTTAGAAAGATGGACAATCGCCACGCTTCGATAAAGTCATGCTTGAAATCACGTTAATTTTTAGAAAGATGAACAATCGCCACGCTTCAATAAAGTCATAAGTACTCGAAATCACGTTAATTTTTAGAAAGATGGACAATCGCCACGCTTCGATAAAGTCATGCTCGAAATCACGTTAATTTTTAGAACACGGACAATCGCCACGCTTCGATAAAGTCATGCTCGAATTCACGTTAATTTTTAGAAAGACGGACCAATCGCCACGCTTCGACAAAGTCATGTTCGAAATCACGTTAGTTTTTAGAAAGATGAACAATCGCCACGCTTCGATAAAGTCATACTCGAAATCACGTTAATATTTAGAAAGATGGACAATCGCCACGCTTCGATAAAGTCATGCTCGAAATCACGTTAATTTTCAGAAAGATGAACAATCGCCACGCTTCG
Source organism: Chrysolina oricalcia (assembly GCA_944452925.2). Taxonomy (NCBI): domain Eukaryota; kingdom Metazoa; phylum Arthropoda; class Insecta; order Coleoptera; family Chrysomelidae; genus Chrysolina; species Chrysolina oricalcia. Next base: position 17,389,392 of record OX101816.2, read on the forward strand.
ATAAAGGAATTCACTTTAATTTTTATAAAGATGGACAATCGCCATGCTTCGATAAAGTCATACTCGAAATCACGTAAATTTTTAGAAAGATGGACAATCGCCACGCTTCGATAAAGTCATACTCGAAATCACTTTAATTTTTAGAAAGACGGACGATCGCCACGCTTCGATAAAGTCATGCTCGAAATCACGTTAGTTTTTAGAAAGATGAACAATCGCCACGCTTCAATAAAGTCGTACTCGAAATCACGTTAATTTTTAGAAAGATGGACAATCGCCATGCTTCGATAAAGTCATACTGGAAAACACGTTAATTTTTAGAAAGATGGACAATCGCCATGCTTCGATAAAGTCATGCTCGAAATCACGTTAATTTTTAGAAAGACGGACAATCGCCACACTTCGATAAAGTCATGCTCGAATCACGTTAATTTTTAGAAAGACGGACACACGCTTCGATAAAGTCATGCTCGAAATCACGTTAGTTTTTAGAAAGATGAACAATCGCCACGCTTCGATAAGTCATACTCGAAATCACGTTAATTTTTATAAAGATGGACAATCGCCACGCTTCGATAAAGTCATGCTCGAAATCACGTTAATTTTTGCCCGAGTTGGTGAAGTATTTTTATATGAACCTGCTGATGGGGAGATGAAAACCTATCTATCTTCCAAGCAATATAATTAATAGCTCGAGGAATAGCTATAGAGAAAACTATGTATTTCTTCATTGACCTAATGAAAATGAATAATGATTTTGGCCTAACTTATAATTATGTTGTGACTTTATTTCATTGCAAAATAACTGACTTTAATCGCGTTGGGAATTTGTTTTACGAAGAATAATAAAAATGAAGTATTGAATACGTTGAATGTGAAAGTCGATTATGTAGCATTCTTTGCCCCTCTTCTGGCTTCCAGCATCATCTTGTTAGGATTTTTTTCATGAAGAATATTGAAAGATGAAGCGTTGAATGTGAAACTTTATTTTGTAGCATTCATTTGACCCTCTAGAAATAATGATAAAAATGTTTTTGGTTCCTATCATCATCTTGCTAAAGGTTTTTTTTTCATATGAAATACGAGGATGTATTGATATCTAGTTAGCCTAGACCAGTTCCCTGCATAAACAAAATATTGCGTTACCATAGCAACGAACAATAACTTATTAGAAGTGTCACTGTGAAGTTTGACGTCAAAAAAGTAAACCAGAGTTACGCAATAAATTAAAAGAAAAAATATGTCCACCGAAATTGTGAAAATCGAAAAATTGGAGTATGGGAGCCATCATCAAGTACCTGTATTTAAAAGGGTTAAGAGGTAAGCAGATTTACGAATATATGCTTAATACCCTTGGTGATCAATGTCCTTCGTATACGACCTAGAAAAATTGGACTGCAAGCTTCAAATGAGGTAAATTTTCCATTGAAGATGATGACCGATCGGGAAGGCCAGTTTCTGTGTCAGTCTCCGAAAATATCGATGCAGTTCATGACATGATTTTAACAGACCGTCGAATTGGGCTAAAACGGATATCTGAAGCACCGAATATTTCATACGAACGCGTTCATCAAATAGATCACGTCAATTTGGATATGAGAAAAATTGCTGCAAAATGGATCCCCAATGTTTGAATGTTGACCAAAAGTGTGCAAGGGTAGTAGCATCGCGTTCGATCTGTGCTCGATTTGAAAACGATGTAGACTTCTTAAACCGAATTGTTACTATGGATGAGACTTGGGTACATTTCTACGATCCAGAAACAAAGCAACAATCGATGGAATGGCGACACTCCGGTTCTCCAAGACCTACGAAGTTTCGAGTCCAAAAATCTGCTGGAAAAGTTCTTGCTTCAGTTTTTTGGGATTGCCATGGAGTAATCATGATTGATTTTTTGGATAAGGGTAGAACAATAACTGGAGATTACTATTCGACATTACTGACCACTCTACGGGAAAAAATTAAAGAGAAAAGACGCGGAAAGCTATCCAAAGGTGTTTTGTTTTTGCAGGACAACGCCCCTGCACACAAATCTGATGTTGCCATTCAAAAAATTCGTGATTTAGGGTTTGAGTTACTAGAACACCCCCCTTATTCACCAGATTTGGCCCCGTCCGACTATCATTTCTTTCCACAACTGAAAAAAAGGTTAAAAGGTCGTAAATTTTCTTCCAACGAGGAGGTAATAAAAGCTGTGGAGGTCTGGTTTGCAGAGCAAGAAGAAACATTTTTTTTGAAAGGTCTAGAGACGTTGCAGGTTCGCTGTAATAAATGTATCAAATTAAGAGGAGAATATGTTGAGAAATAAAATATTTTGACATTGAAATTTTGTTTGGTTCTATAGTAGGCTAAGAATTTTTCAATAAGTATATCCTCGTACTTAATGGAATACAAATCATTTAAAAAATGTTGAGTACATAGTCGAAAAGGTATCAAATGAGTGCTAAAAAATCAACTTTCACTTTCAATGTAACTAATTTTTCAATATTCTTCGCTAAAAAAATCCGAACCAAGGTTATAGTGTGGGCCAAATTTTTTTTCATTATCTCTAGAAGGGAAGGAGGGGTTTGAATGAATGCTACGAAATCAAATCAACTTGCACATTAGCGTATTCAACAATAAATTTTTCATTATTGTTTATGAACAAAAATCCTAGCAAGATGTTACTCAATTGATGTCAGAAGCATTTCATTTCGTTTCTTTTATCATTTCTAGAAGGTCGCAGAAGGGGGTTAAATAAATGGTACAAAATCAATTTTTATACATTCTTCGTATTCAACACTTCATTTTCCATTATTCTACGTGAAAAAGATCACGACAAAATGATAATGAAAGCCGGAAACATGTTTTTCATTATTTCATAGAAATGTTATTCATGATTCATTTCACAATGAAATAAAGTCTCAACATTTAACAATTATAAGTCGGGCCAAAATCTGTAATAATTTGCATTATTTATTTCAATGACGAGTTTCATCAGTAGCTATTTTCATCTTCCCAGCAGGTTTATATAAACATATTTCACCTACATGAACGAAAATAACTATTGTGATTAAAGTGATTAAATGAATAGAGAGCACGACTTTATCGAAGCGTAACGCTGTCCGTCTTGCTGGTGATGCCGTCTTGCCAGTTTCACTCCGGTCTTTGTTAGCCAGTATCTACAACTTTTATGCTAGCCAATACAAGGGAATTCGTAGATAAAACACACTGAAAACTGCGAACAAAAAGACAAAACATTAATCACAAACAAGATCCGAGAGATTTGTCGGTGAATGACAAGAAGAAAATGGAATTAATTTGCTATGCCTTACCTAGTAGGATATGCAACTGCTTACCTGGCTAATACCAATATGCCAATCAATTTAGCATTCAAAATAAAAAATGTGGAAACAAAAGCAAAACTATGCAAACTTTCACAGAAGTAAGTATTGTAGTGCTCAATGAAACTATAAAAATTTTACCACTCGTACAAGACTGGCAACAGTGTTAAAAATGTAAATTATAATCAGTTCTGGTTAATTTGAAGAGAAACAATGCAAAAGAGTCACAAAATGGTGGAAATAAATAAATTTGCCGCAACCACAGATTTCGGGAATTTGGAAAATGAAGAAAAAATGAAATTTTTTTCATTCTCAGAATAGTACAAAAATTTAACAAATTTAACTGATGATTAGAATCTAATATTGAAACATGGATTTGAATTTGTTCCCTCGTACGATGACGGGAAAGTAATTAATTCAAGGTTCAACTTTGAGTGCGGAAAAAAACGCAAATGACTCGCAAATGTAGCGAACCACTCAAAATTGAAAGCTTACATAATAATTAAGTATTTCAATTTGCTTCCTCGCGATACGATGGGAAAAGTTCGTTCTCTAAAGATACTATAACTCCGACGAAATTCTGCCAATTATTCAATTTCTCAATTCTTGAAAGTTTGTTCTCATCTTCGTCAAAAAAGAATTTCAAAAAATCCTCAAATTACATTGAAATAGTTTTTTGTTTTTCTGTATATCTGAAGTAACCATTCAAATTCAATACGAAACAGTAAAAATGGCATACAATATAAAAAACACCTAGGAACGTGAGTTGGAGATGATTTATAAAAAAATTCTACTGAAGTTTTTTTTTTAACTAGAATTTGATGAATTTCACACAAGTTGAGTGTTATTTGATATGAGGGGTAAATAATAAAATGGAATTGAAATTGAATTTTCTCCCTTGAAATGTTTTACACAAGATAGAAAAATAAAATAAAGATCGAATCTGACAGGTGGGTTATGAAATGTTTGTCAGGCCGTCTGAGGGGGTGGAAAAAGTGTGGATATAGAAAATAAACCATTATCTCTGTTAAGACGCGTTGTACATGTATTTTGAAGATGAGAAATCAATCTGGTGGTTAAATTTGATGAGGGAGTTGTGAAATTATAGTTTGCTAGGCTGCCGGGGGGTGGAGTGGATAAAGAAAAGAAACCATTATCTCTGTTAATACGCGTTGTACATGTATTTTGAAGACGGGAAATCATTCTATGGACCAAATTCGATAAGGGAGTTGTGAAATTATAGTTTATCAGGCTGTTGGGGGAAGGGGGGTGGAAAGGTGGAAAAGGGGTAGATATAAAAATAAATCATTATCTTTGCCAATACGCGTTGTATTTTGAAGACAGGAAATCAATCTAGGGGTCAAACATAATTAGGGTGTCTGGAGGGGGACTGTCTGGTGGGGAGGAGTGGTGGAAAATGGGTGGATATAAATATAAATCATTATCTCTGTTAATATGCTTTGTACAAGTATTTTGAAGACGGATAATCATTCTAGGGATCAAATTTGAAAAAAAAAATTATCTTTCTCTCTGGTAATACTTGTTTTACATGTATTTTAAAGACGGGAAATCAATCCAGTGATCAAATTGGCTAAGAGAGTTGTGAGATTATAGTTTGTCAGGTCGTCTGAGAGGGTGGAAGAGGGGTGGATATAGAAAATATGATATTATCTCTGTTAATACCCGTTGTACATGTATTTTGAAGGCATGAAGAAATGTATATGCCTTACCAACATGAAAGTCTGGTTTTGTAATTTTCTAACAAATTATAAATATCGGTGGAAATGTGCCGTAAAAATTAAAAAGCTATAGGTAATTGTAGTCTTCAGGTATGGATTAGGTCTTTTTGAATCCGATCAAAGTATTTGAAAAATAGGATCCAAAAGAGAGAGGAAAAGTTTCTAATTCCTTCTTTGGAATTCCCCGTGCATAGTATGCCATCTTGTGGAATCTGATTAGAGGTGACATATTGGTGAATTTTAGCGGATTTCATCAGTTTCTGCAATATCATTCATCGAAGTTTTGCTCCTGATCCTGATTCAAAAATGTATTTCTATACCTAACGAATAGGCAAAGCAAAACATAGTTTTTTGAATATACCTAATAAGTATCAACTCACCTTGACTTCATCTAACTGCCATTACAGTACAACTGATTAGTCCTGAATCACCCTGTGTGGTTTCTATGTAATTAGTTGAATATTACGTATAAATTGGCATCGATTTCAAACAAATAATCAAGTTCAGCTACAAAGTTCAATTAAATAATAATGTTTCAAATGCAAAGCGCTTGACTCCTCGTAAGATCAACGCAAGTAGTTTAAAGAAAGTTTTGCTATTCAATTCAGTATTTTTAATAATACAGAGATAATGATTTATTTTCTATGCTCACCCTTTTTCCACCCCCTCTCCCAGGCGGCCTGACAAAACTATAATTTCACAACTCCCTTATCAAATTTGACCATACTAAATTACTACATTGATTTCCCGTCACTTTCATTTCATCACCCACCTGTCAAATTTGATCTGTATTTTATTTTTCTGTCTGCAAATAACTTGTACAAAACATTTTAAGGGAATAATTCAATTCCAATTTTATTTTGTCATTTATCCCCAATCCCCTCATTTTCAATCCCATCATAGAATCGGAAAATTCAGACTGAGCTGTTTTTTCCTTCAGTTGCTCTAGTATAGTATATGACACATTCGTTTCATCTGAAATCGGAAAAAACCGAGATAAAAACCTTCACAATTTCTTTCGCGATATATTTTTCTTAGTGTATTTTGTGGCTAGCTTCACATCCGTTGCAATTTTGAGTGATTTGAGTCTTTTGCGTTTTTGCCGCACTTAAAATTATGCAACGACCTCGAATTAAATACTTTCCCGGGAGCAAATTCAGATCCGTGTTTCAATTTTAGAATATAATCATCAGTTGAATTGCAAAAATTTTTCTAGGTATTATTTAAAGAATAAAAAAGATGCCATTTTTTTTGTTGAAAATTTGACAATGTTTCCGAAATATGTGGTGGGGGGCAAATTTTATGTTTATAGGAAATTAATTCCTATACGTTCACGACCAACTTTTGCACTAAGTATTTCCATAACCAATTTGGGTTACGAAATAGTTATTTTCCTAACAAGTGCGGAAAGTGGTACTTTCCCGCACGCGACTGCCGTTGTCCCGAACGACGCGAAGCGGAGTTCGGGCAAGCAGTCAATGGCGGGAAAGACACTTTACGCATGAATTAGGAACATTATTTTTTCTACGACCGCATAAAGATTCAAAAAGCACATTGAAAATATATATTTTATTTCAACATACAAAACATTCCATGAAAATCCACTAATTATTAATAATATTAATGTTGAAAACACAATTTGATGATTCCACAACTGACTTTATGAACATCCTGTTCATATTTTCAATGAAATCAACACAATTTGTTGCATTCTGCAAATGCGTCAGAATAGCCGGTCCAGAGTAGTTAGTTGGTGGTAACTGGCTGTTAAGAGTAACACTCGTAGATTGCAAAGTGCATGAAGATGACGGAGACGGCATCGGTTGCAAGTTGCCAGTTGCCAGTACATAAAAGAATTTTATTCGAGATGGTTTTCTTCTTCTACGGAGTCCTCCAAATAACTCTCAGCAACATCAGTTGACTTCCAGCCTCCAAGACGTTTTATGTTGGTTATCCCTTCGCCTGAATCTGCTAGAAACGTTGCCGAGGATCGTCTAAAACTGTGACCTGTGTAACGTTCTGGGTTAGGTAGGCCTAAGTAGGTAGCGATCTCTGCCGGCTCTTTACCAAATGTGTTTACGCCTACGCACTGAACAGAACATTTGCCTTTTTTGTAATTGATAAAAAAACGACGGTGCGTGGTGGTAGGAGGCCGTAAATTTGCATACTTTCTATAGAGCTTCAAAAAGGTTCCATTATTTATGTCTTCAGATTGAGGTATGGTTTTTCGAATCGGAAATTTTCACAATAATTAGGTTTCCTCTATCATGAATATCGTCAAGCGTGATATTCACAAGCTCCGCTCTGCGAAGAGCACCGGCTAAAGCTAAAATGGTACTTACTTTAATCATAAGATATATCTCATCAGGGGCTAGCATAAACTTTGATATGTCTTCTTTGGTAAAAATCTGCGCTTTATGTGGTCGAAAACCAACATTTTGCTCTTTTAGGAACGATGTCAATTTATGAAACTTGCTTATGTCCAGGTTTTGTTTTATTTTAACTAAACATTTCACCATCGAGTAACGCGACCATAGGTTATTGGATTTCAGTACCTTACTCAGCTCGGAAAAATACGCCAAAAAACCCTCTTCTCTGATGCTATTCACTCCTTTTTCCTTACACCAGTTTAAAAATTGGTTGTATTGCTGTTCGTATCTTTCTCGTGATTTACTTGGTAACAGTTCTGAATTTACCTCATCTGCGGCCTTTAATATTGCTTCTGGGAGCTGTTCGTCTGACGAATCCATTAAAATATTGCTTTTATCGAAAATAATTTGAAAAAAGCCAGAATCGGACACTTCGACAACGCTTCGACTTGAAACTTTGACGTTGCTTTGACGTCTTGATGACAACTTGGTTGTCATAACAAATCTTTGGTTACCACACCAAACCACTTGACTCAGCTTAGTTTGATTGTTATGTGGATTGATTTTGAGAAATGTATAGGGTAGATATATAAAAGTATCGCAATTTCTTCATTCCAATGAATGAAAAATAGTCTGGGTTAGATTGAATATTAAAACCTATATTAGTCTGAATAGTAATCATCAATGAAATGTACATTTAATAACGATAAATTGACATATTTTACTTTCCCGCACTAGTGCTGGAAAGCGAGTTTTCCCGCACTAGTGCGGGAAAGTGACACTTTCTAAACTAAAATGAGTGCGGGAAAGTGGGTAAAAACGCACGGTCGTAGAAAAACAATTTTTTCTACTCCCGTATGTGAATTACTAACGTCACACATCGATAAAAATGTGTAAAGCTTCATTTCACGAATCGGTGTGTGAAGTGCCATGCTTTTCTTATGGGATTTATTTCACGCACCGGTGCCATAAGAGTCAATACAAATTCACACACCGGTCGCTGGTCTAGGTAGCGGTGGCGAGAGAAATTGACAAATATGACAGTTCCCGCAGAGTGAAGTTCAGAGTTACATCAGTTAATAGACCGTAAATAGTAATTAATTACCCTCTGAATTAATAAATAGTACGACGAAATTTTGATTTAAACCGATTAGCCGTGTATTTCACGCAAATTCCTGATGGACAGCATTGAAGTACTCTCATCAACTCCTCCAAATATAACGTTAGCAGCCAGTGAAGCAAGTTCATCTTTATTGCCACAAAAATCGTTGGGAATTTACGAAAACACTTTGGAAAAGTTTATTCAATGGCGCAATACAAACAACGTCCAATCATTATCCGAAAGGGTAATATTAGCCTACCTATCTGAATTATCAACAAAGGTTAAATCTTCTACCTTATGGAGTCACTACTCAATGTTGAAAAGCACCCTTAGTGTTAAGTACAACGTACAAATTGGTGATTATCCGAAAGTTCGCGCTTTCTTGAAACGGAAAAACGAGTGATACATTCCTAAAAAATCACGCGTTTTGGAAAAGGAGCACGTATTAAAATTTCTCAAAGAGGCACCCGATGAAAATTATTTATTAACCAAAGTAAGTCCATTTGTATAAATATCGATAAATACTAATCTTTAAATTTTTAGCTTATTTTGTTGTTTGGGGTAGCTGGAGCCCTGCACACAGATGAGCTCTATAAATTAAAAATGGATGACATCCAAAATTTGGGAACAGTTCTTATTGTGTCAGTTAATGATACGAAGACTAAGGTTTCTAGAAAATTTACTGTTACTGAATACTTGGACATATATCACAAATACGTGGCTCTTCGTCCCAAGGATTATGCCGAAAATAAATTCTTTATTAATTATCAACGAGGGAAATGTACTCGGCAAGTGATTGGTATAAATAAGATAGGAAAAATCCCTTCAGAAGTTGCCACATTTTTGAAACTCCCCAATCCCAACGAATTTACCGGGCACAGCCTACGGCGTTCATCTGCGTCTTTATTAGTCGAAGGTGGAGGAGATCTCCTATAACGCTAAAAAAACACGGCGGCTGGAAATCATCCTCAGTGGCAGAATCCTACGTGGAAGAATCCCTAACTAAAAAAAATGATGTCTGCAATAAAATCTTAACAACTGAGAATAATCGTAGTTGTGTTGTCAATACCAACAGTACAAGCAGCACTAATTTTGTAGAGAAAGAGAAAGTAAATGTACATTTTGACAATTTACAAAATTGCAATATAACTGTTCATAATAATTATTATTGTAATAAAGAAAATTAGTAAAATTTTCCTTTAATTCAATCTCTAAGTAAAAGGTCGTAGAAAAAGTATAGTGTGCCTGCGGCTCGTTCCACAAACTTCCACACTCGCGTAAAAAAGTATACTTCACGCACTAGATACACAATATACTATTTTAGGGTACATTAAAAAAATGCCATAGACGGCAGAAGTGGCAAAGATTTGGCGAGACTTTTGACATAGAGAGACACGTTTCTTAAAGTTTGCCAAGCATGACACTATTGCAAGTGCTTCTTGTAATTGAATAAGTAGTAGGACTTAGTTTGAGTTTGATAAGCTATTCACCTGTTGACCGGTTTCTGGGTCCTTGCTTTTTATCAGTGCAAGAGTAGGTTGTCACACAACATTTAAAATCCTTTACCCATCCAAACTCAGAGTGCTCAAGTAGCCAAAATTTTGGGAATTTAGATATGGCACGATTTCAAATGTCTGTGTATCCTTACAGTGTTTAATTCATGCAAGAATGTTCAAGGGATTTCTATAAAAAGTAGTAGTAATAGTAACATGTGAAATATGTCGGCTAAACCAACTTCACGGCCAGGACATCCAAGTGAAAGGTAGAAGTAAAAGGTTTTGCTTCAATTCGTATTTATAATGTCTACCTTTTCTTTGCAAGGAAGTGCTTCTTATAAATAAAGTAAAAGGTACAGTGTTTTCGACAGACTGAGACTTTTACCTTAAAAACTGTTTGCTAGTGAATTGAGGTGAAGTTGGCCCTTCTGATGTATTTGTGCAGGGTTGAAAGTTAACAAATTTGAAATGTCTAACACAGAAAGTGAGAGTGAACAGAAAGGTAGCGAAGATGTGCCTTCTGACATGATGTTTATCTCTGAAAGAGTCCAAGTATTTCCGGCAATTCTCGAGAAATCTCAGGTTCCAGCTATAAAAAACAAGAAAACTGATGCATCAAATGAAATTGTTAAGGAACTTGTGACTACGTTTGGCATGGAGATGAAATAAAAGCTTTCATGAAAAAAGTAGACAATATGAAAACACGACTGAAAAATAATAAGTTAAAAATAGAACAGGGAACAAGCCCATGCATTTGCCTTCTGCCCTGGAAGAGAGTAATGTTGAAGGCCATGGATAAAAGTATAGTGTTTCTTCAACTTTTCATGATTTCACGCACTGCGGGATCTTCCTTATACGAGAATCATGTACTTATCCAGGACAACTCGCATCTGTATTAGTTAATAGCACAATTCTGGTCGCATGTGACCATCACATTAATACTGCTAAAACCTTTTCGATTCACATATTCGTCTCCAAATTCGGCTGGTTTTTCAATACGTATGTGCGTGCAGTCAACTACCCCAATAGCTGTTGGGAAATGGAACCTGGTCAACCACTTCTCTTCGGCCTGCATGATTTGATTTTCTGTGTTTGGAAACCGGATCCATTCGTCGCTCTTTTGTACAATCCGCTCCAGCACCGCATGAAGTATTTTGGATACTGTGGACTGTGTACCGCCTATTATTCAGCAATTCCGCTCTGGAATCCAGTGTTCGAACAATAACGCAGAAATACTTCCATTTTCATCACAGGTGGTAGGTCTGCTCCACTAGTTTCGGAATCCGCGTCAAGAAAGTGGTCCTCCAATCACACCACATTCTCCTTCTCAAATCCGAATAACATTTCGAAATCTGATTCACGTAAGAGTTGGTTTGTAGTATTTTCTTGTATTAACTGCACCATATCAGCCCTAACAGGGCACTGATGGAACCATATAAGTACGTAACTAAAGATCATTTATGAAAGCTCTTCCACACGAAAAGACTTCTGCAACTACACAAACTACTGAACAGAGTGAGGAAAGTTGTTGTGAACCTAGATTACTTTTTTTAGAAGCAAATCCTTTACTTTTTGAGAAAGAAAATGTTTTTTTTTTAATTCAGAAAGCGTAAAACCTTTTACTTTAAAGCAAACCCCTCGAAGCAAAACCATTTCATTCACTTGTTTTTATGCATATACGTTGAAGTAATTGCTATTTGAAAGTAGAAGGTAGGGATTCTTTTTATAAATGTGGCCTAATAGGGGAGTTTTCAGATTTTATTTTCTGGCATTGCTGGACGCAGCGTTCTTATGAATCAGAGAAAGTTTCATTATCCATTTTTGCAGACGGGTGTGACAGCAGCAACGGTTTTGTACGGATTTTGAAGTTGAAACAGCCGAAGTTTTTCTGCTTGTATTTTAGTTTTCAGGTCATTTCGGCACGATACATACCCCTACAGATTTTGTGACCCCTCAACCTCCCCAAAAACTCACCCCTAGTGATCAAAATTTCAGATGAACCGTTGCTTTTAATTTTTTTGTTGAAACCTATTATTTTGGACTTGCTACTCACGCTCCTAGCATTGAAATATTTTGTGACCCAAAAATCTTCCCTCTACAACCACTTTACCAATGTACCAAAACTTAGTTGAAAAAGACGTTGCTAAGATTTTTTCTCCATATAGGTACTTTTGTTTACCGGTGTGAAGTTAGCAGCCACTTTCTAGCAGCCGTTTTTATCTAGCAGCCAATTTGCCAGTGGCGCCGGGTGTGAAATTAAATTCGGCTTTTGATCCGAATAAACTTCAATTTATGTATATAGACTACTGAAAAGCCCGAGAATAATATACCGAGAGATGGTTGATTTGCAGGTCGTCTAAGGGGCAGTTTGTACTTATCGATTTTTGGAAAATCATTCTGAAACATCGCTCAAAAATGTTTAGCCAAGTTCATTTTCCGTATATAGATTACTGAGAAGCCCTAGAATGATATACCAAGAGATGATTGATTTGCAAGCCGTCTAAGGGGCAGTTTGTACCTGTAGATTTTTGGAAAATCATTCTGAAACATCGCTCAAAAATGTTTACCCAAGTTCATTTTTCGTATATAGATTACTGAGAAGCCCTAGAATGATATACCAAGAGATGATTGATTTGCAAGCCGTCTAAGGGGCAGTTTGTAACTGTCGATTTTTGGAAAATCATTCTGAAACATCGCTCAAAAATGTTTAGCCAAGTTCATTTTCCGTATATAGATTACTGAGAAGCCCTAAAATGATATACCGAGAGATGGTTGATTTGCAGGCCGTCTAAGGGGCAGTTTGTACTTGTCGATTTTTGGAAAATTATTCTGAAACATCCCCCAGAAATGTTTAGCCAAGTTCATTTTCCGAATATAGATTACTGAAAAGCCCTAGAATGATATACCGAGAGATGATTGATTTGCAGGCCGTCTAAGGGGCAGTTTGTACCTGTAGATTTTTGGAAAACCATTCTGAAACATCGCTCAAAAATGTTTACCCAAGTTCATTTTCCGTATATAGATTACTGAGAAGCCCTAGAATGATATACCAAGAGATGATTGATTTGCAAGCCGTCTAAGGGGCAGTTTGTACCTGTAGATTTTTGGAAAATCATTCTGAAACATCGCTCAAAAATGTTTAGCCAAGTTCATTTTCCGTATATAGATTACTGAGAAGCCCTAAAATGATATACCGAGAGATGGTTGATTTGCAGGCCGTCTAAGGGGCAGTTTGTACTTATCGATTTTTGGAAAATCATTCTGAAACATCGCTCAAAAATGTTTAGCCAAGTTCATTTTCCGTATATAGATTACTGAGAAGCCCTAAAATGATATACCGAGAGATGGTTGATTTGCAGGCCGTCTAAGGGGCAGTTTGTACTTATCGATTTTTGGAAAATCATTCTGAAACATCGCTCAAAAATGTTTAGCCAAGTTCATTTTCCGTATATAGATTACTGAGAAGCCCTAGAATGATATACCAAGAGATGATTGATTTGCAAGCCGTCTAAGGGGCAGTTTGTACCTGTAGATTTTTGGAAAATCATTCTGAAACATCGCTCAAAAATGTTTACCCAAGTTCTTTTTTCGTATATAGATTACTGAGAAGCCCTAAAATGATATACTTAGAGATGGTTGATTTGCAGGCCGTCTAAGGGGCAGTTTGTACTTGTCGATTTTTGGAAAATCATTCTGAAACATCCCCCAGAAATGTTTAGCCAAGTTCATTTTCCGTATATAGATTACTAAAAAGCCCTAGAATGATATACCGAGAGATGATTGATTTGCAAGCCGTCTAAGGGGCAGTTTGTACCTGTCGATTTTTGGAAAATCATTTTGAAACATCCCCCAGAAATGTTTAGCCAAGTTCAATTTCTGTATATAGACTACTGAAAAGCCCAAGAATAATATACCGAGAGATGGTTGATTTGCAGGCTGTCAAGAGGCAGTTTATTCTGAAACAATCCTCAGAAAAGTTATTAAAATTGTTTTTTTCCGTTAACCAGCTGTCGTCCCCCTACAAACGGCAGCTGTCAATAGTCGAAAATTGTGCGAGCCAAGAATTGACTAAAACTTACCTTTTAACGTGCAATTTCTAGCACTTTTTCGGCCAACAGAAAAATTTCTGTAGTCGTGAGAATATAGTAATTACTCAAATGTAAAAAAAAGCGTGGGAGATTTTTACGCATATTCCTGTTTTACTGATAATCAGCTTTCAAAAGGTCAAAACAATTTACAAATGAGTAATTACTATATTTAAAGATATTTTCTACTTTTCAGCCAATGTTAGGAGTAAAGCACGTTCTTCAGTTTTACTATAAATGTATTTTTTCTTTCTTTTGGGCTTATAAGTAGTCTATATACAGAAAATGAACATGGCTAAACATTTTTGAGCGATGTTTCAGAATGATTTTCCAAAAATCGACAAGTACAAACTGCCCCTTAGACGGCCTGCAAATCAACCATCTCTCTGTATATCATTTTAGGGCTTCTCAGTAATCTATATACGGAAAATGAACTTGGCTAAACATTTTTGAGCGATGTTTCAGAATGATTTTCCAAAAATCGACAGGTACAAACTGCCCCTTAGACGGCCTGCAAATCAATCATCTCTCGGTATATCATTCTAGGGCTTTTCAGTAATCTATATTCGGAAAATGAACTTGGCTAAACATTTCTGGGGGATGTTTCAGAATGATTTTCCAAAAATCGACAAGTACAAACTGCCCCTTAGACGGCCTGCAAATCAACCATCTCTCGGTATATCATTCTAGGGCTTCTCAGTAATCTATATACGGAAAATGAACTTGGCTAAACATTTTTGAGCGATGTTTCAGAATGATTTTCCAAAAATCGACAGGTACAAACTGCCTCTTAGACGGCCTGCAAATCAATCATCTCTCGGTATATCATTCTAGGGCTTTTCAGTAATCTATATTCGGAAAATGAACTTGGCTAAACATTTCTGGGGGATGTTTCAGAATGATTTTCCAAAAATCGACAAGTACAAACTGCCCCTTAGACGGCCTGCAAATCAACCATCTCTCGGTATATCATTCTAGGGCTTCTCAGTAATCTATATACGGAAAATGAACTTGGCTAAACATTTTTGAGCTATGTTTCAGAATGATTTTCCAAAAATCGACAGGTACAAACTGCCCCTTAGACGGCCTGCAAATCAACCATCTCTCGGTATATTATTCTCGGGCTTTTCAGTAGTCTATATACATAAATTGAAGTTTATTCGGATCAAAAGCCGAATTTAATTTCACACCCGGCGCCACTGGCAAATTGGCTGCTAGATAAAAACGGCTGCTAGAAAGTGGCTGCTAACTTCACACCGGTCTTTTGTTTTAATGTCTTTTCAACTGGGAAAATACCTCGATATAATTATTTGTGACCGCTCAACCCACCCCCTAGTGATCAACATTCCAGATGAAACGCTGTCGGTCTGGAAATATCATAAGTGTGTTTTAGTTTGTTCATAATTGTGAGAATAGTAGTGACGTTAGCATTATTGTATAGTGTATAGCCACGTTGAATACCATAATAACGTCTGAAAATGCAAAACACACACCACACGTTGAGAATCGTTATTATTGCTGAACCTTGGAGGATTTCCGACTCGGCAAAGCATTGGAATGCATTGTCTCAAGAGGTCTTTCTTACCTCCTAAAACCAGTGGCGCTCTTGTTGATCGTTTGTCAGGGCTATAAGTAATATTAAGTAATGATGGTATCTTTACTGTTCTTCATATAAGACTACTCAGTACATTATCAGTGGTAGAGGTGGCGATATTTAGCTAGATGGTTTTCATGTAACCATTCCAGTGAAACGAATCTTTGTAATGTTATCATGAATTGGAGTATGAACGATGAAACGAGTACAAAAAATAAAAATAAAATGTAAAGGCAAATACAGGATTATTGGGCGGGTATTTCAAGGTTGTATTGTGTTTTTAGAAAACGTTATCTGATACTGGATGCAGACCCATTGCTTGGTAATATACAGGGTGGGGCACCGAAAACGAAACAGATCGAATATCTTCAAAACGCATGTGTTGTGAATAAAATGCAAAAACATAACCTCAACTGTCATACCTCCCCCCCCACCCCTTAGGTACTATCACCCAAACAATTTGAATAGGGAAAGTAGTAAGTGTGATACATCATTGAAAAAGTAATTTCATAAGGTATTTAGCCATGTCAATTTTTGCCGCCTCTTCCGGGAAAAATAACTGTTCCGTATTCCAAATTATAATACTGCATTTGCAAGCTATTTTGACATAAATTCGGTGATAGTGCATTATGGAATTTTTCTAAGAGAAAAAACAAAATGGCGGCTCCAAACTGGCGGACATGATTTGCAAATATGGTCCGATTCGATTCAAAATTGATATGTGGTGATTTTCAAGGTCGGAAATTATGATTTGTTCGTCAATGCAAAAAAACAATATGTTGGCTCCAAAATGGCGGACGAAATTTGTAATTCTGGTCCGATTCGAATTAAAATTGGTATGTGAAGATTTTCAGGGATTTTCAGGCGCGGTAAAACTCTAATTCTGTTACGCACAGAATAACCTACGTCACACATCTAAATAAAATGTTATTTCCTAATTTGTATAAAATCTTTTTTTCGTCAATTCAATTAATTCACTGTAGTCATAAGTACTGGAAACCTGTAAAACCTTCATATGACAATTTTGAATCGAATCGAACCACAATTACTAATTTCGTCCGCCATCTTGTTTTTTTGCATTGACAAAAATATCATAATTTTTCACCCTGAAAATCCCCACATATCAATTTTGATTCGAATTGGACCATAATTTCAAATCAAGCCCGCCATTTTGGAGCCGTCATTTTGTTTTTAGTCTTAAAAATATTCCATAATGCATTGTCACCGAATTTATGTCAAAATAGCTTGAAAATGCAGTATTATAATTTGGAATACGGAACAGTTATTTTTCCCGCAAGAGGGCACCAAAATAAAAATTTAAGTGGCAAAAATTGACATGGCTGCATTCCTTATGAAATTACCTTTTCAGTGATGTGTCACACTTACTACTTTCCCTATTCAAATTGTTTGGGTGATAGTGCCCAAGGGGTGGGGGGAGAGGTATGACAGTTGAGGTTATGATAGGAAGATGTCCCCCTTGGATTAAAAATCGACGTGTTTTTGCATTTTACTCACAACACATTGAAGATATTCGATCTGTTTCGTTTTCGGTGCCCCAGCCTGTATATTTCTACGATGTTGTAGCTGCAAATGTTTCTTCCAAACCGGTTGATGGCTCGCATTGTGCATAGGAGGAAAGTGATGTTCACAACTCGGGTTGAAATTATTTGAATCATTTGATTTAAATCACATGATTTTTTTCAATTTAAATCATGGTTAAAATAAAAATTTGTGCAAAGTTATAATTGAGAGAAAATTATTTATGGTTTATTATATGTATAAAAAAATAAAAGCACTGTACCTTAATAATGTTTATTTTGGTTAATTGTTGTGCTCGAGAGGTTATGCTTGTACAAAAAAATAATTCTGCAGCGTTTTTCGTTCATATTTAATCGATTTTTGATTTTGATAATAATAAATCACATCATCACAGAATAATTGTCTAATTATGAAGATCTCTTTTTGAATAATGTGTAAAAGTATTTTGTGGCGACTTCCACCAATCTATGGGTTTTAAATTCTGAAGAATATCATCATAATGTCGGTGAAAGATTCTGATCTGGCAAGAAACTTGATTATGACTGGGATCATGACTTAACAGAACCTTCTAAACAGTTGGCAAGCGAATTCCATCTGACATCATTTGGCAAAACTAGTTTTTGCCTACTTCTTTGGCTTATGCTGCAAGGGCAAAATCTCTGGCAAAATAGTTGTTTCGGAAGTATTTGGCAATGTAAACAATATATTTTTCAATATTAGAAATTTTCAAATCCTTACACAGTAAATTCAAAATATGTACAGAACAACCATTTGTAATAAGAATCAATTCAGTACACGTTTTTATTTGATGTCGCCATATTAGCTGCATTATCTGAGTGACAAAACTACATACTTACTTTACAGTCATATTTGTTAAGCTTACTTAAGAGTGCTGTTGCAATTTCTGTTGAATATACAGAAGTAGGTGGATTCCAAGAGTATCTAGGTACTAAGTAATTTTAAATTTCTATTGTAACCGTTGCACAGATTATCGATCCATTATGCACATTGGACCATTCGTCCACCCGACAAGTATTCAAAACATTTAATCTTTTCTTCATTATAAATTTCAACCAGCAATTTATTAGAAACGTCATACTGACATTGCAGTAAGTATGTTTACAGGCCGTAAGAGAGCTATAGCTTTTCTTACTTTCAGTTCCTCCACAAAGTTAAATTGCTGTTTGTAGCGTAGAGGGCTCTGGCAATCTGTTTGTCAATTTCATCGTTAGTAGATTTGCTAGTGCGTACGACAAAAGATGACAAAGATCCAGAACTAGAACTTGCTGACCTTGTTTCTGATACTGCTTATGTTTCCCTAAGATGTGGAATGGAAAGACTGGAAAGTGACTTTTGTGATGTACTTTGTGGTGCATTCACGCCAGAAGTACCTTCGGTCGGTTGTTACCAATATGAATTTTCACTCAACGTGTGTTAAAAATTGTTGTTGTAACTGCTCTTCAGTACTTCGACGACGTGTATCCAAATCGTTGGATAGGCCGAGCAGACCTCAACCTTAGCCTCGCAGATCTCCAGACTTGATTCCCTTGGACTTTTGCATCTGGTCACCTCAAGTTCTTGGTTGATACGTCCCCTATTGAATGTGTAAATGGTTTAAGGAGTCGCATCATTGAAGGCTGCGAGACAATTTCAACGTTTGCGCCAATCTATGAGACGAAGAATTGATTCCTGTCTAATGGTTGGAGGTGGTAAATTTGAGCAGTTTTTATAACTCTGTTCCGTTTGATCTTTTTGTCTTCTTCTTTGTTGTAAACACATAATTTTGTTTTGTTTTTATTTTCAATTTGAGATTCTATTAAAAGAAAACATACACTAAAAGTTAAAACAAGCGGAATAATGTTTAAATACTTAAATAATTTGTGCAAACAAAGCGTGACAGCCCCCTACTAGATTTTTACGATTTCATTTACAGAAGATACGTCCATGTACAATATTGTATTTTATGCACTAGCGGGCGGTAAAGTACACTTTACCGCCCGGTTCGCCGGGCGTAAAGTGGCACTTTACCGCCCGTGGGCGCATTATGGCCCGGCGGGCCGTAAAGTAGACAAAATTCTCAAATTGTTTATACTCACACATCATTACTTATCTTTGAAGTTTCTGTACTGTAATCGCCAGATCTTGAGTGTAAAATTAAAGAAAATGCTATGTGACTCACTTGTACTCAGTTATTTCAACTACTGTGACTTTATATACGGCCCTTGCCTTCTATCAACAGATGTGAATAGAATACAAAAGGTCCAAAATTCATGCTGTCGCTTGATATACGATATTAGAAAGTTTTATTCCATCTCACAGAAATTAAAAGAAACAAATTGGCTGAGTATGAAGAATCGAAGATTACACCACCTTGGCAATTTTATGTTCAAACTAATATACTCACCTCACACAACTACTTTAAAGAAGAAGCTTATTCCACGTTGCAATGTACATTCCAGAAATATTAGATTTAGAAATAAGTTTACAATGCCTCATCATCGCACAGCCATGTTTAAGAGATCGTTCATCTTCAACTCAATTGTGTTTTTCAACAATCTACCTGAGCAACTGAAAATTCTTAATATCAACAAATTCAAATATAAATACAAACAATTTCTTCTTAACGACCTATGAATAAATAACATTATCACCCGCGCCAATGGAGGAACATTCCAAAGATAACCCTGACTACAACAATGTGTTATTAAAATCATCATGGATAAGAAGACAATAAAATATATAAATATATAAATATATTTATTTGTAATAAATATGTATGCTGGTCATTTGTGAATCTGTGGCCCTAATTTGGTTGAGTATGAGTAGCTATAAGCTAGACTTTGCCAAAATTATGGACCATTTTATGTCATTTATTTTTTGTACCTCATTGATTTTATCAATAAAAGCCGATTTATTATTATTATTATTATTATTTCATGCAATTCCTAACACGAATTAGAATCATTTCAGTTCAATAGAGCAATACTCTTTCTAACATTTGTTCATAATCGTTGGCAATTTTTTCGGTGATGATCTATTTATTTGAAATAGATTCTCCGATATAGCACTCAGCTACTATAGTTTCACATTCCTCATATTATGTTACCCTTAATTATTGTATGCATAACGTATGAAACGTGTAGACCATTGCAATTCAAGTCAGTATTTGTGATTCGCGATATAAAACCGCTAGTGCATAAAATTTTGTATGTATCACGTGCGTAAAATGCGTTTAAGGCCTTCGGCATGTGATGGCCCTCGGCTAACGCCATCGGGCCATCATCCACGCCGCAGGCCATAAACGGAGTTGCAACAATTTCACAAAGGAATAATTTTTTTTTTCTCATATCTTTCACACTCATTTGGAAACACCCTGTGTTGATTATACGTTACGTCACTGAATCCAAGTAATCACTTCAATTATTATCATTGAGGGTGATATTTAATATTTATTTATACTCTACTAGGTAAGAAACCATACAGATAATTCACTTCTCTTAAGGACACCCGGTGTATATTATATGTCATTATGTTATAAAAACTGGTAATTTTATACGACCTCTTCCCATGCACTTATACGGAGCGGAGTTTCAAGTTCTATAGTGTTGCATGTTGGAGAGAAACCGTACAAAATTGAATAATAAATATTCGAATTCCATATAGTCTTGAATCCTCGAGAACGCGGTTGTGAATATAACATTTAGAAATTCTGGAAGCCATCTAAGAAACCATAACAAAAAATCTTCAGATGCATTATTGAAGCGGTCTAAGTGTCGGTATTATAAACATCTTTTGGAGTTAACTTTAATTTTAACAGTCAAGTTAAATTCTGCTTTAAAACGGCAGTTTTATAAAAGCCTTATTTCTAAAATAAAAAGAAGATAAATAGACCAAGCTATAGAGGTTTTTTCACCCACAAAATAAAAGACGCAAATGGCCTATACTAATTTTTTTTAAACAAGAAATAGTGGAAAAAATTACAACTTTTTTGGTTTTTTGGAAATGTCTCAAAGATTATTCAATAAATCGTTTTACAGTCAGTAGAGATTTATAAAATCTACGAAATGGATCTTCATACTACCGGATCGGTGCATTTTTCACTGACAATTTAATTCATGCACTAAAAATGCTATATGTCGCGGTGTTTTGTCATTATGACAGCGAAAAATGTTTGCCCTACCTTTTCCAGCGACAAAACGGAACCTATCTTTTGAAAGCATGGCAACCAGCATTGTAAACACATTTTTGATGATGTTATGTCAATTTTTTTCAAACTTGCATTGTCAGAAAAGTATCTTATTTGTGGAAATGTCGCGATTTGGACAGTCTTCGAGTGGAGAAATTGAAGAAGCCATCAGTAATAATGTGCCTCGCAATACTGTGAATTCAACTACGTCAATTTGGCGACAATTTGCGATGTTTTGTTTGGAAAAAAAATATGAACAACTCATTGCAGAAACTTCCACTGAAGAGTTAGCTTCTATTTTATGTGACTGGGCATTCAACATGAAGAAGAACAATGGAGAAGACTATAAAGAGAGTGCACTTTGGAACGCTTCAGCAAAAATGTTACAAGAGAAGTACTTCATAGAATATAAAATAATTTTTAATCCGTTCACGGACATGCAGTTTAAGAAAGCGATAAATGCACGCTACACAAAACGCAAAATTTTGCAAGCAATCCCAGAAAAAAGGAAGGTGAGTTCTAAGGCTCTCGCAAAACAAGAAATTTATGAAATGACACTGTTCTGGAGTGAAGAAGAACCTGTAAGCCTTGAAAGAAAATTTTATCATATTGCTGCCTATGAATTGGCTTGGAGAGGTGGAGATGCAGCAAATTGAAAGAGTTGAATATAACCCAGTGTTTTCGAAGACACCACAAGGTGGAAATCAGAAGTTGGCCGACAGTAAATGGTTGGTAGCAAACAATGGAGAAGATGAATGATCTTATGCATTTCAATGTACTGAACTGGTAACGGAACGGCGAACGCAGACGGCAACGGTAACGGCAAACGGAACGGAAAGTTTATGAATCGACCTTAATACTGCCAGCAATAGACTTGTGAAAACCTCCAAAATCTCCAGCAACTACCAAGAATGAACCTGTTGCATGAAATCTGAGTGTAATTAATACTAGTGTTACTGGCGATAGATGATTTCTGAAAATGAAAGCACTAATAATTCCACAGTAATTAGGAACTAGAAATGCTGACTTATTAGTTGGTCTTTGCAAATTTGCTCCACTATATGTGCCCCATCAACAAGCGTAAGTACAGACTTGTTGATCGAAATCGGTTTTTAAATTCTCCGACTTCTAAATATCCTTTGTCGCCGAGGCCTTCAACAATTTAAATCACAGCATCTTCTTTATCGTCGGTTAAAAGTTCCTCAAAAATAATCTGGATATCGTTTGCTAATATTACGAGAGAAAAAAAAACAACAACAAAACATTACAATTGAGGTTATGTATATTCTAAATTATTGATAGAACTGTCGAAAACTACCATTTTCTTCAAAGTTAACTTTAACTGATACTCCTTCCTCCCGATAAAGTTAACTCCTACATTTTGAAACCAACTATACTTAACATGTGACGTTAAAATTTTGAAGTTAATTATAACATGTGACGTCATTCCACAAGTTGACTTCATGTTATCTGTCAAAATAGTTTTATAATTGTTGTTAAAATTGTTATTTCCGTCAACCGATTGCACCCCTACGCGCAACCCTCGGAAGTCTTCGAAAGACTTGTGTGAACTAAGGAAGACGCAGCCCTTACCTTTTAACGTGTGATGCCATGCACGAGACCGGTGAATCGGTGGATCGAACCCACGACCCCACGCATGCGAGGCGAACGCACTACCAGCCGACCACCACGGCCCATTACCCGCCCTAAATAAATGATTTTGTCATCGTTCGATATTTCTCGACTCTCAGCATGTCTCGAGTCGACCTTTTCCAAATATTTTCTGCAAACATTCAACAAATGTATTTTATTTCCAGAAATATTGCTTGCTCGAAATCCTCAAATATCTCAATCCTGTCTGAATTCTTGTCCGACGTATGTGTATTTATAACATTGAAGAATTTACAGAACTGATGCTAATGGGTTTCAGCGAATAGTTATCTAGAAAAACTGTTTGTATGGAACGTATGAGGATTAACGAGGATGGGTAAATAAGGAGCATAAAGTTTGGCGATGTGGTGAACTTTCGCCATTTTCCCCAGGCACCCAGGATTTTTTTGGGAGGGTTAATTTTTTAAATTCCGTAATCCAAAATATATCTCAAAATGATATTGTACACTGGGAGGATTTTTTCCGCTCTCACTAGCGGCAATTTAATAACGGGAATTTACCTTCGAGTGAAATTTTGCATACCACGTGTTATAACACCTTGGATATTTACTCTAAATAACTCTGTGCACTTCTTCGATGTAACTTTACGTTGTGACATAATTTTACGTTGTGACATAATTTTACGATGGAACTTTACATTGTTATATTTCACAACAAAAATTTGCATTAGAGTTTTACATTGTAATATTACGGTTTGATTTCCTAACTTGAAAAATACACTCCAATGTGAATTTGCTATGGAATTTTATAATGTGGGATTACATTATCATGAATTTATACATTGAGGTACTAAAGTAACGGATAAATTCATTTTCTACCTTATTATCCATATTCAAGAAGAAGCCTGAAATACATCGATTTATCTTTTCGAAAAGACACTCTGTGACATAAAAAAATGACCCTCTTCCACCCTCCTCGAAGTGACAGTCACCCCATCAATTTTTTATAATGAAATAGGGGGTCAAGTGATACATCTCAATTGTCTATACAGCCATGTCTATTCTTTAGAATTTTTGCGTCATAACAAAATTAATTTTCAAAATGTTAAAAAAAACACGAATACTATTAAATTCGCTGTATATTCAATGCACCCTAACTTTTTTTGGTTCATTTACCAACTGTTGTTTGTCATACCTGATACACGGCACAATTGAATACCCTTCGAAATGAGGTATCACTTGACCGCCTATTTCATTTAAAAAAATTGTGGGGTGGTTGCTGCCACTTTGGGGGGGGGGGGGGTGAAGGAGCTGCGATTTTTTTAGGTCACAGAGTATATTTTTGAAAACATGAATTGACGTGTTTCAAGGATTTTCTTGAAAATAGATAACAACGTAGAAAATTAATTTATCCGTTACTTTAAGACCTCACTGTATATTTTTTTAATGTATAGGTAGGTACATTTTGTCTTTTATTCAACACACCATAGACGTATCCATCAATTTGAGAAATTGGTCTCCAGGTCACCAAAGCACTTCATTATATTATACTCGATTTACGTTTCGCTAATAAAACTAGCATAATCAAGACTGATAATAGTCTCCAGATGAGTATTTATAGCAATAAAGTGTTCTGGTGAAGTGGAGATATATTGCTCAAATTTTTGAACGTTGAACGTTTCCAAAATCCTCAATATTTTTCCATCCACTTCTATACCTTTCTTAACCACTCTGGCTGAATGGCAGACAGATTGACCCCGTATTATCTGGGTAAGAATCGTAGGTACTAGAAAAAAATAATTGAATCTGTGGCGTTCAGTCGTAAAACAAAAATTCTATGTTTTATAAGTGAAAACAGATTCTGTCCTTGTCTCCATATCTTTCTTCGATATTTCTGTTAATTATGTACAGTTAGTTCTCTTTAATAATTGGAAATAAAAATGAATTTCAATCATAAACTGAATATTTAATTCCCATAATGCAAAAAACTGAAAACATATTCGAATAATACATTGCATATCATAAACTAACATTAATCATTATTAATATATTATAAAGATTTATGGGCTGGTCTTCCTATTCCGTGCGATTGTCCTAAAAACAAAAAAAAAAATGGTATTATACAACAAGCCACAGGCTTTCCATCGTCTTGTTAATTCTTGAAACAGTTAGGGCAGAGACCAATAAAATTCAATTTAAATTATCATAGAATATGGACCATTATTCGACAGCTAGATGCTTTCTATTCGGGTTTTTTTTAAGAATTTGAGTTTTTGGGGCAAGTGTCACAAATAAACTCAGCAACAGCCAACATTCTCCAAAAAAAGTAAGTATATGTTAAGAAAAAACGACCTACGATTTATTGGTTTTTCCATAATTTGGGATTCATAAATCGAAAGTTATACGTTTCAAACCATGTAATAACCATTCGAAATCAAAGGTTTTGATGTGATTTTTCATATTTAGGTAAACTCAACATATCATATCGGTGTTTCCCACAAAACACATCGTGATTTTGAGGTTATGTTTCTCAATTTCATCAGATATTTAGATATTATGAAGAAACCTGAATGCAATCTCGTAATAATTTCAATAAAGTTCACTTTCCTTGTATTCATGATACAATGCACAAAATACACTCATTACTTATTACTTGCAATACCTCTATACCTCATGTTGAAACCAGTGTTTCGTTTTATTGCCTTTATATTGAATATCTCAAATAAACGTTATTTTTCGTACTAAATGACAGTATTGACTTGTTAGACTTTTTTAATATTTTATTATATGTCCAAAATTCATAACCCTGACTACAAAAGTAGAAATCTCAAATATTTAATACAAAGTATTCAAAAATAAGTAACAACACCTCAATTGGACACAAAAAAGAATGAACAGGAACGTTTAGGAGCTGACTTTACCAGTGGATGCGTAATTTTGCAATCAACTTGAAAATTTACGACAATACGGATGTCCATTTCAGTTGCAGGTGGATGTTCTCATAGTTGAGGGATGTTCACACAATTATTTTCGGTATATCGAATGAAATATCATTTCAAGTGCATATAGATACATCTTGTAGTTTAAAAATTGAACGATAGATGTAAGATTCCCATGAATCTGAAATAATATTCCACTCTAAGCATTGAAAATACATTGCAAATTCAAATCAATTTTCTCAGTGTATGTCACTTCTACATAACGATTTTACCCTCAGTTGGAAAAGCAACCATATACACGTCTTCCAGACTGTCGGTTATCGTCAGTACGATGTTTATATGCATTTTCCCGCATGCTCCAGTAAGACACAGTTATTTAAAATAAAACACTTCGTAACTGATTTTTCATTCATACTTACTACAAAAAATGGATGACCAAAGATGAAACTTTTTATAAAATACCATATATTTATATTACAATTTGATATCTACTTTTCTTGGTTTTCCAGACATCTTACATAAAATAGCATCGACGCGACGGTAGGAATCATGTCTCGGTATAAATGCAGAACGGTCAATCCATTTAAGCTGTTCTCTAATATAGAATTCCTCAATTAACTTTTCAATCTGCGTAATGTCGAAAAAGATCGTTCATTTTCTGCAGTGGACACAGGCAATACTGCTAATATATATAACAATATTTTGATATTTGGTAATACATCTCCACAATGTTCTAGAGCATTTAGAGCATCTTTGGGCCATTTGTCCTTTTCCTTCCTAGCGAATTTCCTATACCATAACTTTAGTTTCAGTAGTGCCACTCAAGTCATTTTTGTAGAAATTAACCAATTCTTGAAATTCTGGTAGTATAATATCGGTCAGATTATTGGGATGTGTCTGCAATAAACTTTGTAATCCAATCAAAAGGTATTTGTGCTTTGGGATCCGTTTTTTAATATTACTTAAAAAAGCATCTACGAATGGAACATATAAGTATAGAGATGCGATAATAATCCTCTGGATGAACATTATCTACATTGCATCTCTGTTTTTGAGTTCTTGCAATTCGAGGCAAATTCAAAGGGAAGTCAAACTTGACTGCTTTATTTTTATTAGAATATTAAAACATCAGTTTAAACTCTTCGACCCAGTTTTCTCTTAAGTGAATGATTTCAAGAATAGTATCTTCTGCTAAATTGGTTGCGTTTTTTTTAAATCAATATTT
This sequence comes from Chrysolina oricalcia, assembly GCA_944452925.2. Taxonomy (NCBI): domain Eukaryota; kingdom Metazoa; phylum Arthropoda; class Insecta; order Coleoptera; family Chrysomelidae; genus Chrysolina; species Chrysolina oricalcia. The sequence goes on from OX101816.2 coordinate 17,416,599, forward strand.
CGCTGTTGTAATACTTTGCATAAACTGCCACTGAAGCTAAAGGGTCTATTTACAACTTGGAGAGAAATAAAAAATGTGTGCTTTCTTCATTGAACAACAGTTTATTCGCAGCATTTGCTTAATCTTCATCTGCCCATTCAGAAATTTCATCTAAAGCCGGTACAACAGCATCATATATCTCCAAAAAACTGCAACAGAATTATACCTCCCAACCCATCTTGTAACACAAAGCCATGTCAATTTTATATAGATAGACTTTAATTCGTGAATTTTGACAGGCAAATGCTCAGACACACCATGACTAGTCCATCAAAGTAGAAATGATGAAATCGTTTCTTTTCTCGTCCTCTATCTTTTCCTCTTCCTATTATCTCAATCTCTCCCTCCTAATATCTCTTTATCTCGAACTTATAATCCTTAAATTCATCTCTCTGTTTCTCTTCCTCATTTTTCACTGCTCTCTCTATATCTCTATTTTATCTGTTCTTCTCATATGCAGGGAATTGCAGGCGAAGTAAAAAATATCCGCTTTTTAAATCCGAGATTTAATCTAAATATTATCGGCGGGAAACAGCTACTAAATGTGCTAAAGTAATTGTAAATGAATCGAAATAAGCTTTATCCCCAGCCTTCGCCATAGCATACGTTTTTATTTCAACGATTCAATGACTGAAAGACTAGGGCATAGACTTAACGAATCAAACACAAGACTCAAATACTGAAATCCATTACTTAAAGACTCGAATAAAAGACTCAAGATTTAAAAAAGATTGAAAGTCTCAAATCAAAGATTAAAGCCTCGATTAAAGCCGAATACTGAATTACTGAAAGACTCAATCCGATGACTGAAACACTGAGGAGAAGATTTATAGACTACAAGCCAATATAACAATTTTGGGGGGTCATTTTAGTCACTTTAGTCACTATGCCATCAATTCTTGGTAGTGCAAATGACTGTAATAATAATAATACTAATTTTTCATCTGAAGATGTGCTTTTCCGACAAAATATTCCTGTACGGCATTCCTCACGTTGGTTGATTATGAAATAATACTCTCCTAGAACCTACTGCCGTACAAAAATAATGCGACCGGAATCCAGGATTTTTTTTTTTATTTTCGGAAATTTTCCTGGCTTCCAGTCACATTATTTTTGTACGGCAGTCTAAGAGATTATTATTTTATAATCTACCAACGTAAGGATCACGCCGTACATGATTATTTTGTCGGAAAAGCTCATCTTCAGATGAAAAATTATTATTAGTATTATTAGTCATTTGCACCACCAAGAATTGACGGCATAGTGACTAAAGTCATTTTTTCATATACAGCATCGTTCTGAGTATGTTTCATGCTGGGTCAAATGACCCTCCAAAATTGTTATATGGGTTTGTAGTCTGTTAAGTACTGAAAATTGACTCAAATGACTGAACATTGTTGTTCTACAATAATCGTACAAATTCAATTTCATTTTTCTGTGTAAAAAGCACCGGTTAGATTGTGATGTAATATGAGATATGAGTTAATGAATATTCTAAGAATATAATTATGGTTTCATTTTTAGTGTAGATAATCCTTTGCCCAATAACATAAAATCCATTATCCCGATATAAAATGATCACCTACACCACCAACGCACTATATCATTTTATGTTTAGACGGGTTAATATTTTTATAATCTAAGTACTAGGCTAGATAGCGCTTCGTTTTTAGCGAAGTCAGGTGTTCATAATCAGGTTGTTTAGACAAAGTATACCAGTCAGCAAGATATGTTAGGTAATATTGTTGATCTAATGAATAAATATTTGATGAATATATAAAACGTTTATCAAAACATGAATACAGGTATTTTGTCCTGCGAATTGAAAACCACGAAAGAAAAAAGGTTTGTGGGTTGTTTAGAATATTATTGATGGAAAAATTCGAAACGTGAACATTAAGTGTATGTTTAGAATGTTTCATTGACAATATAGACCAGTGCTGATGCATTTTTGAGATAAAAAAAAGATTAACAGCACGAGACCTGCTGGAAGTAGTGCAAAATATTGTTCGATGCCGGAAAAAATAAATTGGAGTCGAAAAAATGGAGAAGGGTGGAACGGGGTGAACTTTTAGGGGTTGAAAGCGATATTTCACGGTTTTTCGAGAATTGCAACGAAAGTTAACCCCCTATCGAAAAAAATTGATGGCAAAGTTGTTGATAATAAAAAGATCAGGAACTGTTTTATTCAACATTTTTCACATAATTTAAAATTTCTCGAAATAATCGGAAAAACCCAATTTTCCAGTATTCATTTTTTACTCGCTTAAAAATCTTTTTTTTTGACAAAATTTTGTGGAAATATAACTTATTATGTTTCAAGTGAGCTGTATTTTTTTGTAGCGGAATACAGATTTTTTCTTTTTTTTTTGACAAATTCCGAAAAAACGACCTCATTTTCAACTGAAAAGTTTCAACGATAAATTACTTCTTTTCAAGTTCGCCAGCCGCCAGTTTTTTTGCTGAAGCGTCTACTTTCAGTTTATGAATAGAAGAGTAGCACTACTGAGGAAATTTTTTCCAGAAAACGCGAAAATATTAAAAAACAGATTTAAAATAAAAAATCTATTTTTTAAATTTTTGTTCTATACTCATATTTGTTAATTAAAATTATTGAAATTAACAGTTGAAACCTTTCGAGAATATTAATTTCATGTTACCTTATAGCTACAAAGAATAAACAAGGACATAAATGAGGATTTGATTATGATAGAAGGGCGAAAGGAGGTGAAATCGTATTTTCTCCATTTTGACGGTCAATTTGAGGTTGTGTTGAAAGTGTTTGATACAAAAAGTTTCGATTTTTTTCATTATCCACAACTGTTTTCTTGAACATTTTTCGCTAAGAAGTTTTCGCAGCAAATCGCAAAATAACGTTTTCAACTCCTAAACTGCCAATTTCACCATTTTGAGTGTTTTCGTATTTAAATGTTTTTTTCGTCGAAGTTGAAACCTCTACAACATTCTCCACCTGCTCCTAGTCTTATTTCTTATTTTAGGCGTTTGAAATTCGTTTTGCTAACTAGGAGCCGCCCCCTTTCCGATTACCTCAAAGATGTTCGAGAAAAATGAATATTTCGCTGCAAAAAAAACTAATTAAGAACATAAAAAGGCGTATTTCCATTAGATTGTGAAACAAAAATCAAACCAAATTAAATCGGTTTATCTGAATTTTTCTGGAAAATTTGGGGTTATGTGGAAAAATCTTGGATGCAAAAGTTGTAGATCTATTCATTGCCAACAACTTTTTCTTTAATTTTTTTTGGAAGTTAATTTTCGCTGCAAATCGTGAGAAACCATTTTTACCCCCAAAAGTTCACCTCCTTTCGCCCTTCTATCATAATCAAATCCTTATTTATGCCCTTGTTAATTTTTTGTACCTATTGAGGTAACATGAACTTAATATTGAAATTTTTATTCTCGACGGTTTCAACTATTATAATATCAATAATTTCAATAAATAAATAAATATGAGTTTAGAACAAAAATTTCAAAAATAGATTTTTGAAAATCTGTTTTTTCATTTATTCGCGTTTTCTGGAAAAAATTTCCACAGTAGTGCTAACCTTTCATTGCATAATCTGAAACTAGACGCTTCAACGAGAAAACTGGCAGCTGGCGAGCTTGAAAAGGTGAAAAGACGAACTTTATCGGTGAAACTTTTCAGTTGAAAATGAGGTCGTTTTTTCGGAATTTGTCGAAAAAAAAGGAAAAATCTTTATTCCGCTAAAAAAAAATTACAGCTTATTATAATTTGACTTGATAGAGTGATCCTGGGTTCAAATCCAGGTTGATCCACATTTTTTCTTTGAGTTCTATTTTTATTTTCCAGTGTGCTATGCCGTAAACTTATTTTCGATTTATATTTATATAGCTTATCAAATAAAAGTAACTACCATACATAACCTCGATTTAACCAGGATGAGGATATTATTATACATTTGTGTACCCACTTTGGATTAAATTCATTTAACATTATCTTTATATCTCCAGATATTGCTTTAAATTTCTTTTTCTTTAATAAATGACGCACAGAAATGTTAATCATATTCCACTTCAAGTAGTTTGAAGCGCATTCTTTCAGTATCTGGCTGAGAAATGCCAGAACTTGGTACAAATGTCGCATTGAGTTCCTGAATTTACTTTGTTTTTTACATATTGAGTTTTTATTGTTTAGTTAAAGTCGGTAAATTAGAATTTCCGGTTTCCTCAATTACTGTTTCGGTGGAAATAAGTTTTAGTTTCCTCGTCACACGGTTGTCAGATGCCAGGTCTTTACACTGGGAATTTTTTTTAAGCAACCAATTATTCATTGAATTCAATTACAACCACAATCACTTGCAAAATAATAATTCGGTAAATCTTAATTTTTTTTAGATTGAATTTTGAATATTTTTGTTTTTTTCGGGTTCTAATAAGTGATACGCTACTGTACAACTGCCTTTATCAGCGCATCTTAACTTGACGATACACTTGTCACTTCAAATATTTAATAATCGTCAACTGTAAATTACAGAATTACTACTCAACTGATCTCAAATCTCACAATTGCACAATTTATATAGGAAAATGTAGTTCTAGAACAAAACAATATCATAGAATACAATAAGAGTATTCGTCGATATGATCTAGTAGTAGACGGAGAGCTGGCTACATGGCGAGCAACATGCCTCGGTGCAAGCAATATTTTTCCTGGAAAAGGTTCGATTATTGCCGGCAAAACGAGAGCCTGATTGTCAGAAGGCGCGCTGGAAGCTCAATGCGTGGGCGGGCGATAAAACGTGTAAATTTCCCGACAAAAAAAAACTGTCGAAGTGCAATGCTGAAAATTTGCACAGGAATTGAAGATCACGAGAAAAAGCAGGGACAAAAATGTCAGAAGCGCAAGTGGAAGCTAAAGGGTTGTCAGAAGATTCCAAAGTTGCGAAAAATCTCGGAAAATTTACTTATAAGGAAAACTTCTGACAATTTACATTTGTATTGTTCACCTATAGAATAGAGTACTAGCAAATCATCAGAAGCCAAAGTGGAAGAGATAATTCGACGGCAAAGTACAAGAGCGTCTTTTAGCGCGCGGCGCAGTACGCAGCGGACCGATTGATTTTCTCTTGATTATCATACCGTACATATTTCAGTGCACTTCCTACAATTAATATGAATATTTATAGCGGATTGAAGATACTATTGTACAAATGTCAGAAGTAAATTAAGAAGAACTTAGATTTAATTAACTATTTATCGTAACATTAGTAATATTTTCATTTAATTTTGTATATTTAATATAAGAAAAAAAAAATAACTGGCAAAGTGATGATGTATCCCCTTTTATAGGAAATAAGACTATTTTATTAAATTATATTCATTTTTACTCATACAGCGTCGTTAATGGCAATGTTGTTCGAACGCAAAATCCCGATTTTTTTAGACTGGTTCCTATAATTTTGGTGAAAAAGAAACAAAATAACAGGCCAGGACCAGGTGGAAAATATTGTTGAGGTTCTAACATTGAGGAAAAAAAAAGTTAAACACGAAAACACTCAAATTGGTGAAATAGGGAAGCAGTTCAGTGGTTGAAATCGATTTTTTGCGATTGGCCGCAAAACATGACCTCCTTGCGGAAAATGTTCAATGAAAAAGGTGTAGATAATAAATGAATGAAAAACCTTTGTCTTCAATACTTTTTGTCACAACCTCATATTATCAGTGAAAATGGCAAAAAACCGATTTTTCAGTATTTGATTTTTCTCTCCCGTATGAATGATTTAGTTTACATGAAAATTTGTAACAATATGTCTTTTTTGGTGTTGGGTGAGTATGATTTCTTCGCAATTCAGAAGACGACTAGTTTTCAAGCTATGTACTTTTCTTCGAAAAACACCCTTATCTTCCACGAACAATTGTATGTGTGTTTTTTTGTATTTCGAAGGTGTATAAGTGATTATTTCAATTGTTGAGATATCTACTTTGCAATCTACTATGCAATTTGGTGGTTTATTGATCGTTAAACCGCTTAAAATTGAAAACAAAAGTCTTTCTGAATCATGATTTTCTCAATATTTTCAATGATTTCCGACTTCATATCAAAAAGTAGTTTATATCGAATTATTTATAATGAAATGACTACATAATTACACTAAAAAATTGATTTATTAATATCATTTTATTATTGCAAATATTGAGAAAATCATGATTCAGGGAGACTTTTCTTCCCAATAGGGAATATGCAAGTGATTTAAATTCACTTGATTTTTTTACCTCCGATACTTTATTGTCTTGACATTACACCTACACCATTAGTTTATCATTTAGTCTGTATTTAACTCCATAAAACTTCAATCAAAAAGTGCCTAATAAGCGCGCGGAATTCAAATTTGAGAAACGCATCACCATTGGTCGAAACGAAGAATGACGTCACATGGCACGTTATGAAATTTATATCTGTTGATATTCATACTGTGCTAGTCGTCTTTTATAGAAAATTTGTATTTATTTATATATTTGTAGTGTTTTCCATTACATAGTGCGATTTTGGTCTATAGTGACAATTGTAAATTATCAAGAGCAACGACTGAAAGTGGTTTTGTTAAAGCACAATCCGACAATACCTGAACTGATAAGTAGTAATAGTTTATCAAATGATAGGTAGTTTTCCTTTTGTAATTTAGGTGAGGCAGGTATAAACAGAGTTATCTCCCGCTTGATATTCAATACATTTATGCATACAAAACTTACTTCTGATCAATTCACATCATGTTAACTATCGAAATATAATATACTCACATTGAAATGATCTTCACAACAATGTAAATGTGATATTGGAGATACTTCGCCTCTTCTCATAACCTTACACCATTGTTTACGTAATTTCGCATCTCTTGGAACAGAAAAAAATACTTTATTTGGTGTACTTATAATTGTGTTTTTGCATTCCGGTACTAGACAATACCTATAAAATGGTTTTTTAGCATTTTCCATAATCGTAATAGCGATTAAAACTGCAAATCCCTAACCTAATTCAATGGCCATAACTATAGAAAGGCTTGTTCATTGAAGACTGCTCTGGCACAGCATAGTTCTGTGGCTCGATCGAGATCACTTTCACATATGTTCATCTCTCTCTAACACTTGTACTGCATTTGTCTTACTCTTTTATAAAATATTAACTTCAAGCAAGTGGAGCAATCAGAGTACGTCTCAACGAACGACACTGAAGAAGAACAACACTGATCTCGCCATGTGACGTCATCCACAGCGCGCGGAAATGGAGGCGTTCAAATAAGTCAAATTCAATCGGTATTTTATATATTATTTTAAAAATTAATTCCAAGACTTTCAACAGTATTTATATTTTTTACTATGTTGTAACGAAGTAATAAATTGATTAAACAAATAAAAAAAAATTATGCATATTCCCTATTTTAAGCGGTTTAACGATCAATAAACTTCCAAGTTACATAAACCATTTGGAAGTGGACATTCTAACAATTGAGATGATCACTTATAGACCTTCGAAATACAAAAAAACACAATTGTTCGTGGAAGATAAGGGTATTTTTTTCGAAAAAATGTACATAGCTCGAAAACTAGTCGTCTTCTGAAATGCGAAAAAATCATGCTCATTCAACACCAAAAAAGACATATTAATACAAATTTGCATTCAAACTAAATCATTTATACGCGAGAAGAAAATCAAATACTGTATAATCGGTTTTTTGCCATTTTGACTGCTAATATGAGGTTATGTTGAAAAGTATTGAATACAAAAGTTTTTCATTTATTTATTCATTATCTACGACTTTTTAACATTTTCCACTAGGAGGTCTCATTCAGCATCAAATCGCAAAATATCGATTTCAACCCCTAAACTGCATCCCCATTTCACCATTTTGAGTGTTTTCGTGTTTAATTTTTTTTCCTCAATGTTGGAACCTCAACAGTATTTTCTACCTGGTCCTTGCCTGTTATTTTGTTTCTTTTTCACAAAAATTATAGGCACCAGTCTACTATATCTGCCTATTCGTGCGAAGGACAAAAAAATCGGGATTTTGCGTTCGAACAACATTGCCGTTAAGACGCTGTATGAAATTGTTGTTGAAATTGTTCGAAATTGAAATTGTTCGAAATTGAAATTGAACATTTTCCGCTAGGAGGTCATGTTTTGCGGCCAATCGCAAAAAATCGACTTCAACCACTAAACTGCTTCCCCATTTCAACCATTTGAGTATTTTCGAGTTTAACTTTTTTTTCCTCAATGTTGGAACCTCAACAATATTTTCCACCTGGTCCTGGCCTGTTATTTTGTTTCTTTTTCACAAAAATTATAGGAACCAGTCTAAAAAAATCGGAATTTTGCGTTCGAACAACATTGCCATTAACGACGCTGTATGAACAATGAATATAATTTAATATAATAGTCTTATTTCCAATAAAAGAGGATACATCATCACTTTGCCAGTTATTTTTTTTTCTTATATTAAATATACAAAATTAAATGAAAATATTACTAATGTTACGATAAATAGTTAATTAAATGGATAAGTTCATCTTAATTTACTTCTGACATTTGTACAATAGTATCTTCAATCCTCTATAAATATTCATATCATTTTTAGGAAGTGCACTGAAATATGTACGGTATGAAAATCAAGAGAAAAGCAATCGGTCCGCTGCGCACTGCTAAAAGACGCTCTTGCACTTTGCCCTCGAATTTCTCATTATTTCTTCCACTTTGGCCTCTGATAATTTGCAAGTACTCTATTCTATAGGTAAACAATACAAATGTTAATTGTCAGAAGTTTTCCTTATAAGTAAATTTTCCGAGATTTTTCGCAACTATGGCAACTTCTGACAACCCTTTAGCTTCCACTTGCGCATCTGACAGTTTTTTTCCTGCTTTTTCTCGTGATCTTCAATACCTGTGCAAATTTTCAGCCTTGCACTTTGGACAGTTTTTTTGTCGGGAAATTTACACGTTTTATCGTCCGCCCACGCATTGAGCTTCCAGCGCGCCTTCTGACAATCGGGCTATCGCTTTGCCGGCAACAATCGAACCTTTTCCAGGAAAAATATTGCTTGCACCGAGGCATGTTACTCGCCATGTAGATCTTAGACTATAGGCCAATCAATAGAACATTTTTTCCTAAAATACTAGTAGAAAACCGATTCTGTCATCACATGGAAGATAGTCCGTATTTATATTCTGTTATGTTATCGACTCGTAACTGTCATTTATAATTTTGTTATAAACATTTATATAACAAAAACCGTCTTTTTTAAAATTATTTTGCTTATAAAATGAAAACTAATGAAGCAATCTGATTGCTCCAATGGAAAGAATTGTAGATAAATGAAATACAAATAAAATGGAATGTTTTTTGACCCGATCGGATCATTAGTAATGGAGGAAAACCAAAAAAACCGGAAAATTTGATGATTTTTTTTTAATTCATAATTCCGCCATTTTTCACGAAATAGGGTTGGCCCTTCTCGTGAAAGTACTGAATCATGTGTACATACTTTGTGTGTACACAAAACAGACTCTGACAGATCATCAGTTTTGGCACAATTGCAATTTGATTTGTTTGCACCACCTTGCAGCGTGTTTGGATGCTCTAGTGATAGTCCGACTTCAATTCCTGAAACAGATTTTGAAAGTAGAAGTACAGTACCACAAAATGTATATTCTCATTTTGCGCTAAAATGCTGCGAAATGGATGAAAAATGCCTGCAAACATTACTGAAAACAGCTGAGCTGGTAGAAGCGGTCGAGTGGATGGAGAGAGCGGGAGATGAGGGGAAGCGTATTATCACGTAACCCGTTCATTAGAATACTTCCCCTCATCTCCTGTACTCTCCTACCACTCGGCAGCTAACGCGGGCTCGGCCGTTTCCAGTCATGTTTGCATGCACTTTTCACCCATTTCGCACCATTGTAGCGCAAAATGAGAATATACGTTATGTAGTACTATACTTCTACTTTCATAATCTGTTTGAGAAATTGGAATCGGGCTATCACTAGAGCATCCAGGCACGCAGCAAGATAGAGCAAAAAAAATTAAATTGATGCAATTGTGCCAAAACTAACGATTCGACAGCGCCTGTTTTGTGCACACATAAACTAAACATGATTAAATACTTTCATGAGAAACGCCAATCCTACTTCTTGAGAAATAGCGGAGTTATGAATTTTTCAATAAATTGCAAAATAATCCGGTTTTTCCAGTTTTTCTCCGTTGCTAATGATCCCACCGGGTTGTAAAACATTCCATTGTTCGTATTTCAATTATCTACAACTCTTTTCATTGGAGCAACCAGATTGCTACATTTGTTTTTATTTTATGAGCAAAACATTTTAAAAAACACGTTTTTTGTTATTTAAATGTTTATAATAAATTAATAAATGACAGTTGCGAGCCGAAAACATAACAGAATATAACTACGGACTGTCTTCCATGTGATGGCATAGTCAGTTTATACTAGTATTTTTGTTAAAAACTCACTCATTTTATGCTCTATTGCTTGGTGTACAGAATAAAATTAGTTTTTCAACAATTCGCTATGCTTCCGTCGCGTCGCATACCAGATTCGTAACACAGCCTCCTCCTCTAGGTTATTCCGTATAGCGAATTACACCATCACCATTTTGATTGTCCCTCTGGAATCAATTTTGGAGATCGTGGCCTCGGTATTCTGCTAACCTCTCTCCGCGATCAACTTTGAGTTTGCGCCTTGGGGTGAGCTTGATGTGGTATGGTCTCACTTTATGGACTCCATCTTTGATATCCGGACGGGTGATTGCATTCTGGAAGAACTGATGACTTTGATACGATGCAGAAGATCAACATGTTGTAATTGCTAGACTAACCGCGCTTCTTGTTGCTCTTGTTCTTGTTTTTTTTTGAGTTCTAGTTCCTCGTGTTCTTGTTTTTTCTGCAGTTCGAATTGTTGGAAATGCTCTGCTTGTTCTTGTTTCATTCTGGATTCGCGTTCCTCTTGTTCTTGTTTTCTTTTGGCTTCTTGTACCTCTTGTTCTTGTTTTCTTTTGGCTTCTTGTTCCTCTTGTTCTTTTTTTCATTAAGCGCCTTGTTCCTTTTGTTCTTGGTTTCGTTTGGCTTCTTGTTCCACTTGTTCTTTTTTTCCTTTGAGATCTCGTTCTTTCAAAAACTAGTAGGTATGCCATTTCGTCGTATTCGTTGGCTCCAGTATTCACCATCAAATACTGGAAAACTGCTTTCTTTTCTTTGTTCCGTATCACTTATCCCACCTCTGTCACCAAATGTTGCGTTTTCGGTTTCTAATGTGATACGCTACTGTTTAACTGCCTTTATTAGCTCAGCTTAAAATATGCAATTAGTATTTGAAGTTGAATCCTGGTAAACAATAATTTCTATTCGACAGCAAGGCTAAATTGATTTTCTTTTCACTCATTAACCTGGATCAACATTACGGAATTCCGGTTTTTTCAATCGCTTTGGTTTTTCAAGAGACGGAATTGGTATCAAGGCAAATAAATAAATTACTCCTCAAGGCCTTCAACTGAACAATTCATTAACATTAAATTTTGAACATATAATGTGTGTTCGTTACATTTTAAGTTATACCTTAGTATTAATTGTTTTGTTACAAATCTCTGAAAATGATCTCGTTTTGTCTTCAAGTTTTTAATACTCGTTGAAAATTTCTCGATATTGTGTGGTGGGTATTATTCACTTCACTAGCATGGTGATGTTTCCTAATTTGTAGCTTAATTAAAACGCTTCCTATCAATTATAATAAAAATAAAGTACAACGCGTTTGAATAACATACGGTGTGATAAGGTCGTGAAATGGTAGGCGTTCCTGAAATCGATTTATTTCGCTCTTTATGCTACTTTTATCTGTTGAATATTTACTTTTTAGTGATCAGAGTGTTATGTTTCCATGAAGAAATAGTATTGCGCCATTGATAGTCATCACATCACAGAATGGGATTGTGGTTGTAATATTCGCCGTATACAGTAAATATGACAGTGACCATAATTCTGTGCAATACCTTGTGGAAAGTAGAACTATTTTTGTCTTTTCGTTCATGTACTACAGAGGAATCACTTACTGGAGCGATTTACTGTTTTTTGTCCGCGGTTTTGAAAATCATTATTAAAAATATAAATCGTTTGATTTTATGTCTGAAAAATAGTATGAATAGTTCCTCCATGTTCAGTCTTCTAAATTTCATATACAGTGACCGCCAAAAAGTATGTACCATATGGGAAAAAAATTTATTATTGGAGTATTGGAAAAAATATTCTGGGGAAAAGTTTGTGCATGTCCGATAACCTAAAAATCGATTTTGACACATGTCACGTGATCGCTAGAATTGCGGCAAAATGAAAAAAATTGCAATGCAAAGGCAAAAAAAGGGGTAAGATGGCAAGATATCAAAAAAAGTAATTTGAAAAAGTCACTTAGAATTCAATTTTATACACATAAACGAAGTTTCAACAGATAATTAAAAAAAATTGAAAATAACAATTTTTTTTAAATATTTTCCCATCTATTTAAAAATATTATTTTTTTTCTTATGAATAGCTTGACTATACTGAAACATTTGCATTTTAATGATAATGACAAAACTTTCTCATTTTCTCCACACCAGAGGGCACTAAATTAAAAAAATTGGTTTTTGCCAGAACCCTCGCTGTTACATTGGTTCTTATCTAACAGTTATATCAGAATTCCAAGACTATTGTGTTGATATGGCAATCTAGAAACACCATGTTTCCTGATTTTAATCAAGTTTCAATAATAATGCTGTATGAGCGTTTTACTTTGCACATAAACTTTAAGAATCTTTAATTTGACGCACTATTTTCAAGTTTATGTGCGAAGTGAAACGCTCATGCACGATTATCATCGGAACTTGATTATAATCTGGAAATTACCATGTTTTATGAGTGTCATGTCATCACAATGGTCGTGGAATTCGGATATAACTGTTAGATACGAACCGATGTAACGCAAGGGTTCTGAAAAATTCCCATTTTTTCAATTTAGTGCCCTCTGGTGTGGAGAAAATGAGAAAGTTTTGTCATTATCATTAAAATGCAAATGTTTCAGTATAGTCAAGCTATTCATAAGAAAAAAAAATAATATTTTTTAATAGATGGGAAAATATTTTTAAAAAATTGCTATTTTCAATTTTTTTGAATTATCTCTTGAAACTTCGTTTATGTGTATAAAATTGAATTCTAAGTGACTTTTTCAAATAACTTTTTTTGATATCTTGCCATCTTACCCCTTTTTTGCCTTTGCATTACAATTTTTTTCATTTTGCCGCCATTCTAGCGATCACGTGACATGTGTCAAAATCGATTTTTAGGTTATCGGACATGCACAAACTTTTCCCCAGAATATTTTTTCCAATACTCCAATAATAAAAAAAATTCCCATATGGTATATACTTTTTGGCGGTCACTGTATGTGGCAAAAGCGATTCTTCTCAACTGTCTTTGATTTTATAACAAGATATTCAGAATTTTTTTAGATTGTGAGGGAACGTTGAAGTTGAAAATTCTGAAAAAAATCGTGATTATCTTTTACTTTGACACTGATATGTCATGATATTTGAAATGGAATCTGATGAATGGTTTTTGGGAAAACTTAAAAAAACATCTAAAAATTAGGTTTTTATTTTTTTCCTCCAAAACTGTTCATCAGATTTTCTTCTACATCTCTCTAATCATTGAATTTTTTCAGAATTTTTGACCTTGCCGTTAATTTTTTCATGGGTTTATATGAACCTTAAAGCATTTATGTTATGCGTTTTGGAAACGAAAATTTAGAAGATATTAGAATTGAAGGAGAGCTTGACTCCCAACAACACCAAAAGATCCAAGGCATGTGTTTGGAGGCAATTTTTGGAGTTTTGCGAAGAAAAGTAAATCAATTCCTGTTCAACAAATTGCTGACACGAGTCGAGCGGTAACTCTCTTTGTCGAGCGGCAATTATCACTTTGCGTTCTAAATAAAATAAAATCTGTGGTAATCTTGTTCGGTAGGAAAGTGACCCGATCTCGTTGTTATGATGATTTGAACATCAAAATCAAGGATATGTCAATTTCTCCCTCTGACAGTGCTAAAAACCTAGGAATCATCTTGGATTCCTCTTTGAATTTTAGCAATCATGTCAACTTGGTGATAAGACGAGCATTTTGCAATTTAAAATTGATCTACGCCAACAGAAAAGTTCTCGATAAACGTGCTAAAATATCCTTATGCGAATCCCTGGTTCTTTCGCACTTGAATTAAGGTGATAGTCTATGGACCTGCTATTACGACAAGAGACTCGCAACGAATCCAGCTAGTTCAGAACTCCTGCGTTCGTCTGATCTGTGGATTAGGCATCAGGCGTGCCCATTTATCTCAACCTCTAAATGAGTTGGGCTGGCTAAATATTGAGAAGAGAAGGATTCTGCATGCCTGTACCTTATTTCATAAAATAGTCACGACCCAAAAACCACCCTATCTATACCGAAAGATCACTTTTCGGACCGATGTACATAATGTCAATGTAGGTACGATTCAAATCTCGGCTGACGCCACCCATTCACACCTCAGGTCAATATCGGTCCTCTTTCTCATACACAATCACTAAGCTTTACAACTGGATTCCGGAAGCCCTGAAGGGAATGAGCTTACTGACTTTCAAGAAATATTTAAAAAATATCCTTCGTACTTATGATATGAATTTCTGACGGGTATTCTCCTGATATGAGCAATCCTAAATAATGTTAGTTTGTTATTAGTATTATCTCAGGCGTTATTTCTTGTTTTAACCTAGGCTTAATTATTGAACTGTATTGGTCTATTATTGTATTTTCTTTGTTGTACTTTTTTGTTTATTTTCTTTTTCAAGGTTGACTGGTAGAAAGCATACTTGCCTGACCCCTGTGGCTCAGGCAAAAGCTAACTCTGCCTTTTGGTAGATCTGTATACTTATTTGTCAATGCTTGTTTTTCTCTGCTTCTACCAATAAAAGTGTTTATTATTATACACAAATAGCTGTTATCGAGAATCCGCCTTTTTGGACCTTCAATCCAGAAGTACGCGGAACAAAATAGTATTCAAATATTATATTTACTTACTCAAACATTAGCATTTGTCCTCCATATTCGCCGTTGAGAAAAGAAGAAGTATTCTTGGAATTTAAACATACATTTGGATTTTATAGCAAAATATGTGTAAATAGTTGTTGAATTAAAAATAAATATACGTACTCTTTTTGTATCATATCTCTTGTTATTTATTAACCGAAAGTTTTAGACAAATTAAAATCTCTAAAAAAAACTTATATTGCGTTACTGTCTAATCATGTGACTAACGTCAAAAAAATTCGAGTTTAATCGATTTCTGGGTACCCAGGAGGAAAAACATTTTCTGAAATCGATGCGGTATGGTAATATGTCAAAATAAGGCCATTCGATTGGTGGAAAATAATTTTGCTTATAATAGCACAAGTGCATAAAAATTACCGATAATGTTGCAAGAAAGCGTGTTAGGTATCTAAAAATTGCACTCGGACTCTTTTACAAAATATGAAAATAACCGAGTTGAATTTTTATAAGATAACACTTTTGATTATAAAATTAGCTGACCATAAGAAATATCGTTTTTTTTTACGAAATATCATAGTACTGACAAAGACTAAATGAAATTATGCTAGACTAGTCACGCGACATTTTTTCACGTTTTGAAGTTTATCTTACATTTTACAGTATTTTTTGTGGTGTCATGGCGACGGGATGTTTTCGCAGTGTAATTATCGGGGAAAATACCATGAGTACTTTGGAAAATTACCGATAGTTTCGAAAAAAACGTGATTTTTCAAAGAAACACGTTTTTTTCTGAATTATGTGGTTAATTTTTGAAGCACGAATGGTATTCGGTAAAAAATTTCAAGAATACAAAAAGATTCATAATATTTATTGTTATAGTTGATACTACAATAATTTTGTTTTCTTTGGTATTTTGGCATCGACTGCTATGGTCATTGCCACGTGTTCTGGATAGGCCTTGTTACTAACTACATGCGCCACCTTGGGCGAGCAGCACTGTTAATTGGAACGCAACAGTGAATCGTGCAGGTCTCACCCCAGTCCAGCATCGAGATTTAAATAATTTAATCGGTCAAATTAAATTAAAAAATCCCAGCCGCAACTGGGGCTCGAACTCCGGACCTTTCGACTCAGAGTCGGACGCTCTAACCACTGCGCCACGCCCCGACATACTACAATTATTATTCTAAGTTTTATTGTAAACATTTGTATTTGTCTTCTCCGTAACTGAAGTTGATCTTGAACCTCCTGTAAACATAGATAAGGAAGAGGCGAAACACGAAAATACCACGGGCTGGAGACAGCGTTTTCGAGAAGTCCTTTTCTCATTGGTTTGAATTCTAAAAATGATAGCATTTGATTGGTTTATATAATATGAGTGAAATTGTCGGGGGTAAGTAATACCACGAGTGCTCGCAATACTATCGATAGTAATTCTGTCAGAAATCAACGAGATTAAATTGCTTGGTAACACCACGAGTCCTTTAGGACGAGTGGAAATGTGTGAACGTAGAACGTATGGGGAGGTACAATAAAGAAAATTATTTTGGTACGTCAATTATTTTAGCTAGATTGCTACTATTAAGCTCTGTACTTTTAGGTTCAATAAAAATACTCTTGAATGGATAGTTAGAGTTCTTACTTCTTAGGATATCATATTGAGATGAGGGGAGCACCTTTATCAAATTTAATGAAAATGAAGGTATTTTTAAGAGCTCTAAGTGATCCGGGGTTTCAACAAGGAGTGGGCGTAGATTGTTTAAATTGTTATTTCCGTCAACCGATTGCACCCTTACGCGCAACCCTCAGAAATCTTCGAGAGACTTGTGTGAGCTAGGGAAGACGCAGCCCTTACCTTTTAACGTGTGATGCCATGCACGAGTTGTCGGGGTACATCAAACAACTGTGTCAAAAGTAATCAAAGAAATTTCACAAAAAATTGTGTACTCCCACATCTTCAGCAACCTCGACACTTGGTTTAACACTTTGATTCTCCTTTGTTTGACAAGTGGTGTTATTACCTGCTCGAAAGGAAGGAACTGCGTAATACCAAGGCATAAGTCCCTTATTGGTTCTAATATTGCAGGAAATGAGGGTTTCATACCCCGAGTGAAATTATCGGAAATAATAACACAAGTGCATCAAAATAACCGATAATTTTCCGCGAAAGCATGTTGTCTAAAAGCTGACTCCGAAGAAGGAGGGCTCTTTCGACAAAATGTGAAAATAACCGAATGCAGTTTTTTACTGACAACATGCTTAAATGGACAATTATCAGGTTTATTTTGATGCACGAGTGTTATTCGGTAGAATATTTCCGGAGTTGAAAGAAAAATGTAAGTG
The DNA here is from genome assembly GCA_944452925.2 of Chrysolina oricalcia. Classification (NCBI taxonomy): domain Eukaryota; kingdom Metazoa; phylum Arthropoda; class Insecta; order Coleoptera; family Chrysomelidae; genus Chrysolina; species Chrysolina oricalcia. The sequence goes on from OX101816.2 coordinate 17,434,073, forward strand.
CTGCTGTTTCACTTTCAACTACATTTTCCTCAATATATTGTATGGACCACTCGCCAAAACGCAAAATTTTTTCACTTTTTGAAGTATATCTGACATTTATCAGTATTGTCAGTCAGTGTTGTTGTTATTGGTGTCATGCCGATGGGATGTCTTCGCAGTGTAATTATCGCTCCGCAGTGCAATTACCGGGGGTAATACCACAAGTGCATTGAAAATTACCGATAATTCTGAAAAAAAACGTGTTTTTTTTAAAAACTGCACGAGTTTATTTTTTTCGTTGTTTCAAAGCATTAATTGCCCGACTCCGAAGGAGGAGGGCAATTTTTTTAAACAACGAAAAAAATAACCGAGTGCGGTTTTTTATAAAAAAACACGTATTTTTCAGAATTATCTGGTTAATTTTCAATGCACGAGTGGTATTCGGTAGGAAATTTCACACCTCACTCTTATATGAACACTTGTAGGTAGATGACACATTTGAAGTCTCACTTCTGACATTAAAATCGCGCGACTTCACTTGAATTGACATCTAATGCGATAATTGCACTGCCGTGACGCGAAACGCGTCACTACAGTGCAATTATCGCTGTGCGAGCCAGCGGTAATTGCATTCCTCTTATGGACGTTTTTACACGTGAGGGAAATTTCCACTGTTTTTTTTCGATAATTGCATTCCTCTTATGACAAATTTTATATATGAAGGAAATTAATATTCTTTGAAATTTCGTTTAAGTAGGTTATCATCATTCATACACAGAAACGTTTGAAACTTGTATGTTTTCCGTCTACATAGCCATATGATTTGATAGAAATCATTGTTTTTCATTTGTTTGTTTTGTTTTTTATCTACCTCTTTTGATATAGATATCAACAATCGAAGCTGTGAAATGATTCATACTGATGTGTAATACTTTATGATCTAATCTATCTTCAATAGTCATTTTATGTCTCACTTACTATGGAATGTTACGTGTCTACTATTCCACTCCAGAGAGGTCAGTCCTCTTCCGTGTCCCATGGTGGTGAGTCAGTCTATATACTTTCGTTGATTTCTCTTTTTTCTGTTGGATTTCGATGAAAAGTATAACGTCATGCAATATGTATGCATGAAGCGAAATGGCTCATAGGAAATTGTTTCAGAATTAAGACTTCCGGTAATTGCGACCATTGAAGAAAACAAAAGTTGCAGTTCGTGGTAGGTGCTCACTCGATCTGTAGGTGTGAAAAATTACGAATAGAAAGTATTTGTAACAACTTAATATCAGTTGAGAATTTCTGTTAATTATTCGCGAGCGCAGTTTTCGACTTAGTCGTTATGGGAAACATCGCGACCAATAAAAAATTGAACTGGACAATTCTACAGCTATCCATGGACGAAGTAATTCTCGTCGAGCTAAAAATGTATTGAGTGTTAATATTTGGAGGACTCACGTTGAATTTGTAACAATTGGTACCGAAAGTGAAATTATTGAATAATATACAATGCGGCTTTTTATAGCACAAACATGTAACAAAACTGTTTTAACGATATCACCGATACTAATTCTCGAAATAAAAGACATTTTAATTTCTCGAAAGGGGTCGCAGGGTGCACATCAAATTTCAAATGGCAATTGGGGTCAGGTGACACATCGTTGAAAAGATAATTCAATAATTCAATTCTCTTTTCTACTATCTATTTTTTTTTTTTGGAACTAATGAATATTTTTTTTACAATTTGGACTCGAAAAATCAAAAAAGTGTAGATCTAAATGGTACCCTAAACTCCATAAATTTGAACGGTTTGATGTGGAACAATGGGACAGAAAATATTTAGATTGGTATTACACCGATACTACTTTTTGAGAGAAGATAAATTGTAATTGCTCGACAGATAGCGCAACTTGAAAATTTCGAAAGGCAAATATATCGAAATGGTGCCTATACGTATTAAGGAAAATCGAAAAAGTTTAGATTGTTGAAAAGAGAATGGAATTATCTCATCGAAGTGTCACTTGGTCTTCCGTGCCTTTTGAAATTAAAAAAATTACCAGAACCCCCTATCGGGCAATGGGAACGTTTTTTATTTCAAAAAGTAGTATCGGTGACATCATTCGAAATGGTGGGTATAGTTGTCGTCAAACATATAAGATAAATAAAAAAAGGCGCAAAAAATGGTCTTATCTTGTCCATCTCTGCCTGGAAAGGGCCACATAATGTTGGGGTAAAGTGGTGCAAGAGTTTGAAATAGCTAGTGCATTATAGGTAAATTCGCCATGGGTAAATAATTTTTCAATTGCATCAAATTCATTATTGAGAGGGGATTAATTAATTCTTTTTGTTTAGATAAACGAGTATACTAGAGATCGATACTAAGTACAAAGAAACAATTTAAAAAATATATTCAGTATAATGATTCGATTTATAATTCATTAAAAAGTTATTCAACAAAAAGAGAACAAATAAAAAAAATTATACCAGCATGGTCTTCCATGAAAATAAATTCAACTTTGCAATTAATCGCCCTGTGTTTTATTTATATGAACTCTCTGTAATCGTATATTTTCAGACCTGATAGTGCGTTGCCACGTAATCATTATTTATACAGATTTTATTGCGAAAAATTACTTCACTTTGAACTGGAATAATACTTTCGCGGTTGAAGATTTTCTAATAGATGATTTGCACCATTTGTGAATTTTTCTGATGGAAGCTCTCAGTATGGTATGTCAATGATCAATTGTGCTAAAATTAAAAAATTATATGTATCATATATTGTTTTCTCGTTTTTTATCGGTGATTTCTATCAAGTTTTAGTGCAATCATATTTGAAGGGCCCAGTGGAAAAACGATGAGGTTCCATATTTTTCGAAATCGACATTTTAGCGGCATCTGTTAGCTTATAGCTCGAAGTATCAACATACCAAACCTTACTGGGGACAAACAATGATATTCCATAAAAAACTGCGGTCGAAAGTAGGCAGCACAGTGTAAAAACGATGACACTCCCACATTAGATTTCGCTTTTCTCGACTTTTTAAAAAGTGGAACCTCATCGTTTTTCCACTGGACCATTCATTTATTTCTTGCATAAAATTGAATGTTCTCTCATGTCCTAAAATCAAATTCGGGAATATAATCAATATTGGCCACTGGTATTTTGTTTCGTAGAATCATATTTTTATCTATCTGCTCTTGGGTATTTTGTGATCCTCCAGTAATAAAAGTAAATTCAATATTAATTTTCAATTTTAACGCCCTGCATTTCGAAAACGAATTGTTGCCTTTTACATGTTCACCTATAGACATTATTTTCCTTGCAATGTGAGAAATTAATGAACGGACCGGTCCACCTTAGGAATCGTCCTGTGTTAGCAAATATTGTGCTAGTCCTCACATTTACTTGAAAAAAATTAAACAAGTTATCAATTAAAAAGTATATATTTCTGCCAAAAATGCATAGTACCACGCCATACTCACCTTATAGGGTAATCACATGAGAATATTGGCTGAATTCAGTGTGAGTAAATATCAATACTTACATAAGTTCAGGAAATTACCAGGAAATTAATTCCTATTTTGTCAGTATCCAAACACAGTTTTTTAGACAAAAATTGCAGTAAATCAATAAATAAAATTATTGACATCTCTACATTCATTCAAATTATTCCGCCTATCGCCCCCACGTAACACTTGGCGCGGAAGATGTAAAGGCCCGCACAGCAATTAGTTATGTTTTTTTTCCATGCAGGGTCGGGCGTAGTTATAATAGAAATCACAGCTGTATGCGGTACGCGCAGCTATTAGCAAATTAGATTTCGACGGGGCAGTTGTTTACCTAATCTAAGGATACTAATAATAATAAAAATGGATTATTCTGAATACAAAAGTTACAGTGTTTTTTTTAAATTAACTTGAATAATCTGCACGCATCACAATATTTAGTGGCATATGTACTAGTCCGACCCTGGTCGGCGGCATGGGAATCAATTTCGTGCTAATCGACCATTTTTTGTGCCTTTTTTTATTTATCTTATATGTTTGACTACAACTATAGGGGAGTAGTTGTTTTCTAACCGGTACTTGCCATAATAAGCCTACATAGTAGATGTATATGGGAGTAAAGGGTTCATCATCGGTCGGCAACGACTGTTCATTACTAAACGATCTCCCAAAGAACTCTGTTTTCTTCACACAAATCTCATAACCCGGAGATTCGGAGTGTTCTCCCTCTGCTCGCTAGGTGGAGCGGGCTAGAAACCGCTTCATCGCGTGAACCAGAGTTGACAAAAAAATTTACGATTTAAAAAAAATTCATAACTCCGCCATTTTTCAAGAAATAAGGTTGGCACTTCTCATGAAATTATTAAATCATGTGTACTTTGAGAGAGCACAAAACAAGCTCTGATGTTTCATTAGTTTTGGCACAATTGCAATTTGAATTTTTTTTGCACTATCTTGCAGCGTGCCTGGATGCTCTAGTGATAGTCCGATTTCAATTTCAAGAACAGATTTTGATAGTAGAAGTACAGTACCACAAAACTTATATTCTCATTTTGTGCTGGTGAGCTGGTGAAAGCCGTTCAGTGGTAGGAGAGAGCGGGGGTTGAGGGGAAGCGTATTATCACGTATCCCAGTCATTAGAAGAATTCCCCTCATCTCCCGAACTCTCCTACTACTCGGTAGCTAACGCGGGCTAGGCCGTTTTCAGTCATGTTTGCATGCATTTTTCACCCATTTCGCACCATTGTAGCGCAAAATGAGAATATAAGTACTATACTTCTACATTCATAATCTGTTTGAGAAATTGAAATCGGGCTATCGCATCCAGGCACACAGCAAGATAGTGCAAAAAAAACTTAAATTGCAATTGAGCTAAACTAACGATCCGACAGCGCCTGTTTTGTGTACACATAAAGTACATAATATGATTCAATACTTTCATGAGAAAGGCCAATCCTACTTCTTGAAAAATGACGGAGTTATGGATTTTTCAAAAAATCGCAAAACATTCTATTTTTTTCGTATTTCAATTATCTACAATTCCTCTGATTGGAGCAATCAAAACGACTTAAAATAATCAGTTTAATCGATCTTCTGTGTCGCGGCATGCAGGCTCTCTCGAGATCCAAGCTCCATTGATAATTCCAAGCTCCATTGAAATCCTGGTTGCTTTGAATTGCACACGTGTTGCGATGAAAAATGCTTTTGTTATCGAGTCATAAAATGGATCACAGGATTGAAGGTTCAAATCACACAGTCTTTGATCAGTGGTGGAAATCAAGCTTTTAGACCCTCTTGCAGTTTTTAAAAAATATTCAGTTTGAGTATTGTTTATATAGAAGATAGTCAACCTTATGGGATTATAATTGGATCAAAATGGATGCGACATGTCGTAACTTCAGTGATCTGGCCTCCAAGTCATGTCGTAACTTGATTGAAACAATGGGACAGCATTAAAATCAGGGTTTTTTGAAGAAACCTGCATCAAAATGACGTCAAATATTTATGTTTGTAACTAATCACGCTAGATGACACTCGCGTTTGCGTCCAACACCAATTACACAGGCATTAACTAACTATCTTACTTCAAGTTGCAATATATTTTGAATTGTATTGGTTTTCATAATTGCTAAAATCAGACATGAATTTCTGTAGTAATATTCCGACAAAATGCTGAATTTAAAAAAAAATACTTTCACCTTGCTGTCACGAAAACTGCGTTGCCTAGAGCAAGCTCTCGTGGTGTTTTGTACTACACCAAGCAATAGAGCATAAAATGAGTGAGTTTTTAACAAAAATACTAGTATAGGAACCCACTATGCCATCACATGAAAGACAGTACGTACTTATATTCTGTAATTTGTTATAACAAAAAACGTATTTTTAAAAAAATGATTTACCTTATAAAATGAAAACTAATAGATCAATCTGGTTACTCCAATGAAAGGAATTGTAGATAATTGAAATACGAACAAAAGGGGATGTTTTACGAATGATCATTAACTGAGAAAAACTGGAAAAACCGGAAAATTTTGCGATTTTATTAAAAATTCATAACTCCGCCATTTTTCAAGAAGTAGGATTGGCCTTTCTCATGAGAGTATTGAATCATGTGTTCTTTATGTGTGCAAAAAACAGGCGCTGTCGGATCGTTAGTTTTGGCACAATTCCAATTTAATTTTTTTTTGCAGCGTGCCCGGATGCTCTAGTGATTGCCCGATTTCAATTTCTCAAATTATGAAAGTAGAAGTATAGTACTACAAAACGTATATTCTCATTCTGCGCTACAATGGTGCGAAATGGGTGAAAAATGCATGCAAACATGAATCAGAGATGGCGAGCGCGCCCATTCCCACTGCGCGTGGTTCGGCCAGTCACGAGCCAGGTTCGCTTTCGTGGCTTCCTCATTTCTGGCGCGTCTTGGACTTTTCCGCTTCTTGCCGGTAAACTTGACGCGAGTCAAAGGGAAGGCGAGCCTTTTTTGGGCTCGGCTCGTATACTTTCAACCCGATCCAACGACCATCGAAGCGTAGTACGGAGTTTCAGTAGCGCCTGGAAATAGTGGAAATTTGTCTCAATAGGTGCTAATTATGGAGTGGTCTAACGACGTGGTGTTGGAGTTTCTATCAATTTACGAAGGAGAGCCGGCAGTGTGGAACCCTAAGGGCCCAGATCATAAGAACAGGAACCTAGACCCATGATGCATGGAAAGTCATTGAAAACCAAATGTCTGTGAAGTTTTCAATCGCAGAACTAAAGTTAAAAAAGAATAGCCTAATGGCTACTTTTCGAAAGCTTTTCCAGAAAGTAAAAGCATCGACATAAACTGGATCTGGATCTCAGGATGTATGTAATGAGAATAGGACCCTTGTGTAATGAGAATAGGAGAGTTACTATTCATTTTTAAACTGAGCTGAATTGGGTTAAACCGAATGATTCGTACCCTAGAAGTACGCATAATCGCGTTTTACAGTATGGGAACTTACATTTTCCGGCTTTTGTGCAAAGATACTCTCCACCAACGCTTTTGTTTGGTATTAAAAAAACTACCCAACATGATGTAATAGGCGGGGCAGCAACACAAGCTGCTACTCGTCTTCACCGATTCTTCATGTTCGGACTGAAGAAGTGTACACTGTGCAACACCACTGGAAAGACTAAAAGCAAGATTTGTACAAGCCAACACGAGCCTTCACTACGAACTCACACACGTCTCTAGGAGCTGATGATATGCACGACTGTTACCTGACAAGTTATGGTTCCTGTATTTAATGTCTTCTGATCCATTTCTGCACAAATTTCCAGTATTACAACCGTTTTATGAATAGTTCATGTCGTTCATGAGCTCTTGGACTATACAGGGTATCCAATATACTCCGCTGGCAAATATCTGAAAAATTAAGTATGATATCCATATTTCTTGAAAGCAATTTATTTCGAATTTAAAGAGTCCTTTTATTCACGTAGATATCCATCACTAGGATCTGTTAGGGAGTCGCGACACCGACGCCAATTTTTTTCAAATAGCATCGCAGATTTTTCAATGATTGTTTGGATTCTGTAACAAATTCTGAAATCAGCCATATAGAATACTTGTAGTTTCCCATGAACACTGATGAAAACAGGCAATTTTAATGCATTTCATAAAGAGCGCCATGATTCGAAATAAAAATCAATAACACAAGTTTAATAAAACTGATCTATCAGTTATAATCACATTGACTGTTCAGTTTCATCTAGTTGTGTGTTTCTCTAAAATCGCAGACTATGCAATATAAAATAAATTACCAAAAAATATTTGACTTTTATAAAAACTCGACCAACATGATGATAGTAATAAAAAAATTAAAGTGAGGACATGAATTATTTTAGAAAGTGTTCGAACTGCCTTCCTTCACGTAGAATACACATATTGTATCTTTTAATCAGTTTTCGATTCGTGACAGGTGACAGATAAAAGCGTCGCTCGCGATATGGAAGCACAAACATTTGTGATACTATTTTTTGAATCCTCTACATTTTGTGGACGTTGTATATAAACCAAGTCTTTAATATATCCCCAGAAAAAGAAATCTAGTGGAGTCATGTCTGGACTTCGAGCTGGCTCATTTCCAATCCATTTCTCATTAAAAGTTTCATCCAAATATTGGGTAACTATCCTATTATTATGCGGAGGTGACCCATTCCTTCGAAAAAACGAGGCCCTATCAAATAACCATCAATGATTCCACACCAAACATTAACACCCCACCCAGCCTGTTATCTCGTTTCTTGAATCCAATGAGGGTCCACCCACGTCAGATAATTATGTATGTTTATTAAACCATTGTTATGGAAACGGCTTGCATCACTCCATAATATTTTGTTCAGAAACTGATCATCATCATGCAATTAAGTTCAGTCTCCTATCAGAATCTCCTAAATAAAATTGTTGTTATAAAATTGTTATTTCCGTCAACCGATTGCACCCCTACGCGCAACCCTCAGAAGTCTTCGAGAGACTTGTGTGAGCTAAGGAAGACACAGCCCTTACCTTTTAACCTGTGATGACATGCATGAGACCGGTGAATCGGTGGATAGAACCCACGACCCCGCGCATGCGAGGCGAACGCACTACCAGCCGACCACCACGGCCCATATGGGAATAGATTACAGTTATGAAAAATAAAACATAAAGATTATTACCTGGCTGTAGTCCTTGAACCAGATACATTTTAGCATTGAGTGATCTGCACGTGGAAAAAAATCCCATTTTTCACAACTAACTCTGGCGAGTAGGGCTATTATAAAATCTAACATATGCCTGTGTAGATTGTTGGATAAAATGAAAATGAACTATAATAAGAAAGTTGGTACATGGTCATCTGTAATGAAGTGTAAATAAAATAATATAGTATATTGTGCATTTTTCTCAGTTAACCAGTAAACGTTCATGGTTGACACTATTATTGAATCATAATTTGTTTGTAGGTATCTAATGAAGTTGACATGGATTAAGGATTCAGACCCTTTTAGGGCCAGTCTTTTCTGTTCCAGTTAACCTCCAGATAACTATCTAATAGTTTAGATGGTGAATGACATTCTTTAAATGACGTTTGAAGGATCACATTCTAAACTATTAATTAGTTATCTGGAGTTTAACTGGGACATGAAAAACTGGCCATTAACAACTAAACTCTTTGCAACTGAATCAACATTTACTGTTGCTGAATAAATTATATAGGCCAAGCTGTAGATAAAAATAAGGGGCTCTTCTCACATAAAATAAAAGACGCAAACGGCCTATACTACTTTTCATAAGATAGTTTGTGAATGAAAACCCCGGTTTTAAATTTAAATTAAAATTACAACTTTTTTGTTTTTTGGCGAATATCTCAAAAAATATTGGAGGAATCGTTTTATACTTTTGTAGAGAAATATAAAACCTACAAAATGGTTTTTTTATACGCCCACATCGGTGCATTTTTCACTGTGAAAATTCGGGAAAACCTCAAAAAAGAGACCATTTTTCAAAAATTCATAATTTTTATAAATCTCAAGCTGGATGAACTATATTGCGGAAACTGATAGATAATAACATGTGGGTCAACTGTGCGCAAGGTGGTTTTTGTCCGATGTGTAGTTTTGGCACAATCACGTTATAAACAATTTAATGGAAAATATTTCTAAATACACCGGTTTAGGGGGGAAATCATCTTATTTAAATTCTGTGAACGGCATTTGGAAGTGGAGAAAGGTGGGAAATTTGTTGGAAATGACCCTGGAATTTACTCTAAATGCTTCAAAGTGCACCCGAAATCGGCCGAACTCAACTCGAGTTAACTTCGGTCGACTTCGGGTGACTTCGGACTCACTTTGAAGCGTTTTGATCAACTTTCAGTGATATTTTAAACACATTTCCCACCTCTCAGGTGGAAATCCAAAATATACACATTGTAGATATTGATCTATACTTCCAGATGCCTTTTACAGAATTTGAATACGACGATTTCCCTTAAATCGGCGCATCTTGCAAGATGTGCCCTTAAATTGTTTATAACGCGATTGTGTCAAAACTACACATCGGACAGAAAACATCTTGCAAACATTTAAACCACATATTATTATCTATGAGTTTCCGCAATATTGTTTATCCAGCTTCAAATTTTTTTTCAGACATTTCTAAAAAACAAAAAAGTTGTATTTTCTTCACTATTGCTTGTTTAAAAAATCCATAAAGCAATTTTGCTGGGACAAAAACTGGGGTTTTCATTAGTAATGGTCATTTGCGTCTTTTATTTTGTGGGGGACAAAAACCTCTATAGCTTGGTCTATTAATGTTTGTATAAAATAAGTATCGGATGGGTTTCAAGTTGTGTATAGAACCATCAACATTTATGCTTTTATCACAAAAAGAAAATTACTCGGCCGTGGTGGCCATGCTGGTAGAACGTTCGCCTTTGGAGCGAAGGGTCGAGGGTTCAAAGCTTCGCATAGTCATCGGTCTCGTGCATGGCATCACACGTTAAAAGGTAAGGGCCTCGGCTTCCCTAGCTCACGCAAGTCTCTAAGACTTCAGAGGGTTCGCGTAGGGGTGCAATCGGTTGACGGTAATAACAATTTTTAACAATTTTTTTAACAAAACAATAACAATTACAAAACCGAAGTGGTTATTCTTGAACTTTTGGAATGACAACTCGAAATACACTCTTCGTTTATGGTTTTTATGAATAAAAAAATTCTATGAAGTGACCTCGTAGAACAAAGAAAAAGAAAAGAAACCGAATTATTACTAAACCCAAGTGATTATTCTTAAACTTTTGGAATGAAAACTCGAAATACACTCTTCGTCTATGGTTTTTATGCATAAAAAATACTATGATGTCCTCGTAGAACAAATAAAAAATGAAGAAACCCATATGGTGGGTTACGAACGTGCCATCTCTTGCTGCACAGTTTCTGCCAAAAAAGTGAATCATAAGTTTTTTTATACGACAGTCCGTTAACTAAACTTTTACGCACTGCTGACAGTGCGTAAAGTAATACTTTTTCGCACAAGTGCGTAAAGAAATCACCTGTGCGTAAAATCATCAACTGTGCGTAAAGTAATTTTTTACACAATGTTCATACATTTATGCATTTTTGAAAAATACATTATTTTGCGTCAAATATAACTCGGAAGTCTTTATTTGATAATACGACGACAATTCATATCATTAAACATTCAAATTAATGATATAATTGCTACAATTTGGCAATATAATAACTGTAGAAGAAAAAACTTTCTATGAAACAGTTTCGTAAAGGGCTCTTTTGTACTCGCGTACACGCTCATACAAAAAAGTCCTACTTTACGAATAAGCATGATTTTTTCGCAATTCAGAAGATGACTAGTTTTCGAGTAAGGTACGAAATGGTAGGAAGGTTCGAAAAATATACCCTTATCCCACGAACAATTGTTCTGGTGTTTTTTTGTATTTCGAAGGTCTACAGTCTAAAGTGATCATTTTAATTGTTAGAATGTCTACCTTCAAATGCTCTATGTAACTTTGTGGTTTATTTATAGATAAACCGCTTAAAATCAGGGTTGGCACGATTAAATCATTTTGATTTAAATCATGATTTATATCGCGATTTAAATCAAATGATTTTATCAATAAAAATCAGTGATTTAATCAAACGCGAGATTTCCCTTTGACGCGGAGATTCTCCTTTGACGCGGGGATTCCCCTTTTCTCCTACACTCAAAGGCGCGTTCCTTTTTATTAGTGATGCAAATCTACGAGGTTTTTTGTGATGTAACCATTTTCACCGGTTAATTAACAGACTGATTAACCCGCTACGTGGGTCGTGGTGGCCGTGGTGGTAGAGCGTTCGCCTTTGGAGCGAAGGGTCGAGGGTTCAAAGCCTCGCATGGTCATCGGTCTCGTGCATGGCATCACACGTTAAAAGGTAAGGGCTGCGTCTTCCCTAGCTCACACAAGTCTCTCGAAGACTTCCGAGGGTTGCGCGTAGGGGTGCAATCGGTTGACGGAAATAACAACAATTTATAAAGTATAAAACAAAATGACGTCCTTCTAAAAATAGCATGTTGAAAAAGTGGCGCGCGATTTGAATGTCTCATTTGATAAAAATAGGTTATTTTTTCATGATTTTACTTCATTTATTTTTGTTGGCTGCATACAGGGTGTTTCATAATAAATGCGCAGGACTTCCGGATGTGATAGCTCGTTCAAAAATATGAAAAAAAGTTTCTAGTAACTTACCCTCTAAAATTCAACATCTTCGAGATACAGGGTGTTGAAATTTTAAAAAAATTATAGTTTTTTGCGAATATCTCTGGAACCGTTTATCGCACAAAAAACAGATTTTGAATGCATTTTCTACTCATAATAAGCTATGTTTTGTGCAGATTTTTTATTTTTTAAAATTCATAATTGGTGAAGATTTTGAAGGGGTATTGGGTGTTTTTTTCTCCAACTTCTACGCCACTGAAAAAAGTAAGATTTTGAGCCGCCTACTTGAACCGCCAATGTTTTCTACACAAAAAAGGTACTCTTGGTCATAAGCTCTAAAGTTGACCGTTTTCAAGAAAACTCAACTTTCATGTTGAAAAACATGGTAGATTTTTTTAAAATAATTTTTTTCCTAATTATACAAAATTTATTTAAACGTTAAAACAAGTAACAAAACCAAACGTTGACTTCCTAATTGAAAAATTAAAAAAAAAACAATAACAATCATACTCAGTTGAATTGTTGGAAATGTCCGCCGTTAGCTTCAATGCACGCAGCATTTTTTCGAGGAAAAAACATTATTTAAACAACATGAAAGTTGATTTTTCTTGAAAACGGTCAACTTTAGAGCTTATGACCAAGAATACCTTTTTTGTGTAGAAAACATTCATTGACGGTTCATATAGGAGGCTCAAAACTGTACTTTTTCCAGTGGCGTAGAAGTTGGAGAAAAAAATACCTGCTTCCCCTTCAAAATTTTCACCAATTATGATTTTGAAAAAATAAAAAATCCGCACAAAACATAGCTTATTATGAGTAGAAAATGCCTACGAAATCTCTTTTCTGTGCGATAAACGGTTCCAGAGATATTCGCAAAAAACGATTATTTTTTTAAAATTTCAACACCTTGTATCTCGAAAATGGTGCATTTTAGAGGGTAAGTTAATAGAAACTTTTTTTCATAATTTTGGACGAGCTATCACATCCTGAAGTCCTGCGCATTTATTATGAAACACCCTGTATATTAAATAGCCGCGGTTAATTAACCTTTTTCGTTACTAAGTTTTATGCAAAAATATAGTTAAACTTTATGGTAAAATGAAAAAATCAAAAAATCAAAAAAATCGCGACTAATCAGGATCTTTTCAAAAAATCGTGCTTTATTCGATTTTTTCAAAAAATCATGATTTTTTCCAAATTTGCTTAAAATTGAGAAAAACTGACAACAAGTCTCTCTGAATCATGATTTTCTCAATATTTTCAATGATTTTAAATAGTTGTAGAAAACAATAAAAATCATGTTGATTTTATTGAAAATATGAACAGGATGTTCATAAAGTCAGTTGTGGAATCATCTGCGACCGAAAATTGGAATTTTGTCGCTATTTTCCATCGTACAAGATAACCTCTCTTGGAAGGGATTCATGTTGTAAAGAGAATCATCCTCAATTGAAAATTGAACCAATACATGACTCCTATGGAAATGGAAAAAACCTACGATAAAATTGAAATTACTTTTTTGTAAAATCTAACAGAAAACAACTACTTCCCCGGCTAAAGCCATGCTGGACATTGAACTACATCTGATAGATATTGAATGAAAATGCATATTTTCACTTTCAGATTTTTTCTCTCAAGTTATATAGGGTCTTTCTCAATCACTCAGTCACTTATAGACCTTCGAAATACAAAAAAATATCAAGACAATTGTTCGTGGAAGAGAAGGGTATTTTTTCGAAAAATGTAAATAACTCGAAAACTAGAAGTCTTCTCATCTGCGAAAAAAACAAGCTTATTCGACACAGAAAAAGACTTATTTATATCTTCTTTAGATCTGAACTAAATCATTTATACGCGACAAAAAAATACTGAAAAATCGGTTTCTTGCAATTTTGACGATTAATTTAAGGTTATCTCAAAAAGTGTTGAAAAAAGAAGTTTTCGATTTTTTGTTATCTACAACTTTTTCATCGAACATATTTCGCTAGGAGGTTATACGTTTCTCCGCAAATCGCAAAAAAACCTTTTCAACCCCTGAACTGCAGCCCCATTTCACCATTTTGACAGTTTTCGTGTTTGAATATTTTTTCCCTAAAGTTGGAACCTCGACATTATTCTCCACCTGGTCCTTGCCTGTTACTTTTTTCTACAACTATTGAAATTCATTAAAAATATTGGGAAAATCATGATTCAGAGAGACTTGTGTCGTTTTTTTTCAATTTTAAGCGGTATAACGACCAATAAACCACCAAGTTACATAGAGCATTTAATAGAGCATGCAGTAGACCATAAAGTAGACATTTCAACAATTAAAATGATTACTTATAGACCTTCGAAATCCAAAAATCCACCAGAACAATACTTGTTCGTGGAAGATAAGGGTATTTTTTTTCGAAAAAAAAAACATAACTCGAAAACTAGTCGTCTTCCGAATTGCTAAAAAATCATGCTCGTTCGACACCAAAAAATACATATTTCTACAAATTTTCATGTAAATTGAATAATTTATTCGAGAGAAAAAATTAAATACTGAAAAATCGGTTTTTCGCCATTTTAACGGATAATTTGAGGTTATGTCGAAAAGTGTTCAATAAAAAAGTTACGAATTAATTACCTACAACTTTTCCATTGGAAATTTTTCGCAGAGGTCTCGTTTCGCCGCAAATCTCAAAAAACCGTTTTCAACCCCTAAACTGCATCCCCATTTCATCACTGTGTGGTTTCGTGTTTAATTTTTTTTCCTTAAAGTTGGAACCTCTACAACATTCTCCACCTGGTCTTTGCTTGTTACTTTTCTTTAATTCAGGCGTTTGAATTCGTTTTGGCAACAGTCTAACCTTCCTGTACACTTGTATATAGATTTCCTCCACAAAGTCAAACTTTCAGTCAATACTCACGAGATGATAATTTCATACTAATATTTTTCAAATTCAAATAAAAAATCTACCTGTTTTGTTTCAAGACCAATTTAAGTTTATTTATTTACTGTCGTCATGGCAGTTTCAATTGACAGACTAAGACCAAGTCTGTCAGGCGGATTTTTATACAACTGGATTTGGCATTTCTTTACTATCCCAAACAATATAAAAAAAGAAACTTACTACCCCAAACCATGCAAGGTAAAATGTACTAGGTGACTGGATTAGCTAAAATTCCCCGAACATTTTGTCGAACAATGTTACCACTTAATTTTCTATATTTTTGTTAAGCGTTTCTGAAAAGAGGCTGTTACTAAACTTTATAACGTCATAACTTTGCCGATAGGTATACGTTTCAGTAGTCATTTATTTTTCTAGGTATTGAGCCCGAGGACTATAAATATCGATTCTTACTTGTCATGCCGATAGTGTTGACTGAAAATCTATTTCAATGACAACTGTATAATAATGCATTTAAAATGAATTATATGAACAAATATTCAATATACCTCGCATAATCTCATTTCATTTCAATCAACGAATACATTTAACAGAATCATTCATTTCACTGACGCGTATCTGAAACTGCTCGATCTATTAAAACATTAAACAAAAAACTAACAGGATCAAAAATTGGGTATCGAGAAATTGTTAATTTAAATAACTGACTCATCATTGAATATTACTCATGATTTCAATACAATTGATCTGATGATGCAATTTTCAAAACCCTTCTTGCAATGATTAATTATTTATGCTTTATTGACTTGCCAATGAGGTAGATTTTCAATTCCTTGTATATACAGGGTGCATCTTGAGTGATGTCATTAGTTTCAGGCGCTGATTCTTTGCCATATTGCATGAAAAAAAGGTAATGTAGTGATCTCGCATCCAAGTCATGTCGTAACTTCAGTGATCTGGCCTCATGTCATGTCGTAACTTGATTGAAACAATAGGACAGCATTAAAATCAGAGTTTTTTGAAGAAACCTGCATATGGTATTAATAATTCCAAAGGTTTTTTTGCCGATTTTGATCAAACTTACTCTATTTTTCTCTAGGTATTATATTTTTATCAAATTAAAGAATCAAAACAACAACTTTCTTCATTCAACATTTATAATATCAAAGTTAATGGTGCAGAAATAGGGGTTACGCATAAAGTTCAAAAAGTTGTGTCAAAGATCTTTCTTTTCTTCGAATAGTCCGCTTTCCAGAAAAATTGTATAGAATTTCAGAAAAATATGGAATATCTGAAAATAAAGATCTTTACTGTAATGACGCATTGCTGATGCTCATTTTTAAAGTCCTGAGCATTACTACAGAAATGATTCGTACGCCTTTCCCTACCATTTTGCTGTAATTTCAAAATTTATTTTAAATGGAAAGCAATCTTCCAAGTCAGGAAATAGTATTTCCTAACTTTTTATGCCGACCACTTTTTGCTACCCTTTGGTCTCAGTTAGGGTTTCATCGAGACGAGAAATCTCGTCTCGAAGGCACTTTCTAGTCTCGTCTCATCGAGACGAGAAATAAACAAACTCTCGTCCCGATGTTTTACTCGAAGACAATTTCTCGATCTCAATTCGAGACTCTCGAAAACAAAAACTGAATGTTATTAAAAAATGCTATGTATATGTTATAACGTATAACACAAGGCCAAGGCCGCACCAAAATACAGGGTATTATTTTTTTCCTTTAAAAAAATTACGTTAAAATACTAAAAGCCACGTATAACAAAAAAACCGCCGAGGATCAGCACAGAAATAAACAATAATGTTCCAAAAAATGAAAATTAAACCAATCCTCGATGTTTTAATTTAATCTTTTATCCATACATTTTAAATTTACCTAGGTACGAAAGGTGAAAGTTTAAAATTGTTTCTTCGTTCGTGAAGAGAAGAATGGACCAGCACCAGCAACAAACTAATTTTTTATAATCGAAACAGTCGTCTGTTGAAAAAAAAAATAGATATTACTCAAATTATTTCATCTCAATAGTAGGGGGCGCAGTACTGCATAGTGAAATTTATGCAAAAATAGTACCATAAGTCTGCCATAAGAATATCCTCAGAAGTAATATTAAGCTTGGAACAACATATTTAAAGAATACAATAGAAATAAAGTTGAATTTATGGCCCTTTCCCTTTATGGAATTTCTTTACCCTGAAAGGTCAGACTGACCGAATAGTGTCCTATCAATTCATTTTTTTATTTTCTCTTTTCTGCCGTATTTAGTGCTGTGAGTTATTGCAACACATATATTTTTTCCAGATCGAGAAATCTCGAAATAATTTCCTGATCTCGAAAAATCTCGAAGTGTTTTTCTCGATCTCGTCTCGAAAAAAAAACATTAGTCTCGTCTCGAGATCGAGACGAGACGAGAAATCTCGAAATTCGAGAGTCTCGTGAAAGACTGGTCTCAGTTCATTTTTTATGATAGGGAATAATTTTTGCTGAATTAACGTACTTTTTGTACCTTCTGCTAAGTCGGCCACCGTTTTTCATGTGTTTCGCTACAAAGACCAACCGAGGGGATAAATAGTGGAAAACACATCAGAATCTTCTTCTTTTGGTGCTGGCAAGTTGAACTGAAATCGTGAGTTACAGACCGGCGTTCCCAGGGAAATAAGTCATACTGCATATTTTTCAGGTGATTGGAAATTCCCGAACTGCGTCTATTATATGTATCTACATACCTTAATGAATAACAACTGCCTCCGTGATAATCAAAGTACCACGTTATTTATCCCCGAATGTTAGATTTTACAGCCGAAAGGGGCATTTACTTATTTATTTATTACACGGGAAGAAATACCCATTTACAATACAATACAATATAAAACACTAAGAAAAATATGTAAAAACATAAAAAAAATTATAACTACCTATTTCTAACAGTTTTGCACAGTAACTAGACAACAACAAAACAAATTAAAATGAAATGAGTAATCAAAGCTAAAGAACTTGAACTACATAGTAGCTCTCTTCATTTGCCAAAGCGAAGATGAGAAAATATCTATAGCCCTTGAGTGAACATTTGCCTGTCGCAGTAATCTAATCATCCCTATGTTTGCACCATAATTCGATCGATGTGCAACCAAGGAAAATGTGCTATATTCACGTAGTGCCCTAGGAGGTACATATATATTCACTTCTTCTAATAATTCAGGAGCATCTATCAGACCGTTCAATATTTTATAAATAAACAAGGTGTCAGACCCTTGCCTTCTGTGGATCAGAGGACTCAAATTCATTACTGACAGCAAGTTGGTATAAGAGTAAGGAATGTTCAGCCTAAAGGAGCAGTACATAAAAAATCTGCGTTGAACTCTTTCACATTTTTCGATGTGGACTTGAGCATAAGGGCTCCAAATAATCGAAACATATTCAAGATGAGATCTAACCAATGAAAGGAATAAGATTTTCACTGTACTCATATGAACAAAATCTCTAGAATGTCTCTTTATGAAACCCAACTGCTTGAGTGCTCTATTACAGATGTACTCAATATGCGAAGAAAATGAGAGGTTAGATTGGAAGATGACTCCAAGATCTTTGATCGAGGTAACTTTCTCAATCACAGTGTTATCAAAACTATAGTTGAAGGTTATCTGTTGCACTGTGCGATGGAAACTGATAATTTTACATTTCAAAGGATTCATGCTCATTTTATTCGCCAAACAACCATGTGAAAAAACATTCAAGCTTTTTTGGAGTACAAGACAATCATCTGGATTTACGTATTCATTTAGGTACCAGAATCTTTCAGTTAAATACTAGCTCCAAAAGGGTCTGGCCGATACGACCTTCTGGAATTTAGTTTGTGTAATAGAGTCGATCAAGTTGCTGGGGTAGAAAATTGAATTCCAAGTCAAGTCAACCGAATAAATTCGGTTTGGTATAAATTTCGAACACGTTGGACACCCTCCATCCCAGTCAATCTAGTGCAAAGTCATTCAGTTATTCACAAATGTGCTTTCACAGGAATGGAGATTGTCTCGTTTGAAATCAGGAACAAGAAACTGTTTGTTGAAGTTCCCACGCATCCCTAAAGTACGGCTTTCATGCTTATCGGAACTCAACGAGCCTATTTGTTGGAGGAGATGTATCCAATGTTTGTCCTTCAGACATCCGGTATCGCGTACACACACTCATGTATTTTTACCAAAGACGTACAGCGTTATCTCACCCTGGAGGAACGGATTTACAGCCAGAAGGGACAGATTTTGCTTACAACTAGTAGGTCGCGATAATCAAATTACGCATTCCAAAGGGACTGGCCGATACGTCTCTCCGGAACTAGTTTGGCATCTATATTCGAAATATAACAGTCGATGAACCAAAGAGGGTAAAACTTATATCGCGAGTAGGTACTAGTTCCCTGAAATCTATTGTCACTGATTCGGGACTAGCCGTTGAGATTGATATACTGCGTCGTACAATACATTCAAATCGTGATCGTCAACCAGGGAATCCTTCTTCAACGCCCTGTCAGGCGAGTCCGTAAAGATAGATATTAGTGGCCGTCTGCATAATATAATGAATTCATTATCCTGAGCTGATACTATTACTTTCCTGTACGCCTGTCAAATTGAACTATCTTCAGTGTCCCGGGTGCTCATTGTTTTTGGAAATGAATCATTTTATAATATTAATCTCTATACTTCCATTCATGGTATAGGGGAAAGTGGGGTTATATTTTGAAAACCTTTCATAGAAGGTTAATAGGGTACAGCCGGTATTCTGACAGTGGTAAGGGCAATTCAAGCCCCCCGCTTACCATCATCCGAAAAGTGGTCGTTACAACTGACCCCTGGAATACCGTTTCTTCACTGTAGCTGTCCTGGGCCTACCATTATTGTCATCTAGGAGATTAGTGGGGCATACCACTATGATCTTACTGGCGCCCAAGGGTAGTATTGGGTGTTGCACCGATAAAAATATGAAACTTAGAGAAAAACATTGGCGTACAATAATTTTTACTATAAATATCAATTGGGTAACCCTTTGTGACGCCACTGGAAATAAAATTCGAATTATTATTTCATGGAAAAAACCATTGTTACTGCTTATATATCCACCAAGTTTCTTCAAAATCGGCGAGAAGACTTTTGAGTAAACCAGTAAAACAGAAAACCGATTTTTTTTTTAATTTAGACACCCTGCTACTCGAAAACGAAACAAGTTAAGACACACCTTTATATAACCTTTTTTTCATTAAATATGACAATGAATCACCACCTGAAAGCAATGGCATCGCATTAATAGAATCTCATCTGAGATACGGCATCCCTTTTTGGGGAGTATGCAATAAAAATATAATGCAAAGTATCTTAATTTTACAAAAAAGAGCTATAAAATATATTTCGAAAGCAAAGGCACGTGATCCATGCAAACGACTTTTTGACCTGCATAAGTTACATACTGTCGTGGCCATACTCATAGCAGAGACGGTTAGCTTGATAAAAAAACATTTAAATAAATTCAATACAGCTCGCCGCTATCCTACTCGACAACAAAACAGTATTAACTTACCTGACTATATAAGAGAAATTAGTATCATAGATAACTTCAAAAAGGCTGTTTACCTCTTGCTGTATAGCCGACCTTACTATACATTAGAAGAGTATTATGCTGATACATTTTAATTTAATAAGTCTAATACTGCTAAGGATTTTAATCTTAAGTTCAAAAAATTTATCTGTTGTCACATATTTACATATTTGTTATTTCAACTAGTTGAAGATGTCAGTATGTTTTAATTTTAATTTAGTACATAAGGGCTTTGTCCACAAGAATTCACTTGTTCTTTATGACAATAAAGTATTGATTGATTGATTGATTGCTAAAGATACGCCGTGTATATTTTCGTAGAGCGTAGATCACACTCGGAGCCTGTGTGATTGTCGATGTTATGGTAGTGGAACACTCAATATTCATCGATGGTCAAAGCTAGGGCCATGGCCAAATGAGCCATATTGGAAGCAAAGGCCAATAAACCTGAGAGAGGGAAAGCTTGGGCCATTCTCGGAGTTTTGGAAGCTCATTGGGGTGGTCAAGCGGAATCGGTGAATAGTCAGAGAACAAAGTAGTTGCGGTCAGGTTGGACAGTTAGTTAATTGTATGTACGTTGTTTCAGTTCGATTTGATGGCACTGCTAAAATCTTGTATAACATGTAACTAACTGTCTTGTAATGTTTCCTTGATATGTGAAACAATAAACACGCTATTAGGTATGTTGGTCAAGGTGAAATTAATGTGATTGTCATGTGATTTTCACTTTTGTTGGCACTTTATGTAACGAAATTCAATAGCATCATTTGAATTTTAAATAATAAATTGAAAGTAACCTGAGGCTATGAAGAATCGTTAAAAAATACTACTGGCATCAAATAATTTTAAAAACGTATGTTTTGTGTTCATTCCAAATCGTAAAAAAAACAATAAAAATCACAACACTTGTAGATACGAGCGCACAGTGATCATTTGCACAAGCTAGGTGGACAAGAGTCTAGAATTCCAATAATTGGTAATGGATTCATTTAAACAATACCTTAGAATATGAGATTCGATATTAGTATATACAGGGTGTATACTAAATGATGTCATTAATTCCAGGTGGTGATTCCTTGTCATGTTTTATGAAAAAAAGTTCATATAAACGTATGTCCTAACTTGCTTTGTTTTCAAGTGACGAAGTGTCAAAGTTTTAATAAAAAATCGGTTATTTATTAATTACTCAAAAGCATTTTCGCCGATTTTCATGAAACCTGATGTGTATATTGGCAGTTACAAGGGGCTTATTTTAATGAGGTTAGGTTTCAAATTTTTATCAAGTTAAACATTTGAAAATACAACTCTCTTATAATTCCGTGAATTTGAAAAAGCAGCACTTTATCAATCGATAATAATAATAATAATAATTTATTCACAGACACATTCAATGAAAGATGCAGATATGAAAGAAACGATATTGCCTTAACTAATAATAATAAGATCACAAAGTTACATAACATCGAACATTAACTGTAAGTACATATTAAAAGAGTGAATAAACAGGAGAATCTACAGGAGGCAAGGCCTGTGCGTAGACTAGCTATATTTTTTCACAACAGTATAATAATAATAATAGGTACATTCTGTATTCTGCAACTGCATCGGTAGGATTGTATTCGACATTATTCATTATTTCTTCATGTTGATGATAGATTTCATTAATTTATTTATTTCTACCTGAATTCTTTTATTGGTTTCGTCGTTGATGGACTGGTTGTTTGGTGTGTTCCTGGGCCCATTATTGTCAACTGTTTCTATCAAAACTGAAAAATACATTTGTGCATAAAATTAAATAGAATTTCAAGGAAATATGGAGTAAGTAACTGAAAAAAAGATCATTCACACAACTTTCTGAATTTTGATGGTGCGTAACCACCATTTCTGCGCCAATGACTTTGATTTGAAATTCACAGCATTATAAGGAAGCTGTATTTTTCTGCAAAAAATATGAAACTCAAGGAAAAACAGTGGGATACAGTGATTTTTACTATAAATACCAATCAGGTTACCATCTGCCACTTATAATTTGAAATATAATTTCATGAAAAGAAACCTATTGCTACTGCTAATAACCACACCAGGTTTCATCAAAATCGTCAAAAGGACTTTTGAGTAATTGATGAAATACAGATTTTAAATGAAACTTTTATACCCCGTATCGGAAACGAAGCAAGTTAGGACACACGTTTATATGAAATTTTCTTCATAAAATATCACAAGGAATCACCACCTGAAATTAATGACAACATTTAAATTACACCCTGCATATCTGACACTACAGTGATTAGCAATATTTACCCCTGCTACATTTTCTGTATATAATAGCTGCACCGTTCTTATGAATGATAAAACGTATGGCAGCCAGCATACTCGAATACAAAGTACAATTATTTATTCAGATTACCTTCAATCTGTTAAAAGAATCGATTTTCTTCAATGAATCACTGAAACACGGAAAATAACGAAAGAAACGCTCACCCCTTCGAATTTCTTTCGTTCAAATTTAACTTTAAAGTTCTTACTGAGGACTCTGAAAGAGAAATTGCTGCCAAATGGATGGCTGATGTGGGAAAGTCAAAGGATCGTTTTTTGACGAGGAATAAAAATTGGTTGGAAGATCAGGACTTCCAATTCCAAGTTCGAAGTACCAAGGAAACTTATTTCTCACAGAACGATGCATTAAGGCATTTTGACAGCAATCAAAATCATTTCGATTTTGGTTTGTCAACTCTTCATAAGTGAATTCGTTGTTTAGAATGTTTTTTCACACAATACATACAAGTTGGAAATTGTAAAATAACAAGCTAGAAGTGCTGAAGATGGGGCAATTGTAAAACAAAGATGCGAAATAATTAAACAGCGACTTATAAACATGAAATGGGATTGAGTGTAGACAAACCAGAGCCAGAATTTGGTTCAACTTATGTCCAAAACACCAGACGCTTTGTTTTCAGCAACCCTGAATTGAGGCTCAGGTTACGGGATTGGATGTTGCGTTTATCAAAAATTGGGATGAAATCTGATTTCGAAATATTTTTGTTTTTGAAGATAATGGAATGAAATTTGGAGGATCTGTATAAGACATATACTCAACTTCATGCAACTTTTAGTTTCACCGGAAGTTAGATAAACTTTCGATTTTCAAGTATATTTTCACTTCCCTTGTCTCCTTATGACATACTGAATTCAACCATGGGTTACTTGTCACTTTTTGTAACCGAATTTTATTTTTGTTTTGAAATTTATTCTTTATTATAGAGTTTAGGCATAAGATGTCCGGAGGACTGCTCATTGCTAGTATCCTATACAATAGGAAAAGTTGGGTCGAAAATCCATCAGAAAACAACTACTTTCCTGGCAATGCCACGACGAACATTGAATTACATCTGATGAAATTTCCGTGCAGAGTTCCTACAAGGTTATCTCTGCAATTGCTTGGTTGCATGGGAATGTTCATCGAAACATTCGGACCACCTATATATCGATTTCGGAGTGTTGCTCCTCATCAGTACAGGGTAGGTCTAGTAGTCAATAACTAATGACTGCAACGAATGAATCGACAGCCAATCCCATTTACAGACCGAAACTGAGACCGCGCCCGCACAGTGGACTAATTCCAAACTGCGAGCGCCATCTCAGTGCCGGAAGCCCAACCAAAGCAATACCCATGCCACGATCGTCAAGACCGTATATGAAACGGAAAAGAAAACTGTAATTCACAATGAGCTTATGACTTTAGGCATAAGATGTCCGGAGGACTGGTCATTGCTAATATCCTATACAATAGGAAAAGTTGGGTCGAAAATCCATCAGAAAACAACTACTTTCCTGGCTAATGCCACGACGAACATTGAATTACATCTGATGTAGAGATGCAGAGATAACCTTGTAGGAACTCTGCACGGAAATTTCATCAGATGTAATTCAATGTTCGTCGTGGCATTAGCCAGGAAAGTAGTTGTTTTCTGATGGATTTTCGACCCAACTTTTCCTATTGTATAGGATATTAGCAATGAGCAGTCCTCCGGACATCTTATGCCTAAAGTCGTAAGCTCATTGTGAATTACAGTTTTCTTTTCCGTTTATTATAGAGGGCTATGGATATCTTCAAATCACTAATTTCAGTCCTAAAATTTTGAGAATAATACGACTTTACTGTTCAAAATGTCTCTGATATGCAACATTTCATTTTAAAATTTCTATTATTATTTTTTTCAAATAGCAGCATAGTGGCTCGTTGGGTTAAGAAAAAAAATCATTTGATTACGATTAATTTGACACTGCACATTATTAGGTTTCAAACAAACTTCCGTTAAAAAACTTTAAAAGATTAAATTGGAAATTTCTCAAAATGAAGGATCTCAAGAGATTAAAATAAGATTTGAATGCATCGAGCAACTTGTAACCAACACAACTTATGAAACAAGATCAATAATCCAAAAGCTAATAATAGTTATTTAAGTAACAAGGAATGTAAAGACGTGTTAACATTCGAGGTGAGCGAGTACGAGCCGAGGCAAAGCCGAGGCTTGTCGCTTGCCGAGGATGATAACAGTCGATACATTCCGTGTTACTTATTACGTTTTTCCCGCTGCTTGTTGACATTTCTCAAAATTTGCCTGAATTGAAGTTTGTTTTCTTACCCTTCCTTCATGATTATTCGTTCGCTATTTCATTCTAAGTTGCTTGTGCGTGTAACTAAGTTACCGAATAAGCAGACAACAATAATATTCAAAAGGTCTCATAACCTAAAAATTGATATGAATGAAGCTGAAGGTATTACTTGTCAAAGTCAAAGTCATTATTACCCTAGGCATGTAAATGACACTATTAAGTTCCGTTGTCAAGATGAATTAGTAAACGAATGATATAGGCCATTTACCTGTTTTGTTGCTAAGCATGTATGGACTATTTACAGTGTCGGCAGCGGGAAAAATATTTTATTGCACAAGTATTATCATAACATGTTCTTTAGATAAGTAATTATATAATAAACACCTAATTTACTTTTGGAGAAGCGAGGTAAACAGCGTTTTTTCTTGAAGAACTGTGTTGAATACGCTTTGAAACCAAACATTTGCTTTTTGAACCAATGACGTCACTAATGAGTACGGTTCATTCTGTTTTGAATGCTTCGATAAGAACGGTTTGAAATCAAAAGTGGTCAGAAAAGAGGGAATATTGACAACTACTATTCAAAACAGATTGCTTTTGGAACCTGAACAGCTAGAAAAAGTCATAGTCCAAATATTTCTCGAGCCATCCTTCTGCATAATTCTCAACTTTATGATGTTCAAAATTGTGGAAATTAATTGATTCAGCATTTGAAGAAGATAAACTGCTGAATCTGGTTATTATCAATGAGTCCTGATAAAAGATTGATCATTTATTCTTTTTGTTTCGCATTTTTTAAATATATTCCTTACTTTAAATGATTTCTACGTTGTTATTGTTAGGTTCCGATTTTGACATTTTCATTTAAAAATGGCCTGTTTTCTCGAAATCAAACTTGAATGCGGTTTATCAAGAAAAAACGCCTAAAATAAGAAATCGACCTCTCTAGTGATTTAGTTTTATCAGTTGTGTTTGTCACAGGTTACGCGATGCATTTAAATCTTATTTTAATACCAAAAGCTGCTTTATTTTATAAAACATCTAACGTATTTTTTTTAGTTTTTCAACTGAACTTTATTTATTTATTTATTTATTTATTTATTTATTTATTTATTTATTTATTTATTTATTTATTTATTTATTTATTTATTTATTTATTTATTTATTTATTTATTTATTTATTTATTTATTTATTTATTTATTTATTTATTTATTTATTTATTTATTTATTTATTTATTTATTTATTTATTTATTTATTTATTTATTTATTTATTTATTTATTTATTTATTTATTTATTTATTAATTTATTTATTTATTTATTTATTTATTTATTTATTTATTTATTTATTTATTTATTTATTTATTTATTTATTTATTTATTTATTTATTTATTTTTATTTATTTATTTATTTATTTATTTATTTATTTATTTATTTGTAGAAAACATACAGGATTAACCTAATTACATGTTTCCTAACTAAATACTAAGTGATTTTAACTAGAATCATGGTCAACATAGATTAAAAAAGAAACAAAAAAAAACAAGGAGAATATAGAATATGATACATCAGAAACTATAATAAACAGAAAAGAGAATAGTCAAATTGACTTTTTTGAGTAAATTGACGACAACTACGAATATACTTCAGAGTGCAGGGATTTGTCGAAAGGAGGAGTATATTACAAGGGTTTTATGTTCGATTAACAATTGGTATACCAGACAATTCATTTCTGAATCTTCGAAGGGAAATATAAAAAAAAACAAGTTTCATGCTTCCAGCATATTTTTTGCACAAAAAGAGTATGTCACCAATAAGAGTAGCTTCTTTGGTAATCTGGAAGAGAGTCGATTTAGGGCGAAGTCCAGGAGCAGGTACATATAATTTTATTTGTGTCAACAAGTACTCACATTCAATATAGTTCGATGTTCCAGCCGAACTATGCCAAATTCATCACGGATTGGTTGAACTGAGTCAAATCCAAAATTAATTTTATATTTTTTATAATAGATCCATTTGAGGAATTTATTTTGAACAGTTTCTAAAACCTTTTTCATATATTTTTTTGAGGGGTCCCAAATGATTGAAGTGTATTCCATACGACTCCGAACCAGGAAAAAATAAATATGCTTGAGTGAATCAATGTTGGTGAAGTCGGTAGTAGATCTTTTGAGAAAACCCAGCATCTTCATGGATTCATTACCAATTTTATTAATATGATCATTGAATTTGCAATTGCTTTGGAAATATAACACCCAAATCCTTAACTCCATCGACTCTGGAAATTACTATACCATCCATTGTATAAACCAAATTGTTCGGATTAGTGCTCCTATTGTAGGTCATAATGCTGCACTTATCCATATTGAATAATAGCTTGTTCGAGACAGAC
This sequence comes from Chrysolina oricalcia, assembly GCA_944452925.2. NCBI lineage: Eukaryota > Metazoa > Arthropoda > Insecta > Coleoptera > Chrysomelidae > Chrysolina > Chrysolina oricalcia. The sequence continues at coordinate 17,461,753 of OX101816.2, forward strand.
CATTCGTGAATGAGGTCAATATCTTGTTGTAATGCAAAATAATCATTGATGTCTTTGATGGAACAAAAAATTTTGAAGTCATCAGCGTAAAGAAGAGAATTTGATGAAACAGTATCAGGTAGATCATTGATGAAAATCAAGAATAAAAGAGGACCCAAGTTTGACCCCTGAGGCACTCCAGACTGTGTCAAAAAAGACAGTGACTCATTTCCCTGAAAAGAAACATATTGTACCCTATTAGAAAGGTATGATAACAAAATTCAAGAGCAAATCGTTCAAGCCATATGAGATGAGCTTAGCCAAAAGAATGTCATGGTGTACTTTGTCGAACGCCTTGGCAAAGTCTGTATAAACCACATCCACCTGGTTCCCCATATTCAGGAATTCATCAACTTTGTCCACAAACGTACTCAAGTTAGTTTCAATAGATTTGTTTTTACAAAACCCATGCTGAGATGGAGACAGAAGATTTTTTATATGACCATAAATTTTGTCATAAATAATATATTTAATTGCATTGAATATTTTTGGAGAAAAAAATACTACGCCACTGCTTTCTCCTGAAACAAAAAAATACTTTTGAGATCCTCATTCATTTTTGAGCAAATTTGATCTCTTGAGTTTTCTTTGTCCGACGCATGGTTTTCGGTTAAAAAAATAAAAATCGTTTCATTTCAGGATCAATTCTTCAAAAATCTGATGCGGTGTGGAAATGTTTGTGCATCGACTGAAAGCAAATTGAGGGATCAGCTTTGTTCCAAAATGAATGAGAATCCAAAAAAATGTGTAATTCTTGTCAGATGCTCGGTTCATGATTAAAATAATTAAATTGAAATTGCTTCATATCGCAGTACCTAACATTTTGTTGGCAATAAATCGTCCGATAGTAATTTAGCTACCTGTTTATAATTGATATTTCTTTTCACCACTTCTTAATCTTTTCATAATAAATGCATCTATCTCGACAATACCGTAATGGATTTCCGATATTAATTCAGCTACCTGTCTGTAATTGATAGTGTATTTTGTTCTTCAAATCACTATAAATACTTATTGTGTTTTCACTGGTTATGAATACCATTTTGTGTTTGAAAAAGCTATAGGAATAGCGAAGTGTGTTATTGAAGTTATTTTGGTTGTCCGCTGTTTTTCTGAATATCGGTAAATATGGTGAATTACACGAATGCAGAAATGGCAGCAACGCATTACGTATATGGCCTCGCTGTTGGTAATGCAACAGAAGCCAGACGCATTTATCAGAAAAGATATCCTAATCGTGCCTTACCAGATAGCCGTACCTTTTCAAATATTCATCGCCGACTTAGGGAAACTGCTAGTTTCAAGAAAGGTACTTCGGAAGGTAGACCTCTAAGCGTTAGAACTCTTAAAATTTTTGAGGAATTGATCCTGAAGTACAACGATTTTTACTTTTTTAAGCGAAAACCACACGTCGGACAAAGAAAACCCAAGAGATTAAATTTGCTCAAAAATGGGAATCTCAAAAGTATTTTTTATTTCGAGAAAAATCAGTGGCGTAGTATTTTTTTTTCAAAAATATTCAATGCAAAACCCGCGCGGACGCCACTGGCAAAGAAAACGAAAATTTTTGTACATCACAGAATGCACCTTGATGCACAGAAGACATGAACCTAATTTTATGAAGATGCGTACAATATTATCCCAGTTAAAAAACTGTTTTTTTTTTCAAAACTTTATCACCCTGAATCTCAAAAGTTAGAACTTTTAGGACATACAGTTTTTTCCTTAAAATAAGTCAAAGAATCACCCCCTCAAATATTAGCATGCCTTTAAGGAACACCCTGTATTGAACGCTCAAGCGTATACGTCAAATGAAGGAACACTTTATTAAAGTATCATCACAATGGAGGTTGCAGTAACTCTCTATTGTTTTCGATTTTTTTACCTTCGAAAATTGTTGAAAAGCATGTTATAATAATAACTTATTTATTCTAGTTCCTTGTAGTTCCTACAAAATGCATAAAGTAGCATAAAGTAATGAATAGAAGGTACAATGAAATGAGCTCATATCTGAGCTCTTGAAAAGCATATGGCCCAATTTATATTTTGATTATGAATGAATATCGTCGATTTTTTTAAAGAGACGACTGTTTAGTCGGATATTCTTCTAGTCTTATTTTTTCTTTTCAGAGGAGAAGTCTCCGCTCCCCTCGGAAGATGGACAGGCTACGCAGGTCCTTCAGGGATTCATTCCGCAGGCGGAAGGATAGGATTCCCGAAAGTTCAAAGCCTCATCAGTGGCAGGCCGACGAGTCGGCTGTCAAATCTGGAACCTGCACTTTCGCTGTCAAATATCTTGGCTGTGTAGAAGTGTTTGATTCAAGGGGCATGCAAGTCTGTGAAGAAGCTCTTAAAGTTTTGAGGGTAAGTCTAGCAATCAAAGATTAACATTTTTTCTCAACAGATAATTTTTAAAAACATGTAAAATTTTAATTTCAACGCGTGATATATTCCCGACAAAATAATGAATGTTGGTTTCAGTTGGTAGAGATTTCGACAACAAAAATAGTTATTTATGATGCAAGTGTTAAAAGGGCATTTTATTTTGTGAGTGGGGAATATTGCGAAACGAGAAAAAATGGAAAAAAGTTCATAAGATCCCTAAGATTATTTGGATCTCTGGATTACAAGGCAGAACAGGCCCCAGTTACATGCGTATATACACTTTATTACTGAATATGATATTCTGTATTTTAAATGTAATAGTAGGCATTGAGGCATTTGAAAAACAATTAATAATTGTTTATTAGTTCCACAAATTAATAAAAGTTCCTAGCTTCTTTACTAGCTTTACTGCTGCAAATATGAATAATGGAAATGCATGATTTAGATTATTCTCTTTCATCAAAAATTCAACAAGCTGCAAAGAGTAACTTCGGATCTGTTGCCTGAAAAATCACGGAAACAATATGAAATTGCTTACAATGAAGAAATTTGAAGATAAGTTCACTGATACAGAGTACTTTATAGAGGACCTCACAGCTGAATTAACTGAAATCACAAAGTCGCCAAAAAGAATTATTATGGAACACGAAACACCCCCTGGTGGAATGACAATCTTGATAGCCTAAAGAATAGAGTTAAGCTGATAAGAAGAGCTTACCAGAACTCGAGAAGAAGAGAGACATCGTAATATCGAAGACAAATTGCAAAAATTTCATATCGGAGAATACTCGCCGAATACAAAACAGAAATAAAAACATCTAAGCGAGCTTCCTGGATAGCCTTCATTGATAATGATCTAGCAAACAACCCTTAGGACGTAATATATAGGCTATCCTGCAGTAAAATCGCCCCAGCGGAGATGGCTACAATAGTAAAAACAGATACGGGAACATACACAACAACCACAGAAGAAACCCTACAGGCAGTAATATAGAGAGTAATATAGAGGCTCAGGATTTCTACAATGCTGCATCAAAAATCAGGCCAGGAAGAGCACCAGGACTGGACGGTGTGCATGGCAGAATGCTGGTCCTAAGTTTACCATCTCTGGTAAGCTGCCTAGCCCTAGGATACTTTCCGGACAAGTGGAATTGCGACAGACTGGTCACCATACTGAAGGCACTCGATAAGGATCCATCAGACATAAAATCGTTGAGGCCGATCACTTTGCTGTCAGAGCTTGGCAAGATGTATGAAAGGATAATAATAAGCCTGATTCCACCCGATAGTCTAGTAAGCAGAAACCAGTTCGGCTTCACGCAAATCTAAAGGTGGGAACATACCAAGCAAACATTGCTGTACAAAAGTTGAACAACACTTAGGCAGCTGTTGTAAAACTTGTTTCCGTGGGGAGAAAATATTGTCGACAAGCTGTTCGTCAACATCGACCTACCTAGTTTCTCCAGTGTTTGTCCAGTGTTCGTTTAGTCACTCTGCTTGAAATGAACTACTTATTTTCTGCTACAATGTAAAATTATGTTGTATACGCGTCCACACTGGCGACGCTGTGTGCGCACTCTTGGGCAACATCCCCTTTGATGTACCGCCTCGGGAGCGAGCACCGCGCAACAGCGGCACAACTGTTGCCCAACTGTTGTCCAACTGTTGCTCAACTGTTGCCCAACACGTACACACTGAGTGAACTCGTGTGTTGTTCGGCTGTTGTTCAACTGTTGCACAACAATGTTTGCTTGGTCTGTTCCCATCTTAACAACCAGCGTAAAATCCGGATCCCGGCATACAATGGTTATATTCTTCGACGTGTCCGGTGCTTTCGACGATATGTGGTGGCCAGAATAGCTCAAATATTTACACGACATCGGACTAGCTACTAAGGCCTTTGAGGTCATAAAAGATTACTTGAAAGGAAGATCCATCATATACAATAGCAGACAATCGTCGGCACAAAATATCCTAACAAAAGGATGCCCACAGAGTTCGGCCTTTGCCCCGATACTCTGGAACCTAACACTACTCAGACAGCACTGGCCAGAAGGCATTAATCGGATAGCTTATGCAGATGACGTTGCTATGTGCATCCAAGGAGAGAGCAGGACCAGACTTGAGCACAAAGTATAAGAGGCTATGGTGGGCCTAAGTAATTGGGCCAGAGAGCATAAGCTTGAGATATCATTGAGGAAAAGTAAATAGATTGTGTTCACAAAGTTGAGGAAAACAAGGAATCCAGTAGAATCTACAGAGGGAGCTCGCTGGCCAGGGTGACAGAGCTCAAGTACCTGGGATTAACAATAGACGAGAAGCTATCATTCAGCAAGCATATTTTTGAGGGGTTTTCTCCGAAAACCTGGGAGTTTCGTAAAAACAAACAAATATCATCTACATCACCAATAAGGCCAAGGCAATATTCCAGACACTCAGGAGACATGTCAACAGGAACTGGGGTGTAACACGGGATTCTCTTGACGCTATTTATTCTAAGGCCATTATTACCATAATAGGCTACGCTAGTGAGTACTGGATAGAGAGGATAGACAATACACACATCAAAGGGAAACTAAGACAGGCACAAGCTACTTGTTCAAGGCTAATAATAGGTGCTTACAAATCGACTCCCAATGAGACGTTATGTGTAGTAGCTAAGAAGCTTCCTCAACACATAGAGTTGAAACAGATAGTAGGACTCAAGCAGCTAAAGAAGACAGGAAGAACCAAGCTGCTGGGAGGGCTTCAGGCCGCAGATTATCGTTACTGGACAGTAGTCAAGTCGCAAGTAGAGCTGGTGTGTCTGAGGCTCTGGCAAGGAGAATGGGATCGAACAACCAAAGGCAGGCTCGCCTATGAGTTGATACCGAACATAGAGAGGTGGAAGAATACGCCTATCATCAGGACGAGCAGACTTGCATGCTCAGTTCTGACAAGCCATGGAAACTTTAAAAACCACCTAGTAAGAATCGGAAAGCTGGAGGAAGCCACATGCTATGTGTGCGACGATGAGGATGACACCCCCACACATAGACTAACCACTTGTCTAATCTATGCAGCAGCCAGAAGGGAGATTGAACACGAGATAGGTCAGGCTCTACCTATTAGTCCTGGTGAAATTCTTGCAATATTGGGGGAGAAAATTGAGCTTTTAACCAAATTCGCCGAATTTTAATCAACCAACCATTAGATTAAGTTAGATAGGTGGCCTACTATTGTTAAATACCAAGAATGTAAAGTAGCGACAAAAGTACAGACTGGCAGCCTGGGGATGATAAGCCTTGCGGCAGGAACATCCCCCGCGTTGACCTTAGGGCTTAGATTCACGAAAATTTCTGCTTTTTACTCTTAAAGTAACTTTGTCACATCTTATTCTCCAAGGGGCTCATTTCAGTAGCAGGGGTGGAGGTGGGACCCCCCCTTTTTTGATAAAGTACTTTAGCACAAGCATTATCATAAACATAGCGGTAACATCAAAGGTTTTTAGCACAAACTGAACATTGTTGTATAAATGGCGCCATTTGATATAACAGATTCAACTTTAGCTTTTAACATATATTTAAGCACAATTTTAAAATGATGTTGACTAAATGCACCTTTAGTTTGAAGGAGAATCGAAGTTATGGAAGTCATCAGTGCTGTGGTCTAAATTCTCTATGACAAAAGCAGAATTGAAAATCAAGAAAAACGTGGATGTAAGTAAATACCCGAAATTGATCGCATTTTTTAAACGGGAAAGTGTCGATACCGTCCGGAAAAAAAACAGAAAATCCTGACAAGGGAACAAATTGACAGATTTTTAAATGAAGCTCCTTATTCCAAATATCTTATGATTGAAGTGGCAACTATTTTTGGATAGTTTGGAGCGTGCCGCCGTGAAGAACTCTGCAAATTGAGTGTAGATGACATTGAAAAAACAATATCGTCATTACTAATTCAAATTTCGGACACTATGTGAATCGTTACCGTGAATATGCAGTATCACGCCCAACTTCTCTTACTCACTGTCGGTTGTTCCTCAATTACTCTAACAATGCACTGCTCAACCAATTTGAATAAATACTTTTGGGAATATGCCTTCCACATTGCTGAATTTCTGAAATGAACTAACAGATCCGCAGCAGTTTACCGGCCACTGCTTTAGAAGATCTGCAGCATCTCAACTGTAGCTGGGGGTTACATCGAGGATTCCATTGAAGATAAAAATAAAATTGCTGATAAAATGTTTCCTGGTGTAAGTTCTAGGTATGCACCAGCATTATTCGATCATCCCACTCCAATAGCACCATCATCGGTTAGCGATAAAGGACCTTATACAGTTGGACTGAATACTTCGTCAGTAACTTCACAGGGAATTAATATTACCAATTGCACAAACTGCCAAATACATGTGAACGTTTATAAATAATTCGTAGGTGTTCTTATTATTATAATATCTATCATTTCATCTGTCATTTTACTTTTAACACTAGTGTAAAAAGTGATTTTGACACATAAATAATGTGAAAATTTGCCAGTTTTAAAATCATATGCCTATGAATTAACGTAATTTTTAATGACAGTTGTACAAAAAAATATTCATTTGAAGTTTTGAACGAATATTTTTTTTTAATCTCAGGGATCCAGGAGAAGACCTGTGAGAGCAGTTCTTCATGTCAGCGGGGATGGTTTGAGAGTTGTTGAAGAAGAAACTAAGGGACTCATAGTCGATCAAACGATAGAGAAGGTGTCTTTTTGTGCACCAGATAGAAATCACGAACGAGGTTTCAGCTATATTTGCAGAGATGGTACTACGAGGAGATGGATGTGTCACGGCTTTTTGGCGCTTCGGGAAAGCGGAGAAAGACTGTCCCATGCAGTGGGTTGTGCGTTTGCTGTTTGTCTGGAAAGGTAAAATACTCTTATACAGTATGCAGTTTTCATTTTCGGTATTTTTAAACTAGCTGTTCTGCAAATTTTACTCACACATACATTCAGTCATTTTCATAACATAATCCTTATAGTAAGTTGCTCATCGTGAAAAAAATGTCCCGCCTTTATCAGTACATAATTCTTTCCCAAAAAAACATCACATGGAAAAGCTCCAATTTTTAAAAAATATATTTTTTTTTTAAATAGATCTACTTATATCTTTTTTTCATTAGAAATCCATCGAATTCATAATTAGTTCACAATCCACAGGGTACACGAAAATATGTTCAACCTGTTGAAAGGACATGGTACGGATTAAATGGGTTTCTGGAGTTCTGCGAATTCCGTTCTATTTTTGATATACTGTGATGTAGGATGGGAAGGTGATTGAAAGTTACCATGTGGTACGCAAGTTTTGACCACAAAAGCCACCCAATAAAAATGGCGGATAGAAAATATTCATTTTGAATCCCGCTCATTTTCCAGTTCAGTTTTTCAGTTTCAGTATTTGTGTTTCACACGTAAAATACGTAGACAAAAATATATGTAGGAATAGACATTCTGAAAATACAGCATAAACACTATGTCTCTATTATTTCTAGGATATTTTTATTCGTGAAGCAAGAAGCATTTTTGGCAATAAGAGGTCTTTTAAAAACCAACTATTTACTTTAGGTCGGGCGTACCCAAGACACCATAGTATTTTTTTCATTTATTTGTTAAGTCGCCCCGGAGCGCATATAGTAGTGGTGTTCCCTCTCATCAGGAATGATGTGCCGTTGGAAGACGGGGGTATCACCATTATACTTTTTAACTATTAATTTAATTTCAAAGAATTTTTCAACATTATCTTTAATGCAATGAAGCTTTGTCAATAAGTTTATCATTAACTTCCGACAATAAAGCATATTTTGACTGACACACCTAGGGATATAACATGTTCGAAAAGTTCCTAGTACTGGCTCCTCCAGAAGTCGAATTGAGTTGTTCTCCATTTCATTGTAAGCAATAAATAGAGTCTTGAATTACAATAACAATTCCATGAAAGAATCCGATGAACCTTGCCAAAACTGATCAAAAATAGGTCAACAATAATTTCTGCACATAACTGCACCATTGTGAAGTAAGATTTTCGAAATATTCTGACTTTCGAATTTTGATGAAATAGTTTCATTATTCACTTTCATGCATTATTTCGTCTTCATTCGTAAAGGTTTCCTCAAACCAACGCGGGAGCGGGAACGAGATAAATCCGAGGCTAAATTCTATAGTGGGATATACGGGTGTGATTATTCGTATTCCGAAAAGCATACAAGCAACGAAAAATATATAGTTTACTACGTATACTGTTTTTCTAGCGATTCAGGCGGTTTCAAAGTTCCGTTCCCGCTCCCGCGTTCCCGCTTTGGTTTGACTTTAGAATACTTCTATTGATACTAACATAAAGATCAACTGTCATATACTGGAGTAGCACCTAATCTTCATCACTGAGGTGACCGTTACAGCAACTAATATCTTCAAGCAGTATTGTATCCAACATGTACATATCTCAATACACGAAAATCTTCATATTTTCGTATAGCCGGACAACCACACGGACCCTATTTTTTCGATGGGAAAAAATAATGATGCAGCTATTTTGATGCACTCGTCAGGATGAAATCATCCTCCGCACGTAGATACGAGATAGTGATATTTTCGTAGTTGATCGTTGTTACCCATATGCTTTGAAGGTTTTTATTGATATGAACATTAACCACAAAATGCCTGTTATCAGCAGACCAGGAGAAAATGTCTGCACCACCAAAGAAGCTAAGAGATCCAGGCTGTTAACTAAGACACTCTGGATAGTAGTAAAAGAATAAAGATATGTTGTGCAATTGAGAACAGTAACATTCACATTCACTTGGGCAAGGTCCATTATCACACCTCAATGGAAATGGGATTCTGACTGCCATTGGTATATAGTAGATTTTGAACTTACCAAGTCAAACTATCCCCAGGTTATACTCAGGACAAGTTCGATTCCGGTTCGATCATGGATTATTAGAATGTATACCCGATTCACCCAATCGAAAAAGCATACCCTATTAGTTCTAATTGCTTTTAATTTTTTGCATATGCAAGGTAGGTGCGTGTGCTCATGTCGCAAGAATATTATTGTATCTCGGATAAGCTCGACATGAAGCAAATATTCAGTATCCCAAAGATCTTTTGTTGAGGAAATTACTTGATGCCTCACGAAGGAATGAAAATATCCCAAAGGTGTTGGACATGTAGTGTTTATGTTGTTTTTCAGAATGTCTATTTTTATATAGTGTGTTCCAGCTAAAACTTGTCACCGCCCTTATCAACGAAGTCATTGAAAAAATTGAAAATCGCTCAGACCCGTCAATGAGGGGAAACTGTTCCAACAAATACGTCATCATTGTGCTGTCAACTCCCTCATCCCCAGCACTCCCTACTTCAGAATTTTAAATAGGACTACTATACTTGTGATACATCATTTTGAAGGGAATTCAATCACAAATACATCAGTGTAATGTAATTGAGAATCGATCAATTATTGTAGTGGAAGTTTTAATGAAAAATAAGTGTATATCAAGATGATCTTTTATTCATTGTCTGAAATGAAATCATCATTTGAATGGTTCAACCATTCAGTACCATAAAGAAGTATGAGAGATTTTTGAAATGTATTCACACATTTCTCAACATTTGTGGAATCACTTCACGACATAAGCATCTACTTACAATTGTTATAAACTTTGGATTCCAAAAACCTCCTCAAAAGAAGTCTAACGGTGATAAATCAGGAGATCTAGTAGGCCAAGGTCATCAGGGGTTGTCCGCAAGGGGGTGTCCTGTCCCCACTGCTGTGGAACCTGGTGGTGGAGGACCTGCTACTCACACTGGAGAGGGGTGGGCACAAAACACTTGGGTACGCAGATGACATAGTCATCACGGTCCAAGGCAAATTCAACACCACAGTTAGGGAAATAATGCAATCGGCCCTAAATCTGGTAAGTACATGGATAGATAAGGAGAGACTATTAGCCTCTCCAAATCAACCATTGTAGCGTTTACCCGTAGAAGGAAGTTAGAGAGCTTAGGACCTCTGACCCTACAAGGTACCCTAATACAGCTGTCACGGGAAGTTAAATATCTCGGGGTGATTTTAGACTCGAAACTCACCTGGAATAAACAGCTGGCAAAAGTTAAGAAGAAAGCCGAAATGACACCGATGTTAGTCAGGCGGGCACACGGAAAAACATGGGGGCTAAATCCCAAAATGGTGTACTGGATATACAACATTGTGGTGAAACCCATGATTACATATGCATCTTTGGTATGTTGGACAAAGATAACAAAAAATAGCCGCGGCTGAGTTGAGCAAGGTACAAAGACTTGCATGCCTCAGCATAACGGGAGCTATGAAAACAACACCAACATTAGCCATGGAAGTACTGTTGGACCTCCCACCGATTGACATAGCAATCATGGGAGAGGCAAGAATGGGACTCATGAGGCAACAAAATACGAGCAACAGATCGGATCACAACAAGATAAAGGAAATAGTGGGAGGCAACATTCTTGAAATGAAACCAACGGACCACATGACTCCTAGATACTTCTTCAACATCAACTTCGAGGCTATCTTGCAAGATCGAGGGGAATGGACAGACGACAATACCAGGAGCAAACCTGAAGAGAGGATCTGATACACGGACGGATCCAAAACCAGAGAAGGAACTGAGAGGAACTCCCAAATAAGCGTCTCACTAGGAACAAACACCTCTGTATTCCAGGCAGAGATGTACGCCATCTTGCAATGCGGGAGAGAAATCAATATGAGGGAAATGCACAATGCACGGATCAAAATATGCACCGATAGCCAGGCGTCACTGAAGGCTCTTATGAACCCGAAAGTGACATCAAGACTGGTATGGGAATGCCGAGAAGAACTCAGTGTTCTCACAGAACACAACAAATTAACTTTGATATGGGTTCCAGGACACTGCGGTATCGAGGGCAATGAAAAAGCTGATGAGCTAGCTAGAAAGGGCTCATCAACTCCATATATTGGCCCAGAACCCGCACTCGGGATTAATAAATCCGACAGTCGAGGATGCATTCGGGACTGGGTCAAGCGAAAACAAAAGGAGAGGTGGCACGAAGCCCCCCTCATGCACCACGGGAAAACATACATTAAAGAACCGTCAAAACACAAAACTGAAGAACTACTCAAGCTGAGCAGGAATCAAGTTAGAACAATAACGGGTCTTCTCACTGGTCACAGTCCAATGAGAAAACACCTACACAAAATGGGTCTGTACAACGGAGAACTTTCCTGCAGACAATGTGGTAAAGGGGCAGAAACATATACTGTCAGAATGCGAGGCATTAGACCACAAGAGACAGGCAATTTTTGGGAAACCCAATTTAACTCCCGAAGAATGGGACTCCCAACCGGACAGCCAACCGGTGTAGAACCTGTACAGACTGGTACAGGGGACCAGAGTTACGGAGTGGGTGCTGTAAAACCAACACGGAAAACACAAAAAGCCCAAGAGGCTGAGGTGTAGCTGGTGAAAGGACCAGCATCCAAGGAAGGAAAAAAAAGGCCAATTTATACTGATCCTCGCCTTCCTAATCTATTCAGGAATTTATCTGTCATATTTCTCAAAATATCATTTGATATTTGTCGATTCCTTTCTTACAGATACTGAATATTTTCTGTTGAATTGGCATAGATTCTCTACCATCATGAAAATAAATGTGAATTTATTAATTAAATCTAAGTAACGTATATTTTTATTTTTTAGGAAGCAAAAAAGGGACAAAGAATGTGGAGTAACGATGATGTTTGACACCAAAAACAATACATTCACACGAACTGGATCGTTTCGACAACAGAGTTTGACGGAGATGCTAGATAGGGAGAGGGGAATAGATGTAGGACTTCCAAAAGCCGCTCCGGTCAACCCATTCGCAATTGAACGCCCACATGCAACTCCCAGTATGTTGGAGAGGCAAGGAAGTTGTAGAGGGTAGGTAGATAATGTTTGAATGATATAATGATATTCGAAGAATAAAGCTGGTTTTTGGTATACAACTTTTAAAAAAATATTTGGTCCGTTTTAAAAACTTTTCATTTTAGCGGTGAAACAACGTCGAAGACTGAATGTTTTGAAACGGAATGCAATTTTGAAATAAGAATGGTTCAAAGCTGTCAGTTGTCTTTTTATTTGTTTGATTTTGGGTGTTGAAGTAAAAGTGGAAGACAATAATTATGTATTTCCGTTCAGGCTTGCCCAATAAAGTATTATATGTACACGTATCTAGAAGAAAAAATGATACTTATTGACGCCTCGTATAATAGAACATATGCCTACCTGCTCACTGGGGATTTCGACGATAATGGTGACACCAAAAAATCATAGTAATTGTACCATGTGCTTATATGAAGCCACACTGTGGCTGGAGACTACATAAAGGTTGTGATGACAAGTTTATTGATCGATATGGATTCTGATGTGCATTTTCTTCTCTCTTTGTTATACGAAAATATTGGTTTCACACGTCAAGAGTGGTGTTCAAGATTATTGAGCATGAACAACTCCAACATTGTGGAATTTTAACCTCTGCTGGGATACCTATTTCTCTTCCAATACCATAAAAGACATATCAATCAGAAAACAACGACTTTCCTGGCTAACACCACGACGAACGTTGAATTACATCTGGTGAATTTCTGTGCAGAGTCCCTACAAGGCTTTCTCTACAATTGCTTGTTGCATGGAAACATTTGGACCACCTATACATCGATTTCAGGGTTTTGCCCCTCATCAGTTTAGGGTAGGTCTATGCAGACAACAACCATTGTTTAGAGAGAAGTAAGATAGTCAATGCCTCTGGAATTGGTATTGGAACCAAACGCGAGTGTCATCTAGCGTGATTAGTTACAAACATGTGACGTCATTTTAATGCAGAGCTCTTCATTAAACCCTGGTTTTAATGCTGTACCATTGTTTCAATCAAGTTATAACATGACTTGGAGGCCAGATCACTGAAGTTACGACCTGACTGGGAGCCCAGATTACTAACGCCATCTACATGTCGTCTCCCATCGGATGCAATTGGTATACCATATGATTATCCTACTATATTGTTACTCTTTATACAACGCAACAACTAATGTCTGCAACAAATGATTCGGTGACGTTCCCATATCAAGGCAAAAGCAGAAACAGCGCTCGTAGAGTAGATAAATCTAAACTACGAGCGCCATCTCAACCTCAGCCCTCCAACTAGCAATACCCAGTTTAGTGGTTGTCAAGACCCAATAACAAATAAAGGCATCTGTATTTGTTCACAATGAGCATAATAATGAATGGGAGACAAAAAATCCTGACAGGACAGCTCATTGCAATTATCCTATACAATAGGAATATTTAGGATTGTTGAGTTGAGTTGTTAAGTTGAGTTCAAGGAGTTCAAGGAATAGTGATATATATTTAACATGTTGAGACAATAAAGTGATACAGTCGTTATTCTTAAAACAGCTTATTTCAAAGTTGGATTGTTTACTTTTTATAATCTATTACCATTTTCAAATAACTCGTTTTTCAAGTCCAATTCTTTATAATTTTGACCTTATTTAACTTTATTTCATTGTCACTTCAAATAGTCATACACAAGTTGAAGCATATGAAATAATAGAACCACACACAACTTCAGTTACAAATACCAGACAAAAGACAAGCAATAAATATTAAATTGAAAATAACAAATGACATTTATTTTATGACGTCATTGTTTTTATGTTTTTCGCGATAGTCAAATCTATGACATAAAACTGAATAAGTTTTTTAATCATTATTGAATACGGTTCAACGCCAAAAACAGCTTAAGTATAATTTACTTCATTATCATAAAAAATAATTCTTGTTGACAAAGTTTTTGTATTAAATATTGATAAGTCCTGTTTTTTTCAGTCAATAACGCTATTAAAATATAGAATGAAACAATAACAAAGTAAAAATAAAAAAATGGTGCTCGGGGGCGACTTGAATTGATTTGCTTCGTCGAAAACCCATTTGATAAATAAGAATATTTACTCTGTAGACGAATTTCTCTTATAATTCGTGTTTAAAATCAGAATCGTTTCTTTTCACTTGATCAATGTCTCTACTGGTATTTTTTATTTAATTTACATTTATTTTATATTCTAGACGTTTTCTTTGTTATTGTACAACTGTACCTTTCAACAAACAAATGTCGTGAATGCCAGGAATGCCCTTTGATTGTTTTGGTGCATTGATTCATTCACTCTTGTTATTTGCTGATTTGATCACGATGGCAGTTCATTGTCATTATGCGGATGAAAATAAAAAAAAGTCCATGATTATATAAATATAAGATAATTGGAATGATAGGAGATAGTTAGTAATAGACTCCTATAGAGGAGAGAGTCCTAGCACTCACTTAGCCTCATAGGCTAGGCCCTTTTGGCCTTAGCTGAAGTCGTCCATAAAAGGACTTAGAATTAGTTTAGTAATGGTTTTGGGTAAGAGTTGTTTTGAATATCTCATATTATAGTATTGAGTATCCCATATTTCAAATGTGTATATAACTTTCCCCCCAGTATCCCCGTTGTGATAAAATAAATGTTTATATTTTTTGTCAACTCCCGAGTTTCAATAGCTACCATCTGTAGCTACACCCCAAGTCGCATTTCGTATAAGGGAAACAACCTCTTAAACGAATCTGGGTGCTAACCTAGCAACCTTAGTCCCGATATTATTATTATTATATTATATATTGCACGACACGATACGATTAAGTCCTTATCTAGTATTTTTGTTAGATTTGGCAACTTATTTTTATTCTATTTTATATTGTATATATGTACTTCAAATTACCTATTATAGTGATATAAAGGTATATTCTTAAGTTTTTTCAACGAGAATTGTATTTCTTCCCATATTAAAGCATATTTTGATTTTATTTGACTTTCCAACGAATAAAGCCACGATCACGACTGTTTAGCCGATGACTCAGCAATATATGCATGGCAGCCGCGTCTAGGGTTGAAACTCACTTGGAGGACTATGTCGTGCTGTATCTAGCGAAGAACAAAATAGTGTTGCTATGCAGCGTGCAGGAGCTGCAATTAAAAGTACGCACCCCCTCTTAGCAAGAAGTTCAGGCTGGCAACCAGTGGCGGATTAGCCACGTAGCAAGAGTAGCAAATGCTACGGGCTCCGCAATTAATAGCCCACTTTGAGGCTTTTGTGGCTCAACATATTCAAAATCATGCTAATAAAGGAAAGGGACACACGTCATATTTGTGAAAAACAACTTGTGAGGAATTCATTCATCTAATTGCATCAAGCATACTCTCTCTCTTCAATTATTGTCCGTCGGCTTCCATTCGGCGCCATGTGGACATGCCCTGCTGCGAGAAATCCGTTCCCATCCGGCCTTCAACCGGCGTAGACAGCAAGGTTTTATCGGGGGAATGCAGTTGTCTTGCTCTAGACAATACTGCATCCCATATTTTAAACACTTTTTAATTTTTAACAAAACACTTCATATTTAATCTGTCAAATGCACGTCTTTAAGACTGCGGACATCACACACATTAACCTGACTTCGAACACGAGACCGCCGTCTGACCTCAGCCGCTGCCGGAAGTCGAATGATCAAGCATACTGGATCAAATTATTAGCGAAATTAAGAGATGCAAATACTACTCAGTGTCATTGGTTTCTACTCCAGATATATCTCATGTAGACCAACTGACTCTGATAGTGCGCTTTGTTCTAAAAGCTGGTCCAGTGGAACGATTTGTTAAGTTCTTGGACATGGAAGGTAATACTGCTGAACTCGCTCAAAGTTTAATAGATTTCTTAACTGAGAGTGGCATTGGTATTAAAGATTGTCGTGGGCAAAGCTACGATAATGCCAGCAACATGAGTGGGAAATACATCGGCTTACAAGCCCGAGTTAAGGAAATGAATAAGTTAGCAGAATACATTCCCTGTCTTGCCTATTCATTAAATTTGGTTGCTAAGTACGCTGCAGACTATTGTACAGAAGCACTACACTCTTCTTCAATTTCGTTGAAAACCTCTAAACATTTTTTTTCTGCTTCTACCTATCGATGGGGTTGTCTTACGAACGCACTTAAAGATTCTACTTCAAAAATTCCTATTTTAAAAAGGTTATCGGACACTAGGTGGTCAGTCCGAGCTGATGCTACAAAGGCACTTTTATGTGGTTTTATCACTATTAAGCAAGTTTTGGAAGATATTTTCAATAACATTGATCAAAAAGCATAGTGCCGTAATAAAGCTTACGGACTAGTTTCAACGATGAATAAGTTAGAAACGGGAATAATGACAATTACGTGGAACGGAATCCTAGAACGCTTAATACGGGATACGCCCTTTATGAATCATTATATCACTACGTCCAAGCTATGCGATCCACATTTTCAGATATTGAGGCAAGAGCGAAAGATCTGACCGACTGTGAAGAATACCAGCAACAGACATCAAGACGAATCAAGTGAAATACAAAGTACGACCATTTCAGCAGCTCTGCTACACTCGACGACTTTGTTGAAAATCAAACACATGGACATCGTTTTGAAGTTCAGATGTTTATTGTCATCACTGATAACGTACTGACTGCTTTGATTAAACGTATGAAAGCATATCATAAAAGTCCTAGTGTTTTCGGAGTATTTCGACAGCTAAAATCCTTACAACAAAAGATATTTTGAAAAAATCCTCAATAATGGTCAGTGCTTACAAAAATGATGCAATTTTATGCACTTTTATTAAATAATTCTTCAGAATCGTGTTTCAAAAACATAGAATTTGCCTTACGAATTTACATGTCTCTCATGATCACTAACTGCAGTTTTCAACATTAAAACTATCAAAAATGAGTTAAGGAACACCATGGGCCAAGAATGTCTCAATCATCTCACTTTGATGAATATAGAGCATGATTTGCTTAAAGAAGTTGATACTGAAAGTGTTATCTCTAAATTTGCCTACATTGAATCCAGAAAAGTTTATTTTTATTAGTTTTGTTTTATTTAATACTCTAACTTGAGAACCCAAGGCAAACCAAAGGCCCCTGGACAGAATTTGCTACAGGCCCCGCGCTGGCTTAATCCGGCACTGCTGGCAACTGAGAGCAAAATACTACTTTACAAACAGGTCAGGCCAGCGATGACACAAGCCTGACCTCTTAAAATTGAGAAAAAAGTCTCTCTGAATCATGATTTTCTCAATATCTTCAATGATTTTCGACTTTCTTCATTATTTTTATTACAAAAGTAGTTTATATTAAATCCTTCATAATAAAATATTTGAATACATACGTACACTACAAATTCAATTTATTGATGTCGTTTTTACTCCTTTTTACAACTATTGAAATTCATTGAAAATATTGAGAAAAGTATGATTCAGAGAGACTTGTTGCTGGTTTTTCTCAATTTTAAGCGGTTTAACGATAAATAAACCACCAAGTTACATAGACCATTTGAAAGTAGACATTTCAACAATTAAAATAATGATCACATAGACCTCCAAATTACAAAAAAACACCAGAACAATTGTTCATGGAAGATAAGGGTACTTTTCTGAATTGCGAAAAAATCATGTTTATTCGACACCAAAAACAAATTTTAATGAAAATTGAATCATTTATTTGCGAGAAAAGTTAAATGAGGAAAAATCGGTTTTTCGCCATTTTGAAGGTAAATTTGAGGTTATGTTGAAAATTGTTGAATACAAATGGTTTTGATCATCTACAACTTTGCATTTTCCGCTAAGAGATCACGTTTTGCCGCAAATCGCAAAAAACCGGTTTCAACCCCTAGACTGCATCCCCATTTTACCATTTTCAGTGTTTTCGTGTTTAATTTTTTTTCCTTGAAGTAGAAACCTCGACAACATTTTCCACCTGGTCGTTGCCTGTTTTTCTTATTTTAAGCGTTTAAAATTCGTTTTGGCACCAGTCTAATAATGAAATAAATAGTTTTACTTCTACGATAACACCCATTTTTTTTTCTTACAGATTCAGCACTTTAGGTCAAAGTTCTCCTTTTAAAAGACAGATGTCACTCAGAGTCAATGAACTTCCCAGCAACACCGCCCGTTTGAATTCCTACAAATCCCCTACTTCCCCAACGAACAGCAACGGAAAACCCCCAGTATCTCCAATACCTGAAGTATCTCCTGGCGACTCTGTAACTGCCCTATGCCAACAGCTTTCTCAAGGACTAAGCCAGTTGACTCACAGTGGATCTGATGACTTCAACTTCAATAATCAAAGCTCTGTAAATCAGAACACGCTCAACTTGAATCTTACAACGAATAGCACCAGTGTTAGGGCAGCATCAATTCAGACTACGACTAGTTATACTCCGGTTAGTTTGAATTTCAGTCCCAAAAACAACATGCGCTCAGTAAACTCCAGTATCAGTTCCACAAGTACTTTGCCAAAACCAGAGCAGTGGTTGGAAATTGTTAATTCGTCTTCTCCCAGTCCAGCAAGGATGGACGGGACTTCCCCGAGAAGAACTCCTTCGTTTAAAGCTCATTCGAGAGCAGTATCATTGGATTCCGGTTCAGAAAGCTTTCAGGCTAATAAGGAAGATCCTTTTGATGCTGAATGGGCAGATATGGCAGCTAAGCAGAATACGAATCCATTTCTTACTACTAACGTTACGCCGAAGGCTTTCCAGATTCAGCTATAATGGTAACTCTTTTTGAGTATGTTGACAGATTTGTTTATGTATTACTGTTGTGGAACAATTTTTGGAAAGGAAAAATAACAATTTGGAGAATGTATCTATACCTTTTCCTGTTATTCAAAATTTGGGCTCGTTAAGAATAATTATAAGATACATTTTTTGATAAATAGGCTTGTTATCGTTTATTTCAGGAATTCTATATCTTCTAAAAATTGTTTCATATAGCAGTATTGTTAACAACTTCAGTCCGTTATTATTGGGTTTTCTACAAATATTTCAGGCTAAGTTTTATTCTGTGATATTTGTAAATTACTGTTTATGTGATTCATTCCAATTTTAGTTGCTTTTGCAGCTTAATTTTGCCAGGACAGTCTGTGCAATTTGTATATATGCAAAAATATTATATATGACCAAAGTGTCCTAAAAAATTTAAATAGTAGATTACGGAAAAAGGAGGGAAGCCAGAGTGGCAAAACTAATTGGGAACTTATCATCAAAATTGATGAGAAGTTCATTATTGCTTTGAATAATTTTGATGTTTTTCCAGAATGTAATGAGATTAGACAAGTGACAGAGATGATCTCTACAAATAAGATCATCACCAAAAAGGCACTTTTTACAATTTCATCCATGACTTCTAAGTCCATCGTCCTCATATTGAAAGTTTTTAGGACGTTCCAATTGATCATATCAGATGACTATTCCAGTTACAAGCAATCAAAAAGTTGTGAAAAACCTTCAACTCATTAAGACCATAGATATCGGAAACGAGAGTAATCAAGCAGATCATCTATAATGTTTAAACAAACGCTGGTCGTGACACTTTTACGCAAAAACTATTCAAATAATTGAGCTGCAATTTTGCAAAAACTGAAGACTTCTTTTTTGAAATGTTTCACTGTTTCAAGATGATGGTCCTTTTTATAACAACTGGGATTAACTGAAATTTGTTGAACATCAGCTCAAATTTACTTTGACCAAGTCGTTAGTCAAATCGAATTCTGAAACAACTTGCAGTACTCAAAATTATTTAAGGGAATTTTGATGACTCACATTTCTTGTTTTGAATGGGTTTACAACTAGTATTAGCTCATGCCAATATAAAATACTAATTATCAAGAGCTACATATACAGGGTGTCCGGTAAACCTTGAACAATCTTGGAACTGGGGATATTCCAGTTCGTAATCATTCAGAAAATCATAATTTTACATCAATAAAAATCTCACCGTTTTCGAGGTAATGGAAATTTTTTTTAATTCTGGAGAAACTCTACCTCATCTCGTTTTTTTGGGGGTAAAATGATTTAAATTCCCCCAATTTTCAGTTACATATTTTTGACATTATCGTCTGAAACGTGGAGGTGAGGGAGATGTAAAATAATGTACATTTTGTCTAGTCTCGAAATTGGTATAAATCTCATTATAATATTTTTGGAGGTGGTAATATATTACAAAATAATGTACATTTTGTCCAGTCTCGAAATTGGGATAAAATATAATATTTTTGAAAGGAGTGATATTCCCATTAAATAAGAAGCTGGTGTTTCTGGGCAAACAACGACTCTCTTTTGTTTTTATTTTATCAAGATGATAATGAATCAACATTGCATGGAATAATATGATAATAAATATTTCCCATCCGCTCTTATGCAAAGACCTTCTCAAGAAGAACCTTATTTAAAAAAGCGAAACTAGGAAAATAGTATTTTGCAGGAAAAAAGTTAAATGCTAAGTTCTGTCGATTTCCGAAATGATTCCCGAACTTCAACGGAATCTTTGATTGATTCGGTATTTGTAATAATCATTTCATCACTTCATCTTGAATACAAAATAATTTTTGCTAGGAATTATAAAAGTTGATGATGACCCAGAATAACACCATACTCTAATTCGATGCAAATATCACTCCATCTAAAAATAATTACAGTGAATTTTATACCATTTTAGAGTATGGACAAAACGTGCATTTTTGTGTAATAACTGTCCACCTCCACGTGGTTATAGTTTTTTCATGACAGTACTGTCAAAATTGTGTAATCAAAAAGTGGCGGCATTCAAATTTGGCATCTCTCGAAAAACCTATCAATTTCTGCAAAACTGTTTTGTATATCTAAAAGCATCACTAATCAGTAATCTTCAGCTGCGAAGATACTTGAATTAGTATTAAAATGTAGACATGGACCTAACAATCCAATGTGAGGTAACGATTTCCCCAAGATTAAAAAAATGCCCATAACTCGAAAACGATGAGATTTTTACTGAGGTGAAATTCTGCTTTTCTGAACAGTCATGACCTGGTCTACACTAGTTCCAAGACTGTACCAAGTTTACCAGACATCCTGTACACATATATCCAAAGATTACAGTGATATCCTGTAAGTTAAAATTCAAATACATTGTAACCAAATAATGGTATATTTAAAAAATTATCAAAAAATTTAACTGAAATTGCAAATGTGCATAGCATTTTGAATGATGTCTAAAAAACCATGGGGTACCAACTGATTCAGTTTTGTTTGAATTTTTGTTATGTCAAAACAAATTATTAGTATATTCATAACTGAAGCATCTATCATTTCACTTTCATTTAAATGTATTGAATATAAGATTATGAACATAAAATGTCCTACAAATTTGGTAAAATTCTATCAATTCGTTCAATAGTTTTAAATTCTATTCTGAAACATTATTATTGCAAAGCTGAATTGAATGGTATTTTTTTAATATTCAACTGGAAATGGCTGGAGTAAGTGAAGTCATAATACATTTTCACTACAAACAAACAAACAGGAAAAAACTAAATTTATAAATGTTAATCATGCAAATTTGTATGTAGAAGGAATTCAGAATTTCTTGTCCTACTGTCATTAAATACTTTCCATCTAAATAAAACAGTATAAAATGTTGCATTCTTAGGAGCTCAAATACGTTGCATAACTAAAAATGGGGTTGTTTCGTACTTTCTCAACTTGTCAAATTGCAAGCTGATAGTCTGACAGAAATGTTTGGAACAAATTTCACTTTCCTATGCTTGTGTAGGAATTTAGATTGAATTTTAAAACTAATAAAAATTAGGGTATATACTCTCACCTGCCAATTACGAAAGAAAGCACTTGCACAAATTATTTTTTATGTACTTAAAAAATTGTATGATCACACTTAAGAGTGGTTATAATCATCAAAGAAAGCAAAGGCTGAGATTGGTTTTGAAAATTTGTTCATTTTCATTACACACTACTTACTGCATTGTGATTTATTTTGGAAAATTTAGTATTTCATCTTGACATGCGGATTCCGAAAATACTTAATTTTTAACTACTAGACGTCATTTTGAATTTTTATGTTCAATATTCATTCCATTTTACTTGTCAATAAAATTTGTGAATGGACAAAGTTCAAAAGATGGTGCCGTCCACCTTTTGTTCCAGAGAACAATCGAGAACGATTTGCATTTCTTATAATTTTAAATACTAATTTATTCCTATTTTACTTTGTACAGTTATTGAATATGAAATCAAATAATTGACCATGAAGCTGTCCATATTACGTTGTACATTAATTCAATAAATAATATTGATTTTTCTCTGATATTAAGTGTAAAATAACGTGGGATTTAGGAACGAACAACTATCAATGAAAAATGTATTTAGATTCCTAGTTTAATTTTTTGTAAATGTAAAAAGCGTTGCTGTTTACTGTTGATATTTATTTTTTTCTTATGAATGAGCACGCTATGGCTCTACATATGGCACATTGTACTTATATATTATACAAGAAATGTATTATACAAATATATGATTTTTTGTCTGTAACATAGTAATAAATAAGTATCATCTGTTAGAATTCGTTGTTTAATTTATAATCATTAAATCATGCCTTGGAACTGATTTAACATAACCCATGAATCCTTTTCAGTCAAAATCCTCACAGGTACTTCAATGTTGAATAATTTAACACTACTAAACCCTGATAGACCAAGCTATACAGGTTTTTGCCCCCACAAACTAAAAGACGCAAATGGCCTATACTAATTTTTACAAGACAGTTCGTTAATGAAAACCCCAGTTTTCGCCCTAGCAAAATCGCTTTGTGAAATTTTTTAAACAAGCAATAGTGAAAAATATTACAACTTTTTTGTTTTTTTTTTGGAAATAAGATTATTCAAAGAATCGTTTTACAGTCAATGGAACTTTTGTAGAGATTCATAAAACCTACAAAATGGATTTTCATACGACCGGATCGGTGCACTTTCCACTGAGAAAATCCGGGAAAACGTCGAAAAAGGGAAGATTGAGTCCATTGTATCTGAGATACAGTGGAACTTACTCAGTTATTTTAGGTACCATTAAGTTTTGATTTGTAGGTATTTATCATACTTTATTTTACATTTGTATACATAATGTACTTAAAAAAATTAAATAAATGACTAAATAAATAATAATGAATAAAAAAGACCATTTTCCAAAAATTTATAATTTTGATAAATCTGAAATATGTAGTTCAACTGTGCGCAATATGGATTCTGTCCGATGTGTAGTTTTTGCACAATCGCGTTATAAACAATTTAAGGGCAAATCTTTCTAAATGAGCTGGAAGTATAGATCAATATCCACAACTTGTATATTTTGGATTTTCACCTGAGAGGTGGGAAATGTGTTGAAAATGTCACTGAAAGTTGCACAATGTTTCCGAAGGTCGCATTGAAGTTGACTCAGGTTAAGTTTGGGCGACTTCGGGTGCACTTTGAATCATTTAGAGTAACTTCCAGTGACATTCTCAACACATTTCCCATCTCTCTGGTGAAAATCCAAAATAAACAAATTGTAGATATTGATCTCTACTTCCAAATGCCGTTTACAGAATTTGAATAAGATGATTTCCCTTAAATTGGTGCATTTACAAAGATTTGCCCTCAAATTGTTTAAAACGCGATTGTGCAAAAACTACACATCGGACAGAAACCATCTTGTGCACAGTTGAACCACATGTTAGTATCTATCAGTTTCCGTAATATTGTTTGAGCAGCTTCAGATTTATAAAAATTATGAATTTTTGAAAAATGGTCTTTTTTTTCGTGGTTTTCCCGGATTTTCTCAGTGAAAAATGCATTGATCTTGTCGTATAGAAAAACATTTTGTAGGTTTTTTTAATTCTCTACAGAAGTTTTATTGTCTGTAAAACGATTCATCCAATACTTTTTGTGATATTCGCAAAAAAAAAAGTTGCGATTTTTTTCACTATTTCTTGTTTAAAAAAATCCACAAAGCGATTTTGCTGGGGCGAAAACCGGGGTTTTCACTTACGAACTTTCTTATAAATAGTAGCAGGTCGATTGCGTCTTTTATTTTGTGTGAAAAGAGCATCTTTTTTTTTTTCTTGGTGTTTTGGCATCGACTGCTATGGTCATTTTTAGCCATGTGTTCTAGATATGCCTTGTTACTAACTTCATACGCCACTTTAGGAGCAGCACTGTTTAATTTTTAACGCAACAGTGAATCGTGGAGGATTATTCCCAGCCGACACGAGCCTCAATCATTCAGACTTTCACATCTGAAAATGAAAAAAGATCGCACCGTCTGGGAATCGAACCTGCAACCTCTCGGTTACCAGGAGAGCGCTTAACCACTGCGCTAATCCCCGCCCGAAAAGATCCTCTTATCTTGCCCTTACAAAAATTCTCGACTGTGGTAGCTAGCAGGGGTAAAATACGTCGATTTAATGATCCTCAACATGTAAAGATTACTAACTGAGGGTTTTTTTAAATCTCAAGATAATTTTCTAATTTATTCGAAAAAATATTCGTCCTATAAAGTGTACAGTTTGATCAAAGAGTCCCCTCCTTCCAACATGTATCGGAGGTCATCAAAAATGATTACTAACCAGCTGATTGCGCAGTTGATATTTATATGTATAATAATTGAACAGCCACATTGCCCCACAAATTGCGTGGTACGTTATCCCGGTCGTACACTCAGAAAATATGAATACCACAAGACCATTTTTCTTATTACTAACTGTAGAACAAAAATATTACATACTATAATATGTGTTCTCTTTCCAAATTAAACAATGTCGTACAAGAAAACATGTATGTATCACTAGTCCGACAAGATTTATCATTTTCGTTTTTCTATTTATAACAAAACATAAAGTGAAAAGATCTTTTTAGAAATTGAACCGTTTCTGAGATATTTGGTATTATTCAAATTTCGATTTTCAGATTTTTCAAGTTTTCCGATCATTTTCGTGAAAAATAGTACCAGTAGGATTTATTCCTCTATTCGAGCTCTACCCGTCGCATTTTCCGAAATTCAGTTCAAATGAACGGTTCGGCGTACCTATATGTTTTTTTTTAAATTGATATTTTTCGGAAGATCGCCGGAAAATCCCTGTTAGTATTTTCCGATCAATCTCAAAAACTATGCATTTCTGTTGGACATATTGAAATATATCTGCAAATAATACGGCCTGGATCAAATCAATTCCTGAACCAGTATCGTGAGAGATAGATAGCGCTCTATTGCACAAACTCATAGGTTGATGTATCTGCCGTAGGGGAACCACGTTATTCTGGAATAATTGGCGTTCTAGTTTATTATATCTCTATGGTTCGATGGAGCTTTAATGAAATACTTCTTGAAATACTGGATATTGTACTTTAATTTTTTTTGCGTTTTTGAATGTAGTTATTGTTAATACCTTTGTTACAATTTGAAGTCTACCATGTGAGTTCTTGGGCATAACGGTTTGAGCTTCCTGGGTCAAATTCCTTACATTCTGAATGATTTAACATATTTGTCATTACATAACCTACAGATGAACAGCTGGTGCCTCTGGCGGTTGTTTCAACCCCAGTGTAGTATTTACCATAGACTTCAATTCAACGTTCCATAATATCTGAGTTTTTTGTAAGTTATATTATCTGCTTTGTTCTTCATTATTAAGATTTGGTCACCGCTCACTATAGTTTCTTCAACCTAATGTATGTTAACAATGTTCTACTTGCATTACGAAATTATTATCTCTCTGCCACTGAGTTCAATTACAATTGATACAAATAAAAATAGCAGCCTTTTATTTGTTGAATGCAAGTATAGGAAAGTAAAGTATTAGCAGTAACGCCGGGGTTCCAAAACAAACAGAAGCTCATAATATAAGAAAAAAACTATATTTTTTATTGACTTTCATCTGGTTCTACTCATTCATAATAGTTTTAACTTTCATTAATCTCTCCTTCTCCTTATCTTCAGCCTTTCTGTCACTTCTATTATAACTCAAATTACTAAGGTTTACATTGGAAGATGGTACCCACTTTCGCAAAGGTTGTTGTTCATATCTTGCAGGTTGTTGATCATACCTCGTAGGTTGTTGATCATACCTCGTAGGTTTTCGATCATATCTGGTAGGTTGTCGATCGTATCTGGTAGGTTGTCGATCATATCTTAAGTTACCTGATGCGTCCCTCATATTATCTGCAATATTGAAATCCACCAACTTTCTCCTAGGAACATGTCGTAGAGCATTTTCCCATTTTCCCGTCCGCTTAACATCTAGTAAAATGGATGTTACTTGATTGAGAGTTAGACTTTTGCCAGATCCAGATGCCCATTGGAGATATCTGTCTAAAGGAAGTTTGGCCATTTTTAAACCTTCTTTTTTAGCTTTGGCTAATGACACAGGTTCGTTGTTTATCTGAAAACAGAGTATTATTTATTCAATGCTTAAAATGACAAGCAAAGTTTGATTTTTTTTCATAATTTCACCTCATTTTGGAATATGTATCTACTGACTGAATCCATTTCTTACAATATGGAATTAGTCTAAAACAAATTCCTTAGATTTGCTGCCTAACAACAAAACATAATGCTCAGGATGACAAAAGATTAAAGATTATACAGATGGCTACAGTTTATCCAAACGTAAAATCCGGGAACATAATGAATCAAATAACGGAACTGAATCGATATGTAACATGCCATATATTGTGTTTAGTTATAATAATAATTTTTACTATTATTATACTTTGATAAATGAGCAGTGAGTAGATGGTCATGATTTTTAATGAAGGAAATGGTTCTCTACAAGGTACATTTAAAACGGATCTTATTGCCGCTTTCTGCAGTATGAAAATTCTCGTAATATGTGTACATACTGCATTACCATAACACTGTATTCCATAAATCAAGTGACTATGAAACAATACATAATACGCAGACACTGTTGCTTCCATGTTTGTGACATGTCGGATTTTTCTTAATGCAAATATCACTTGCGACAGCTTGGTACATAAATAAAGTATTTTATGTCATACTAGTTCATACTAGTTCATTATTGTGTTTTTAATGCTTAGTTACCAACTATCTAATGTCGTACTTTATGCCCGTGTGGGCATAAAGTTCACTTTATGGCCCGCGCCGGCATAAAGAGAAATAATTTCGTCAGGAATTCCAAAATCTCCGTTCATTTTGACTTCTAACTTTGACTCATATAAAAATTATTGTGATTTTATGACATTTAAGTTTGTCAACATTCACCTAGCAACGATAGTGTCTACTATGATAAAATGGCAATGTTATTAATTCAAACCGGATTTTTTAAAATACTGATTTGTATTGAGATTGGATTGCAATAACGAACTAGTATGACATAAAGTTATGTATGTACCGCGGGCATAAACAGATGTGTATACCCTCGGGCGACTTACAAACTCTCAGGCCAGACGCCCTCGGGTTCGTAAAACGTCGCCCTCAGGGCATGAACATCTATTTATACATAAATACATAAATAACTATTATATAGGCATATTGACAACACACGTCCTTCCAACCAGGAATATGGTCGTCTATAGATAAAAATATAACATGAAAAAAATTATCAGCACGCCGCCACTGGTTCCAAGCTTACATCCGAATATCATAACAATAACAAATCTCCCCCTCCGAACTCGGAGATTACCCATCACCCACAAACTATCACAAAGGATAGTGATATGCAGCTATCATAACACTGTGTGTTGTTTATATAGAAATGGCACCTCTATATTTTTAATTGCTCGGAGGGTAATTCCATTAAAAAAACGCGCCATAACGTCATAACTCGAACAGCGGTGACGTCATCAAAAATCTGAGTAGACAAAAAAATGCGCAACTAAAAAAGGAAATCGACATGTCTCAGCTTTTTTCCCCAATGGCCATATCAAGCTTTTAAGAATTTGTTCCAACCTTTACGTGCTCACTGCATAGTTACAGTACGATGAGCTAATAATTATAACAAATAATATTTCAAGTAGATAAGCTATGCCGATCCTACCACCAGCATAGGGAAAACAGTGTGTTAGAGAGAGAGAGAGAGAGCGAATCCGAGCGTGTGTGTGAGAGAGAGAAAGAGCGTGTGTGACGTAGTTGAGGACTTCTCAGTCGAGAGCGTCAAATTTCAATTTGTCATCCGCCATCTTGCATCGTACCACGGAACACCTCCTACCACGGAACACCATCATGTCACTCTTGCATGGGCGCGCGAATTCAAATTTCATCGCGTGTGTGACGATAGCGTATTTTGATGAATAAAAAAAGATCTCGGCCGTGGGGATCGATCTGACTACCTCCAGATGATGGAGCGGACATTGAACACACTCGGCTACGGACCTCGCTGTAAATGTAGATGAAAATGTTGGCTATACGGCTGACGTGCCATGATTTTGTTGTTGGTTTGTCAACGTCCTGTATACAGCAGACATTAAAAATTATACACACACACACACACAGTGTAGTTGAAGAAGGTGTTGGAGAAAAATACATCAGTGAGGATATGGTTCATTTGCGGTGTGTCTCAGTGTCATTGGGGGATGCCTACATGGGGGAGTGCCAAATGGGGTAATGCAAAATGGGACATTTGTAAACATGTGGTGGTGGGGTTGTAGGATGTGTTTGTAACAATGTCTCATTTGCGGTGTGTCGCAGTGTCATCAGTCAACTGTCATGTAACTGTTTTGTGTATTGAACGATAAACAATAAAATGAGCATTTTAATTCAAAGTATTTTTATTTTTCTGAGGATGAACAGGACTATTTGACATGCTTTCATAACATTTCAAATTCCAATTTGGAACATTATGTTTGGCAATTGACTTTTTACAAAAACAAAAATGCTTTCTACAATTTTCGCACCATTGTGTTCCATCCATGTTTAAGCGCCTTCGAAATACTTGGAGCAAATGCCTCAGACGTTCACAACTTTTTGGCTTCTTCCACGTACCGACCTATGAAGCAGCATTCACAAGTGTCAGGACCTTCTGTTACATCAGGATATGACCAACAGCAACTTTTGTAATGTGAATTATTGGTTTCTGTATTTTGTATTGACTCTAGGCTCTTCTTACGCTGTTCCCATTCTTTCAGAATCACTTCATAAATTTCATATCTATGTTTGTGTTTGTTGATGAAGTAATTTATTTTTTCACACGCGAATGCTATATCTGAACTTGTTGGAAGCATATCGCCAAATAAAGGGAATAGAAACATGATGATGTGCTATATAACAGCTTGCGGGCGTCCGTGCGATCGTGCGTTCATGCGTGCGTTCGTGCGTGTATGCGTGCGTGTTCGCGTGCGTGCGTGCGTGCTGTGTGCGTTCGTGCATGCGTGTGTGCGTGCGTGCGTGCGTTCGTGCACGCGTGTTTGCGTGCGTGGGTGCGTGCGGCGTTCGTGTTTGCGTGCGTGCGTGCATGCATGCGTGCGTGTATGCATGCGTGCACGCTTGTTTGCGTGCGTGCGTGTTTGCGTGCGTACGTATGTGCGTGCGTGCGTGCGTTCGTGTATTCGTGCATGCGTTCGTGTGTGCGTTCGTTCGTTACAGATGCTTCATATGTTGGAAAAATAAAACAACCTCATCAAATTTTTCATTTTATTAATAAAAAATACACATTATTTAGGTAGTATTTCACACAACCATTTGAATAAGATATCAACGTTATGAAGACTGCATTTGTATGAGCGTCCTTTAAAATGATGTGTACAGGATGGAGCCCCGCTGGTATCATCGAAGACGGCTGAAACCCACATTGAGTCTTGATTTTCTTCCAAATTTACAACTCTCGTACGTATATTCAACTGTTGCAGTTTATTATCCAGAAATTGTTTCTTTTGATGGCCTTGCACGTAAATAATATCAACATCGAAAAGGTTGTCTTTGAGGATATCATCTAGCAGTTGATATTCCACAAAGCCAGAGGAGTATCTCAGACCATGAATGTTTTTTTCCATGTAACAGGCGGTTCGGCGATCATTTTTACTCAAAGAGGAAAACGGTACGCTTGAGCGTAGTAAAAAGTTGCTGCATTGAGCACCAATTCTAATTGCAATCTCCTTAGGATGGAATTGTTGTTCAATGATGAACCCTTGGATATCTACAAGTGCTACCCTCATGATATATACTAACAACTATTCTCGCCAACGTCAACGTTAGACCAAATGCAGATCAGTTGTACTTTTGGATAGTTTCGCTAAGTGGGCGGAGTTCATACTTCATATCATGTACTATGATGCAATAAGCTGTAGTGTTTGCTGGAAATCCTTGTGATGTCTCTATCTCCAGCTTAACGTCAACAGAGGTATTTTTTATTGATTCATCTCTTCTGGAACAATTGATAGCGAAGAATGCTTTATCGTCAAAGTCATTATAACTCAACAGAGGATTGTGTCGAGAGGAATTTTTGTAGCTAAGTCCAAATTGGATGTAGTTGAAATAAGCTTGAGAAATATCTTTTTTTGTAAAGTTCAAGTGCATCATTTCTTTGGGGTAAGTTTCACCGTTGAGAGTTAATAATATTAGCAATATTGATGTGATTGAATGCGGTTGGATCGTTATTCACTTTGGTATGATCTCGATTCACTTGGAAGCATACAATAACATATCGGGGAGTTTCGATTTGCGAAGAACTTGACGGCCCATATTTGATTTGTAGCACCAACAATTAGAGCATGCTGCGTATGCAAATCCCATTTTCGGAAATTAATCGCGACTGGAGTGTCAGCTTTGATTGCTTTCAAAAGTTGCAGCTTGATTTGATCATGGGGGGAAATTCGCTTGATCTTCAGCTCAATATTTTCAATTTCCAATTTGACTTCAGTTGGAACCGTAGGCACACCAGTAGCTGGTTCAAGAATTTTGAAGCAGTTATTATCATTACCAACCCGAACCAATCGGAATGTATGTTTACCGTAGTAGATATTCTGATAATCGTTGAAGATGTTCAACAAGTGTTTGAGAGGAATTCGCATCATTGTTGAGGGGGTAAGTCCAACCAGCTGTTGCTAAATGTTTGGTTTCATCAGCGTCATAGGATAGAAATCCTCGAACGGTACTTACGATACCCAACTCTCGCACACTTTCCAAGTCGTGACCATTTAGCGCATAAGTGATGGATTGGAACATAAATGCTCCAGCGTTATTTACAAAAGTCACCCGCCCTACACCTGCGATTCTGGTCACTTTTGCGCTGATAACTAGATCGCTGTCGTAGAGTGCATCGTAAGCATCAGATTGATTGATGTTGATTTCGATGACATCATTATTTCGAAAAGACTTCACGTATGGGTAGAATGTTCTCCAGTCTACCTTTTGGATGGATACGTTTTGTTGGGGTTGGCGGAAAATGTTGAATACTTGAGCCGACAACATGATAGCCAAGATATTTGAGGAACTCTATATTTTCAGCAGTTAGGTGACGGGAACAGTCGAAGGTCTTCGTAAAGACTGATGAAGCAAACGGCAATGAGTTATTTTTATAGAAGCTCAAGACCATAATTTCTTCAGCTCCAATCTAATTATTATTTCTTCGTTTCGGAAATCAACCAAATCAGAGTTTTGATCGAGTACTCCGATAGTTATATTGTTTATTTCGTTTATGTGTGATACAGGTAGATAGATAAGGTGGTTGGGAGTTTCGTCGATTGCGAAACCTGGATCAGAATCAATAGCAAATTCGTATATTGTATGAGAAGGTCTTTCGTTGAAGAATGCTCCCGACGTAATGTTGCTGTCTATGTGTATGGTCCTTTCTTTTATAATATTAACAGGCAGATAGGACGTGTAATGCACGTTTGGTTTTAGAACACTCGGAGAAAATCCCAATATGTTTGCCAGAGAATTTTCCTGCGAGGTGAAATCAATGGCGTATAGTAGACAAAATATTTCGATTTTCAGCGTATTATTGTTCGGTTTGAGATAGAAGAATTCTTCAGGTTTGTCAACAAATGTTTTTGGTACAATACGTTTCTGAATCAACGCTTCAATATCCCCAATTTCGTAGGCTCCAACAGGAATATCGATACTCTTCCTCACCTTCTTCTTTTTATCCTTATTAATTTCGTATTAATTGAACTTGGTACCCTCTTTGACGTTTGCTATACTGTTGAATGAATGAAAACTAAGTAGAGCTAGACCATATTCGGAATCATCTTCCAATTGAATAGGTGGCGTGAAATCAATGGAAAGCGTTGAAGAACGACTTTTCAGAGTCAACAGCATGGACATGACTGATATAGTACCATCAGCGGCATGTCTTTAATAATAGAAACAACATATTATGTTGAAATCGTTTATTCATACAATAATTACGTTCGTTTTCAATCGCAGACATTGCGAAGTAAAAACTTTAGACAGAGATGACCGCAATTGAATTGATCAAAATTTTGATATCGTTCATTGTTATACATAATTTTAACACCGTTTCCCAAATATTGAACCAGTTCGAGCAGAGGTTTCAGATTGCCAAAACTGTCAAAATATTCCACAATGTTGCCAAATTTCCTGTAAGCTACCCAGTGAGTACCCATATTTTCCTTAGAGTCCAAGTTCAACACAGCACATTCCCTTTGTTGGGGTTGCGTTGGTAACGTATCACGCATAAAGACTCCTCGAAAATTAGGTATTTTCATTTTACGAGCAAATTTTTCAATTTCCACATCGTATAACGCTCTATTAGGTAGCTTCCTCAACAGTTTTTTTGTTTCTTCAAGTAGAGACCTCGTGCACGTTTTTGTTTCTTCAAAAATAGTCCGTATCCTCGAGGTGTTTTACGCAGATATAGTCCGGAACCCAAATGCTCCATAACCTTATTGTGACGGTGATCCTCTTCAAGCTTCTTTTTGGCACTCTTTGCATCCAATACCGTCTTTGCTACTACGCTTGCCCCACCAACCAACGAATCCAAAGCTGAAAGTCCAGCAAAAATAGGTATGAGAGGTAGGATACCACCTGACTTGGATCCCAGCGGAATTATTCTCGGGATACGTATCCGTTTACGTCCTCCAGCTTTTTTGACTGCTTTCTTAGCCGCTCTCAGAGCTAATGTGATGGATTTTCCCATATCACTGCCAGTGTGGGATGACCAATCCTTGAGGATTTTTTCCAGGACATTGTTGCGGAATGATTTTGTAGCACCCATGCCAAACTTGCGTTTTGCTTTCATTGCACCGGTGACGAAGAGAGCGCTTGTTTTTTCACCAAGTTTTGCGTCTTTTGATTTTACTCTTGCCCAGGCCTGTTGTTGAAGAAGTTTATCAGCCTGATGCCGGCCTTCGAGAGATTTGTCTTGGGAATATGCAATATCGTGTTGTTTGCAAGCCGTGTCCAGTGGATTGATACCAGGATCTCCTCTTTCGAGTATCTCTTTCAAATGAGTACCCGGTCCACAGTACTGATATCCAGGTATATGTAATTCGAACGGTAACTTATTGATGAGCGTATCGATAACACCTTCACCTTGATATGTCAGCATTGGGAATGACATCAAGTGTGAGGTGTAACCTTTTTTTATAAACATATACACACCTTTATCATCCCTCACACCATGAAGGTTGTTCAACAAGAAAACACGTTACCTATCGAAAACTTGGATTATTTAAATGATGATAATGTTATGGTGGGTCGCAAACATGGCAAATTGTTACCAAACGCATTTTGTGCTATCGTATGTGGTCCGAGTGGTTGTGGAAAAACGAACGCTGTAATCGCGGTGTTGATCCATCCCAATGGTGCGAAATTTGAAAATGTGTTTACTCAAAGTCGTTATTTCAACCCAAGTATCGGTTTCTGCAAGAAATTTTGGAAAAAGTCAAAGGCGTTCATTATTTCCCGTTCACGGAAAATGAAAATGTTATTAATCCCCAAGATGCTGAACAAAATTCCATTTTCATATTCGATGACATTTCGTGTGATTCACAGCAAAAAATGCGCGAATATTATTCCATGGGCAGACATCGAGGTATTGATCCTATATACATAGGACAAACGTACAGCAAGGTACCCAAACAGCTTTTGAGGGATAATTGTAATCTAATCGTGCTCTTCAAACAAGATGAAGTGAATTTGAAACACGTATATGATGAGCATGTCTCTTCCGATGTTACATTTGAACATTTTAAACGAATGTGTGCTGCTTGTTGGTGTGAGAAGTATGGAACTTTAGTCATTGCAAAAGATTTCGATTTGAATGATGGTCGCTATCGTCAAGGTTTTGATAAATATATAAATGTGTAATAGATGTGTATAACATCATTCGTAATCATGAAACCACTAAGCAAAGAGGTTGATGTCAAACGAAAGAATAAAATAAACGAAATTGCAAAAGGCATTCGAAAAAAGTACCTGGCTTTGAAATTGGGTAAATCTGAAGATGATGAGACATTACAAAAATTCTTCAAACCTCTATCTATTCCATTAAGGAAAATAGCAAATAAAACCACACCATCAGGTGCAACCTCAATCAAAACTGAGGTGAAATCTGAACCTAAACAAGAGAAAGTGGAAGAGCGTGATACGACTCCATTCCAAGCCCTTGAATATGTGGCAGGTACGCACGGTGATGATGAAGATGCAGACGTTTTTAGCGTAGATAAGCAAGATCAGAGCTTTGCGTCAGATATAGATGAACAAGTTCTAGAGGAATATATTGATCAATATCCGGAAATGGCTCAACCATACATTTTGAAACATTTTGAAAATAACAAAGAAATCGACAAGGTCTACGGCCCCTTTTATGATTCATATGATTCAAAATGGTTCCTTGGTCGAAAAGAAATAAATGTTGACAAACGCAGCGGTTACATTAAAATGGATGATTTGCAATGGAAAGGAACACCTGGTATATATGAATTGATATTTCTCAACTCACCTGAAAATTATGATGATGAGGATTTACAAGTATACAAAAAACTTTTAGATTTATCGAGTGCTCATAAAGACACTGTAGGTCGTTTAAAGAGTTCCCTAAAATACAAGTACACCGGCCTTATTAAACCAATGTTTCCCAAAGGGAGTCAGCGTAAGCCATCGACACGTGCAAAAATTCCTAAAACACCTCAGCCGCCGACGGGTAGCGGTTTATTTGAAACACCTATTGCAATGACATATAATAACAAACCCATGGAATATATTTACTGGGATGATCCCAACGAACTATGTGAACGCCTCAAATTATTGATAGCCTCTAGGAACGCTGGAAATACTTCACATAACAATGAGATAAGAGCCATTGAGAGTGAACTCGAAGAGGCAAATATAATTCGTCTCCCCTTTTAAGACAGTACTCGCAGATCCATCAACATATTCAAAATGGTTATCGATAAGTTCGGACGTAGCAGCTCAAACAAAAAGCGAAAATTGGAACCTTCTGCGTCATCTGGCGGTGGTTTGTTACACACGCCAGACGGAAATGTAGATTTCAATAATTTGAAATTGAGTAATGTCAAACGACCCACCATCGGTACAGATGCAGCTAATAAGGAATACGTGGATGAAATAAATAAAGTAATAACCAATCAAGTTAATGAAATGCAAGCTGATCTACAGAATATCCACAATAAAATTAAAGTTATAGATGATAGAGATCAGCAGTCCACTGAGCAATTGGAGACCTCCATACGCAAACTAAGTTCCAATTCTATGGAAATGCGAACGGATATGCAAAATATTCAAAATGACTTGAGTACGTCTTCGAAACGATAACTTGACTCAATCAATTCAAATACATGATGAGCGTTATAAGGAGCTATTTGCTGTCTGTGATCAACTCGGTAAGAATTTTAAAACCGATATTGAAAATAATCGAGATTATCTATCGAAGAAAACCGCGTTATTGACTCAAGTGATTCAATCACACGATGAGGATATGAAAATATTCATGGAACAATGTGGAGCATCAAACAAAAAAACTGAGATGGAGCTAAATCGAATCCAACGTAACTTTAAACAACAAATCACCACAATGGAATCTGATATAGCGAAGTTAAAGGTTGGTATTGATGCTGTGGGGAGAATCAACAACGAAACGACATAAAATTAGTCTATATACCAAAATTATATATTGAAGCGTATTGCGTTGTCAACCTCAGTAATATGGCTTCCAAAGAGAAGGTTCAACTTGTTCACGAACTACATAAACCAATAAGAAAAATTTTGCTCGACGACGTACCATCATCAAGGGGTTGGATGATTTGTGGCAAATGGATTTGGCTGAAATGAGACCGTACGCCCATCAAAATAGAAATTTCAAACTCATTCTAGTCGTTATAGATTGTTTCTCGAAATTCGTGTGGACTAGACCTCTCAAAACGAAGACGGGTGCGGAAATTGCTGAAACGTTTGCAGATATTTTGGCACATACGAAACGTTGTCCGAAAAATCTACAGAGTGATCAGGGAACAGAATTCTACAACAGTAAATTCCAGAGTTTGATGAAAAAACATGGAATAAATCACTATAACACATACAGCGTCATGAAGGCTGCCATGGCTGAACGAGTCATAAGAACGTTGAAAGAAAGGCTCTACAAATATTTTAGTTTAAATGGCACCTACAAACGGTTCAATATATTGCCTGAAATCACAAAGTCCTACAATGATACGCGGCACTCAAAGACGGGTGTAAAACCGTCAGAAATCAATAAAACCAACGAAAAACAAATTCTTAAATCATCATACAACCACCTGAAAATAGCTGGACCGAGAAAATTCAAAGTCGGTGATGTGCGCATCAGTAAAACAAAACACGTTTTTGAAAAAGGTTATACACCCAATTGGACGACTGAATTATTCAAAATTATCAAAATTAACATCACCAATCCTGCTACCTTTATGCTGGAAGACATGCATAATGTGCCAATCAAATGAGCCTTCTACGCAGAGGAGTTACAAAAAACTGTGAATCCTGACATATATCTCGTGGAAAAAGTATTGAAAAAAAAAAGGAAACAAAATGTATGTCAAATGGCTTGGAATGGATAGCAAGCACAACAGTTGGATAGAAAACGTTGATTTTGTATAGAATCTTATGAGAAATACGCACATCAGCCAAAGATGTGGAGGGTCTTTTTAACATTTTTCCAATTTTCGCCCCACCAACTTCTATATATATATATATATATATATATATATATATATATATATATATATATATATATATATAATGGTTAAAGTATTTTGAAGTCAGTTTTGCTTGTTACAACCTGAGTGTGAGCATGTACACCGACAGTGATAGTGGTTATGGTAGCAGCCAAGATTCTACCGCGTTTGAAATTGATATGAATGATGGCCCTGATTACTATTCGCTCACCCTCGAAAACCGAAATGATGAACTTAATCGAGCGCTCCAAAGGTATGAATTGGCTGCACGTGAAGAACAACACCAACTTCTACTGATGGCCCATCCTATAGATACTTACGAAATTCGTTGTGGGCTGAGTCCAGCTAGATGCTTCAGTCCATGCATCACTTTGAAGCAAATATATTCTTATCGAAGCATACCATTCGGTGCAATCGAATGGAGTACCCTCATTGAAATTCTACATTCTATAAAAATTAATTTCTTCGAAGCAGCAATTGAATATCCCGATGAGTATGATTCCATTACAACGGCTTGCGGAGACTTTGTTTATGTGATACAATTCATCGAAAGCGATGTAAAGCAGATCACCATTACCAGAGGAGACACCAACTTGGACATTGATGTCATTCTGAAGTTACATAAAGCAGTGTTGTCACATCGCATTGAAATGTTGGATAATTTGAACTTTTGTGTATACTACAAAAACTTGTTGCATCTTATCAAAACCCAATTCAATAGTGACAGAACAAATTTAACGTTTGAAGAAATTATGAACATTTGTTTTGAAATTATACCATCAGACTCTAGATTATATTCGAATGCTCTTAGAGAATATATAAATTATTTTAAAAATGATTTGTTCAAAGATTTGGAAATAAATGAAAAATGAGTTTTCCTTTGTTTTATTCATGAATAAAGAAAACAAAACAGGTTTATACATAATCATTTATTACATAAAAAAAAACATATACAATTGTGTTGTCCAGGGGGAGAGATAGGAAGAGAAAACATTTTTTTTTGTTAATATTCGTCAAAATGATCGATATCGCCTGTCATCTGTCATCTGTGAAACGACGTTTTCTAGGAGGCGAATGAAGGGACCTATCGCAAGATTCATGATCTTTAATTTCAAATAGCACTTGAGAAAAACAGCTGTAGCACCAAAAATGCATGTTTTGATATAAATTTTCAATGATATCTTCACTTGGATAAACATTATGATAATGATCATTGATGACAATCAAACTTTTTTGCAATTTTCTATGAGTACGTTTGATTTTATAAAAACATGGATAACAAACACACAAGCGAAATTTGTCGATCCTGTAGTAATTTACCCATACGCAATACCGATCTTCGTCTTCAAAAACATAACCCCAATCGTTTTGGGTTAATATTGCATTTTTTTAATGAAGATTTTATATCCTTATCACAATGTACAAATTCAATACCCTTCAAACTACAGAGATGATCATTTTTAGCTACATGACACAAATAATGCCACTTGAAATCTGCGTATTTTTTCATTATTTCCTTTGTTAACACCCAAGGTAGTGGCGATGCTTCGAGAAACTCAGCTGCACAATAGACGTTTTCGCATATCGTTTTTATGCTTAGTTCTCGCAATGATCTCATCTGAAAAATTGAAAAAAAACCCAATTACCCTTCTAAAGTATGATGGCCCCACGGTAATGTATCAAAAGAACCGGGAATTAAATAACGCTTATCATCATGTTTTGATTGTTCAATACTAAAAACTTTGTGAGCATATGACCGAATACAACGTTGGGTTGTTGTTTTTTCCTTAAAATTCCTCAAACAATCCAAATAATCTTCAAAAGCGATTTTGTTTTTCACAACATTATATTTCACCCCCTTGGATTTTTTTACAACTTTACCCCCCCTGCACCTTATACGTATACATTTTTGAGCGTAAGCCAACAAAATGGGTCATTATTTTGCCATTCGCTTCGTCCTTCATTATACCCAACTTTTTTTTATTAACCTGGGACATCTTATATACATTGTCTGAAGCATAATCAGAAGTATCAAATTTGGAGAGATCCGCCTTTATTACTTCTTCATATGCATCTCCACATTTTAGTTCATAAATGAAGCTGTCAGTATCCATATATAATAATTTACAGTTTTCAATAGTCAATTTTGGAATCATATATCCATAGTGGAAATTATACATACATAGTTTTGATAGATCTAGAATAGCCATTCCTACATACAGAGGTTTATTGAAGATTAATTCGCTTTTTTGTAATTCGATAGCCATCAAGTTCTCATCGAAAATTGTACGACTGCGAAATTTGGGACTATTTATCAAATTTTTAGCTCCGTAACGACCCCCCCCACTTTCTTACGAGTTTTACCACCCGGTGTTTCCGTATGTTTTCCATTGTTTTCCCGAAAACTGCGTTGTTGGCTAATTTATAGAGATTTTTCTCAATGGCATTTGTAGCTGCAGTCCTCAGACGTGTATTCAACTCGATGTAGGGTCGCAGCCATGCTGCTTGTTTGAATCTTAGAATTTTGTGAATTTTTTTCAATTTTAAACCGTTTGCCAAACATTGTTTTAAATTTCTGTAATGTAAGGTATATTTATTTTTATCATAAAGCGTTGTCATCAATTTTGATAGTTTTGAGCCGGGTGGTACGCGGTGTTCAGCAGCAAATGGAAAATCTTTATGTTGATTGTGTAAGTCGCGCGGATACTCCAAGTCCACTTGCAGAATGTAACCTTCCGCAGCATCGTCCACAATAGACATCACATCAAAATTTTCCATATTTTCCACCCATGAAAATCCCCCATAAGGTAAACATTCCGACATGGCAAACCCATACAAATTATTGACATCCAAATACATGAGATATTTCGATGGATTTTTGGGGTCATATTCAGGCATATACTTGTTGTTGGCCTCCGAGTATCTACTACTACAAACTGATATTCCACCGCGTATTGCATTTTCAATAAACATGATTTTATCAACATCATTCAACAATTCTAAAGCACATTTGGTATACTTCAGCATAGCATCCCACGTGTAACCCGGCATTGTGTAATACCAAGATGGGTCCAACCCATAGGTTGCTAAACATTTTTTCCGAAAATTTTCAAATACATCAGCCAGCAACAATACATCTGTTTTCAAATATAGGTCCGAATATGACCCCAAGTCGGAAATTTTGAAAATCTCCCAAACATTCTGAGCATGAGCATACTTTTCGTCGGTAATGTGAGCATCGTTCAATTTATTATAAAAACATTTTTTTGGGGGTAATGATGTTTCATTTAACTTTTCCATACAATCAATATGATCGTAAGGAAATACCCCCTTCTTGGTCAACAGCGTGAATTTTTCATCATTCAAGTGAATGAATTCTGTTCTCAATATTTTCATATCATTTTGATCTAAAATTGATGATAATTCATCCAAAGATGCTCCCATGAATCGAAAAGAGTCAATGAATCGAAATTTTATATCTGTACCTTCATCGTACAGTGTGAAAGAAATGTATTTTTCCTTGTTTGTTGGAAGTATGCTCATACGTCCCCTCTTACTCAAATCACTTATCATGAAATGACTGTCGTAACCTGAGAGATTATGGAAAACAATGGGCACTACGAACAATTTTCGAAAATTGAGATTGCAAGATTGGTGCGAAAGGCCTCGGTACTCTCCGGTGAAATGGTTGTGGTCACGAACGATGATGTCATTGGATGAAAAAGGTTTTTCACAAATGTGGCAAATAGTTGCCCCACATGTATTTGGTTTCTCAACCATCGGCACGATCGTCTTAATTTTTGATTGAATGATTACAGCTATCCTCGACATTTCATTCGCAAACCAATCCATGCAATCACTACCACGATGACTATTGAAGAACGATAACGAATCATCGAAGTCACATTTTACATAATATCCAGCACTATAAGCCACATGTTTTTGATACTTTTTTGTTTTGGATGATACTATATCATTAACATTTTCCAATTGACATTCAAAGTCCGCATAAATGACGAACGGAGTCGTTTGTTTGTAAGTGAAATTTTTGAATTCTATATGGTCATATTTTGGAAATGAAATTTTGCCTTGATTCAATTGGGAACAAAGCTCCTCATGATCTTTCAAGTTTTGTTCAGAACAAAAATAATTGAGACATCTATCGCAAAAATATATTTTATGTTTATGTTTATTAACTTGGGATGACAATAATTTAGACATATCTTTGATCCAGCAGTAATGGTATTTGATATCAGAATCAGTTTCATCAACTGGAGGAGCTTCATAATCATTCAATTTTGGAAAATATTCATTTTGTATTAATAATAGATTGACATGACGTTCCTGTTTACTTTTGGTTAATCGTGCTGGAACCACTATGTAAAATGTTTTTCCTTTAACTACGTTTAGTTCCAATGTGTAAACGTTCACAGAAATATCATTAGCTTTTTCAAATTTGGAAATTCGGTGTAGAGACATAGGTGTTTCAAGATCCTCTGTGTGTAGGACAGTACTGTAATATGGATACGAACCAGTGCGCTC
Source organism: Chrysolina oricalcia (assembly GCA_944452925.2). Lineage (NCBI taxonomy): Eukaryota > Metazoa > Arthropoda > Insecta > Coleoptera > Chrysomelidae > Chrysolina > Chrysolina oricalcia. Next base: position 17,503,816 of record OX101816.2, read on the forward strand.
TGCATGAAATTTTACAGGATAAAGAGCGCTCACAACACTCCAATAAAAACATGCTGAGTCAGTGTTCTTTACATTTATACATGCATGCTTTCTTGAAATCTGATCAGGTAGTCTAATGAACGAAGACCCGTTCCCCAATTCAAATTTGTTTACGTTTACCTCCATTGATATGATTTCATGCAACCCCCACCCTGAATCACGTTCTGAAAAATCACCCAATTTGTTGAAAATTTGATCACACACGTTATCACAAAACCAACGTTGTAAATCTGTTGATGCATCTATAATAACATTTTTAGTATTGAAGTATTTTAAATCCAAAATTTCACCATCTGATTTCTTTACAAATTCTTCACAAAATTCAATATTAACTTTGATTATCGGAAATTTTAACAATATTTTTTTAATTTTATTTCTAAATAAAATCAAAGCATCAGCAAAAAATTGCTTTAAGTCCTTATGAATCAAATTTAAAATGATGCCTGTTTTGACTCTACTTGAAAAACATGAAACAACATCTTCCCATTTAACTCTATCTCTCAATTTTGGTAAGAGACTCCCACCACGATGTCTATTTTGAATGATTTTTTAAAAATGTTTAAAATGACCAATGTTTGTTTGAAGCTTCGTCAACACACCTATGGGCAAATTATTTTTCCGTATTTCTTTGTTGCACAACCTTATGTATTTCCTCAAACGATTTAGCCAAACTTCCTCATCTCTACTTGTGAAATTATCGAATACATTTTTTTTATTCTTTTTAATGAATGTCAGTAGATTATCAGATTTTTTTGCGATATCAATCATTTTGAAAAACAATTAACAAAAAAATATTTACCCTCTCTCTCTCTCCTATGTATATGGATTAATTTTGAATAATTTCAAACGATGTCGCTGGATTCGTCTTGCCTATGTCGATTACCCCTCGGAATATTATGGAATATTTCCCTGATGAAAATTCCGTCAGATGAGAACCATACTCCTCCGTTACACGCTGCGGCAGGAATGTCACCTTTTCCACTAAGTCTAGAAGTATGACGTCCCCAAACTTGCTTTTAACAATTTTTGCTAGGTTAATTGATTGTGGCGCCCCCACTGGAAGATCAGCCAACTTGATTATGGGTTTCCTTTCTACCAGAGATGCTTGGTTCAATTTTTTCAAATCCATCTAAAACAACAAAAAATAAATAAAAAAGTTTTTTGTTTTATTCGAGAATACCCAAAAATGTATAACATTTTATTAATTTGAAAAACGAAACATTTTTTGACTGATTTGGAAATAACATTATACTTTCAAAAAACTCGAAGCCAACGAAAACAATCATAATTAACTTTTAGTCAAAGAAATTTGAACCGGAAATTATAATGAAAAACACAATTCAGTCCTCTGCAATGAGGATCATTGCACAAGTATCCGTTAGATGTAATTCAAGACTCGTCATGGTATTTGCTAAGGAAGTAAGAGTTGTTTGTCATAAGTCTACGTTGTCAGTGTAAACTGAAGTAAAAAGAAAGAATAGAAAAAATTATAGAAAAACTAGAATAAAATAAAATTCCATTAATTGGTTACAGAGAGCACTTGCAATTGCTTGCACACGTATCTGTTCAATATAAATCAGTTGTCGTAGTGGTATTAGTCAAAAGCAGTTAACCACATTTTATTAATTTGAAAAACAAAACATTTTTTGACTGATTTGGAAATAACATTATACTTTCAAAAAACTTGGAAGCCAACGAAAACAATCATAATTAACTTTTAGTCAAAGAAATTTGAACCGGAAATTATAATGAAAAACACAATTCAATCCTCTACAATGAGGATCATTGCACAAGTATCTGTTAGATGTAATTCAAGACTCGTCATGGCATTTGCGAAGGAAGTAAGAGTTGTTTGTCATAAGTCTACGTTGTCAGTGTATATTGAAGTAAAATAAAATTCCATTAATTGGTTACAGAGAGCACTTGCAATTGCTTGCACACGTATCTGTTCAATATAAATCAGTTGTCGTCGTGATATTAGTCAAAAGCAGTTATTTTTCTGTCAGGTATCTACTAAAAGCTCACGTTGTGGGTGAAACATCGGTCGGTAACGAATACCATAAATGAACAACACACAAAGAAAAAATAAGCACCGGTGAAACAATAGAAGAAAAAATAATTCGAAACACTTACCTTTCAAACGAAGTTGGTACACTAATGAATATTTTACTTTATGCTTCTGCTAGCACTAGCGAAAATGAAGTGGTCGTTCTCTGTGCTGCGCGGTATTTAAGCGAACGAAATCCGATGACCTTTCGCAGAATGCGGCGTACAAAAGTTGTTTTCGAGGTTGCGTGATTTCCATAACACGAGTCGGTTTCATGATAATAATCTGCTATTTCTCAACTAACCGCTATCGCTGGCCGTGACTCCGAGGTTAACTTGTTTATATGAACGCCTGTTATTCAAATATATGCTAATCAGTATTTTTATGTTTCTCAACTAACGCTTTCGACCGCCCGTGGCTTCGAGTTCAACTTGTTTTAATTGAACGTCTGTAATTCAAATATATGCTAATCAGTATTTTTTTAAATCGGTTATTCCTATGCTAATGCGTTCCTCCGATATCAACGGACTGTGACCGTGAGATCACCGCTGTTATTACCAACTTGTTTTTGAGTGGATATCTACTTTGGATATTATTTACCTCGAAAATGAAATACAGATTATTCATTTGAATTTATTTTATTTGGAGCAAGTATTCCACAAATATTTGCTATTAATTATGGTTTTCAATAATAATATCGAAATAAATGTTAAAATTATGCACACTATAAAGAAAATTCTATACAATTCATTTTCCACTTCTTTCAGATGTTCTGTTGGCCTTTTCACGGTTGCTTCAATATTTTCCCAATGTTCAGTATCTCTTTCTGTACGGTCTTCGAATATGAGTTTTAATTTATATTTGAGAGATTCATTTTTCGGTAAATCCACCTCGAATAACGGTAGCTTTCCTTCATTCACTTTGGTGAATCGCATCATCTTCCACTCGGTTCGATTACATTCCTTCAATTCCTCCTTGGGAAAACATATTGCTATATCTTTCACTCCATTTGGTGAGTTAACGTACAATACATTATCGACGATTGCAGTCAGAAGAATGAAATGTGTGGTTAACAACGGCATTTTGGTTGAGGTGTATGCTATGTAGAGGATACTGTGTTTGTGGTTTATTACGTTCGAATACGCTATCACAAATACTTAAATTACTCAGTAGACTCAAAGTGTTTTTGGTATCCTCGTAAATTTCAATGGCTTTTTTCAATTCTTGCACACGTTTATAAAATTCTTCAAGCTTACGTCTATACTCGTCAAATGTCATAGTGTCACTAATTATTTCAGCTGCTGGCTGTTGCAAAAACATCCTACAACCCCACCACTACATGTTTACAAATGTCCCATTTTGCATTACCCCATTTTGCACTCCCCCATGTAGGCATCCCCCAATGACAATGCGACACACCGCAAATGAACCATATCCTCACTGATGTATTTTTCTCCTACACCTTCAACTACACTGTGTGTGTGTGTATAATTTTTATGTCTGCTGTATACAGGACGTTGACAAACCAACAACAAAATCAATGCACGTCAGCCGTATAGCCAACATTTTCATCTACATTTACAGCGAGGTCCGTAGCCGAGTGTTTCAATGTCCGCTCCATCATCTGGAGGTAGTCAGATCGATCCCCACGGCCGAGATCTTTTTTTATTCATCAAAATACGCTATCGTCACACACGCGATGAAATTTGAATTCGCGCGCCCATGCAAGAGTGACATGATGGTGTTCCGTGGTAGGAGGTGTTCCGTGGTACGATGCAAGATGGCGGATGACAAATTGAAATTTGACGCTCTCGACTGAGAAGTCCTCAACTACGTCACTCACGCTCTTTCTCTCTCTCACACACACGCTCGGATTCGCTCTCTCTCTAACACACTGTTTTCCCTATGCTGGTGGTAGGATCGGCATAGCTTATCTACTGTTTCATCTTCACCACGCACTTTTAATTTATTCCTAGATGCTCATTTTGATTAAGAAATTATTAATTGTTCTTATTGTGTTACAGGCCTCCAGAATATTTATTTATATACAGATATTTTACAACTCAATAATTAAGTAAAATATGAAAAAGTTACCTTATCAACAATACCTCCAATAATGTACACAGTATCATGGTCAAATTCATGAAGTTCTTCTCGACAATGTGGCGTCAGGTAAACAAGCTGATTTTTAGGAAAAAGGTCCAGGTAGCTACATGAATGAGTGTTTAGAGGAAACCAAGTTTCATACAATGGAGGAATGAATTTGTTCAGCTGTTTCATCATATCCCCTTGCTGATCTGTGTTACAAAAGTGTAAATCAAAGGGATCTGAAACAAAGGGATTACACCGGTATTAAAAAATAAGATTAAATTAACAATCAATTTAAGATTCTCTAAATCAGACAAGACTCATGTAGATGTCGATTTTTTATTATGACGCATTCTGTTAAAGGCTTTTCTTTTATCTATTCAGCGTTACTTTATTTTTCACCCGTTCCTATAACAAAAAAAATTAGGTGACTTTGCCCGAACCATCTTCATCTCAAAATGTAGTGAAAATGTGATATTTCTACCTTGACTCAACATATGTCTTGTCCCGCTCAAAAGCAACAAGAGAGAGAACCTGAAAATGCTAATTTCCTCAGTCACTCCTTAATTTGTATAAAAATTAAAACCTGATAAAAATATTGGATTATACAATCCTATCTTCCGCATGTGCAATAGGTATTTTCGTCCAAAGAATTCCCAACAAAAACTGTAAGGATATTACGACTGAATTGTTTAATTCCAACTATGATATTTTAGGAGCATTGCAAAGTAATTCTTGTAGAAAACTTTTCCAAGTATTGATCAGATGGTTGTAGGGGAGCAGTAGTTTGTTTCTGTTGGATAATTGCAACGAAGAACTTAATATCATTTTGCTACTAATATGAATGTCAATCTGACGACTTCATGTCTATCAGGCATTATCTATAACTATTGAGGAATTCACGACAATGGAACTTTTTTCCTTTGTTTTTATCTAAATAAATACTACTCGTGCTCACAATACTATCGATAATTCTCTCAGAAATCTTAAACTCGATCAAATTGCTTTGAGGTACCAATCAATTTGATCTCGTTGATTTCTAACAGAATTGGTAATGGTAATGGGTGGGGGACGCAAGCGTCAGCGACTAGGCCTCAGTGGGCCCTTTTCGCAATCCCCGGCATCTTCACTCATCCCATGTCGGATACCTGCTCGAACCTCTTCGACCTTCTTATGAAAGTCGAAATGTCCTTCCAGTGCAATTCTTCCTCCTTAATAGTGGCAGCTCCGAAGACGTTTTGTCTGAGCCTGCCATAAATACCAAATTCGCACAGGAAGTGGAAGGAGTCCTCCTCCTCCCCATATTCCGTGCATAGTGGGTCTGCCTCAACTCTGATGAGAGCCAGGTGCCTCCTGAGGCCGCAGTGGCCGGCCGGTTAGAACTCCCACCAACAGTCGGAGTTCTTTGCGGCTAAGCTTCAGTATCTTGGCCGTCCTTGCCATGTCGGGCCCCGATATCATCTGCGTTGACTGCCTGCACCCGTCTATCTCTCCACTCTTTTCCTAATGTATCAACGGCCCACTCATTCAGTGCCGTTGTTACTTGTCTCTATGTTATTCCGAGTGCGGGTTCGGGGCCCGTAGTAGGGTTGTCCAGCTCCTTGCTTGGCTAGCTGGTCCGCCTGCTCGTTGCCTTCAATCCCTGCATGGCCCGGGGCCCACATCAGCGTTATTTCCTTTTCAGTCGCAAGACTCTCCAGGGCATCTCTGCATTCCTGAACTAGTACTGATCTGGTTCTGGTTGCATTCAGAGCTCTGATGGCGGCCTGACTGTCCGAGTAGACATATATATTTCTCTCTGGGCCGGACCTCACCTCTTCCATTCTGGTTGCCTCCAGGATGGCATACACCTCTGCTTGGAAAACTGTTGTCAGAGAACCTAGCGCATAGGCTCTTTTCTCTCCGTTTTCCAAGTAAACTCCTGCTCCGGCTTGTCCTTCCTCCAGTTTGGACCAGTCTGTAAAACAGACCAGGCTTTCTGGGGGAAATATCATCTTTTCCTCTTCCCACTCTCTCCTGTCTGGGATCTCTAGCGAGATCGTCCTTTCCACCTAATTTTATCCTCTGCCTGTATCACTTTGATAGCGGATAGTGGGATTTCTTTCTCCGCTACCACAGCGATTTCGGTATGCCCTGTATACCCCTCTCCTCGCCAGCTCCCTGAGTGACGCATTCTCTGATAGGAGGCCATCGCTTCCTTCTCTATACAAGTTGGAAGCGACGGCACACCCAGCAGGGCGTCTAGGGCAGCCGAGGGGGTCGTCCTCATCGCGCCGGTTATTCCCCTACAAGCTAGTCTATGAATTTTTCCCAGCTTGTTGGTTGTGGTTATCTGGTCCAATCTCGGCCGCCAGACCACTGCTCCATATAGGATTCTGGGTCTGATTACCGCCGTGTAGATCCAGTGAAGGATGTGAGGTTTGAGTCCCCACCTCCCTCCCACTGCCCGGCGCAGACTCCATATAGCGACCACCGCCTTCTCGACTGCTCGATCGACATGTGGCCCCCAAGTTAGCTTCGAGTCCAGAATCACCCTCCTCTCTAGGGGTTTTCCACCCATTACTGGTGATATGAACCCATCTACCTTCCTTCTCTTGGTGAAGAGAATCATCTCTGTTTTAGTCGGATTGACTGCGAGGCCGACTTCCTCGCACCACCTTTCTATTTTCCTGCACGCCAACTGCATCCGGCCTCAAACCACATCTAGGAAAGGGCCCGTCACCAGGACGAGCCCGTCGTCGGCTAGTCTCTTGAGAAGTTCGTCCATGACTAGACACCAAAGGTGAGGGGAGAGACAGCTACCTTGCGGGCAGCTGTCCCTCACCTCGATGTCGGCATTGCTCTCTCCTAGAGACACCGTCACTCCCTCCGCTCGATGGCCGTAGCTACCCAGCTAATCAGCGTAGGAGGGGTTCCCCTAATCTGCAGTGCATTGCAGATGACGTCTGTTCTTGCCTTATCGAAGGCACCCTCCACGTCGAAGAAGACTCCGAGAGCCCACTCCTTGAAATGGAGTGCCTTTTCTACTCTGTGCACTACCGCATGAAGGGCAGTTTATGTGGACCGTCCACTGCGGTATGCATGTTGATTATCCTCGAAGGGATGCCTACTCAGTACTACCTTCACCTGATACCTATCCACAATCTTTTCCAGAGCCTTCAGTAGAAAATATATGACGCTAATGGGTCTGAAGGCCTTTGCTTGAGTGTAGTCCCTTCTCTCTGATTTTGGGATAAAAACTACTCTAGCTGTCCTCCAGGTCCTTGGTACATATCCCAATGCCAAGCTGGCCCTGAAGATGTCCCTTATCCAGGGAAATATCTCTTTCAGCGCTATCTGTCGTCCAGGCCTGCCACCTTGAATGGTTTGAACTCATTCACAGCCCACCGAATGGTACTATCTCCTCAGCGAGAGGTCCGTCCACCCTGTGGATGGGCGTTTCTCTTCGTTCCCGGTTAACACCCGCCTGCCCAGGAAAGTGGACCTCCAGTAGGTGCTCAAGAGCTTCCTGTTTGGATATCGTCCAAGTTCCGTCTTGCCTTTTGAGCGATCCAATTGTGCCCTTCGTCTCATTGCTCAGTATCTTGGCCAGTCTGGCGGACTCTGGGAGGGAGTCAATTTGTTCGCCAACTGTCCCGTTTACTCCGCCGTAATTCTCGTTTAAAGTTCCTTCTCGCGCCCCGAAAGCCATCCCAATCGTCATCCCGCCCCGACACGACCGCCTTGCGATGTTCTCGCTTAGCAGCCGTCTTCAGATGGTGGAGCTTTGTGCTCCACCACTTTACTTTTTGTGGCGGTTGCGCTCTCAAGGGACACACTTTCTCGAAGGCTTCTATAACTTCCTTTGTTCCTTTTTCGACTTCCTCGTTCTAAAGCTCGGGGGACGTTAGGTCCTGTGAAACACCTGTGAGGTCTGAAAGACACTCTGTATAGGTGTCCCATCTTGTGGCCCTTGGGTTTTGCCTAAGAGCGACTTCTTCCCTTTCCGTTTTGATCTCAAAACGTATCATGCGGTGGTCGGACATTGCTGTCCTGAGTCACCCTCCAGTTCCTTATATGGTCCTCAATTTCCCTCGAAACCACCGTTATATCAATAACCTCCTTTCGAATCCTATTGATAAAAGTGGGCTCTGTTTAATATCTCTAGGTCTGTCGATGCCAAGCACTCCAGAAGAGCTTCACCCCTGGTATTAATCCCGGTGCTTCCCCACATTGTATGGTGTGCATTAGCGTCGCAGCCTATTACTAGTGGTAATCTGTTTTCTTCCGCGTATGAGACCAAGCGCTCAAACCCTTGGGTTGGGACTTCGGCATCATAAGGAAGATACACGCTACCTACAATAATCTTAATTCTACTTCCACCTACCTTCAACTCGAGGAGCATCACGGTGACGTTTCTCTCTCAGAATTACTATCGATAGTATTGCTAGCACTCGTGGTATTACCCCCGAAAATATCTATTGTATAGGATTATGATTTAGGCTGTGTCAAGTCACCGGTCGGACAAGGCACGCGCGTTCAGTATGAAGTATGACGATGAGTCGGACCGATCAGATGATTGAAAATATTGGTCACATACATACAGTTCTAATTAGGTCGTCAAGTCAACCAAATGACCGCGCTGGTCTAATCATATTGGTCAGACCGGAGACTTGACTCAGCCTAAGATTTCATTATTACATTTGTCAGTGACAGGATGAAAGCTCGTAATAATTTGAAAGCTAATTCAGGTGGATTCAAAGGAGGCGACCAAGTTTGAATGTATAAACCTGTGCGTCTCCAAAACTAACGCCGTATTACTTAGAAGGAATATGAGATACAATACTATTCCATAGCATAGGAGTGACTCCACAAGTGATTTATATATTATAAGTAACAGTTTAATGGGCAGCATCTCTCTCAGTAAACAGAATTTGTACATTAGCTTTTTAAGTGTAGTTGATATGATTTTTCCATCTGAGTGATGCTAATATTATGGAACTCTGGTCTATTGATAGAAAAAGCTATGCAGTGAGTTTTTTCAACATTCAGCGATAGCTGGAAAGCATTTAACCAATTCCTAATATGTTTAGTTCTCTCTGGACATGTAATCACCAGGTATCATCTTCGAATAAGATTACAGTGTCATCAGCAAAGAAAACAATTTTAGCATTTGATAATGAAAGCATTGAATTGATGTAGAGTGGAAAGAGTACTGGTCCCAGTACCGTCCCTTGAGGTACTCCTATCTTGACGGTGGTTGGAACACTTGTGTTGTCTATTTTCTAAATTATAGATGAAAACATCCAGCACAGAACCTCGAATCACATTTGTTTCAAGGACGGAAAGGAGTTTTTGATGGTTCACTGTGTCAAATGCTTTCCCAGGTCTAGAAAGACCCCTATACATTTTCTACTCTTGTCCAGCATGCTTATAATTTCATTCACTGCAGTGTACATGGCATCACTTGTTGATTTACCAGCCTGAAAGCCAAACTGATAATCATTCAAGATCTGATTAGCTTTGAGGCACTCCATTAAACGACTTTTGAGGCATTTTTCAAAGAGTTTACCGAAGTTGTTTAGTACACTTATATATTGGTCTGTAATTACTTATTTTTGTTTTGTCACCTACTTTGAACATAAGAGTTAATTGATTGTTTGAACTGATAAGAGATCACTCCTGTTGAGTAGATTATAGATTGAAAATGTGTGCAAGAGGGGCCAGGATGTGAATATGAATATTTTTGACCATCTTAGATGTAATACTACCTATTCTGGGTGAGCAACTGTTTTTTTAGTGAATATATTTGTTGTACAGTTACGGGAGTTAAGAACATGAAATTTCTATTTGTAGTAAGTGGTGGAGCATAAATTGCTGAGTAGGGACATTTTTAGCAAATCTATACCTATATTGATAAGATATTTGACACAATATCACAATTTTCACTCGGGTTTGAAGGCCGTCGTTTTTTGGAATTTCTTCAAACCTGAGTGAAGAATCTGACACTGAAAACTTCGGCCGCGAAAAGAAATAACCATTTTGTCATTTGACACAATAGTTTGCCAATTTATTATCATCATCAAAATCTTTGCCATATTCGACAACAACATGGAATTTGCTGGATAATTTATAATTTTTTCCATTGGTTGCCTCACTCATAAAGGTTTCCCCAAACCAACGCGGGAACGCGGTAGCGGGACGAATGCGAGACTAAATTCGATAGTGGGATATGTAAAAATACATACCAGTGTGATTATTTTTATTCCGAAATGAAGGCAAACACCGAAATAGGTTTGGTTTGCTACATGCACTAGCAATTCGCATGGTTCCCACGTTCCATTCTCGCTCCAGCGTTCCCGCTTTTCTTTGATGGATCCTTGATACGATAAAAATTGTTCATGTCATTTTGACTATTTTGTATTTGATTCAAGTAGTATTAATTTTTTGTTTGCTTCAGAAGGTTATTTAAATGATTTCTATAACGTTTGTACTCCAGTTCTAAAAGTGGTGAATGTCTACAATTGAGTATATTTTCAGTTTGTCTCTAAGTTTTATTGATTAGACCAGCAGTTATCCATGGCTTAATTTTTTTGGATTCACTAGTGCTTTTCTTGAATATCTTCTTACTTGTCTCCAAATTATAGTTAAAGGTTGCAAAAAATATTATGCCAATTTTCTTGTGATAAGTAGTCATTTAGTTTTGCAATATTATATCCACTGAAGGTTGTTTTACTATTATCGTTATGTTTATTACTATTGTTTTCCCTGTTAATATTAATCCGAGTATTAATCATCACAGGATAGTTTGGTATATATTTTCCCATTAGGTTGAATTCCATTTTAACAAATATATCATCTAAACATCTGGCGTTTTCTGTTGTTATGTACGGCTTAAGCCATGTTTATCCAGCACAAAAACATATTTATTCACATCATCATCTTTCATAATATTAATGCCTCCAATAAAAAATTTCAAATTAGGTACTAACTTCACTCATCATGAAAAAGTCGTCAATCTCTTCAATGAATGCAGTCAAATTACTAGGACAGGGTTTGTATAAGATAAGCCATTGCAAGCAAGTACCAAAATGTATAGGGTTACACCAATTACCACAAGTTTGAAGTTTTTGATGTTATAATTTAAATCAGATTTGATTAAAATCGTAGTCCTATAATTTTTATTGAAGTCAGCTCCATTATATGTGGTATCATATCCAGCAATATGTAAGTTTTCAGTTGATTCCAGCTGAAAGCACTCACTCAAGATAAAGATGTCATAACTGTGTTACGCATATTTTTCAAACATGGCCAAGATTTCATTGAAATTCTTTCTTATACTTTTTATGTTAGAATGGATATTTAACACTTTATTGTGCCTATTTCTGAACATAGTCCAGGTAATTTCCCTTGTGTTCTTCATAGAATTCCATTTTGAAAAATGTACTGGATCATGTACAGTTGTGTGCATAAATAAGTCGTACAGCAGTTATAGAATATTGTGAGCAAGGCTCGTCAATCTTAATTATTAAACTTCTTATCGACTTTGACAAGTAGCGTTGATATTCAAACTATTTTTGTCAGTAACAAGCTTTTTACATTTCTTAGTGCAATAAGTGCAATGCCTCAATTAGTGTCGTACCGTGTACGACTTTTTTTGCACACAACTGTACATTAATAAATAATATCTGGGTAAAGAATCTGTTATCTAGTTTACTTTCTTTTCAAATCATCTTCCTAGCTAACATAGGACTCAAGCAATCGGACTCTGACAAACTGCTTTTGCAGTAGCCAAAAAAATATAAAAATGATCCTTACCGTCATGCAACCTATTTTCGGAAAATAGTAACATCAGTTGTTTAGCACAATTCAAGTTTTCTCTTTTGGACATATTGCCTTCGTACCCACAATCGACCACCAATTTTTGGCCAAACATTATAGCTTGAATTAACCTATTATTGTACATTTGGTTAATTGTCGTATCATATATTCTCAACAATATGTTATTGTGTTGTAGATCATGTTTCAGGGCAAAATCTTCAAAAGTTTCTTCAGATTTTGGTTCTTGGCTCTTGATTTTCTGAAATTCTTCCCACTCTATACGTTTCTTTTCTTTTTTTGCCTGGAAACATAGGAAATACTGAAATTAAATCTTTCCTCATGCTACTGCAAATAATGATAATATCCCGCCTTTGTCTGCACAGGGTACACACGTGAATGTTTATGAGGGAAATTAGAAATATTAAACAAAAAATTGAAGAACTGCTGGACAGGTTCTGGCAGAAAAAAGAGAAAACAACAGTGCATACAAATCAGGGCAGGGCGGAAGAGCGTCCGATTCTGGGACTAAAATAAAAGTCCCTGGTTTGAGCCCCAGTCAAAGCTGATATTTTTCAGTTTATATGTCCAATTAGATTATTAAAAGTTCGTGGGTTGATTGAAGTAAGTCCTGCTCAATGCTCTGCTGCATATAAATCAACAGTGCTACTTTTAAGGTGGTATATGGAGTTGGTAACAATCAATGGTGAGAAAAGAAAAAACAGTATACACACTCTGCCTCTACAAGAACTTGTCAAGACATGAGATTCTAAGCTAGAAAAAGAAAAACCAAGTGCTCCCAGATACATGGGATATTTAAAAACTATCCAATGAAATCTTGTGACAAAGACAGGGCTTGATAAAGAACTGTTAAACGATTTTAAGGGTATACAAAATATATTTGAAAATGTCTTGATTTAGAGGCTTGTAGTATGGAAGCCCCCCAATCTAATCTTAGAATGAGAACCTTATTTTAAATTGTTCATACCAGTTTATTTTCAGCTTTCTTCGACAATTTGAATAGGAACTCAAAGTATTTTTGTCTCGCACTTCTAGAGGATAGATTTAGAGTATCTTTCCATTGTTCCGTTGAGAAAAATGAGATTGGTGGTACAAGTTTTCCCTCCTGTCTCATGACTTCAGCCTCCAGAATTATTACTTTCAGTTTGTTCTCCAAATCCTTGTCATTATTGACAATAGCCTCATAGTCGATGTTTAATTCTTCTTTATCTTCTAATGAAAAGATTATTACTCAGGACTTACTTTCAATACACTATCCTCACCTTGATATGAACATAAATTTCGCCCAACATAGCTTCCTAAATATTGCGGGTGAGCTAATTCTGAATTTTTGTTGGGACTAACACCCGCTACTGTATTTCCTAACTTTCTTATAAGTTGTCTACAACAACGTCCATATGAAATCATTTTCATTTGTTGACATCCAAAAAACGGAAAGAATACATAGGTTAAGGTTAGGTAGGGTTATCTTCTTCTCAAACTAATAATGAGTTTCTCATTCAGAGCAGTATCACCAGCTCTCTCCCTCTTTCACAACAAATCTATTTATGCAATCAGACGTCATCCAAACGAATACCGGTTGTCTTGCTCGAAGCGATACCATATCCGTTCGTTACGATAAATATAATCGATGTGGAAAAATAGTAATCTTATTGAGAAACCTAGTAAATGTAAATATAAGTTTGCAAGTAACACAAAAAAATGTATATAAACAGTAACACTTTAAAATGAATGAATCTCAGTCATAGTTACACTTTAAAATTTATATATAAAGCTGATTATTACGAAGGCGTAGACAATTGCTAGATATAAGTGTCTAATAGCCAAATAATATCTGTCTAATAGACAGATATAATATAAGTCTATTAGACAGATGATACCAGTCTATTAGACTGATAATACCAGTCTAATAGCCATCTAATATAAGTCTTCTAGACAGATTATATTTGTCTATTAGACACTTATACCTAGGAATTAGTATAATTCCCAGATAAAGCTGTCTATTAGACACTTTTATCTGTCAATTACAGTAACTGTCTAATAGACAGATTTATCTGGGAATTAGAAAAAATCACTACATGTGGCGCTTCTACGCCTTCGGCCTTCGTAGATTATAACTTGATTTCTGCTTTTTTTAAATGCAAACTCCTTCGTTCCGAAGAAACCGTCTCCATCTGGCCTTGGGACCGGCCCAACGATGAGAAGGCGGAGCACCCTATATAAATGTTCCAATTCTCTGTATTTTTTAAACATACACTTTAATTTTGCATTTCACCTTTTATTACAGCAGACTTTCACACATAACGAAACATGCGAGTAACATGACTCCCTTACTAAACGAATGTGTCATGTATACAGGACATGTATACCGTCCTGTATACAGGACGGTCTGAAGTCGAAATTCAAATCGAGGTTTGAGAACAATAGAACACCAAGGTGTTCTGTGGCTTTTGAGGTTATCCCGGTTAAAATAGTTGTTAAAATAGATATTTATGTTAACCTGCTAGATACATTCCTACGCGCAACCCTCAGAAGTCCTGGCGAGACTTGTTCGAACTAGGGAAGACCTAACCCTTACCTTTCAACGATCGAGGCCATGCGCACGAGACCGGACTGAATTCTTCGCGAATCGACTCATATGGCGAAAAAATTGAGGTGACTGATGAACCATCAAGTAAGTTTTTGGTAATTCAGTAATATCTACCCCAAATACTGAAAAATAACATATCGTTATGATTCATCATTCACCGCAATTTTTTCTCCGTATGACCCAGTCGAAGGGGAGACCCATTGTCAGAACGAACAATATCAAATAAAGAAACTGAAAAACTTTACTCCGTCAGATAGCTACTTGATCAGAAAATGAAATGAACAGATCCATACTTATCCCAACTGCACAATGTAAAACATCAGAACATCAAACCGTACTTCGTCAGACTGGACGCCGGCAGAATGAAAAATATCGACTGTACTTTCCTGGATTGTTATTTCGACAAATATGTAAATGATCAGAATGAGCTTTTCACAGAAACTAATTATATCAGAAGAGAATTTTAACAGAAAAGTAAATCTTCAAATTCGTACATCGTCCGATTCGTGTTTCACAAAACCAGCAACTCAGCAGACCCACAATTATCTATACTGTACTAACACGGACTGGAATTGCTCCGACCAATACATGAGCCGATTGAATTCGGTCAGAATCGTATTTTATCAGAAAGTGAAAACAGCAGAATCGTACTTTGTCAGACTGAGAATTTGGCGACTGACGGATTTTTCGTACAGTGTTGCCGGTGCTTATAAATGGAAAGCAAATTGGGGAATTGTTCATTTATTTTAATTCAAGAGTAGTTGAAGCGTTAATTGATCAAAAGTTTTTATTTTTTGAAACGATCATCTTGTTTTCAGCGCTCATACACACAATTGATCTGCAACAATAATAGTGTTCATGATTGATGGATATTTGAATTTGCTTGAATATTTTGAAATATGGTGGTGTTTGTTCGCTGTTATTTTATAAGAAAAATGTTGTTTTACAAAAAGGCATCAACCTTCCAAATGAAAATTTTTAGAGTATCCTGACGAAAAAATAAAATTTTCAAATTCGTAACTAAATGTACATTTTTATTTTGCTCTGCTATTGGTATATGCAATAAAGTAGTTTATCGCCATCAACTCATCTGTATAGAGATGTCTAGTGTTTTTCATTCGTCATTAAAATATAATGTCGAAATTTACATTTAATAGGTATTCATGAATCGTTATTCTTTTAGAGATATCTCAGTTTGGAGATCATAAAATTAGCTCAAGCTGAGGGATGACAATAATAAAAGCTGATAAGTAATTTCTCAATAAATACAATAGTATTGAAGAAGTAAATTAGCCGCAACTAAACTTCGCAAATGTACATGTTCATTTATTATGTAACCCCAAGGAGAAATACCGCTCATGATTCATGCCATTTAAAGATAGAGTAAGATAAAGAAAATGATTCACCAAATACAAACACTGAAGAAAACGATGGAAAAATTTTACTAACAGGAAGAAAAACCGCTGTGAAAAAGTATAAAAATATATGGGCTCTTACGGCAGTCGAACAGTTCTGGAGGCCAGGTGACGTCAAATAACGATGCACCTGCTTTGAAATTTGACCAATGAACGGACATAGGAGATGGGCCATCCTGTGTAGTGTATAATCGTTGAATAAGGTTAGTGGACGATTCCAGTAGGTACTCCTATTCAGTGTCGCCACAATCAATTTTCTGTGAAAATGACTCAACGATTATGCACTACAAAGGATGGCTCAATTCCTATCTCCGTACATTGGTCAAATTTCATCATCGTCATTTGACGTCACCTGGCCTCCAGAACTGTTCGTTTACCATAAGACCTCGTGTATTTTTATCCTTTTTGATAGCAGTTTTGCTTCCAGTTAGTAACATTTTTTCGTCGTTTTATTCAGTGTTTGTGTTTGGTGAATCATATAACTTTCCAGTCAATGTTTTTTTATTGCCAAAACATCTTTAGTTTGTCGTGAAAAATGAAAATTGAATCGACTGTTTAGTGCGTGGTGAATCCTAATTTGTAATAGGGCACAAGTAATTAGCATTGATGCTGGTAATTTTTTATAAGTAGTTTAGGGATACTGATTTATATAAAAAAAGTTCACTGGACAGTCAATTTCCAAAGTCAAAAAAATTTCAAAAAATATTTTTATTTTTAAAATTGTAGAATATTTTGGGCTGGGATAAATATAATGGAAAATAATTTAAAAAAACATCTAGAAGGGGAATTTTTCTATCAAGAAGAAATTCTGCTCTTTTTTTGTCAGAGTTATATTTGTCCGCAAAAATTTAGATACGCCATTAGCCATCTTGTACTAGAAACAAGAGATAAAATTCACGATTTAAATTCAAAATTATTACATTCCACTCATATATATATATATATATATATATATATATATATATATATATATATATATATATATATATATACCTAGAGAAAATTAAAAAATCTAAAAAAAATATTTTCATAATTTTTTTGAAAACTTTGAGAAAAATTTAAAATTTTTAAACTTTTTAGTTACGAATCCTTAGAATAAAGTCCTTTTACATGGAATAATGTTATATATATATTATATATTTATATATATATATATATATATATATATATATATATATATATATATATATATATATATAACATTATTCCATGTAAAAGGACTTTATTCTAAGGATTCGTAACTAAAAAGTTTAAAAATTTTAAATTTTTCTCAAAGTTTTCAAAAAAATTATGAAAATATTTTTTTTAGATTTTTTAATTTTCTCTAGGTATAAAATAATTAATTTAAATTAGAAAGTCTTCATTTGTTTTGTTTTTCATTAAAATTAGAAAAAAAATTACATGGAATCATCTACATTTTGTATATTATCGTTATCATCGTCATTGTTTTCAGCATCAGATTCATCAGAACTTGTCTCTGATATAACATCATATGATGTTATGAACGTTATGATACACAGCTGAGAGCAGACGACTGAGCAGCCGACCGCGCACACACCGAAACTCCCGAAAACCGGAGCAGCTGCGACATCAGCAGCCTAACGTATTTTATACCTGCATCCGTTTCTATTGCATTTCTTACCTGAGTTTTTTCTTACCTGTCCACTATACATTCTATTGGTTCAGTGTTCATCTGTTTGGTATAACAGTATCGAAATTTATTTTCAACAATACGAAGAGATAACAATTAGAACAAAAAAATGCCATTTTCTTGATATAAACAAAAAATTATTAAAATTGAAAAAAATTCCGCACTGAATGAATATATGTTTAAAGATTCTTGACATGTATTTTTTAGCCTACATTTTAAAAATAGTTTCAGCCAAATAATTTTATTTTTAATACTTTTGCAGAGGCCTATATATTTATATCGCTATGAAATTTTTTAGATTCCGAAAAATTTCAAAATTATCACAAGAGCCATATTTTATAACGAGACAAAATTAATGACTGGAAAATTTTATTTTTATTTGCTCATTCATATATTTAATTTAACATACACTTAACTGAAACAACTGAATTTATCAAAATTTATTTTATTTTCATATAAAATTCTACGAGTTTTTTTTTTTCGATTAATGTTGAAATTTTCTACTTTCTAGATCCATAGAAACAATTTGATACTTCTCTTCTAAAATAACTCACTCTTGAACACTGGTTGTACTGACAAAAGTTATATAATATATACATCTTAATAACGTTGTGCAACCGTAGACACGTGTTTCGAGCTTAAGCTCTCATCAGTACGGTAAAATCAAGTGCGAAGATGTACAACACTTGGATGTAAAAATAGAAACAAAGGAAGTCAACAACAGGAAGCCAACCGTGGCGACGTTAGTTGTTGCCTTGTAAGCACAAGGTCTTCTGACCGAAGCCACAAATGTGTGGTTGGCTTCCTGTTGTTGACTTCCTTTGTTTCTATTTTTACATCCAAGTGTTGTACATCTTCGCACTCGATTTTACCGTACTGACGAGAGCTTAAGCTCGAAACACGTGTCTACGGTTGCACAACATTTTGAGGGTTATATCCAATAACTTTTCTACTTATATTTTCATATATTGCCCCTCGCTAAATCCATCCTTATTTGTTTTTTCCTGGGTAGGATTGTTACGCTGGTAGCTATAGCTGCCTCCGTGGCGACGTTAGTTGTTGTCTTGTAAGCACAAGGTCTTCTGACCGAAACCACAAGTGTGTGGTTGGCTTCCTGTTGTTGACTTCCTTTGTTTCTATTTTTACATCCAAGTGTTGTACATCTTCGCACTTGATTTTACCGTACTGATGAGAGCTTAAGCTCGAAACACGTGTCTACGGTTGCACAACATTTTGAGGGTTATATCCAATAACTTTTCTACTTATATTTTCATATATTGCCCCTCGCTAAATCCATCCTTATTCATCTTAATAACCGCAGTTGAGTGGATTGATTATTTCTTGAAAATTCCCACTGAGCTCAGAACCTGTTGGTCAAAGTGATTTCAAAACTTCATTATCAAATCAATGCAATCAATCATAAATTGTATGCCAGTCCCCTCAAACGTCTCGAATCATACCAAAAAATTTAACCAAATCATGATTGAATCCCTTCGATAACAGTACATCAAATTATGCCAGTGCTCCTTCTAAAAACTGACTCTGCAATTCACTCAGTTAACGTAGTACAATTACAAAATCATTTTCCTTTGATTCGAGGAAACATTACTGTGCAGCTTGGCAACACCGCTACGCCCAGGGTATGTATTATGTGTTGCTTGCTATTCTGTCTGATGGCGCATGGTTTTGGATCGCGCAATCTGACGGATTCACGGTCTACACAATCCGGTCTGACAAAGTACGAATTTGATAAAATTCGAATCTGTTCAAATGCACTTATGCTGTATTCATTTTCTATCGTAATACTGTTTCGATGGAATCATTTTCTGATAATTTCCCATTTCTTTGCAGTACTAGTTTAGATTTTTACTGGTTTACATTTTTATCGTTCTTACAGAATGCAGTCTCCATTTCATTATAGAAATGTAATTTCTGACAGGATACCATCGCCATATGTACAGTTGACAATTGTCCGGTTGCCAAAGTACGGTTCTTACATAATACGAATCTGCTTGTTTACTAATTTGAATTTTTACATTCTGACGAATTACCTGTCGGATATTTTACATTCTGCTAATATGTATGGACCCTGAGTCGAATCGCAAAAAAAATTCGAAAATTCGCAAGGGTATGAACGAGCCTTTAGGAACCCAAACTCCAGAAAGAATTCTTCTTCTTATATTTTTTATTGTTTTTGTTTTCAAAACATTTGTCACAAAACATGTGTTGTTGTTTTGTGACATTTGTCAGATTGACATATGTCAAATGTGTGTATTGTTTATTTATGTGGAAATCTTCTGAAAAATGAAAATTTGAGGCGATTTTATTCCACTATACCTTTTTTTGTATCTAAATTAGATATGGGTGCCTTGCTAACGACTAGACAGCATGATGGTGTTGAGGAAATTGATGTTGTATCAAATCATGCATATAAGTACCCACCCAGGTCAGGTAAAGTAACACAAATACTATCTATTCTTTACTTCATTTGAAATTATTTTATTTCAGGTAATTATTTTGGAAGTCACTTCATAATGGGCGGAGAACGATTTGATACCCCCCAACCAGAAGCATACCTGTTTGGTGAGAATTCTGACTTGAATTTTCTTGGGAGTCGACCTACTCCAGTAGGTATACAGGTTGATAAAATATATATTGTCTCAGTATGAATTTTTTCTCCAGTTTCCATATCCACCACCTCAACCCAATGAGCCTACAAAAACTTTGAAGAGCTTGGTGAATATTAGAAAAGAATCTCTTAGATTTGTGAGGTGCACAAATGAATACAATAAACTGAATTTGGAGAAATGTGAATACAAAGATGTGGAGCTAGGCGCTAACACTTCATTTAACATAGAATTCACGTTTGATTGTGATGTCAGATGTGCCATCACAGTATATTATTTTTGTTCAGAAGAGTTTACTTCCAATGGCGTTACGTAAGTTTCTTAGGAAAACATTTTCATATTTCAGATAAATTCACTGTTCAGGAGAAGAGAGAACCGATTTTTGTTTTCTCCATTTTGTGTATTCCAAAAATAACATTGACTTTATCAGCTGATCCATTGTTCATTTAGACATCAAAGTGTATCTCTCAATTATAGATTATGCACTGAAAATATTCAGTATATTTGTGTATTCAGTGTATTTGACTCAAATAATACAGTTACCACAAAATATAAAGAAAAAAACTCATAACTAACAGGTTTATATACAACTATAAACTATAAACAGGTTTTGAAAATATAATAATTATATAAATATCAAAGTAACCAATACTTTATGATACATATACGATTCACATTCAGAATATCAAAAACAGATGAAGTTGCTAAACATCTTCTTTCAATGAACGCCAATTTAATACCGATTATAAAACCATTTTATTATTTTTTTTCGGAAAATACATTGGTGATGAAGCAAGTTTTGAAATATTATCATTGTGTGTGACGTCATTTTATCACATAAAATCATTTTCTAGAAATGAATGTACCTTTTTTTTTAAATAAATTTTTATTAAATTGCTGGAAGAAAAAGTGAATACCTATATTCCAAACAAAAACAAATAAACCACTATCACATCATTTTTATTTTCATTAAAATAAGTTTTATTGAAAATGAAAATCTTTATTTAAATAGGAAATCCTAATATACAAATAAGTTATATAAATTACTTTTTGAATACAATTAAATTTGTTCTTAACCTATTGACAAAACACTCACTCACACACACCCCATTCACTCTTCCAGACATCCTTTTCTCACAGCCCAAGAATATAATGAAAATACCTGATTGATGCATCATTTTTATGTTCCAGTAATATTATCTCATTATTACAGTGCAAATGAATGGAATAAATTCATTATTTCTGAATTTTAATATATTTTGGAAAATTCCTCAAACACGTCGATTTTCTTTTCCGATTGACCAATTTTTTAACCCTACCCAAAATAATATACATAGGGTTATTCGCATTCGAGTAAAAATGACTTTCGTGATATTTTTAAATGGGACACCCGTGTATTTTTCCATATTTGGTTAGGGATCGTCATTACAAATCCAGTGATACCAGAATTGATGGGATTATGTCAAACGGCTGCGGAGATATTAGCAAAATACTTCTTCATATGCCCAATAAGTGCGACAGAGACTTTTGATCTTCCGAATCGTGTGGAATCTCAGTCATACTCATTAGACATACGAGGAAGTTTTTTGCCCATATCTCCGCAGTCGTTTGACATAATCCCATCAAACCTGGTATCACTGGATTTGTAATGACGATCCCTAACCAAATACACTGGGTGTCCCATTTAAAAATATCACAAAAGTAATTTTTACTCGAATGCGGATAACCCTATATATTTAGGGTGGGGTTCAAAAATCGGTCAGTCGGAAAAGAAAATCGACGTGTTCCAGGAATTTTCCAAAATATGTTTATATTAACTAAATAATTAATTTATTCCATTCATTTGCACCGTACTGTATGTAAGCAGCATTGATATGAATGGATCTAACGTTGTACATTCTTTAATGCCTTGTGGGAGTTTGTTATATTTTGATAGTCCGAGGTGAAATAAAGAATTTGTAGTTTTATCATAATTAGTTCTAGTAACATGTAAATTTATATTGTTCCTAGTAGTATAGTTGTGTATTTGATGACAAAACGTTATGTATTCTCCAAAGTAAGCAGGACATAAATTATGCAATATTTCAAAAATGAATACCATTGAGAAATAGAACAGTCTGTCCTTTACAGATAAATAATTCAAAACATTCAGCATCAATTGAATAATTAGGTGTATACCTGTTGCATCTGAGAACAATATAATACCTCTATTTTGAAGTTTTTGGAGATCTGCATTATTATTATTATTACTCATCAAGTAGAGCAGACTAGCACAGTATTCATAATGCAGTTGGATGATTGTTCTATACACTGTTATAGATGTTTCTACAGTTAAATAAGATGTGACTCTTGATAAGAAAAAAAGCGTTTTACTGATTTTTTTTGCTGCATAGTTAAAATGATTATTTAATGAAGGTATTATCAATTATGAATCTTAGGTATTTCATTTCTGTCACAACTTCAATTTGCTCATTATATATTTCAATATTAATCTGATCTATGTCAATTTGACTATATTTATATTAAGATGTCATTATCATTACCTTCGTCTTTTGTACATTCAGCTTTAGCTTATTAATATTAAAAAAATCTGAGATATTTTTCAAAGAGTTATTAATCTTTTCAATTGCTGTATTTAGACTCTGGTCACTTGCAACTATTATAGTGTCATCTGCAAATAGACTTATAAATTCACACGCTTTCACATACCTAATATTGTTCAAGTAGAGAATAAATAGTAATGGTCCCAACACACTACCCTGCGGTACTCCCGAGATGACTGATTTTTTTGTGATATCACTTCATTTACCTTTGTTGATTGAAACCGATTAGTTAGATAATCTGTAAACCATTTCAGAACATGACCATCAAAACCAGAAAATTGCAGTTTCTTTAATAAAATTGGAATATCTACTTGAAATACAAAAAACAGTTACTATATAGTTATCTTTGTCTATTAATAATTTCCATTTTGAAATTGTTGCTTGTAATGCTGTTTCACAAGAGTGGTTTGCTCTAAATCCTGAATGATAATCCATTAGAAAATGATTATTCTTTATGTAGTTATTGATTTGAAACTAAAGTGTCATTTCTAATAGTTTTTCCATATAGGGTAACGTATTGACTGGTCTGAAATTTTCAGCCTCGGGAGTGTTGATAATTTTTGGAATTGGTGTAACTGTACTACTTTTAAGTTGTTCTGGAAATTCAACAGTTTCAAGTGAAGTATTGATGAAATTCAAAATTACATGACCAATTACTTGGAATATACTTTTCAAAACCCGACCATCAATAATATCAGAATTACATTTATCATCTAAGTATTTCACGTACTAATCTTTTGAGGTTGGTAAAAGTTAATTTTTCAAAATGTGCTCTTTACTTCATTTACTCTATTTATAAGTAGTTACTAATATTAAGCATTAGCTTATGATAGTACATTGTTTGTATATTTGAATGTCATTTTCAATAAATATATTTAAATTTTTTCATCTGTTCTTCGTGTCGAGTTAAATAACAAGCTATTTATGAACATTGAATCATGTGTGGGGACATAAATTTTATGGAGAAGTCTGTATGATATACTAGGCACATATGACCTAACACACACACAATTAAAACTACAACAAGAGTTGATAGATGTAAAGATAACATATGTACAAATATGAATGAAAACACCTACAACACAAGAGTTATTGATAACTATTCAAGTGACCATCATAATACGCAAGTAACTAGTATCAAGACCAAACAAGAACAACACACCACATTCCAATTCAAGTTTTACATAGACTTAACTAACCAAGAAAATATTAGTCAATTTTAAAACTCCTTACAGAATGAAGACTGGAAATACTAATAAGAAATACAATATATTTTATAGAATATTTAGATATTATTTTGACATACATTTTCCAATTAAACGTAAAAAATAGTTAACAATTAATGCAAACGCAAACCTTGGTTAACAAAAGAACTGTTAGTGTAAGGGCCAGTTTTTTGAGTTCCAGTTAAACTCCAGGTTAATTAACTGATGGTTAGAATGTCGGGGCGTGGCGCAGTGGTTAGAGTGTCCGACTCTGAGTCGAAAGGTCCGGGGTTCGAACCCTGGTTGGGCTGGGATTTTTAAATTTAATTTAACCGATTAAATATTGAAATCTCGTGGCTTGACTAGGGTGAGTCCTGCACGATTCACTGTTGCGTTCCAATTAACAGTGCTGCTCCTAAGGTGGCGTATGGAGTTAGTAACAAGGCCTATAAAGAACACATGGCTAGTGACCATAGCAGTCGATGCCAAAACACCAATAAAAAAAACTGATGGTTAGAATGTGATCCTTCAAACGTCATTCAATTATTGTATTAACCATCTAAACTAAACTATTAGTTATCTAGAGACTAACTCGGAACATAAAAAACTGGCCCTCAAGTAAAAACTTGAAAAACATCTATTATTTAAGTACAATTGGTCACGATTTCATGAAAGAATACTATAAAAAATACAAAAAAATGGATAAACAATTATTAAATTAATCCAAAAAAAAATACACAACACATCGCTAATAGAAAAGCCAATAACAGAGTTAAGAGAGACAGCATGGAATCTAACCAAAAACCACAACACTACCGAACACAATGACATAAGAATCATACAAATTGGAGATATAACCACAGAAAAGAATTAAAGAATATCAGAAAATTTTAATGAATACTTCAATCCCATTCCTAGTAAACTAATTATTATCTCACAAAGGGACAAATCGGAAGCACAGCTCGAATACAAACTTCATAATTTTCATCAACGTTCATTCAGTTTCATACCGTGCACAAATACAGATACCATTTGCTTCGTGAGAAGCCTGAAAAATTCATAGATAGCAGTCGATGACGAAATCTCCACAAACAGTAAAATGTATTTAAGTTTCAATTTCAAACAATGAGTAGCTTAATGGTAGAGGGTTTTTTCTCAACAATCTTGAAAATCTCCTAAATTCACAAAACAGGCACAAAGGAAAAGGTGGAAATCTTCAGACCCATATTTAATATCAGTCCATTTTCAAAGATAATTGAAAAATATGTATCTGATAACATAACGTCCTTCTTAGTCGATTACAAACTATTCAATAGTATTCAATTCGAATTTAGAAAGGGCCTCTCAACCACAAATGCAACTGTAAAACTTGTAGATGACAACCTTGATGCAGGTAAAATGATACTAGGGATTTTCTTAGACTTAAGGAAAGCATTGGACCTAGTAGACCATAAGATTCTTTTTTTATTAGAAACTCATCACAAAATTAATATCCAAATTTTTAAATTAATAAAACCCGTTGATGATTACAGAAAATTAGATTGTTATGAAAGTATTGCTATTCGAAAAAGGAGCTCGAAATCCTTGCTATTCCAAACTATTTGACTTGATACCAGTAAAGAACTACCTTTGTTTTATTGTTTATTGGGTGGGGTTGTACCTGTCCATAAGGTAGGGTCACTCTCTAGTACACAGATTACCTCATGGTAATTATTTGATATAAATAAGACCATTGTTTAAATAGAAGTAAGATAGTCAATTCCTGTTAGACCAAAAGCCACCAATATGAAACCCTCCCCCCCCCATGGGAATTTATGACTTATACTTTTTTTTGTTGGTAGTACCTACCGGATGAAGAATTGAATTGTTTGCCTCTCTTAAATTACAGCTTATTCCGGAAAATAAAGAAAAACTGAAGAATAAAAAAAAATAGTTTCGTTTAAGTTTAATTTTACAAAAGGGTAGGTACATTAGTTACCATGTTTTTTTATGAACTTATTTGGTATTCATTTAAGGACTAATAATGAAAAAAAATTGAAAAATCTCAACAGCATATGATTTTATAATATTTTTTATAATCAACTGTCATTTTCTTCATCCTCGTATATTATGTCGTCTAAGTTTTGTACTTCTGGTTCTTCTTCATCTTCAAATTCGTCTGGCTCGAAGGTTTCTGGAACGTCAAGCAGTTCGAGTGACAACGGATCTCCTTTAATGGTTTGAGTTCACCATTTTCCAATTTCCACCCATGTCCCACTGGAGTTGCTGTGGAGGGTTTAGCTACATGTGTGTTATTCCATGAGTAACATTGGTAGTTGACACGTTTTATGTGGTTTTCTAATGACGTTTTGCATGGAGGAAGTAGACTTAAATCCATACCTTGATTGTTGGGCAGAGAAAATGCAGTTGTGGGAGAATACTTTTGTATTTAAAATTATTATTATTTATTTTTCCGGTATATGCTGTAATTCGCAAGTGGCAAACACCTAAAATATTAAAGTACATGTCAATACAAACAAATAAATGTATGTGTCGAAAATTCCCACGGGGGGGGGGGGGGGGGTATACAACAGCATCCGCTCTATGTGGAAAAGGTATTGGACTCAAACGCGAGTGTCATCTAGCGTTATTAGTTACAAACATGAATATTTGACGCCCTTTTAATGCAGGTTTCTTCAAAAAACCCTGTTTTAATGCTTTTCCATTGTTTTAATCAAGTTACGACATGACTTGGAGGCCAGATCACTAAAGTTACGTCATGACTTGGATGCGAGATCACTGTCGCCATCTATATGTCGCATCCATTTGAATCCAATATAAATCCCATAAGGTTGGCTAACTTCTTACTTCTATATTAACAATGATAAGACTGATATACCGATTTAAAGTTAGTTTAGTAATGATAATGTGGCGAAGCTGCGGGCGATGCCGGACCTGAACTCTCACGTATAGCTAACGACCAACCGCGGGAGACTGTCGATGCGCTTGCACCGAGAAGAATCTGGGCGCCGCGGTGAGTCTGGGCGATTCGATGGAAAATTCTGGAGCATTCAGAGAAGTCAACGTCGGATATAAAAAGAACTACGCAGCGGACAGACGGGCAGTCAGTAAAGTGAAAGTCGAATATAAATACCTAGTTCCGTGATGTTATGTAAATTAGAGTATTGTGTTATTGTATCATTGTATTTCGTTAAATAAATTATTTTTGAGTGAAGTAGACTTTGAATATACAACAGTGGTGATCAGAAGTGCGATTGTTAGAGATAAAATACAGAGTGTTCGTGTAAGTAGATAGCTTGTGTATTTCGCGAAAATAGACAGTGACTGATAAACATTTTTCGTGAAGTGACACTTCTCGCGTGTGAAGTAGACAATAATAATAGACTGGTGTCCGGGAAATAGACTGTGTGAAATAGACAATAATAATAATAATAGACTGGTGACCCGTGAAATAGACATAGACTAAGACAAAATGTGTTCGAGGAAAGTTCGCCTGGTTGAATTGAAGGTTGCGGAATTGAAGCAAGAACTGGAGGAGAGGGAACTTGACACAAGTGGTAAAAAGGCCGTGCTTCAAACAAGACTTGCCGAGGGATTAGTTCAGGAGGGCGAGGACCCAGAAACATTTCTATTCGAAGTTTCTGGAATGGATATGAGTTCCATAATGAGTAAACTCGACGGAATGGAAGACAAAATGCAAGAAAACTCGAAAAATCTGGAAGAAAAGCTGCTAGAAAATTCGAATACTCTGAAGGAAGAACTTCAAGCAAAACTTCTAGAAAATTCGAATAGTCTGAAAGAAGAATTTCAAGGAAGTTCGAGGAATTTGGAAGAAAAACTTCAAGAAAAACTCCTAGAAAATTCGAAAAATCTGGAAGAAAAGCTGCTAGAAAATTCCAATAGTCTGAGAGAAGAGATTCTAGAAAATTCGAAGGGTTTGAGGGAAGAGCTTCTAGAAAACTCGAAGAACATGAAAGAAGAACTTTGTGGCGTAGCAAACCGATTAGAAGAAAGAATGGGGACTGTCGAGACAGAGATGGAGAAAATCAAGGATGAAATCGAGGAAGAGATGGGAAAATTGAAGGAAACAATCAGCGATGAAATCAGAGGCGGACTCGAGGCGGAAATCATCAAAATAAAGGAGAAACTCAGTAAGTTGGAAAACCAGAATGACACTACCAACACCACAGAATCTGTCAATGAAAATTCAATGCTGGAACTGAGTTTGAACTTAGATGATGTTCAAAGGGGTTTGAAAGATGTAAAAATCAGTCCAGAAACAGGAAAACTCTCTATGAAACCACCTCAGTTTGATGGAAAAACACCATGGGCAAACTACCGCCGACAATTTGAAGCTGCAGCAAAGGCGAATGGATGGAATGCAGGAGATAGAGCTGTGGCACTAACACTGGCGTTGCGTGGAGAAGCAACGAATATCTTACAAACCCTCACGGCTCAAGAACAAGAGGACTATGAGCAGCTGATTAAACATCTCGAATTACGGTATGGACAGACCCATCTAGAACATGTATACCACTCACAGCTCAAGAACCGCTGCCAGAAATCAAGCGAGTCCCTACAGGAATTTGAAGCAGACATTGCACGTTTGGTTCGCCTTGCATACCCAGACACACCGGAAAAGGTAATGGAACGACTAGCAGTTCAGGCATTCTTAGATGGACTTCGTGACCAGGAAACCAGACAAGCATTAACACTAGCTCGTCCAACACATCTCGTGGATGCACTGGCACGCGCTTTGGAATTTGAGGCGGCAAAGCAATCCTGCAGAAGCCAAAGTAAAGTCCGATTTATTGAGGAAGACCCACAGGAGCCTGCTGACCTGGAAGCTGCCATAAGGAAGGTCGTGAAGGAAATGTTGCCTGAGAAAAGACTAGTGAGATGCCGGAACTGTAGGAAACTTGGACACGTGCGTAGTCAATGTCCAACCCTCAAGAGGTCGAGATCAACGAAGGTTTTTGAGAAGGGGCAATCGTCGGCCACTATTCAGAAAGACCCGGTTAACAATGCATATGTCGCTATCCTGCAACGTCAAAACAATGGTGTTTTTGTAGACTGTCTCATCAACAACGAGCCTTGCACCATGCTGCTAGATACAGGTGCGACTAGGACAATCCTTGGACCTGCTTTTATTAAAACACCAGAGAGAATGGAACCATCATCCTGGAAGCTACGCACAGCAACAGGAGAGCCAGCCACTGTACTTGGAGAGCTACCGATTGAACTGATTCTAGGCAGCACAAAAGTGAAACATCGGGCATTAGTAGCGGACATTGAGGACGAGGCAATTATTGGAATGGACATCATGAATTCCAGAGGGTTCGAATTGAATTTCAAAGATGGCGTTCTACGTGTGAACGGAGAAGAGCTGGTGCTACATGGAAGAAGTGAAGAGATGATTCGTGTTCTGCTGGCTGAAGATGTAAGTGTACCCGAGAGGGCTGAGACCATACTTGAGGCTCGCTTGGACGGAGGTGCGAGCAATGGAAGCGTGGTGATGTTCGAGCCCAAGCTTCATGATGAGAAAATTGGACGAGGGATTGCACTAGGCAAGACTTTGTTGCGTGCTGACAAATTTGTGCCAGTAAGGGTAATGAATGTCAATTATTACCCAGTGACCTTGAAGAAAGGAACTGTTTTGGGGCACTGCTCGTCAATTTCCTCTGTGATCAGGAGTGTACACGGAACTGTTAGTCAAGACAACAACCTGACAGCGGAACTGGAAAAATTGGTTACCATCTCTTCCAAGGGCATTAAACCAACCCAACAGCCCAGATTGAGAGAATTAGTCAAGAAGTACCAAGACATCTTCGATACCGGACAAGGAAAAGGGGGCCGAACGAATGTAGTTCAGCATAAAATTGATACTGGGGATGCCCGGCCGATCCGACAATCAGCTAGAAGACTTCCTCTTGCCAAGAAGGAAGAGGCTGACAAAATAGTCAGTGAAATGGGGAAAGATGGAATTATTGAACCATCCGACAGTCCATGGTCCTCTCCAGTCGTGCTGGTGAAGAAGAAAGATGGATCAACACGGTTTTGCGTAGACTATCGTCAACTGAACAACGTGACGAAGAAAGACAGTTACCCTCTTCCGAGAATAGACGACACCCTGGACACATTGGCCGGCTCCACGATTTTCTCGACCCTTGATCTGAAGAGTGGATACTGGCAGGTAGAACTGGCTCGAGAAGATAGAGAAAAGACAGCCTTCACCATCGGCTCAGGACTGTGGCATTTCACCGTTATGCCATTCGGGCTTTGTAATGCTCCAGCCACATTCGAGAGATTAATGGAGACGGTTCTGAAAGGGCTTTCATGGAGGACGTGTCTGGTATATCTCGATGACATTATTGTAGTTGGCAAATCGTTCGAAGACCACGTTAAAAACCTGGAGGAGGTATTCATGCGACTGAGAAACTCTGGATTGAAGCTGAGCCCCAAGAAATGCCACCTGTTCCAAAAAGAAGTACGTTACCTTGGCCATGTTGTCTCTGGGCGCGGAGTAGCAGTGGATGACGAGAAGATTAAAGCAGTGAAGGAGTGGCCTATCCCGAAAGACATACACCAACTACGTAGTTTCCTTGGTTTGTGCACATACTATCGCCGATATGTGCTGGGGTTTGCCAACATCGCTAAACCACTGACCAGGCTCACGGAAGGTCAAACAAAATTCCAATGGTCCGAAGAATGCCAAGACTCGTTCAGGAAGCTGAAAGGGGCATTGATCAACGCACCGATTCTGAGTTATCCCCTTCCGAGTGGAAAATTCATTTTGGACACGGACGCCAGCAACGTGGGACTTGGAGCTGTCTTGTCCCAGATCCAGGATGGGCAAGAGAAGGTGATCGGATACTTCAGTAAAACTCTCAGTAAACCGGAGCGTAACTACTGCGTCACCAGACGAGAACTGTTGGCTGTTGTCAAGGGAGTAGAACACTTTTACAAATACGTGTACGGGAGAAGATTTCTGTTGAGGACCGACCACGCAGCCCTTAAATGGCTTCTACAGTTCAAAAATCCCGAGGGCCAAGTAGCACGTTGGATCGAAAGACTCCAAGAATTTGACTTCGAGATCGTACATCGAGCAGGGAGTGGCCACAAGAACGCAGATGCCCTGTCAAGGAGACCATGCCCAGACGACTGCTCACACTGCCGACGAGCAGAAGAGAAGGAAGCAGCGATTTGTAGAACCACGGCAGTTGACAATAACTGGAATGACAACGAGGTCCAGAAAGACCAAGAAAGAGATCCGTATCTTGGTTTAGTCATCGGTTGGAAAAATAGTAATCAAAGACCGACATGGCAGGAAATCGCAAGATATTCCCCAGCAGTTAAATCCTACTGGGCCCAATGGAATTCCCTTACCCTGGACAATGGGGTCCTGAAACGTGTATTGGAGTCCGAAGATGGTGGGGAGGACAGACGTCAGATAGTGGTGCCCAAGAACAGAAGACAGGAAGTACTCCGAGAGATCCATGATGGAGTTGCTGGAGGACATCTGGGTGTGACGAAGACCCTGCAGAAAGTAAGACAACGGTTTTACTGGGTCAATTGTCAAGTTGATGTCAATGACTGGTGCAGAAAGTGTGCTGTTTGTGCTGCCAGCAATGGACCTCGGACACTACCCAAGGCCCCGATGCGACAGTATAATGTAGGTAGTCCATTCGAAAGAATCGCCATTGACATCGCCGGCCCGTTCCCCGTATCAGATCATGGAAATAAATACATCCTTGTGGCAATGGACTATTTCAGCAAGTGGGCCGAAGCCTATGCCCTGCCCAACCAGGAAGCCATCACCGTCGCGGACGTCTTGGTGAAAGAGTGGATATGTCGATTTGGTGTCCCCTTGGAGCTGCACTCGGACCAAGGCAGAAATTTCGAATCCAACCTGTTCCAAGAAATCTGCCAACTGCTGAACATCCGCAAGACGAGAACCACAGCTCTACATCCACAGTCCGATGGAATGGTTGAGCGGATGAACAGGACTATCAATCGCCACTTGTCCAAGGTAGTCTCTGACCATCAAAGAGACTGGGATCAGTATCTCCATTTGTTTCTGATGGCCTACCGTTCCGCAGTACACGAGTCGACCGGCCAAACCCCTGCTAGTATCATAATGGGCCGAGAGCTGCGACTTCCCTGTGACCTAAAGTTTGGGATGCCACCAGGTCAGGATACCGCGGGAGAGGACTACGTCAGTAAACTCCGGCAGCGAATGGAGGACATCCACGAACGAGTCCGTTTGAACATCCAGAGTGCCAGCGACCGAATGAAAGCGACTTATGACATCAATGCCGATGCTGGAGGATTTCAGGTTGGTGACCTAGTTTGGCTGTACAACCCGATGCGTCGCCGGGGCCTGTCACCGAAATTACGGAATTCATGGGAAGGTCCGTACAAGATCATCAAGAGGATAAACGACCTGCTTTACCGAATCCACAAGCCACCCAGAGGTAAACCCAGGGTCGTTCATTTCAACAGGTTGGCCCCTTACGCTGGAAATCATGACCAAGTCCGCACCCTCAGACCACCAGAGGATGCGATGACGTTCCAGAAATTCATGTCCTTATACTCAAATGGACAGAAAGTGTCACACGGGGTAACTCGGGAGGAGCCACGGGACCTTTTCAAAGTGCCAGTCGATTACGCCCTAGCACACTGCGTCGCAGAAGATCTTCGAATGACCAGGGGCATCGCTGTAGTGTTCTCCAAGAAATTTGGCCAACTCCAGACACTACGGAAACAGAATCCAGAAATTGGAGGTGTGCTACAGCTGAAGAAGGGCCAGAGGAACATCTACTACTTGGTGACCAAGAAGCATTCCCAAGACAAACCGTCCTATGAAGATGTCTGGAGGAGCCTCACCCAACTAAGAGATACGATGGTGAACCAGAATCTGGTGGACTTGGCAATCCCAAAATTATCCTGTGGTATTGATCGGCTGGATTGGAGAGTTATAAGAAGTATGTTGGAGACGATATTCCGATCCAGCGGCATCCAGATTTTGGTTTGTTGTAATCCTATTCCACGACCTAACATGAAGACTGTGGAGTGTTATTTTCATCGAACTTCACGATGCAGATATGGGGAATCCTGCAAATATCGACACACTCCAAGGATGACATTTCGGGACGAAATATCTCTAAGAAGGGGGCAATGTGGCGAAGCTGCGGGCGATGCCGGACCTGAACTCTCACGTATAGCTAACGACCAACCGCGGGAGACTGTCGATGCGCTTGCACCGAGAAGAATCTGGGCGCCGCGGTGAGTCTGGGCGATTCGATGGAAAATTCTGGAGCATTCAGAGAAGTCAACGTCGGATATAAAAAGAACTACGCAGCGGACAGACGGGCAGTCAGTAAAGTGAAAGTCGAATATAAATACCTAGTTCCGTGATGTTATGTAAATTAGAGTATTGTGTTATTGTATCATTGTATTTCGTTAAATAAATTATTTTTGAGTGAAGTAGACTTTGAATATACAACAATAAGAATAAAATCGACAAAGTCGAAGTACCCTTCTCTCCAAATATTTCCAGTGGAAAATATGAGGCAAAAATCTGACAGAAAACGACTACTTCCCTGGCTAAGGCCACGTCGGATATTGAACTACATCTGACAGATATTTGTGCAACGTTCTTCCAAGAAGACTCAGTTGCAAGTGTTTATTGTAGACAAACAAAAGATTATCCTTAATTTGGCTGGGGATGATCACCTGCAGACATGTTTCGAGGTTGTTACCTCTCATCAGTGCAAGGGTAGGTCCGACAACTTTTAGTTGTCTTGTCCCTGCCTAATGAATTATAACCTATTGTTTATCTAATAATTCCCTACGGATAAAGCAGCGACTTACAGTAAAGTCAGTCGCTGCGCCACCCGACAGGAAAATCAATAAGCACTCCTCGATACAGTAAAAGACTCCAGGAAGAGTAAATGCGAAAATTCGAACAAGTTCGAATGTTTTGCCGGAGAATACAAATAAATGATAAGTACCCTTCTCTCCAAATATTTCCACAAAGTTGAAAATATGAGGCAAAAATCTGACAGAAAACAACTACTTCCCTGGCTAATGCCACGACGGATATTGAACTACATCTGACAGATATTTGTGTGTGTTTAGTACTGATGAAGATAACTTTGTTTTCGAAATGCGCATCTAGGAATTAAATTACTTGTGTGGTGACGGGGTAAAATACTTTTTGTTCCCATAAGATTCTATTAAATAAATTAGACAGGTACGGTTTCAGAGGTGTTACATATTCTTGTTTTAAGAGCTACTTACATCAAAGAACCCACCATGTGACTATAAATGGAAAAAATCTAATTAACTAGGAAGTGATATAGGGGTTCCGCATGGCTCGATTTTGGGGCCACTATTGTAAGCTAGTATAAACTACGTTAACGACTTCTCATTCCAAATCCCAATAATGTATGCAGATGACACTTGTTTTTGATAAGCGCCAGTACTCTGTCTTCTTTGACTGAAAGTGCAAGTGAAACAATACCAAAGGCACAAAATTGATACACAAATAACAGTCTTATCTGAACTTTTGGTATCATCTGCTGAAATCATGCAGTCAAATTATTCGGGAACACATGAAATTTAAGAAGCTTTAAATCAGCTCAGCACAATCATCTCATACAAAAAGCATTCTACTTTGTTGAGGAATGTTAACCCCCTAAATGATTTTTTAACATTAAACTTCTAATTCAACTCTAGTTTTCCACTGTCTATTATGTCCATATACAGCTTATTACTCATGTTCTTGACTAGTGATATAAAGTTTTATAAATATATTTAAACAATAATTTTTCCATCTTTTTTGGAAAAAGGGGAGAGAGCGAGCCCACCGGCATACATATTTTTTTCGTAATTTTCCATGTATGAGACTGTTGGAAATTTTTCCGAATTTCTACGCGTTCTCTACCTAGCTTTCGAGGGGGAAAGTGGGGGAAATTGTTTTGAAACCGTATTATTCAATGGTCAGATAATTTTCACTATTTTTACGGATTTTTTCGATTTCTGTTTTGCGAGTTTTTCTAATTTTTTTCGTGACAGGAAATGGACGAACCACCCGATCGATTTTTTTCCATCATTATTTTCCATGTCCGAAACTGTTGAAATGTTTTCTGAATTCCTTTGCGTTCTCTATCTAGCTTTTGAGGGGGGGGGGTGAAATTTTTTTAAACCATAAACATTCGACGGTCAGCTATTTTTACGGATTTTTTCGATTTTAATTTCGCGAAAAAGGGGGGCCGACAAATAAAGTTGTTCACTAAAAATCTAAAATAAATAAGTTTGTCGTAAATAAAGTAGAGTATACTACTCGCAATAACGGCTATTATCCTTCGCTCATATTCCGGACATTTTTACTCACACTGTAGTATACTGCGATGTGTCACGACCCAAAAGTTTAAAGATCCAGCTAAAACTTTTCCTGACGCTGAGTCACAGCAGCGTTCATCACTGATATTAGTGATATCCCATTATATTGTGTTGTTTCATCGACTGCAGACGCGTGTGTTTATTAATTTGATCTTCACGGGTTTAGTGTTGTGATTTTGGTAGTGAAAAATGCCATGGTAGTGGTGATTTGGAAAATGACCGTGAGAGAAAGCAGCGCAGATACGAAAAATTGAAGAAGAAACTAGAAAAATTACAACAGAAGATACGAACTATAACTGACAGTGACTCTTCAGGTAAATTTATTTATCTAGGCATCTTTCAAACTTATTATAAAGCATTGTACGACAAATACTACCGCCTTTTCACTACTAGTTATATCTATATCAAGTACCTATATCCTCACGTATAGAGGGTTTACTTTGGACACTTGGGTGGTTCAGTTTAGTCTTACAACAGATAAAAAGCAGAGGGCACTTGATGAGTGGCCCACTAACTCTTATTGATTTTCTGCCTTAACTGAATACTCAGCTACCGAGGGTACTCGATGAGTAGCCCACCGGGTCTTTATGACTCATTTTCGGTAAATATTATATAAAAAGCATTCAGAGAATAGCCAACACAGTTCTATAGCTTAGTATAGCAATTTTTCTCATCGTTTCAGATGACGAAACTTCACAAAATGTGGTAGTAGAGACAGTTGCTCAGGTTCATCATATGTAAGAGAACTTCAACCTAGTTATTGATGAATCTGAACAAGTCACTAATCAAGGAACATATATGAGAGACAAAGATTTAGATGTGATTCAAATAGTGGAGCTCACAAACCAGGATTCTACAAAGGATATAATGAACCTTTTTGGTGTAGACCCGTTACACAACAATAAACAGGGTGTGGCATTATTGGACGAAATCGCATCCCGTTGGGACCATAATATTAAAAAAGGATGGGAAATGAGGAAATACAAAACCTCGTTGACAAATATCCTCCAGCAATTAACTGTTGTGCATTGATTCACCCACTTTTGAATGAGGAAATAGCAGGCTCTTTAAAAGAAAATAAGCTGAGAGAAGATAAATATCTCCAAAAACTTCAAGCCCAAATGTCAGCTGGTTTAATGGCTATATATGAGCCAATCAAGGTCCTCGTATCGGAAAAGTCAGACAATACTAAGAGTTTGGAGAATGTAGCCGATGCGGGAAAAATGTTTACAGATATTTTTCATCAAATCTCTCTGCATAGGCGATTTCTTTTACATCCATTTTTGAATCCAAAATATAAAAAGCTTCTAGAAAACCAACCGATTGATAAACTTTTATATGGCGATAATTTATTGGAGAAAGAAAAGCAATCACAAGCTGCACAATCGGCTTCCTCTCAGGTAGGGGCAATTATGAAGCAAAAGAATCCGGTACCACAACATCATTTAAACTACAAGGGTCCACTCAACAGCAAACCCAATTTGAGACCATACAGAAGGACAGACAGATCAGAGTGGAATGCCAACAGAGGGATAAACAGACCTCAGAAAAGGACGGAAAACCCAAACAATGCCTTCAAGAAGCCGTACCAGTGGAAAATGAAAAGGAACCAGCGTTAGAGGTAAATAAGAAAATCGCAGGAAATTTGAGAAATTTTATGGTACAATGGGAACTCGTAACGTCAAGTAAAATGATTTTAAACTGGGTCGAGGGTTATGAAATACCCTTCACAAAGATTCCTATTCAATTGAAAATACCTACGGTCTATATTAACCCAAAGGAGAATGCCTTATACGATTTTGCCATCGAACAACTTCTGGCGAAAGATGCTATATCCAAATGTAAACATACTAGGGATGAATTCATTTCTCCATATTTTTTAGTCCCCAAATCAGATGGGGGTTTTCGATTTGTATTAAATCTTAAACGGCTTAATGAAAATATTCAAGCGCCTCATTTCAAAATGGAGGACTACAGATCTGTACTAAAATTAATAACTAAAGGTTGTTTTATGGCAAGAATCGACCTTAAGGATGCATACTTTGCATTCGCCGTAAGCAAAAAATATAGGAAGTATTTAAGATTTATATACAAGGAAATTCTTTATGAATTTAATGCCCTTCCTTTCGGTTTAAATATAGCTCCGTATGTGTTCACCAAGTTAATGAAACCTATTCTCAGCCATTTGAGACTTAAAGGTTTCCTATCCATAGTGTATTTAGATGACATGTTACTCCTAGGTTCTTCGGATGCTTCGTGTCAAGATAATGTGGAATACACGTTACGTTTATTGACATCTCTAGGTTTTACAATAAATTCAAAAAAGAGTGTATTGAAGCCATCACATGAGTTAACCTTCCTTGGTTTCACCTTTAATTCAAAAAACCTTACTTTTTCGGTACCAAAGGAGAAAAGGGAAAAATTTGTAGAGTTTATACAAAGAACTTTGAGAAAGAAAAATGGTTAGCACTAACATACTCCAATAATAATTTTAATTTTTCAATGGCACTTCTAAATATTTAAAGGATGATTTTTTATGGTGGCTATACAATTTACCATCTAGCTACCAACAAATAAAATAGTCTAACTTTGTTTCGGAAATTTTTACGGGCGCAACCCCAAGAACCTCAAAATGAAAGAACTCATGGTTTTTGGAATGATACTCAACAAAATTGTCATATTAATTATTTAGAAGTAGTGGCCGCATTTAATGGCCTAAAATCCTTTTCAAAAAATTCAAGAAATTGCAGAATCTTACTTAGAATTGACAATACAACCGCTATATCATGTATCAAAAAAATGGGCATCATACAATACGTACATTTCAACAAAATTTGTAGGGAAATCTGGCAATGGTGCGAAACGCGTAATATTAAAGTTTTTGCTTCTTACTTAACATCAAATGAAAATAAATAGCGGATTTGGAATCTCGTTGTTTAAGAACCGAAACAGAATATTCGTTAAGAAAAACTTACACAAATATAATTTTTAATCGTTTTGGAAAACCAGTAATAGATCTTTTTGCAAGTAAGCTTAACTCAAAATGTAAAAGATACGTCTCATGGAAACCTGATCCGGATTCGGAAGCAGTAGACGCATTTATAGGGAAAATATTTCGTTTTACGCCTTTCCACCATTCGCTATGATTTCCAGGGTATTAGAAAAAATCATTAACGACAGAGCGGAGGGAATTGTTGTTGTCCCAGAATGGCCCAACCAACCATGGTATCCAATTTATAACCAATTAGTAAAAAACAAAATAATTTTGGGGCCTGATCCGACTTTAATTTTATCCCCTTTCAGATCGCCGTATCCCAGTCACCGTTACCTTACCCTGGCGGCAGGGAGGTTAACCGGCAAGCCTATATAAAGAGGAATATACCATACATTGGAATTCCTTTATTGTTAGCATCAATAACTGACAAAACAATTAAACAGTATGATACAGTATTCAATAAGTGGTGGAATTATTGTACGGGGAAGAATTTAGACCCGTTTATATATAATTTATCTGAAATTCTATGTTTTTTACAATCGTTGCTGCATAATAATCTTTCTTACAGTTCAGTAAACACATATAAGTCAGCATTATCGTTGATTATAGATTTTCCTGAAAATGAAAAACACATTGTTAAAAGGTTTTTAAAAGGAATATATAATTTAAAGCCACCTAAGCCAAAATATTCCTTTACTTGGGACCCTTCACCTGTATTAAAATATTTAGAAGGACAACATCCCCTTAAAGACCTTTCCTCTATTGACCTTAACCTATAAATTAGTTATGCTCATAGCGCTAACATCTGCCCATCGGTTACAGACAATTTCATTAATAAGAATTCACAATATTCATATAAAGGAAGAGCTTATCGAAATTCAAATACCAGATAAAATAAAAACTTCAAGTCATAACAAACTTCAACCAGTTTTGCGTTTCCTCTTTTTTAAAGAAAGGCCGGAACTTTGTGTAGCATCAACCATTCATCACTAGCTCTGCGGCCAGAAGGAGAAGATAAACTTATTATTACAATAAAGAAACCACATAGAGCAGCATCTACGCAGACCATAAGTAGATGGCTTAAAAATGTACTAATGATTAGTGGTGTCGATACAGAAGTTTTCAAAGGTTACAGCACCCGTCATGCTGCAACATCTGCATTGAAATAATTCGGAAGTTTTTTATAAATTTTACAATAAACCACTTACAACTAATTCCACCAGTTTTGCCGAAACTATCATCTCTCTAACATAAAACATTGCTAATATTCTAGTTTAGTAAATAGTATCTTACTTTTGAATTACCTCTGTTGTTACTATCATAAGGGTGTTGTTCTTG
Source organism: Chrysolina oricalcia (assembly GCA_944452925.2). Taxonomy (NCBI): domain Eukaryota; kingdom Metazoa; phylum Arthropoda; class Insecta; order Coleoptera; family Chrysomelidae; genus Chrysolina; species Chrysolina oricalcia. The sequence goes on from OX101816.2 coordinate 17,543,638, forward strand.
TTCACTTTAATTATTATGTGTTACCAATATGGTATATACCTTCGTTCGTTATTATAAAAAGTGTTCATAGATCGTTTTTTCTTTAAACATCTACAGTGTGAGTAAAAATGTCCGGAATATGAGCGAAGGATAATTAAAACATTGGTCGACTTACCTGGTAAGGAAGGACAATTTTAATTATCCGAGTTCATATTCCGGACATTTTTACTGCCCTCCCTATTTCTGGTTATCCCATCCCTATTTACGATCCCCAGACACACCGGAAAAGGTAATGGAACGACTAGCAGTTCAGGCATTCTTAGATGGACTTCGTGACCAGGACACCAGACAAGCATTAACACTAGCTCGTCCAACACATCTCGTGGATGCACTGGCACGCGCTTTGGAATTTGAGGCGGCAAAGCAATCCTGCAGAAGCCAAAGTAAAGTCCGATTTATTGAGGAAGACCCACAGGAGCCTGCTGACCTGGAAGCTGCCATAAGGAAGGTCGTGAAGGAAATGTTGCCTGAGAAAAGACTAGTGAGATGCCGGAACTGTAGGAAACTTGGACACGTGCGTAGTCAATGTCCAACCCTCAAGAGGTCGAGATCAACGAAGGTTTTTGAGAAGGGGCAATCGTCGGCCACTATTCAGAAAGACCCGGTTAACAATGCATATGTCGCTATCCTGCAACGTCAAAACAATGGTGTTTTTGTAGACTGTCTCATCAACAACGAGCCTTGCACCATGCTGCTAGATACAGGTGCGACTAGGACAATCCTTGGACCTGCTTTTATTAAAACACCAGAGAGAATGGAACCATCATCCTGGAAGCTACGCACAGCAACAGGAGAGCCAGCCACTGTACTTGGAGAGCTACCGATTGAACTGATTCTAGGCAGCACAAAAGTGAAACATCGGGCATTAGTAGCGGACATTGAGGACGAGGCAATTATTGGAATGGACATCATGAATTCCAGAGGGTTCGAATTGAATTTCAAAGATGGCGTTCTACGTGTGAACGGAGAAGAGCTGGTGCTACATGGAAGAAGTGAAGAGATGATTCGTGTTCTGCTGGCTGAAGATGTAAGTGTACCCGAGAGGGCTGAGACCATACTTGAGGCTCGCTTGGACGGAGGTGCGAGCAATGGAAGCGTGGTGATGTTCGAGCCCAAGCTTCATGATGAGAAAATTGGACGAGGGATTGCACTAGGCAAGACTTTGTTGCGTGCTGACAAATTTGTGCCAGTAAGGGTAATGAATGTCAATTATTACCCAGTGACCTTGAAGAAAGGAACTGTTTTGGGGCACTGCTCGTCAATTTCCTCTGTGATCAGGAGTGTACACGGAACTGTTAGTCAAGACAACAACCTGACAGCGGAACTGGAAAAATTGGTTACCATCTCTTCCAAGGGCATTAAACCAACCCAACAGCCCAGATTGAGAGAATTAGTCAAGAAGTACCAAGACATCTTCGATACCGGACAAGGAAAAGGGGGCCGAACGAATGTAGTTCAGCATAAAATTGATACTGGGGATGCCCGGCCGATCCGACAATCAGCTAGAAGACTTCCTCTTGCCAAGAAGGAAGAGGCTGACAAAATAGTCAGTGAAATGGGGAAAGATGGAATTATTGAACCATCCGACAGTCCATGGTCCTCTCCAGTCGTGCTGGTGAAGAAGAAAGATGGATCAACACGGTTTTGCGTAGACTATCGTCAACTGAACAACGTGACGAAGAAAGACAGTTACCCTCTTCCGAGAATAGACGACACCCTGGACACATTGGCCGGCTCCACGATTTTCTCGACCCTTGATCTGAAGAGTGGATACTGGCAGGTAGAACTGGCTCGAGAAGATAGAGAAAAGACAGCCTTCACCATCGGCTCAGGACTGTGGCATTTCACCGTTATGCCATTCGGGCTTTGTAATGCTCCAGCCACATTCGAGAGATTAATGGAGACGGTTCTGAAAGGGCTTTCATGGAGGACGTGTCTGGTATATCTCGATGACATTATTGTAGTTGGCAAATCGTTCGAAGACCACGTTAAAAACCTGGAGGAGGTATTCATGCGACTGAGAAACTCTGGATTGAAGCTGAGCCCCAAGAAATGCCACCTGTTCCAAAAAGAAGTACGTTACCTTGGCCATGTTGTCTCTGGGCGCGGAGTAGCAGTGGATGACGAGAAGATTAAAGCAGTGAAGGAGTGGCCTATCCCGAAAGACATACACCAACTACGTAGTTTCCTTGGTTTGTGCACATACTATCGCCGATATGTGCTGGGGTTTGCCAACATCGCTAAACCACTGACCAGGCTCACGGAAGGTCAAACAAAATTCCAATGGTCCGAAGAATGCCAAGACTCGTTCAGGAAGCTGAAAGGGGCATTGATCAACGCACCGATTCTGAGTTATCCCCTTCCGAGTGGAAAATTCATTTTGGACACGGACGCCAGCAACGTGGGACTTGGAGCTGTCTTGTCCCAGATCCAGGATGGGCAAGAGAAGGTGATCGGATACTTCAGTAAAACTCTCAGTAAACCGGAGCGTAACTACTGCGTCACCAGACGAGAACTGTTGGCTGTTGTCAAGGGAGTAGAACACTTTTACAAATACGTGTACGGGAGAAGATTTCTGTTGAGGACCGACCACGCAGCCCTTAAATGGCTTCTACAGTTCAAAAATCCCGAGGGCCAAGTAGCACGTTGGATCGAAAGACTCCAAGAATTTGACTTCGAGATCGTACATCGAGCAGGGAGTGGCCACAAGAACGCAGATGCCCTGTCAAGGAGACCATGCCCAGACGACTGCTCACACTGCCGACGAGCAGAAGAGAAGGAAGCAGCGATTTGTAGAACCACGGCAGTTGACAATAACTGGAATGACAACGAGGTCCAGAAAGACCAAGAAAGAGATCCGTATCTTGGTTTAGTCATCGGTTGGAAAAATAGTAATCAAAGACCGACATGGCAGGAAATCGCAAGATATTCCCCAGCAGTTAAATCCTACTGGGCCCAATGGAATTCCCTTACCCTGGACAATGGGGTCCTGAAACGTGTATTGGAGTCCGAAGATGGTGGGGAGGACAGACGTCAGATAGTGGTGCCCAAGAACAGAAGACAGGAAGTACTCCGAGAGATCCATGATGGAGTTGCTGGAGGACATCTGGGTGTGACGAAGACCCTGCAGAAAGTAAGACAACGGTTTTACTGGGTCAATTGTCAAGTTGATGTCAATGACTGGTGCAGAAAGTGTGCTGTTTGTGCTGCCAGCAATGGACCTCGGACACTACCCAAGGCCCCGATGCGACAGTATAATGTAGGTAGTCCATTCGAAAGAATCGCCATTGACATCGCCGGCCCGTTCCCCGTATCAGATCATGGAAATAAATACATCCTTGTGGCAATGGACTATTTCAGCAAGTGGGCCGAAGCCTATGCCCTGCCCAACCAGGAAGCCATCACCGTCGCGGACGTCTTGGTGAAAGAGTGGATATGTCGATTTGGTGTCCCCTTGGAGCTGCACTCGGACCAAGGCAGAAATTTCGAATCCAACCTGTTCCAAGAAATCTGCCAACTGCTGAACATCCGCAAGACGAGAACCACAGCTCTACATCCACAGTCCGATGGAATGGTTGAGCGGATGAACAGGACTATCAATCGCCACTTGTCCAAGGTAGTCTCTGACCATCAAAGAGACTGGGATCAGTATCTCCATTTGTTTCTGATGGCCTACCGTTCCGCAGTACACGAGTCGACCGGCCAAACCCCTGCTAGTATCATAATGGGCCGAGAGCTGCGACTTCCCTGTGACCTAAAGTTTGGGATGCCACCAGGTCAGGATACCGCGGGAGAGGACTACGTCAGTAAACTCCGGCAGCGAATGGAGGACATCCACGAACGAGTCCGTTTGAACATCCAGAGTGCCAGCGACCGAATGAAAGCGACTTATGACATCAATGCCGATGCTGGAGGATTTCAGGTTGGTGACCTAGTTTGGCTGTACAACCCGATGCGTCGCCGGGGCCTGTCACCGAAATTACGGAATTCATGGGAAGGTCCGTACAAGATCATCAAGAGGATAAACGACCTGCTTTACCGAATCCACAAGCCACCCAGAGGTAAACCCAGGGTCGTTCATTTCAACAGGTTGGCCCCTTACGCTGGAAATCATGACCAAGTCCGCACCCTCAGACCACCAGAGGATGCGATGACGTTCCAGAAATTCATGTCCTTATACTCAAATGGACAGAAAGTGTCACACGGGGTAACTCGGGAGGAGCCACGGGACCTTTTCAAAGTGCCAGTCGATTACGCCCTAGCACACTGCGTCGCAGAAGATCTTCGAATGACCAGGGGCATCGCTGTAGTGTTCTCCAAGAAATTTGGCCAACTCCAGACACTACGGAAACAGAATCCAGAAATTGGAGGTGTGCTACAGCTGAAGAAGGGCCAGAGGAACATCTACTACTTGGTGACCAAGAAGCATTCCCAAGACAAACCGTCCTATGAAGATGTCTGGAGGAGCCTCACCCAACTAAGAGATACGATGGTGAACCAGAATCTGGTGGACTTGGCAATCCCAAAATTATCCTGTGGTATTGATCGGCTGGATTGGAGAGTTATAAGAAGTATGTTGGAGACGATATTCCGATCCAGCGGCATCCAGATTTTGGTTTGTTGTAATCCTATTCCACGACCTAACATGAAGACTGTGGAGTGTTATTTTCATCGAACTTCACGATGCAGATATGGGGAATCCTGCAAATATCGACACACTCCAAGGATGACATTTCGGGACGAAATATCTCTAAGAAGGGGGCAATGTGGCGAAGCTGCGGGCGATGCCGGACCTGAACTCTCACGTATAGCTAACGACCAACCGCGGGAGACTGTCGATGCGCTTGCACCGAGAAGAATCTGGGCGCCGCGGTGAGTCTGGGCGATTCGATGGAAAATTCTGGAGCATTCAGAGAAGTCAACGTCGGATATAAAAAGAACTACGCAGCGGACAGACGGGCAGTCAGTAAAGTGAAAGTCGAATATAAATACCTAGTTCCGTGATGTTATGTAAATTAGAGTATTGTGTTATTGTATCATTGTATTTCGTTAAATAAATTATTTTTGAGTGAAGTAGACTTTGAATATACAACAATAAGAATAAAATCGACAAAGTCGAAGTACCCTTCTCTCCAAATATTTCCAGTGGAAAATATGAGGCAAAAATCTGACAGAAAACGACTACTTCCCTGGCTAAGGCCACGTCGGATATTGAACTACATCTGACAGATATTTGTGCAACGTTCTTCCAAGAAGACTCAGTTGCAAGTGTTTATTGTAGACAAACAAAAGATTATCCTTAATTTGGCTGGGGATGATCACCTGCAGACATGTTTCGAGGTTGTTACCTCTCATCAGTGCAAGGGTAGGTCCGACAACTTTTAGTTGTCTTGTCCCTGCCTAATGAATTATAACCTATTGTTTATCTAATAATTCCCTACGGATAAAGCAGCGACTTACAGTAAAGTCAGTCGCTGCGCCACCCGACAGGAAAATCAATAAGCACTCCTCGATACAGTAAAAGACTCCAGGAAGAGTAAATGCGAAAATTCGAACAAGTTCGAATGTTTTGCCGGAGAATACAAATAAATGATAAGTACCCTTCTCTCCAAATATTTCCACAAAGTTGAAAATATGAGGCAAAAATCTGACAGAAAACAACTACTTCCCTGGCTAATGCCACGACGGATATTGAACTACATCTGACAGATATTTGTGTGTGTTTAGTACTGATGAAGATAACTTTGTTTTCGAAATGCGCATCTAGGAATTAAATTACTTGTGTGGTGACGGGGTAAAATACTTTTTGTTCCCATAAGATTCTATTAAATAAATTAGACAGGTACGGTTTCAGAGGTGTTACATATTCTTGTTTTAAGAGCTACTTACATCAAAGAACCCACCATGTGACTATAAATGGAAAAAATCTAATTAACTAGGAAGTGATATAGGGGTTCCGCATGGCTCGATTTTGGGGCCACTACTGTAAGCTAGTATAAACTACGTTAACGACTTCTCATTCCAAATCCCAATAATGTATGCAGATGACACTTGTTTTTGATAAGCGCCAGTACTCTGTCTTCTTTGACTGAAAGTGCAAGTGAAACAATACCAAAGGCACAAAATTGATATACAAATAACAGTCTTATCTGAACTTTTGGTATCATCTGCTGAAATCATGCAGTCAAATTATTCGGGAACACATGAAATTTAAGAAGCTTTAAATCAGCTCAGCACAATCATCTCATACAAAAAGCATTCTACTTTGTTGAGGAATGTTAACCCCCTAAATGATTTTTTAACATTAAACTTCTAATTCAACTCTAGTTTTCCACTGTCTATTATGTCCATATACAGCTTATTACTCATGTTCTTGACTAGTGATATAAAGTTTTATAAATATATTTAAACAATAATTTTTCCATCTTTTTTGGAAAAAGGGGAGAGAGCGAGCCCACCGGCATACATATTTTTTTCGTAATTTTCCATGTATGAGACTGTTGGAAATTTTTCCGAATTTCTACGCGTTCTCTACCTAGCTTTCGAGGGGGAAAGTGGGGGAAATTGTTTTGAAACCGTATTATTCAATGGTCAGATAATTTTCACTATTTTTACGGATTTTTTCGATTTCTGTTTTGCGAGTTTTTCTAATTTTTTTCGTGACAGGAAATGGACGAACCACCCGATCGATTTTTTTCCATCATTATTTTCCATGTCCGAAACTGTTGAAATGTTTTCTGAATTCCTTTGCGTTCTCTATCTAGCTTTTGAGGGGGGGGGGGTGAAATTTTTTTAAACCATAAACATTCGACGGTCAGCTATTTTTACGGATTTTTTCGATTTTAATTTCGCGAAAAAGGGGGGCCGACAAATAAAGTTGTTCACTAAAAATCTAAAATAAATAAGTTTGTCGTAAATAAAGTAGAGTATACTACTCGCAATAACGGCTATTATCCTTCGCTCATATTCCGGACATTTTTACTCACACTGTAGTATACTGCGATGTGTCACGACCCAAAAGTTTAAAGATCCAGCTAAAACTTTTCCTGACGCTGAGTCACAGCAGCGTTCATCACTGATATTAGTGATATCCCATTATATTGTGTTGTTTCATCGACTGCAGACGCGTGTGTTTATTAATTTGATCTTCACGGGTTTAGTGTTGTGATTTTGGTAGTGAAAAATGCCATGGTAGTGGTGATTTGGAAAATGACCGTGAGAGAAAGCAGCGCAGATACGAAAAATTGAAGAAGAAACTAGAAAAATTACAACAGAAGATACGAACTATAACTGACAGTGACTCTTCAGGTAAATTTATTTATCTAGGCATCTTTCAAACTTATTATAAAGCATTGTACGACAAATACTACCGCCTTTTCACTACTAGTTATATCTATATCAAGTACCTATATCCTCACGTATAGAGGGTTTACTTTGGACACTTGGGTGGTTCAGTTTAGTCTTACAACAGATAAAAAGCAGAGGGCACTTGATGAGTGGCCCACTAACTCTTATTGATTTTCTGCCTTAACTGAATACTCAGCTACCGAGGGTACTCGATGAGTAGCCCACCGGGTCTTTATGACTCATTTTCGGTAAATATTATATAAAAAGCATTCAGAGAATAGCCAACACAGTTCTATAGCTTAGTATAGCAATTTTTCTCATCGTTTCAGATGACGAAACTTCACAAAATGTGGTAGTAGAGACAGTTGCTCAGGTTCATCATATGTAAGAGAACTTCAACCTAGTTATTGATGAATCTGAACAAGTCACTAATCAAGGAACATATATGAGAGACAAAGATTTAGATGTGATTCAAATAGTGGAGCTCACAAACCAGGATTCTACAAAGGATATAATGAACCTTTTTGGTGTAGACCCGTTACACAACAATAAACAGGGTGTGGCATTATTGGACGAAATCGCATCCCGTTGGGACCATAATATTAAAAAAGGATGGGAAATGAGGAAATACAAAACCTCGTTGACAAATATCCTCCAGCAATTAACTGTTGTGCATTGATTCACCCACTTTTGAATGAGGAAATAGCAGGCTCTTTAAAAGAAAATAAGCTGAGAGAAGATAAATATCTCCAAAAACTTCAAGCCCAAATGTCAGCTGGTTTAATGGCTATATATGAGCCAATCAAGGTCCTCGTATCGGAAAAGTCAGACAATACTAAGAGTTTGGAGAATGTAGCCGATGCGGGAAAAATGTTTACAGATATTTTTCATCAAATCTCTCTGCATAGGCGATTTCTTTTACATCCATTTTTGAATCCAAAATATAAAAAGCTTCTAGAAAACCAACCGATTGATAAACTTTTATATGGCGATAATTTATTGGAGAAAGAAAAGCAATCACAAGCTGCACAATCGGCTTCCTCTCAGGTAGGGGCAATTATGAAGCAAAAGAATCCGGTACCACAACATCATTTAAACTACAAGGGTCCACTCAACAGCAAACCCAATTTGAGACCATACAGAAGGACAGACAGATCAGAGTGGAATGCCAACAGAGGGATAAACAGACCTCAGAAAAGGACGGAAAACCCAAACAATGCCTTCAAGAAGCCGTACCAGTGGAAAATGAAAAGGAACCAGCGTTAGAGGTAAATAAGAAAATCGCAGGAAATTTGAGAAATTTTATGGTACAATGGGAACTCGTAACGTCAAGTAAAATGATTTTAAACTGGGTCGAGGGTTATGAAATACCCTTCACAAAGATTCCTATTCAATTGAAAATACCTACGGTCTATATTAACCCAAAGGAGAATGCCTTATACGATTTTGCCATCGAACAACTTCTGGCGAAAGATGCTATATCCAAATGTAAACATACTAGGGATGAATTCATTTCTCCATATTTTTTAGTCCCCAAATCAGATGGGGGTTTTCGATTTGTATTAAATCTTAAACGGCTTAATGAAAATATTCAAGCGCCTCATTTCAAAATGGAGGACTACAGATCTGTACTAAAATTAATAACTAAAGGTTGTTTTATGGCAAGAATCGACCTTAAGGATGCATACTTTGCATTCGCCGTAAGCAAAAAATATAGGAAGTATTTAAGATTTATATACAAGGAAATTCTTTATGAATTTAATGCCCTTCCTTTCGGTTTAAATATAGCTCCGTATGTGTTCACCAAGTTAATGAAACCTATTCTCAGCCATTTGAGACTTAAAGGTTTCCTATCCATAGTGTATTTAGATGACATGTTACTCCTAGGTTCTTCGGATGCTTCGTGTCAAGATAATGTGGAATACACGTTACGTTTATTGACATCTCTAGGTTTTACAATAAATTCAAAAAAGAGTGTATTGAAGCCATCACATGAGTTAACCTTCCTTGGTTTCACCTTTAATTCAAAAAACCTTACTTTTTCGGTACCAAAGGAGAAAAGGGAAAAATTTGTAGAGTTTATACAAAGAACTTTGAGAAAGAAAAATGGTTAGCACTAACATACTCCAATAATAATTTTAATTTTTCAATGGCACTTCTAAATATTTAAAGGATGATTTTTTATGGTGGCTATACAATTTACCATCTAGCTACCAACAAATAAAATAGTCTAACTTTGTTTCGGAAATTTTTACGGGCGCAACCCCAAGAACCTCAAAATGAAAGAACTCATGGTTTTTGGAATGATACTCAACAAAATTGTCATATTAATTATTTAGAAGTAGTGGCCGCATTTAATGGCCTAAAATCCTTTTCAAAAAATTCAAGAAATTGCAGAATCTTACTTAGAATTGACAATACAACCGCTATATCATGTATCAAAAAAATGGGCATCATACAATACGTACATTTCAACAAAATTTGTAGGGAAATCTGGCAATGGTGCGAAACGCGTAATATTAAAGTTTTTGCTTCTTACTTAACATCAAATGAAAATAAATAGCGGATTTGGAATCTCGTTGTTTAAGAACCGAAACAGAATATTCGTTAAGAAAAACTTACACAAATATAATTTTTAATCGTTTTGGAAAACCAGTAATAGATCTTTTTGCAAGTAAGCTTAACTCAAAATGTAAAAGATACGTCTCATGGAAACCTGATCCGGATTCGGAAGCAGTAGACGCATTTATAGGGAAAATATTTCGTTTTACGCCTTTCCACCATTCGCTATGATTTCCAGGGTATTAGAAAAAATCATTAACGACAGAGCGGAGGGAATTGTTGTTGTCCCAGAATGGCCCAACCAACCATGGTATCCAATTTATAACCAATTAGTAAAAAACAAAATAATTTTGGGGCCTGATCCGACTTTAATTTTATCCCCTTTCAGATCGCCGTATCCCAGTCACCGTTACCTTACCCTGGCGGCAGGGAGGTTAACCGGCAAGCCTATATAAAGAGGAATATACCATACATTGGAATTCCTTTATTGTTAGCATCAATAACTGACAAAACAATTAAACAGTATGATACAGTATTCAATAAGTGGTGGAATTATTGTACGGGGAAGAATTTAGACCCGTTTATATATAATTTATCTGAAATTCTATGTTTTTTACAATCGTTGCTGCATAATAATCTTTCTTACAGTTCAGTAAACACATATAAGTCAGCATTATCGTTGATTATAGATTTTCCTGAAAATGAAAAACACATTGTTAAAAGGTTTTTAAAAGGAATATATAATTTAAAGCCACCTAAGCCAAAATATTCCTTTACTTGGGACCCTTCACCTGTATTAAAATATTTAGAAGGACAACATCCCCTTAAAGACCTTTCCTCTATTGACCTTAACCTATAAATTAGTTATGCTCATAGCGCTAACATCTGCCCATCGGTTACAGACAATTTCATTAATAAGAATTCACAATATTCATATAAAGGAAGAGCTTATCGAAATTCAAATACCAGATAAAATAAAAACTTCAAGTCATAACAAACTTCAACCAGTTTTGCGTTTCCTCTTTTTTAAAGAAAGGCCGGAACTTTGTGTAGCATCAACCATTCATCACTAGCTCTGCGGCCAGAAGGAGAAGATAAACTTATTATTACAATAAAGAAACCACATAGAGCAGCATCTACGCAGACCATAAGTAGATGGCTTAAAAATGTACTAATGATTAGTGGTGTCGATACAGAAGTTTTCAAAGGTTACAGCACCCGTCATGCTGCAACATCTGCATTGAAATAATTCGGAAGTTTTTTATAAATTTTACAATAAACCACTTACAACTAATTCCACCAGTTTTGCCGAAACTATCATCTCTCTAACATAAAACATTGCTATTATTCTAGTTTAGTAAATAGTATCTTACTTTTGAATTACCTCTGTTGTTACTATCATAAGAGTGTTGTTCTTGTTCACTTTAATTATTATGTGTTACCAATATGGTATATACCTTCGTTCGTTATTATAAAAAGTGTTCATAGATCGTTTTTTCTTTAAACATCTACAGTGTGAGTAAAAATGTCCGGAATATGAGCGAAGGATAATTAAAAGATTGGTCGACTTACCTGGTAAGGAAGGACAATTTTAATTATCCGAGTTCATATTCCGGACATTTTTACTGCCCTCCCTATTTCTGGTTATCCCATCCCTATTTACGATCTATTTACATAAGGCACGCACAATATAATGAGATATCAGTGATAAACGCTGCTGTGACTCAGCGTCAGAAAAAGTTTTAGCTGGATCTTTAAACTTTTGGGTCGTGACACATCGCAGTATACTACAGTGTGAGTAAAAATGTCCGGAATATGAGCTCAGATAATTAAGATTGTCCTTCCTTACCTGGTAAGTCGACCAATCTTTTAATTATTCTCTCGGAATGTAACTCCCTAGCCGCTAACACTGCTAGGTTCGTAAAAATTCCTCGAGAATAATAGCTATCATTATTCACTCGTGGTATAATCTACTATTAAAAATAGAAACTGTCACATGGTAAAAACAAAATTAAAAGGAACATTTACAAAACATCAAATTGCTTATAACTAAATATCATTTGAAATTTTGTTCTGTTTGGTATGTTATTATTATTCAGAAGGGAAACCTAAAGAAATACTAGATTGATTTTTAGATTTGTAATCATAGTAAATTTTTCTAGGTATATCGCTCGTGATCCATCACTCACTTCAGAGACATTCCATTACATCAGAGGTTCCAACCAGCAATTTTGTCAACCATCACATGTTTTCAACCCGGCAAAATACAATGACGATGAGTTATTGTATGATGTCGATAGAGAACTCATACCCATAGCAATACACTGTGTGGCAGAAGAAGGACCTGAAGAAATGCGACAATCACACACCACTGTGGCAACAGTTGAAAAAATAACAGATGGAACTTACTTACTGAAAGCTCTGAAGCAGAAGTTATTTGTTGATGGTTTGTGTTATTTGCTTCAAGAAATATATGGCATTGAGAATAAAAATAATGAAAAGGTTAGTCATATTATAGGAAAAACAAATGAAGCCACGAGAGATTTGAATGTAAAATTTTGTTTTATTGATGTCCTACTCCATACAGTCCGAATATTCAAGTTCGCATTTTGTTAGAATTAAATATTAAGAGAAAAGGCGAAAATTAAATAAATATCTAAGTTTCTAGTGGGGTATTATGGTTTAGGTTGAGAATGAAGGAATTGCGATTTTACTAAATAAAACAAGTCAAGATAAATAGCGGTTCTTTTCTGCATGTCTGATAACTGAAAAATCCGTTGCGACTCATATCACGTGACCTCAGATTTGGCAGGAATAAAAAAAAATGTCGGTGGTTCCGAGAAATAGGCCAAATTGACAAGATATCGAAAACAAATTTTTAGAAAATGTGTTTGGAATCCAACAAGGACCCCATGTACAAATTTTGAACAAGGTTAAAAAAATATATTTACCATCTCATTCCTTTGCCCTTACTAAGAAACACACATAAATTCTTGTTTTATCTGGAAACAGCTTTAATAACCTAAACCACATTATTAATGCAAATTATATGCAAATAATCGAAAATATTATCAGTTTGTCAAATGAGATGGTCACCCTCTTATAAAGAAAATGAAAATTTACTCTACTGTTGAATGCATGCTTCTGGAAGTCAGCAACTTAAAACTCCAAAATTGTCATTGTCCATCAGATATCTCTCGTAATTGGAATCTTGATTTATAGTTTCGTATTAGCCCTAGATACACTTTTAAAACACACTCGGTGATACAACTATACATTCCACATTCCTATCTAAACCATCAAATAGGTCAACCACGCCCCACGTTGTTAACGAAACTATTATCATTATTATTATTCCTGAACAAAGTAAATACCCCAAATAATGGTCGATTTGTCAATTGTCATTAATTTCTCTATGAATGCATATGATTGTTGCATAATAGGCAACCAAACATAAACGAATTCAGATATTATGGACGCTAAAATTGTTATTATGACGATAAAGGACCCCGCACTTTTTATAGTTAAAATGGTTCTCGGTGAAATTGTCTGAATTTTTAGTATATTGTAGTATTCGATTTACTGATTGAACGTGCAGAATCGCAAAGTTCGTTGATGGATAGATTTTGAAGTACAGAGCGTTCAAGTTGAAAATACTAATTATTATTTAATGATTTTCTCGGGATTTGAAAGTGCCAACTGCAGTGTTTTTCGTTCTCATCATCATCATCACCATATCACTAAATATCATTCAGATGGTGCAGATTATCATTATGTACAGAGTGAAAAATAAAAACATTTAGTACTGTCTGAAAATTCGATGTAATAATGAAATACTGATAAAATTATTTTGGCATGCAATATACTATTCTTATTCCATCATTAATCACAATTCATACATTTTGTACAGGGTGATTTGAAAAATTGGTGAAATATATGGCCGGTTCTTTCGTACATATCCTGTATATTCAAGTGAATTATCATCCTCCGAAGATAGCTGATACCGTATGAACATGATTTCGTTGGGATGTATAGGGTGATCATGAAAAGTTCCGATGATAAAAATGGCAAAATATCAACATTTCAGAAATTCACGATTAACTCGATGAAATTCCTTTATTATTATTTGATATATTCATCATTCTCTCCTCAATACTGTTCCAAAAATTCAGCTTCCTACTACAACTAGTTTCATAGTTATTAATTGAGAAACTTATTACCATTTGCGTGTCGAGTTGAAGGAACTTGTTCACGCGTACATTCTACTAGTGGCCCAGATTTTTCACAAATAGTGAAACGTGAGAGTGTGGGGATCAAAATAAATGTAACATTATATGCAGGATGATGACCAATGACGGTCCATCCAATTCCATCTACCATTTAGGAACTGAACTGACTGAATATACCACGAGATTGACTCGCCCAATCGTGTATGAGGCCCCGGTACGGAAAATCACGTATCACTGAAGTTGACAAGGAACAGCCTCAACCGAATCCACCTCCCCCGTAGCAGCGCTATGGTCCTCGTACAACAAGAAAACTCTATCGGCTATCGGGTACATTTTGATTCTGTCGTTGACGGAAAGTGAATGAAAAAGAAAAATCAATTAGTTCCATCAGTGATAATTATTATTACCTTTAGTTCCTTCAACTCGTCATGCAAATGGTAATAAGTTTCTGAAATAATAACTATGAAACTAGTCGTTTTTGGGAAAGTGTTGAGGAGAGAATGGTGAATATACTAAATAATAATAAAGGAATTTCACCGAGTTAATCGTGAATTACAGGGTGATTTCTGATATTTTGTCATTTTTCCCAACGAAATCATGTTTATACTGTATCAGCTATCTTCGGAGGATGATAATTCACTTGAATATACAAGATATGTACGAAAGAAACGGCCATATATTTCACCAATTTTTCAAATCACCCTGTACGAAATGTATGTAAATGTATAGAAGAATAGTATATTGCATGCCAAAATAATTTTATCAATATTTCGTTACTACATCGAATTTTCAGACAGTACTAAAATGTTTTTATTTTTCACTCTGTACATAATGATATAATCTGCACCATCTGATAAGAACGAAAAAAATGCAGTTGGCACTTTCAAATCCCGAGAAAATCATTAAATAAAAATTACTGATTTTGAACTTGAACGCCCTGTATTTCAAAATCTATCCATCAACGAACTTTACGATTCTGCACGTTCAATCAGTACATCAAATACTACAATAAACTAAAAATTCAGACAATTTCAACGAGAACCATTTTACCTATAAAAAGTGCGGGGTCCTTTATGTTGCCAAATGATGCGGAAACTGTTAAAGTAGCATCTTATTGCCAGAAAAAAATTTGAATTACTTTATTTCAACAAGAGTGAGGTAGACGGAAACATATTGTAATCAACTCTTATATTAAAATACGATTAATACACTAGTTGAATAACTATTTTTCGTGTTTAAAAATAGGGGTTGGAGGCAAGTGGGAGGTTTGAGAATTTTCCTTATAAAAAATTACAATATCATTCAACATAATCTAAAATAAAACACATGGAAATATTGTTCCTGTCAATAATAATAAATAGTTTATTCTGAGTAAGGTATCAATTCAACGCCCCCTAGAATCAAAACTATCCATTTTTGGTGTTTGTCAGTGAATTAATTTCTATTCAAAATAACTTGAACTGCATATAGTGGTGGTGTTCCCTCTCATCAGGAATGATGTGCCGATGGTAGGGGGTATCACCATTATACTTTTTAAGTATCAATTTAAATTCCATAAATTTTTCAACATTATCTTTAATACAATGAAGCTTTGTCAATAAGTTTATCATTAACTTCCGACAATAAAGCATATTTTGACTTTGACTATTATTATTATTAGTATATCTGTCGATTTTGCAAATTTTACAATTCTATGAATAAAAATACAGAAGTTACAAGGGTGTTACCATGAGAAGTATAAGAAACAATAAATTAAATGAATGAAACAAATGACATACTGTATTTAGTTTTGGATTTTTTTTTTATATATGAAGGGTCCAGTGGAAAAATGATGAGGTTCCACTTTTTAAACAGTTGATAAAAGCGCAATAAAATAAATATTTTGACTTTTGCATCATATTAAAAATTCAGATAAATCCACCTATTTTTTTTGTTATTTGCCCCTCGGCAGGACGGTGGATAATCATTAAAAAGTGCTATTTCCCTAATTCAAGCACATTTAAAAATCCGACGATGCATTTTAAAGTACCCAGAAATATTTTTTTGCGTTTTATAATAGGTAACATTAGTTGAGAATTACATAGAACATCATAACAGAAATTTTAAAAAATCCACCGATTCCCAAATTCCATAAGGATTTAGCGGGGTTCTTCACACATACCTAATTTATGAATCCAAACATAAAAAAAAAAAACTAATTACCTTATATTTCAGGCTGGAGGTGATGATGATATGGAGGACAATGGTTCGGAATGTGTAATTTGTATGTGTGATGTTCGAGACACTCTCATTTTGCCATGTCGTCATCTGTGTTTATGTAATTCCTGTGCAGATTCTTTGCGTTATCAAGCAAACAATTGTCCAATTTGCCGGGCTCCGTTCAGGGCACTACTTCAGATAAGAGCATTGCAAAAGTGTGCAAATCCAAATTTAGCTCCCATCAGTCCACCAGATGTAAGTTAAACTGTACCAAATTTTTCATACCTGCATCATAATCCTTGTCAATTAAACTACACAGCGTACAAAATCTTCAGTTACCAGAAAGGTTGTTGCTAGGTAACAACTCGCAAGTTTACAGTATTCCTTTGAAATGTTTGATAATGTCGAAATAGAACGAAACTGTAGTCAGTTACAAATAGAAGGGGCAGAAAAACATAGAAAGTTTTATTCCTCATTTTTCGTAATGATCTCCTACCACATAGTAACGGCTACATTCATTACTTTAAAGTGCCCTCAAATCACTTGCAACGTTAAAGGCACTCCGCTTCGTGTCTTGCCCTTAATCCTGTTACGCAGCTTTGAAGGCTCAATCATGCATACCTATAGCATATTATGTAACGAATGTTATCAATGTCCTTTTAGTCCCTAGTATTTAAAGCACAAGTGCAACTTAGCGGAGCGAGTATTTGAGAAACGAGTGTCTTGAGGAGTTTATAACCGTGTTATATGCTATTTTTGTTTATACAAACAAATATTGAAACAACAAAATTAGAATTTTTTTTATTTACAAATTGACGCTTAGTCTTGGTTCTCGTATCGGGAATAGAGTGAATCACCATTTTACATCGGATTGACGAGTCATAAAAACAAAAATTACTATTGAAAAGTCACATTGCATCAGAAATAATGTCATAAAGGACACGATAAGAGTGTAAGTTAACCGCTCGTCACAATTAAATAACAATAGTTTAAAATACATGAATTTTTACGCAATAAAAATAATTTATATTTTGAAGTAAGTAGTACTGTATTCATGTCTCAATATGAGTTGTTTCAATTGTCCATAATTCCTCTCCTACAAGCTCCCATAAGAGAAACGTGACAATAATACTATTAGGCCTGGAGCTCATGCCCGAAAATACCGACTCTTGAGGGATTAAATTACATAATATTAATGAAAAAAGGGCATAGTGCTGGTAGTGGACGCGTTATCTCAGGATCAAGTAGCGAACTTTTCGGAAAAATTAGGGGTTTTGAACGATTTCCTACACACAAAAAGTTGCATTTTCTGGTAGTTTATGAGAAACAATCCGACGGAAGCAAAATGCCATACTCATGCGGTGCTGCTTATAGCCTGCCATATCAATCAAAACATGTAAGTTTTTTTAACGATATCCTAAAGGCTAATTTTTGTTTCAAACGATTTGTTGTAGACATTCACGAAAATCGCCACGCCATACCGTTCAGACGGGTATAAATAGTCGCCATACTACCGTAAAGTAGTCGATTTCTTTGAAATTGATAAATGATTTACTACAGTATGGCAATTCGATTGTATGAAAGGTACAATGTGACCATGGTACAATGTGACCGTTAATTTATTAGCCATACTTCTGGTCATTTGCAAAAGAAGCGCCATACTTGAAAAACGAAACGACACAAAAAATCATGAAAATAATGATACTTACGGGGATGTATTGATATCTAGTTAGCCTAGACCAGTTCCCTGCATAAACAAAATATTGCGTTACCATAGCAACCAACAATAACTTATTAGAAGTGGCAGTGTAAAGTTTGACGTCAAAAAAGTAAACCAGAGTTACGCAATAAATTAAAAGAAAAAAATGTCCACCGAAATTGTGAAAATAAAAAAATTGGAGTATCGAGCCATCATCAAGTACCTGTATTTAAAAGGGTTAAGAGGTAAGCAGATTTACGAATATATGCTTAATACCCTTGGTGATTAATGTCCTTCGTATGCGACCGTGAAAAATTGGACTGCAGCTTCAAAAGAGGTAAATTTTCCATCGAAGATGATGACCGATCGGGAAGACCAGTTTCTGTGTCAGTCCCATCATCATCATCATCATATAGTTCACGTCAATTTGGACATGAGAAAAATTGATGCAAAATGGATCCCCAGATGTTTGAATGTTGACCAAAAACGTGCAAGGGTAGTAGCATCGCGTTCGATCTGTGCTCGATTTGAAAACGATATAGACTTCTTAAACCGAATTGTTACTATTGATGAGACTTGGGTACATTTCTACGATCCAGAAACAAAGCAACAATCGATGGAATGGCGACACTCCGGTTCTTCAAGACCTAAGAAGTTTCGTGTCCAAAAATCTGCTGGAAAAGTTCTTGCTTCAGTTTTTTGGGATTGCCATGGAGTAATCATGATTGATTTTTTGGATATGGAGATTACTATTCGACATTACTGACCACTCTACGGAAAAAAATTGAAGAGAAAAGACACGGAAAGCTATCCAAAGGTGTTTTGTTTTTGCAGGACAACGCCCCTGCACACAAATCTCATGTTGCCATGCAAAAAATTCGTGTTTAGGGTTTGAATTACTAGAACACCCCCCTTATTTACCAGATTTGGCTCCGTCCGACTATCATCTCTTTCCTCAACTGAAAAAAAGTTCAAAAGGTCGTAAATTTTCTTCCAATGGGGAGGTAATAAAAGCTGTGGAGGTCTGGTTTGCAGAGCAAGAAGAAACATTTTTTTTTGAAAGGTCTAGGGACGTTGCAGGTTCGCTGTAATAAATGTATCCAATTAAGAGGAGAATGTGTTGAGTAATAAAATATTTTGACATTGAAATTTTGTTTGGTTCTATAGTAGGCTAAGAATTTTTCAATATATCCTCGTATAAAAAAAATTTAGACGACGTCATATACATTATAGACGACAGTCCATAAAATATGGTTGCGGCAGATTTTAAGCTTGACGCGTTAGATGAAATGGGATGAATCAACGAAATTATGAAAATAATAATAGTGATAAATATAGAGGCCAGCGCATTGAAATATACGTATGAAAGGTATCAAATTCGATGATTTGGATGAAACGAAACGACACGAAAAATCATGAAAATAATGGTAATAATAATAAAAAAATTTAGACGCCGTCATATACAGTATAGACTACAGTCTATAAATTATGCTTGAGGCAGATTTTAAGCTTGACGCGTCAGAAGAAACGAAATGAAACGAGGTGAATCAACGAAATTATGAAAATAATAATAGTAATAAATATAGAGGTCACCGCATTAAAATATTCGTATAAAAGGTATCAAATTCGACGATTTGGATGAAACGAAACGACACAAAAAATCATGAAAATAATGATAATAATAATAAAAAATTTAGACGAAGTCATATTCAGTATATAGACGACAGTCCATAAATTATGGTTGAGGTAGATTTTAAGCTTAACGCATCAGAAGAAATGAAATGAAATGGAGTGAATCAATGAAGTTATGAAAATAATAATAGTAATAAATATAGAGGTCAGCGCATTGAAATATATATGAAAGGTATCAAATTCGAGGATTTGGATGAAACGAAACGACACAAAAAGTTATGAATAATGACAATAGTAATAAAAATGCAGTCGACGTCATATGCCGTAGGCGTCCGACAGGTATCATGCCTGATGCGTTGGAAGAAACAAAACGATATGAAATGAAAAGAAGTGAAAATGAATAATTGAAATCATAAAAATGATAGTGATGATGAGAAATAGAGACAGCGCATAAATTACGCGTTCGACAGGTATAAAGCTTGACGCACTGAACGAAACGTCGTGAAAATAATAATAATATAACGATATATACAGAACAATAACTCATAAACTGTAAAAATGAAACGTAAAAAATGAAATGCCAACGATATTCTAAACGAAAAATTGAAGTGCTTCGGGGCTTCGGTTGGTGCGCGCTCGCACCAACCAAAAAAAAATTAATGAAGGTTCCTCAGGAACGAAACGTCTTAGTGAAAATCTGTAGACTTCATCATGTTGAGCACAAAAAGTGGCAATGAAATTGTTTTTTTTTTTATATAATAATATCGTCAGAAATAAATGAAAACAAATATCGAAAATTTAACTTTATTCAAAATATCTCGAAAACCGAAAAAGAAACTTTTCTCTAATTTATCCAACCGTTTCCGAAATTCTAATGCTATCCCATCCTTATCTTGAACACATTTTCAAAAACAATTTCTGAACTGGGGTTTCATAACCTCTCACCTAGCCAGAATCCCATAATTCAATAGGGAATATGCATATTTTTTTTTATTTGTTTAATAATTTTTTTACTTCGTTACAACATAGTAAAAAATATAAATACGGTTGAAAGTCTTGGAATTGATTTTTAAAATAATATATAAAATACCGATTGAATTCGACCTATTTGAACGCCTCCATTTTCGCGCGCTGTGGATGACGTCACATGGCGCGATCAGTGTTGTTCTTCTTCAGTGTCGTTCATTGAGACGTACTCTGATTGCTCTACTTGCTTGAAGTTGATATTTTATAAAAGAGTAAGACAAATGCAGTACAAGTGTTAGAGAGAGATGAACACATGAGAAAGTGATCTCAATCAACCAGAGCAGTCTTCAATGAACAAGCCTTTCTATAGTTATGGCCATTGACACTATTGACAGTTATTAATTAGGTTAGGGATTTTTTTTTATTTATTTATTTATTTATCCCAAGAAACATTTCTGTTTATAGAGGGACTAAGTTTTAACATAAATTGTATAACGACAATTGGTACAATTATAAAGAAAAGGAATGATACAGATGATCTGTGAAATATGAGTAAATAATATCAATCAGAAAGAAACAAAAGCAAAGACAGTCAAAGGTGAAATATTGCTATATCATGGGAAATCATCTGTTGAGTATAAGTTCATTTTTAAATTTAGTTTTAGTTCTAATTTCTTTTATTGCCTGTGGTATTTTATTATATACGAGGGCTGTTTGGTAACTCCGTGACTATTTGAATAAAGAAAAAAAAAATTGGCAAATAAGCGTTTTATTTTTCAACATAATCTCCTTTTAGATCAATATATTTAGTCCAGCGTTTTTCCAGTTTTTTTATTCCTTCCAAATAATAGGTTTTCTCAAGGCCCTCAAAATAGGCGTTTGTTTCGGTTATAACCTCTTCATTCGACCCAAATCTCTTACCACCCAGCCATTTCTTCAGGTTTGGGAAAAGAAAATAGTCGCAAGGGGCTAAATCTGGAGAATATGCTGGATGGGGTAGTAGTTCGTAGCCCAATTTATGAATTTTTGCCATAGTGACTACACACGTGTGCACTCGTGCATTGTCTTGATGAAGCAGCACTTTTTTTTTCGCTAAATGTGGTCGTTTTTGCCTCAAATCAATATCGAATCTGTCTAAAAGCTCTGAATAATATTCGCCGTTGATCGTTCTACCCTTCTCTAAGTAATCTATATGAATGACACCGCGTGCATCCCAAAAAACTGTGGCCATAACCTTGTTGGCTGACAGACGCACCTTAGCCTTCTTTGGTGCACGTTCACCAGTTGACACCCACTGTTTTGATTGTTCCTTGGTCTCTGGGGTATTGTGATGGATCCATGTTTCGTCTACGGTTATATAACGGCGTAAAAACTCGCCCGGATTGCGATTGAACTTTGCCAAACACTCCTTTGAAGTGGTCACACGGTTGCGCTTGTGGTCGAGTGTGAGCAATCGCGGCACCCATCTCGCGGATAGCTTCTTCATGTCCAAATATTCATGTAAAATGTGATGTACTCGCTCAGTTGAGATGCCTACAGCCTCAGCTACCTCACGTACTTTTATTCTCCGATCGTCCAATATCATTCCATGGATTTTATCGACGATTTCTGGCGTGATGACCTCTTTTGGGCGACCTGAACGTACGGCGTCACTTGTGCTGGTACGACCACAACGGAACTCAGTAAACCACTTCTTAACCATTAAAATTGATGGTGCAGAGTTCCCACAGTATTTATCAAGTCTTTCCTTGGTTTCAGTTATGGTTTTTTTACGCAAAAAATAATGCTTAATCAACACATGAAATTCACTTTTTTCCATTTTTGTTAAAATTCACGAGGTTGTCTGCTTCTAATTGCTGTCAAACACAAACCAAATGTCGCAGCTTGCTCAAAATTTGACAGTAGTCTATTGAAAGATGGTGGTTGACAGCTGCAGTGTTGCATTTAAAGTTACTGCGCGGGAAATTTAAAAAGTCACGGACTTACCAAACAAGCCTCGTATCTCAATTCCCTCGTAAAAAATAGACGTTTTTCCAAAGTTTGATTTGAAACGTAAAGCGTTTATTTTATTTACATTTCTTGTTTTATGGTAATGGATATTCGAAATATGATCAAAAGTAAGATCCGAATGTTTTTTTCCTGTATCAACATAGTGGATGAAAATTGAAATTTTAAATTCATATAATGAACAAAGATTCAGTAAGTTATTAGGTTTATATAATTTTTTTGAGGGTTCTAAAAAGGGCAATTTGAATATGCATTTTATGGCTTTGTTCTGCAATGTTTGTAGTGGTTTCATTTGCAGTTTTAATCGCTATTACGATAGTGGAAAATGCTAAAAAAACATTTTATAGGTATTGTCTAGTACCGGAATGCCAAAACACAATTATAAGTACACCAAGTAAAGTATTTTTCTTCTGTTCCAAGAGATGCGAAAATACAATGGTGTAAGGTTATGAGAAGAGGCGAAGTATCTCCAATATCACATTTACATTGTTGTGAAGATCATTTCAATGTGAGTACATTTTATTTCGATATTTAACATGAAGTGAATTGATCAGAAGTAAGTTTTGTATGCATAAATGTTTTGTATATACCTGCCTCACCTAAGATACAAAAGGAAAACTATCATTTGATAAACTTTTACTACTTATCAGTTCAGGTATTGTCGGATTGTGCTTTGACAAAACCACTTTCAGTCATTGCTCTTGATAATTTACAATTGTCACTAGACCAAAATCGCACTATGTAATGGAAAACACTACAAATATATAAGTAAAAATAAATGTTCTATGAAAGACGGCTAGCACAGTATGAATATCAACACAGATAAATTTCATAACGTGCCATGTGACGTCATTCTTCGTTTCGACCAATGGTGATGCTTTTCGCAAATTTGAATTCCGCGCGCTTATTATGTACTTTTTGATTAAAGTTTTATGGAGTTAAATACAAACTGAATGATAAACTAATGGTTTAGGTGTAATCTCAAGACAATAAAGTATATGAGGTAAAAAAATCAAGTAAATTTAAATCACTTGCATATTCCCTATTGAGACTGTATTAATGAAAAATAAAGAATGTCAAGGGTTTTTGTGTCCATGAATGTTTTGAGATACTTGAATTTTCCTCAATAGGAATACTATTTGTTTGTCCCATTTTAGATGTCTGTCAAGCATAATCTCTAAGTACTTGATACTATCATTAGTTATTGGACCCCGTGGATTACCATGTCAAGATTTCTGGTTATGAAGAATCGTGTCTCTTGTCAACATTTATAATCTGGCGATTGATGATGATTTGTTCACTTTCCAAATGTGCCAATTGGCGGTAAAGAGAACTTGTTCATAAGGAACAAAAAGGGTCCCTACTCTTTCCAAACCAAAAGCTATCTGTTTCTTCCATTCTAGTATTATTATCAATTATTAGTGGCTCTAAGTCTGAGAGGGGTTTTTCCAGAGATTATTGTGAGTAAGTTATAATCAAACCAATTTTTATTTTTTTAAAAATCTAATGTGGTCTTAGTCTGTAATTTGATCCAGTTTTTTTCTCCATATAGTATAACTTTATCATCCGCAAAACTATGAATTTCGTCTATAGAATTAATATAAAAATGGTCGTTGAGATAGATATTAAATAGCAGTGACCCCAAAACTGTCCCCTGTGGCAAACCAAATTGAAAGTTTTTTTTGTTCACTTCTAGCTTCATCAATTTCAACATATTCTATTTTCTAAAGAATTTCAAAATTAATTTAGGGCAGCTGTGATAATATTCCTCCTGGGTATGAAGCTGTTTCTCTCATAGAAGCGCTGAATGGCCCGTGCACTCCACGACAACCCCCTTCAGCCATGCCAGATCTTGTAGAAACACCAGAAAACGAGCATGCCATTGAGGCAGCTCAGATCCTCAATAGACAGTGTGATCGCAGCACGCCTACAAAAAACCGAAACACTGAATCACCCATTGGGGACTATGGAGTATCAGTAATGAGAAAAGATGATGACAATAAAGAAAACACAAAATGCCCTCTATTAGATAGGGAGAAAGATAGGAGAAGAAAGAAGGATAATATGATGATGGTGAATGAGAAGTTGGAGAAAGAAATGGTAAGTTTTTGTTTGCTTTGAGTTTCTATATTGACTTTGGTCACTAAAGATCATACCCAATGGCATACCCTATGCGGGGACAGAAAATTATTATTTGTCTTGGTGCTCTGGGCTCTTTACTTTCATCGCCATTTCGTTGGCCTAGTGGCACAAAACCGTTTGCTAAAAACTTTGAGGTTTTTTGTATCTAATCTGTGTTTCTATTTGATATATTTCGTTTTTTGTGTAATGCAAATTTCTCATTTGTTTTTGTAGAATCTAGATGAAGACAGTGAATCAGAGAAACTCTCTCCCTTATTACAGAAAAATGACAGCATCAATAGAAAAGGCAATAATTTAGCTTTAGATATGGATGATGTTGTGGATGCCATAGATGATGGTGATACAGACCAAGAAGAACAAAATCCTAACCCAGAAAAATCAAAAATGTATGGTAAGTCACCATAAATGTAGTATTTGTAGATTATAGAGGAGAGGGTACTCTTAGTGGCGCTATTTAGGAAAATCTTTAATATAACAAACATTTATAAAAAAAAATATTTCCAAAACTAAATACAGTATGTCATTTCTTTCTTTCATTTCGTTCATTGTTTCTTACACTTCTTATGGTCCTTCAGCCACAGTGGTATGAGTTTTTGTGTGAATAACAGTATACTTGAAATGTTATAATTTCACATTGATATAAGAAAAAAAAACATGAAATATACCTATCGTTGAGGAAAAAAAAACAATAATTATTATCTTAAAAATAGATATAACAAAAATGTACAAAATGACCTCGGATGGGTCTTATTTAAGTGATATACACTGCACGATGGAACCAGCAACATTCCCGACAAATAATAATAAAAACGTTTATTATTCCCAAGATACTATAATATGTTTATAATAGGGAACATGAAAGGGTGTATTGAAAACATTGTTACTACATACATAATAAATAATAGTAAAAGCAGAATAATTTGTGAGGGGGAAATTATTAAGGTTAGGAATATTTAAAGAAAGAAATAATATTATTATGTTAATAAACATTTCTTCAATTTACTTTTGAAGGCTGTTGAACTTGTGTAAATTATTATATTGAATTATACCATTATAAATAATAGATCTTTTTAATGGGAGGGAAAAACATATTGAAAATGTTTTCGGATTCCTACAACCAGAACAACCATTTTACTAATAATTCACATTGTCCCCGAAAAAAAATCAGTTCTGAAAAATCCAAATTTGTTTCACTTCTCGTGGAAACACCCCCGTAACTTACGTAATATTTATGTAGCATTATATATTTTCTGCAAACTTTACAATTTTACCAAAAATTAAATAAAAATTACGAAAGTTACGGGGGTATTTCCATGAGAAGTGAGACAAATTTGAAATTTTTCAGCACTGATTTTTTTTTTCGGGACAATGTGAATTATTAGTAAAATGGTTGTTCTGGTTGTACGAATCCGAAAACATTTTCGGTCTATTTTGGCTCCTGCTATCGTTTTTTTGAAATTTTTTCATCCCTGCTGGCGTTCAGAAATGGCCCTTCAAGGTCATTTTGTACATTTTTGGTCGTCGCTTCATTTGTGAGGAAATATTAGTTATTTTTTATTTTTTGTAATATTCTATCTTCGTCACTCAAGTTATTCTATTTCTTGTTGTAAATTTAGTTTTATACGTATTATTTAAAATAATTCACAGTAAATTGTTCAAATTGTTTCAGAATTCAGAATATGTGTTGAACAAATGTGTTTATGGAAATGCATTAATAATATTAATCTCAACCTTAACAACTACTTCTAAAGAAATCACCAGCAAGGGCCAATATTTTTTATAGACCCTGTATATTGTGTTTGACTGCAGAGTAAACTTTCATCTTAAACGATCGAGTTTATCACCATCTAAGATAGTAAACTACTCTAACAGAGGGGCAATTTCCAAGTCAATTAAAAATCACAAAAACAGTTCCTGTTTTAAAAAAAGACGATCCTTCAAGTGTTGAGAACTACAGGATGATCTGGCTATTGAGCTGCTTCTCAAAAGTAATGAAACTGCCGTTTATAATAAACTTGTTCATTACCTAGAATGACATAATATAATAACCCCCAGCCAACATGGCTTTCGTCCCAACCATTCAACTGACAACTATGACAACATCAATCAAAATAAACGTATAGTACTTTGATCTCACTCGCGCCTTTGACACAATTGATCCAAAATACCTGAAAACGAAGCTAGAAGCACTATGGATTCGAGGCCCTATGCAATGTTGGATCGAATCATATAAGTCTGATAGAACCCTCATGGTGCAGGTCAGGGATGAGCAGTCGGACAACTACGACATCGAAATCGGAACACCATCTCTACTCTACTCTTCTTACTTTGCGTGAACCATCTCCCGAACCATATCGGTCAAGGGCGTACCTTCATCTTTGCAGATGTCACGACGATTATTGTTACAGCTGATACTGTTGCTGAACTGCGGGATAAAACTGAGCTAGCTGCAGAAAACTTCAAATATTGGTGCAACAGGAATAATCTTTTGATTAACTTGAAAAAAAAAACAGTATTAATTGAATTCACCAGCCTCTACAAACCAACCACAATACTCTCACATTCAATATCTGCGACACAATAATATCTACATCACAGATATAACGAGATATCTATGCCTAGAAATTGATGACAAACTCTCATTCAACAGTCATGTTGACGTCGACTGTAAGAAGCTGAACAGACTTTATTTTGCGTTCAGGACTTTGAAATCAAATCTCCACAGACACTACCTGATAAATATGTACTATGCTTTAGTCTATCCTATTATCAGCTGTAACATAATTGTGAGGGGTAGGGCCACCAAAATATCTAGAGTTTTCATTATACAAAAAAGATTCATGAGACTCCTGTTCAACATGGGCTGTGGAGAGACTTGTAGGAATACGTTCATTGAAAATGGAATTATGACGGCTACATCCATGAGTACCATGCATATAACACAAGAACAAAAACCGATTTTCCTCTACAACAGTGCCACAAAATGCTGCATAAGAAATCGCCTACTTACGCCGGTGGCAACATTTTCAACCTGCTGCCTGACAGCATAAAGTCGATTCCAAACCCCAAAATTTTTAAATCTACTGTAAAATATGTTTTTCTCGGTAATGATTTCTACTCGCTTGATGAGTATAGACAGCTCAAATCATAATTGACCATAGCAAGCATGTGCTTATATGAATACTCTTTATATTCATAAAAATTCTTTATTCACTCACATATTTTTATCTTTTCAATATTTGTCCCCTTTATAAAAACATATATTTTAATTGAATACTTCATGACAATGTAGTTTATCTGTACTTTTACTTTTTAGCACCTATTCAGTTATTGACTTGTCTCATGTTTTGTGAATAAGACCTGAAGAGATTAATAAAGTATTTATCTATCAACAAGCAGGACGGGTGCGGTTTTATGTGAAACAACATCTTGTATATAATACGTCAATCTGATTCATGAGATGTAAACATCATCAATTGGATTTGATCTTTGTATCCTTTGAAATATCTGGAAATGAATGAAATTCCACCACTCAATTTTTAGAAATCCCTAAAAAAACTTGCTATCTTTGGACTCACTCTGTATATCATGGGTATGTGCAGGAATTATTATACTCTATATTTGTATCGGCCATATATCTATTTATTAATTCAATCCCAAGAAACATAAAATGTTTATACAGGGACAACGAATATAAATATACATATGAAAAAAAAAATAACAACAATATTAGGTATAGTTGATAGATAACAATTAAATATGATAGTTAAATCAGTATTGAGAAGAAATTGGTCGGAGACATACTACTTCATCTTCAGTACAAATGATAAATTTTTTAAATACCTTTTTTAATTTTGTGAGGTAATTAATAGACCTTATTTGTTTCGGCATGATTATAAGCTAAAATACCGCGATAATATAATTAATTTTTGCCAAATTGAGTTTTAATTTCGATAGTTTTTAGGTTATCAGATTGCCTGGTTAGATGACTATGACCATCAGAAGCAACGATATATGAGAGATTGTAATGTTTTTTCTTATTTTTTGTTAGGTGAATAAACATGCAAATTTTCATTCCGAATAAGTGATGCATAGATGATTTGTTTTATATTCGAGAAAAATTTCTTCACAATTTGAAATTTTGGAAAAGCCAACTTCAGGACCCTGTAATCTAAACCGTTGAATTTAGAGCTTTGTCGCAATGGCGACATTTGATCAGCATCACGAGTTCTACAGTAAATAAAAAATTCGCTCAAATTTACCGAAAGCCAATTTCCCTTTGAAACAGTGCGAGGTCCTTTGAAGTTGTATAATTAGTTTCAGAGATATGAGCGCTTCAAATATCCTCTATTTGGATTTCTATTAGCTACCACTTTGAAATGGCAACCATGTTTTTTTGAAATCCTCATACCCATGTAGAATAATAAGAAAAGTAACTTCTTTGTTTTTGAAGATGATGAAATGAAATTTGGAGGATTTTATCAATTCAATGCACCGATTATACGTGGGAATATGTGCCATATGGCCACTTCCAGGAACAGAAATTAGGATTATTATACAGTGTGACTCAAGAATATACGAGACCAATATTTCCAAAAATTATTATAATGCCCTGTATATATAAATCTGACCGGTTACTTTTTTTGATTCTTTCTTATTACACAGAAGATATGTCATACGAACTTGTGTGAAAAATACAGAATTTTTTTATGTCTAGTTTTCGTTTAATGGTTGAGGATGCTGAAAGTTCGAATGATAATTATTTTGAAGCATCTTTCAAATTAATTAGTCACAAAACGACTTCCACGTTTTTTCCTTGCTGAGAATACTCTCCCGTTATGGATTAACAAGGTTTGACAAAAGTAGGAATTAGTCAATACTTGATAAAATAGCATATATACATCAGGGTAAAACAGCGAGGTGAGACTGAAATTTTCGAATTTGATGAATTAGGAGATGATACAATTTCTTTGAGGTTTCGGGTATAACTAGTAAAAGTTCAGAGATCCGTGCAAATTGACGACAATGAAGATCCACCAATATTGGAAAATTATCATACTTGCAAATCTTCTTTGGGACATGCTCGTCATTTGGGAACTATTAAATATGCATCATCGAAAATTCTCAATAATTATATTGGTGATATGTATTGGAGTCCCAAAGAAAAAATTCTGGAATCATCGAAGTTTAAAATCAGTGCTATATAACTGATGTTTTGAATACCAATAAACTTTATTCGAATCTGTAGAAACCCACCCAGCACACAATTTCAAACAGGTGAAAGATTCAAAATAGTAATCTGATTTGCGAGTTATCATGGAAGTGTCTTCAGTTGGTATTTTTTTTTTTCGATTAAGCGCATTTTTCATTGATATGTGTTTAGAAACTCTCACTATATCTGTTATTTATTCATGCTGATGACGGCCATGGTATAAACTTCATTTATATCGGTATTTTATCAAGTACTGACTAACCCCGTATTTGAAAACAATTCCTACTTTTGTCAAACCTTGATAATCTATAATCGGAGAAAGCAAGGGAAAAACGTATTGTCGTTTTGTGAGTAATTAATTTGAAAGATTCTTCAAAACAATAATCATTCGGATTTTCAGTGTCTCCGTCCCTTGAAAGAAAACTAGACATAGAAAAATTCTGCATTTTTCACACAAGTTCGTATGATATATCGTCAGTGAAATAAGATGAAATAAAAAAAATTAACAGGTCAGATTTTTATATACAGGGAAATATTGGTTTCTTATATTCTTGAGTCACACTGTATAATACTCATAATTTATGTTCCTGGAAGTGGCCACATGGCACATATAATCGGTGCATTGAATTGATCAAATCGCTTTATTTGAAGCAAATATAACGGATACATGTATACTTTGAAGCTCTCCTGTTTACTTGAAAAAAAAAAATGCATATTTTTTGGGTTCAGCCGATGTTATTGAATATATCTAATACAGAAACTTCAATTTCGATATGATCCGACTTATAACGTTGATGCTTCGTTCTGACATATATTTTCATTTGGGTAACTCAGAAAAAGTCTTGATCTACTCTGTATATTATTTTTAAAATGCTCAGAAAACAGACTGTTGCACTGGCCAAGTTTGATACTATGGTGTGGATCAAAAACTCACTCATCAGTGACATTACCTGTATTAAAGTTCAGTCAATAATAATAAGTGACATTTTTCAAGTTCAACACTCTGTATTTCGTAAACTACACATAGAATTCTTGTGTGCCCTCGATAACTTTTGTTCGGTGTGTCGAGTTCAACAACATATTGAATTTTTGGTTAATTTGACCAAAATACTTTTTGCATAAGAAGTGTGCGTGCGATTATTTATTATGGAATCTTCTAATCGCTAATTTCAGCCCTAAAATTTTGAGAATAATAAAATTTTGCCGTTTTAGATCAAAATGTATCTGCTATGCAAAATTTCATTTTAAAATGTCTATTACTAATTTTTTTCGACCTCCTTAATGATTTTGTTTTATCAGTTGTTTGTCACAGGTTACCTGATGCATTTATATCTTATTCTATAACCGAAAGATGCTTTATTTTATGAAACATCTAACGTAGTTTTTTAAGTTTTTTTTTTAACGGAATTTTGTTTAAAACCTATTAATGTGGGGTATCAAATTAATCGTAAGCCGACGAGCCACAATGTTGCCATTTGAAAAAAAATTAGTAATTTAAATTTTAAAATTAAATTTCACATATCACATACATTTCGATCGAAAACAATGAAGTGTATTTTTCCCAAAATTTTAGGGATGCAGTTAGTGATTTGAACGTATCCGTTGCATTCTAGATTCAAAAATAAAATTCCAAATAAAAAAAAAAACAAAAAGTGACAAATAATACATGGTTATATTCAGAATGTCATATGCAGACAAAAGAGTTGAAAATATACTGGGTGTCCCATTTAAAAATCGAAAGTTTAATTCGCTTTCGGTGAAAACGGAAGTTGCATGAACCTGAGTTATTCATCAAAAAACGCAGTTTTATTCTTTGTGCAGATCCTCCAAATTTCAAAAACCAAAAAAGTTATAGGGGCGAGCCACCTTCCGCGGACACCCGGTATATAATTCCTAAATGAGTCTAGGGATCTGACATATATGACAGACGTATTATTAGGAGTTGAAAATAAATGGTTGCATACAACTTTCGAAGTTATAATTCAAGAATGTAATAAAAGGTTAATTATTATTATTATTTGTTTTCTGTCGGACAGTGATGTTTTCTGTGCTAGTTTACACCTGGTTCTGTGAATAGTTTAAACATAATTCAACGTTATTGGTTATGTATCCTTTGATAACGGTGCAGGTGACAATTTGTACAAACCTCATTGTTTTTCAGCTGAGAGAGGAGATGAATCAGACTACTATACACCTGATGAACCACCAGTACCTTCAGCCGGTCCTTTGTATGATGGAACGAATGTGAGTTCACTGGAGAGTACACCCCAACGCCTGCCCGGTACCCCGCTATCACATGCTAGCATTCGCAGTAGCGGAGATAGCTACACCAGTGGTTCTAGTACGAGGCATTTATTAGCTGTAGCTGGTAACGGTAGCATTCAAGAGCGATCAGTGAATGTTTAGATTTTTTCATAATAATATTGATCATTGTTCATCACTTCACGGTAAAATGTCATTATTGCTGTAATTCATAATTCTCAATTGGCATATTTTTCATCACCAATTCTTTCGTAAAAGGTATTTCCCTAATACAAAAGAGTCATGGGTAAAAATTTGGTTTACTGGAAATATGTTATGAAAAAAAAAATTAAAAAAATCGTGATTTTGTGCCATCAGGTGATTCTATTTCTAATTAAAGCGCCGCTGTTTCAATCACTTTGGCTGCCAGTCGAAGGTTCAAACCCTAGCGACTGCAGACATTCTGGTAGCCCGAGAAAGTGCTAGGAATCGCACGTTAAAAGGTGAGACCTCGTTAATCCTTGGGTCGCATAAGTTTCGACTTCTGAGGGCTGCCGTTCGTAAGGGGACGACAGCTGGTTAACGGAAAAAACAAAGGACCCCGCACAAATCAAATGAGAAATGGATCCCTGTCGAATTTTCTGAAATTTGGATATGTTGTAGTTTATACCCTTCTGATCAAAAGTCTTCATGGGCCCGAGACCTAAAAATGGACAGTTTTTTAGTTATCAAAGGTCAAAAGTTGAGACTAGTGCAAATCTCTCACGCGATCGAAAGAGAATTTGCATCTCTTCCTTTGCTCTCGTCTGCGTATGGCGATTTCACATTTGTCGGCATTTTCCTCTAAAAGCCATATTATTCAAAATAATGCGAGTATAAGAATATTAAAAATAATGGACCTTTCCAAGAGATATGAGGGAACACTGAAATTAGAAAGTAAATACGCTAATATCACTCGGGATATTTTATTTATTTTTTCTGACCGCTAGTTTATCTATAATCAGAAGAAAAGTGGTTTCGTGACGTCACGTTTATCAAAACTAAACTTAGTAACGTTGTTAAAGTTGTGCACCAAATTCTCATTCAAATATAATGTGTAGACAGTTGTCATTTGATACCAGATGGGTTCTTTCGTCTGTTTCACGGTGCGATCAATAAAAATAATTTGTCTCTGTCTAACTCATTTGCCTACCCATTTGATACAAGTGAAACAGTTCCATCAGATCTAAACTTCAACGAACACTACCTTGATTTATTTTTTGAGGTTAATGCAGTTTTGAAAGTTTTGAGAGCTTTTGTTGTTTGTGTTCTAAAATTTGTTATTAATTCCTGTATCTCCAGTACCTGTATCCCTGCAATAACTGAACATGTCGAGAAAAGGTGCTTTGTACCCGGTTGTCTGAACACCAGTGCAAATTCCAATAAAAAAATTTTTTATGCACCTAAAGATGAAGTGCGTCGGAAAATGTGGTTCGAAACAGTGAATAAACCTTTTGTGAAAAGCGGAAATATATGTTTTTGTGAAGAACATTTCCAAGTGAGTACTTTACGTTATGTTATTATTGTATTCAAAGCAGAGTTCAAGTTTCGGAACGTGGATTATGGTGGGAGGCATTTCCGATGAACGTGACGTCAGCGGCACACTTTCAAATGTGATATTTTTTTAAAATGAAAAAAAATAATGGAACTTTTTGTTAAATGGACTTTTCAGACTAACAACTATCGATTTAAACGAGTTTTGTAATTTTTTCCGTAAATGTCCTTGTTATTATTCCTGTCAAAACTGGACAAAGTCATCGCCATTATACATGGTCGATTTGCACAAGTTGCAACTTTTGAATTTCGATACCTAAATAACTGTCCATTTTTAGGTATCGGGCTAATGGAGACTTTTGATCAGAAGGGTATAGACTACAACATATCCAAATTTCAGCCAATTTGACAGGGATCCATATCCCATTTAATTTGTGCGGGGTCCTTTAAGCAAAATGCTCTGTTGCCAAAAGTTGTTCCGGAATACTGGAAATCTAATGTGAAGATGGATCGAAGTGGACATTATTCTATTCAATCAGATGGATGGCCTGCTAATACTACAATACTACAAATTTTGATTGGAGAATATAATTATAAATCTTCCGCCAATTCTAATAGTACCTACCGTTATTGTTTTGCGGAAATGCGTTGTTGCCAAGTTTTGGTCACTTCGGATTACTGGAAATCTGATATGAACATGGATTGGAATGGACTTCATTCTTTTCAATCAGGTGGTTCTTGCTATGACATTTTGACTTCGTGCGGAAATGCGCTGTTGCTAAGTTATGGATGCGAGAAATCATTCAGAGAAGCTTTATAAAAAATTTCAATGGAGGGTATTCATATAGATGTTTATAAATGGTGCCATTTTTGTTTTTGCAGCGTGCCTGGGTGCTCTAGTGATAGTCCGATTTCAATTTCTAAAACAGATTTTGAAACTAGAAGTTAGTACCACAAAATGTTTATTCTCATTTTGCGCCAAAAAGCTGCGAAATGGGTGAAAAATGCTTGCAAACATGACTGAAAACGGCCGAGCTGGTGGAAGCGGTCGAGTGGTAGGAGAGAGCGGGAGATGAGGGGAAGCTTATTATCACGTAACCCGTTCATTAGAAGAATTCCTCTCATCTCCCGAACTCGCCTACCACTCGGCAGGTAACGCAGGCTAGGCCGTTTGCATGCATTTTTCACCCATTTCGCACCATTGTAGGGCAAAATGAGAATATACGTTTTGTAGTACTATTATACTTCTACTTTCATACTTACTTTCATAATGTGTTTGAGAAATTGAAATCGCGCTATCACTAGAGCATCCAGGCACGCTGCAAGATAGTGCAAAAAAAAATGTAAATTGCAATTGTACGAAAACTAACGATCCGACAGCGCCTGTTTTGTGCACACATAAAGAACACATGATTCAATACTTTCATGAGAAAGGCCAATCCTACTTCTTGAAAAATGGCGGAGTTATGAATTTTTCAAAAAATCGCAAAATTTTGTTTTTCCAGTTTTTTTCCGTTACTACTGATCCGACCGGGTCGTAAAACATCCCATTATTTCGTAATTCAATTATCTACAATTCTTTCCATTGGAGTAACCACATTGATCTATTAGTTTTCAATTTATAAGCAAAACAATTCGAAAAAACACGTTTTTTGTTACTTAAATGTCTATAACAAATTAATAAATGACAGTTGTGAGTCAAAAACATATCAGAATATAACTACTAGTATTTTTGTCAAAAACTCGCTCATTTTATGCTCTATTGCTTGGTGTATATCCCCATATCAGATTTCCAGTAATCCAAAGAGACCAAAACTTGGCAACGAAGCATTTCCGAAAAACAAAAATAATACCATGACAATTAGCTGAGGTTCCATAATCGCACAATCAATTGTTTTTCCATATCAGATTACCAGTAATCCGAAGTGACCAAAACTTGGCAACGGCGCATCTCCGCAAAACAAAAATAGTACCATTAGAATAGGTTGAGGGTCCCTAATCGAGATGTTCAATTGTTTTTTTCATATCAGATTTCCAGTAATCCGAAGTGACCAACTTGGCAACAGGGCATTTCCGCAAAACAAAAATGTACTTCAATTGTTTTTTCCGTATCAGATTTCAAGTAAACCAAAGTTCAGCCGGAATATGTTCCGGAAAAACTGCCATAACCATTATTATCGTTTTTCAACAGATCAGTCATGAATGTTTTCAAGATGTTATATAGCCAGATGGCATAGAAAGTGATAATATGAGTTGTCGAAAGTGCGTCAACATGCCACGAAAATAATCAAAAATTGTGAAAACATTAAACATCAGAGCGGGGGTGGGTAGCAAGTAAATGACGAACCTTTAAAGTTTGTCCAAGATTTCTAAAAATCAACTTCCATCATCAGGAAAAATCTTTGGTGAGGATGATTACTGTGATGTTAGTCAACCTTACGGGAACACTGGTTTATGGACACCACCAAAATGGCAGCTCCAATATGGCGGACGAGTTAGGAAAGGAGTTAACTCCAAAACACATTGGCCTGGCTGTGACAGTTTACCAGGCAACAAGAAGCAAGAAATTGGTTAACTGATTGCATGCAGCAGGTCACTGAATGACTTACAACAATGTTTTACATGCTTATTGCAGCGTAGCGGCTCTATCTTTAAAAAGTTTTGACAAAGAAACTGGTGCTATTGTCCCTCTTAACTTCAAACGACGTCAAATTGATATCGAATCGACAGAGATCACATCGATTTTTTCAAAATGAGGTAATTTTGACCACTTATTTAGCACTAAAAATGTCCATACAGGATAGAGTTTGAATACTTGCCTGGTCGAGCGAGGCGGCAACACGAAGCTCTTTACAGATTTGTATGAAAAGAAGGCTTTCCTTATTGTTTTCGTCTGTTGCCTTCCAGCTCCATAGAAATATAAATACATAGAACGCCTATTAGTTCGGAATAACGTGGTCCCCCTACGGCAAATAAACCAACCCATGAGGATGCGCAATAGAGCACAAGTGTCGCTAGGGACAGTCTTAGGATTTTTGAGTTCCTGTTCCTGAATCTGGTATAAGTTGTCGGTAATAGCATTTCAAATATAACACAGGTTTCCTTTAATGATATATACAGTAAATCAATAATTGACTTCTTGAAAATAGAAATATTGAGTGTAGGTCTTCTATTTTGTGCTTTCTCGCGGCCAAGTCGGTAGAAATTATTGTGATCGTCAAAAAATTCAAATTTGATATTTTGATGGGAATTGATTCTGTGAATCAGAAAAAAATTCAATTTGTGTGACCATCGGCTTCACACCTAAACCGTTTAGCCTATTATAGTCGAAATCCATATCATAGTAGTAGTATCATAGTATCACACTTTCTTTATGTAGTCGTATTTTTGATTTTAGAAATTCTGGATATTGAAGTTGGTTTTCTACTTCTACAAATCGATTGATTAATT
Source organism: Chrysolina oricalcia (assembly GCA_944452925.2). Taxonomy (NCBI): domain Eukaryota; kingdom Metazoa; phylum Arthropoda; class Insecta; order Coleoptera; family Chrysomelidae; genus Chrysolina; species Chrysolina oricalcia. Next base: position 17,580,896 of record OX101816.2, read on the forward strand.
AATTAGTTATTAATGCAATATGTAATAATAATAATAACAAAGACTTTCATTGACAAGAAAGACATTACAAATTTTTTACAGGAGTTCAAACTACTTATGTTGACTCTTGTTGTCACTTTTCCATCATTTTTGTTGAAAAACAAAAATGTCATTGATTGGAGATATAAAATTGGGAAAAAATCTGTCAAATATAGTTTCTCGGGTAAGAAACTACATTTTGCATTTGGTCAGAGGTTCTCATTTATCATTGTAAATGTTGTTGAATCGTATTAAATTCAAATGGCATCTTTTGTAATAAGAAGTAGATTATCGAATGTTGAGAGAAATAAATATAAAAAGCCAAAAATTCAAATTGTTACAGGATATTTGTTTTTTTTTTGTTTTAAATAAGGAGAAATGGTAGGATTGGAGAAAAATGACTATAATAATTCCCAACACATTTTATTTTGTAATGTTACAAACTTATTTCTATCAAACGAAAATTTTGTTTCAAAATCTATTGATGGGAAAATATCATAAATTTTGTAAGTGTTCTTCACTTCAATTCACCTCTAATTTTCTCAGTTTGTGACATTGTAATATTGAAAAATCTAATTCTGGTGTAAATTCTTGTTATTGCTTTTATCATTTTCAATTTGTGACTCACCTCATAGGGAGATATATCGAAAATGTGGTTTATTATGGAGCTGAATAATTTTTCATCATGAAATAATATTGATGAAGTTTGGTGTATGAAAGTTTCCAAAAAATTCGTTTCATTTGGCATAAAATTATCAGTAATTGCAAGAACCTGCCGGATTTTTCTCTCATGGAAAATACAAATATCTATAACAGTTTGTGATGGCCTTATGAGACCATCTATTTTTCTATTCAATAATTTAAAGTTTTCTGCATCTGCAGAAGATTCTGTAATGTCTTCAAAAGTAGACAAACATACTCTACATTTGATAATTTTTTTTATAGATTTAACAACAAATCTTGATATATATGTGTAACCACACATTTTCAGTCAGAGTACTCAAAGAAAAAGGAGAAATGAAATTAAATGATAAAATTCCCAATCATCAATATCATATTTTTTTATAATGGACATATCATCCAAATTCAAGTCCGCATACATTTTTTTTGCCTCTGTGTCGTTGCCAATATATTGGTGTTATCCAGATTCACACAGTTTCCCTGAATAACTGCTAAAACCTAACAATGCCAAAACTAAGAAGCCGACACTGTCGCTTGATACGCCACGATAGGATTTTAAGGCGGTGTTGCCAAGTTTACTGGACTTCCCACAATTATCTACCCTAACCACAGATGATGTTCCGAACCTCATTTGGAACACGAAAAAAAAAGAAGAAAACTTGGCAACGACGTGACCAGAAACAGCAATAATGCGCAAGTGCAAAGGTTTGTCATCATTCCCTGTGAGGGGTCATTTAACTGAATCGCGGACAGCGGGTTTGGCATTCTAGTGTTTATTATAATTTCTATGTCCAGCTCTCAAACTGTGTACTCGTTGCAAACGTTCTTGCCTGAACTCTGGAGACACACAATAATTATTTTGTTACTCAATACTTTTTTTAAACAAATAACTATTGTTTTGAGTTTTAGGAAATACTATGCCCATAGAACTATATAATACATTAGTCACAGTATATCGTTTGCAAAAGCAAAAAGTGCAATTTTGACAGCTTTTGTCATGTTTTTTAGAAAATGTCTTTAACCAACGTTTTCAGTTTGTTTTTTTTTTATTTCTTCATGTCTGAAAACATAAAAAGACCCTTTGGTCGCAATCCTACCTCAGACAAGGGAGATTTAGTGGCAAAATTCGCTTTTGATACCTTTTCGGACGCCATCTTGAATATCCCACTTTCGTTTGCGATTTTGCTTTGGCAACCGGCATTTTCGGATTCAGCGGGGTCGAAATAATAGAAAAACACCCTTTGCCAAAAAGTAATACGAAATGCTTCTAAAATTTCAATATCCCAAATATGTGTCTAGTCTATTAGTACAGCTTGGCAAATCTAGATGTGTTTCTAAGATACGCGAACGATAAACAGAGAGGGTATAACTGTATCGGAAGAGCAGATAAAATATTTCGGACACAAATGAACCCAAATTCATGAACGCCACGAACTGCATCTTGCACAATATATCTCTGTTGGTTTTTACGAGGTAGATAGTCGTAACAATTTTGTATGGTTATTCTGTTTAACGTAAGTTTAGTCAGGTTAGGTTGGCTAGTAATTTTCGCATTTTCAACTCAGTTTGCATGCAGCTGTCGTGAAATTTAAACTTTCTGCAAGTCCCCGAAATTTACCGAACGGCTCAGAATCAATTGTTTCCAAAAGCTATTATCTGCTAGTCTGTATCGGAAGTCTCGCCCCACTCAGAAGCGTCTAGAGACAAACCGTTACCAATGCGTTCGGTAAACTTGGACTTGCAGAAATAGTCTTCATACCGTCACAAGTTTGTATGGTTATTCTATCTCCGTAAGATTAGTCAGGTTAGGTTGACTAATAATTTACGCATTTTTAATCAGAGTCAAAATATACTTTAATTTCAGAAGTTTCTCAACTTATCGACAAAGCTTTCAGGTATAAATAAAAATGTAAATTGAAATAGTTATGTATTATAGACTATGATGGTGATAATCTCTCCGATCTGAACATGAATGCAGATGAAAGAGAGTACCACCACCATCATATGCGACTTAACAAAAAAAGGTGGCGCACTTGCTATTCCAATTACAGGAAAAAACCGGAAAAACTACAGTACCACCCGGAGAATCACTGAGGCGAAAATGAGCGCATGTAACTAAATGCCATCTTCTGCCAAACCAGCCGCAGCACTTGGTGAAAACTTTTAATGTTTGATGGAAGGTGATTAAACATCTTACATCCATTATAAATTATTGAATGTTTGATCAGAATACTTTTAGGGATTGGCAATTTCAATTCATTATTTTGTAATATGATCAGAAGAACTACCAATAGTAAATTTTGTTTTATGCTTGTATATCAAACACACAGTTTCAAGTTTGCATAAGCTATCTTGTCATTTGACGCTAGTGCCCCACTCCACCGGCTGGTCTACTGCGCTCTCCAACATTTGCCAAAAGCTGTACTCCCACTAATATAGTATCATTGTTTATAGAGAAAGAAGATAGTTAGTCAATGCCTGTGGAAATCGCGTTTGATACAATCGCGCGCGACATCTAGCCCGATAACGACGAACCGAGGCAGAAAATACACCCGTACGAATGCGCCCCCTACAATCAACTTGCATTTTTTGAGGTATACTTGAGGATTTTTATTTTCGTCAAGGAATCCTAGTAGTGAATCGTTCGCCCTGACAGGGACGTACTTGAAATTTTCTAATGATAGTTTTTAACAGAGTAGCATATTTTATTCACAAATTCAATATCATTCAATAAAAATGAAGTGCATACTTTTTTGTATATTATTTGATATAAATTGAATGAACTACATATTCATCAATGTAATAAAGTGAACGTGAACTTAATATCAATTTTGACATTTTGACTTCAATCATCATGAACAATACTGTGGCATGGTTCAATTGAAAAATGAGTGTGGAATTTCAGTGAAATATATCTTTTCACCTACATGTGGTGTCCAGTGTATTTTTTAAGCCAAAAACACTGGGACGAAGCTCATAATACACTACCGGTGAACAGCACCTTTGCCTTATTATTTTCGGGGCAAACTGCTTTGTGTTTGTTATTGTTTGTTATTTAATTTCAATCACTGGGCGACTCATTTTAACCAGTAGGTGGGTGACATTTGTGTCGCACACTTCACTATAGTGAAAAGGTGGTGACACAATGGAACAAATAGTATGTTTGTAATCATCAGTTTATTTAGTCTCTGTATTCACCTTGAAGATATCACTTAACTAGTTTGTACATTTTACACCTGTGCTCATTTATTCAAACTGAATTTATTTCTTCGAAATGGGGCTCCATATATGCTGTCAGAAATCAGAACAGGTTCGAAGTGTTATAAAGACAACGATTATTGAATGAAGAGATTGAATGTGTTTACCAACTAAATTGTTATCTATACTGAGTACAATAATATATACAGGGTGGGGCACCGAAAACGAAACAGATCGAATATCTTCAAAACGCATGTGTTGGGAATAAAATGCAAAAACACGTCGATTTTTAATCCAAGGGGGAAAGCTTCCTATCATAACCTCAACTGTCATACCTCTCCCCCTACCCCTTGGGCACCATCACCGAAACAATTTGAATAGGGAAAGTAGTAAGTGTGACACATCATTGAAAAGGTAATTTCATAAGGAACTCAGCCATATCAATTTTTGCCACCTAAATTTTTATTTTGGCGCTTTCTTGCGGGAAAAACAACTGTTCCGTGTTCCAAATTATGATACTGCATTTGCAAGCTATTTTGACATAAATTCGGTGACAATGCATTATGGAATATTTCTAAGAGAAAAAACAAAATGGCGGCTCCAAAATGGCGGACATGATTTGCAATTATGGTCCGATTCGATTCAAAATTGATATGTGGTGATTTGCAAGGTCGGAAATTATGATTTGTTTATTAATGCAAAAAAACAAGATGGTGGTCCAATATGGCGGACGGAATTTGTAATTCTGGTCCAATTCGAATCAAAGTTAGTATGTGGGGATTTTCAGGGTTAGAAATTTGGATATTTTTGTCGGTGCAAATAACAAGATGGTGGGCGAAATTTGTAATTGTGGTTCGATTAGAGTCAAAATTAGCATATGGGGGTTTTCAGTATGAATAAAATGAATTATTAAAATTGATAAACAAAAGCTTTTATACAAATGCGCTAAAAGGAGATAACGGCAAATAAACGAAAAAGAGAGAAAAGGTATTCATATTTTTTTTTAGATGTGTGACGTAGGTTACTCTGTGCGTAACAGATTCGAAAGCTTGCCGCGAGTACAAAATAGGTATTATTGCGAGGTAAAATTTTGATTCTGTTACGTATAGAATAACCTCAGTCACACATCTGAAAAAAATTATAATTTCCTTTTTAGCGCATTTGTTTAATTTTTTTTATCAATTCAATCATTTCATTTTAGTCATACTGAAAACTTGTAAAACCCCCATATGCCAATTTTAAATCGAATCGAACCACAATTACAAATTTCGTCCACCATCTTGGTTTTTTGCATTGACAAAAATATCATATTCTTTCACCCTGAAAATCCCCACATACTAATTTTGATTCGAATCAGACCAGAATTACAAATTTCGTCCGCCATCTTGAAGCCACCATCTTATTTTTTCGTATTGACAAACAAATCATAATGTCCGACCTTGGAAACCACCACATATCAATTTTGAATCGAATCGCACCATAATTGCAAATCATGTCCGCCATTTTGAGCTGCCATTTTGATTTTTCATTTAGAAAAATTCCATAATGCATCGTCACCTAATTTATGTCAGAATAGCTTGCAAATGCAGTATCATAATTTGGAATACAGAACAGTTGTTGGTCCCGAAAGAGGGCGCCAAAATGAAAAGTTAGGTGGCAAAAATTGACATGGCTGAATTCTTTCTGAAATTACCTTCCTAATGATGTGTCACACTTACTACTTTCCCTATTCAAATTGTTTGGGTGATAGTGCCCAAGGGGTGGGGGGAGAGGTATGACAGTTGAGGTTATGATAGAAAGATGCCCCCTTGGATTAAAAATCGACGTGTTTCTGCATTTTATTCACAACACATGCGTTTATTGCGTTTCGAAGATATTCGATCTGTTTCGTTTTCGGTGCCACACCCTGTATATTAATAGCAAGTGTTGAACAAATATAATATTCAAAAATACACGAAGGGTAACGTGACAATTTCGCATATGACAACGGCACAAAACAAATAAAAACAAAATTCACTGGGAATTGTCTTGATAACATCAAGTTCCAGGTTAAATAGAAACACTGAAACTGAAATGAATGGAATCTCGAGTTTACACCAGTACAACGCTGGATAGGATGCACGTGTCAAAATTATATTTCATAGCCATCTATCGGATTATTCAATGAATCATATTTTACGAACTGATCAAATACATACGTCATCAAGAACAGACGTGACTGGAGACTCGTGGACTAGCGACCTCTAGTGATGGTCTCCATTTGAATCCAACTAAAAGTACGTAAGATTGGCTAACTATCTTCTCTCTATAAACACTGATAGTATCATATATGACTAGACAAATGAACATCAAATTTCAAAACTTTGGTAACCAAAAATTGTCGTATAATTGTCGAAGTCTATTTGACGTAAAAATAATGCAGAAAAACTTTTCTTTATAGCATAGATATGTCTTTTTTATTGCACACGCGGAAAATTCGCTTTATTGGCAACATCGCATTCATAAAATGACCATTTATACTTTTTTATACCACTGTTTACAGTGCGAAAAGTGATACTTTTTAGCACGAGTGCGTAAAAAAATCAACTGGGCTTAAAATCATCAACTGTGCGTGAAGTTTTCAAAAAGACAGTATTTTGCGTCAGATTGTACTCGGAAGTCATCATTTGATAATACGACGAAAATTAAAAACTTCAAAGGATGAAACATTCAACAATTCCTACAATTTGTCAATATAATAACTGTCGTAGAATAAAAAATGTATGATCCATTTTCGTAAAGAGCTGTTTTGTACTCGCTTGTTTTATGCACGAGCGATAATCACATTAGACAAAACTTTTAATTGTAAACAACTTTTCTCAATAACATTTTTTTAATTTTCTGAAATGAAAGTACTTTACTTTTGTACAATGTTTATATTTTTCGGTCTACCATGTATGCTGTTTGATTTGCAACCATTCTAAATGCACCTAATATGATTATCGAACATGCACCAACTTTCGGCAATATTTGTAGTTTGGCTGTGCAATTAACTAAAAAAAAACCCATATGTTGCACACCTCACTGTATAAACACTGCAACTTCATAAATGAAATGACATGTTAAGGTGAGCATGTTCTCCGAGTATAGTGTACAGAATTTATAACAATGGCACTAGCATTGAACCATTGTTAACTATTTCAGATTTCTAGAATTCACCGCTAGCATTTACTTCAATGACAGAATGTTGTCCTTTAGATATCAAGTTTCTTTTGAATACTGATGAAATACAGCAACTTTGTTGCATATTATAAAGAGGGTCATGACTGCGTCAAAATAAATACAATAATACGAGTATTCATCGATCTGTCAGAAAATCTGTCAGCATTTATGAAAGTATATTCAGTTTTGTGCTAGTTTTTTCGGAAAATTGAATAAAGGTTCCGTCAAACCAAAGCGGGAACGATACTTTAGAACTGTGCACGAAGCAAACCATATATTTTTCGTTGTTTGTATGCATTTCCGAATACGAATAATCACATCTAAATGTCCCACTACAGAATTTAGGGCCAGTTTCACAGGTCCCAGTTAACCTTCAGATAACTAACTGAAAGTTTAGACGGTGAATGACATTGTTTCAATGGCGTTGACAGGTTCACATTCTAACCATTAGTTAATCGATCTGGACTCTAAGGGCGGGTTGTACATAACAAGTTCGCCAACAGTTTAAGTAAACTCGTGTCAGTTGCTAGGGATTAGCCAATGAAATTTCTAGTTCCTTGACAACTGAACTCGGTTTAGTTGAACTGTTGGTGAATTTGTCTTGTACAACTCGCCCTAACTGTAAAACGGCACTTAGGGCCAGTTTCACAGGTCCAAGTTAACCTTCAGATAACTAACTGAAAGTTTAGATGGCGAATGACATTATTTTAATGGCGTTGACAGGTTCACAATCTAACCATTACTCAATTGATTTGGACTCTAACTGGAACCTGTGAAACTGGCCGTTAGTCTCGCATTCATCTCGTTCCCGCTCCCGTATTCCCGCGTTGGTTTGAGGAAACCTTAATGGTTCAATATTCGAATGCAGAAATGTTAGATATGATATGTATTTATGGCGAAGCAAAAAGGAATGCAAAAGAACCAGTGAGACTATACGCTAACCGGTATCCCGACAGAAAATTACCGGCAGACAAAACATTCACTAGCTTAGCCAAATCTTTGGCACAAAATGGATGATTTAAAGAACGGAAAAAACAAAATTAATTTCTTCAATAAACTAAAATAAGTAAAAATAAATCTGTTAATATTATCAATTTTAAATTTCTTGAATCTAGTTATATCTATTGACTTGTTGTGTATTCACAGAAATTGGGAAATGTTTCGATTTGACAATTTACTGCATGATTGTTTCATGAAAAAGTATGTTTCATCTTTTTTGGTGGCTGTTGAGAAAATGGGTTTTCACAAACTACACAATCATAAATGTATTTTATTTAGAATCATTTCATCACTTGAATACTCATTTGACATTATTTTATTTTGTACACATACATTTATTATTTTTTGTGTGAATTTAGGGTAGTTGTAGTTCCAATGATTATTTTTTTAACAATATGTTCTGAAATTATTGAAATGTAAATTATACATGTATATATTTTATAATGTTAAATGGATTATATGAATGTTACTCTGATAATTCTGATGGTTTGATGAAACCGTTTTTATTTTGTTTTCATTGAAACTGTTCAGAACAACTTGACAATTTAATTGAAATTAAATGATCATTTGCATTGACGGTTTTATTATTCATAATGATATCTTGTCAAATTGTATACATGTTGAAGGGAAACGAGGTTGCTTGATGCAAGATAATTTTCGAATAATGACAAATGGATTTCAAACAATCAAACTTCTGCATGAACCTATATAATAAGTAGGTATTTGTTTCGTTAAGTTTCCAACAGAAAACAAGCCTGTTGTATAGGTTTATGCTGGAGTCCTTCTTATAGTTTCCTCCTTTTTGTAGATTTTCGACAAGTGTTTGACAATAAAAAAAATTATGAAAGCACTGAAAGGGTTAAAAATTCCACAAAAACAAAGAAATCTGATATTAACTACGCGACGATGAAACAACCAAGATCAAAGAGAAACAGGAGAATTCACAATTAACCCTTTTTAGGGCAAGAGAATGGCGATTGAAATATCGCCATGAAATTATGTTTGGAGTTCACAAACTGTATATTATTTGTTTTTAATTCTCCTACATTGGTGGGACATTATCCTAAAGTATACAGGGTGGCCACTTTTTTAATGGGATTTTATGGGTATCTTCCAAACACTAGTAAGAAAGTCGGTTAAATGGAGAAAAAGTTGTACATCTGGATGCATAATCTATCGGTGGAAATTAATCGAAAATAGCAAGGCCGGTTCTTGAGATATGACGAAAAAAGTACATTCGATCATTTCCGTTTTTTGGTTATACTTCATTTGTTTTTAGAAACATCAAAAAATATTTTGGAGGTTTTTTATTCGTGGGACAATTCTCTTTGATTTGACGTATCCAACGTTTCGTATTCTCAGGACCACCCTCAACATTTTTTTTTTAAATACGGACCTGGATATTTCATGACACTGTTCGAATTAATTTTTCATTCTGAATCCAGAGGTGTATCATACAATGCCATTTGAAGACGGGTTTCGGGTAATATGGACGGTAATCAAAATTTCATTAATTCACAGTTAATTTCCGTCATTCAAGTAATAAGATCCTTATCCAAGTTTTATTGGTTCGGATATGTACTGAATTTATATTCAGTGTTCATTTCTAAAAAGTGTACAATACTTTTAGCATACAGTGAATAATTAGGAAAACATTTATGGAAATCAATAATTATTATTCAGTTATTCGAATATTTCAATCAAAGAATGCGATATTTGTCATTTGAAAAGCGAGTTCCCAATCTCGTCCGTGCGCGATATGGACAATCCACTCGAGTTGTACAACAGAGAAAAAAAACAGTTGAATTTAATAACTGGTATCTGACATCTTTTATGCAAGTAAGAGAAAAAATTATGTTTTGATGAGATAAATAAGTAACTGATCAACAATAATTCATCGAAAAATAATTGTTAATTGTTCAAAACCTCTACCACTTTTTCAATGATAAAAAAAAATTGGAAAAACGTTGGATACGAAATCTGAAGACGTCAAATCAAAGAGAATTTCTCCTCGTATAAAAAAACCTCCAAAATATTTTTTGATATTTCTGAAAATAAATGAACTATAACCAAAAAACAGAAATGATCAAATTTACTTTTTTCGTCATATCTCAAGAACCTGCCCTGATCCAGATGTGCAACTTTTTCTCCATTTAACCGACCTTCTTACTAGTGTGGTTTGGAAGTTAACCATACAATCCCATTAAAAAAGTGGCCACCCTGTCCTTGTTTCGAGAAGCGACATTCGTGAATAAATACCGTAGCGCGCGTGAAGAAGGGGAGTTTTCAGTGAAGAGACTTACGAGAACGGAAGACAGAGCGCAGCAGTTGAAATAAATAATAGTTATGGACTATTGTGATATTATAATTAGAAGTTTAAAAATAAATTGTTTGAAATCGTTTATACTTTAAATATACTACAGTGGTGTCAGAAATATGATTTGCAAAATGAAAAAGAAATAGTGCTCAGTGGACAATCTCCGTGTTGCGAAAATAATAAATAAACGTTATACTTTTTTCGCGCAAAATGGACTAGTGGTCCGTAAAAATATTTGGGAAGTGTACATTTTTTGCGTACAACGGGAAAATAAACTGATGAACTGGTTGTGTGAAATAAACTAATATATCGTGCAAAGACATAAAAATACAAGATGAGAGTTCGTCTGGTAGATTTGAAGGTTGCTGAATTGAAGCAAAAGAGCTGGAGAAAAGGGAGTTGGAACCAACTGGTAAAAAGACCGTTCTACAGGAAAGACTTGCAAAGGGATTAATCGAAGAGGGTGAAAAGCCCGAACCCTTTTTATTCGAAGTTTGACGAAAATTCCAAAAACTTGGAAGATAAGCTTGTAGAAAATTCAGTGAGTCTGAAAGAAGAACTTCAACAAAATTCGAATAGTTTAGAAGATAAACTGCAAGAAAATTCGAAGAATTTGGAAAGAAGATAAACTGCAAGAAAATTCGAAGAATTTGGAAGATAAACATCTGGAAAATTCGAAGAGTTAGAAGAAAAGCTTCAGGAAAACTCGATTAATCTGGAAGAAAAACTGCAAGAATATTCAAGGAGCCTAGAGGAAAAGCTACAAGAAAATGTAAATAGCTTGAAAACACAGAAGGCTTTAAAAGAATAGGAACTATCGAGGCAGAAATGGACAAAATTAAAGAAACAATCGGTGATACTTTTTGTATAGGTAAATATGACCATTGAACAAGCTAAAAAAACTACAATTCAGCAGTTTATTACGTATATTTTTTGCTTATGGGGACAGGGAAACGTTTTTCCCGCTTAGCTACTTTTACCGCTCCCTATTAAGCAGCAGCCTATATGACAATATGAAACGTTGAGATCTATTTATAAAGCAGAGTCCTATGCATCTGATAATACACGCGGGCGTTGTATGAAGATTATGATTACGCTCAATGCGCTTTTTCCATCTCCCAATGAGCTTTTGCTAGGGCGTGAGTGGAACAGTAGTGTCCTAATAAGTATGATCTATAAAAGATTAATAGTGGGTCCAATCAACTTTATTATCCCAAGAAACATTACATGTTTATAGAAGGGATAAAAAAATCTTAAAACTAACATGAATAAGTTTACAGAGAATGTGATCAATAAATATTATGACAATCAAAATTGAATACATTTGCACAAAACACCAAATACTTCAAAATACAATGTGGTGAATATAAAGTTAATACTATACATTTAAAAAAAAATAGATAATTATCTGTTTTCAACCTTTATCGAAACTATTTGAAAATGCAAGTGGTCAAATTTATTATAAATAAATCAGCTCAAAATTTCTTTTTTCAATATGTTTTTAAATCTCTTTAATGAATGGAAGGTTTTTATTTCATTAGATATTGAATTGTGATTCGCACTATGCCATTGTGATAAACCGAGTTTTTTTTTTAATTTGTTCTGAAATTACTAACAATTTTGTTTATCTAGTTTTCACTTCAGTAAAACCTAAATTCGGAGTTTTCACTTTTTTTCTAGTTTTTCAGCTTATAAAGTTCAGATCAAGCAAACCATTTGGTTTGTATGAATTGATGGTTCCATATTATTCAATTTATATATACATTTTGATTGTTTTATTTTGTAGTTTCTTCAAAGAATTCTAGAAGCAATTATTTGCATTAACCCCTAGATATTGCAGAAGTGAATAAATCAGAGAGAAATATATATTTTAGAGAAATTTCAAAGTTATGTAGTTTCTTATTTGGAAAAGAATACCAATCAGTGCGGCTATTTTATTTCTGATTTTAACAATATGTTTATTCCATGATAGTCTTTCATCGATATATGGGCCTAAAAAATTATGAATGCCAAATACTTCTGATCGGTATACTATATTTCTGATTGCAGACAAAGGATTGTTTTGATGGGTTGGATGGTGCACTCTAACTTTTTCATGGATTGCCGACAAGTGTTCGTGGCGTTTTTTGGTAGACTGTTCACCCATTCGAATCTACAATCACAACTGAAGTCATTTCCTGGAAAAGAAAGATGATTTTATTTTGATGTAGCAAGCTGTTTTCATGCCATCTTGTTATCATTTATTTTAAGGAAAATATCCTACCATAACACTTCCATTAGGTTTTCTATCAAGGACAAGTAGGAAATCGATGTGTCAGTAAAATGTTGTGAAATACAATCGAAATTTTGATAAATCTAAACCGTTTAGACTTTATATTCATTACAGTGGTGTCAGAAGTGGGATATGCAAATGAGACGCTAGGTCAGACTCCAATTCGTTCCAATATAATGCCCCTAAACAACTCTAAGCAACTGAAGAACAATAAATACACTATTACTGTGGCCTTCTTCCAAGTAAAATATTGTATTATATTTGAGTACTTCACTATGACAGCTATTGTTTTCTTTGGCGATCATATGTCAAAGTTGACAACTGCACTTATTGTTGCTTGGCAATATTATATATTTACATATATATTCATTTATCATTATACAAGGTATTTATATAATTTTTTTTTCTGTTTCAAGCTGAAATACAAATATTAGGAAATACGAATTTACCTATTTCCCTTGCAACGGCTTCTCATATTGCATAAAATAGTCTACAGCAACTTAAATAAATATAAAATTTCCAGACCTGTAAGAGTTTTCAGTGCGGAAAAGTACTACTTTACGCACGCTCGTCGGAAAAAGACTTTATTGCAATAAAGAACCAGTTTTTCCACTAAACACCATTCAATAAAGTTTTGTTTTTTGCATGAACGTAGAAAAAGAATTTAAATTTTTTTCAAGAACCGTCTAAATTTTCCTATTAAAAGAATATCCTCCTTTGTTCTTTCCGACAACCGGCTGCACCCTACGACAACCCTCTGAAGTCTTGTGCGAGCTAGTGAAGACGTAGTACTTACCTATTAACCTGTCATGACATGCACGAGACCGGTGACCACGCTGGTTGAGAAGCAAATGCTCTACCATCACGACCAACTGAATGGATCTAGCCAGCAAAATGAAGCAACACATAATTAGATGGTTGGAAAACATATGGAGATCAGGAAAAGGAGCAGTAATTTATTCAATGTTATAAAAGCGTAGGAGAATAGGAAGTCAGAGATCCGAATGGATGCAGAAAGTTGAAGAGGAACTACTCAGAGCAGGAGTGACACACTGGCAGGAAACAACTGGAGACAGAGTTAGATACAGAAATATAGCCAAAAAAGGGTGCAGCCGTGCAAAGGGTATTCCTAATTCAAAAATATGTGATAAGATTAATTGCTCAACTAGGATACAGGGATTCATATGCAGACACGCATTAGAAGAACTGCATATTCTGACAGTCGCCAGCACATATATATATATATATATATATATATATATATATATATATATATATATATATATATATATATATATATATATATATATATATATATATATATATATATATATATATATATATATATATATATATAGGAGAAGATATGACCAATTAACTATCGTCCAACCCCTTCAGTTTTCGCCGTTTTCGGTTTCGCTGTTCACGATGACAATAACTGTCATCGTGACATCCTTATAATTATCTAGCAAAGTTCATTTAAAGACGCAATAGCATTTGTTGAACATGGTTTACGAAATTGCTGAGAAAGTGCAAATTGTAAAATGGCATTTTCAAGGATCAAGGACGTACATTGCGTCAGCACAGATTACATACACGTGGGTCTATGTAATCTGTGGCGTCAGTGCCTGTGAGAAGTACTGTATACAGTACTTCTTACAGTGCACATAGGTAGAGTTAGAGCAATTGATAATTGTCCGACCTATTTTCAAACTTTTCAACATCTTGTTTTCAACAAATAATACTTTAATCTGACGCAATGTACGTCCTTGATCCTTGAAAATATCATTCGACAATTTGCACTTTCTCAGCAATTTCGTAAACCATGTTCAACAAATGTTACTACGTTTTTAAATGAACTACCTATAAGTGTCTTTGCTAGATAATTATTAGGATGTTACGATGACAGTTATTGTCATCGTGAACAGCGAAACCTGAAGGGGTTGTCGATAGTTAATTGGTCATATCCTCTCCTATGTTCGCAGTGCTGTGAGATGATCTGTATATTAGAATCTCGTGCATATGTATTTAGACATAAACCAATCTTTCAACCATATCAACATGACCACAATACTTGTTCCAAGGGTCTTCTGGTGTCAAATGCTCATAGAACAGCATTGTATGAAAAAAGTGTAGATTTTAATGGCTGTAAATTCTACAATACTCTTCCTGAGGATATCAAGGATTCTCCCAGTTCTCATGTGTTCAAATATAGGCTGAAGAAAATGCTGCTTCAAATGAACTGTTATACCTTCTAGGAATTTATCAAACAACTATAAATTATAGACTGAGCAAAAGCTTACTCATATTCATAATGTAGATGACTTATCATCTTCAATGCTATAATGATAAATTACTCAATTAATTTTATATTTACTTAATTACTTGTTAGTTCTGACCGACTTTACATTTTTATATTTATAACCTTAGACATATGCTTTTGACGACTCTTCTCCAATTATTGTACATTGTAACATTATTGCAGCAACTTTATTTTTCAATTTAAGTAATAAATTTATTACTATCATAGTGATCCAACCAAAAAACTGGATAGCTTTTGCGGCTTAACCACACAAGGAGTATTATAGAACCATTGTATATTGATCTTGTACCAGAATGTACAAATTTTGTTCCAACTAATAATCTACATTCAATTTGAAAATACAATGTCCTACAAGTATTCATAAAGATAGAGTTTGATTTCAAAAACATCATTTCATGTCAGTAATTCTATTGTCTACACAAGTTGTTGAGGTTAAAGTAGGCTGAAAAAATTTACAGATTGCTGAAAATTATATTCGAAGACGTCCGACTGTTTCATTGAATTGAATTTCAGGATGTTTTGTACACATTCAAAACTCTAGCAAAAACTATGATTTCTATAAAAAATATTTATTCTATAAACCCAATACATTTTCCCAAATACTGTGAGAAAATTGAATGATTTGGTTGTGGATATTGCTTCAACCCAGCAAATGTTTTCCTCAATACATCATGCAGATTGTTACAAGTACTATAATATAAATAACCATTTTTCTCTAATTCTTCAGCTAACTCCATTTGGTGGTTGTCCATTAAGTCTTCATTTACAACTACAACCATTGGCTTTTTTTTGTGAAGTACTTCTAAACAAGTTCCAGCACCAGCATGGCTTATAACAAGATCACTATTTATAATTTGCTGTTGGAAGTTGTCGAAAAATGTGTCATATTTGAGAGTGATTTTGTCACCAATGTTAATTATTGTTGACTTGCCTTCTTTTACAATTTCAAAGGCCATGTCCATTTCTGGGTCTATCTGGAAGTCCATAAACATTTCTCCTGTTTGTAGCTGAATGAAGTTATATCCAGAATCTAACAGGGATTCGATGACCTTCTTTGTTGTCATGGTGTGTATCAATTTTGGAAAATTTGTCGTACCTACTGTAACAAATACGTTCTTCCCAAGCATTTCAAGAATCAAGAGTTTCAAGACTTCAAGAGTACGTTTAGCTGTGCGTTTAGGGGACAAAAACAAAAATCAATAAAGCTCATGTCTATGACGAAAATGTAATATCAATATCCGAATATCCTAGGGAATTTTACTTTTGTACGTTATTTAATGTAACTTTATTTCTCTATGGTAACAGGTTTTGAACCAAAGAGACCAAACTAACAGGACAACAGAGGTGCGTTTCCGACGTATAACTTTTCTTATGAAGCGTTTCGATATTAGAACGTCTTGTCCGACAACTTCATTCCATTGTTTCAAAATTCTTGAGTGGAACGTCCGACCGTCAACTATTTACCCCACGATTTAGGAGAGCGTTTCAAAATTCAATCCAACAGATATCGCCCGACGAAACAACTATGACGTCATACATGGTCCATTACCGGACGACAGACGTTAAATTGAAACGCACCTCAGAGGTGCGTTTCAATTTAACGTCTGTCGTCCGGTAACGGACGGTGTATGACGTCATAGTTGTTTCGTCGGGCTATATCTGCCAGATTGAATTTTGAAACGCTCTCCTAAATCGTGGGGTAAATAGTTGACGGTCGGACGTTCCACTCAAGAATTTTGAAACGATGGAATGAAGTTTTCGGACAAGACGTTCTAATATCGAAACGCTTCATAAGAAAAGTTAAACGTCGGACGTAATATTGAAACGCACCTCAGGAGGGTTTAATAAGCTCTAGACAATCAGATGATATGTTCCGTAAATAGACAAAAGTTACCACTGCTTACCGGACCGGTGACATGAGTTTTGACATTGGTTTTTGTCTGGTAATTGTGGTCGCAATTTATTTTCGGGACATCTGTCACTGTCATATGTCTCTTCAGTCTTCAGTGTCACAGCACTTATGCTGTGTCAGTGTGGTTTGGTTATGTTCGAGTGTTTATTATTTGTGATCTTTGTAGATTGAAATCAACAGCTTTACCATTTCGTCAGTTCATGTCTCTACGTTACTGACTGTAGTAGTCTCCTTTGGAGATAATATCGGTTTCTTATTACCGGAATGAAGAGATGCGCCTGATTCTCCATCGTCATAAAATATTTTCAAGTTTTCGTAATCGATTAAAACATTGTCGCAATTCCTGAAGCATGCGTGCTCTTCCAAAATGTTATCTTCTATGATAGAATATAAAATGCCCATGTCTTCAAAACAATAACCACATGTAAATGACTCGGGCATAATCTATAAGTAATTAAAAATCAAATTATTGATACATTTGTTATCTCTTCGATCTGTTTAATCACTTCAATCAAATTCATAATCATATAAAACAAATCAAAGTTTTTTAACCTCAAAAAATAAAAAGTATTCATACCAGAATAACCAGATCAACCCAAGAAAATCGTCGGTCGTTCTGGTGACAGACAATCGACCGATTTTTCAGGAACCACGTCCCGTAAATAACCTTTTTTCAGTTACCAACCAAATAAAAGACATTTACGGGACGCACATTCAGCAACCAAAACAACCAAGGTGATTTACGGAACATTTCCAGAATCTTGTAGCATCAACGCGTCATAGTGACGTACTTGGACATGAGTACAGAGTCGAACTCGAACCAAGCAACAAAACTGTCAGCAGTAACTGTCATATACCAAGAGCTAGTCCGTCACTGTCTATGGAGAATGGCGACTATGCCATGTCCAACTACGTCACATTTCGTCACAAATATTCTTTCATCTCTTTCTATTAGTGTCCCCATTGTCTTATGGGTATTAGACTCTCCTGTTAAATAATGCGCTAGTCCGTCACTGTCTATGTTGAATGGCGGCCATGACATGTCCAACAACGTTACATTTCGTCACAAATGTTCTTTCCCCATTGTCTTATGGGGATTAGACCATAGATATATATTATATATACTTATTCGATTTCTATGGATTAGACTCTCCTGTTTTAAATAATATTTGTCTCCTTGGCTCCGAGTAACTATTGAAGTGATCTCACAGACCACGATAGAACAATATTCCTAAAGGCCTATTCAGATACATGGGTGCCCACGCAGGGTTTTTGAAGCACTTGCGATTTACACACATATGCATTTTTGACGCTTGTGCCTGAAAACTGCACGGCAATAATTCACATACGTACCTTTCACGTGCGTTTCTATCACAAGGTCATATTTCATTTGGTTCTTTAATAATGTTGGCAATCCTGGAAGAGTGAAATTTGAGTTTTTCAAATTATTCCGCACTATATTTCACTGAATGTGAATCTTTTATCCTTGATTTATTTATATAAACCTTATTTTATCCTATAACATATGTTAAAGATACCTCAGCTCCTACAAAAAAATATTTATATGTAATTTGGAAGTCTGTAATTATTTCATTTATGGAGCTGTGTATCTTTATTTATGAAAAATGAAAGAAGAGTGGGTTAGACCACAAGAAATTTTAACCTTGATGGATGATCAGGGAGATGATCCTGAAAGTTGCAAAAATTCTATCAGAATGAATGAACATTTCAAAAGTTAGGTACTTTAACGAGTAGAGTTGCTGATAGAAAAAAAATCCTTCATTCAGAGGCACTATATTTCATCTTGTGAATAGGCTTATATAACCCACCATTAACTAGAGTTGAAGTATTCTTTCAGAGTCGGCCAGTCCACAATCTCTGTAATGATTCCAGAGGTATCCGATGCAATGTATAATAAATACTCGAAAGAATGGTTTTTGAAAGATTTGTATAATTTTTCTTTTTGCATTTTCATACAGTTTCCCTGGATATTCCATCTTTTCCTTTACAAATATGAAAACATGGACATCCTGAAAATATTGCAGAAAAGGATTACAACTTAAAGTATCATTGTATCAACCGAACTGCAATGTAATCATCAAGTATTATGTTTAAAAGTATATTAGTATTCAATACATTTCTCAACCACATTAGTAATATATCGTCCAACACAAGTGATTATACATCTTTTTTCCATTGTCAGTCTCCGAATGAAACAGAAGAGTGGATTACTAGTAGATAACCATATGCAGAATTGGCAATTTCCTGAAGCACTAGGAGCAATTGATGGAAAACATCATGTTTCAAGCACCTGCTTGTAGTAGTAGCAGTAGTAGCTCAACTTTCTTAACCTGAACTATATATTTTTGTATTTTGATGAGGGCACAAATGGGAGAATTTCAGATGGTGCGTGTTTTGTAGAAGCCCATAGTTGAAGTTCCTGAACCAATATCACTACCAGGCAAAACTAATCTACTTCCATATGTGACCATCGAGATGCAGCCCTTGATAATAAATATAATATTATCAAAAATGTCATGAAACCATTTCCTTATCGAAACAAGTTGGTAAAACTATTTTCACCTGCAGCTTCAGTAGGGCTTGAAGGGTAGTTGTGAATTCCAAATGCCTTTGGAATTCTGAACAATAGAAGAATTTATAAATAAATGATTTCTAGTTCAGGATACAGTTGTAAAATTAACACTTTGTTTATTAACCTTTTAAATCTTCATTACTTCGCCAAGTTCATTATTGCCAAAAACGGAAATTTCATTAAAAACGCATCTATGCTGGGAAATCACTAGATCATGTGCATGCTCACCCCGCGTTTTTGACGCCAGCCGGCAGGCACAGATGTGAACGTCGACAGGCATGCATTTCTCATGCAGGGTCAAAAACCCTGCATGGGCACCCATGTATCTGAATCGGCCTTTAAATATAACATCTATTCATGCCAGTTGAACTGATCCTGAAGTGATCTCAGGGGTAACAGCCTCAGGTGCGTATGTTTTTTGAGAGTGTTGCAGAAGTGCAAGGAGACAAATACGGAAGCCCGGTCGGCATTCTGAGTTCAGACATCCTCCGAATTCAGACGTCCTCTGAATTCAGACATTCTCTGAAATCTAAAATTCTTTTTGTGACGTAATTGTCAAAACGATTTTGAGATTATTAGCATTGTTTAATTATTAGGTAGGTATTTATTTTTATCTTGTAATTTTGAAAGCCAAACAGGTATTTATACAGTGCAGTTGGAGAAGTTTGTGACAAATTAGATTTTTTTTAATACTTTGAATTTGAAATTGAACCGATCGTTATGGAGTTAGTGTAGATATGTCCTTCTACAAAAAGTCAATCGCCTTCGTTTGATATACGAGGTAGATGTATGTTTATACCATAAAAACACTGCATACATTTTACGAAACTCAAACACTCTGTAGATATCAATTCATTCTAACAGACTGTAATAAAAAAGTGTTTAATCTTGTGTTGTGAAACCCAAAAGATTTCCAAATACATTCATTTGGAAACCTTGAGTTTTGAGTTCCTTCAAATGAAGTGAGTTACAATAAACCAGGGTTCCTAAGGAACCCTGCATTAAACCATGTTTTGTTGTCAGGTGAAGGGATGGGGGATCTTATATTATGCTTATTCTGCATATTATTAACATTTACATTCATTTCTACATACTCACCAGCATCACCTATAGGTACTGGTGATGAACTGATAATTCATTATTTTAATCTATCATGAAATTTATGAATTTTTGACCACATGCAGCAGTCAGTCGCTTTAAGTTTGAGGCAGCTTGAACGAATCTTGCGAAGTTTGAGATTGAAGAGGAAAAACATTCATCAATCTCCAAAAGAACAAATTTTGTTTGCCATATTGAGTAAATTCAATAAACCAATAAGAAATGAAATAACAATTTAATGTTTAATATAAAATCAGAACACTCTGTGATAAAAGCTGACAGGCCGTGTATGGAAGCACACTAACGTGGATCTTGCTTTCCGGCTAAATGGGTCATAAAGAGGGTGACGTCCAAGGAGACTAAAGACGTCAAGATTTCGCACTGAGGGCACGCAATCATACATGTATGAAGCCTCCAAAGCCGTTTTCATAAGCTTATTTTGTCGTGATTATTATATATCTATCAGGGATCAGGATATATGTATTTATTAGGTTTTCCGCTGACTTTGTTATTTTTTTTTATTTGATTATAGCTCAGTTTTATAGCTTGTTCAATGTTTCATTCTTTGCATTCGAGAAAACCATGATTTTAATTGGTTTTCCACAACGAATTCATCTTCTGATCGTTTTTTTATTTCAAGTTGTCCATACCACATGTTACGTTTTATAGAAAAAACCCTGTTTGATATGGGTGAAATAAACATTTTCATTGGAAAATTTTCTCATTAAAATGTCAAATAATTTTCTGCAGTGGTTGCCCAAAACACGATACGAAAATGAATATTTTGATAAGATAACTAGACGAATATTTTCCAAGTGTGTTCTTTCTCATGTTCAGTTTGTATACTCATTGTTTTTATTTCATGAAAAAATAACCATAACTTATTTTAATATTTTCATACGTACTGCTCAGTTTTTTCAGAAATGTTTCAATACCAATCACAATTCAAGATCAATATGATGCAAAATATCACATATTTCACTACCTACCGAAGACTTTGAATTTGTTAAGACCTACTAATGCGATTTGCTTATTATTTTTTCCATTCCATAAGTTATTAATGATTAGTTAATAATTTAAAAAACAATGAAGATTACGAATGAATATACACAAAAATATTTTTTCTGAAATCGTTCAAGAATGCCCACTTTCTCGGAGCAACTGCAGGCCTCAAAATCATATATCTATTAACTACGAGATATATGCTCAAAATACGCTAATCTAGTATTTTAGTCCGTTGCTAAGCAACGAACTTTCCCGGACCGTTTAATACTTTCACGTATCGAAAACGATACGGGAAAGTACTTTGCCGGCCTAGGCCGTCAAAATCGGTATTTGGTTTACAGTTGTCACTTTGACGTTTCAGGAAAGCACGTAATTTCGAATCCTCAATTTATGATAATGCTGATTGCGATTTCAGAAAAAATAGTATGTGTACTTCGTAGTAAAAGCACATTCCCAGACTTCAATGCTTGTTGCTTTTATACTACTAGATACACAAAATATACTATGGTGCCACACGTTAGACTTGAGTCTGGTTCTGAGAAGTGGTGCTCTAATATTTTTATGATTAAATGCGGCCTATACGAAATACAGGGGAGAAAAATCACAGGGAAAAGCTTCACGCGAAATCCTCACGTCACACTATCTTCATGACGCTTTTGAAGTGAACCTAATAAATCCTGGTGTATCGAGTTTTACTTGAGAAACTTTGGAATAAAACAGGAGACATCTGAACACCGCACAATATTCGCCAAGTGTCGTTGTATTATAACAGAGAACTGTTCCTTCAACGGATTTGTCAGCCTGTCATTATGAATGAAACTACCTCTAGTCCTCGATTGTCTTTGAAAAATTAAAAACAAAAGTGAATCACTCGTCACATAGTTGTTACAAGATTCACGTTAACGTGGTTATAAACAGGACAATCTGGACAATATAGGTATCTACCTATATTGTCAGATTAGTTTGAAACGCAGTCAGCTGTCACATGTCATTTCACACATAGAACCACCGATACAGAACGATAAACCGTAGAACACTTTTGTTCTTTAACATCCAAGAGCAAGAACCGTTATATTTACCGTTTACATTTCCATCTTTCAGCTGAAGTTTATTGAATTTATCGTCCACTGATTATTCTCAAAATTGTAAGATGCCAATTTTTTGTGGTATAATATCAAACTCGAAATCCTCACAAAATCCTCACATTTTTTCAATCCCCAATGAATTCCCCAGCACCACACCAAATTCTCACATATTGGGGAATTCTTCACACATTGGTAACACTTAGAACAATTTCAGATGATGTCTGAATTCAGAGGGCGTCTGAATTCGGAGGATATCTGAACTCTGAAGTCTCGACCGGGCTTCCGTAGACAAACGTTTCTTTGGCATAAGTGCACAGAATTTTTGTTTATATGCTAAAATGACGTTTCTGTGCAAACTTCAGAAAAAATCCCCAGATTTGTGGTTTATTGTTGAGTTTTATATTGGTGAACCTGTTTTCAACATCTGTCATTTGTCATTTTTGATCACCACATTCCAATCTGCAATCTGTCATTTCTTTGTAATTCGTCTTTGGTTTGGTGTTTACCAGGTTTGTATTTTCAATTATTTTATCAATCTTCCAATTTTTGGAACTTTTTATGAAGTATTTCTTTAAATGTAAACTGAAATTATCTTCTTGTTATGTTATTTTTTGTATTGACATAATTTTTTTTGATTTCAGAACAAGATGGGTAGACGACCAGCGAGATGGTAAGTAATTTGGATTAGTACTGAAAACTGAATAACTGAAATATCGCTAGGGTTTACTAGGAAACTGGTATCTACAACTTTCAATTAATTTCAGCTATCGCTATTGCAAAAACAAACCATACCCCAAATCACGGTTTTGTCGGGGTGTACCAGATCCTAAAATTCGTATTTTTGATCTTGGTAAAAAGAGAGCTTCAGTGGAAGATTTTCCCCTCTGTGTCCACTTGGTATCGGATGAATATGAACAACTTAGTTCTGAAGCACTGGAAGCAGGACGTATTTGCTGTAACAAATACTTGGTGAAGAACTGTGGTAAAGACCAGTTTCATATACGTATGAGACTTCATCCCTTCCATGTTATTCGTATCAACAAGATGTTGTCGTGTGCTGGAGCTGATAGGTGAGTATTTTCTACACTTTTTCAAAAGTTAATTCATAAAAACCAGTTTTGTTTTTTATACAATTCATGTGACTCTAACAAACTGTTCTACTGTGTATTAATGCAAGTCATTTCAACTTTTCTCTAACATTACAAATGTAAATATAAAAGCACATCTTAAACAACTTTTTTTGTAAATTTTCAAAACCTTTTAAAACTTGATTCTTTCACTGCTCAGTGGAAACTGGAATTCTTACTGTAATTATAGAGTAAAATGCCAATCGTTCTTGTCCACACAGATAAAATATATAAGTGTACAGCTTACAAACAGTTATCTATCAGCTATCTAACTTCCATAATTCATATTGTTTAATTTACAAGCATTGACTACGTTTATCTGGACGATCTCTATCCGCTTCAAATTCAATAGCATTGAGTCGAGTGAAACCACCCTTCAGTTTATATCGCAATATTTAAGTGGATCGAAGAATCCTATTCTTCAATCTGATTGAAAAATCTAACTTCACAGCAAAATGTCGAATTTTGTAACCTTAAATTTCTTGTGTTCTGCGAATTAAATCACGAATCGTTCCGTGGATCTGTGGTTTTCATTTGAACCCTAATCCTTTTCGCATCCATGAGTCCCAAAATATGTTTTTTCTTAATCAGCTGAATGAAAAAAACTGGTCTCTTCTTTGGACCATACATTTCTTTTCTTAATTATTATTTTGCTCTCCATTTTGAGAAATACAATTGTCAATATAAACACTAATCTGAATTTGGCTACTTTTACCTGTCATTTGTCAATTTCAAACTCGTTTATCTCGTAATTTCACTTCTCTTCAAGGCAATCGGTTGGGTCCAATCCTATATTTTATGGAATTGACTTGAGTGATTCAATCCAATCCGAACACTGTATATATCGATTATGTGTATCGGATCCAGTCAAGTCAAACCCATTTTGAGCGGATCCAAAGTTGTGAGATAAATGTAGTCATTGAGTTCACAAACTCATTTAGAGAGGATGCGAATTTTGATATTGAAGAGAATAAATCTATGTAGTCCGAATTTGTTGTCATCAAAAGAGGGAGATCTTTATAAAAGACAATAATTCCTTGGATAGTTGCTTCTACATCTCTTAATGGAACATGCAAATTATTTCCTGTTGATAACTGAATGGTTGTTGCGAATTTGATGGAGCATATTTAAGTTTTTTTTTGCAAGTGGAAAGAGTGACATGAGAAAAGTTGTTTTTATCCGATTTTACCCATATGTCACAAATTTGAACAATTTCAACAACAGTAGCTTGATGATTTTTTGATTAATAAGTTTGGCATCATTTTAGTACTGAAGAAAGCCATGGAAATGCTTGGTGAATAATCAAAAGAGCAACTTATGATTTCAATGATATAACTGCAATAAAAGCCATATACTGTTTTTTAGTTAGGACTCATCTTGTCTGGTTTCCTACTTCCTTACTATATAATTTAAATGAAGAAAATTTGTATGATTCAAAATAACTATACAGTACATAGCCTTCAAGTTAAATGTTACTATTAAATTGTGGTACTTGAAGGTAACCTAAATATTCCCACTCTTGAGGTGTGCAGAAAACAGATCTTTTGTTACTAATTACTATCATAAATGGCCCCAGTTTTTCGAAAATCAACTTTTTGGTACCTGCCCACACAACTAGGTACTTTCAATCCACATACCTTCCACAGGTCTAACTAAACTTTTTAAACTACATTTCACCAAAACTTCGATTAGCCCTAGTTGTACCTGTTGTAAGTTCTTCCATGTTTTTCATCACAATTATTATCATGTTCAAATTATTTATCAATACAGCATTGGTGTTTTATAATGTTTAGCTGTACTTGCTTTCTAGTACTAAATGAATTTTGTAGGCTCCAGACTGGAATGAGAGGCGCCTTTGGAAAACCTCAAGGAACTGTAGCAAGAGTACGAATTGGACAGCCCATCATGAGCGTGCGTTCTAGCGACCGTTTCAAGGCAGCAGTAATTGAGGCTCTGCGTCGTGCAAAATTCAAGTTCCCTGGTCGTCAGAAGATTTATGTTTCCAAGAAATGGGGCTTTACCAAGTATGAACGAGACCAATATGAAACTTTGAAAGGGGAAGGAAAATTAGCCCCAGATGGCTGTAATGTACAGTACAGGCCAGATCATGGTCCACTTAATGCTTGGAAAAAAGTGCAGTCAGATCTTTATGCATAAATTGTATATTTTTAATTTATGATTAAAGTTCGTTGAAAAGAAAATACTGACCTTTAATTAACTTATAACAGAGCATTATTATTTCAATTTTGAATAAATTTAAGAGCTGTTTCTGATTAAACTTGTTGAAAAAGTTATTATTAAACTAGAAATTTTCATTTTGGTGAGAGTATTCGAAACTGGGGTAGGATCATGAACACTCAATCCAAAGCAAGTTTGATATTTATTAAATTTAATATTCAAAATATGTGTAACGACTCGAAAATAATGCACATGCGAACGGTTCAACGATTTATTCTGTATTGTCTTTTACCATTCATAGATTCAACTCAAGCTATGAGTAATACTTTAGTCACTCTCTTATCTGGTTACGCAAGTAAGACGTAGGCGGCACCTGCTTGTACCTTATCCTAAATGAAGTGAATATTCATATTCATTTATTTAACTACGTTACATTTTCGAAAATGTTTGTAGCACGTCAAAAAAAATACAAGTGTATAAAAAACAGATGAAAAGGTAACATACCAATTATTAAAAATAAAGTCATTATAAATATTACGAAACAATTAAAATGAACTGACAGATCAACACGCTAAAATGAAAAAAATATTAAAAAATTATTGGTATGTTCACAAATTCCTATTTTGTAAATGACTAACATATTCATCGACAGAGTAGAAACAATATCTCAAGAGATAACTCTTTAAGGAATTTTTAAAATGAGACATTTGAAGACACTTAAAATCATCTGGCAAATGATTGTAAAGATTGAAGTCTAACGTATTTCTCTTGGATTTATTTAGGCGGTAGCGATTTATTCGAATATTATTTGCGGATCTGGTATTGTGATCATGAACGTCAGATTGTTTGATTAACATATTTGCCTTCTTATGAATTTCTAACGGGACACTGTATAGATATAAAGTGGGCAGTGGCATAATTTGAATTCTCAGAAAAAGAGGTTGACAATGATCCCTATATCCTGAATTTGTAATGAGTCTTATAGCTCTTTTCTGAAGTTTGAAAATCTTTAGAGCTCTACTGGGATTTTCCCAGAGAATGATCCCATAACTGATGTGAGAGTGGAAAAGAGAGAAATATGTAGTTTTCAGTGTATCATAACTGGTGATATTCTTCAGTTGACGTAAAAGAAAAAGAGTGCTACATAATCTACTGTTTAATTGTTTGATGTGATCATTCCAAGAGAGATTGCTGTCCACAGTGACTCCAAGTAATGTTACACTGTTCACATCTGACGTAGTGGTTCTAGCTGTAAAATTAAGTTGTTGAGTTTTGTCAGAATTTAATTTGAGTTTGTTTGCAAAAAAAAAGTTTCTGCTTTACTATTTACCTCTTCAGAAGTTCTGAAAAGTCCTTATCGGAATAAATGAAAGTAGTATCGTCTGCAAACAGAACAGATTTATGCGGGTTCATAAAACGACTGATATCATTCACATAAATGATAAATAAGAGCGGCCCCAAAACTGATCCTTGAGGAACACCATGCTTAACAAGTTTGAAATTCGAAGTAGTACCATTGGTCGTTACAGCTTGATCTCGACCCTCTAAATATAACCTCATTAAAAACAAAGACACTCCCCTGATGCCATAGTAAAATAGTTTCTCAAGTAAGATATCGTGAGAGACGCAGTCGAAGGCCTTGGATAGGTCACAGAGTGTAATTGCTGTGTGTTGCCCTAGCTCTATGCCCTCGACAACATCGCTAACGACTTTTAAAACAGCCTGCATTGTAGAGCGGTCCTTATGAAAACCAAATTGCAAATCGTTAAAAAACTTAAATTTTTCGAAATATGCGGTGAGGCGTTGTTTGAGGACTTTTTCAACTATTTTACCAAATGAAGATATTATAGAAATTGGACGGTAATTGTCGACAAGTGAAATATCACCTTTTGTAAAAAGAGGAATAACTCGGGATAGTTTGAACGCATCAGGAAATATACCAGAAACGAAAATGAGATTGATAAGATCGGTAAGTGGTTGTAAAATGATGTTGGAAGTTTCCTTAATGATTTCGCTAGTTACTTCATTTGCGTCAGAGCACTTGGAATTTTTCAGTGACTTTATTACATCCAAAACTTCAACTGCAGTTACTGGAGCTATATGTACAGGGTGCTTCCACACTGCACAGGAGTTAGATACAATGATAACCATAATAACGGATCAACCAATAATGATAACAATAATACTGGTACAACCGGAAATGGTCGTCACAAATGCGATTTTAATTGATATTAGTGGTTTGTAGTATAAAATTAAATTAAATCTATGCTATAGCAAAGAGTAAGGGTCATAGACCATAGAGATCACTCGGAAAGTGGCGCGAAAATGGGCCAATGTCCTTAAATTTCACCATGATGTTTGAGAGGGAGCATATAACCATGTAACCAGTTCATTAGAAGAATTCCCCTCATCTGGTCTCTCCTACTACTCGACCACTTACGTATTCAGTCATGTTTGCAATCATTTTTTACCAACCTCGCAGCATAGTAGCACAAAATGAGAATATTCGTTTTCTACTTTCAAAATTTGGTTGAGAAATTGAAATCGGACCATCACTAGAGCATGCTGCAATATAGAGCCAAAAAAAAATCAAGTTACAATTGTGCCAAAACTAATGGTCCGACAGCTACGCCACTGCTCATGCACTGATTGTTGCATTATGTATGTCTCATGCTTACTGAAGGATCTGCAAATGCTTCTCATTTGAACGCCCCGTATGTAGCGTCTATTTTGAAACCATTTAAATTCTTATTTTTGATATGTCGTTTTTGAATTGGATATTGAGGTGATTGAAAAAGAGAGCACTTTGAGAGTAGACAAGTAAAAGGGTCTCCATTAATGAGACAGTTATTTTCAATAGGTTATTAACAAATAAGTGTATATTGGTGTTTGTTCATTCTTGTAGGTGAGTGTATAGGTCTCATATATTGTTTGTCAATTGAATTAACTCACAGATACTCCTAAACGTTTTTATTAATTGATCAGTATTTGAATCAATTGTAGTCCAATTTAGAAATTGAATTCTGAAAAACTGACTTTTTATTTTCTTCTGTCACCTCTAGTATTTCTGTCGTGATAGTCAGGTGCCTATAAAATATCAGTGACAATCAGGCTCCTACAAGTGTATCTATATACAGTGCGGCTTTTTTTAGTCCCCCCCTGTTAACTTTTGAACGGTTCGACGTAGAAACATGAATAAAAAACCGTTTGGAGGGTGTCACCGATACTACTTTTTGAGACAAAAAATAAGGTGATTGCTCGAAAGGTTGCGCTCAAAAATTTTAAATGGCATGGAGGGTCAAGTGTCACATCGTTGAAAAGAGAATTCAATTCTCTTCACAACCATCTGAATATTTTTGAATTTTGTTGAGAAATTTTTTCTCAATATCGATTTATATGCCTTTCGAAATTTTCAAGTTGTTCTGTCCCTAGCGCAATCTGTCGAGTAATTTCAATGTTTCTTCTCTCAAAAAGTAGTATCGGTAATACCCTTCAAAATATTTTTGGTTTCATTATTCCACAACAAACCGTTCAAATTTATCGAGGTATGAGTAGTTTTCATATCCGCATTTATTTTTGATATTTCGAATTTGGATTGTGAAAAAAATTTCAACTAAATTAAAAAAAAATGAATTCTCTTTTCAACGATGTGACACTCGACTCCCCATGCCATTTAAAATGTTTGTGTTGATGTGCCCCCCCGCGCCCCCTGTCGAGCAATCACCATATTTTTTATTTCAAATAGTAGTATCGGTGAAACCTTCCAAACGGTTTTTTTTTCATGTTTCTACGTCGAACCGTTCAAAAGTTAACATGGGGGGGGACTAAAAAAACCGCACTATATGTTAATAATTAATTTGTGTGGAGGTAAACAAGGTCCGGAAATTATAACTAAAATACCTACTGAACCATGACAATAGACTAACGGAAAATTACTTTGAAACTGCTGAAGCATTTGTCGAGTTCTACGCGGAGGTCGGTCCAAACCTTGCCAGTAAAATTGTCAAACCAGCAAACACCCCAAGAAGAATAATCAACGAACAGTCTTGCTTTCTTCAACCTACTAATGAGTACGAAATAATTGATACAATAAATACATTAAAAAATAATAAGGCACCAGGTATCGATGGTATCACGGCTGAGACACTGAAAAAAATTTCTACAGAAATAGCATCACCACTGACATTCCTCATAAACAAACTTTTCGAAAATGGAGTATGCCCTCCTGAATTCAAAATTACCATTATTAAACCATTGTACAAAAGTGGTGACAAAAAAATCACATCTAATTACAGACCCATATCAATCATAAATAATTTGGCGAAAGTATTTTAAAAAATTCTCAAAAAACGTATCGAATCCTTGATGTGCTGTCAAAAAACCAATTCGGGTTTCAATCAGGTCGTTCCACCGAAGATGCAATATCCGCTGTTACAACAAAAATGTACGACGCCTTGACAAAAGTGAACCATCTTTATATGTATTTGTTGATCTTGCCAAGGCCTTTGATACGGTTGACCACGTACAGTTATTGGAAACTCTACGAGACATGGGGTTCAGGGGAACAGTATATTTACCCTCTTACAGAGTTGTTTAACAAATAGGAATCAAATTATTATAATCAATATAGCGAAAAAAGGATTATTAAATGTGGGGTACCACAAGGAACCGTTTTGGGTCCGATTCTTTTTATTATTTACATCAATAACTTGTTAAAAATTAACACCAGTGGGGAAATATACAGCTTTGCCGATGATACCGCAATTATCTACTCCTCCAATTTTTGGGGAAACCTTAAACAAATAGTAGAAACTGATCTTTGCAAGATATTTGACTGGTTCAACAGTAAGTTTTTGACTGTAAATGTACAAAAAACAATGTAATCAAATTGAAGCCAAAAATATCTTCTTACCTTTTCTCAAACGGGGGCTGGGAAACTATTGCGCATGCCCCGCATGCCGAATTCTGAATCACGAGAAATGTCATACATTTTTAAGGTTATGCTTCTTTTGACATTTTCAACCGTCCCATATTGAAAATGGGCTAACATTTTTATAATGTGGATAAATGAAGAATGAGAAATATGCAAGACGGTCAAATAAACTTCGTGTCATTAAAAAAACGATTCATTGATCCATTTGTAACACAAGGTCTCTTACCTGCCACTAGAGTTTCATCAATCAATTTTCGTCCAAAAGCGGATAAAAATTCATTAAACTTGAAGGAATATGGATTTGGTATGTGACAGACCGTTGTTTGAAAAGCTAAATCTCGTTCCACATTTGCCTCATAACCGCCGAGAAAAATAGTTTGTTGGTAGTGATGTATTTTTTGCCTCCTGAACACGAACTCCAAGTAAAACGCGGCGATCTTAAATTCCTTCAGGCAGATAAATGTAGAAATTTATAAAATGTGTCATATTCTCAGGAATAAAATCCATATATAGTGCCGCCCTCTTATAAATAGCACAATCTACACTTGCTCTCTGTAAACTTATCCATATTATGAGGTTATGTGGGAAAGACATGCTTCTCATATCTTCGATAATTGTTGCTGCCGAATCATGCACGCTAGAAAGAGATGAAAAAACAAAATCGTGTCTTTGAATAGGAATTTCTGGCGCAAGCGCATTCATTCAACAGCTTCCAATTCGATGCTCATTTTTTTTGGCATCACATAGGCTATCCTTATTATCCATATTCGTAGTTAATAGATATATAACCTAGATAAGGTGGAAGTAATACAAAAACTCATTCTGAAAATAATTTACAGAAAGGATGAGAACTACTCCAGCGATCTCCTATACAATGAAATAGGAGTGTTGGACACGCGACAATTATACACGAAAACATGAATTCGCTCACATATCACACCAGTACCAAACTCGAAGTAACACCAACAATGACCTCATCATTCCAGCATCACTTAAAACTGTTGGACAAAAATGTCACATGTTTCTAGCTCCGAGAGTATATAATTTAATACCCCATGATATTCGAACAAACACCTCCCCCTATAAATTAAAAAATGCCTTGAAGAAATTCTTATTGTTAAATGACAGAAAGAGGACAAGAAATTTAATAGAACTAAAAAGTTGATAATAACTTGAGAAATAGAAGAAGTGAATATTCGTTACAGTCAGACACATGCTTCATTACTCGTAAATCAATCTTCTACTATTATTATATTATTATTATTGTTGCTAAATTACTATTATTATCTAACAAATCTCATAATTGTACAATGTCATCACCTCGACAATTTCAACTGAATTTTTTT
The DNA here is from genome assembly GCA_944452925.2 of Chrysolina oricalcia. Classification (NCBI taxonomy): domain Eukaryota; kingdom Metazoa; phylum Arthropoda; class Insecta; order Coleoptera; family Chrysomelidae; genus Chrysolina; species Chrysolina oricalcia. Next base: position 17,613,182 of record OX101816.2, read on the forward strand.
ATATTCTCTAAAAATGTCGTTATAGGATATAGATATAATTAATTCACATAAAATCATACCTCGGACAGTCTCTGACTTTGTGGTTCTTGATTATATGTGAATAATTATGCGAAACCCACCTTCGCTGATGCACGTCATGATTTGTTAGTATTTAACTTATCACATACTGTTAGTATTACCTTATTATTACCTAAATGAATAACTAATACCCACGTACAGGCCCAGCCTTTGTGGGTCTGCACTATTTATTTTGCCAGTCTGGCATCTGCTTCTGAAATATACCATTATGCAATTTGCTATAGGTAAAATTAATATTATTATTATTGAAATATTTTCCTGAAAGGAAAACTGACAGACGAGAAAAGGTGTATTTAATGAAGAAAAACATTCTTGTACATCTTTCCATGGAAATATCTATAGATGGAAAAGGAAGAGGAGTTTGTGAGCAAGGCATCGACGAGACAAATTGTCTCCAAAAATTCCTCCAGCTAAACCGGATACTGTTTCTCAGTGGGGTGTATCTTTCAACTTGTACTCCCGAAAATGACGCTGATAATATTCGCCGGCCAGGTTCGTAAGGAAACAGTGGCAGTTACGAATTCCAGATGAGATATAAATGGTGGAGTATTGAACTGATTGTTTCGTAAATGTAAGAAAACAGTTTGAGAAATTCTTTGTCACATTCGCCTGCACTTGGTGGATAATGGCTTTAAAGAAAACTAGATTCGCGAATTGAATTTCTCTAGGAATAATTTTATTTTCTGATCGTCAAGAAGAAAATTTTCGAGCTGTAAATGAAAAATATGCCTTAAAATGCTTACTGCTTACAGTTTTCTTGCATCTCTTGTGGCTTTCGAGATTTTCGAATTTTCGTATGGCAGAAAATATTTGGTGAGCACTGCTATTCCATCTTTGGAGCTGAAGTTCACTTATCTTGAATCTTGCAAAAAAAATTAATTTTTTTAGAAATTTCAACGACACAGAATAGAGATAAATTATTTGCATTAAATAAATATAAGCATAATATTGGGACAACCAAATTAAAAATTGAATGTCTTGATCACATGGTTCCATGTGATTATAACTTTATGCAATATATTCTAAAAAACCAAAAGCATGCATATCTTCAAACAAAAACTTTCTGGTTGACAATAATTGTATTTACCGTTTTGAAGAATTTATGTGTATTTGAGCTCTCCCAAAATATGATTTCATTATATAAAAAATATTAATTTCTACATATACATATTATACAAAATACAATATAAAAACAATAAAAATACAAATAAAGCATAAAAATAAAACTAAGTATGATCTGAAAGCAGCGATTAAGAGCTTTCCCGCTCATAGAAGAGAACATCGGCGCTCACCAGGGATCTAGATGAAATTGGGGTCACATGTGAATCATTGAATTCATGCCACGTGCTCGCATAAGGATGTCTACAGTAGGCTGTGTAGTGTCCGCTATACTGCCCTCCTAAGCCAAAAAGGCGTATCTCAAATTTCCTTGTTTTGAGATATAAGGAGTTTTAATGAATTTCAAAACCGCACCCACATAGTCATATTTTTTTGTTTTTTTTTTTTGGTAAATACAATAAAGATGGAGAGGACAATGACATGGTAATTAACTTGTCTTACATAAACTACTATTTTAGTTTTAAACTGAGATACGGCTAATTGGCTAAGGAATTGTGAACAAAAATTTGAGATACGTCTCTTTGCGCTAACAATGAATTAATAGATAACGTTCGATTCTGTTTCTTACCACATGGACTTGGATAGGAGATTGAATAATAAATAAGTAATTATCTAGAAACGATTTATTAATAATGTGATACATGAAGAATACGCTACATTTGTGGGATATGAACAGAATTTTTCAGAAAATAATACATATTTATACTGGAAATAAACCCAAAAGTAAACTAGAATACAAATAGACAAACATAAATTTTGTTCAGTTCTCATCTGAAACTGGAAGAGTGTCCCAGAATTGCAACCGATTTTTCATTATTCCAGACAATTTTTTTGTTATATTGGCTTTCTTCTGCGAAGAAATTCCAAGAACTTTTGTTGGATTTTTGGGTGGCCGCATTTTTCCATTTTTTGTTATATTGGCGGTTAACAAATGAAGATCAAATGATGGACCATCAAAGTAATTTTTATGTGATATTGTTCGATCCTCTGTGAACCATATCATGTAAAAATGGCATCGGCTCTGTACGAGTTAATTTGTATTATGAGGAAAAATCTTCCCGAATGTAAAAATGCTGAGGCTCCATTGACAGGACCTCGGTTTTATGAGCAGCACGAAATACGTATTTCAAATAACGAATAACGTTTTTAAAAAGACAAAAAATAATTTATTTGAACAAGTTTACAATTCAATGGTTATATCAAGACTGAATAAAAAGTTCATTCGCATTCGGAATGAAAAATATGAAGTTAACATTTTACTGAAATACAATATATCTGCTTCTGCTGAGTCGACGCTTCCTGGATGGTTGAATGTACGGAGCGGACAGTGACCGGTACGTAACTCCTCCCTCCTAAGATGAAGTTTTGGTTGGGACAAACAAAACTTCTGGAGACTGCAAGGGTTGTGTGGCTTCTTTGGTCCTCCTCTTAGATTTCCTGAACTTATTCAGGCTGAATACTATGACTCCTAGGATGATGATTATGTATAATGGAATCGTCCAAGGGTGATGGCTGGAATATTTCGGGCTTTCAATTTGTAGTGGTTGAAGTCTGCTCCCTTGTAGTTGCAATTCGTGTAGTTGGTCCAATGAAATGTCATCTATCTGAAGTCGGCTTTCTTCCATAATCTGCTTTCGTATTTTGATTTCGGGAAGAAACAGTGGCTTTCCTTTGGCATTTCCCTTTTCGTTAGTGTATCCCTGTTTGGACTTTCTCTTCATGGGGGAAAATTGCGATATAACTCGATTCGCTGACTTCCTCAATTAGGGGCTTGTTTACAACTATGATAGTCATTTTACATTCAGCTTCGTTGTATTTTACTTGTAGAATTGAGAAAATGCAATCACTTTCTAGGGTACCATCAATCAGGTAGTTGTTCTGGCATAGGTAGTTCGGATTCAGGTGACGACATGGCTCAGAGTCATATTGGAATAGATCATTACTCATTGTGAAAAAGGTATTTTTGGGAATGATTGTTGTGGAATTCTGTGTGGGTATTGAGTAGAGGTGGTAATGTGTGAAGATATCAGGGTGTACTAGTGGGATATGCAGCGCAAAAACTAGTTTGGCATTTGAAAAATATGCGTCTACTGGTGTTATATCAAATTGTTTATAGGCATCCGAGTAAACTAACTGATCTTTAGAATGATGTTCCAGAAGGGAGTTAAATATTGATTTCATGTCATCGATAGATATTATGCTATGATGTAAAGTACCAAGCTTAGCAAATGATATGGCATTTTCGATACTTGTAAGAATTGAAAGCAATGTATCCAAATTGAATTTTATTTGCGTCTATGTGTCTACAAGTGTCAGGAAATATGTACTATTGTTATTCAGTTCTTCAATACTTTCCCTGATAACATTTTGGTTATGAACCATTAGTGAAAATGTCTCATTATTATTCTGTAGAACTTTGTGGGTCAACGATATTTGTTGATTCAGAGAATTAACAATTTGTTCTTGATTGTCTTGCAATTTTTCTATTGCTACATCATAGCGTTCGGCATCTTGTTGATCTAAGTTGCCATTAATAGACTTAATAATGTTACCCAAACCATTGATTAGGCCTCTTTTTTTCCTATTTGTTAAGGGATAGACTGATAGAAATTTTTCTCTAACTGATTTCATCTGATAATCTATGTGCTGTTCAGTATAATCGTGTAGAGATGTTAGATATGTAGAACTGAGGTTATGACTTGCTAGAGATGATTTTAGTATTTTATAATTTTGGGCTAATGTATCGATTTCATCCGATATTGGTTTGAAATCGATATAGTGTAAAAACGTATGGGTGGCTACTTTAATTTTTGCTGTCCCCAACCGAAAGGGTAAGATTCCTGGGTTATCCTTCAAGTTAGTTATTCGTACGTTCCTGGGAATCGTCAGGTGGATTATCGTCAGGGGCAGGAGGGTCCTGTAACAAATTTGATTTTGTGACAGTCGCTCGAGGTTTCTTGAAAATGTTTTTGTGGTAAGTATTACGATTGGTTTTTAATTTCAGTCCTTCATCGGTTATGACAGTTTCTTTAATGAATGGGGGGTTCAATTTTTTTCCGCGTGTTTTCACGTTGTGTTGATAAACTTCGTCATTTTCAGTGTAATTTGCTGGTTCGTCGCGAGTTAAATTTTGTTTTTCAATATTTTTTCTTTCTGCCTTTGAGATATTTCGTGTATGTGATTGTAAATCTGAAGCGTTTTTTGTTTATGTTCTTGTATATAATTATTTAAAATTTCGTACTGTACGTCTAAATCGAAGGGGTCTTTTGTGTCGAGGTGTCCTCCCACAATATCGATTGGTTTTTGTTTGGTCACGGAGTGTATGGAGCGGTTGTAACAGAAAATAGCATAGGGCATTAGTCTCGTTACTTCTGCACGGGGGTTTTCTAGTTTTAAAACCCTCAAATGCTCGAGTAAAGTTGAATGAAGCCGTTCTACAGGGGCATTGCTAGTAGAGTTTTTTGGGGTTACAAGGTGAAGATCAATTTTGTGAAGTTTTGTGAAGTCTGTTAGTGTCGAATTTTTGAATTCTGTTCCACTATCAGCTACGATTTTGAGGGGTAGTCCATGAAATGACATGAATATGATTAGATTCTCAACGATAGAGATAGCATTTGCTGCTGTTAGAGGGAGAGCCTGAGCGTATTTTGAGAAAGTGTCTATAATAGTCAAGAATTTTTGGCTGTTGGCCTGAAAAACATCGATATGTACTACTTCAAAGGGTTTTCTAGGTGTTGGTGTTATTTGAAAATTTATTTTCGGTGGACTTCTATCATATTTCGATCTTTGGCAGATATCACACTTATTTATATAGTTTCTAACATCGTTAGCACAATTTGGCCAATAATATTTTCTTTTGATTTGTTGCAAGGTTTCATGAATACCTCTATGATTTGTCTTAGTTTCATGATTGTATACTAAAAGTTCTTTTTGTCTGTATAGGTCTGTGATGTCTTCCAATTTAGTATTGCATTTGATTAATTTGAATGTTGAATTCCTGAACGTTTGCATCATAAGGATGCTGAGACTTTCGTATAGTTTGTTCGATTTGTCGTCATTGAAAAAAAATGCGTATGTCTTTTTGGGCTGTCCAAAGTCTTTGAAAAATGTGATAATTGGGGAAAGGTCGTTTTCCACTATGTAAATGTTCCATATATTCTTCTTGTTTTGTTCCCATAAACATTTTTTATTAGTTTTGATAAGTAAATTTGATTTTGGAATACGTTGATGGGGGATTCACTTGAATTTATTTCCTGTACAGGGTCTTCGGCATTCGTGTGGACTGTTTCGTTATTTTCTTCGTTTGGAGTGGGGACGATTTCTTGAACAGGTTCTTCCTCGCTTGAACTTGATGTTTCAGTTTCCACTTCAATTTCATTTTCGTTTGGGGTTTTGTCGAGGTTATTAAATAATAATGAAGTATCAGGGTCCAGTGTATGAGTTTGTTCTACATTGAACTTTTTCATATATTGAAGGAACGGAGAGGTGTCTTCTATGTCTTGCGAACTGGCCTTCGAAGTATTTGGTTGTGGTTCTACTTCATTGGCATGGATTTCAATTCTCGATAGGGCGTCTGCATTTGTGTTCTTCTTGCCCTTTTCATACTGAATCACGTAGTCGTATTCTTCCAGTTTCAGTTTCCAACGGACTAGTCTCGAGTTTGGCTCCTTCAGGGACATCAACCATTGTAATGGTTTATGATCTGTCAAAATCCTGAATTTTCTACCGAAAAGATACGGTCGAAAATATTTTGTTGCCCATACTATCGCCAAAAGTTCTTTTTCGATAGTGCTATAATTTTGTTCAGCATCGTTGAGAGTTCTTGATGCGTAGGCCACAGGGCGGTCAGAGCCAATAGGGCCTTGTGACAAAATAGATCCAATTGCCGAATTTGAAGCGTCCGTGGTGAGGTTGAATGGTTTGTCGAAGTCTGGGTACTGTAATATCGGGTCATTTGTCAGTAAGGTTTTGCAGTGGTCAAAAGCTTTAAGAAAGGTGGCGTCGTGTTTTATTTCAGCGCCCTTTTTCAGACAGAGTGTAAATGGTCTTGTGATTTTTGCAAAGTCTTTGATAAATTTTCGGTAGTACCCTAAAAGTCCCAGAAATCCCTTTATTTGTTTTGTAGTTTTTGGAATAGGATAGTGCATTATTGCTTTAATTTTGTCCGGATTTGGTTTTACGCCCTCTGGTGTTACAATATGTCCGAGAAAAGCAACTTCCTTCTTGAGAAATTCTGATTTATCAATCTGAATTTTCAAGTTTGTATCGCGGAGCCTTTGAAACACTCTTTTCAAGTTCACGATGTGTTCCTGTAAAGATGTTGAGTATACAATGATATCGTCCATGTATACCAGGCATATTTCGTTCTGCAGCCCTTTCAAAACGTCATCCATCACCCTACTTAGAGTAGCTGGGGCATTCTTCAAGCCGAAGGGAACCCTCAGGTACTCGTAGTGACCGTTTTCGACATTAAAGGCTGTCTTTTGAACGTCTTCTGGAGCCATCTCTATTTGATGGAAGCCGCTCGCCAAGTCTAGGGTGGTAAAATATTGACACCTTCCGAGCTTACCCAGAATGTCACTGATGTTAGGCAGGGGGTAGCGATCATCGATGGTTTTGTCGTTAACCTTACGGTAATCGACCACGATCCTCCATTTTTTCTTTCCACTGGCATCTGCTTTTTTCGGCACTACCCATATAGGTGATGACCAAGGCGAGTTGCTTGGTCGGATGATATTTTGTTCAAGCATGGAATTTATTTGCTTGGCTACTTCCGCTTTATGAATGAAGGGATACCTATAGGATTTGGAATAAACGGGGATTTCGTCCTTTGTCTTGATTTTGTGTTTCACCTGATTAGTAAATGTCAATTTTTCTCCTTCATAATGAAAAATATCTGAATATTTTTGGCAGCATAAGTTCTTTATGTGTGTCTGTTCTTCTTGATTCATATGTTCTGTACGAATAAGGTTACAAATGTCGTGTTCGTCTGTGTATAGAGTGTCAATGTCTGCATGATAAAGTTCAAAGTTTTGGGATGAAAGTAGGTGTGTACTGAGTGGCTCAAATAGTTGAATTTCGCAATTATAATCATTTCTATTTTCTAATTCGATCCATGCATATCCATTATTAGCTGTAGTAAGTGTTTCTCTTATCAGACATTCATTTATTTTTATTGGGGGAACGATGATATCGCCCGTCGATTGATTTACAGGAATTTTAATTTTGGTTCCCGTATTGGGTTCTAGTTCAACAAAAAATAATAACTTTTTCTTTGTTTCATAGTATTGAATGAAATTTTGCGAAGATGGGGTATACAAGATAGAATTCGAAAAATCAATGTGAGCATTCAATTGCTTAAGTATATCTAGTCCTATCAATCCATCGAAGTATTGATGAAATTTGAATAAATGAAATTTCATATTTTGTTGAATATTAAACTCTTCGAAAGACGGAATGCTTGCACAGTAATCACGCTGTGATTGTTGAAAAACTAATGTGACTGTAAACGGCTCTTTAAAAATATTTGTAGGGTAAAATTTTTTTGCGATGTCGGGGTATCTATTAGAAGTTTGATAGGTGGATTTTCAATTTGTATGAAAGGGAGTTCTGTTTTGTCGTATATAGAATTCAGTTCAATTATGTTTCGTCCTGGTAGGAAGTCATCTCGTGAAAATTTTGTTCTGTCTCGTCATAGTAATCGTAATGTTCTGTTTCATCTGAGTAAGGTTCGTTTGGGTATTGCTCTTGTGGATGGTATCCGTTAGATGTTTCGTGATTTTGGTCATATTCAAAATTATAGAGTTCTTCGGAGACGAAGTTACGTCTCTGGTGTGGGTTAGATTGGAAAGAGTTTCGTGGTTGTTGTTGATAGGGGGGTCTGTTGGAATTATTTTGGAGATTTTGAGTTCTAGTTACGATACTCATAGGGGTAGGTTTGGAAGTGGAAGGCCCATTATGGGGTTTCCACACATTTCGCGGTGCACCAAATACCTGGTTATTAGTGAAATATTTTTGAGGAGTACTATTTTGACGTGACTGTATCTGAATTGGCCCTCTAGGAAATTGAGGTTGACTTGAGAAATTTTGTCGAGTTTGGAATTGAGGTTGATTTGAGAAATTTTGTTGAGTTTGGAATTGTCGAGGAATATTTTGTTGGAATTGAGGTCTGTCAGAATGGTAGTTTTGGGTGTGTCCTTGCCCAAAATTTTCAGTCTGGGATCTTGCAACAGTTGAAAATTTTTGGAAGTTATTTACTTGAGATTTTTGTAGATACCTTATATTATTGTCTTCAATTATATACTTTTGAGCTTCAGCCAAATTATTGAGTTTCATTGACCTTATCATAGAACTTTGAGGTTCTCTCAAACCAACAAATAAAGTGTGTAATGCATGTGAATCATAAAGAGATTTTTTGCTCACTTTAATTTGATCATTAACTTCGTGTAGATTGACGAAATTATGTAATAAATTGAGTGTAGAAACTACTCTTGAAAAAAAATTCAACGAATTTTCACTTTGACTTTGTCTCAAAGAACCTAGATCGGATAATAAACTGCTTTCATTTCTTTGATCACCAAAATGATTAATCAATAAATTTTTTATAGTATTGAAATCGGTACTACCGCTAAGCGAAAATACTTCCTCAGCTGGTCCAGTCAGTTTAGAATATATTCCGTTTAGTAAGAGTTTATTTTGTGCACAATTTACATTTGCCGGGGAAACGTCCCAATATGTATTCAATAAATCGGTTGATGTAGAAATAAATCTGTATAACCTACAAGGGTTACCATCAAATTCTGGTACAATTTGTAAAAGTTTCAAATCAAATACTGGTGTTGCCATTATTATTGATTCAACTACTTTTTCTAATTCTTTTGTTTTATTACTGTTTAAGTTGAGAGCTTCTAATGATTCAATTAAATCTATCTCAATTTTTGCGCCAATATCACTGAAGGAATTTGGAAAAATTGAGGAGTCTGACATATGAAAATGAAAAAAGGAAACAATGAGTAACTCACGAAAAAATCCTTTTCATCCTCTGCTGGTGGTGATCTATGGAGCTGAAGTTCTGCAATCTGCCTTCCAACTGCGGCTAATCCAATAATGGTACTTTCACAGTTTTCTAACTTTGTTTTTCTCGTTCACGAACTTTTTCTGCCGGTTCTTCTCGATGAAGAGTTGAAACTCAAGGATATCTACGCGATAGATGCCTTCGAGATCCTACAACGACTGCGCCAAATACGTATTTCAAATAACGAATAACGTTTTTAAAAAGACAAAAAATAATTTATTTGAACAAGTTTACAATTCAATGGTTATATCAAGACTGAATAAAAAAATCATTCACATTCTGAATGAAAAATATGAAGTTAACATTTTACTGAAATACAATATATCTGCTTCTGCTAAGTCGACGCTTCCTGGATGGTTGAATGTACGGAGCGGACAGTGACCGGTACGTAACTCACGTTTTACGGCTTGTACAAAATCTGAGAAATCATAAAGCTTGTTGCCCATTTTTTTCATGGAAACCTCCACTCTGTGATGAAAGGAGTCGGCAGCCATAAACGCATGGCCCGGCACAAAGTATTTCATAGTAATTTCATTGGCAGATATTTCATCGGAATTCACAATATACAGGGTGATTCAAAATTCGATGTAAATATTTCAAGGGCGTAGTGTTGGGAAATAAGACTTTTTCTTCAAATCAACATGTGTCCTAAAATGCACCCCCTCCGAGCTACAGTTTTAGTTAATCTCGTTTTTTTCCCTAAATTACAGGGGCTGTAGCTCGGAGGGGGTGCATTTTAGTACACGTGTTGATTTGAAGAAAAAGTCTTATTTTGATCCCAACAATACGCCCTTGAAATATTTACATTGAATTTTGAATCACCCTGTATATTAAAAATGAAAATAACGCCCAATTCTTGTTTTGCGCTGTGCAATTGTCGAGCCATAACGTAATTTTAAAACGAAAATCAGAACTGAATTAAATATGATTTCACTGGGTGTGTATGAGAGAATGTTTCATCTTTTCATTTAACCCTCATTATCATCTCATACTAACAAACAGCTGAATTTGAATTGAGAATAGCCGGTTTCTGAATGAGGTTCAATAGCGTAGCGGTCTAACGCACATTGCCGGAGACAAATGAGACCCGGGTTCGAGTCCCGGTTGATCCACATTTTTTTAATTCAGTTCTGATTTTCATTTTCTCGTCTGATATGCCATAAACTCATTTTCGAATAAAAATTAATGTTCAAACTGCATTTTACAGTTGATGACTAACCAACAAACTTTACACATGAGGCAGAACCCTTTACGTCGCTGCTACTGTGGCAAATTGAGGTATCAATCAGAGACGCAACTAAGTGATGTAGACGTATCTCTGTGACGCTCAAATTGTAAATTGCCAGAAATCCTAGGCGAAGTAGACGCATCGCTGAGAAGCGGCCGTTTTGCTTAGAAATATGAGTTACGTCCAAACTGCTTAGGTTTTTGTTTCATTTTTGAGATACGTCTTATATTTCTAGCACTTCAGCTGCACAATACGGACGAGATACGTCTATTTCGCTAAGGAAATGGATATCAAGGAATAAGAAATTCAGTGAAATTAGAGATACGCCTTTTTGGCTTAGGAGGGCAGTATAGGTAGTCCCACTATGATTAGATACTGCATATAGACTATATCGACAAGGGGTTACCCATTAAGACCTAGAGTTCTGCCAGTACTATGTCCTATGAGCAAGTTGGTGTTGAAGCTGTTTGTGCTGCGTTCGTCACTGCTATCGTCTTTATCATTAAAGCGGCTTTTCCTTTTTGTTGGATTGATGAAAAATTCATCCAGTTGATGAATGGCAGGAATGGTTTCCAATCCAACACTGATGCTGCGTTTCCTCTTTGAATGGCGATACTGATTCGTGAAATGAGAAAGCTGGTGGATCTTTTATCATTCGTTACTTGATAAATCTTCTTACTAATTTCTCTTATGAAAAACATTGCACTAGAACCGAACACTCCATAAGATTCTATAGCTACGGGATAGAAAAGATAGTAATTTTTCAAATTCTTGTATTTTCTGTTCTTTGACTTTTCCCCAATTTCTTCTGCTGCTCCGTGACGTTCAGAAGTAGAGGCTATGTGTGAAGGAGCCATGGTATCAATGCAGGTGAAATCCCATATGACTGGTTTACCAAATTTCCAAGGGATCAAAGACATACCATCAGATCGTTTTCCATCTTCACGACTCACACCAACAGGCTCTAAGATTGATGGAATTTTAACTGTATTCAAAGACCGCTTAATCAAATCATTCACGGCATCATGGCGAGATCTACGACCAGCACTGAATTTGCAGCTTAAGCCATGTACTCCAGATTCGTCTACTTCAGCACCACATTTGCATTTATGGCGAACATAAAGCGAGGATCCGAGTCGAAGCCCAATAGAAATTCGAAATATTTCGTCATCAAGAAGGTTACCAAGAGTAGAAACTGGAAGCGCATGTAACCATGCAACCGATTCCTTTGAAGTTACTGCATTGAGTCGAGCCTTTTGTTTTGGAGTTGCAGCTAAATCAAGCAGAATCTTCAAATTTATTTCTAGCAATGGGCGATCATACGCTCCCTGTAAAATGTGTATTGTAATAAATATTAAGTCTAAACGGTTTTATCTAATTTATGGTGAGTCATCGCTAAAAACGAAAACGTCTGGCGCCAGTTCGTTATGGTATGTAGGTATTTTTCTATCTCTTTTTCGACGATTCCTATACAAATTGTTTTCAAAGGAACATGAAGTTTATTATTATTGATATAATAAATGGTGTAAAAGCCCAAATTGGTGGCCCTGTTGGTGATTTCCTAGTAGGGCCTTTTGCCAACAACACTGCCAACTTAGAAACTTTCCATCTAGAAATGTTTGAGATGCATTGCTTATTTATGCCTTACAGAAGAAAGAAGTTTAGTGTGCGAGAAAAATATTCTTATATCTATGCCTGAAATATTAGATTTGATAATATATTTCAAATAAGTTAAGAAAAACCAGTAATTTAATTAGTAATTACGATAATTTTTTTTGCCGAATTCAATACATATATTCACGTAAATAAGTCAACAATGTAAATGTTAGGTATCCTATCAAATGGATATATGAGTGTTTTATTTATCCGTCTTACAAATTTTTATCATTTTTCGACTAGGGGTGGTAAATTCAAAATCCAAATACTCCATAAAAATATTTATTGATGTACTTATAAGTATTCGTAAGACCTATAATTTTTTTCAATTATTTCCCTTGCGTTTATCAGTCACGGCCCAAATGCTTTTCAATCCACAATAAAGAATTGATTACATTATCAATTTCATTGGGCACAGTTCCCAAAGGATGGTTATCATCATACAAATTCATTCTGAAACACAAACAAAATCGTTAAAATAACACTGAAGATTATAGAAATGTTAAAAACATCAACAATATGTTAATCTGGATAAAAACTCTTTTATGATTTCAGCTACTGCATATATTAGTTCTTCTATCATTTAGTTCGTTTTCTAAACGAATTTTTTACCCACCTTGTTGTAACCCCGTTAGCCTTTAGACGTAGATAATAATCAGTTCCTTGATGAGGTGGCACTCTCAAGTCTTTGGATCCGATTTGAAGTAAAGTAGGTGCTTTAACTTTATGTGCGTGAATGATTGGAGACACTTTTCTCATGGTAGTTAGAACATCATTATCAATTTCTCCTTTCTGTGAATATTCTTCACCTGCTTCAACATAACACCTGAAAAACATTCAATGAACATGGCAAATTTCGACTTTTATTGCTTAACCCTTTGAGGCCGAAATTAATTCGAAAATTTTTAAAGTGAAAAATAATGAGAAATTTTGAAAGAAACGTTCATTAACATAAGCTTCAGTGGAAATGGGACTTAAATACACAAAAAATAACAAAGAATATACTAATTATCCTGCAGGATGTGGTTACTACTGCTAAATCGTGCAAAATTGCAACTAAACAAATGCCTCAAAATATTCATTTTTTTGTTTACCATGAACTGAAACTTAATTATTGTTTTATTTCGAATGAAACAACGCAAAACAGTACCTGTCTTTATATAGGAATAACCCAACATGGTATGTTGAACATTTCCAAATTTTTGGCTCGAAACGCTATCAATTTGACATCATATAAATGTCACTAAAGACTATCAAAACTCGTTGCAATCGGCAAGAAGAGTAAAAATGATGCGTAGGCAACACAATAAACACTGTGGCTATGATGCAAAACCGCTAGGAAAATAAAAGGGTGGCTATTAGTAATGCGGTTTTCACTGATAACCAGTAGTCCTCAAAAGATTTTAACAAAATAAGATAGCATATGAACATGCCATAATATCTATGAGAGTAATCAAATTTCTCCAAATTGAAATTAACATTTTATTGGTTTACTTGAACACCACACAGTATATTTCACTGAACTTCAAAGTGAACGAGGGTTGACAGTCCATCAATAAAAAGCACGTTTTTTGTAAAATTGAAGGTTCTGTCCTGTTCCTGCCGCAAAAAAAAATATATCGGTTCATAAATTATGAACACTACAATGTTTTCCAATCAGTGAGTGCAAACTCAGCTATTGATTTCTAGTACATCCATTCTGAGTATATTTTAGACATTACAAAAAATAGCTTCATTTCATTTCAACTATCTAAATGAAAATTCAAATTTTCACTTTTCTTTCTTTCAAGTTACTGTTCACAATATCTATCAGATGTATTTCTATGCCCAGCGTGGCTTTAACCGGAGAAGTAGCTGTTTTCCGTTAGAGATTACAAAAAAAATTGCTTCAATTTTATAGTAGGTTTTTTCAATTTTCAGAATTTTCAATTGAGAATGTTTCCATTTTCAAGTATTTTTTGAGACAAATTTTTTGAATATCTGAGTTTTTATAATATGTATTCACGTATAAATTCATTCCAACACCTAATTCTATACTTGAATATGAAAAATGCTTGCCATTTAGTAAAGACAACCCTACACTCGTAGATAAACTCGCAAGCGTATAGTCTATATGCGCACCAAAAGACTCGCAGTAGAAGCTGCAAAGTGGGATACTGTAAAAATTGTAATACTCAAGAAAATACAGTTCAAGTCGGATTTCCTATAATATCGCAATACAATTATTCATTAACACATCTCACTATTTAAAATTTTAAATTCCATGGTTCATATAGTGGAACACCAACGAGTTCTGAAACTCAATAAAGTACAGCTTGTGTCAGATTTTCTGTCATATTGCCTTTCTAAAATTCATAACACATCTCATAAAATTTTCAGTACACAGGGTGTTTCCAAATAAGTGCGAAAGTTTTTTGGCGAGTTCCTTGTCAAAAATTAGAGGGAGTCATTCATGTAAACAAAAGCTCTCAGGCCTAACCTTGAATAGTTACACGCTTCCAAAAATGAGTTTTTTTTTAATTGCTGAAGAGTTAAAGAAATGGCATTTTGTGGGCGTGTTTTGTCAATAAAAAGGCTACCTATGAATATTTTCTAAATTTTGCTGTATTTTCTTTTAAAGGAGTGAAATATGCAACCCCCATTCCATTTTGTCACTAGAACTGTTCAACTAAATAAAATTTCTGTTTCGCTGTAAAAATGCTGTCATATGAACTCGGGTCCTCTGCAGCAAAAACAGTATACCATGCATTAATAGAATCCCAACTGACATTCGGCACCCCTTTTTGGGGAGTATGCAATAATATCATGCAAAGCATCTTGATCCTTCAAAAAAGAGCTATAAGATGTATATCGAAAGCAAAGGCACGTGATCCATGCAAACGACTGTTTGTCTTACATAAGTTACATACTGTTGTGGCCATATTCATAACAGATACGGTTAGCTTGATTAAACAACACTTACAGCTATTTGCACCGGTTCAACTTAAGGTTGCCTTATGACCTTACATTACGATTTTGGTTTGCACCGCTATTTGAGGACAACATAAGCCTTAGTCAAGATAAGCCTCAGATTTTTCAAGCTTAGATTCCACTGAACGACTTAACCTCACTTTTTTACACAAAATATTTCACTATTTCCTTGATGTTTAAAGTTTTTTTAGCTCTTTTTACTGGATTTTGCTGATGTGATTGTATTTTTGTAGATGATGACGACCTAGAATTTGAATCAAATTTTTTATGATGTGCCTAGATAAGTGTATGTGAGTATACATCATTTGCATGTTTGACGAACTTACATTTTTTCTGCGATTTAATGCGACCAAACCTACAGCTCTCTATATACTAAACCTGATTGAGGCTGAAATTGAATATCCCTATGATGTGAAAGTATGAAAATAATTTTCAGATTCAATACTGTACCTATATCCTAATACAAAATGTCTATTGGTATATTAATGTATATTACTTACGAACTTAAAATCAATCTGTTGCTTTGTACTCGTGGAATGGAATGGCGAGTCTTTTCAATTTTTCTCATTCATCCAAAATTGTTAACAACATCTTCATGTCGTTAACATTTTGGATAGATACTATTTTTTGCCTAAAGTAGGTCAGGTTAGGGTTGGTAATAAACTATGAACTACTCATTTTAACTAATATGAACGCAGCTCTCTAGGCGATATTGTGGCTACTTTTTCGCTAGGGACAAATTTTCCAAATCACATGCCATCCTTCCGCCAGCCTGTCAAATTAGACAGAACTGAAAACTTTATTCATCGTCTCGTCATTGGTTACGTGATCATTTTTGCGCTGTTGCCAAATATTTCTAATACTCAGCTAAGGTTCAGGCCAGGAGTCAACGGTGCAAACCATCTTTACCTTAAGTTGTACCTTAAGCTGACTCTTCGCTTAGCTAAGTTTGTTATTAAGGAGAACCGATGCAAATAGCTGTTAAATAAATTCAATACTGCTAGGCGCTACCCTACACGCGAAAAAAACAGTATTTACTTACTCAAACCAAACTCCACGTTAGTGAAGGACTCTATTGTTTACAATGGTTGCAAGATGTTCAATCACCTACCGGACTACATAAGAGAGATTAACACTATTGATAATTTCAAAAAGTCTGTTTACCTCTTGCTTATCATCCATTGGAAGAGTATTATGCTGATACTTTTTAATTCAAATGAGTATTTTACGCAATTTTATCCTGATCTGCGTGTACACAAATACTTTTATTTGTGTTTGTAAATTGACTAGTTGTAGTAGTACTTTTTAATTTAAATTTAAATTAAAATGTTTTAAGGTATTTGGAACGCTAGAGCAGTTTTCTTACAAATACAATAAAAATTTGGTATGATATTTATCGACAGTGGCAACATCAGCTAAATTTTTTTGAGAATTTTCGTCCATTCAGAATCGGAGATAATTGTACTCAAAGTTGCTTAGACTTTTAAATCATAGCACCATAGGACGAATGCAATCATTGTTTCAAATAACACGCTGTACAGAAGAAACGCTTCTTACAAATTTCATGGAAAACTAACACATATCAATAAACTCGATAACAATGCTAATAACCAAATCTGGAAAAAATCCTTCATCTAATTATCGAAATACAAGCTCCCAAAGTCGGCAATGTTTTGATAGATGAGATCATAAAAATGACCACGTCAAGAGCAATGGCAACAAGGCGCTGCAGCTCGTAAGGAACACGAGAAATATATCCCGAAATAAATAGAAATATAGAAAATTGAAACTCTCGAATTGGGAAGCATCCCTGCCCATATTTTCGTCAGAATACCGGGTAACACAGCAGACATGTAGCAGCCTGTAGTTTCTTTATTTGAAGAGATGAAGATTTGAAATTTGGAGAAGTTACGTAATCAATGATAGCGCTTCATTTGACTCTAACGACAACTTTTTTCAACTACCTGTTTGATCGGCAGAAACTACAACTTCTTTTTTTTGAATGACACCCTGTATAATTATCCAGCCTATCTTATTTGTCTTGAAATTCTCTATTCAACCGTGTATCACAAACTGGCATTTGTTTCTCGATTCGCAGATGAATTGCATTTTATTGAAAAACATCAAGTTGGCTGTTACCCGAATTCGATAATCTTTCGATGCTTGGTAGGCTTGGAAATCCAAAGAGTATCAGTTAAACGATATAATTTCAGTTTTTTCCATACCTGATCACTTCCTACAGATTGTCAATAATTTTTTCAATAAAAAGAAAAAACATCTGAAAATAACTCACGATATTGCGAAAACTGAGATAGGAACATGTTTTTTTCAATTTGGCTACTTGTGAAGGAACTATCTATCTTTCTCTTTGGCCTTGTAGCCATATCATGATCTTTCCAGTTGGAAACATAAATTTAAAATTGTTCCCCTGATCCACCAATTCACAAGTCTATTAGTCTAGATATTTGCAATAATATTTTGCCTAGTAGGCGGTGTACACAGAATGTTTTGTGTTTGACAGGTAAACATCATTTGATTGTACTGATTATCTCCGTCAGTTTTATGCTGATTAAAATTGCATCGTTTAATTAGATACTAAATATGTATTCAAAGAATAAAAAGTTCGATATGTTGTTGATATTCGGAGAGTGCAAGAGAAATTGTACAATTGTAAGTCGAAAGATTTCCGGAAAGACGCCATCCGCCTAATAATTATTTCGCTAGAGTAAAAGAGCAGTTCCGAAGAGAACCGGAAAATCAAAACAATCTCCAATACATTGTCGACGAGGAAATGGAAGTAAACGTTTTGGCCATAGTACATGCAGATCCTTCGATATCACTAAGACAAATTGAGGACGAAGTCGGCGTGAATCGAGATACCGCTAGAAGAGTTTTGAAAAGAACTGCTCTGAACTGCTCTTCTACTCTAGCGATATAATTATCAGGTGGATGGAGTCTTTCCGGAAATCTTTCGACATACAATTGTTCAGCCTGTCTACAATTTCTCTTGCACTCTCCGATTATCAACAACATATCGTCCTTTTCGTTCTTTGAATACATATTTAGTATCTAATTAAGCGATGCAATTTCAATCAGCATAAAACTGACAGAGATAATCATTGCAATCAAATGATGTTTACCTGTCAAACACAAAACATTTTGTGTACACCGCCTACTAGGCAAAATATTATTGCAAATATCTAGTCTAATAGACTTGTGAATTGTTGGATCAGGGGAACAATTTTAATTTTATGTTTCCAAATGGAAAGATCATGATATGGCTACATGGCGAAAGAGAAAGGCAGATAGTTTCTTCACAAGTAGCCAAATTGAAAAAAATATGTTCTCATCTCCGTTTTCGAAATATCGTGAGTTATTTTTAGATGTTTTTTCTTTTTATTAAAGAAATTATTGACAATCTGTAAGAAGTGATCAAGTATGGAAAAAACTGAAATTATATCGTTTAACTGATACTCTTTGGATTTCCAAGCCTACCACGCATCGAAAGATTATCGAATTCGGGTAACAGCCAACTTGATGTTTTTCAATAAAATGCAATTCATCTGCGAATTGAGAAACGAATGCCACTTTGTGATACACGGTTGAATAGCGAATTTCAAGACAAATAAGATAGGCTAGATAAATATACAGGGTGTCATTAAAAAAAAAAGAAGTTGGAGTTACTGCCGATCAAACAGGTAGTAGAAAAAAGTTTTCGTTAGATTTAAATGAAGCGTTATCATTGATTACGTAACTTCTGCAAATTTCAAATTTTAATCTCTTCAAATAAAAAAACTACAGGCTGCTACATGTCTGCTGTGTCACCCGGTATAATTATATGGGAATTTTGGAAGGGATTAGACGTGGAATTGGAATAATTTTCTGAACAAAATGGTCAAAGAAAATTTGTGATTACTTTTTTGGTTTTCGTAGTATATTTTACCTCTCTTTCTAGTTTGGCCTGATTCCATTTGCGTTGGAAATCATGATTTTTTTTCTGAAGTTCTTTCTTCACATTTGCATAAATCAAGAACGATCATCATATAACATTCCATTTTTAACTTTTTTTGCAGTCAACATCTCTGCGATTGCATCGCGTCTTTTTTCAAATGTCTTTCTTTAATGAACCGTCCCTTGTGATGAACTAGATTGGTTCGAGCCATTGCGTTAACATTCTTATCGTCGGGACTATAGTTACTGAAACTGACACTTGGGACAGAGCAGTGTTTCCTAGCGCCTCCGACACTAGATTGGATGGTTGAAATAGTGGGGAAATCGTACAGTCGGCACCCCAAATTTACTTTTATGATCGACGTATGCCTAATGGGCTGCAAATGAAAACTTTTGGCGCATACTGCATACTGCACGGTTCCAAATACCTTAACTCCTGTCTTGTTTCCGTAAAAGCAATAGTTTCTCAATAAAAAACGTAAAATCACATGCACATCATCGTGCATGAGCGGATCTTCTACAAATGGAATCGAAAAAATCTAGTAGGTGAATGTTGGTGAATGTCAAGTCGCTTTGATTTTTATGTGGTAGTTGAAAGTTCAATTGTGCCTTTTAAAACTTCAATATAAATAATTACACTAACGCTAATATGGCCGATTTGCATTTTATGCATGGTCGTGCCAATGGAAATTCTTTGGAAGCTAGACGGCTCTATGCAGAGATGTATCCTCAGCACGTGATACCTCATCACACAATTTTTGAACGACGTCACCAACGTCTCTGTGAAAGAGGGACTTTTCAAAAACGAAAAACTGATTGTGATATAAAGAAGATTGTCCGGAATTAAGGTTTCCCAAAGCAACGCGGGAACGCGGGACGGAAGCGGGAACGGGATGAACGCGAGACTAAATTCGATAGTAGGATATCTAAAAATGCGTACCAGTGCGATTATTCGTATTCCGAAATGCAGGCAAACAGCGAAATATGTTTGGTTTGCTCCGTGCAGTGTTTTTCTAGCAATTAGCACAGTTTCCATTTTCTGTTCCCGCTCCAGCGTCCCGCTTTGGATTGAGGAAACCTTTAAGTAAAAGGCAAATTGCTAACGCACTAAATGTTTGCAATAAACTAATCTGGAAAATGTTAAAGGACCACCGATTGTATCCTTACCAAATTCAACGAGCCCAGGCTCGTTTGCCGCGAGATTTTTCCCATTGAGTAAACTTTTGTCAATGGAGTCTTCAAAATGATTACCCAAAATGCTGACGAATCCAAGTTTTCAAGGCAAGGGATTACAAATTTTCATAACAACCATGTATAGACCGAAGATAAACCACATGCAATTCAAGAAGGTCGGTACCAACATGAATTTTCACTTAACGTGTGGGTCGGACTTATTAGCGAAAATGTTGTTGGACCGTATTTTCTACCGTTGAGGCTAAATGGTGCATCCTATACAAATTTTTTCCAGGAGCAACTTCCCATTTTAATCAAAAATATTCCACTATCTATTCGACCACGAATGTGGTTTATGCACGAAGGTGAGCCTGCCCATTTTAAGAATAACTGCTCGTCAAATCGTTGGATAGGCTGAGCAGAACCCACTCAAATCCCATGGACTTTTGCAACTGGGGTCACCTTAAGTCCTTGGTTTATACGAGAAATCGTATCATAGCAGGCTGAGACGAAGACTTGGTTTCGGGTTGGAGGTGGTCATTACGAGCAGTTTTTATAACTCTCGTTCCGTTTGATATTGTCTTTCTCATTTTCTTACTCAAATATACTGGGGTTCCTGATAGCAAAATCTTATAGGTGACGGTAAGGAGATGTATTTCTCTTATTTGAATCATTTTCAACCAACCAGAGTCCTCAAAGGAGTGGTAATAATCATTCTTTTCAACAGATATCTTTAAATCAAGAAATTTCATTTTGGTAAAAAGTTCTGGTGAAAAATGGAATAGTTGTTGCATGTTTCACCCCTTTAAAAGATCACAATAAAATAATAAAAAATCATTAGTTAGTAGAACATTCCCACAAAATGCCATTTCTTTAACTCTTCAACAATTTTACAAAACAAAAAAAAAAACATTTTTTTCTTCTCATTTTTGGAATTGCGTAAATTTTCAAGGACAGGCCTGAGAGCTATTGTTTACTTGAAAGACACCCTTCAACTCTCGACAAGGAATCACCCCTAAAAACTTTCTCACTTATTTGGAAACACCCTGTATATATTTGATATAAGCCCATGCGCATCAAAACATCAGCAGTAAAAATTTTAAAACTCAATGAACTCAATAGGATATTGCAATAGTCAAATAAAAAACCGTCGTATTTTTCATCCTAATGGCCCTTTGGCTTTATGAGTACACTTCAGTTGTCCAAGTGGAAAAAGTTAGATAATGTCGTAAAATAACCATTTCTTATTTCTACTTTCTAATCCTGAAAGTTCTGACCTAGCGAGCAGTATAGCTATTTACATACCAAGGGAGGAAAGTCAAACTCTCCGCGGGAGGAAAAGCATTTTCCTCCTGAAGTATGTATAATGTTTTTTCTACTACCTTTAAGGTCGTCATTTTTATAATGTCCTAAAAATTATAATGCGTGCATACTTATAAGAACAACTGCAGAAAGTTGTGGAACTATATAATGCGGCTATATGACAAAATATTAAGCAAGCGTTGCGTCGTCGTCATCGTGTTGACAACGATATGTTGCTATGGCGTTGTTTGGTACTACAAACATAACAGTCATAAGCTGTCACATTGTTTACCCTTTTAAGTTGCTTCTAAGTTTTGAAAATGAGCTCTAGCGAAGACGACCTGCCAAAAGATCTCGCTGAAGAGGCAAAATTGATTTCAATGCATCTTCTTCCTGATAAATCGAGAGAAAAAGTACTATTTTCCTCCCGGCGGGAATTTTTTCTACTACCTCACTAGAAAACTTTATTTTCGACCCTTAAAGAAGGGAGGAAAATGGTACTTTTCTTCCCGCCGGGAGGAAAATAGTACTTTTCCTATCGATTTATCAGGAAGAAGATGCATTGAAATCAATTTTGCCTCTTCATCGAGTTCTTTTGGCAGGTCGTCTTCGCTAGAACTCATTTTCAAAACTTAGAAGCAACTTAAAAGGGTAAACAACGTGACAGCTTTTGACAACTGTTGTTTGTATTACCAAACAACGCCATAGCAACAAATCGTTGTCAACACGATGACGACGACGCAACGCTTACTTAATATTTTGTCATATAGCCGCATTATATAGTTCCACAACTTTCTGCAGTTGTTCTTATAAGTATGCACGCATTATAAATTTTAAGACGTTATAAAAATGACGACCTTAAAGGTAGTAGAAAAAACTATATACATACCTCAGGAGGAAAATGCTTTTCCTCCCGCTGATATTAATGCCCTCTGCTTCGCGTCGGGCATTAAACTATCCGCGGTAGGAAAAGCATGATTTTCCTCCCTTGGTATGTAAATAGCTATTTTTGCGACAGGGGTAGAAACATCAGTTTTACAAAAAATAAAAAAAGCGGTTCCTATTGATGGGCTGTCAACACCCTATGAGAAAATCTGAAATCGTTCACTGCAATGTAGTGAAATAGGTTTATGCGCTGAGTGGGGGTGTTCAACTCCATCATTAATTCTTTGCAATGAATTTTAAATAGTTTTATGGAAAATTCTGGTTAGATGCACAATGTGATAGATACTGTAATAAGAATTTTGAGAAGTTTGGGGAAATCTAATTTTATTTGTTTAATGGAAGGAATTCCTATCTTATGCCAAACGAATTTTTCGTTATTCATTATTTGACAATGATTTTCCTTCAAGCAACTTCAAACTCCTTCAACTTGACAATTATAAATTATAATTATTACTCACCAGTCAGGGATATCAGAAATGATGCTCATAGATGCGACATCTATTACTGGATTCCTCGCTACAACAGCTTTGAATTTATCAGGATACTGGCCACTAAGGTGCGCTACCAAGAAGCCTCCGTGTGAACCACCTGCTAGGGCTATGGCATTGGGATTTAGCCATGAAAATTTGGAAAGAGCCTCATCGGTCGCGACGATACAGTCTTGAACATCGGCTGTGCCGACTTTTCCTGGAAGGTATTCTACACTTTTTTGGCCACAACCTAATGAACCTCTGTAATTGATCAACAGGACAGCATACCCTAAACGGAGAAATAAACCACGCTGTTACATATTTGGTTTTCAAGATATCATTAGTGAATTCTTCAGTGAATCTTGCTGTTCGAAATGTGAATGTTTAAAAATGTATGGCATATTCGGCAATTCTCCGATCTTCAATATATCTACCAAATTTCTAGGAGTATTTGTAGACAATGATATGGGTTGGAATTCTAATATTAATCACATTTGCAAGAAATTGAATAGTAATTACTTTGCTATATTACAACTAAAAAATATTTTTGTGTCTAGTCAGTTGATCAGCGTCTACTATGCTATCGTTTATTCCCACATTTCGTACAATATTATTCTATGGGGTGGTGCAGGAGGCGCATCCAGAGTTTTCATTTCTCAAAAGAGAATTGTAATCTAGACCATAGAGAAACATGTCAATCATTTCAAAGAACATAGAATTCTCACATTTTACTCTATATACATCTACAAATGCATTCTCTATGTTAAAAGCAATTATCATAATTTTTCTACCAATTCTGATTACCATGATTATCCAACTCGTTCCTCTAAACTTATTAGGCCTCCCAAACATGTAACTGCACTGTACGAAAAAAGCCCAATGTATAAAGGAATCCAATTTCTGAATCATATTTGCCTTTCTGTCTGAGATAGGAAAATAACTTTAACGTATTTAAACGAAAACTAAAAATATTTTTAGGTAATGAATGTTACTATGACATATCAGAATTTTTGAACAAAAAATTTACGTAGGTAATTTTATCACATGTGACAGATTAGTGACTTGCTGTAACTATACATTACAGCTATGCACTTCCTCCCTACGACTTATCCTATATCATAGAAACTGTGATCATAAAGGACTAATAAAGTATTATTATTATTATTATTATTATTATACAGGGTGTTCCAAATAATTGAATGAAGAAAAGTTGTATTTCGTTCATTCAATTACATTGGAACATGCACACAGCTGGACAAATTTCACTTGTTCCAAATAAAGTCGGCATCATTGCCAACTCCATTATTATTGATGCTACAAATTCGGTCAAACGGACAAACTAGTGGCATTTTTGATGGCCTTCTCGATGCTAAAGACAAAAAAAAGTTATCAGTCGCGTTTTCAAAATATTTTATAAAATGATATTTTTTAGAATGGAACACCCCATATTTTATCATGCATTTCGATTCGTAACTACATTCTCAACAACAAAGGGCGAGTAAAAATAGAGAGCTGAGAAAGCAAAAAAGAAATTTTCTAAAAAAAAACTACACAAAAAAATTCTTTATCAGTTACTAAAGTATTTTAAGGAAGGTATCAATAATTATGTTCAACTTAAATTACAGCTCTTATGATTTTTTTCTTATGCATTGTGTAATATACAGTGTTTTTTAGCCCTGAGAATATAAATGACTTCCGAAACGTTGGCAGTGTAGGAAATGTTTTGATGAAACTAGGGGCCAAGCTGTATATGAAAATGAGAGGCTATTTTCACACAAAATAAAAGACGCAAACGGCCTATACTACTTTTTATAAGATAGTTCGTAAATGAAAACCCCGGTTTTTGTCCCAGCAAAATCGCTTTGTGGAATTTTTTAAACAAAAAAAAGTAAAAAAAAAATACAACTTTTTTGTTTTTTTGGAAATATTTCAAATATTATTCAAGGAATCGTTTTACAGTCAATGAAAATCATAAAACCTACAAAATGGTTTTTTATACGCCCAGATCCGTGCATTTTTCACTGAGAAAATCCGGGAAAACCTCGAAAAAAAGACCATTTTTCAAAAATTAAATTTTTTTATAAATCTGATTTGAGGGAAATCATATTCAAATTCTGTAAACGGCATATGGAAGTAGAGATCAATATCCACAATTTGTATATTCTGGATTTTCACCTAAGAGGTGGGAAATGTGTTGAAAATGTCACTGAAAGTTACTCTAAATGCTTCAAAGTGCTCCCGAAGTCGCTCTCATTAACTTCAGTTCCAGTTCGGACGCACTTTGAGGCGTTTTGATCAACTTTCAGTGATATTTTCAATACATTTCCCACCTCTCAGGTGCAAATCCAAAATAAACAAATTGTAGATATTGATCTCTTCTTCCATATGCTGTTTACAGAATTTGTTTGAAATGATTTCCCTTAAACCGGCGCATTTAGAAAGATTTGCCCTTGTTTATAACGCGATTGTGCAAAAACTACACATCGGACAGAAATCACTTGCGCACAGTTGAACCACATGTTATTATCTATCAGTTTCAATTTCATAAATTTCTACAAAAGTTTCATTGAAGTTGAAACGATTCCTTGAACAATCTTTGAGAATTTCCAAAAAACCAAAAAAGTTTCAGAAAAAAAAACGTACAATTTTGATACACATTATTACGAGCTATATGACGGAGAAATTAGTGAATTACTCCGAACCATAGTTGAGTTAGGATTAAGAGCCGATTTGTCAGTCCAAGGTAATTCCCAGATTAACTAGTATTGGTTTCGTTGCTCCTCAACTAGTGATTCGATTGACTACGATCTACTAACTGATAGATTAGTTGATCTGTCGATTATCTCCGAATGAACAACCGGCCCTAAATGTGAGTGGGCTTAAATCAGGCACTTCAACCTTGGCCCATGGCCTATTATGGTTCAAAAAAATATTCATACATTTATATGTGTACCTAATGTGGAAAATAGTAAAGACGGTGATATCATTATTATGAATCCATCTGATATTATATTTCTTACCAACTGATAAAAACAAAGCAGCTTCCAAAAACAAATTATTAGCAAAAGCGCTGTGAGGTCCACCATGAGGCCAAACTATCAATGGAACTGACTTATCAGTGCCACTTTTTGGACCCAAATAAATTGCATTGAAGTCAACTGAAATAAGATAGAGGTCAAAAAATTGAACAATTCAGCTACTGCATTTTGTATACCAAATTCGCCTTCATCCGCTTTCAAATCCAAATATTTGTATGTGGAATTTTCTAAACCAGGTACAATATCACTATCAGTAAGATCAGTCCAGTTAATTTTGGATTCAGAACCTACTTCTGGTAGTTTGCCGATTATAAGCTGATCGGGTCTCAGGAAGTTTCTTCGAACAGCCAACACTACATCACTGGAAACATCAAGGATTATCTGACTTCCGTTATCGAAATCTAGTTGGGATATACTACCATTATCTTGAAAAAAAAAACAATATGACAACAAAAAATCTTTATTGATTATATGAATAAAACTATAGATATAATCAAATGGCCATCAACCTAATTCCTTCAGCCTGTAAAATTTTTTTCCTCAGTTTTTAAGTCAACAAATATATTCGTTTTACTAAAATAACGTTAAAAATATATACATTTTTCGACGTACTCTTATGAACATGTATGTTCAATGTTCTTCAACAGAAACGAAATTGACGATTAATGACTCCTCTTAATGGTCGATTTCTCCATAAATTCATGATTGATGCTTGTTGCATAGGCAACCAAACAAACAAATTCAGATGTTATGCATAATTTCCAAATCTAATGGCTGGTTCATAGACCAAACTTTTACCTTTTCTTTAACTTTAAGTAGTGAAATTGACCGTTCATACAGCTTTCTTAAAGAAGAAGTGACGCATGCGCTCTATTGATAAATTTGAGGTGTTTTGGTTTTGAACATTTGTTTTCTTCATTATTTCATTTCAATAATGTTTATTCCTACTATTGAGAAGCCAGTTGAACTGCTGAACATTCTCAATTATTGACCATATACATCCATTATACGATGACAAAAGTACAGCACTCGACTGATAAACATAAGGAACAGGTGAATAGACCATCTGCGCGGCACGTGACAAAGTAGGCGTGTCTTCTTTGCTTGGAGGATAACCATCCAAACTGATTCCATGTATTTTAAATGGGTGAAATGTGTTTCAAAGGCTTTTTCCAAGTTTTAATGTGGTATTTTCATTAAAAATTCAAAGGAACTCGTGTGAATCCGGATTATAAGATCTTGGAGAATGTCCATGATCAAAAGTAACTGGAAACGAAACCAAACAAATTATTAAGGGGATTTGTAATCTAGTTACCTACATGTAAAGTACCCGAAATTCTACCTAACCATAATAAAGGAATAATTATGTGGTTCAATTACGTTTTAATTATATCTTTGAAATTGGATTCATGTATAAAGTGTGAGATTTCACATAATTATATCATTCAAATAATGAAAATATAATCCAGTCTTCGGCATTAACCTATACAATAGTTAAGTATATTCGTCTACAAGAACTACTTTGAAGTGCTCTTCATCATCATCATCATTCATTTAAAATTTGTGCTGATGAAGTTAAATTCTATTATTTGAGAGTCTGTTCTTGAGTTTTGAGTGTAACATTTTTGTCGTTTCTGAAAGACCAATGACAAGTGAACATTATATGCACTTGAATAAAGTCCATGCTCAAATATATATGGAAAAAATGTCATATATAGGGTATGAAGATCCATATTATATGAAAGATTAATCCAGGAATATTGTCGACCTGCCATCAGTACTGTATCCAGATATTGCCCATATTTCAGTTTAGTGCCTGACAAATCTGTTATTATCAAAGATTTGATCCATGGATTTCTTCTTTCCTTGACTAGAATGGCTAAATCATTTTGTTTGAATCCTATAAAATTCTACGTTATCTCTCATTTCATTACTGCCACAATTCACTACCATACAGAGAAATGAGGCATTGTATAACGAAATCAAAAGCGTAAACTACTTTAACTGAAACCAAAACTAATGTAAAACATACAACTGCCATCAATGTTTAACCTCCAAGCAACCGACCTTGAAGATTGTGACGTCAGCCGCAGATGGTCTATAGGGCTATGTTGGAGCATTGACTCCCGCTCAGAACATAAAATTCATTTTACTGTAACGATTCCTTAAGGTTAATGTGGAGGCCTACGAACTTTTGTTAAGGGAAAAGTAAAGTAAAAGTTTGTTGTATGAATGCTATTACTGCGTCAACTTTCCCAATGTAAAAGATAAGGTAAAAGTAAAAATTTGGTCTATGAACCAGCCATAAATCTAAAATAGATTTTGACGATAATTTTACGTTGACACCGCCAGATGTTGCGGAAACTGCTAAAGTGGCATGTTTAAGTGTATTGCCAGAAAAAGCAGAAAAATCTATGAAAAAACTTTTGCAGATTTCACATCCTGGTGCAGTGAGAAGAAGATACCACGCCATTCCGTATCAACGATATTGGCATATTTCACGGATATTGTAGTTGTAGTTTGTGGTCAAAATATTCAATGCTGAAATCAACTGATAATGTTTATAAAGAAGCAAAGAGTTCGAAAGTTCTGAGAAAGCACACATACAAAAATGTATCGTGAATGTTCCTAACAACCTTTTCTTAATGACGAAGGTAAATATACATAAAAAGTTGATAAAATAACTTTTTTCTACAAATGTCAAATCATGACAAAGTTCGCGCATTGACAACAATATGCCAAGTGTCCCTTTTTTTCATTTTCCTTCGTTACGATGACACCGTGCTCGAAGTAGTGTGCGAAATACCTTCTTCGCACACTGCATGTAAACTATATGGGATTTTTATATTTTGACCTTTATGTTCCTCAATCAAGCAAAAATCCAAGAAATCAACAAATGCCATTTTATTTCCACAGTTACAGTAATCACTTGATTTGGAAAAACAATTTAAGCCAGTTCTACTCGGCTGATCCTCGTTAAAAAAAATCAGTTCTCGATCACCAAAGTAGCATTTTGCGCACTAAATACAATAATAACTAACTTTTATTATTACAAACAAATGGTAATTTTGGAAAATGTAGCAAACACTGCTAACTTATAGAAACGCGGAATGATTTACATGAGTAGCGTAGCCACAACCAAAAAATGCGAGTGAGTAGAAATTAGCCGTATGTACCGGGTGTCCGCGGAAGGTGGCTCGCCACTATACATTTTTTCTTTACGAAGAAAATGGAATGGAGGATATGCGTGAGATATAAAACTGCGTTTTTTGACAAGAAATTCGAATTCATGCAACTTCCAGTTTCACCGGAAGTGACATAAACTTTCCCAATGTATTGTTATCTCTTTTGTCTCCATATGACATTCATAGATATTGACTCATTGTCAGTTTTCAGGTTTTCATGGGATTTCAGACTGCACGGAGTATCAGTGGCGTACAAAACTAATATTATTGAAGCCTAAGTAACTTGCTGATTTCTGTGCCATTTCTTGACCTGCTTTTTATAAATTATGAACCATACAAAATATGAATCACTACCTACAATTTATGAACTATACTATAATTACGTACAGTAAGATGGAATGCACAGTTTTCTGATAATATTGTTCCAAAGATGCAATTTATGTTACAATTTTTATCACTTAATATCAAAATATAGCACAATAGCTATTAGAAAAAGAATTGCACCACAAACATTCCATCAGTTTGTTGCATATCAGTTGTCAGTCACTTGGACTTTTGACATATACACCAAGCACTAGAGCATAAAAAGAGTGAGTTTTTAACAAAAATACTAGTAGGAAACCGACTATGCCATCACATGAAAGACAGTCCGTATTCATATTGTGTTATGTTTTCGACTCGCAACTGTCATTTATTAATTTGTTATAAACATTTAAATAACAAAAAACGTGTTTTTTATTGTTTTGCTTTAAAAATAAAAACTCTTCGAGCAATCTGGTTGCTCCAATGAGGAAAATTGTAGATAACTGAATTACGAATAAAATAGGATGTTTCACAACCCTGTCGGATAATTAGTAACGTTGAAAAACTGAAAAAACCGGAAAATTTTGCGATTTTTTTTAAATTGACAACTCCGCCATTTTTGAAGAGTAGTATTGGCCTTTCTCATGGGAGTATTGAATCATGTGAACTTCATGTGTGCACAAAACAGGCGCTGTCGGATCGTTAGTTTTGGCACAATTGCAATTTAAATTTTTTTTTGCACTATCTTGCAGCGTGCCGATGCTCTTGTAATAGCCCGATTTCAATTTCTCAAACAGATTATGAAAGTAGAAGTACTACGAAACGTATATTTTTATTTTGCGCTACAATGATGCGAAATGGGTGAAAAATGCATGCAAACATGACTGAAAACGTCCGAGCCCGCGTTAGCTGCCGAGTAGAAGGAGAGTCCGGGAGATGAGGAGTATTCTTCTAATGAACGGGTTACGTGATAATACGCTTCCCCTCATCTCCCGCTTTCCCCCCCCGCTTTCACCAGCTCGGCCGTTTTCAGTCATGTTTGCAAGCATTTTTCACCCATTTCGCAGCATTTTGGAACCAAATGAGAATATACGTTTTGTGGTACTGTACGTCCACTTTCAAAATCTGTTTTAGAAATTGAAATCGGACTGTCACTAGAGCATCCAGGAACGATGCAAAAAAAAAAATGCAATTGTGCCAAAACTAATGATCCGTCAGTTGCGACAGTTGCGAGTCGAAAACATAACAGAGAACTACGGACTTTTTTCCATGTGATGGTACAGTCGGTTGTCTACTAGTATTTTTGTTAGGAAAAAATGCTCTATTGATTGGCCTAATATTCATCCATAATTTTTGATAAATTTGTTAATCTGTGTTAATATGAAACTTACCAATATTAATAACATATGAATTCACAGTGTAC
Source organism: Chrysolina oricalcia (assembly GCA_944452925.2). NCBI lineage: Eukaryota > Metazoa > Arthropoda > Insecta > Coleoptera > Chrysomelidae > Chrysolina > Chrysolina oricalcia. Next base: position 17,644,097 of record OX101816.2, read on the forward strand.
TTTTGATTTGTGTTGACCAATAATCTTCTACCACTTGCCCAAGGTCGCTTGGGAAAACCAGTGTTATACAACCCATGAAATATTTTATCACCATTTATTTTCTGCTCAGCGTCCACCATATCAACCACCACTTCTACAACCGACTAAAAAATATAAATACTGATAAGTTTTCAAGACATATGGTGGATTTATAAACTCAATTAAACTAAGAATTCAAAATTAACAATTAAGAATTAGCAATTAAGGAGTTTATAAAATTCAACTTAAAAATTAAGAATTACATTTGGGCTTGACATATGTTTTGACGTTCAGAGCAGACCTAGCAGAAGACAAGTGTCCTATAAACCTAAGATTCTGAAGTTTTCAAGATTAGTTACAGAAAAGTTAAACTCAACTGAGACGGCACAAAACCAAGCGATCATACGAGGTTATATCAATATACAAATTGCCGCTGATAATTTGCAAAGGCATAAATAATACGTTATTCTCTAACAGCTCCTCGTCTCAACTCGATTGGCAGTCCACGTGGAGATGATATATTCTGTCACATAAAAGGGGAGGGCGAAATGACAACCGAAGACCTTTGGTTGTCCGCTGTCGAATTCTAATTGGTCAGAGACCGAATGTCTTTGACTTGCTGCTCTCGAATTCCAATTGCTAGAAGATTTATTTACTAGACAGTGCGGTGCACTAGGCTCAGACGCCTATACAGGGTGTTTCAAATTCGATCCACACCATTGGGATCTCGGAACCTATGAGAGATACGAAGATGGTTAAATTGGGGCAAAGTTGCACATTACCTGACTAACAATATGTCGTTGAGAAAGTTCTGAAATTCCGAGTATATCCGGAGATATCTGGAAAAAACAGAAATTTCGGAAAATGGTTGTTTAGTTTTTTCTGGCTACTTTTCCAAGAATTCGAAAATGAATTGCACTTCCACATTGCCACTTTTTCCCTGCTACATAATGGTGTTTCAGATTTGCTATCCGACGTTTCGTATTCTGGCCACCATCATCAACTTTACTTTTTCATATGGGCGCAACATTGGATTCTTTGTTTTGAATAGAACCAGATTTTACCTTTTCAATGATTATCATAAGTTATCATTCTTTTTCGAAAAATTGGAGATATTTAAAAAAATTAATTCTCATCATAATAGGCTTCGACTTTGATGTTTCTAAATTTGACTTTCAATTTGTTACACTCAATGACATTTTGTTATTGTACAAGTCATTGCATTTTTGGCAAAAAGTGGCTTTCACGAATGAAGAAAAAAGAGATAATATGATGCAAAGGACCCCGCATACTCCTTATGGAATTTGGGTCCAGGTGGATTTTTTTAAATTTTTGGTATGATGTAGTCCATGTTATTCCAAACCAATGTTACCATTGCGCCAACCGAAAAAAATGAATAGATTTGCTGCTAGGGCTAGGGCGTTGAAATCACCCCTTGCGAAGATTAGACTATTTATTTTTGAATCCGGTAACATTATTTTCACTTGTTTCATTGTTGCTAATGATGCACAATATTGAGCTGTTTAATAAAAAAAATTCTTACCCCCCCCCCCCGTTCTTCCCCCCAGCTCCTATAACGAAACGTAAAAAAAATCCTAGCGTGCCTTTAAATGTATCGTCGAATGTTCAAATATGCCTGAATAAATAGCACTTTTTTATGATTATCCCCCCTTCCCCCAAATGGCACAAAACTAAAAAAACGGTGGATTTTTCTGAATTTTTAATATGATGCAGCTCAAGGTATTTTGAATAGAAATTAATTGGGTGACAAACCCCAAAAATGAATAGTTTTGATGCTAGGGGGCGTTCATTATTATAGACGAAAACAATATCTCTACGTATTTTAGTTCAGATTATGCTGAACAATTGTGTAATTTTTTATAAATTGAAAATCACAAACCTCCCCCTCACCCCCAGCCCCCATTTCAGAACACGAAAAAAATTAATTCAGGCACCAACTCAAATTCAAATTGTGAATGTCTAATTTTTATTTATTTTCAAGATATTCGCCCAATTAATTGAGATTAAAAAAACATGAACTGCGCCCTACTAAGAAGTCAGCGAAATCCACCAATATTTTTTTGAAGGGAAGATGAAATTAAACAGCTGTACGATTTCCTTAATTTGAGCTTATTAAAATATTTATTTTGATAAAGCATTTACCACTAGTCGAGAATTGATTTTTTTTCGTGTTCTAAAATAGGGGTTGGGGGTAAGGGGGAGGTTTTAGATTTTCAATAAATAAGAAATTACACAATTGTTCAGCATAATCAAAACTGAAATACGTAGAGATATTGTTTCCGCCTATAATAATGAGTAGTCTAATCTGAACAAGGTATGATTTCAATGCACCCTAGCATCAAAACTATTGATTTTTGGGGTTTGTCACCCAATTAATTTCTATTCAAAATAACTTGAACTGCATCATATTAAAAATTCAGAAAAATCCACTAAAAATTTTTCATTTTGTGTCATTTGGGGGGAGGGGGGATAATCATAAAAAGCTGCTATTTCCCTTATTCAGGCATATTTAAACATTCGACGATACATTTAAAGGCACTCGAGAAATTTTTTTTTTGCGTTTCGTAATAGGAGTTGGTGGAAGTGGGGGGGGGGGTGAGATTTTTTTTTAAAACAGCACAATATTGTGCAACATTAGGAACAATGAAACAAGTAAAAATATTGTTACCGGATTAAAAATTGAATAGTCTAATCTATGCAAGGAGTGATTTCAACGCCCCCTAGCAGCAAAACTGTTCATTTTTTTGGGTTGGCGCAATGGTAACATTGGTTGACAATCACATGGACTACATCATACCAAAAATTCGAAAAAATCCACCTGGACCCAAATTCCATCAGACGTTTGCGGGGTCCTTTATTACAAATACGATAGCAACAGTGTTAGGACATCGCTCATGTATTTACTTGTAGACGACAATCACATCGAACTATGTTCAAGTTATTGAATCAAAATCTCACCGAGTTGGTGCATTTGAAAAGCCGAGGAAAAAATACGGAGAGAATTTGATAAATGAGGTATGTATGAGGTCAATTAGGTGTCATTTTCAATAAAAATTAATAATTTGCAGATAAACATGAACCCGGGGAAATCTACAGTCTCAACTGAGTTCATATAAACTATACCATCATTTTCATTTGGAAGCAGTGCACACATGAGTCAAAAATGGCAATGAAATGTATAATTGTGCAGGAACAACAGTGCATAAGACATAATCTATTTAAATTTTTTGGAATGTCGCATTGATATTTCGTATTGATATCGTTTGCGCTTGCGTTTACAAGTTTCATTGTAATTCTTAATTGAAAAGATGAAAGATGGCCATCTTCTTAGGTCCAGTTAAACTACGGATGGACTTACCAATGGTTTAGATTAACCATTAGTAAGTAGATCCAGAGTTTAAACTGAACGTATACAACCGGCCCTTTGTTGGTAATTCTTAATTTAATTGACAGATAAAAGTATATAAACCCTTGATGGTGGAATGTTACAATACAATATATTACAGGCAAGTACTATACATTATGGGAAACGTTACAAACAGATTAGCTAGTTCGCTATTTGGTACAATAGGAACCTGGTTTTATGATAAAATTATGTAAAATAATATAAAATAAAATAAGATACAATAAAATACAGACTATATAGGCACTTTTTTTTCTCAATAATTTATCATTTGCTATTTAAAATAGCCGATCTTATTCTGTACGATATAAACTAACATAATAATGCAAGTTATATAACTGCATCTAACAACTAACATGTATAAATATTATGTCTCGACTGTTTAGATTACCCTACTCTCGTGATCTATATGATTTCAGTCAGAGTTATCATTAAAAAATTCCTACAATGAGTAATAGCATTTTTGTATCAAAAACCTCTTGAGATTTTTCTTGAATAATGTTTTTTTCACATTCTCTGAACTCCTTCATTGCAGAAATCTTATTGTAGCATTTGGTTCCCATATAATTGGGATTTTCCTGCCCAATTTTGATAATCTGGAAAAACCTAGATTGATTTCTTCCTTCTGTCGTGTATTATGACCTCCTTTCTTGTCGTGTCCTGTTTATTAGAAATGTAAACAATCACTGAGTAAATATACAAACTTGGTAACGACATAATACCCAGTAGCTTTTGCATGATTCTTTATTAGGCAAGTTCAGCATGCATCTTACAATTTTTTTTTTGAATAATAAATAATTGGCCAGAGTTGTGGGTTTTCCCCAGAAAACTAGACCAGATGAAATGCATGACTGAATGAGGCCAAAGTATAGTAATTTGAGAACGTCGATCGATACTGTGTTCCGAAAGTTCCTGATAATAAAACAATATGAGCTCAATTTTCATTCCATGTGAGTTAGATAAACATGTTGTACAAGCTGAATTCTCCATGGATTTTCCTTCCGTTTCAAGTAGCATAGTTTCGTTTATAGTAACATTTTTCGTAATAAATTGTACAGCTATTGACTTTTCTACATTTAAAGAGATTTTATTATTATTGCACCATTGGGATATGCTTCTAATAGACTCAGTGGATTTATTTTGTATTTCTCTCTTAGATTGTCCTGTGACGATTAAATTAGTATCATCAGCGTTAAGTATTGGATAGCCTGTTTTACTTAATGCTTTGGGTGGATCAGTTATACAGATATTAAATAATGTAGGTGAGAGGCATGATCCTTGCGGTGTGCCTGTTCGGATTTTGATAGGTTCCGATCTAACTCCGTTGACCTCAACCTGCTGCTTTCTATCTGATAGGTATGAAATTGTCCATTCCAAACATGGGCCTCTGACTCCTATCTGATAGAGTTTAGCTTCTACAGACTGTGGTCAACTGTGTCGAAAGCTCGGCTCATATCAAAAAATAATCCCATGTTTCCTTTCTTAGTTTGGTTGAGTTTATAAAGCCACCATTGATAGATTACGAATTTAATAAAAATATCCTCGCTTTACAAGTAAATCAGCAAAATTGGATACATAATAGGAAGGTAACCTTTTAATGACAAGGCAACACAACTCCGCGTTATACGAAAAATCCCCCCACAATGCTGGTAATAAATTATATGATAAACTACCTGTTGAAATTAGAAATGCAAAAACCAGTAGGAAATTCAGCAAAACCTTAAAGAATTTCTAATCAAAAATGCCTTCTACTCTGTGGAAGAATTCATAAATTTCAATCAGTGGAACTTATCATTGTAAGAAATATTAATTAAGGTTTTTAATTAGTGGAACCCGTATTATTGAAGAATTGTTGTAGTTATACAGGGTGTCAATTTGAAAACTTCCCACCCTTAATATCTTCCTTCCAGTAAACAATATGAGTAATCGAAAAAACAGGTCAATTTTATTGTCAAGGGGGACACTTTCACGGACTATTTGTAGCCCTCGTGGTTCAACCCCCTAAGAGGGGTAGATGTTACCCTTAGAATTTTAAATGGGAAGGGGGGTCAAGTGGCACATCATTTTGATGGGCGTTCAATTCTTGTTCCAATGGTACCCTGACTTATTATTTTGTGATGAGCATTTTCCGAAAAATTGCGTTCTAAACTAACAGAAGTAATTATTAGAACGCCTATACTGAGATGCATTATTGTATTGACTCCCTTTAATAAAAATGGTTAGAAGAGTAGATGGCACCGCTCCAACCCTTGAATGACAGGAATAAATTTATTACGCATGGGATTTCTTATTTGGTGGTTATTTTCCTTCTACACAATAACATTTAATTTGCGAGAAAGACATTTCCAACATAAAATCTACTTACGCTTATCTTATTAGCTGTTCGAAATGTTGTCCATTTTGCTCTAAACAGTAATACAGTCTGTTTTCGAACTCCCCTCTAACATTACGGAAAACTTCACTAGGAATTGACTGGCATGCTGCTGTAATTCGTCTTTTAAGTTCGTCAATATCAGAAGGTTGTGTTTTATAAACAACGGATTTAAGATGCCCCCAAAGAAAGAAATCTAAGGGTGTTAAATCCGGTGATCTCGGAGGCCATTCAACTGCTCCCCTTCTGCCAATCCATCTACCCGGAAATCTCTCGTTTAACCACTGTCGGACGGGAAGAAAATAATGAGGTGGAGCACCGTCCTGCTGGTAATGTAACAGATCCTCCTGCAAAAGTTCATTACCTTCTGCATCAATTTGAGTTTCTAGCTCGTGAGTTATAAGAGGATCGATAGTCTCTTCAAGCATATCAAGGTACAGATTGCCAGTCAAGTTTTCTTCCAGAAATAATGGACCAAGAATGGCATTTCCAAGAATACCAGCCCAAACATTAACTTTTTGTGGGTGTTGTGTATGCCCCTCCCGAAAAATATGTGGGTTTTCGTCACTCCAATAGCGACAATTTTGTCTATTAACATTGCCATTCAGAAAAAATGAACACTCATCGCTGAAACAGATGTTTAACAGAAGATTAGGGATGGTATTGACTCGATGAGACATGATTTCACAAAACTCTATTCTTCTATCATAATCATCCTCGTGGAGCTCTTGAAGAATCTGCATTTTATATGGATGAAATTTATGCATTTTCAATGCTTTTCTTATAGTCTCGCGTGACATTCCCGTCTGTTCTGATACTGATCGTAAGGAGCTCGTGGGCTCTGCAGCAAATGTTCCCAAAACTTCAATTTGAGCTGCTTCATTTAGTACTCTGTGGTTATTTCTTTTTTTATTTGTCACTGAACCAGTTTCGTAAAACTTATTCACCAAATCAAGCACATACCGGTGACTTACATTACAATTTGGATGTCTTTCGTTAAAAAGACATGCCGCCCTTCGTGCGCACTTTCCAACTTCTCCATAAATTACAATCATTTCAATTCTGTCTTGAAGAATGTAAACCATTTTTACACTTTTTTACACTTATTAAAATAATTCCTAAACAGCCCAACAGGTACAACGGTATTCACAATACTACCACATAGTTCAAATTTGCTAACCAATTTTTTGCCGGAAAACAGAAACTTTTTACAGCAGAAGTAGCAAAAAAGGAAGGCTATCTGTACAATTTCTGCGATGACACTTAAAAATTCAGCATTTAATAAACACAACTTTACTACCATCTACGTTTTACTATTAGACTACTTTTTTATGTAAAGTGTTTGGAGCTAATGGCTAATGTTACCCCTAATACAGGGTTGGAACGGTACCACCTAATATTCTAACCAGTTCTGGCCAAACCATGCATCTCAGTATAGGCGTTCTAATAATTACTTCTGTTAGTTTAGAACGCAATTTTTCGGAAAATGCTCATCAAAAAATAATAAGTCAGGGTACCATTGGAACAAGAATTGAACGCCCATCAAAATGATGTGCCACTTGACCCCCCTTCCCATTTAAAATTCTAAGGGTAACATCTACCCCTCCTAGGGGGTTGAACCACGAGGGCTACAAATAGTCCTTGAAAGTGTCCCCCTTGACAATAAAATTGACCTGTTTTTTCGATTACTCATATTGTTTACTGGAAGGAAGATATTAAGGGTGGGAAGTTTTCAAATTGACACCCTGTATAGTATTTTATACCGTGCTTTTTTCTGTTTTTTATTCAATGTGACGTTAGAAGTTAAATGTAGATGCTCATTTCATTTCATAACCTGAAGGATCGCAATAATTATTATTATATTCTATATTATATAATGACGTCCATAAGTATTTTCAATATGACAATAAATTCTATTCTTTTCTATTCTACAATTAAGAATTAACAATTAGCAATTAAGAAGGCGTTTATAAATATCAATTAGGAATAAAGCTTTTCGGACTTGAAATATGTTTTGACGTTCAGAGCAGAAGTTTTACAGATAAGTAATAGGGAATTTGACTTACGATCATTTTGAAAAAAGAATAAACGGTGCAGTTTTAGGATGAAATTTGGAAACAGTGCAAGCTTGAGTCAAAAATGACAATAAAATGTTTAATTGTGCAGCCAAGAATAACACTGAACACGACACTCAACAAAACCTATTTTAAATTTTTGACATATCGTACAGATATCATATGCACATGCGTTTATTAGCTTAATTGTAATGGACCTTTCCACGACATATGAGAGAACACTGTAATTAGAAAGTGTATACGCTAATATCACTCTGGAATTTTTATTTATTTTTTCTGACCGCTAGTTTCTGTATAATCAGAAGTGTAAATAATTGTAATAGGTGTATACCTAACAATCCTTTCCGGTAGTGGTTGGTTTGTGCTTCGATATAATTGGACTGTAGATGATCCTGCGTGTTTCAAATCGAGTACCAGAAATTGACAGCCAAGTCGCACATTATAACTTTTAATAAACATTCAATTTGGTTACATCAGCAAAAAGGACCACCTGTCCACAAGACAGGAAGGAAATCAACAATCAGTATCGATGACACAAAATGATGATACGTATTTGTGTAAATACCTTACAGGAAAGTTCAGCTCTTGCAGGACAATGTACATTTAACTTGTCAAGTTTGACAACGGAAGATACCAAATTCAGCTTTACCGCTTTTTGGAGATATATTTGCGTGGATCTTGAAACATTAACTCCACAACCTCTATTTATGGATTCAGGAACATATATTATGCTTTTCTGTTGCAATTTATAAACGTTTTCTCATCAAATACAGTGCAGTTTTTTTTAAACGTAAAAAGGAAGCGTCAGAATATTTGCATTCTATTCACACTTGATTCCGCTATACAAAGCCCAGGCATGCAATTGAGCAGGATTGGCTTTAAACAATTTTATAGGACCTTTTCCAACAAGAAGAAAAGTGGTTTCGTCACGTCACGTTCATCAAAACTAGACTTGGCAACGTCGTAAAAGTTGTGCACCGTGGAATCTCATTTTCATTTGAATATAATGTGTCGTATGATAGTTGTCATTTGATACCAGATGGGTTCGTTCGTCTGTTTCACGGAGCATCAATAAGAATCGTTTGTCTCTGTTTAACTCGTTTGCCTACTTTAATATTTAATACAAGTAGAGCAGTTCTATCAAATATGCTGCAAACGAACAGGCCCTACTTGATTTCTTTTTTGAGGTTAATGCGGTTTTCAAAGTTTTGAAATGTTTTTTGTTGTTTGTTCTCTAAATTTTTTTCATAATTCCTGTATCTGTATCCCTGCAATAACTGTGAACATGTAACATGTCGAAAAGGTGCTTTGCACCTGGTTGTCTGAACATCAGTGAATACTCTAATAAACAATTTTTTATGTTCCTAAATACCTATGAAGCGCATTGTAAAATGTGGTTCGAAGCAATGAATAAACCTTGTGTAAAAAGCGGAAACATAATTATGTTTTTGTGAAGAACATTTCCAACTGAATATTACTGTATTCAAGCAGCGTTCAAGGATCGATTTTAAATTTTAGTCATTGCCAAAAATAAATTCATATTTGTTAAATAGAAAGAGTCAATCATCTCATAATCTACCCTCTGTAAATTATCCGAACTTCCCTTCACGAAGCCTTTCAATATTTGGATGATGTTATGCAATAATGGGTCAAGCCACAGTCAGCTAGTTTCGTAAAAAATATCAAAATAGTTTAGCAGATCATGGAATGATGGAATGTGTCTTAATACTATCGTCAGTGGATGGAGCCCCCTTACAATTAAGGGTTGAATCATTTTTGCTTATTGTAGAATAACACTTTGGCGATTCCAATGACTGTAATAGCTCAATTATTGAAAAATGTGGCTTGACTCATTGTTGAATAAAACCATCCATTCAATACACAAATAAATTCACACCAAATCGGTCATAATAACACCTCGCTACAGTATTAATGAATGTATCCGTTAAATGTCCAATGTAAAAAAAAAACAAACATTAACTCTCGAGATCACTTTTGTTGTATGATAACTGTCATAATGATTTGCGGTGTTGTCAATGCTCGTTCTTCATCGAAAGGATGGTACGAAATTTGAAAGTTACAAATACAATAAAAAGTAGCTAATATGTGGATTTTTTTCTATGAGTTTATCAAGTGACGAAGTTTCAATTATTTCTCAAAGGCTTATACCAAGCTAGAATCTATATTTTTGAGGAGAACGGTTTTGCCTGTTTCGGAACATGGATTATGGTGGGGGTTGTTTCCGATGAATTTGACGTCAGCGGCACACTTTCAAATGAGATATTCTTTGAAAATGAAAAAAATATAGTGGAACTCTTCGTTAAATGGACGTTTCAGACTAGAATCTATCGATTTGAAAGAGTTTTGCGATTTATTTTTCATAAATGTAAATGTCTATTATTAATTGAAAATATGAAAGATGGAAAACTTCTTAGTTGCTAATTCTTTTAAATGAAGATGAAAGTATATAAATCCCTAATGGTGTTTTCTTATATTCATCTTCCTTACTTTTTAGTTGTTAATTTATTTCTTAGTTTATTTGAGATTATCGACCATATTGGCTTGTGACAGCTATCGGGTTACATTCCTTATTTTATATCTGGAAAAGACAGTTTAGATGCTTCTGATAAACAATTGGATTAGGTTTGAGGATTGAGTGTGAGTGGGACTCTCAGATCAATGAGTATTGATCTGAGGTGGGACTACATCCACCGCAGCCCAGGCATATTGTGGCTCAATTATGTATTTTGTCTATACAAACGAAAAATAGTTTACTAGCTGGTAATTTCTTTAAAACTTATGTCCTATGCAAATAAATACTGATATTATCGGATATCAATTTGAACTGAACTTTTCCAATTTTTTTTGTATTTCTTTAATATTTTTTCCTGCAAATGATAAAGTCAACTTCAGTTTATGAGGTAAGATCTCAACAAACACTTTTTTGTGATGACTAATTGACAGCATATAAAATCAGTGTTTCAGGTTAGAACAATTACTTGACAAAAAAAGCTAATTTGAACCTTACTTCTGCTGTAAGGGGAGTATTGGTTTTAACCAACTGCATTCCACAGGCATGAGGACCCCCAGATTTCCTCTGTAGCCACACGATAGAATCTCCTTCAGATGTGAAAATTGGTGACTTGACAGATATACCTTTCTGAGGCAGTGACACTGAAAAAATCAAAATCACTATAAAACTATCTAGATATATGTAGTTTCTTGTTCCAAGGAGCAATTAAGTTCTAGTAGTCACTAAAACAATGAAAACAAATCTTTTCAGAAATGACTATAACTTTTTATGCACGACAGAAAATAACCACTCCCCCAGCTAATACCTCGACGGATTTGAACTCTATATATTTATAATTCCTTCATTTAGTTGTATAAACTAATACGAATACTCATGTATAAAAAAAATACACATTAAAATTCAGTCTAACTATTTATGAACTAATATAAGAAATGTAAGTCACTTATTACTCTCACTCTCTCACTTATCACTTAGAACCAGTACCCCAACTTTCTTTTCTTGGCATTATAATTGACTCAAAACTGGACTGGAAGAGTCACACTGATAAAGTTGCAACACATATATCTAGATACTGCTATGCCCTGAAAATAATATCACAGAATATTTCTACTGAGACTGCAATGCTAGCATACGATGGATATATACAGAGTCACATTAGATATGGATCATTCTTTGGGGGATGTCTGCCCACATGCAAAAATATTCATCTTACAAAAATGATGCATGAGAAAAATATTTAACATTTCTCAGAGAGAAAGCTGCAAACCAGTGTTCATAGAAAAGATAACACTAACTTTAACTAGTCTCTATATTTATGAGTCTGTGATATTTGTTAAAGATAACATTTCTCTTTTTACGATTCATAATCGGAACCACACCCACAATATGCGTAACAAAAGTCATCTGCTGAATACCAAGACACATTTAACTTATCTTCAAAAAAATGTACCTTTTTCATTAATTTCAATTTACAACAAGATACCTGTATCTCTCCGAACCCTGTCTTCCAATTCCATGAAGATTAAATTGAAAACATTACTTCTCTCCAAAGCATATTATTCACTGCAAGATTTTTCACTGATGTGTTTTAAAATTTTGCATGATATGAATAAAATCTTGGGATATTTCAGATTGAATGATTTTATAATGTATGTTTTATACCATATTGTGTTTTATTTACTTTTCATGTTTAATTACAAGACAATGTTTATGTATTGTCTTTGCTGTTAATATTTAAAATTATTTTAGCGACTATGTATATATACATACATATTCATTTGTGTATGTGTGTATGAGTGAACTTGTGTAAAACTGTAGTTGTACATAGAGATATTTTATTTTATTGTAAAATTTTTATTTTTATATTAGCAGATAAAATGACATGTTCTACACTCGTAAGGTTATTTGTAAAAAAGAACTAATAAAGACTCTATCTATCTATTGAAATTAAAATGCACATTAAAATTTGATCTTATTGAATTGATACAAACAAGTTACTGTTCTTGTTTAAAGACTACACTCGCTTGAAATCAGTTGAAGCAAACAAAAGAATATATCTAGGTGTACCAGTGCAGAATAGTGAAATGAAATCTAATTATAAAATGAAATCATCAAAAAACACATTTTTTTCATTTGTCAGACATGGTTGTCTCAGAGAGCTCTTGCAAAGTTGTTCCTTCAGAGTGATAGTGTAGAGCTGTAGCTGGAAAAGTGCTTTGATGTGGACAAAGTCAATTGAAGTTCATTCTATTGCATTCTATAGCAGTGTGTTAACACCCCCACTAAACAGAATAGCATATACTTGTGAAAAAAAGTGTCTTTTTTTTCAAACTTACCAAAATTTCCATTGAAATCAAGTTTGAAGATTGCGCTGGGCCGATTTGTACAATAAATTAGTCCTAATTTTCTTGGTTCAATTTGGTAAGCTACACCAACGATATATAACCCATCAAGGGAGTACTTTGGTTGAGCTACACATATATCGTCAGGAATACCTTTCAATATTTCAATGGTATCATTTTCAATATTGTACTCTGCTATGATAGAAACTTTTTTACCAACAAGTTGTTCTCCCCAATCTTGCTGGAATACATTTTCTCCACCCTAGAAAATGATAATTTTTCTATAAAGAAATTAACTGTAGATATTGTTTCATTTTAATTTTACTTTCAATATTTCTTCGTCTCCATTGCCACAATCTTTTGCAACAGACAGGCCTTTTCGTTTGTAAAATGGTTCAGACTTTGCTTGTTTTTTTTCAGCTACATAGAGAATTTTTTTTTCATCAGGAGACCATTCAAATGATGAAAACTCAACTAAAACTAAACTTATGAACAAATTTATAAAACATTTTACTGGAGAATTAACCATCTGCATAAACAGATCCATGAATATCCAAAGCATTTAGATCCACGGTTCTTATAATATTGTGATCCTGCCAAATTTCAAGAAACTGTTTAGTTTCATTTTCTCGAACAACAGCTCTGAATTTTTCACTCAAGGATATTTTCGAAATTATTCTGAAATTTCATTTTGATTATAAAATATTACAGTTTGGATGTCTGAACTTACTCTGAACTGATATCATAAGGAATAATTTCTGCAGTCTTTTTTGAATCAATGGTGAAAATTTCCCTCACAAATTTGGAACTTTTTCCTTTTTCTAAATTCCTTTGAGACCAAATGCTACTGATGAAGCCATTAGACCTGATAGTTCCTCCTGTTACTGCAGGTATTCGGGATAAGGATTGGTAAGTTTTCACGATCTTTTCAATCTAAAATAAAAATTTGAAAAATATTAAAACTGGTACACTGGTAGTGAAAATAACATACCTTGGCAGACATATTTCCAGAAGAACGTACCTAGCAAAAAACCTGGACTATTGAAAGTATTAAATATTTAGAATTTTTTCCTGCAAAAGAAAAAATATATTTATTTTAAAATATAAAGTAAGGTTAGAATTTACAAACTATCAACAAAACTACAATGAAAAAATGACAACTGATTTGGTAACTTTTGATTTGTCATGTTGGTCAAATTTCGATTTTGACAACTACGTCAGTATTTTAGGGATTTTTCGCAATAATCGTAAAATTGGCAGTTCTGTCTTGCGATCCAAAAAAGAAATGTCGTCATGAAGTTACACATGTCGATATTATCTCATAAAATCGTATCAAATTGAGAGAAGATTCTCAAAATGTATGATGTTTTATTTTCTTTTTGATATTCCTAGTGTCAAGTTTCGTCCAATGTTCCAAGTGTCGGTGTGAGAGATTCGTAGTTGAAATACAAACTGTTACACCCTTCCTCAACTGCAAAGCTCGTAGAAAAATTGATTTTGTTGAATCATTGGAAGCACTCTGGCCGTTCAAAAGCTGTAATAATGAACAAAAAACAAGATGATATTAGATGATAATTGTCAGTTTTAAGTGAGTATTAGGTGGTTTTTTGTTGGCTGTATGCCAAGAAATATCACACCCACTTACAAGTCTAAACACCTGCTAATAAAATCAATTACTAATTTGTTTACCAATTTTTACACGCTTCATGTAAATAAATTTAAACTATGACCTCAGTTGGTATAGGAAGTTTACAGTAAAACTGAGTGCTATATGTCTTGATTATGTTACAAATTATCTAGATCAACTCTTTTAAGGTAGGATTCTATTTTTGTTTCAGAGGCAAAAGTTGAACGTTTTGTTTTATTCAAATGAGTCAGCTGGTTTATTTGGAGATGCATTGCCCACTATTAACTATAACTATTTTCTACTATTTTTATGCCTGTTAATAAATGGACATTTTACATTAATTAAACCTTCAAAAGAAAAATAGTCCTTAATTTGTGGGAGTAGGTAATTGCAGATAATCATAGAACCCCCAAAATTGTTTGACACAAAATGTACCTCCAGAAGTCTATCATATTCTTCCTTATCAATATAATTTTCAATTTTCTGCATAAATTTTAAAATGGCATGTTTTACTTCAAATGAAACAAAACATCAACATCAATAGTGTGATAGTTTCAAGCATTTTAGTATTGTGTTAGTAGTAAGTAATAAGGTTTCTTTCAGTACTAGAGATTAAAAGCAAAATAGCCATTGGTGCATATCAGACAAATATTTTACATATCTTTTGAAATTATTGAAATGATTCTAAAGAAGCTAGCAAAGCCACACACGAATTTCGACTTGGGATGGGTTACATAATTTTAGGCTCATTTTAGGCTAATTTATTACCATATTCCCGAATTTTTTGCTCTCCTCCTTCATAGTAAAATCCGTGGCTTTGCTAGCTTCGGCCGAACTCAGCAGAGCCATACTTCAAAAATAAACAAAAATGTAATTTGATATAGCCAAATTGTAGAGCCTATTTTAGGCTAATTTATTACACTATTTATATTTTTTTTACTCTATTCCTTCATAGAAAAATCTGTGGCTTTGCTAGCTTTGGTTGAACTCAGCAAAGCCATTTTTGAAACATGACATTTTTCAGCGATTCGAAATGGTGATATTTTAGGAATATTTTTAGGCTAATTAATTACCCTACTTTCATATTTTTTTTCCTCGCGTTTTCGAAAAAAACTTATTGACTATCGCATAGGCGATGATGTGATTATTTCAAACTATAATTACTTGACTATTTGACATGCCGAAACGATGATTACCATCGAATGATCGATGAATAGTCCACATAAAAGTATTTTGATCAGGGTTTTTTAAAAATAACATGTCGCTTTGCTAGCTTCGGGCGAACTCAGCAGAGCCATTTTTGTAAAAGCAACTTTTTCAAAGATTCGAAATAGTAATGTTCAAGGAACAAATTTAGGCTAATTAATTACCCTAGTTTCATATTTTCTGCTCCTCGCGTTTTCGAAAAAAACTGGATTTATTGACTGACGCATAAGCGATGATGTGATTATTCCAAACTATAATTATATGACAATTTGACATGTCGAAACGATGATTACCATCGAATGATCGATGAATAGCCAATATTGAATTTTTTTTATCAACGTTTTTTATAACAAACCTGTGGCTTTGCTAGCTTCAGGCGAACTCAGCAGAGCCATTTTTGTAAAAGCAACTTTTTCAAAGACTCGAAATAGTAGTATTCAAGGAACAAATTTAGGCTAATTAATTACCCTAGTTTCATATTTTTTGCTCCTCGCGTTTTCGAAAAAAACAGGATTTATTGACTAACACATAGGCGATGATGTGATTATTCCAAACTATAATTATTTGACAATTTGACATGTCGAAACGATGATTACCATCGAATAATCGATGAATAGCCTACATTGAATTTTTTTGATCAACGTTTTTTAAAACAAACCTGTTTAAAACAAACCTGTAGCTTCGGGCGAACTTAGCAGAGCCATTTTTGTAAAAACAACATTTTCCAAAGATTCGAAATAGTAATATTATAGGAACGAATTTAGGCTAATTAATTACTCTAGTTTCATATTTTTTGCTCCTCGCGTTTTCGAAAAAAACTGGATTTATTGACTAACGCATAAGCAATGATGTGATTATTCCAAACTATAATTACTTGACCATTTGACGTGCCAAAACGATGATTATTACCATTAGCATTATTCAACATGTCAAGTACCTAAGCGTACTTATGAAAAACACGACTCTATCTTTTGTAAACCCAACATTTAATTATTTTAATTTCCAATGCATTACTTTTCAACATATTTGCATGGATGAAGTTACATCCGGTTCCACCATTTCATCCTTCGATGGTAATAATTATCGTTTTGGCACGTCAAATGGTCAAATAATTATAGTTTGGAATAATCACATCATCGCCTATGCGTTAGTCAATAAATCCAGTTTTTTTCGAAAACGCGAGGAGCAAAAAATATGAAACTATGGTAATTAATTAGCCTAAATTTGTTCCTAGAATATTACTATTTCGAATCTTTGGAAAATGTTGTTTTTACAAAAATGGCTCTGCTGAGTTCGCCCGAAGCTAGCAAAGCCACAGGTTTGTTTTAAAAAACGTTGAGCAAAAAATATGAAACTAGGGTAATTAATTAGCCTAAATTTGTTCCTTGAACATTACTATTTCGAATCTTTGAAAAAGTTGCTTTTACAAAAATAGCTCTGCTGAGTTCGCCCGAAGCTAGCAAAGCGACATGTTATTTTTAAAAAACCCTGATCAAAATAATTTTATGTGGACTATTGATCGATCATTCGATGGTAATCATCGTTTCAGCATGTCAAATAGTCAAATAATTATAGTTTGAAATAATCACATCATCGCCTATGCGATTGTTGATAAATCATGTTTTTTTCGAAAACGCGATGAAAAAAAAATATGAAACTAGGGTAATTAATTAGCCTAAAAATATTCCTAAAATATCACCATTTCGAATCGCTGAAAAATGTTGTGTTTCAAAAATGGCTTTGCTGAGTTCGGCCGAAGCTAGCAAAGCCACAGAATTTTCTATGAAGGAAAAGAGTAAAAAAAATACAAATAGGGTAATAAATTAGCCTAAAATAGGCTCTACAATTTGGCTATATCAAATTACATTTTTGTTTATTTTTGAAGATTGGCTCTGCTGAGTTCGGCCGAAGCTAGCAAAGCCACGGATTTTTCTATGAAGGAGGAGAGCAAAAAATTCGGGAATATGGTAATAAATTAGCCTAAAATGAGCCTAAAATTATGTAACCCATCCCGAGTCGAAATTCGTGTGTGGCTTTGCTAGCTTCTATAGAGTATTGAAATGTACATATGGCACCTGCCTATGAAAATCATTGCAATATTTTTGATCAGAATTGTTGAAATATTGTTCGATTGTCAACTAGGTATATAAAAAAACAAAACTTTTTCAAAAAGTTTTCAAAATGAGCTTCTGATTTAAATCTGAAAAAGGAGTGTTCAGGCCTATCTTTTGAAAACTAGACTAGGTTTAATGAAAAGAATTAGGTACTCTGTCAAACTTTTGAATTAGTTAATAATGTTCTCTAATTCTCTATCAATAACTTCAATCAATAGAGAAGTTAGTACTTACTCCTTGTGTGTCTCCCAATTCTTTGACACAAAATGTGTCTTATGAACAGTGATGGTCACTGGATTTATAGAAAGATAGATAGACCTGAGGATATATCCATGAATCCTTAACTATTCATGAACCAGAACTGTGCTGAGCAGTGAGCACCAAGCCCTCATTAATTATTTTCAATAGTAAAAAGCTTGCAATCACTGAGTACTTTCAGAAAGTGCTTAGAAATTTTAAGCGCTAAGCACGATTAAATAATAGAACATAACTTATTTAATTTTAATTATAAGAGTATAATGTCCACTAAAAATGATCAGTGTGAAAGTAGCCACGAGTTTCAGCCACAAATTTCTCGCGGTGATACGGCGCGTACTCGACCGCCAGTGGTCACGAAAATACATTAAAATTTTAGGCTAGCAATGAATTAACTACACAATCAAAAGGTTCGCACAAATCAGTGTGTTTTGACAATGGCATAAGACTGTTGGTTATTAGACATATTTTGAGAGATCTGAACATGTATAGAAAAATATTACTTCGATTAGACATTTTCAAAATTTGTTGAAGGGTATAGGTATAAGGGATTTTTTAAGATAATGTGCTGAAAGTAATCAATGAAAACTATACGTGTTTCGTTTTCATCAGGAAGAAAATTAATTCTCACCACCAATAACCATGATATAATTTTTAAAAACAATTAACTTTGTCAAGGTTTTCGTGGATGGGTATGTTTTTGCATAAATCTATGCTACCGAAGGTGTCTTAAAAGACCTATTTGTCAAAATATTTTGTAGTGCAGGATTTTACCCCCAACATCAATAATACTAATTTTCAAAATAAATTCATAAGTTTGTCAAAGTTTTCGTTGGTGGGTATTTTTTAACGGGTGTGAAGTTATCCACATCCACAGGATACACGGAGAAAAAAATATCAATTTTTTTTATTTCTATACTGGACTCTTTGTGTACCTCTAATCATTGAATATGCTTTTTCCGGCGGTCATCTCAGTAAAAAAACATGGTGCCTCTGATTTCCAAACAGTCTTAAAGGGTGGAAATGGGGTGGAAAACCATAAACAAACTATATTTCGGTAAGTTGACTTTGTACACCATCCATTTTCGAATATGTTGTTTCTCGTGGTCGAATTGACTAGAAAAATTATATGCCTGAGTTTTTCAGGCCGTCTAAGAGGGTGGAAATGGGGTTGAAAACATTAAAAAAACTATATTTCGGAAAGCTGACTTTGTACACCATTCATATTCAAGTATGATGTTTCTCGTGGTCGAATTGACTAGAAAAATACCATGCCTGGGTTATTCAGGCCGTCTAAGAGGGTGGAAATGGGGTTGAAAATCATAAAAAATCTATATTTCGGAACGTTGACTTTGTACAACATTCAAATTCAAGTAGGTTATTTCTCGTGGTCGAATTGACTAGAAAAATGCCATGCCTGAGTTATTCAGGCCGTCTAAGAGGGTGGAAATGGGGTTGAAAACCTTAAAAAAAAACTATATTTCGGAAAGCTGACTTTGTACACCATTCAAATTCAAGTTGTTGTTCCTCGTGGTCGAATTGACTAGAAAAATGCCTTGCCTGAGTTATTCAGGCTTTCTAAGAGGGTGGAAATGGGGTTGAAAACCTTAAAAAAACTATATTTCGGATAGCCCCTGAGATGGCCTGAAAAACTCAGGCATAGCATTTTTCTAGTGAATTCGACCACGAGAAACAACATACTTGAATTTGAATGGTGTACAAAGTAAAATTTCCGAAATATAGTTTTTTTATGATTTTCAACCTCATTACCACACTCTTAGACGGCCAGAATAACTCAGGCATGGTATTTTTCTAGTCAATTCGATCACGAGAAACAACATACTTGAATTTAAATGGTGTACAAAGTCAACTTTCCGAAATATAGTTTTTTTATGATTTTCAACCCCATTTCCCATTTCCACCCTCTTATAAAAACTCAGGCATATCATTTTTCTAGTAAATTCGACCACGAGAAAAAACATATTCGAAAATGGATGGTGTACAAAGTCAACTTAACGAAATATAGTTTGTTTATGGTTTTTCACCCCATTTCCATCCCTTAGACGGCCTGAAAAACTCAGATGTAGCATTTTTCTAGTCAATTCGATCACGAGAAAGAACATACTTGAATTTAAATGGTGTACAAAGTCAACTTTCCGAAATATAGTTTTTTTATGATTTTCAACCCCATTTCCACCCTCTTAGACGGCCTGAATAACTCAGGCATGTCATTTTTCTAGTCAATTCGACCACGAGAAATAACATCCTTGAATTTGAATGGTGTACAAAGTCAAATTTCCGAAATACAGATTTTTTATGATTTTCAACCCCATTTCCACTCTCTTAGACGGCCTGAATAACCCAGGCATGGTATTTTTCTAGTCAATTCGACCACGAGAAACATCATACTTGAATATGAATGGTGTACAAAGTCAGCTTTCTGAAATATATATTTTTAATGTTGAATCAACCCCATTTCCACCCCCTTAGACGGCCTGAAAAACTCAGACGTAGCATTTTCCTAGTCAATTCGACCACGAGGAACAACATATTCGAAAATGGAAGGTGTACAAAGTCAACTTTCCGAAATGTAGTTTTTTATGATTTTTAACCCCATTTCCACCCTCTTAGACGGCCTGAAAAACTCAGGCATATAATTTTTCTAGTCAATTCGACCACGAGAAACAACATATTCGAAAATGGATGGTGTACAAAGTCAACTTACCGAAATATAGTTTGTTTATGGTTTTCCACCCCATTTCCACCCTTTAGACTGTTTGGAAAACAGAGGCACCATGTTTTTTACTGAGATGACCGCCGGAAAAAGCATATTCAATGATTAGAGGTACACAAAGAGTCCAGTATAGAAACTAAAAAAAAATCGATATTTTTTTCTCCGTGTATCTTGTGGATGTGTATAACTTCACACCCGTGATTAGACTCTCCTGTTAAATAACATTTAGTCTCCTCGGGTTTAGACGACAATAAAGTGCACGGTACGGCACGCTCTATGATTGGTAACTGTGATGGCGGTAAGTTTAAATGACCGACAAGAAGAAGGCAAACTGGTTTGAAAATGCGTGAATTACTAGCCAACCTAACCTGACTAACCTTAGGTAGACATAATAACTATACTAAATTTCTAGCGATTTAACGAGTATTTATCCAAAATCTTTAATATTCTAGCACTGGTGGGGGCGCATATGCCGTGCATTTTATTATATAGTGGTGGGTTTGATTGTGACGTGTAACGGCAAACGGCAATGCTATTGGTAGCTCGGGGTTCGGGAACATTTTTGACTTTAAAATTTTTTTTAAGGTTCATAAAATCAACAAAAAAAAAAAAGAAAATTGCCAACAGAGTTTTCACAAACTGCAGAATCCATTCAAATTATTTTAAAAATTTCGTGTTCTCGCCTAACCTGCCCGAAAAAATATGTTTACAAATAAGCCTATTGGAGCAACTTTTGGTGGTATACATTTATGCACAAAAATCCCAACCTTCAACGAAAACTTTGACGAACGTATAAATTAATTTTGAAAAGTATTATTATTGATGGTGGAGGGTAAATTCCTGCCCGACAAAATATTTTGGCATATAGAACTTCTAGAGCACCTTCTCTACTAGAACTTTGAGCAACTTATGAACTTGAACATTATTATTATTGGTGGTAGGGGTGAAAATTCTTTCCGACAAAATATTTTGACGAGAAGGCCCTTTAGAACACCTTTGTAAGAATATATTTCTGCAAAAAAAAACTATTCAAAATTATTAATACTGATGGTCTTCTAAGACACCTTCGGTAGCATAGATTTATGCAAAAAAATCCCCACCTACAAAAATTTTGAAAAATTATTATATTTGATGGTGGGGGTAAAATCCTGCCCGACATAATATTTCGACAAATAGGTCTTCTAAGACACCTTCGGTAGCATAGATTTGTGCCAAAAAATACCCATCCAGGAAAACATTAACACTGGTGGTGATAGTTAATTTCCTGCCGGATGAAAACGAAACACGTATATTGTTTTCATTGACTACTTTCATTAACACATTATCTTAAAAAATCCCTTCTCTCCATATACCCTTCAATGAATTTTGAAAATGATTAATTAAAGTAATAATAAATGTATTTTATTGAATCAATTTGATCCAAAGGGCTATCGACCGAGGTGCTTCTGCCCATTTATTTTTCTATACTCAAATACATGTTCAGATCTCTCAAAACATGTCTAACATCGAACAGTATTATGAAATTGTATTGTCAAAACATTCATAGCCATGAAATTTTAACGTGTTTTCGGGACCGCTGGCGGTCGAGTACTCGCCGAATCACCGCGAAAAATTCGTTGCTGAAACTCGTAGCTAAAACGCGTGGCTGCAACTCGTGGCTGCTTTCACACTGATTAGTTTTCATTGATCAATTTAATATTTTTTTTCAAAACTCCCACGTTTTCGGAGAAAAGCCCTCAGAAGCAGAGCTTGTGCGAGCAAGGGAAATCCGGGACCTACAGTTTAAATAAAAGTGGAATCCGAACCACTTCTGCTCAGTGACACGCGACCGGGGATCGAACCCGGACCGCCTGAGTGGAAGCCAAACGCTCTAACACTACGACCACTTTGCTTATCTTAAAAGAATCCCTTTTCATATACCCTTCAACGATTTTTGTAAATGACCAGTTCAAGTGAATAGAATAATAAAAATAACAAAAAATTCCTACTATGAAGATAAAATAAGGTAAAACAAAAATAACATTAGGAATACTTGGCAAATAATCAAACAATTGAATGGCTGCGATAAAATTTCAAACGATATAAAAAAAATTGACATCGTTGAGGATACAAAACAAATATCAATTTCTAACAAACGGGACAGCCAATAAAATAAATGAGTTCTTCGTTAAAAATATAAAAAACCTTGTTGAGTCCATACCTTACGTAGATTTCCTCAAAGATAAAAGTGAAATAAAAAACAGAAATCATTTCTCCTATGCCATGCACTTCATGAGTGAGTCGGACATAGCTGAACAAATAAAAAAACTGGACACCAACAAATCAGCAGGAAGCGATAATATTAAACCAATATTCCTCAAGGAAGTTGGCGAACATATCAAGAACATTCTAGCAAAACCATCCAACCTCTCAATAATCGAAGGAATTTTTCCTGACATCCTTAAAAAAAGTATAATAATTACTGTTCACAAAGGCGGTAAAAAACAGATTTGAACAACTACCGACCTATCGCTTTGCTCTCTATTATATCGAAACTATTTGAAAGACTGGTCACAGATTAACCTAACCAAGTACCTTAAAAAAAATTGTTGTCCATCTGAAAATCAATACGGCTTTCGCGAGGGTAAAGGGACAGAGTTGGCTTTATTGAATTTCACAACTGAAATACAGCAGGGGATAGAAAAAAATGAGTACACTACGGGAGTTTTTATCGATATTACCAAGACATTTGATACCATTTCTCATACAATATTGTTGGAAAAAATTAGTGACATAGGCATTAGAGGTATATGTAACGAGAGGTTCCGTAGTTATTTGACAGGCAGAAAGCAATTAGTTAAAGTAGGAAACGAGATCAGTGACATCAGAGAAACCTTCAGTGGAGTACCGCAGGGATTAGTTTTGGGACCAATTTTATTTCTCATTTACATAAAC
The DNA here is from genome assembly GCA_944452925.2 of Chrysolina oricalcia. Classification (NCBI taxonomy): domain Eukaryota; kingdom Metazoa; phylum Arthropoda; class Insecta; order Coleoptera; family Chrysomelidae; genus Chrysolina; species Chrysolina oricalcia. Next base: position 17,667,730 of record OX101816.2, read on the forward strand.
GACCTCTGCGAGATGCCACTGAGGGGCAAAATATATACATTTACAGATGATACTGCGTTACTGTACTCGCAAAAAATAAAAATGTTGTTCTCACAAATATATTACATGATCTAAAAATATTTAAAACCTGGTTCAACAGCAATAAGATGCTTGTAAATGAAAAAAAAAATTTAATTATGTCAACTTTGGCACAAGGAAAATTTTCTCATTTGGAAGTCCAATTAAAATTCATAATTCAAGTAACTGCAATAATTGTAAGTGTGGAGAAATTGAACGAGTTGATTGTATTAAGTACCTTGGTTTGTTTATTGACGAAAATATGAATTGGAAAAACCACATTCAGAAAACTGCATCGAAACTGAGAAAACTTGATCAGCGTGAAGGCAGCCATGAGTTACAGCCATGACTTCGGGAGTGACTACCGCTTCGACGCGGGAGCAAGCCCGACCGCCAACGGTCGTCTTCGAAATACATGGCCAGCCATGAGTTGGCAGAAAACATGGCTAGCAATGCTTTTGGTGGATAGCGGGATATATCAGATGGATTTATTTATTTTAACGAGTAATTCAGTATGAAACATGGCTCAGCCACGAATTTTTAGTTGGCGATAAAAATTGATTCAGTCTGAAACATGGCTCAGTCACGAATTTTTAGTTGGCGGTAAAAATTAGATGAAAGTTTATTTTTTCTCTGGGTAATGATAATAAGCTTTATACAACAATATATTTAGCCGCTCGAGGTTTCGCCTTTAGACTTACCTCTCAAACACGTTTGAAAAATCGTGAAATTTCAAACTTTGAGAAAGTCATCAACAAGCAAAATTGGAATGAAGTCGATTATTTTTTCCTAATGATGGACTTTATAGGTAGTGGAGATCAAGACCCATGCCCATAAATATTAAGCCGAGTCCGATTTCACACTTACACTACCCCTCAAACATGACCGAAAAATCGCTCAACTGCGAACTTTGAAAAATTTCCAACGGGCTAAATTGGGATTAGATCGGAATTTTTTAACATGAATCCACTCTTTAGATACCAGTGAACAAGACCTATATGAGTGAGTATTTTGCCGGGCAGGTTTTCACCCCTAACGAGCCCCTCCAACACGTCGAAAAAGTCGAAAAATCGCGAATTTTTAAAAATCCCCAAAGCTAATTTTTGCTTCTAGTTTATTCTATGGAACAAGTTATAAACCACCAAGTGTTAGTCCGGGCCCGTTACTACCCTCAAACTACCCCTCAAACATGACCGAAAAATCGTTCAACTGCGAACTTTGAAAAATTCCCAACGGGCTAAATTGGGATTAGAACGGAATTTTTTAACATGAATCCACTCTTTAGATACCAGTGAACAAGACCTATATGAGCGAGTATTTTGCCGGGCAGGTTTTCACCCCTAACGAGCCCCTCCAACACGTCGAAAAAGTCGAAAAATCGTGAATTTTTAAAAATCCCCAAAAAGCTAATTTGTGCTTGTAGTTTATTCTATGAAACAAGTCATAAACCACCAAGTGTTAGGCCGGGCCCGATACTACCCTCAAACTACCCCTCAAACATGACCGAAAAATCGTTCAACTGCGAACTTTGAAAAATTCCCAACGGGCTAAATTGGGATTAGAACGTAATTTTTTAACATGAATCCACTCTTTAGATACCAGTGAACAAGAGCTATATGAGCGAGTATTTTGCCGGGCAGGTTTTCACCCCTAACGAGCCCCTCCAACACGTCGAAAAAGTCGAAAAATCGTGAATTTTTAAAAATCCCCAAAAAGCTAATTTTTGCTTCTAGTTTATTCTATGAAACAAGTTATAAACCACCAAGTGTTAGTCCGGGCCCGTTACTACCCTCAAACTACCCCTCAAACATGACCGAAAAATCGTTCAACTGCGAACTTTGAAAAATTCCCAACGGGCTAAATTGGGATTAGAACGGAATTTTTTAACATGAATCCACTCTTTAGATACCAGTGAACAAGACCTATATGAGCGAGTATTTTGCCGGGCAGGTTTTCACCCCTAACGAGCCCCTCCAACACGTCGAAAAAGTCGAAAAATCGCGAATTTTTAAAAATCCCCAAAAAGCTAATTTTTGCTTCTAGTTTATTCTATGGAACAAGTTATAAACCACCAAGTGTTAGGCCTGGCCCGATACTACCCTCAAACTACCCCTCAAACATGACCGAAAAATCGTTCAACTGCGAACTTTGAAAAATTCCCAACGGGCTAAATTGGGATTAGAACGGAATTTTTTAACATGAATCCACTCTTTAAATACCAGTGAACAAGAGCTATATGAGCGAGTATTTTGCCGGGCAGGTTTTCACCCCTAACGAGCCCCTCCAACACGTCGAAAAAGTCGAAAAATCGTGAATTTTTAAAAATCCCCAAAAAGCTTATTTGTGCTTGTAGTTTATTCTATGAAACAAGTTATAAACCACCAAGTGTTAGGCCGGGCCCGATATCACCCTCAAACTACCCCTCGAACATGACCGAAAAATCGCTCAACTGCGAACTTTGAAAAATTCCCAACGGGCTAAATTGGGATTAGAACGGAATTTTTTAACATGAATCCACTCTTTAGATACCAGTGAACAAGACCTATATGAGCGAGTATTTTGCCGGGCAGGTTTTCACCCCTAACGAGCCCCTCCAACACGTCGAAAAAGTCGAAAAATCGCGAATTTTTAAAAATCCCCAAAAAGCTAATTTTTGCTTCTAGTTTATTCTATGGAACAAGTTATAAATCACCAAGTGTTAGTCCGGGCCCGTTACTACCCTCAAACTACCCCTCAAACATGACCGAAAAATCGTTCAACTGCGAACTTTGAAAAATTCCCAACGGGCTAAATTGGGATTAGAACGGAATTTTTTAACATGAATCCACTCTTTAGATACCAGTGAACAAGACCTATATGAGCGAGTATTTTGCCGGGCAGGTTTTCACCCCTAACGAGCCCCTCCAACACGTCGAAAAAGTCGAAAAATCGCGAATTTTTAAAAATCCCCAAAAAGCTTATTTGTGCTTGTAGTTTATTCTATGAAACAAGTTATAAACCACCAAGTGTTAGGCCGGGCCCGATATCACCCTCAAACTACCCCTCGAACATGACCGAAAAATCGCTCAACTGCGAACTTTGAAAAATTTCCAACGGGCTAAATTGGGATTAGAACGGAATTTTTTAACATGAATCCACTCTTTAGATACCAGTGAACAAGAGCTATATGAGCGAGTATTTTGCCGGGCAGGTTTTCACCCCTAACGAGCCCCTCCAACACGTCGAAAAAGTCGAAAAATCGTGAATTTTTAAAAATCCCCAAAAAGCTAATTTGTGCTTGTAGTTTATTCTATGAAACAAGTTATAAACCACCAAGTGTTAGGCCGGACCCGATATCACCCTCAAACTACCCCTCGAACATGACCGAAAAATCGCTCAACTGCGAACTTTGAAAAATTCCCAACGGGCTAAATTGGGATTAGAACGGAATTTTTTAACATGAATCCACTCTTTAGATACCAGTGAACAAGACCTATATGAGCGAGTATTTTGCCGGGCAGGTTTTCACCCCTAACGAGCCCCTCCAACACGTCGAAAAAGTCGAAAAATCGCGAATTTTTAAAAATCCCCAAAAAGCTAATTTTTGCTTCTAGTTTATTCTATGGAACAAGTTATAAACCACCAAGTGTTAGGCCGGGCCCGATACTACCCTCAAACTACCCCTCAAACATGACCGAAAAATCGTTCAACTGCGAACTTTGAAAAATTCCCAACGGGCTAAATTGGGATTAGAACGGAATTTTTCAACATGAATCCACTCTTTAGATACCAGTGAACAAGTCCTATATGAGCGAGTATTTTGCCGGGCAGGAATTCACCCCTAACGAGCCCCTCCAACACGTCGAAAAGGTCGAAAAATCGCGAATTTTTAAAAATCCCCAAAAAGCTAATTTTTGCTTCTAGTTTATTCTATGGAACAAGTTATAAACCACCAAGTGTTAGGCCGGGCCCGTTACTACCCTCAAACTACCCCTCGAACATGACCGAAAAATCGCTCAACTGCGAACTTTGAAAAATTTCCAACGGGCTAAATTGGGATTAGAAGATATAGTTGTTTCGTATAATTTTGAAAAAAATTTATAAAATGGGCTACTGGAATACAAAATTTCGGATTGATCGTGAGTTTCAAATTCAGTGGAGGTAGATTCCAATTTGCAACTTTCTGCATCTAATAAACTCTAATCTGAACATAGTTCTAATAAATTTCTTAATGCCAATTTCATAGAGCTATTTTCATATTCTGAACTGAGTATTTGAACTAAATTACTAAACCACACTACTACTTGGCCCAGATGATTGAAATTAATACAAGCTGCCATCATTTCTTTCAAATTTGTTTGAACATCTATATTAATGCCAGATTTTTTAATATCATTACAGATAATTTTGAAAAAGTGTACGCAGCAAATATGAATCGGGGTGATATCATTACCATCGAAATGTGCCCCCTCACAAATAGAAAACGCCCACGTTAAATAAACTCTCATGTCCATTCTATTAAAAAAATGAAGTATACCATTCATCAAAGGAAAACTAAAATCTGTTACAACGGCTGAGAATATTGGCCACTTTTTCGAATGCTGTAAAGAAAAAGATTTGAATTTTGCTAGAAAAATACCTATCGATACCATGTCATGATTGCAATTTATCATTTCGAGAACCGGCACTATACGATTCCGAACATTAATGACGCCAGCATAATAAAACACGCGCTTCTCAGTAGACGGAGGTTTCCTAACAATACCTCCAGTGGCATCCAAGTGTAAAATGGGTTTCAAATGACATTTTTCGATAATTTCTAATTGTTCATTACTGTACAAATAAACATGAAGTGGCTGTCCTACAACTTGAATATAATTATAGTTCTCCCTCTGCATCCAAACTAGATCTATCAGATCATCTTTATGGCGATCATTCCTACCCAGCTTTTCCGATCGAATTTTCCGAAAAACTGTTTCCGACTTAATATTTTGTAAATTTCCGGTTTCTATTATTGATGAATTAGAATTCCGAACCGTTTTGTCCCGATACAAAGATGGTTTAATATCTTTCATATTTTGCATTAATATTTTCCTATTAATGCCTTTCACATACCTTTACTTGAACTGAAAACCTCAACTTTGTGATCTTTATCGCGACTAACTGAATTTATAAAAATAATGAACTTCTTACAATTATGAGCACAATAAGCATAAACCACGAAATGATCTTTTCTAACGCTGAATCTATAGGTTTTGAAATTTATGACACATACGTTATTAACGAATTGAGCTAATTTCCTTTCTAATAGAAAAGTATACTCTGTCGTTAATGTATACTCAGTCGTTAATTTATCCTCTACTAATACTGATAATAACTCTCGATGACTGATAGTAAATGAACCTTCCAAAACTTTACATTTCTTAAATGAAGGTTTGTCCCAATTGTCGGATTTTAAATTAATTGCATTAACAGGAAGGCTAGTTCTTTGTTGAGCAGATGCCTGAAGTTCTAAGAAAACTTGTGGAATATGTTCATTACTCGTTGAAACACCAGAAGATTGAATTTGAGTTGCAGCTTCCATTTGACAACTGGGATCGATGTCATTTTCTTCGGAAAAATTTCGATTATCTGGCGACATAATGTTAGTGGCTGAAGGCCTTAGTTTAGTGTTACATTTCTTGCTGTCATTTTCTTCGGAAAAATTTCGATTACCTGGCGACATAATATTAGTAGTAGCTGAAGGCCTTAGTTCAGTTTTACATTGCATGCTCATGTGAGGAGTGGACGTTATAACAGTTTTATTAAAATGTGAGTAATTTAACTTATCGAAAGAGTCGCTAGTATTTTGCGTTTGTTGATGATCTCTTTGGTTTGATAATTCATTTTCTATAAGTTCCGTAATAGTAGGAGGATTTTGTACGAAGTGAGAATTCGGAGCGTTTTTGAGGTCTAAAAAATTATTATCTTCAATTTCCTCTGACAATGAATCTAAACCTTCACGAATTATTATGTTCTGAATTACATTTATTTTTGGTTCCAAATAAGAAATGAAATTCCCTGCATTTCTTCGGATTGTTTTAACGATATTGTAACAAATTTTTGAGTCTTCTCGGTTCAAAAGATATACAGCCGCCCTTTTAATTTCATCCGATCTCGCGGTTAGACATTTGATTTGATCATATATGTTTCCGGAGTAATTGTTTTTGAAATAATCGGCTAATTGTTTGGGGTCTATTTGTGAAGGTCGTCCTCGTTGGTTCATAATGATTTTTTTTTTTAATAACGAACAAATCAAATTCAAAATGTTGTAAAAAAAATGCCAGAATCTCTCAATTGTCTTTTGTGATGATTTATATTCGAAACTCACCATACATACTTCAGTTAAATAATATAATGATTCAATCAGTTGAACAGCAAATTGTCTGAAAGAGAACAAATTGAATGAAGATGTTTCTCTGAATCGTTTCTGATTCATTCTTCCTATAATACTATAATAACAATAGCAACGATATCGCCAGTAAGATAGACAGCGCTATGCTTCGATAAAGTAGTGCTCGATATCACAGTAGCAAAAGGGTAATAATTTTATGGCGTTCATTTCTGTTCATGTTATTGAAGTATTTTCATATTAACTTGCAGCGAATATTATAGTCCATCCATCTAATAAGCACAAACATCAATGGTTACAAAAGTAATCCTGTTGTTGGCATCTATTACAAGTTAATTGAAAAACTATCCAAGAAACACGTTCCTAGTGAAATTTAATTATGAGGTATCTATCCAATTAACTTCTTTTCGCTCCTCACGATCTAATATAATAATGTTTTTGGCTCTTATTGTCATCTCGTTTTTTTTTTCTGTCAGAAGAAACACACCGGCAGGATGATATTGAAAGCCACAATCATCATTTTCTTAATGTGTATCTCATACTTTTCATAAAAAATACAGCAAAATCATAATGAAATCCAGAAACATTGATATCATTACTATTTCTACGGATAGAAGAGGATTGAAAGCTCACTTGTCCATTCACTTTTCCAAAGAAAATATGACCACATACCAACGTAACTACGCCACTGGTTTACGAAAATAAAAAATTATAACCTCAAGTTTTGATATTTTTTCCATCAGGACTTTTGGAGAAAAAAAAATTAAATCAAATTTTTTTTGGTATTTTCGACACCCTGTATCTCAGAGAGGGTACATTTTAGGACATACATTGATAGGAACTTTTCACCTCGAAATGAGGTGAGGAATCTGTAGTTTGGCGGTCTGGTCTTATTCTGGCTCACCCTGTATATATTAAACAATTTTTTAAATGAACAAAAAAAATTGTTTTTAGTTCATTTACCAACTATTGTTTGTCATACGTGACAGTAGAGTTAAAAATTGCATGTAAAAAAAAATTAAGTGCATTGAATATGAATATACAGGGAATTTAATAGTATACGTACTTTTTGACATTTTGAAATTTTTTTTTTATGACGAATGAACGAAATTCAAAAAAGAGACATGGCTATATAGACAATTGAATACCCTTTGAAATGAGGTATCACTGAGCCCCCATTCCATTTACAAAAATTGGGGGGGTGGCTGTCTCTCTGACGGGGGTGGAAGAAAGGCGATTTTTTTTATGCCCCAGTGTCATTTCAAAAACCTAGGTCGACGTGTTTCAGGGTTTTTCTTGAAATTGACTAATAAGGTAGAAAATGAATTTATCCGTTACTTTAGGACCTCGCTGTATTAAAGTGAGGACTAAAAGAACCCCCATAACTTCTTTATTTTACATATTACAAAAAAATATTGAATGGATAAGTTGTAGGGTTTCATTCGATCTCTTCAAAGGTTTAGATTTAATTTATAAAGATTGTCTCAAAAAGCTTGTAAAAAAAGGCAGGAAGATCAAATAAAAGTCAGAAAAAAATATCAAAAGTTCTAGAAATATCTATGCTATGATATCAACCTCCATGTTCAATGTTTTCAATAGATTATTTTCCTAGTTCTCATTTCTCAGGAAGCTTGAATTATCACATTAATTCTCCGTCAAAGGAGGTAAATTTAATCAGAAACGTGTTGAATGGATCAGGTTGCAAAGAATTTTGAGCATAATTGTAGACAAAAAACTTGAGATTTATTATTGTATTGCATGATGATAGATAGATATTTTCATTAAGTCATGATAAAAATATTTGATCAACACGTTTCTTGCAATTGTCCTCCAGGAGGAACATTGCACTAATAGGTAGTTGTCAGATGCTAGGAATCGCACGTTAAAAGGTAAGACCTCGTTAATCCTTGGCTCGCACAAGTTTCGACTTTTGAGGGCTGCCGTTCGTAAGGGGACGACAGCTGGTTAACGGAAAAAACAATTTCAATTACAACAATTTAATGTTCGTAGGGGTAAGTAGTTTTTTTCTGACAGATAATTGCCTCATATTTTTTACTTTGTGGGATGGTGTAGAGAGAAGGGGAATTCGAAATCGTCGAAATTATTAGTTTCATTCATTTTACTCCGCACACACACTCCGGCACACTTTTCAAACTTTCTTCGAACCATACACTGATTCTTTCTGAAGTTTGTGCCACAGAGTGCTTCTTGCTGTTGAGTTTTGGGTATTATCATTCATTGGATGGGCCAATACATACGAAGCTCTGGAAGGGACACCCAAAATAAAAAAAAATATTCCTTTCTAAAATTCCGACTTATAACTCGGAATTTTAAAGTAAACTTCCGAGTTTTAACTCGGAATTTTAAAATTCCGAGATATAACTCGGAATTTTGAACAACTCTAATGTTCGGTGGGAAAAGTAAATGCTTTGTTTTCCGACAGATTATTGCCTCACATTTTCCATTTTGAGAGAATGTTTGGAGAGAAGGGGGTTTTCGCCTTTGCTCAAATTACTCGTTTAATTCAACATGAACATAAAAAACGTGATAAAATTAAAATGTCCCTTTAACTTCCGCGAAAGTGTTATTCCTTTCCTTCCTGTTTGATCGCGAAAAAATATTTTGAACGTGACGAGAATTCATCAACCCATCGTTAGATAATTGAAATTGGTTATGATAAAATGTGTATTCCTCTCAACTGTACTCAGTCATGCATATTCGACAAAACGGTATTCGATATAATGTAATAAAAAAAAAAACATCCATATTACACGTGGTCAGAGAACAATGTACCACTTGTCTTGTTCTCTGTCGTGGTGAGACGGAATAAATGAGAAATCCTAATGAAGAAGAATCAATCAAATTCGGGACAATTTCATGTCTGACGGTAACATCCACTCCCACTCCAGAAGACGCTGGTTGAACATACACAGTTGTCGGATGTGGTAATAAGAATATAGATTTCCGAAATTACGAACTGGGCCAAATAGGTATGCCCTTGCTCTTTTCATTGAAATATGTTCCGATTATCGGCATGATAACACGAACATATTTGCTATATTATTATTATTAACTATACTTAATAATCCTTTGGGTCAGAGAATAAATCACAGTAGCTGCGTCATTCGACATATTATGACCCTGTATCCTATTCGTCTAAAATCAGATATTGGACGCCAGTGGTGTCGCTCAGTGAGAACAAAAAGTATCGTCTGGCAAGTCATTCGACATAACCAGAGCCCCCAGACATACTTTATTTTCTGAAAGATTTTTTACATTTTCGACGCGTTTGAGGGGCTCGTTAGGGGTGAAAACCTGCCCGGCAAAATACTCGCTCATATAGGTCTTGTTCACTGGTATCTAAAGAGTGGATTCATGTTAAAAAATTCCGTTCTAATCCCAATTTAGCCCGTTGGGAATTTTTCAAAGTTCGCAGTTGAACGATTTTTCGGTCATGTTTGAGGGGTAGTTTGAGGGTAGTATCGGGCCCGGCCTAACACTTGGTGGTTTATAACTTGTTTCATAGAATAAACTAAAAGCAAAAATTAGCTTTTTGGGGATTTTTAAAAATTCGCGATTTTTCGACTTTTTCGACGTGTTGGAGGGGCTCGTTAGGGGTGAAAACCTGCCCGGCAAAATACTCGCTCCTATAGCTCTTGTTCACTGGTATCTAAAGAGTGGATTCATGTTAAAAAATTCCGTTCTAATCCCAATTTAGCCCGTTGGGAATTTTTCAAAGTTCGCAGTTGAACGATTTTTCGGTCATGTTTGAGGGGTAGTTTGAGGGTAGTAACGGGCCCGGACTAACACTTGGTGGTTTATAACTTGTTCCATAGAATAAACTAGAAGCAAAAATTAGCTTTTTGGGGATTTTTAAAAATTCGCGATTTTTCGACTTTTTCGACGTGTTGGAGGGGCTCGTTAGGGGTGAAAACCTGCCCGGCAAAATACTCGCTCATATAGGTCTTGTTCACTGGTATCTAAAGAGTGGATTCATGTTAAAAAATTCCGTTCTAATCCCAATTTAGCCCGTTGGGAATTTTTCAAAGTTCGCAGTTGAGCGATTTTTCGGTCATGTTCGAGGGGTAGTTTGAGGGTGATATCGGGCCCGGCCTAACACTTGGTGGTTTATAACTTGTTTCATAGAATAAACTAGAAGCACAAATTAGCTTTTTGGGGATTTTTAAAAATTCACGATTTTTCGACTTTTTCGACGTGTTGGAGGGGCTCGTTAGGGGTGAAAACCTGCCCGGCAAAATACTCGCTCATATAGCTCTTGTTCACTGGTATCTAAAGAGTGGATTCATGTTAAAAAATTCCGTTCTAATCCCAATTTAGCCCGTTGGGAATTTTTCAAAGTTCGCAGTTGAACGATTTTTCGGTCATGTTTGAGGGGTAGTTTGAGGGTAGTAACGGGCCCGGACTAACACTTGGTGGTTTATAACTTGTTCCATAGAATAAACTAGAAGCAAAAATTAGCTTTTTGGGGATTTTTAAAAATTCGCGATTTTTCGACTTTTTCGACGTGTTGGAGGGGCTCGTTAGGGGTGAAAACCTGCCCGGCAAAATACTCGCTCATATAGGTCTTGTTCACTGGTATCTAAAGAGTGGATTCATGTTAAAAAATTCCGTTCTAATCCCAATTTAGCCCGTTGGGAATTTTTCAAAGTTCGCAGTTGAGCGATTTTTCGGTCATGTTCGAGGGGTAGTTTGAGGGTGATATCGGGCCCGGCCTAACACTTGGTGGTTTATAACTTGTTTCATAGAATAAACTACAAGCACAAATAAGCTTTTTGGGGATTTTTAAAAATTCACGATTTTTCGACTTTTTCGACGTGTTGGAGGGGCTCGTTAGGGGTGAAAACCTGCCCGGCAAAATACTCGCTCATATAGCTCTTGTTCACTGGTATCTAAAGAGTGAATTCATGTTAAAAAATTCCGTTCTAATCCCAATTTAGCCCGTTGGGAATTTTTCAAAGTTCGCAGTTGAACGATTTTTCGGTCATGTTTGAGGGGTAGTTTGAGGGTAGTAACGGGCCCGGACTAACACTTGGTGGTTTATAACTTGTTTCATAGAATAAACTAGAAGCAAAAATTAGCTCTTTGGGGATTTTTAAAAATTCACGATTTTTCGACTTTTTCGACGTGTTGGAGGGGCTCGTTAGGGGTGAAAACCTGCCCGGCAAAATACTCGCTCATATAGCTCTTGTTCACTGGTATCTAAAGAGTGGATTCATTTTAAAAAATTACGTTCTAATCCCAATTTAGCCCGTTGGGAATTTTTCAAAGTTCGCAGTTGAACGATTTTTCGGTCATGTTTGAGGGGTAGTTTGAGGGTAGTATCGGGCCCGGCCTAACACTTGGTGGTTTATGACTTGTTTCATAGAATAAACTACAAGCACAAATTAGCTTTTTGGGGATTTTTAAAAATTCACGATTTTTCGACTTTTTCGACGTGTTGGAGGGGCTCGTTAGGGGTGAAAACCTGCCCGGCAAAATACTCGCTCATATAGGTCTTGTTCACTGGTATCTAAAGAGTGGATTCATGTTAAAAAATTCCGTTCTAATCCCAATTTAGCCCGTTGGGAATTTTTCAAAGTTCGCAGTTGAACGATTTTTCGGTCATGTTTGAGGGGTAGTTTGAGGGTAGTAACGGGCCCGGACTAACACTTGGTGGTTTATAACTTGTTCCATAGAATAAACTAGAAGCAAAAATTAGCTTTTTGGGGATTTTTAAAAATTCGCGATTTTTCGACTTTTTCGACGTGTTGGAGGGGCTCGTTAGGGGTGAAAACCTGCCCGGCAAAATACTCGCTCATATAGGTCTTGTTCACTGGTATCTAAAGAGTGGATTCATGTTAAAAAATTCCGTTCTAATCCCAATTTAGCCCGTTGGAAATTTTTCAAAGTTCGCAGTTGAGCGATTTTTCGGTCATGTTCGAGGGGTAGTTTGAGGGTGATATCGGGCCCGGCCTAACACTTGGTGGTTTATAACTTGTTTCATTGAATAAACTACAAGCACAAATTAGCTTTTTGGGGATTTTTAAAAATTCACGATTTTTCGACTTTTTCGACGTGTTGGAGGGGCTCGTTAGGGGTGAAAACCTGCCCGGCAAAATACTCGCTCATATAGCTCTTGTTCACTGGTATCTAAAGAGTGGATTCATGTTAAAAAATTCCGTTCTAATCCCAATTTAGCCCGTTGGAAATTTTTCAAAGTTCGCAGTTGAACGATTTTTCGGTCATGTTTGAGGGGTAGTTTGAGGGTAGTAACGGGCCCGGACTAACACTTGGTGGTTTATAACTTGTTCCATAGAATAAACTAGAAGCAAAAATTAGCTTTTTGGGGATTTTTAAAAATTCGCGATTTTTCGACTTTTTCGACGTGTTGGAGGGGCTCGTTAGGGGTGAAAACCTGCCCGGCAAAATACTCGCTCATATAGGTCTTGTTCACTGGTATCTAAAGAGTGGATTCATGTTAAAAAATTCCGTTCTAATCCCAATTTAGCCCGTTGGAAATTTTTCAAAGTTCGCAGTTGAGCGATTTTTCGGTCATGTTCGAGGGGTAGTTTGAGGGTGATATCGGGCCCGGCCTAACACTTGGTGGTTTATAACTTGTTTCATAGAATAAACTAGAAGCACAAATTAGCTTTTTGGGGATTTTTAAAAATTCACGATTTTTCGACTTTTTCGACGTGTTGGAGGGGCTCGTTAGGGGTGAAAACCTGCCCGGCAAAATACTCGCTCATATAGCTCTTGTTCACTGGTATCTAAAGAGTGGATTCATGTTAAAAAATTCCGTTCTAATCCCAATTTAGCCCGTTGGGAATTTTTCAAAGTTCGCAGTTGAACGATTTTTCGGTCATGTTTGAGGGGTAGTTTGAGGGTAGTAACGGGCCCGGACTAACACTTGGTGGTTTATAACTTGTTCCATAGAATAAACTAGAAGCAAAAATTAGCTTTTTGGGGATTTTTAAAAATTCGCGATTTTTCGACTTTTTCGACGTGTTGGAGGGGCTCGTTAGGGGTGAAAACCTGCCCGGCAAAATACTCGCTCATATAGGTCTTGTTCACTGGTATCTAAAGAATGGATTCATGTTAAAAAATTCCGTTCTAATCCCAATTTAGCCCGTTGGAAATTTTTCAAAGTTCGCAGTTGAGCGATTTTTCGGTCATGTTTGAGGGGTAGTGTAAGTGTGAAATCGGACTCGGCTTAATATTTATGGGCATGGGTCTTGATCTCCACTACCTATAAAGTCCATCATTAGGAAAAAATAATCGACTTCATTCCAATTTTGCTTGTTGATGATTTTTTCAAAGTTTGAAATTTCACTATTTTTCAAACGTGATGAGAGGTAAGTCTAAAGGCGAAACCTCGAGCGGCTAAATATATTGTTGTATAAAGCTTATTATCATTACCCAGAGAAAAAATAAACTTTCATCTAATTTTTACCGCCAACTAAAAATTAGTGACTGAGCCATGTTTCAGACTGAATCAATTTTTATCGCCAACTAAAAATCCGTGGCTGAGCCATGTTTCATACTGAATTACTCGTTAAAATAAATAAATCCATCTGATATATCCCGCTATCCACCAAAAGCATTGCTAGCCATGTTTTCTGCCAACTCATGGCTGGCCATGTATTTCGAAGACGACCGTTGGCGGTCGGGCTTGCTCCCGCGTCGAAGCGGTAGTCACTCCCGAAGTCATGGCTGGAACTCATGGCTGCCTTCACGCTGACGAAAACTTGTACCTTCATTCTATAATATTTCTTCCTTCCCATGTTCTTCGCATGTTCTATTATGCAATGGTCCATTCAGTCATCATGTACTGTATACCTGTCTAGGGGACTACCTATGAAAGTAACATCAGGAGTATAACCACCCTACAAAAAACCTTTGTGCGACTTACTGCCAGGGTGCGAAACAGAAGAGAACCCTCTGAACCACTTTTTAAAGCACTCAAGATAGGTAACATCAGACAAACTTGTATAAATATCTGTAGAGCTTTGAAAAGGTTTGAGCATTCGTTACACAGACGTGACCATAAAAACCTCTGTCCGAGGAAAAACCATGCCATCCATTCCTTCCACTACAAAAACGTCAACACAGAAATCATTCTACTGTCTAGCCCCCCGAATTATGAATAGTGTCCCAGAAAGTCTCTTTCTCCACGATCATCACAGAATTTGCCAATTCTGAAATCAAATTTGATTACAGAATGCTGGAATTCTCTCTCTTGAGATTGAAGAAATATTCTGCAACACCTCTGCCCCCATGCAATTTAAATGTATTTACATTATCTCTCTTGTGATAGAATAATATTCTCACACTGGTTAGCAATAATAACATTAGCCTTGACGCAGTTGATTGTCATCGTAGTGGCAAAATTTGAGTGTCAAAATTATTGCCGTCACGTTTCCTATCTTTGATCGTGGAGAAAGTATAGTCTGCTACTCGGTTAGAATGAAAATTCGTGATGCTCGTGGTTCCTCACGCTCGCCTTCGGCTCGCGCTCGGAACTTTCCACTCGCATCGAATTTTCATTCTAACCTTGTTACAGAATATACTATTCTGAACTGTATAATTATATTCAGCCAATATTCAAGGAAAATATCCGAATATTTCTTAGAAACTGATATTCGACATCTGTTCTCCATCAATATATAACAGAAATACTCTTCAAGAAACGAAAAATATTTGTATGCACTAAGCTGAAAATGTTTTTCTCTTTTTTTTTCAAATTCACAAATTTATAAATTAATTTTTTTGTTTTGTCCAAACCCAACCTCAAGTAATCACTTACTGGGGTTGGCACTCTAAAAAAATGTATTCATCCTTAAAAATTGTTTTTCTCTCTCCCCAGACACAGACCTCTGGTCTTCTGGCTGAGAGAATAAGTATTTATAATAAAATATTTATATTTATAGGTGAAAAATAATAACTGTAATAATATGTAGAGTTGCAAATAAATCTAATCTAATCTAAGTAATATTTTTCCATACACAACTATATGTTCAGATCCCTCAAAACATGTCTAACAACCAACAGTATTATTTTAAAACACACTCATTTGTGCGAACCTTTCGATCGTGTAATAAACTCATGGATGGCCATGAAATTTAGACGTATTTTCGGGACCCTTGGCGGTCGAGTACGCTCCGTATCTCCGCGAGAAATTCGTGGGTGAACTCGTGGCTGCTTTCACACTGATTTTATATATTTGAGAACAACTTAAATCTTGATATTTGTGCCACATAAATACTTAATAGGTATCTATAGACTTTTCTGATTGCTGCCATGATGATACTCATCAGTAGCAGTAGCATTTCTTGATTTGGCAAAGGCATTCGACACTGTGAACTATTCACAGTTGTTGGATGTCTAGGACGACGCTGGTATAAGAGAGATGCCACATAAATTCTCTTTGAAAGTTACTTGTCACATAAGAATAAAAAGGGAACTCGGTGAAAAACCGGTGTCCATTGGAGTGCTTCAAGGAACTGTTTCGGTGCCAATATTATTTAATTTATACAACTCTACAGGTAAACTAATTGGATTTGCAGACGACACGGTCGTAATATGTAATGCTAAAACATGTGAGGATTTGAAAAATTAAGTTGGGAATGATTTAACAAATATGTTAGACATTTTCAGTCATAAGATATTAACAGTTAATCATAAAAATACGTTCATTGTCCTCTTTACTAGTTATAAAAATAACTTACCAACCTCTAGGACAATAACTGTCAAGAACATCGATATCTCTCTGAAAAACGGAATAAAATATCCTAGATTCTCACTCAAGATGGAATTCTCACTTGTCAGACGTTGCTAAGACATTAAACAATTGAGAAAAATACTATATTTCCCAAATCTCAAAACAGGATACTTCGCATTGTTGAATCTTGTCCAAGGTACGGAAGTGTCAGTTGGAGAGAAACTAAGCCTAGTCATTTGGAACAGGTTGAAATACTTCCAAAGAAAATTTAAATCTATTCATTTTAGAAATTTAAAATACAGCCAGAGCTTTGAAGAAGCAAATGTTACGGGTCTGAGGCAACTGTGTATCTGTAGTTTGGTAATTAACCTATTTGAAAATCTTTCGGACTCACAAACACTTGTCCATCATTAGCAAACTAGAAATAAGTCTAAAAACTATATACAAATAAATGCTAAAAAAAACAATAGGAATCAGGTATTTCCAATTTATAGCACCACTTTTATTTAACTATCTGCCAGAAATGTTCAAAACCAAACAAATCTAAACTCGCTATTTCTACTGAAATCCATTTTCAAAAAATAAAGCATTATTATTTTCAGCGAGAGCTAATTTATAAATTAGAGAACGGTGATTAGTATAAATGAATATATATATATATATATATATATATATATATATATACATATATGGGAACCAGGTATTTTCAATTTATAACACCACTTTTATTCAAGTATCTTACAGAAATATTTAAAACCTATACAGCGCGGATTTTTTCAGCCCCACCCCTCTACCCCGTTAAATTTGGATCGGTTTGACGGACAAACATGGAACAAAAGTCACTCTGAATGGTATTACCGATAATATTTTTTGAAGTAAAGGACATTGTGATTGCCCTATAGAGGGAAAAATTTCAAATAGCATGGGGATCAAATACACATCGTTGAAAAGAGAATCCAAGTCTCTTTTCCAACATCTATTTGTTTTTTGATTTTCTTTAATACGTATTTTCACAATTTCGATCTCATTGCCTTTCGAAATTTTCAAGTTGATGTGCCCTCAGCGCCATCTGTTGAGTAATTGCAGTGTATTGTAATACTATTCAAAATATTTTTTGTTCCTTTGTTCCACGCCAAACCGTTCAAATTCATTGAGATGAGGGTACCAGTCAGATCCACACTTACACTTGATGCTTCGAGTGCATATGGTGAAAACTATTAACAAAAACTGAAAAAATTCATATGGTTGAAAATAGAATTGAATTCTCTTTGTGTCACTTGATCCCACCATGCCATTTGAAATTTTTAAATCAAGCAATCACAATGCATTTTATCTCAAAAAGTACCTATATAAAGTTAGCGAGACAACTTCGAAAAAATTGAAAACGGATTATTCCATAATTTGCCGCCTATTTGTCGCTAATTAGTTGCGAAGAAAAAAAATTTGTCGCTCTTTTTTTAAAAAAAATATGCGTTGTTTCGCTAACTTCATATGAAGTTAGCGAAACAACATTCCTAATTTCTATTTTTCCATAGTTCTGAAATATCCATAATTTGCCGCCTTTTTGTCGCTCTTTCTTTTTAAAAAATATGCGATTTTTTGCTAACTTCGTCATATGAACTTTCATAATTTTTATTTTTTCACAGTTCTGAAGTATCCATAATTTGCCGCCTTTTTGTCGCTATAATTAGTTGCGGCAGAAAGAAAAATTGTCGCTCTTTTTCTTAAATATGCGATGTTTCGCTAACTTCATATGAAGCGTAATTTCTATCTTTTCTCAGTTCTGAAATATCCAGAATCTGCCGCTTTTTTGTAGCTAATCAATTGCGGAGAGAAACAACTTGTCTCTTTCCTCAAATAAAAATATACGTTGTTTTGACAACTTCCGTTATTTTTATCTTCTCTCACTTCATAGGTATCAAAATATTGCTCCTTTCTTTAAAAAAATATGCAATGTTTCGGTAACCTTATATGAAGTTAGCGGGACAACTTCCATCAGTTTTTAATATTTTAAACGGTTTTATTCAGCTTACAGTTTTGTTTGTGTGGGTCAAATCTAGAAATTGCAATTTTAACTCCCTGTTGAGCGATTGATCTGAAATTTTGTGCATACCTTTAATTCTGATGACAATGCAATTAGTATCATTGTAAATCCAAGATGGCCACCACCACAAAATGGCGGACATATTGTTTTTCAACCCCTTTAATATGGGTATCAAATGAAAGGCTGAACTAGTAGAATACAGTACACCATGGAAAAATTCCAAATCCAAGATGACCGCCGCCCCAAAATGGCGGACGACATATTTTGTTCAACCCCCTCAATATGGATATAAAATTAAAGGGACGAACATGCTAAAGAGATGAAAACTTATTTTTTCTCAAAGCACATTAGCTACAGAGGAAACCATGTAACCTCCATCGAACTAATGAAAATGGATCATTTTTGGCCTCAGTTAGATAATGTAATGTATAAAAATGAATGCTTCCATCGCCCTGCAAGTTACAGCAACCCATAGCTCGACACTTGTTCATTTTGATACAAAACTACAACTCACAACCACTCACTCTGTAATAATATTGCATGCATCAACTTTTCTCACTTGTTATAAGTCTCAGAGTATATCTGCTAAGTAAAATTTGAGGAGGGGACGTCACAAAAATATGGTGGGAGTGAATTTACTTCTGTACGGTGCTTCAACATATTCGGAACAAAAAAGCAATAAATCAAATTCAATTTGCTCATGGTACTTACCGCACACTTGTGAAATTTTATTTTGAAAGGAATTCAGTTACAAAAACAAAGGTCTCACAATTTTATTTAACGGTTACCTGAAATATGTCATGAATATCTTCTGAATCGAGAACAATTTAATTTTATTCCAAAAGAGATCTTATGGCAAATACATCAAACGAAAGATCCCCACTTATTACAGTCAAATTATGGATACTTCATATTGATAAAAGGTGGAAATTACGGAAGTTGTTTCGTTAACTTCAAATGAAAGTAGCGAAACATCGCATATTTAAAAAACGAACAATTTTTTTTTCCGCAACTAATTAGCGACAAAAATGTGGCAAATTATGGATACTTCAGAACTGTGAAAAAACAAAAATTACGGAAGTTGTTTCGCTAACTTTATATGAAGTTAGCGAAACAACGCATATATTTTTTTAAAAAAAAGAGCGACAAATTTTTTTTCTTCGCAACTAATTATCGACAAAAAGGTGGCAAATTATGGAATAATCCGTTATCAACTTTTTCGAAGTTGTCTCGCTAACTTTATATAGGTTCAAAAAGTGGTATCTGTGATACCATTCAAAACGGTTTCCGTCCCATGTTTGTACGACGTAAAACCGTTCAAAAAGTCAACAGGAGGAGGTGGGGACTTGAAAAAGCCGTGCTGTATATTATAATTATAATGGTTTACAAATTTGATGTAATCTCTCATAAAAAATATATTTAATACTGCTTCTTTGTTGAATTGTTCATTGTTGTCACTGTTATTTATGTCGTTTTTATGTGTTGTGTATGTTGTTTGTTGTCAGGTCTGGTGTTGGTTGGTTTTGTGTGGTGTGTACTCTCGCCATGGATGGTGTTGGAGGGAGAAGACGTCTCGCTACTAAATCAGCAGCGGAGGATCAAGCTCTTGACCAAATCGCTAAAGAGGTGAGTTACTAAGAATTTGACAACATATCGAACGGTAGTGAACGGTTATTACTATTATTTGTCGTAGCACTACGGGGCGATTTACTGATTTTTGGTGGACCATTCTTATTTTTAACTGTCGGAAAATCAGAAAAATCTTACAGCACTATCTCAAGGTAGTGGGTGCCTTGGATTGATATCAGATCAACCTACATCACTCTTGCTATATTGAATTGAATTGATATTGAAAAATAGAGATTGGATTACCATAGGAATAAATACATCAAGCAAACTTAAACAATATTTATACAGATTAAAACAAAATGGCACCATATCCAATGATACATACCAAAGATATAGCAAAATTTTCAAAAAAGTAGTTAGAGAAGCAAAACAACGCTGTAATAAAAATTACATTCAAACGTCCAATAATAAGTCCAAAGCAGTATGGAATCTGGTCAAATCTATTACTGGATCGGACAAAAAGATACCTACGTCAAAATAAGAAAACATTTCTCCCGACGAAACTAATAAAACACTAGTTCTAAATGAGGTAAATCAGTACTTTACTTATAACTGCACAACTTTGAATAGTGTAAATAAGAGCAATATGTATTTAGAGCCTCCTTCTTTTGATAAAAGCATATTTTTTCTCCCTACAGATCCAAAAGAAGTTTATGATACTATTCTGAATATGAAAAATAGTAAATCAGTAGATGAAGATGAAATACCAACTAAATTACTGAAACATGAGATTTGTAAACCAATTGCACACATAAATTAATATCTCATTTTTGACAGGCATTTTTCCTGATAATCTAAAAATTGCACATGTAAAAGCTATTTTCAAAAAGGGAAATAAACATGAGATAAACAACTATAGGCCCATTGCAATACTCTCAAATGTTAGTAAGATTTTTGAAAAAATAATATACAATAGACTGATCATGTATCTAGAGAATAATAACCTTCTAAGTGATATGCAGAATGGATTTAGAAGAAAAAAATCGACAACTAGAACAAACTACCAAGCCCTATGTAAGGTAATTGAATCTATCAATAGTAAAAATGTTACAACAGCTGTCAATCTGGACTTGTCCAAGGCCTTTGACAGTGTTGACCATCTGCTACTGATAAAAAAATTAATATCGTCCTATTTGAAAAATAGACAGCAATGTGTCACTGAACGGGACTCTGATGGAAATCTGTTGAAATCAGAAAAGCGATATATTAAAAGAGGTGTACCCCAGGGATCAGTGTTATTATACATACTTTACACCAATAATGTGCCTGAAGTTGCCAATGAATACATGGTTCAGTATGCCGATGACTGCTCTATGATTTTCAGTTCAACTGATCACAATTGCCTACAGGCAAATATCTTTTACGAGTTAAGGATACTGGAGGAATACTTTACAGCACACAATCTCAAACTGAATAAAAACAAGACCCAAATCATATCTTTTACCCAAAATGGCACTAACAAAACTTTAAGTGATGGTGTAACTACTCTAGAACCAGAGACCCAACTTTCCTTTCTTGGAATCATAATTGACTCAAAGCTGGACTGGATGAGTCACATAAATAAAGTTGCTACACAAATGTCGAGGTACTGCTAAGCCCTGAAAGTAATTACTCAGAATGTATCCACTGAGGCTGCGATGTTAGCATACAATGGATATATTCAGAGTCACATTAGATAATATGGTATTATTCTCTGGGGAAAGTCTGTACATACACAAAAAATATTTATATTGCAAAAACGGTGTCTAAGACAGATATTCAATCTTTCTCAGAGAGAAAGCTGTAGAAAAATATTCGTAGAGAAGAAAATATTAACACTAACCGGTCTATATATTTATGAATCTGTAGTATTTGTCAAAGAAAATATATCCCTTTTTGCGACTCATCATAGGAATCATAACCATAATACGAGAAACAAAAATAACCTTTTGAATATAAAGACACATTTGACCTATCTTCAAAGAAATATACCATTTTCAATCATTACTATTTATAACAAGATACCTGAATCTCTCAGAACTTTGTCTTCTACAATCTTGAAGAATAAATCGAAAACTATGCTTCTCTCCAAAGCTTATTATTCACTGGAAGAATTCTTCAATGACCCTATCTAAACTGCTGATGTTACTCTCAAATACTTCATATCTTACTATTCTGCATTGTGATTTAGTTTAGTCTCTCTTAAACCAGGTCTGTATAGGACGTCTATAACACAATTGCTGTATATATTCATCTTTTTATTTTCTTTTTTAAAGTGTATATGTGCGTATATGTGTTTATTGTATATTATATACTACTGTAACTGACATGTTCTACACCTGAAAAGGTTTTTATTACAAAGAACTAATAAAGGATATCTATCTATCTATCTGATACACTCTACACTGAAAATAAAAGATATCAGTCAGCCGTTGTTACTCGCACTAGTGACTAGTGGTGCCTGAAAACCGGGCTCCAAAGACACATAATGTTGTTCCCACCAAGAGGAAAATCCTCAAATTTTCAGAGAACATCGTGAGAGCCGAGGGAAAGTAGGTAGGAATTTGTGTTTTCGAATTTCTGCAGGCTGTATGCCTCAGACAGTAAGTTCCAAAGCTTTGTTGGAAGGAGCCCTGGGAAAGACATGTTGGACATGTCTCCAAAGTGGCGACAAAGGGATGTGAAGACTGAGCCCGACGAGTCAGTCTCGATGAGGCCGCTGACGCTGGAACTATTGATGATATTACAAGGAAATACGAGGGCTGACAATAAAGTAAGGTCTCCAACGCTGCAACTTCGCCGGATCACGCGCTAGGCGAAATCTGGCAACACCGCCGTGTTCCTTGGTTCCCCCACTACCACTTTGCTGCTGGGTGAGGCTTCCCCGACCGCTCAGTCTTGGCTGAGCAGCCGTCAACGATGGAGGTACCACTCGCGTCAGCGTCCAAGTGCGAATTGCGTTCTGTAATACGTTTTTTGAGTGCGAAAAAGGTGACACCTATTGAAATCCATCGTCAACTAGTTGAAGTTTACGGGGAAAAGTGTATGGACATAAAAAACGTGCGTAAGTGGAGCCGCGAGTTCAATTCCGGGCGCACTAATGTTCACGACGAGGAGAGAAGTGGCCGACCGTCGGTCTCGGATGCGATTGTTCAAGCAGTGGAGGCAGAAATGCTCAAAAACCGCCGTGCGACAATTAGGGACTTGGAAGAGAAGCTTGGAGGAGTGTGTAGCAGCGAAACAATCCGTCATATCCTTGTGAACAAGTTGCAGTACCACAAAGTTTCTGCCCGATGGGTGCCGAAACAGCTGACCGAAGACCACATGAAGCGGCGCGTGGAATGTGCGACCAAAGTTGTGGCCCGTTTTGAAGAGGAAGGCGATGATTTTTTGGAAGGGTTTGTTACGGGGGATGAAACGTGGGCTCATCACTACACACCCGAAACAAAGGAGTCGTCCAAACAATGGCGCCATAGCGATTCTCCGAAACCCAAAAAGTTTAAGGCGACACTGTCAGCCGGCAAGGTGATGGCTACGGTGTTTTGGGATCGCCACGGGGTATTGTTGGTGGATTTCATGCCAAGGGGAACCACTATCAATGCAGCAAGGTACTGTGAGACCCTGGAAAAGCTTCGTCGTGCCATAAAAAACAAACGCCCGGGATTGCTGAGCAAAGGAGTGAAATTTCACCACGACAACGCGCGCCCGCACACAGCCAACGTTACCCTTGACCTGCTCAAGACATTTGGCTGGGAAATCATCGATCACCCTCCCTATAGTCCCGACGTGGCCCCCAGTGACTACCACATGTTCCCCGCCCTGAAAAAACATCTCGGAGGGAAGAAGTTTGATAGTGACGCGGAGGTTCAGAAAGAGGTCAACACCTGGCTGCGCGAGGCGGACGGAGAGTGGTATTCTGCCGGCATAGACAAGTTCATCGTGCGGATGCGCAAGGTGTTGGAAAAAAATGGCGATTATGTAGAAAAGTAGCCAAGACCTTGGCCTTTCCAACGGTGTATCGCTTTTTGTAAATAAATGTCATTTTCTATGAAAAAAAAAATTGGAGACCTTACTTTATTGTCAGCCCTCGTATCTATGAAACCGAGACATGTCGCCAACCTTTCTGCGGAGTTCCAGAGAGGTGAGCGAGCTTGTAAGTGTAGCATCTCCGACAAGACGAATGGCCTTTTTGTATTGAATTTTGCCTGAAATAGAATGGAAAGCAGTGGTTCCATGAAACACGTTCTTGTCTGAAAAGTTGGGTTGTTGAAGATTAAATAATTTGAACAAACTAATACGGCTGATACTGTTTAACACTAGTATAGCACTGTTTTTCATTTCAACCATTGGGGAAAATGGAATGTGGTGTCATTCAATGGGAACAAATAGGTCAATCAATAGAGGATTTTTTCGTAACAAAAGTACTAGTAGGAAACCGACTGTGCCATCACACGAAAGACAGTCCGTAGTTATATTCTGTTGTTTTCAACTTATTAATTTGTTATAAACATTTAAAACATTTAAAAACAAAAAACTTTTTTTTAATTGTTTTGCTTATTAAATGAAAACTAATAGATCAATCTGGTTGCTCCAATGAGATTTTTTTTAGAGAATTGGAATATGTACAAAATGGGATGTTTTACGACCCGATCGGATCATTAGTAACGGAGAAAAACCGGAAAATTTTGCAATTTTTTTAAAAATTCATAATTTCGCCGTTTTTTCAAGAAGTATGGTTGGCCCTTCTCATGAAAGTATTGAATCATGTGTACTTTATGTGTGCGCAAAATAGGCACTGTCGGTTCATTAGTTTTGGCACAACAGCAATTTGATTTTTTTGCACTGTCTTGCAGCGTGCCTGGATGCTCTAGAGATAGTCTGATTTCAATTTCTTAATCAGATTATGAAAGTAGAAGTACAGTATTACAAAATGTATATTCTCATTTTGCGCTAAAATGCTGTGAAATGGGTGAAAAATACTTGTCCGCTTTAGCGGTCGAGTGGTAGGAGAGACTGGCAGATGAGGGGAATTCTTCTTATGAACGGGTTACGTAATAATACGCTTCCCCTCATCTCCCGCTCTCTCCTTCTACTCAACCGCTTTCCCCTTCTCGGCTGTTTTCAGTCATGTTTGCAAGCATTTTTCACCCATTTCGCAGCATTTTAGCGCAAAATAAGAATATACGTTTGGTGGTACTATACTTCTACTTTCAAACTGATTGAGAAATTGAAATCAGACTATCACTAGGATGCAAGATAGTGCAAAAAAAATCAAATTGCAGTTGTACCTATACTAACGATACTACTTCTTGAAAAATGGATTTAATTTTATAAAAATTTTCCGGTTTTACTCCGTTACTGATAATCCGATCGGGTCGTAAAACATCCCATTTTGTTCGTACTTCAATTCTCTAACTTTTTTATTATTGGAGCAACCAGATTGCTCTATTTCATTTTCTAAGCAAAACAATAGAAAAAAACACGTTTTTTGTATTTAAATGTTTACAAAAAATTAATAAATGACAGTTGCGAGTCGAAAACAGAACAGAATATAACTACGGACTGTCTTTCATGTGATAGTCCGTTTTCTACTAATATTTTTGTTAAAAAAATCACTCTTTTCATGCTATATTGATTGGTTGAAAATAGTATATTGTGCAACAAGTGCAGAAAAGTGCTAATTTCTCACGAGTTTGAAAAAGTTGCGGCACGAGCGCAAGCGAGTGCTGCAATTCAAACGAGTGAGAAATTGCATTTCTGCTCGTGTTACACACTATACTTTTTCTACAACACCCTTTTTGCTAAAAATAATACTATACTATAAGACGGAATGAAATGTCAGTGACTCATTCTTATATTTTCCTCTTGAAGTTGAAGGTAGTAAATTCAATGACAATGAATTAACTTGTTCTCTTAGTTCTGGCGGAGTATTTTTAATTTCAGAACTGTCGCTATCCATTTTAGTTCAATCTCATTAAAAAATGACAGGACAAGAATATTTTACGAATATTTTATGCTTGACGTTTGTTGACATTCAAATGATTCGATAGATGTTGCTCCGTTGCCTAGCAATGGATAGTGTGTATGTGGGTATTTGAGACAGCAGTAGTGATGTCTATGATTTTTGTTCAGAATATTATGAATTTGTACGACAATGTCCCTCATATTATATAAACCAATAGACTTTGTCTATTCATTCTTGAAGTTGCCTGATCGAATATTCCTTCAAAATGCAGAATTTTCAAAATATACTTTCACCTTGCTGTCACGAAAACTGTATTGCTTAGAAATTAGGTACTGAAAAATGTTGGCACAGAAATGTCACTTTGTGGCACAGAAATGTCACTTTGCGGCACACTAATGTCAAATTTCAATTATTGTGAGAAATAATCATGTTTGCGAACGTAAAACTATGCAGAAAAGCATGTTTTGGAGTGTGGTTGTAGAAAAAGATATTTTCCCCTTTATTGATGTAGATAACTTGGTTATCGAATTGCGCATCTAGGAGTGAAAATACTAGTGTGGTAAAGTGAAAATCTATTTGTTCTCAATTATTGTAGAACCTAGGACTATTTGTCCCTTTGTTTATTGCACCCAGTTCTTTTTATCTTCTAATGAATCGTTTTATATGAAGTGAGTGGAGCTTTGCGGTTATTGCATCAGTCTATCCCTCTCCAATGTTCTGATTGGTTGAGGTATTCGAGTGCTTGAGAAATACGGTATTGTCACGGAATTCAAATATGAGTGATGGATTACTAATATGACATATCATCTACTCAAAAATAACTTGACCTAACCATCACTCTGTTGAGGATCAGTGGGGAATATGATTGATTCTTTGTTATAACTTCAAAGGGGGTTTTCGGAAACTTGGGTTAATAACATTCCTAACCTGAGTTACCAATCCGCGTTCGTAAACGTCAGTGTTCCTTACTCGATCACTAACCAGGGTTCATATACAGGGCATTTCAAATTCGACCCCCACCATTGGGATCTCCTAAACTACAGGAGATACGTCGAAGCTTAAATTGGGGCAAAGTTGCGTATTCTGGTGCTTAACAAAATACTGTTTTGAAACTTGGAAAATCTCGAGTATTTCCGGAAATATCGGGAAAAAACTGAAAATCGGAATTTTCGTTTTTATTTTTTTCTATCTTTATTTGACAACATAGCTCAAAACCAAAAGTACATTTTCATTGGTACTTTTTTCAGCTACACGTTTTCATGTTCAGATTTACTATCCGACGTTTCGTCTTCTGGCATTCATCATCAACTTTTTTTTCTGTTTTGGGCGCCATATTGTTTTTTTTTATACAGAAAAATAGTGATTCTCATTCTGATTTCATTGATGTATAATTTGTTATGATTTGCACTTCTGAAATCACAGATATTTAAAAAAAACAACTTCATCTGAGATGGTCATGACTCCATCGAAAAATTTTGTTTAATAAACACTAGTTGTCAGAACTCATTAAACATCATAAGTTTGCACAAATACTTCAATCGAAATGTCCTCATTCTCATATGAAGAAAAACGAAATATGTTGAAACTTCATTATAAATTTGATAGGAATAGTACGAAAACAGCACAAATTTATTTTGAATTATATCCGGAAAGACAACAGCCGGATAGAACATTATTCGGAATTTTGGGCAAACACTTGGATGAGTACGGTGCGTTTCAAAAACAAGAATGAAATCATGAGCTTGTATAAAATGCACAAAAAGTATAACAACAAGTGTTCGAAATGATGGCCTTCCTCTTGAATACACAACCGAGCTCGTCTCAAATTAAGAAGAGCCCTAACAATATCCCTTCTTCTGAGAGACCTGAATTGCGTGATGATATTGTCTCTAAGTTCATCTACTGTGTCATATTCTTGCTCTCCATAGATTCTGTTCTTTAAAGTGCCCCACAAGAAAGTATCTAAAACTGTAAGGTCAGGTGACCTTGCCGGCCACCTCACTGGTCCAGAATTTCCTAACCACCTATTAGGAAATCTTTGGTGTAAATATTCGCAAACTGCTCTTTTATGTGTGGAGGAGCCCCGTCATGCTGAAACCAGCAGCTGTTATAATTAACAAGGGGAAACGTATCCATATATTCTTCGAATTCGTTTCTTAAGAACCGAAGATAGGTTTCCCCGTTCAAAGTATTAGAGAAGAATGAGGTCCAAGTATTCGGTCGTCTTAAATTCCAGCCCACACATTTAAACGAAACCGAACTTGTGGTCTGACTTCTCTGAAGTGTCGTGGATTATTTTCACTCCAAATGTGCTCATTATTTCTATTAAAAACACCACAGTTCGAAAAAGTACTTTCGTCGGTCCAAATAATGTTTTTCAAGAAGTTTGTAGGGTCTACCCTATTCGAGAGCCAGCTACAAAATTCCATCCTTCTCTCAGGATTACCTGGATGTAATTTTTGTGAAATATGTATCTTATAACATTTCAAACCACTTTTTTTGAATTCCCTCCAAACGCTCGTCTGTGGCACTTCCATTTCTGCCGAGACTTGATGTGTTGATTTGGAAGGATCTGCATTTATTTAAAAAAGTATCAAAAATAATTTTCGAATATGGAATGAACAATTATTTTACCTCTGCTAATAAGTTACGTCTAATATCTTGTTCCATTCTGCTTCCATATTTCATTCTTGGTTTATGAAACGCACCGTACTCAGCCAAGTGTTTGTCCAAAATTCCGAATAATGTTCTATCCGGCTGTTGTCTTTCCGGATATAATTCAAAATAAATTTGTGCTGTTTTCGTACTATTCCTATCAAATTTATAATAAAGTTTCAACATATCTCGTTTTTCTTCATTTGAGAATGAGGACATTTCGATTGAAGTATTTGTGCAAACTTATGATGTTTAATGAGTTCTGACAACTAGTGTTTATTAAACAAAATTTTTCGATGGAGTCATGACCATCTCAGATGAAGTTGTTTTTTTTAAATATCTGTGATTTCAGAAGTGCAAATCATAACAAATTATACATCAATGAAATCAGAATGAGAATCACTATTTTTCTGTATAAAAAAAACAATATGGCGCCCAAAACAGAAAAAAAAGTTGATGATGAATGCCAGAAGACGAAACGTCGGATAGTAAATCTGAACATGAAAACGTGTAGCTGAAAAAAGTACCAATGAAAATGTACTTTTGGTTTTGAGCTATGTTGTCAAATAAAGATAGAAAAAAATAAAAACGAAAATTCTGATTTTCAGTTTTTCCCGATATTTCCGGAAATACTCGAGATTTTCCAAGTTTCAAAACAGTATTTTGTTAAGCACCAGAATACGCAACTTTGCCCCAATTTAAGCTTCGACGTATCTCCTGTAGTTTAGGAGATCCCAATGGTGGGGGTCGAATTTGAATTGTCCTGTATAATAATAATCTTTATCCACAACTATTAAATAATAAATCTGTTAAATATGCGATTTTTATCAAGTAATGCCATGCATTACCATAAAGAATTGAATAATAATGACAGTTCGATGGAATAATATTACTCAATCGTTGCGTCAAATTTGACAATTTGTAAATTTACTTGTCACTGTATTTGTAGATATACTGTCAGACGGTTTGTGAGTTATTTGTTCTTATCTCTGGTAAGAGAAATGTAATAGTGAATCTGATTTAGAAGATATGTCTTGTACACCGACAAACATTTTAAAATTAGCGGCTAGCGCTACAGAAAATCTCCTACCTAACAAGTCAGAAGGTAAATATGATGCGGTGTACAAAAGTCTTATGGATTGGCAACTGGCACAAAAATTATCGTCTTTTTCTGAAAATGTTATCCTAGTGTATTTTGTTGAACTTCCTAAGAAATACAAGTCATCATCATTGTGGGCATATTATTCTATGCTGAATATTTACCATAGTATCCACCTAGAGACTTACATGAAGTTGCAGGCATTTTTAAAACGTCAGTCCGAGGGCCATCAACCGAAAAAATCTAAAATCTTCACTCCCGAAGAAGTCAGTAAATTTATAAAAGAAGCGCCAGATCATACCTATCTAATGACAAAGGTATTCTTACAATAACGTAATTTTCAGCTTAAAACTTTCCAATTCAATCAAATTATTTATATAGTTGTGGATAAAGTATAGTATTCAACACGCGTATAATGGCAATTACCCACTCAGATGTTACAATACTCGCCTTCGGCCGTGTTGCAATTTCATCTTCGTGGGTAATAGCCATCATTACACGCTTGTTGAATAATATACTATTATTAACCAGCCAAACAATAATTCAACAAAATATCATGTATAATAAATATTACTGGTTAAATGGCGCTTAGTCAGTTGAAAACTGTTCTTCCCTGATTACCAGTTATCGAAACCCAACTTAAAAGGCAGGGTTAGAGTCGGTAGTGGCACTGCACGCGCGTTCGCGTTATCAAAAGGATTTGAATACTGTTTCGAAAGTTTGGAAATTGGTTATGTTATCAGTAGTAATACCACAAGTGATTGAATTTTCGCGATAAGTCTGTCGATTGATTTCTGAACGAAACTGAATTGTACCGAGAAAACACTACTCGTCCTGATACAATTCAGTTGAGTTCAGAAATAAAAGACAGACTTATGACCTTATGAGATAAATTCAATCACGAGTGGAATTTTATTAGACTATTTCACGAAGCATTAAAAGTATGTATTATGAACATGAACAATCAATTCATCATAGCCATAATCAATCAACTATAATCACAAAAAATGTATTATAACTATCAATAATTTATTATATAGTTACGACACAGCTTACTTACAGCTTCCGAACTCTTGTGGCGGGAAGGGTTTGCGCCGATCTGCTGGCGCAGCGCTTATGCCCCGCCTTTTGGGCTAGAAGACTGCTGTGACGTGCGGTCGGGTAATAGGCGTTATTATTATTCGTTGTGCGATCATAGTCGTGCGTTGATAATTTTGATTGTTTGGTTTGGTTTTCTAACGTTTTGATTTTTGATAGTGAAATGAGTGAGAAAAAAGCGGGCCATGTGTGTGCAGTGAAAAACTGTTTTATTAAAGGGTACAACTCTAAGAAGAAATTCTATCGTTTTCCCAAGGATCCTAATCGGTGAGTATATCATACCAAAAAATTTCAATTAATATTGTACCTACCCACGAAAGTCTATGATTAAAAATCCTACTGATAAAAACTTAAACAGAGTCCCGGGTTTCAATATAAGGTACGTTAATTGAGTCCCAGGTTACAAAATTAGGTAAGTAAATTGAGTTCCAGAATATTGTTACAGATGAATCAGAATTACCTGTAACTACATGAAACAAAATATAATTTTATTTACCTTCTAGTTCGTTGGGTTTTCTATATTAAACTATGTACATTCAACTTTGGTGCCAAACAAAATATGATTTTATTCTATATATTCTACGTGAGAGTGTTAGAATGACAACTTGGTACATTTGAGGCCAATAAAAAATGGGACAACTCTTATAATAATAATAATAATAAATCGTCTTTATTCATCTTGCAAAAAATATAAATTCATACATAATTATATGGTGTGACATAGATGAATGGGCGAAGTGTCAGAGTATAGCAGAGTTTTGTCAATAGACCGTCAGATAATGACGGAATTTGCTGGCTCATTTTCCATTTTCAGAAAAAAAATGTTGTTTTTTTGTATTTTTTCGCTTATGGCATTTTAAAACATTAACAGGGATAATAGTAGTCTAATAGTGAAAAACCAAAGCCATAAGATTTGAACGTGCTTAAAGGGTTGAAATGAATTTGTGTTATGAATATGTCGTATATGGTATTTAACACTGGATATCTGTCAAAAATTCGAAAGGTGGAATAATCGCAAAAACAACTGTCCTATTTTTTTGGACGCAAGAGTACATACGGAACTCAGCACCCGGGGATGAATTTACCTGCACATAAACGCAATTAATATTTGTCGAACTCAATTTATGTGGATGACCCTTTCCAACGGGCAAAATTCCCCGTGATTATTTTATTATGCCTAATAATGTTCTATTGCTTTCAAACAAAAGGTGGTATACCTACTATATTTCATGAATAATGTGGAGTAAATTCTCAGAAAACAAACAATTTGGTATGCAGAATTAATCTATCTTTTCTTGAAATGTACTATAGTCTCATTATTTATAAAAGGGTTTGTTGTGATATGGGTATTCACAGTTTTTATTGATATTTAATAGGCGCTTTTTTACATGTCGGAAAATTGGAATTAGTCTACGACGATTAATTTAAAACAAAATGAATCAATTATAAATAGATATTTTTATTTACTTTTTCATCTTTTATTTTTACAGAGCTAGGATATGGGCAATGAAAGCCAATCGTGAAGACCTTTCAGAAAAAGTGAATGATCTATATAATGGCTACCGGCTATGTGAAAACAATTTTGCAGAAAAACTTTTTACGAATCACCTTCATACACGATTGGTAGCCACTGCATTGCCAACCCTATTTCCGTCTCTTGAAAGCAGTTCTAGATCTGCGAAGGATGACCATTCAAATAGTTCACCCCCGCTACTTGTGCGAAGATACGAGTTCTTTTAATGACAGAACAGTAGTTCCAGCTATTGCAGAAACTGACTCAGGATTCATCTTTTTATTGTTTTTTAAAGGCATACGAAAATAACAATAGAGATACATTTGGAAATCTGCAAATGCCAAATGATAAGTTTGTCGAGCTCATTTGTAAAATTGAAATTATATTTCAAGAAAGCTTTGAAAAATTCACAAAAACAAATATTTGTAGCGCACTTTCAAATTTAAGCAATGCATTACCTTTTAGTCATCCTCGTAAATATTTCCCGAAAGAATTTGTACTTAGATTATATTTAAGAGTAAGAATTTATTACACTTTGAAAACAATAAATGGCAATTTTAAAAATATTAACAGAAAGAAAATGATAATTTGGAGAAATCTGTAGAAGTACTCACTGTATATGTAATGTACAAATATATTCTGTTACTTGTCCATCTTTTATTTTTCAATTGTGCAATAAAGTTTGTTAGAATCCTAAACATGTAATTTTATTATTTAAACTAATTCCTTTCATAAATTCAAGTAAAAAACCCTATTATTTCCTACCTATGTCGGGTACCTACCTAATTTCATTGTTATAATAGGTAATACTGTTATACAATTTATTGATTTTCATGTTGAAATAATCTACTACGGTAGGCCGAACGCCGAAACTAAATATCTTAATCCGGCCCCGACTTCTAACCCAAGTGAGACAAAGACCGCGCCATTCCATCTCGCTTGGTTCCCGATCGCCAGATCAAAGGCGCCGCTCGGAGTTGTGGAGCTGAGTGGTATATAAGCTGTGGTTACGATGCGACTCATTTTGACGTTTTCGCCTACAATTATGATCTGTCAAACTTTGCTTTGTCATCTATGGTTACATCGTTGAAAACTCCAACGTCGACAGACCAATCAGAATTGAGAGACAGCTGGTGTTTTCAGAAGTAATATCCCGACGAAATGCTGAATTTTCAAAAAATACTTTCACCTTGCTGTCACGAAAACTGTGTTGCTTAGAAACACCACGAGAGCTTGCTCGAGTGGTGTTTTGTACAGCAACACAGTTTGAGCGACTGGCAAGGTGAAGGTATTTCGAAAATTCTGCATTTTGAAGGGATATTCGATCAGACAATTTCACGAATACATTAAATGGACTAAATGCGTATTGCCGGAACGGTTCATTATGTGTCGTTAATGTCGGTTGAAGAGTTGAACCGTCAAACTGACGTTTCTCTATTCACAGAAATTGTATTTATATTTCTATGATGGAAACGTATAAATAAGGAAGAAGCGAAACACCGATTTGAAAATACCACGGGCTGGGTAGTGTTCCAAAACCTTACTCTCTTACCCGGAGTCTACTCTCACTGTTCCAAAACTCACTCTGAAGAATTATTTTGCGCTTATCAAACGTTCAAAAACCTGTCGGGTTTACCCCAGAGCTTACTCAACCGTACTCTACCAAAAAGGAGGGTAGAAGAGTTCTCTGACAGTTATTCTGTCACATTTTTCATTTTAAAACTTCAAAACAAAAGTACGTTATAACAAATAGATTGTTCTGTCTGCTTCCATGTAATAAAATGGATTTCTATTAATTTTATAAGATTAATTAATGGTTATAGAATTCTATTGATTTTGTGTTTACGTATATACATAATTCTCAAAGTTCGTTTTAGATAAATCGGTGATATATCTCCCTGAATCCAATGATTACAGAGATGTTTGGTCCTAAGGTTTGCTTGCTAGGGTAGAAACCCCGAGAAATATAGTGTCAGAGACAACTCTGTTAAGGTTGCTCAAAAAGAACCAGAAAAAGTTTCTTTGAATAATGCAGCTACAAGGTGCCTGATATGTTTATATAAAGATAATGAGAATCCTTTTATGATAAAACGATTGAAGTTTCATTTGCTTTTCTTCGTCATAAGATCGAACACTGTTTCAAAACCTTGTTTACTCTCTGTCAAGCTAGTACCTTGACATTACTTTTACTCTTACTCCAGGGTAAGTTTTGGAACTTAGCCCATGAGACAGTGTTTTCGAAAAGTCCTTTTCTCATTGGTTTGAATTGAAAAGATGATGGCATTTGGTTGGTTTATATAATATGAGGGAAATTGTCGCGATAATACAAGTTGTCTTTGATTTGTGATTGGTCAGATTACGTGAATATCTTAAGAAGAGTGGAATAGTCGTAGGTAATACCACAAGTGTATCGGTGATTACCGAAATAGCAATTCCTTTGAATTTGAGAATCAAATTATGTTGCTTGGCAACCACACGAGCGCTTGCGCGAGTGTGGTTGCCTAAAGCAACATAATTTGATTCGAAACCGAGAAGGAATTAACGATAATCGCCGATAACACGAGTTGTATTTGTTAAGATTATTTCATGAATAAAATCGAAACCATTTTTATTTATTTACTATTCAATTTAACTAGGAACATTAATCCCGCATTTATTTCTGAAATTACTAACTAACAAAACATTTACTTGATATTTCAAACATCCCTCTATTTCAGTTACCAATGACAGAGCGCGTCATTCGTAGTTTCGTCATTGCATGTCTAGTCTACTGTTTCTCGCTCGAGGTTATGTTCTGATAACATTTTGATTTAGTGATTTGATTAATTAACGAGTATGCAAAATTTGTCGAAAATTGTGAAGTTGATATGAATTAATAGTGAGTGCTTATTTAGTTTTGGTCAAAGTTTGGTGTTGTGTCATTATAGCAGCTTGATAGTGGTAAGTTTGTGTTTTGATAATAACCAATCAGGAATCGAACTACAAAATCGAAAACACATCATATACAGTGTGTCTCACTTCTCATGGAAACACCCCCGTATCTTCCGTAATAATTGAGGTTGAATGATGAAACTCTCAGGACTGATGGATATGCTCAAAATGAACCTACCACCTGAATGAGGTTGGCCTACGTGATATACACTGCCCGCCAATCGCGATGGAACAACACATTTTTACGGTAAAACATACTAGGGGCAAAATAGGCTAAAAATTCCTTCAGATTTGTGATCAGGACCACCATCTTACTACAGATACACTTTTTCTCTTAAAAAATTTCAGTCCAGAAAAATCAGAATTTGTCTCACTTCTCATGGAAACACCCCCGTATTTTCCGTAATTTTATATGTAGAACCCTGAAATTTGCAGGATCGATAGATACACTAGAAATGAACTCACTGCACAAAACGGGTCATCCTACATGATGTGCACTGCACGCCAGCAGCGATGGAAAAATGGGTGGTTCCTTCGCTGCTGGCGTGCAGTGTATGTTACGTAGATTGGCCATTTCCGTGCAGTGAGTTCATTTCTAGTGTATCTATTGATCCTGGAAATTTCATGGTTCTACTTAAAAAATTACGGAAGATACGGGGGTGTTTCCATGAGAAGTGAGACAAATTCGGATTTTTCAGGACTGAAATTTGTTCAGGGAAAGCGTGTCTCTGTAGTAAGTTAGTGGTCCTGATCACGAATCTGTAGGAATTTTGAGCCTATTCTGCCCCCTAGTATGTTTTACCGTAAAAATGGGTTGTTCCATCGCGAGTGGCGGGCAGTGTATATCACTTAGGCCAACCCCATTCAGGTGGTAGGTGCATTTTGAGCATTTCCATCAGACCTGAGAGTTTCATCATTTTACCTCTATTGTTACGGAAGATGCGGGGGTGTTTCCATGAGAAGTGAGACACACTGTACATATCCAGTAGCCAATCAAGAGCCGAACTACAAAATCAAAAACATGATGTTTTCATTTATCAACACAAAAATTTCAACCAATCATAACACGCTATTTTAGCATAAGTGAAATAATCAGCAGGAGTTCTCATTTTCTAAAAACATTTTTGTTGTAAATTCGTAATTAAAAGTTAGTAAAGAGGCATAAGATGTCCGGAGGACTGCTCATTGCTAATATCCTATACAATAGGAAAAGTTGGGTCAAAAATCCATCAGAAAAGTTAGTAGCAAAGTAGAGCTAGTGGTATAAAGCAGTTTTGTGTAGCGAATTTGCAGCTACAGTTGATCGAAAATGCAGTACAAGATGCACACAGAGGAACCATACTATGTATTGAGAGAGAAGAAAGACATAAAGAAATGTAAAGTTGAGTTTGGCTCAAGTTCTTACTCAAAATTTGTGTTTTGTTATTAAATATATCATTATGACCATTGACAATACTAGTTACATTTCCATACCTAGCTTTCAATGAGGTGTATCAATAACTATGTCAAAATTCTCATTCTAACGTTCGAAATCATTGAGAAAGAATTTAATTTTTTACAATAGACCAAACGTATATGGATGTAATAAGATTACAAATACAAAATAAGAATAGAAGTAAATGTGCGATATTTGGCCGATTTCACCAACTGATTCCTAAAGTTGGGAAATACCTAAGTCGAATTTAGGAATGCCCAAGTGCGATAAGCGTTTCACCAAGCGTTAAGTAATGCTTGGGTATTTCCTATCACTCTCACGCAATAATTAACATGTGGTGAAACGCAAATTGCACTTGGGTATTCCTAAATCCGATTAAGGTATTTCCTAACTTTGGGGATCAGTTGGTGAAATCGGCCTTTAGTGCCTTCCTCCCAATACTCCCTATAAAAGAGAACAACGGCCTCTTAGCTCACAAGCCATTTAGATAAAATTGAGGACACCCGTGAATCATCATACCCGTGCCACGAGCCACCATACGGATGTCTACCGTAAGCTGTGTAGTGTCTATGGGTTGTCCCACTATGATTACACAATGCGTACAGACTGTAGCGATAAGGATGCACGTTATTTGCTGCGTATTTACTCATGTCCAATTCCTCTAAAGGAAAATCAATGGTAAAATTCAATTTTTCTCGGAATCTTCTATAATAGGTGAAAAACGATTGAAATGAATTACTAATATTTTCGGGAATTTATGAATTGATAAACCAAATGTCCATAATACATCCCTCTCACGAGTACCTTTCTGGCGGTAACGCTTTTGAAAGGTTTCGATTCAATTTCCGGAGAACGCTTTTCTCTCCTTTCCGAACGTGAACGTATCATAACTGCAACTAGAGAGGAAACGTTAACAAAAGGATGCCAGGCGTCGATTACGGCGTCGCGTCGTCGTCGTCGCCCGTCTCCTTCGTTGGAGTTCCCGATACAAAATTAGATTTACGCATATTTTACTTTCATTCTTTTCCACTCGTAAACGGATTGCCGCCGCTTTTACAAAGTACGTTGGATACGAAGTTTGAGGTTGATGCGATATTATTTTCTTCTTATCTAATCCGTTAACAATCGAATCATTGTTTGGCAAATTAATTTTGGGTTCTAGATACTTAAGAAACATCATATACAGGGTGTTATTTAAATGATGTCATTAATTTGAGGTGGTGATTCCTTGTCATATTTTATGAAGAAAATTTTATATAAACGTGTGTCCTAACTTGCTTCGTTTGCGAGATACGGGGTGTCAAAGTTTCATTTAAAAATCGGCGTTTCATCAGTTACTTAAAAGTCTTTTTGACGATTTTGATGAAACCTGGTGTGGTTATTAGCAGTAACAAGGGGTTTCTTTTCATGAAATTATATTTCAAATTATAAGTGGCAGATGGTTACCTGATTGATTCTTTTTAGTAAAAATCATTGTACGCCACTGTTTTTCCCAAAGTTTCATATTTTTTGCAAAAAAAAAACTTAAAATACAGCTTCCCTGCAATACTGTGAATTTCAAATCAAAGTCATTGGCGTAGAAAAGGTGGTTACGCACTATCAAAATTCAGAAAGTTGTGTGAATGATCTTTTTTTCAGTTACCTACTCCATATTTTCTTAAAATTCTTTTTAATTTTATGCACAAATGTATTGTTAATTTTTGATAGAAACAGTTGACAATAATGGGCCCAGGAACACAACAAACAACGACGAAACCAATAAAAGAATTCAGGTAGAAATAAATTAATTAAGGAAATGTATCGATTGATAAAGTGTTGCTATTTCAAATTCACGGCATTATAAGAGAGTTATATTTTTAGATGTTTAATTTAATAAAAAAATTAAACTTAGAGAAAAACAGTGACGTACAATGATTTTTACCATATTTATCAATCAGGTGACACTTCGCTGCTTATAATTTGAGATCCAACCTCATGAAAACAAGCCCCTTGTAACTGCCAATATACACACCTGGTTTCCTGAAAATCGGTGGAAAGACATTTGAGTAATTATTAATTTACTGATTTTTTTATTAAAACTTTGACACTCCGTCACTTGAAAACAAAGCAAATTAGGACATACGTTTATATGTACTTTTATTCATAAAATGTGACAAGTAATCACCACCTATTAATGAAATCTTTTAAATTACACCCTGTATAGTTATTTGATCAACTATTGTATCAGTGAAGGCGATTAATGATCGAGATATTTTAATGCGTTAGCGAAGGGGGCGCGTTAATTTTCGAGATCATTAATCGCGAATTGTTTACAATATTTATTCGGCAACCATCCGGGAAGTGTTCACTTCCCAGACACTTTTTCTTTGGGGAAGTGAATTTTAATATAAATATTAATATAAATAAGAACTAAAATGTTCGAAATATTCAAATTTGGAATCATAGCTAGGGTAGTTTACTCTTGATCAAAATTCTATTTTTTGTTCCTTCCTGTACACCGTTTGCAAATTTAGAATTTTGATAACTCGAATAGAAGTATTCCGTAATGCACCAATTTTTATGAAGAATACATTTTTCTGACAAATCGAAAATAAAAAAGTTTCCAAATGAAGCAAATGTTTTA
Organism: Chrysolina oricalcia; assembly: GCA_944452925.2. NCBI lineage: Eukaryota > Metazoa > Arthropoda > Insecta > Coleoptera > Chrysomelidae > Chrysolina > Chrysolina oricalcia. Next base: position 17,706,849 of record OX101816.2, read on the forward strand.
AACTCACTGTATATAGTCATGATCACCTTTTGATAGGCAACCCTTTTTAGGCGTATTCGTCTATTTATGTAACTTCATAAAAAAAATGTTTCATCTGGTTAACGGATGGGTGAAGGTCGACCTCTCTTCGCCTGTTAGACTAAATGCGTCTCATTGATTTGTTATTCTACAGGGTTGCCGAAAAAATAGTGTACGCAATACGTCCGAAAACAGGTTTTTTTGACTCGCAGACTTCCAGGACTCGCTAACGCTCGTCCTAGAATTTGGTCTACTCGTCCAAAAACACAGTATTTTCTGGACTTGTTACGTAAATTCCGTCTACCTCACTCTTGTTGACATAAAGGAGTTCTAATTTTTCTGGCAATGAAGTTAAAGATGCTACTTTAGCCGTTTCCGCAACTTCAGGCAACATGAATTAATCGCCAATATCCATTTTAGCGTCCATAACATCTGAATTCGTTTATGTTTGGTTGCCTATGCCAAAATCATGCATTCTTAGAGAAATCGGCCATTAATGACGAATCGTTCATTAATAACAAATCGTTCATTAATGAACGATTTCATTTGCATTGAAGAACATTAAACAGACATGTTAATACGAGGCAGGCGGAAAAAAAATTAACTCATATTAAAATATTTTAATTTTTTTTTTAATCAAAATAATCCTCTGGCACAGTTTATACAACGATAAAAATATGTGGCAATAATTGATTCATGTGTCGAAAAGTTCAGTTAAACTAATATAAGAACAAGAAACATTAAATTTATTTGAAAAATCAATATTATACCTGTTGTGCAAGACAGGTACGATGCGCACTGATGAACGCAACCTCTACCGCCAGCCAGATAGCCCGTATGACGTCCAGGAGAGTGAGAGACATAGCATATCTAAAAACTGGCCTACAGAAATTCTTTCTCGAAAACGTAGCTCTTAGACTATTTCGACTCCTGGCGAAACGAACATAGTCCAAAAAGAGGAGGAAAACGGACTAAATATCTAGATTTACTTTTTGAACTCCGCAGTTTAGGTAGAAACTGCTGAGTTCGGCTAAAATGGTGGTTCTGATCATCGGTATTCTTGGAAGAATGATGGACACACTGAGTTGGCAAAGTACCTGTGAAGGTCTCCCAATATAGTGGGTCCAACCTTTGTAACAAACTCATAAATTTAAAAGAGGAGTTACATAATTGTAATGGACTAGTTTTCATTTTTTTTACTATGGATTAATTCTTAAAATTTAATTAAAATGAAACAAAAATGTGAAAGAATCATTGAAATTATCTCTAGAATTGAAAAAGTTATAGGACTTTGAAGTTGCGCTTGGAAGAATAATTTCATAGTACGCAGCGCTCTAGTGTGTGACGTCACGCCTCATAAACGAGACGACTGGTATTCGCAGTTTCGCAGTGTTTGCAAATTTATCGGTGTACAATCACTTGCGCCGTTCGTGTCGTGTATTGTTCATTACACGATAGCTGCAATTAAAAAAAATATCCTACAAATATTGTATTGTGCCTATGTGTAAAATCACTACAATTAAAAACTCCAATAAATTGTTTTTCATGTACCAAATGACATGAATAAAAGGAAGAAGTGGTGTAAACTAATGAGGCGTGACTTAATTGGACCTAAAAGTACTACCTACGTGTGTGCCTTGGCGCGGCTAAGGATCTAAAATACGTAATTATTTCTGGTGTAGCGATCTCAGACATGTGGCGTGACGTCACAGACGAGTCGGAAACCACAGACGTTCCGCGCTAAAATACGTAAATTTAAATAATCTATATCTCAGTCATTTATTGATGGATTAAAAAAAAACACTGATTTACTAGTTCTGATCTTTATTTTAATTCCATCGCGTCAAATATAGTATTTTCAACATCACTAGACTAGTCCATTGGTAATTAAGGATTTTAAAATTGGGGTTGTTATTCTATTTATTCATTTCTAACGCTTGCAACAAATTCATGTCTTGCTTTATTGCACATATGAAGAATTTTCATGTTATTTTTGTTTATTGGATGATTCGTTTTCTGTAAATGTTCATACGTACATAGCTGATATCACATGCTCACGGTAGCTTATTTAAAAATTTCTATTTCTACCCGTTTGGCCTGCAAAAGCTGATGAACAATCACCACATTCTATTCTATACAGGGCGTTTATTAGGTACTTGTTCAAACTTCAGAGGGGAAATCTTTGACTAATTTTAAGATAAAAGGTTCATATGAACATGTGTTGAAGTTGAAATTTTATTTTCAATTATTTTGAATAATTGAATAACTGGGTTTATTTGAGGTGAAAAATCTAAATTTGGTATTCATTTTTATGTAGCACTTAGAGGGCACTGCGTAAGTTATCATTATTTATGTATATAAATTTGCCCTAAATTTTTTTATAGTAAACTTTTTGAGTTTTTTTTTTAATTTAAAGGTTATTCTTACACCTTTTCTAAACAAAAAAGGTATGCTTGTTCAATAGGTGTTTTTGAGAAATTTGCAAATTTCTTCATATTGTAGTAGATTTATACTCTAATTAACTGACTAAAATAATTTATTTAACGAAATACAATGATACAATAACACAATACTCTAATTTACATAACATCACGGAACTAGGTATTTATATTCGACTTTCACTTCACTGACTGCCCGTCTGTCCGCTGCGTAGTTCTTTTTATATCCGACGTTGACTTCTCTAAATGCTCCAGAATTTTCCATCGAATCGCCCAGACTCACCGCGGCGCCCAGATTCTTCTCGGTGCAAGCGCATCGACAGTCTCCCGCGGTTGGTCGCTAGCTATACGTGAGAGTTCAGGTCCGGCATCGCCCGCAGCTTCGCCACATTGCCCCCTTCTTAGAGATATTTCGTCCCGAAATGTCATCCTTGGAGTGTGTCGATATTTGCAGGATTCCCCATATCTGCATCGTGAAGTTCGATGAAAATAACACTCCACAGTCTTCGTGTTAGGTCGTGTAATAGGATTACAACAAACCAAAATCTGGATGCCGCTGGATCGGAATATCGTCTCCAACATACTTCTTATAACTCTCCAATCCAGCCCATCAATACCACAGGATAATTTTGGGATTGCCAAGTCCACCAGATTCTGGTTCACCATCGTATCTCTTAGTTGGGTGAGGCTCCTCCAGACATCTTCATAGGACGGTTTGTCTTGGGAATGCTTCTTGGTCACCAAGTAGTAGATGTTCCTCTGGCCCTTCTTCAGCTGTAGCACACCTCCAATTTCTGGATTCTGTTTCCGTAGTGTCTGGAGTTGGCCAAATTTCTTGGAGAACACTACAGCGATGCCCCTGGACATTCGAAGATCTTCTGCGACGCAGTGTGCTAGGGCGTAATCGACTGGCACTTTGAAAAGGTCCCGTGGCTCCTCCCGAGTTACCCCGTGTGACACTTTCTGTCCATTTGAGTATAAGGACATGAATTTCTGGAACGTCATCGCATCCTCTGGTGATCTGAGGGTGCGGACTTGGTCATGATTTCCAGCGTAAGGGGCCAACCTGTTGAAATGAACGACCCTGGGTTTACCTCTGGGTGGCTTGTGGATTCGGTAAAGCAGGTCGTTTATCCTCTTGATGATCTTGTACGGACCTTCCCATGAATTCCGTAATTTCGGTGACAGGCCCCGGCGACGCATCGGGTTGTACAGCCAAACTAGGTCACCAACCTGAAATCCTCCAGCATCGGCATTGATGTCATAAGTCGCTTTCATTCGGTCGCTGGCACTCTGGATGTTCAAACGGACTCGTTCGTGGATGTCCTCCATTCGCTGCCGGAGTTTACTGACGTAGTCCTCTCCCGCGGTATCCTGTCCTGGTGGCATCCCAAACTTTAGGTCACAGGGAAGTCGCAGCTCTCGACCCATTATGATACTAGCAGGGGTTTGGCCGGTCGACTCGTGTACTGCGGAACGGTAGGCCATCAGAAACAAATGGAGATACTGATCCCAGTCTCTTTGATGGTCAGAGACTACCTTGGACAAGTGGCGATTGATAGTCCTGTTCATCCGCTCAACCATTCCATCGGACTGTGGATGTAGAGCTGTGGTTCTCGTCTTGCGGATGTTCAGCAGGTGGCAGATTTCTTGGAACAGGTTGGATTCGAAATTTCTGCCTTGGTCCGAGTGCAGCTCCAAGGGGACACCGAATCGACATATCCACTCTTTCACCAAGACGTCCGCGACGGTGATGGCTTCCTGGTTGGGCAGGGCATAGGCTTCGGCCCACTTGCTGAAATAGTCCATTGCCACAAGGATGTATTTATTTCCATGATCTGATACGGGGAACGGGCCGGCGATGTCAATGGCGATTCTTTCGAATGGACTACCTACATTATACTGACGCATCGGGGCCTTGGGTCGTGTCCGAGGTCCATTGCTGGCAGCACAAACAGCACACTTTCTGCACCAGTCATTGACATCAACTTGACAATTGACCCAGTAAAACCGTTGTCTTACTTTCTGCAGGGTCTTCGTCACACCCAGATGTCCTCCAGCAACTCCATCATGGATCTCTCGGAGTACTTCCTGTCTTCTGTTCTTGGGCACCACTATCTGACGTATGTCCTCCCCACCATCTTCGGACTCCAATACACGTTTCAGGACCCCATTGTCCAGGGTAAGGGAATTCCACTGGGCCCAGTAGGATTTAACTGCTGGGGAATATCTTGCGATTTCCTGCCATGTCGGTCTTTGATTACTATTTTTCCAACCGATGACTAAACCAAGATCCGGATCTCTTTCTTGGTCTTTCTGGACCTCGTTGTCATTCCAGTTATTGTCAACTGCCGTGGTTCTACAAATCGCTGCTTCCTTCTCTTCTGCTCGTCGGCAGTGTGAGCAGTCGTCTGGGCATGGTCTCCTTGACAGGGCATCTGCGTTCTTGTGGCCACTCCCTGCTCGATGTTCGATCTCGAAGTCAAATTCTTGGAGTCTTTCGATCCAACGTGCTACTTGGCCCTCGGGATTTTTGAACTGTAGAAGCCATTTAAGGGCTGCGTGGTCGGTCCTCAACAGAAATCTTCTCCCGTACACGTATTTGTAAAAGTGTTCTACTCCCTTGACAACAGCCAACAGTTCTCGTCTGGTGACGCAGTAGTTACGCTCCGGTTTACTGAGAGTTTTACTGAAGTATCCGATCACCTTCTATTGCCCATCCTGGATCTGGGACAAGACAGCTCCAAGTCCCACGTTGCTGGCGTCCGTGTCCAAAATGAATTTTCCACTCGGAAGGGGATAACTCAGAATCGGTGCGTTGATCAATGCCCCTTTCAGCTTCCTGAACGAGTCTTGGCATTCTTCGGACCATTGGAATTTTGTTTGACCTTCCGTGAGCCTGGTCAGTGGTTTAGCGATGTTGGCAAACCCCAGCACATATCGGCGATATATTGGTGTATGTCTTTCGGGATAGGCCACTCCTTCACTGCTTTAATCTTCTCGTCATCCACTGCTACTCCGCGCCCAGAGACAACATGGCCAAGGTAACGTACTTCTTTTTGGAACAGGTGGCATTTCTTGGGGCTCAGCTTCAATCCAGAGTTTCTCAGTCGCATGAATACCTCCTCCAGGTTTTTAACGTGGTCTTCGAACGATTTGCCAACTACAATAATGTCATCGAGATATACCAGACACGTCCTCCATGAAAGCCTTTTCAGAACCGTCTCCATTAATCTCTCGAATGTGGCTGGAGCATTACAAAGCCCGAATGGCATAACGGTGAAGTGCCACAGTCCTGAGCCGATGGTGAAGGCTGTCTTTTCTCTATCTTCTCGAGCCAGTTCTACCTGCCAGTATCCACTCTTCAGATCAAGGGTCGAGAAAATCGTGGAGCCGGCCAATGTGTCCAGGTTGTCGTCTATTCTCGGAAGAGGGTAACTGTCTTTCTTCGTCACGTTGTTCAGTTGACGATAGTCTACGCAAAACCGTGTTGATCCATCTTTCTTCTTCACCAGCACGACTGGAGAGGACCATGGACTGTCGGATGGTTCAATAATTCCATCTTTCCCCATTTCACTGACTATTTTGTCAGCCTCTTCCTTCTTGGCAAGAGGAAGTCTTCTAGCTGATTGTCGGATCGGCCGGGCATCCCCAGTATCAATTTTATGCTGAACTACATTCGTTCGGCCCCCTTTTCCTTGTCCGGTATCGAAGATGTCTTGGTACTTCTTGACTAATTCTCTCAATCTGGGCTGTTGAGCTGGTTTAATGCCCTTGGAAGAGAGGGTAACCAATTTTTCCAGTTCCGCTGTCAGGTTGTTCTCTTGACTAACAGTACCGTGTACACTCCTGATCACAGAGGAAATTGACGAGCAGTGCCCCAAAACAGTTCCTTTCTTCAGAGTCAATGGATAATAATTGACATTCATTACCCTTACTGGCACAATTTTATCAGCATGCAACAAAGTCTTGCCTAGTGCAATCCCTCGTCCAATTTTCTCATCATGAAGCTTGGGCTCGAACATAACCACGCTTCCATTGCTCGCACCTCCATCCAAGCGAGCCTCCAGTATGGTCTCAGCCCTCTCGGGTACACTCACATCTTCAGCCAGCAGAACACGAATAATCTCTTCACTTCTTCCATGTAGCACCAGCTCTTCTCTGTTCACACGTAGGACGCCCTCTTTGAAGTTCAATTCAAACCCTCTGGAATTCATGATGTCCATTCCAATAATTGCGTCGTCCTCAATGTCCGCTACTAATGCCCGATGTTTCACTTTTGTGCTGCCTAGAATCAGTTCAATCGGTAGCTCACCATGTACAGTGGCCGGCTCTCCTGTTGCTGTGCGTAGCTTCCAGGATGATGGTTCCATTCTCTCTGGTGTTTTAATAAAAGCAGGTCCAAGGATTGTCCTAGTCGCACCAGTATCCAGCAGCATTGCGCAAGGCTTGTTGTTGATGAACCCGTCTACGAAGGCTCCTTTGTTCTGTCGTTGGAGGACAGCGACATATGCGTTGTTCACCGGGGCTTTCTGAGTATAGTCCGACGATTGCCCCTTCTCAACAACCTTCGTTGGTCTCGACCTCTTGAGGGTTGGACATTGACTACGCACGTGTCCAAGTTTCCTACAGTTCCGGCGTCTCACTAGTCTTCTCTCAGGCAACATTTCCTTCACGATCTTCCTTATGGCAGCTTCCAGGTTAGTAGGCTCCTGTGGGTCTTCTTCAATAACTCGGACTTTACTCTGGCTTCTGCAGGATTGCTTCGCCGCCTCAAATTCCAAAGCGCGTGCCAGTGCATCCACGAGATGTGTTGGACGAGCTAGTGTCAATGCTTGTCTGGTTTCCTGGTCACGAAGTCCATCTAAGAAGGCCTGAACTGCTAGTCGCTCCATTACCTTTTCCGGTGTAGCTGGGTATGCAAGGCGAACCAAGCGTGCAATGTCTGCTTCAAACTCCTGTAGGGACTCGCTTGATTTCTGGCAGCGGTTTTTGAGCTGTGAGTGGTATACATGTTCTAGATGGGTCTGTCCATACCGTAATTCGAGATGTTTAATCAGCTGCTCGTAGTCCTCTTGTTCTTGTGCCGTGAGGGTTTGTAAAATATTCGTTGCTTCTCCACGCAAGGCCAGTGTTAATGCCACAGCTCTTTCTCCTGCATTCCATCCATTTGCTTTTGCTGCCGCTTCAAATTGTCGGCGGTAATTTGCCCATGGTGTTTTTCCATCGAACTGAGGTGGTTTCATGGAGAGCTTTCCTGTTTCAGAACTAATCTTCACATCTTTCAAACCCTTCTGAACATCATCCAAGTTCAAACTCAGTTCCAGCATTGAATTTTCATTGACAGATTCTGTGGTGTGGGTAGTGTCAATCTGGTTTTCCAATTTGCTGATTTTCTCCTTTATTTTGTTAATTTCGTCACTAATTGTTTCCTTCAATTTTCCCATCTCTTTTTCAATTTCATCTTTGATTTTCTCCATCTCTGTCTCGACAGTCCCCATTCTTTCTTCTAATCGATTCGCCACGCCACAAAGTTCTTCTTTTATGTTCTTCGAGTTTTCTAGAAGCTCTTCCCTCAAACCCTTCGAATTTTCTAGAATCTCTTCTCTCAAATTCCTCGAACTTTCTTGAAATTCTTCTTTCAGACTATTCGAATTTTCTAGCAGCTTTTCTTCCAGATTTTTCGAACTTTCTTGAAATTCTTCTTTCAGACTATTCGAATTTTCCAGAAGTTTTTCTTCCAGATTATTCGAATTTTCCAGAAGTTTTTCTTGAATTTCTTCCTTCATTCCGTCGAGTTTACTCATTATGGAACCCAAATCAATTCCAGAAACTTCGAATAGAAATGTTTCTGGGTCCTCGCCCTCCTGAACTAATCCCTCGGCAAGTCTTGTTTGAAGCACGGCCTTTTTACCACTTGTGTCAAGTTCCCTCTCCTCCAGTTCTTGCTTCAATTCCGTAACCTTCAATTCAACCAGGCGAACTTTCCTCGAACACATTTTGTCTTAGTCTATGTCTCACAGTCTATTTCACGGGTCACCAGTCTATTATTATTATTATTGTCTATCACACAGTCTATTTCCCGGACACTAGTCTATTACTATTATTATTGTCTATTTCACACAGTCTATTCCACGGCCACCAGTCTATTATTATTATTATTGTCTATTTCACACGCGAAAATAATTGTCCGAAATACACAAACTTTCTACTTACACGAACACTCTTTATTTAAACATAGCACTTCTAACACCACTGTAGTAGATTTATACTCTAATTAACTGACTAAAATAATTTATTTAACGAAATACAATTATACAATAACACAATACTCTAATTTACATAACATCACGGAACTAGGTATTTATATTCGACTTTCACTTCACTGACTGCCCGTCTGTCCGCTGCGTAGTTCTTTTTATATCCGACGTTGACTTCTCTAAATGCTCCAGAATTTTCCATCGAATCGCCCAGACTCACCGCGGCGCCCAGATTCTTCTCGGTGCAAGCGCATCGACAGTCTCCCGCGGTTGGTCGCTAGCTATACGTGAGAGTTCAGGTCCGGCATCGCCCGCAGCTTCGCCACAATATATGCAGGTTATGGGGTCACTTGGTCGCTATATGAAGTTGCTCAGGGGGGCTAGTTTTGAAATATTTCAAGAGTGAAATCTACAATATTCCGATCAACCCAAGTTTTGAACTGATTTCGTGGATGAAATTCATTTCTTAATCGAAATAATTTCACAAATATAATTCGCATACTGTTCACCGTCCGAAATGCGTTTCACTTGCGAAATACCATTTTGTTAGGACAATATTTAGTAATTTTCTCGATTTCTCGTTTTGTTTAATTTATATGGTTCAATACGTATCTACTTTCTACATGTATATTATTTGTGGAATTTTATTTGATTTTTAATAATATTTTATGGACTGTCAATTTTTTAATAAAATTGCAAATTTGGAGGAACTTTATTAATTCATGGCGAATAAATTACCTATAGTGAGAGATGACTTTTTAACGCCAATAACAGTGCTCCACTATTTAAGGCAGGTGTAAGAGCGTCCTTCGGCTCTTCCAATTTTATAAATTTTGTTTAAATGGCTGGCTGGTTTGTTTAAATATTTTTAGTGAGTTTATTGGGGTCGGTTGGGGTGTGTTTTTCAACATTCGATTATACTCTATGTATACTTATTCAATCAGTGTTTTTGTTGTAGGTTATTCTGAAAAATCTCTTTTATTGGTTACATTGGCCATCACCAAAAAACTTTGTTACACATGTAGTCCTTTACCAATGGCTCATGTGTTAATTCACAAAATCAATAAAGAAATCTATTAATATCTACTTAAAAATTGTTTTGCTGCAGTCCTAACCTCAACCTTTGTTTTTATTTGTATTTGACCGCTATAAAATGATGATTCCGATGTTGCCAGATCGTTTCCTTCGAATTAAAAATTGAAAACTAGGAATAGCATTTCGCAGGTGAATTAAAAATCGTAATATTTCACATGTAAATTGACTTTCACTTATATTCAAAACTTGGGCCCCAGAACTTTACAAAAACTGAGTATCTGAAAGATCTCGCCAAAATAAATATTTTTTTTATCACGATGTATCGAAAAATTATTCGTTCTTAAAATACAAGGAGTATTTTGTATCTTGAGAATGAATTATTTCTCGATACATCTTCGTAGAAAAAAAAATGTTTATTTTAGCGAGATCTATCACATACTCATATTTTGTGAAGTTCTGAGCAACTTTGACGCCTAAATGACCCCATAACCTGCATCGATGCAGAAATTTGCAAATTTCTCACAAACGGTTGCCTCTAGCGTCGTAGAGCAAGTATACCTTTTTTTACTTAGAAAAGGTGAAGGAATAAGATTTGACTATTAAAAATCCCAAAAATTTACTGTCAAAAAATGTTATGGCAAGTTAAAATAAATAATGATAGCGTTCGCAGCGCCCTCTAAGTGCTACATAGAAATGAATACCAAAATTTTGATTTCTCACCTCAAAAAAATCCCGTTCATCAAATTTTGTGCAAAAAGTTGTTTTTTTGCAGAAGTTATTCAAAATAATTGAAAATTAAATTTCAACTTCTACACCATGTATCTCCGAAATGAAACATTTGCGGACAAATGTTCAAATAAACTTTTCATTTTAAAAGTAGTCACAGATTCACCCTTTAAAGTTTGAACAAGTACTTAACAAACACCATGCTTATACCCAACTTTTTCCACGTATCCTTTTTGGGTTTTGCGTTGAAAAGCATGTTTCCTGAATTACTCTTACTAGTGAATGAAGTTGTTTTGTAAAATTTTGAAAAATTTCTCCGGAGAGTTATTCTATAGCATATTTCTTATCTCCTTTGGGTTCTACTTGATATAGTTCACACCTGATCATTTTCTGGTGTTTATTGGGAACAAAATAATGAACGTATTCAATAATTAAGCATATTACACCATACATCGTTATTAATTCATTAACAATCTTTCGAACTTATATTAAACGAGACCATATTCAGTTTTATAATGCTACCAACTCGCGATGGTTGAATAATGACCCTGTTCTTTCATGTGGCCAAGAGAAATAATAAAATCAAAGTAAACTAACAGCTTAAAGTAAATTGATATGATAATATGAACGCTATTCTTGGGAAATATATGGTTAGAATTATAATTAATACAAATAATTATTATAAATAATAGCCATATATTTATACAGGGTGTTTCAAAATTAAGTATCAATATTTTAGGGGCGAATTTTTCAGGTCAACATGTGTCTGCAAACGCTAACGCGGATCTACAGAGCATTAAAGCTTCATGATTTTAAAATTTTTTTTCTTCATTACTGTTTCAGTTCTTGAGATGTTGAGATAAAATTTGAAAGATACGATACGTTTAAGGGCTTAGATCATCCAGCATGCACAGTGATTGTAAGAATCTACAGGGAGATATTTTTTCATCGGTTATGCCATATTTCGCACAGTAAACTTTTTTGTAGTGCGCCACTGGTGAATTCTAAAATATGAAACTAATTCTTTTTGTTTTGTCTTCATCATTTTTTTTGTATTTTGTAACTTTTACCGCTATCGAGAAAAAATTTAAATAATTTTTTGTAATTCGCTAGATTTAATTAAAATTTTTCAACGTAAACAATGAAAAAGAATTAGTGGGCTTTGTCTTCTATTTTCATTTTGAGGTTTAGGCTTGTTTTTCGCGATTTTCCACGGCGTTTGCAGTTCTCCAAAAGGATACTGCGCAAGTGTACTAGGGATCCTGAATTTTTATCTAGTATCCTCTTCACCGACGAAGCTCAATATACACGCGACGGAGTCACAGCTTAGATAAATCTAAGCTGTGACGGAGTAGTGAATTACAACACGGACAATCTCGACACGAGGAGTATTTCAGCGTAAACATGTGGGCAGGAATAGTAGGAGATACTTTAATTGGTCCTTTCATTTTACCGCGAATTTCAAATAGTGTCACATATTCAATATTCCTACAGAACGAATTGCCTGCATTAGTGAAGGATGTGCCTTTACAAATTCATCAACAAATGTGGTTTGTGGACTATCCTCCCCCCCCCCCTCCCCATCATTTTCGAGTAACCGTTCGCGATTATTTAGATACAGTGTTTCCCAAACGGTGGATTGGCCGAGCAGGTCCCCTACGGTTTTTAAATAAATGTAGCCAATTACAAAAAATTATTAAAATTTTTTTCTCGATAACGGTCGCAGCTTCGTAAAAATTACAACAGACAAAATAGTCCATAAAAAAACAAAACATTCATTCCGTATTTTAGAATCCACCAGCAGCGCACCACAAAAAAGTTTATGGGCGAAAAAGGGCTTGACCCCTAAAAATAATCTGCCTATAGATTTTTATAATCATTCATGCTGGATAATGTAAGCCCCAAAACGTAACCTATGTTTCAAATTTGATCTTAATATTTCTGAAAGGGCTATGAAGAAAAAAATATTGAAACTCTAACGCTATGTAGATCGGCAACGAAGCGTTTGCGGACACATGTTTATTGGAAATAAAAGTCTTATTTTGACCTGAAAAATACCTCTAAAATCTCGATATTGAATTTTGAGACACCCTTATTTTGAAATCAATAGCCAATGTCAGGGACGTACGAAATTGCTCCCGCATAGACGCGCTGATGTAGTTGGAGAACTTTCACTTTTGACAGCTTGTGCTTTTTGTATGAAAATGATTGTGTTTTGTACTAATTTGTATTATTTTACTTGGTTTTGAGACGCTTTTTTGATAATAAGTTTAATAAATACGGTGGTTACATTGTTGAGAATTTGAAACACGAATTGTGAAATAGTAATTTGGAAAAAAAGACTTGGTAGAAAGGTAAGCTGTTCAAAACCTCAACTTGTTCCTGTTTCTACTCAATGAATGATAAATTTGTACTTTTTAGAATGGCGTAATGAATAAATTAAATATGTTTGATTCCAGGAGCCCTATACTCAAATATATACCACCCTATATGTCGCATGCGACAAAATGTTTCCATCGCCTTTCTCGAATATGCATTGAAAAGAGATGGAGATATTTTGTCGCATGCGACAAGGTATTTTATATCTTTATATTATCAAAGTAGGCTAAGCTGTAGATACATATAATAGGCTATTTTCACACAAAATAAAAGACGCAAACGGCCTATACTACTTTTTATAAGATAGTTTGTAAATGGTTTTCGCCCCAGCCAAATCGCCTTGTGGAATTTTTTAAATAAGAAATAGTCAAAAAAATTACAACTTTTTTGTTTTTTTTTTTGTTTTTTTTTTGTTTTTTTTTCTTGCAAATATCTCAAAAAGTATTGAAGGAATCGTTTTAAAGTCAATGAAATTTTTGTAGATAATTATAAAACCTACAAAATGGTTTTCTATACGACCAGATCGGTGCATTTTCACTGAGAAAATCTGGGAAAACCTCGAAAAACCATTTTTCAAAAACCATTTTTCCAAAAATTTATATTTTTTATAAATCTAAAGCTGGACAAACAATATTGCGGAAACTGATAGATAATAACATGTGGTTTAACTATCGCAAGATGGTTTCTGTCCGATGTGTAGTTTTTGCACAAACGCGTTATGAACGATTTAAGGGTACAGCTTGCAAGATGCGCCGTTTTAAGGGAAATCGGCATTTGGAAGTAAAGATAAATAGCTACAATTCGTATATTTTGGATTTTCACCTAAATGCTTCAAAGTACACCTGAAGTAGTCCGAACTCAACTCGAGTTAAATTTAGTGCGACTTCGGACGCACTTTGAAGCGTTTTGATCAAGTTTCAGTGACATTTTCAACATATTTCCCACCTCTCAGGTGAAAATCCAAAATATACAAATTGTAGATATTGATCTCTACTTCCAGATGCCGTTTACAGAATTTGCGCCTTAAATCGGCGCATCTTGCAAGATGTTCCCAAATTGTGCAAAAACTACACATCGGACACATGCGCACAGTTGAACCAGTAACTATTATCTAGCAGTTTCCGCAATATTGTTTGTGCAGCTTTAGATTTGTAAAAATTTATGAATTTTGAAAAATGTTCTCTGTTTCGAGCAGGTTTTCCCGGATTTTCTCAGTGGAAAATGCACCGATCCGGTCGTATGAAAATCCATTTTGTAGGTTTCATAAATATCTACAAAAGTTCCATTGACTGTAACGATTCCTTAAATAATCTTTGAAATATATCCTAAAAATTAAATAGTTATGATTTTTTTTTCACTATTGCTTGTTTAAAAAATTCCTCAAAATGATTTTGCTGGGGCCAAAACTGGGGTTTTCATTAACGAACTATCTTATAAAAATTAGTATAGGCCATTTGCGTCTTTTATTTTGTGGGGAAAAAACCCTCTATAGCTTGATCTAAAGTTTTTATATTTTTTTGATAATGTGACATACTCTGTATACACATCTACGTACTATTAGCAGTTCTGAGTTAAGCGATATATTCAAACCTGAAGTTATTGATCCGAGAATGAAATCCAAAGGAAGGACACTGATCCAAACCGAACATACGCCACTGACAGCTGTAACCATTCCGGACGTACGTGTCTTATGCGGAAGTTACCCCACTCGAAACGCCCAGCTCGGCGTGCTTCCCACTTTTTTCGACATCCCTACGCGGAAGTAGACTATCAAAATCCGAAAGACATTTCACTCCATAAATAGATGGATTGGGGACGACTTCTCTGTACCGAAGTTTTTTTTGGAAGACACGTAGAAACAGATTTAAATAGAATTGAAAAGTGACAATAAAATGTCGATTGCAAGTTGACCAAAATATGTTTGTTCAATGGTATTCCAGGCAAGATGATCCCGATGGGGTGTCAGACACTTGTGTAATTAACAATACATAATCGATTATACAGTCTGTCCAAAGTAACCCCTTTCCCACCCTGTTAACTTTTTAATAGATTGGATTTTTTGGTCAAATGGTAGTTCATAAACTACAGAAGAAAACATCTATCTCTCCAAATGGCGTCGGGTCGCCATTTTGAAAGAATTTGGGGCGAGTAATACCTCATTTGAATCCTCTTTCAATTCTCCATATAACAACAAAATTTCAAACAAAAATATTCATCCTATAATAATCTCTATATTTACTAAGATTAATCTGTACAACCACAAGGAGCAGAAGTATAAATGAAAAAGAGGAAAACGTCAGTGTACAATATTGAAAGAAAAAAACTATACTATGCTAAAATAGATAATGTCACAAAGTAGATAATTGAGAAAGTGTAAAAAAATACAAATACAAATATAAACATAAACAGATGCATATCTACATATACAGTGCGGCTTTTTTTAGTCCCCCCCGTTAACCTTTGAACGGTTCGACGTACAAACATGAAAATAAAAACGTTTGGAGAGTTTCACCGATAATACTTTTTGTAACAAAAAATGTAATTGCTCCACAGGGGGCGCGGGGGGCACATCAACTCAAAATTTTTGAATGGCATGGTCGGTCAAGTGTCACATCGTTGAAAATAGAATTCAATTCTCTTTACAACCGTCTAAATATTTTTGAATTTAGTTGAGAAACTTTTTCTCAATTCCTGTTTTTATACCTTCCGAAATTTTCTAGTTGATGTGCCCCCAGCGCCATCTGTCGTGTAATTGCAATGTTTCTTCTCTCAAAAAGTAGTATCGGTAATACCCTTCAAAATGTTTTTGGTTTCATTATTCCACAACAAATTTATCGAGGTATGACTAGTTTCCAGATCCGCATTTATATTTGATATTTCGAATTTGAATTGCAAAAAAAATATTAACGAAATTCAAAAAAATTAGATGGTTGTAAAGAGAACTGAATTTCCTTTTCAACGATGTGATACTTGACCCCCCATGCCATTTAAAATTGTTGAATTGATGTGCCCCCCGCTCTCCCTGTCTAGCAGTCACCATATTTTTTGTTTCAAAAATTAGTATCGGTGAAACCCTCCAAACGGTTTTTTTTTCATGTTTGTACGTCGAACCGTTCAAAAGGTTACAGAGGGGGGGGGGTAAAAAAAGCCGCACTGTATATACACACATACCACATAAATATAAATAATGAATAATTCCTTCTTGTATACACATATGTATTGGTTTACAGATAAAACTCATTTATACTGTGGTAGTTCTTTGGCAGAAGAAGTTGCTTCAGTCTTGATTTAAAGATATGTACATTTTCAGAATTTCTCATGTTATCGGGGAGTTTATGAAAAGTTTGCAGCCCTGAAACTCAAAATTTCATTGGTAAAGAGCAGTGCGATGTTGACTAGGTGGGAATTTCGGTTAGAAACTATGGTAGGCTCTATTAGCAGCTAATGTATTTTTATTTCGATAGATATATGTGCAAGATTCCATAATGTATACTCCTGCTATCGTTGAAATTTTCAGATTCTGAAAAGTTTTTCTACAAGAATCTCTATAACTCAGATTAGCAATGATCCTAATAGCATACTTTTGTATACAAAACACACGAGACATGGTAGAGGATGTGCCCCAGTTCAGGATGCCATATCTAAGATGCGAATTGAAATTTGCATAATAGACAGTCAATAAAATACTTTGGCTACAATGGTTGGAGAGAACAAAATAGCAGTGCATAAAGCTCTGCTATGAGGATCCTTTCGAATCCTAATAGACTGATGCCTTTAATTTTTGTGAGATAAAAAGTAACAGGCAAGGACCAGGTGGAGAATGTTGTTGAGGTTCCAACTTCAAGAAAAAAAAATGAAACACGAAAACACTCGAAATGGTGAAATGGGGATGTAGTTTAGCGGTTGAAAACGGTTTTTTGCAATTTGCGGTGAAACGTGACCTCTTAGCGTAAAATGTTCAATGGAAAAGTTGTAGATAATAAAAAAATCAAAAACACAACCTCAAATTAAATGTCAAAATGGCGAAAAACCGATTTTTTAGTATTTAATTTTTTTCTCGCGTATAAATGATTTAATTTAGATGAAAATTTGTAGGAATATGTCTTTTTTTTGGTGTCGAATGAGCATGATTTTTTCAATTCAGATGACGACTAGTTTTCGAGTAAGGAACATTTTTCGAAAAAAATACCCTTCTCTTCCACGAACAATTGTTTTTTTTGTATTTCGAAGGTCTATAAGTGATCATTTTAATTTTTGAAATGTCTACTTCGAAATGGTCTATGTAACTTTGTGGTTTATTTATCGTTAAACCGCTTAAAATTGAGAAAAACCGATAAGTCTCTCTGAGTCACAATTTTCACTCGGGTTTGAAGGTCGTCGTTTTTTGGAATTCCTTCCTGACGTTAGCTAGCGAAACGCCAGGAAGAAATTCCAAAAAACTGCGGGCTTCAAACCCGAGTGAAAATTGTGACACTGAAAACTTCAGCCGCGAAAGCCTTAACCATTTTGTCAAGTTTCTCTGAATCATGATTTTCTCAATATTTTCAATAGTTGTGAAAAATAATAAAAATGGTATTATAACATTAAATTCGAAGCGTAATTATGTATTCCAACATTTTTTTTATGAATAATTTAATATAAACTACCTTTTGTAATAAAAATAATGAAGAAAATCGAAAATAATTGAAAATATTGAGAAAATCATGATTCAGAGAGACATTTTTCTTAATTTTAAGCGGCTTAAAGATCAATAAACCACATAGTTACATAGGCCACCTTAAAGTAGACAATTCAAAAATTGAAATGGTCACTTATAGACCTTCGAAATACAAGAACATAATATATGAAGACAATAGGGAATATGCATAATTTTTTTAAATTTGTTTAATCAATTTTTTACTTCGTTACAACATAGTAAAAAATATAAATACAGTTGAAAGTCTTGGAAATAATTTTTAAAATAAAATATAAAATACCGATTGAATTTGACCTATTTGAACGCCTCCATTTTCGCGCGCTGTGGATTACTTCACATGGCGCGATCAGTGTCGTTCGTTGAGACGTACTCTGATTGCTCTACTTGCTTGAAGTTGATATTTTATAAAAGAGTAAGACAAATGCCGTACAAGTGTTAGAGAGAGATGAACATATGTGAAAGTGATCTCAATCAACCAGAGCAGTCTTCAATGAACAAGCCTTTCTATAGTTATGGCCATTGACACTATTGACAGTTATTAATTAGGTTAGGGATTTGCAGTTTTAATCGCTATTACGATAGTGGAAAATGCTAAAAAAAACATTTTATAGGTATTGTCTAGTACCGGAATGCCAAAACACATTTATAAGTACACCAAGTAAAGTATTTT
Organism: Chrysolina oricalcia; assembly: GCA_944452925.2. Lineage (NCBI taxonomy): Eukaryota > Metazoa > Arthropoda > Insecta > Coleoptera > Chrysomelidae > Chrysolina > Chrysolina oricalcia. Next base: position 17,725,071 of record OX101816.2, read on the forward strand.
TTTTTCTGTTCCAAGAGATGCGAAAATCGTAAACAATGGTGCAAGGTTATGAGAAGAGGCGAAGTATCTCCAATATCACATTTACATTGTTGTGAAGATCATTTCAATGTGAGTACATTGTATTTCGATATTTAACATGAAGTGAATTGATCAGAATTAAGTTTTGTATGCATAAATGTTTTGTATATCAAGCGGGAGATAACTCTGTTTATACCTGCCTCACCTAAATCACAAAAGGAAAACTATCATTTGATAAACTATTACTACTTATCAGTTCAGGTATTGTCGGATTGTGCTTTGACAAAACCACTTTCAGTCATTGCTCTTGATAATTTGCAATTGTCACTAGACTGAAATCGCACTATGTAATGGAAAACACCACAACTATATAAATAAAAACAAATTTTCTATGAAAAAGACAAATGTCATAACGTGCCATGTGACGTCATTCTTCGTTTCGACCAATGGTGATGCGTTTCGCAAATTTGAATTCCGCGCGCTTATTATGCACTTTTTGATTAAAGTTTTATGGAGTTAAATGCAAACTAAATGATAAACTAATGGTGTAGGTGTAATGTCAAGACAATAAAGTATCGGAGGTAAAAAAATCAAGTAAATTTAAATCACTTGTATATTCCCTATTGTTCGTGGAAAATAAGGGTATTTTTTTCGAAAAATGTAAATAACTCGAAAACCAGAAGCCTTCTCATCTGCGAAAAAGTCAAGCTCATTCGACACAAAAAAAGACATATATCTACAAATTTTCATCTAAACTAAATCATTTATACGCAAGAAAAAAAATACTGAAAAATTGCCATTTTGACGGTTAATTTGAGGTTATGTCAAAAAGTGTTGACTGAAGTAGTTTTCGATTTTTTTATTATCTACAACTTTTTCATCGAACATATTTCGCTAGGAGGTTATGTTTCGCCGTAAATCGCAAAAAAAGTTTTCAGCCCCTAAACTGCATTCCCATTTCACAATTTTGAGTGTTTTCGTGTTTAAATATTTTTTTCCCTAAAGTTGGAACCTCAACATCATTGTCCACCTGATCCTTGCCTGTTACTTTTTTTCTACAACTAACGAAAATCGTGATTCAGAGAGACTTTTTCTCAATTTTAAGCTATTTAACGATCAATGAACCACCAAGTTACATAGACCATTTGAAAGTAGACATTTCAACAATTGAAATTATCACTTATAGACCTTCAAAATACAAATAAAACACCAGAACAATGTTCCTGGAAGATAATGGTATTTTTTTCGAAAAATATACGTAACTAGAAAACTAGTCGTTTTCTGAATTGCGCAAAAATCATGCTCATTGAACACCAAAAAAGACATGTTTCTACAAATTTTCATGTAAATTGAATAATTTATCCGAGAGAAACAAAATTAAATACTGAAAAATCGGGCTTTCGCCATTTTAAGGGATAATTTGAGGTTATGTCGAAAAGTGTACAATGAAAAAGGTTTCGGTTACTTTATTATCTACAACTTTTCCATCGAACATTTTCGGCTAGAGATCTCGTTTCGCCGCAAATCTCAAAAAACCGTTTTCAACCCCTAAACTGCATACCCATTTCATCATTTTATGTGTTTTCGTGTTTTATTTTTGTTTTTCCTCGAAGTTGGAACCTCAACAACATTCTCCACCTGGTTCTCGCCTGTTAGTTTTTTTCTTATCTTAAGCGTTTAGAATTTGTTTTGGCACCAGCCTTTAACGAGTTTACTCTTCTACAAAAATTATCTGTACCTGGTAATTGACTTATTATTATTAGCTGACAGATAACAAAGCGAATTGAATAATAATAAAATCAACGCAGGTAATTAGTTCTTACAATCGGCCAGAAGTTTATTATAACAACATCCCCTTATTATTAGGAATTTATTGAATCAGAACAATCAATTAGTCGTTATGATAAAGGTACTTGTGTAAATGTATAAATAAGAATTTTTTATCATATTAGAGAGATATTGCAGTACCAAATAACGTCAGGCAGTAATAAAATTGACGTTATTTTGACATGTACGCAAGCGCAGTGTGTATCTGGAATAAGGACAACTTTATTGAAATACTGCCTGCCTTTATTAGTGGACATTTAAAGGCGTGGATTAATATTCCTTTATTTCCACTTCGGATGAGATCGTAAATTATCGTGACATGATCAGTGGATTTGACACGGCTCTGACTGATAAATATATGAGATTTTCAACATGATTCGGCGTAGAAGTTCGCTTGGGCAATTCTATCATCACAATAATTCTGAAATTAATTATGTAGAAAGATAAATCTGAGAGACAAATTCGATTTAGGTTAAGAACGCATCTGTCAATCACGTGTAAATAAGGGACGAACAGACGAAACTTGCAATATCTCTATTTTTAATCACAGAATAGTGGCAGTCACTATTGCCTTAAATACTGCCTGGCGTTATTGAAATATCTCTCTATTATCTCATAGTCGTTATTTTAATCTTGCACTTCACAAATTCTTGACATTGAGTAGAACGATGCGCACCGTAGAGGAAAAAGTTTGTTTTGTTAAAGTTTACTACCAGTCTCAGAGTAATACTCATGCAGCTGTGCGACTATTCAATGTTACGTATCCAGACAATCCCATTGACAGAAAATATTTAATAATATTGGGAAATTTAAACGAACTGGGAATCTGAGTAATATCAAAAAAGTGGTCGACCATCTGTCTCGCAAAACAAGCAAATTGATATATCGGTGGATCTTCAAAAAAACTCTCACCAATCTACAATAGAACTAGCGAATCAAATAAAATGCCACGTTCGACAGTACATGAATTACTGAAAAAAAAAAGTTACATCCCTGTAAAAGAAAAATGATACACAAACTTTCTGAAGTCGATCCTGATCGTAGAATTCATTTCTGTGACCTGGTGAATGAGAACCTCATTAAAATAGGTATCATTTGTTTTAGTGATGAAATCACGTTTTTTTTTAATTGACACGTCAATAGACCGTTATTGGAGCACTGAAAATCCTCATGAGTTCAGGCAAACACACACTCAGTACATGCAAAAAGTTAATGTTTGGGCTGACATATCATTGGTCCATATTTTAACAAATATTTGAAGAAGCTACAAGAAGATTTTTTTCAGGAAATAATTCAGGTTGCTGGAAATAACATAGAAAATATCCATTTTCAACAAGACTTCTTCATTATTTCATAACAGTAACTGACTTTTTGAATGAACATTTTCCATAAAGATAGATCGGTAGGAGGGGTCCTATTGAATGGCCAGCTCGCTCGCCTGATTTGACCCCCATACATTTTTTCTTGTGGGGTTACCTCAAGTATACAGAACTGCCCCAGGAACGATCACTGAATTAAAGGAACTCATAAGAGGAATACGCCAGAAATATCTGGAAATGTAAGAAGCTAATTTCAGAATCGTCTCTTCATGTGCCAGAAAGTCAATGGCGAACATTTCGAACAATTTTTTTCTCAATTTTTCACATGCGTATGTAAAATAAACATTGTTCTTTATTCTGGATAATTTTTTTAAATTCAACAAAACAAGGTATCACCTGTCATTCAAAGATGGCACTCATCTGCCATTTTGAGGGCAAACCACTTTTATTTAACAAGATTGAAGATTTTACTAGAGCTCATTAATAGCCATCTAATTCGAAATAATCCTGATAGAGAGCTCTAACATTATAAACAGCCATTTTGTTTTCGATAGATTTTTTTATTTGAAATTTTGATGTCATATAAAGAATTGAAAGAATGAGGTATCACTCGACCCCCATGCCATTTGAAAAAATGTGGCGGCTCGAAGCCATTTTCAAAGTTAGACAATCCGTTAACAAGGGGATGAGTTACTTTATGGGCAGACTATACAGGGTGTCCCAAACTCGATGGCCTATTAGACGTTTCTGGAAAAAAGGGCGTAGAACTATTTGGAAAATTTGATTTCTTGGATAATCAGTTCTGCTCCATCGATCTAAAATATTTCCAGAACTGCGGCGTTGCCGCTTCTATCGAAAAGCAGCAACAACTTCGAAATTTTAAATGGAATACCCTGTATATTATTGCATTTTTCGCTTTACTATTGCTTTTCGATTATTTTCATATAATACTTCCCTATACCTATCTCCAGTGGTTTTTGAGAAAATCAATAATTTCCTTATTTTTTGTTTGGGACGGTTCAAGGCCTCTTAAACGTTTATCACTGCAATATTTGGATACGTAGAAAGCTGAAATTTTTTATGTACTTTGACAATGTCCTGTGTATCAGTTATGACTAAAGGAATTCGTTCTTCATTAAACAGGGTCGTTGAAAATTTGTGATTTTACCGATGGATACAAAAGTGGTGAAAAATGCATTTTTCAAATGGAACACCATGTACATTATCCAATATACTGAAAGACAATTGAATTTCCTTTCAAATGACGCATCATGTTCCTATACCTAAGGAGTCAGGTTTCCGAAATAAAAGCAAGTTTTCTATAAATATTGGATTATTTTGCCATATTTTGTATTGGGTAGATATGAAATGCATGGAACATGTAATTATGAAAATTCGAAAATTAGTTCATTAATAATATAACGTTTGCGCGTTCATCAACGTAAATTTGATTAGAAAAGAATCAAAATGGAAGATAATAATTATTCAAATGAAAATCTGATTAATTTTTGTTGAATTTGTCACATATTTGTAACTGTTCATTGGATATTTACAATTTGTATTTTTTTCCACAACAGCCTTTTCCAAAACTAATATTGCATGAACCGAGAAATGCAGTGGTTTGAAATTTCAATTCAGATTTGAACAAAGTGTGATTGGTTCGGTTTTTCATCTCCATGATTATTTTGTCTCCCATTCAGAGTATCTGAAAATCGTGTGTCTGTTGGGAAATCATGATTCACCTCAAGCAGAACTCAATTTTATTTCGATCAATAAACAAATGAAAGTCATATTAATCGCTACTTCATGTTTTCGAAGTGATGTTTAATTTGATTCAATGCGAAAATTTAGAAGAGTTAGATCTGGGGATCGTGGTGGCCAAGGATGTAGAACCAAGTGTCTTATCCACCGATCTTCAAAGGTTGTAGTCAGTTCTCTGTTGTTTACAGCGAGGGAGGAACCGTCCAACTTCGTTATACATTGTTCTCATATTATTCAAATATTTTCCTTATAATTTTCTGAAGGAAAATTGGATTTTCATAAGTCCATGTTGAAATCCATTCACAGAAATCAACAACGCGTTTTGAAGAATCACCTCTTGGCGTTTCAACATTCCCAAGCAAAGCATAATTCCGTTCGACTCTTCTGATTTTTTTTCTATTTATTTGTGGTGAGTTTAGTGAAATTCCTGCATGTTCTTGAAATGAAGCTTTTGCACTGACCGTAAATATAAAAACAGATTCGAAATATCTGCATTTCAATATGCATCATAATCCATTTTTAATACTTTCTTCTGACAGAAACACCATGAAAATTACGGCTTGTCAAACTAAAAGTTTGTTTTGCTTTTTTTGTTCACGGTACACTACTATTATTTCCAATTACCAGTATAACGATTCGAAATAGGTAATATTTTCCAATTGAAATAATCTGTATTATGCCGTGAGCAGAAAAGAGCAAGACAATTTGTTAGTTTGACAAACAGTTGATGTAATTGTGTTTCTTTCTGAAAGAAGTATAAAAAATGGATTATAATGCATATTCAAGCATATATTTTGAATTCATTTTATATTCATGGTGAGCCAAATAAATGTTTCCAAAACGTGCCGGAAATTCAATGACCTTCATCCAAATTTAGCACAAATGAATAGAAACTAATATTATTGATTGAAATAAAATTCAGTTCTGCTTAAGGACAAGTTTTTCAGATACCCTGAATGGGAGATAAAATTATCATGGATATAGATGAAAAACCGAACCGAAGCATACTTTGTTCAAATCTGAATTAAAATTTCAAGTCCCGGTATTTCTCGGTTCATGTAATATTAGTTTTGGAGAAGACTGTTGTGAAAAAAAATATAGCAATATCCAATGAGCAGTTACAAATATGAGACAAATTCGACAAAAATTAATCAGACTTTCATTTGAATATTATTGTCTTCCATTTTGATTCTTTTCTAATCAAATTTACGTTAATGTACGCGCAAACGTTATATTATTAATGTACTAATTTTCGAATTTTCATAATGACATGTTTCATGACATTTCATATCTACCCAATACAAAATACTGCAAATTAATCCAATTTTTATAGAAACCTTGCTTTTATTTCGGAAACCTGACTCTTTAGGTAAAGGAACATAATTCATCATTTGAAAGGAAATTCAATTGTCTTTTAGGATATTTGATAATATACAGGGTGTTCCATTTGAAAAAATGCTCTTTTCACCACTTTTGTATCTATCGGTAAAATCACAAATCTTCAACGACAATGTATAATGAAGAACGAATTCCTTTAGTCTTAACTAATACACAGGACATTGTCAAACTACCTCCAAAATTTCAGCTTTCTACGTATCCAAATTCCAAATACTGAAGTAATAAAAATGTAATTGAAGCTGTTTCGCACAAAAAATAAGGAAAATAATAATTTGTATAGGGAAGTATTATATCATCATTATACACAGTACAATGCTTGCTGCATGTGAAAAACCATATTGAAGAATACACTACCCATGAAAAAATTCATAGCCATAGTACTCGCAATAAAGCAAATCTATATCTCGACGGCCACAGAGTCAACAGAACCAGAACTGGCGTAAATTACTATGCTCCAAAAATGTTTAATCTACTTCCTCAAAATATAAAAGATCTTCCATTGAATATACCGGGTGACAACGATATCACTTTCGGGATGCCATTTTTTAATTTTTTCACCAAGTATCACGAAACTTGGCAGAGTTAATATTCGAACTGTCATTTTACAAATTTCTACAATTCCGGTTTCCCTGGAAATTACCTTGACTTTCGAAATTTAAATGGGACACCCTGTATATTGTTTGTTTTTAGGTTTCTTTAAATCATTCTTTATCCGAATTAATAATTTTCCAATTGATTTTGGCATTAATTATATTTTTAAATCAAATTTCAATTTTCAATCTAGAGTGCCATGACCATCCTAAAATTTCTCTACTTATACCCCCTATTTACAGAAATATCTAAAAAGAATATCTTTGTTTGTTAGCCCAGAAACAATTCAATTGTTTTCCATGGCAAAGGCAACCATTACTTCAATAACTATGCAAAATTTAATTTAATAATGAAATGGACTTCTTCCAGAGATTAAATAAAAGTAAGTTGGGATGAAAGCTGGTAGTATGTGTTATACATTATTGGATTCGTCTTGAAATAATGCATTTAATAGTGTTATGAAAGTGATTTAGATTTTTCTGAAAATATAGAGTCGACGTAAGAAATTTTAGGATGGTCATGGCACTCTAGATTGAAAATTGATATTTGATTTAAAAATATAATTTATGCCAAAATCAATTGGAAAATTATGAATTCGGATGCAGAATTAGTTAAAGAATCCTAAAAATAAACGACATACAGGGTGTCCCATTTAAATTTCGAAAGTTAAGGTCATTTCCAGGGAAACCGGAAACTGGAAATTTGTCGTTACATCAGTCATGACATTCAGCTCGAATATTAACTCTGCCAAGTTTTGTTTTACATGGTGAAATAATAAAAAAATGGCAGCCCGAAAGTGATCTCGTTGTCACCCGGTATTTAAAAATAAAATTAAGGAGTATCTTATAAAAAAAGCATTTTATTGTATAGAAGAATATTTTAATAACAATTTCCAAGACATGTGGCATCACCGAACCTGTATAGTGTTACTAATGTCTATGACCCGTACTGTGTTTTGAGGGAATTATTTTATATCAAAATTTTATTTATACATGACTGTATGTTTAGTTTTAGCTAAATAACTTATGTCCTATTTAACTTGTATTTGACTAGTGTAAACTTTTGTATTAGCAGTAAAATATATACGAGGATATATTGAAAAAATCTTAGCCTACTATAGAACCAAACAAAATTTCAATGTCAAAATATTTTATTACTCAACATATTCTCCTCTTAATTGGATACATTTATTACAGCGAACTTGCAACGTCTCTAGACCTTTCAAAAAAAATGTTTCTTCTTGCTCTGCAAACCAGACCTCCACAGCTTTTATTACCTCCTCGTTCGAAGAAAATTTACGACCTTTTAAACTTTTTTTCAGTTGAGGAAAGAGATGATAGTCGGGCGGAGCCAAATCTGGTGAATAAGGGGGGTGTTCTAGTAAGTCAAACCCTAAATCACGAATTTGTTGCATGGCAACATGAGATTTGTGTGCAGGGGCGTTGTACTGCAAAAACAAAACACCTTTGGATAGTTTTCCGCGTCTTTTCTCTTTAATTTTTTCCCGTAGAGTGGTCAGTAATGTCGAATAGTAATCTCCAGTTATTGTTCTACCCTTATCTTAAAAATCAATCATGATTACTTCATGGCAATCCCAAAAAACTGAAGAACTTTTCCAGCAGATTTTTGGACACGAAACTTCTTAGGTCTTGGAGAACCGGAGTGTCGCCTTTCCATCGATTGTTGCTTTGTTTCTGGATCGTAGAAATATACCCAAGTCTTATCCATAGTAACAATTCGGTTTAAGAAGTCTACATCGTTTTCAAATCGAGCACAGATCGAACGCGATGCTACTACCCTTGCACGCTTTTGGTCAACATTCAAACATTTGGGGATCCATTTTGCAGCAATTTTTCTCATGTTCCAATTGACGTAAACTTTATGATGAACGCGTTCGTATGAAATATTCAGTGCTTCAGATATCCGTTTTAGCCCAATTCGACGGTCTGTTAAAATCATGTCATGAACTGCATCGATATTTTCGGGGACTGACAGAAACTGGCCTTCCCGATCGGTCATCATCTTCAATGGAAAATTTACCTCTTTCGAAGTTTGCAGTCCAATTTTTCACGGTCGCATACGAAGGACATTGATCACCAAGGGTATTAAGCATATCTTCGTAAATCTGCTTACCTCTTATCCCTTTTAAATACAGGTACTTGATGATGGCTCGATATTCCAATTTTTCGATTTTCACAATTTCGGTGGACATATTTTTTCTTTTCATTTATTGCGTAACTCTGGTTTACTTTTTTGACGTCAAACTTTACATTGACACTTCTAATAAGTTATTGTTCGTTGCTATGGTAACGCAATATTTTGTTTATGCTGGGAACTGGTCTAGGCTAACTAGATATCAATACATCCTCGTACTACTACTACTATATGAAATTAATCGAAAAGCAATAGCAAAGCAAAAAATGCAATAATATACAGGGTATTCCATTCAAAATATCAAAGTAGAAGCTACTTTCCGATAGAAATGGCAACGCCTCAACGCTTAATCCCGTTTTCTAGAAACGTCTAATAGGCCATCGAGTTTGGGACACCCTGTATAAAGACGCAGTTGGGTATGTTGGAGCATATTTATATGTTACTAAGAAATCGGTTCAACTTATTCGAGTTTCAGAGCTATAAGGAAGTTATAAAAGCAATGGAACCAGTTTTTTTAGTTCCTGATCACTTTGATATGATTTTTCTGCTCTCTAAAAATTGGTAGAGTAGTATGGTATAAAAGATAAAACGATGTTTATATTCCCCATTGTTGTTTGGTTTCGTGGTTGCAGATGACGTAGTCTAACCGACTCGAAAGGAAGGAAATGTGCACTATCAATAAGACACATCGTTTTGACTGGTCCTTATATCGCGAGTTTCATATTGCGAGTGTAATTATAAATAAAAAGTCCCCAATCATGTAGATCATAGTAAACTCATGTTATTCGTTAAAACTTGGACATCTTCACAGAACAAAGTCAGTTTTTTATGAAAAATATTTCAACAAATCCTTTTCGCCTTTCTGGTATATCGTAATTTTAGTAGTGGGTGTGAGTACTTTTGTCAAATGCAGGTCTCTTGTTAAGTCATTGAACTCGCTTTGTCAAAAAGTTCTTTGATCGGGGCCCAAGTTTTGAATAAAAGTGAAAGTCAATTCACATGTGAAATATTTCGATTTTTAATTCACCAGCGAAATGCTATTCCTAGTTTCAATTGCAGTTAAATGAAATTTTTATAAATTCACTCCCATGAATCTAATTCGAACGAAACGATCTGGCAACATAGGAATGATTATTTTATAGTGGTCAAATACAAACAAAAACAGAAAGGTTGAGGTTAGGACTGCAGCAAAACAATTTTTAAGTAGATATTAATAGATTTCTTTATTGATTTTGTGAATTAACACATGAGCCATTGGTAAAGGACTACATGTGTAACAATGTTTTTTGGCCATAACCAATGTAACCAGTAAAAGAGATTTTTCAAATAACCTGCAACAAAAAATACTGATTGAATAGGTATCGAATGTTGAAAATCCCACTACAACCGACCCCAATAAACTCACTAAAAATATTTAAACAAACCAGCCAGCCATTTAAACAAAATTTAAAAAATTGGAGGAGCCGTTAAGGACGCTCATACACCTGCCTTAAATAGTGGAGCACTGTTCTTGGCGTTAAAAAGTCATCTCCCACTATATTCTACGTTATTTATTCACCATGAATTGAAAAAGTTCTTCCAAATATGCCATTTTTTTTTTAAATTGACAGTCCATAAAAAATAATTAAAAATAAAATAAAATTCTACAAATAATATACATGTAGAAAGTAGGTACTGAATTAAACCATACAAATCATTTATCTATGTATTAAACAATACGAGAATTCGAGAAAATTACTAAATGTTTTCCTAACAAAATGGCATTTCGGACGGTGAACAGTATGCGAATTATATTTGTGAAATTATTTCGCTTTCGAAATGAATTTTGTCTATGAAATCAGTTCAAAACTTGGGTTTATCGAAATATTGTAGATTTCACTCGTCACTCGTCAGTTTCAATTTGGCAATGAGCTAATTTGGACATAAGTGTGTTATTCTGTTTTTGTAGGTCTTAGTTTTTTTTCCACTATACTTTTTTGTTTGATCATACTTGTAGATGGTGCTAGGTGTTTTCTTGTGGGTTCATAAGTGTACGGAATGCAGGATTCTTTATCGGTTGTGTTCAACTGGTTTGATAGCCTCTGGTTGGAGTGTTGTCTTGGCTCGGCTTGTCAATGCATACTCATAATTATCATTGTTGTTGAGGTTTGTCAATACATACTTATAATTGTCATTATTGTTGTTGTTAGGGTTATTATTATTAATTCTGTGTTGGTGTATGGTTTAGATGAGAGTTTCTAACTCGGAAGAACCATATAATATTTAGTTTTGTAGTATTCGTCATAACGCAAATTGTTCATCAGTGATTCATGCCTTTGTCACATAGTATTTTTCATAGGATGATTCGAAGATGATGAATCAGTGTTCGACTTGCCTGGTACGGATTAAGATCGAATAAATAATTTTGCTGTGTCGTGTTTCATTCGAAAATAAGCACTATTCTAACAACATTTTGAATTGTTCTACGGCTATTTCAACATCCTATTCTACTTAGGTATAAACTACTCTTGAATTATCAGTTTTGGGTCTCTTCACTCAAATTTTAACTCACGAATCACCATTGATCGTATCTACAGCAACGGAAGAAATTTACCGGCATATACGATTCTCAATGCATTTGGTTGAAACTTCATGTAGCAAGTCGACCAGTACAAAATATAACGTTAACATAATGTTTTTTCAAGCAATCAAAATTGTGATCAACGAAGTATCTTATTTTTAATTACGTTTTTTATTTTATTTTTTTTATTTCTAAATTCAGTGGGAATTTTAGTGAGAAGTTTTGATCATAAATGAGTAACAAACCTTTGGGTATATACATTTCCACAAAAAGGAACACTAACAGCCGTATGCATAGTTAATCGCCAGCGACTCGCCAGAGTTTCGCCGTTCGCCACACAAGGATTATAATGCACAGTTGAGCTCCAAAAGAGTGACAACTACGCGATAAGTCACATTTTGGCGAAACGCTGGCGATGTACCACTTTTTTGGAGCTCGACTGTGCATTATAGTTCTTGTGTAGCGAGCGGCGAAACTCTGGCGAGTCGCTTTAATTGACTATGCATACGGCTGTAATTGTTCTGTCGGATTTGGCTCGGGTGTCGTGTGAGTGTGTCAGATATGTAAGAGGTGAATTCATCATCCATAGTAAACAGTGATAGGTTTATAATTTTCTGATATTGAAGAAACTAGCCTCCTTATATAAGCTCTCAGTTGGATGTCTTCTTTCTGTTTTCCGTGCTATTTTTAGCAAGGTGCCTTGTATGTTTCAAAGCTTATGTAAGTGTGTTTTATTCAACCCACCTCAAACCATAATACAGTACCTAATAACTGATTCGGCTAATGCATCGTATGTCATTAGTAGTAAATCTTTATTTAGTTTGTTTCTGAGTTGATAGAATTTGAAAATGATTTTCCTCAGTCTTTTCACGACCAAATCTATAGATTTGTCCCAGCGTACATGCTGGTCAAGCATTACACGCAGATATTTTATTGAATCAGTTTTTTTACACGTGGAAGAGAATAAATGATAGGATTTTGGCAATTGGAGGTATGTATGAAAATGCTTTCCTCTAGTGGTTGGTCTCTGATTGTTGATGAGAATGTCAATAATTTTGTTTTGTCGATGTTTAGACTCGGGAGACTAGAATTCACCCCAATGCCGTGTCGTCAGCAAATAAACAATATCACAATATAACAATATTCTAGTTGTAAATGTTTTTCTAGTTGTAAATGTTTGTTGATATATACAGGGTGTTTCATAATAAATGCGCAGGACTTCAGGATGTGATAGCTCGTCCAAAAATATGAAAAAAAGTTTTTATTAACTTACCCTCTAAAATGCACCATTTTCGAGATACAGGGTGTTGAAATTCTAAAAAAATAATCGTTTTTTGCGAATATCTCTGGAACCGTTTACCGCACAGAAAACAGATTTCGTATGCATTTTCTACTCATAATGAGCTGTTTTGTGCGGATTTTTTATTTTTTCAAATTCGTAATTGATGAAAATTTTGAAGGGGTAGTGGGTGTTTTTTTCTCCAACTTCTACGCCACTGAAAAAAGTACAGTTTTGAGCCTTTTATATGAACCGCCAATGTTTTCTACACAAAAAAGATATTCTTGTTCATAAGCTCTAGAAATGACCGTTTTCAAGAAAAATCAACTTTCATGTTGCTTAAATAATGTTTTTTCCTCGAAAAAATGCTGCGTGCATTGAAGCTAACGGCGGACATTTCCAAAAATTCAACTGAGTGTGATTGTTATTGTTTTTTTTTTGCAATTAAGGAGTCAACGTTTGGTTTTGTTACTTATTTTAACGTTTAAATAAATTTTGTATAATTAGGAAAAAAATTATTTAAAAAAATTTACTATGTTTTTCAACATGAAAGTTGATTTTTCTTGAAAACGGTCAACTTTAGAGCTTATGACCAAGAGTACCTTTTTTGTGTAGAAAACATTGGCGGTTCAAGTAGGTTCAAAATTATACTTTTTCCAGTGGAGTAGAAGTTGGAGAAAAAAACACCCACTACCCCTTCAAAATCTTCACCAATTATGAATTTTAAAAAATATGCACAAAACATAGCTTATTATGAGTAGAAAATGCATTCAAAATCTGTTTTTTGTGCGATAAACGGTTCCAGAGATATTCGCAAAAAACTATAATTTTTTTTAAATTTCAACACCCTGTATCTCGAAAATGTTTAATTTTAGAGGGTAAGTTAATAGAAACTTTTTTCATATTTTTGAACGAGCTATCACATCCGGAAGTCCTGCGCATTTATTATGAAACACCTTGTATATTAGGAACAAAATTGGGCCCATGACAGTACCCTGGGGTACACCCATAGCGACTGGTAGTATCTGGATGTGAGTGTTATTTATTTTGACCCTCTGAGCTCGGCCTTGTAAATAATCAGCTAATAGTTCTGAAGACTTGCCTGTCACTCCTGCATTGCTAACCTCTGTAACAAGATATCGTGATTGTCAGTGCGCCGAAGGCTTTGGCCAAGTATAAAAACACTGCCAGACATTTTTTCTGTTCATTAGCGTTATTCAGTATTTCATTCACTAAGTGAAAAACGGAGTTTTCCGTTGACATATTTTTCTAAACCCATATTGGCATGGTGATAGAATCTGACGTTTTTCCGGAAAATGTACAAGTCTATTTTTCATGCATTTTTCAAAAAGTTTCGCAAAGTTATGTAATACCGATATAAATAGGCCTATAATTTGTAGCGAGTTTTTGGTTCCGGATTTGAAAATAGGCGTTGTGATAGCATCTTTGAAATTATTTGGAATCATGCCATTTAAAAAACATTGGTTGAATATATGACATAGGGGATCAAGAAAGTATTGGTGACATTTTTTTATTAAAATATAGATGTTTTTTTTTTTCATTGCATTATTTGATACTCTGTCATGAGAAAGCCATGTGAAGCTCATTGTCAAAAGTGCCTTTCAAAAACTTTGTTTTCTGTTTTGTGCCAAAAGCTATAACACTTCCAGTCAGTTGATTATGATTGACACGGTATAGATACGACCTAGCCTGGAATACTGTTGCCATATATGGAGTGTAGCCCCTAACCACGCATTGAAACTTTTAGATTCTGCCAAAAAAACCATTCGCCTCGTCGGTGATGCTGAGCTTACAAGCTGGCTCACTTCTCTGGAACACCGTAGAAATGTGGGCGATCTGTCTCTGTTTTACAGATATTTTCATGGACGCTGCTCTTCTGAAATATCACCAATCATTTCACCGCTAGTGGTTCCATCGAGACTGACCCGTCGAGGTCGGTCTTCACATCCCTTTGTCGTCACTTTGGAGACATGCCGAATATTTCCTTTCCAGGGCTCGTTCTTCCAACGAACGGCAAAGCTTTGGAACTCACCGCATTGGGAGGTTTTTCCTGATGCATACAACAGCCTGCAAAAATTAAAGAGGCATACCAATTCTTACTTTCACTCGGCCCTTACGCTGTTCTTTGAATATTACAGGATTTTCTTCCTCTTTAGAACCAAAACAAAACTAGTCACTACTATATTGTGGACTTATCGTGCAACTCAAAATATGCTTGTCTATTTTATGCATTTCTGATAATTGGTATGTACCCACCTACCTACCCTAAACAGACATATGGCATGTTTTGGGAAAGCAAAGGTCTAAATTCTCCTGGCAACATGGATTTATTGCTAATAAATCAAATTTTTCAATCCTGCTCGTTCGTAAAAATCAGATTTTACCATGGAGAAAATATTACAGGTTGTCTCTATTTATACAGATTTTTCAAAAGCATTAGATAGAGTCAACCAATATTTGCTCATTGCCAAATTGTCTTCTTTGGCTTTTTATGAAGCAATTTTTGGATCCCACTGTGTATCTCTGCTATTCAACTCATTCATTAATAACCTGGTGTCAATTATAAAACATAGCAAGGTACTCAGAATTCAAATGAATCTCTCCTACAAACGATGTCTCACTCTTGCAGGAAGATTTGTCAGAGTTTTATAATTGGTTTGTTATGAATCATATTATGGACTTGAACATATCTAAATGTTACTGCCAAACATTCTCTAGAATTAATCACCCTGTTACATTACTAAAAAACAAGAATGTATCAATTGATAGGAATTCAGTGATAAAGGACTTAGAAATTATGTGTGATTGTGAATTGAACTTATAGAGTATGAGATACATAAAAATCAAATTGAAGCTGTACAAAATACTTTCCTCAGGATTGGTGTACAAGTTGGGTTTAAGAAGGGGAGAGTATTCATACGATAATATAAGAAATCAGTTGAATTTATTTTCTCTAGAAAATGGAAGAATTATTATAGACATACCTATGTTTCATAAACAAAATTTTATCCGGCAACATTGGGCCGTTGTGGTCGGCTGGTAGAGCTTTCGCCTCTCAAGCTTTGGGTCGTTGGTTCGATTCCCCAGCATGGTCTCTGGTCTTGTGCATGGCATTACACGTTAAAAGGTCAGCCTAGCCCGCACAAGTCTTTCGAAAACTTCTAAGGATTGCGCGTAGCGGTGCAACAGGTTGACGGAAATAACAATTTTAACAATTAAATTTTTTAACAACAATCACTGCAAAGAGAATTTATCTTTAATTGATTTGAATGTCATTAGACTATAGTCAGTACGAAAATGTTCGAAATACCGTTTCACTCAACAACTTATTGTTTTTTCTCTACCGTCAATCGAATGGAAATACGTTTCAACAAGTTTATGTTTTTGGCAGCTCCACAAATGCCATCAAGAAGGGACTGAGTCATGTACTTTTGTAAAGTAATGCGTTATTGTATTAGTATATTGTATTGTGTATTTAATTATTTTTTGTTTTAAAATGGTATATATTTATTACAACAAATTCTAATTGGGACTACCCGTTGAATAAATAAAAAAATAAACACGTTTTTCTGCTTATGGTGACTACTGTATGTGTAAGGAACTGGGTGAAAAATAGTTTTTTTTGTGTGCCTATCCCCGCATCTATCTTAAAGTACTAAAATGCTAATATATAAAATAATAATTTCACGTTTTTTAGACTATTATGCATTTTTATTGATTTCTTCTACAAATGACTAGAGCAGAGGTTCGAAAGAGCAAACATAGTTTTGATATTTAAAATTTGAAATTATTCTCCACCACGTTATTTGAAAGTGTATCTTGAGAAAAGTATATATGAATATATTTTTTTTAAAGAAGCTCTCATTTATAAATGAATTAAAGAGTAAAACATAATTTTTAGTATATAAATAACACAAAATGTGTTTTTACGATGTGAAATCAGAGTCTTTAAAAAAACTGTATTTTATGAAAATTTACGCTATTTTAATGCAATGATTAATAACATTATATTGTAAAATGGTAACTGCGCATTTAATAAATTGGTGTTATCAGTAGTGTTTGTGAAATTGAAGTGCAGAAAGCTGAATGAACCTATTACATATTATGGTTTTCTGTCATGGTTTACAGTCCGGTTTTCTGACCAAATCAAGCATATGCAATTCAATGTTCGGTGGGATCATATAGCAGTGAAAGTAGTTGTTAAACATCGTTGAAATTGATATTTCCACCAACCTGTTGTACCCCTACGCACAACCCTCAGAAGTCATCGATAGACTTGTGCGAGCTAGGGAAGACGCAGCCCTAACCTTTAAACGTGTGAGGCCATTCACGAGACCGATAACCGTGCTGGAAATTATTGAACCCACGACCATATGCTTGGGAGGCTTCGCTCTACCAGCACGACCACCACGTTCAGTTGTTTCCTGTTTTCGTGTGTCTGCCAAAGGGCACCTATAATTGTAAGGCATCTGACAGTGGTGCTTTTTACATACTTGTTGTCTCAGTAGATGGAACTATTTAAATGAGTTTCCTGGACAAAATTTTAATACGCATTTTCTTGGGTCGCAGTGGAGTGTCAGAATAAACCAGTCACAATCAATCCCTTGCACAATTTCACAAACTCACCCTTGCTTCAAAATGTGGATTTCGATACTTTCAGTGTAGATATTTTCACAAAATGCCACTTGTGTGCGTTTCGACTAACTGTTCATGAGGTAACGATGTTGAGAAAACTAATTGTAACCCACAAGATTTTTGAGTACACATAAGATAAAATAACAATGCTCTAAGATAATTAGCAAGTAAAAATTATTTGCTTATCATTGTATGAGACTTATGCGCGGCCTTAGATATTAGAATTCGGCGGAAATCTCTTAATGCCTTGTCTCTGGTAGAGTGGTAGACAAATTTTATCATTGACTCTCTAGGCCAGTCAGTGAATCAAAGTCTCAAAAATGTAATGGCTACCTATGGTTTGTTTTCAACGATTTCAGATTTCACAAGAATCAGCCAAACATCGGCCACAGGTATAGACAACATTTTTACAAATATTTGTGCTGAAAATTTTCAAACTGGTTCTATTGATCCATGCTTATCAGATCACAATGGTGAGTTTATTGACATTTTTTTGAAAAGAACATCAAGTCGATCTGGTTTCTCTAATCTTACACAGATTCTCCTCGATTCCAACTGGACACAATTTGAAGGTCACAGTTTTCAGTTATTTTAATTTTTTAAAGAATTTTGACAGATGTAGCCGTTTACAAAAAAAAATTAAAAAAATTGGGATACAAAGAGTGTCAGGTCAAAAATTGCTCTTCTCAACCGTTTGCTTTCCCAATGAATCCAGGGTAGAATTTGCAGCAAACATGGCAAAAATATTAGCCCAGGGTCGCTAGTGTTATGTCAAAATTCACTGAACGCTTTGAAAGTAGCAATATGAAATTGGTTACTAATGACATGAAATCTTTAAAAAATTAATGGAGGAATTACTCTATGTTGTATTATCGAAATAATGCATGGTAATTCAGCTAAATTGAACGTTCCCATTTGTAGTAAATCGTACGAAAAATATTATAATTTTATGCATATTTCTTGGTAGATTAATGCCTTGTTAGTGAGTAAATAATAATTAAGTTTTCTTTTAAATCTGAAATTCTTTAAATTACAGGTATCGAGCAGCCAATAAATTGTCTTTTTCGGCAACCATCCGAGAAGTGTTTATTTCCCAGGCACTTTTTCTTTGGGAATGTAGCACTTCCCGGCCTAGTCCGGGAAGTGCTCGAATTTTAATATAAATAATAATATAAATAAGAATTAGAATGTTTCTGTTGGTACCTAACCTATCTTCTATTTCAATATATAATACAAATAAGAAATATTCAAATTTGGAATCACAGCCAGGGTACTTTACTCTTGATCAAAATTTTATTTTTTGTTCCTCCTTGTACACCGTTTGGAAATTCAGAATTTTGATAACTCGAATACAAGTATTCCGAAATGCACCAATTTTTATGAAAAATAATATTTTTTGACAAATCGATAATAAAAATTGTGACGCCCTGTATATGCACTAGGTATTTTCGTGAATAATTTCAAGAAAAAAACGATAATTTTACCATCAAGAATTTTAGTGAGACCTAAAAGAATAATTTACCGAAACGTATCATGGAAACAGACCTTGTTTTCTATTCATGCAATTGTCCGAGAAAATAAAATGATCATATTTTATAAATACGTTTGTTAACCATTTGGTCATTTGGTCATTTGGTAAAAGAAATAATGATCGATATTCGATTATTCATTTCATTCTTTACATAATGTATGGGAGGTGAACAAAAGTTGATTTTCGCTACCCGGTATTTCTAGATCTGAACTCATTATCAAAGGGTAGAGCATTCGCCCTCACACTCAATCGAGAGCGTGAGAACAAGATGGGACTACTCCCTAGGTCTGTGCTTAACTCGAGTACACAATTGTGGATTTCGGTACGGTGCTATCAACAGCGATATTCGAAATGGTTTTTCTTTATAGGTTTTTGATCGGCTCGCCTGTTTCTTTTGGAATATTTTATTTGTGCTGGGCCTTTCTCAGAGAGTTCGCAAGGCGATTTGGTAGTTGTCGCATCGTTTGTTGTAGTTGAGTTAGGTATACTGGAGGATTTTTCGATTTCAATTTGAAATTCAGTTATTTTGTGCTTTGTGCATTTCTCTCCAGATATTTTGGTGCAGCTACCGAAACTGCACTTCGGTGGATATCTTGTTTTACTCTTGAACAGCTATCGTTTTCACTTGATTTTGGAATCGAGGATATATTAGGACGACCCTCCATTTAACAAAAGGAGGTAAGACTTTCAGTAGATTATATAAATCTCCTCAATGAGGAACCGAATCGATATATCGAATTATTTCAGGGTGTCTGTAACCTGTTATTAGCCCGTTCTCGTTATCGTATGCTAACTTTTTGCTGTATTGCCGAGCCGGCCTGTTCGGGAAACACATTTTCGCCTATCAGAGATTCTATGGTTTTTTTAATACGAGTCGACGATTAGGATTTGGTTTCCTGAAATTCATGCCATCCAAAGGCATAGAGCAAGGTCCTGTATACACTTTTACATTTTTTTTTATCTGTCCAAAGTGCTACCAAGTGACATTTCCCCCCCCCTTTACTCTCAGAAGCCCAGTGAAGTGAAAGATATTTACTAGATAATGTACAGAAATAGTTTCTTTAATATAGATTACCTAATATGCCACAAAAGGGTGGTATTGTGAACCTCATATAGCTTTATCTGGTATTCGGTAACTGATTTACAAATATATAACGAAAATACTATTATTACTATGGATTCATAACCGAGTTATTTCCTTCTTAGAAACTCATTAAAGATTTTCGTATTTACTAATATTTGATTGCTGTTTGTCTTCCCGTTTTGATACTGGTTTCCTAGCTCACTGGCGGCACAGAGGTTTATTTGAAACGGGTGGCGCTCACTTTTTTTTTAATTCTGAACCCGCTCCCAATCCACTGAGCAAACCGGCAGCCTCTGGCCAGGAAGCTTGGCAATAATTTTTTTTTTTTGTTAATATATAATTTTCTTTGGGTTTTGAATCTAATATTGTTGCACCCGTTACAAAATGTTTTCATTTGCTGCGAATTTTTGAAACTCACTGTTTTTAGTCATGACCACCTTTTGATAGGCAACCCATTTTAGGCGTATTCGTCTATTTATGTAACTTCATAAAAAGTATGTTTCATCCGGTTAACAGATGGGTGAAGGTCGACCTCTCTTCGTCTCTTAGACTAAATGCGTCTCATTGATTTGTTATTCTACATGGTTGCCGAAAAAAAATTGTACGCAACACGTCCGAAAACAGTTTTTTTGGACTCGCAGACTTCCAGGACTCGTCCAAAAAAACAGTATTTTCCGGACTAGTTACGTAAATTACTATTTTCTTAGGTAGTTTTCTTGTGTTTTTTCATTAAACTTTTCAAACTAAAATAATATTTAGCAGGAGAACTGAGATGAAACTCGTGTGGGATCTGCTGGTTCTCTATCCGAAATGAAAAACCAAGACGTTCTGAAGGACCAAGTTTAATGAAAAATACGTGCTGGTTGTTCAACACCTTGTGAAAGATCACTATCTTGTAGCTAAAAGAATGTTTCATTCTGAATACATATATCACAATATTGAATCTCGAACTTTCTTACCTAAAAGAATGACCGAATCCCTCGCCGAATCCCAAACCAATAAATCATCTGTGACAAAATACGTGGGTTATGGAAAAATATTCAGAGTTCATCTACTCTTATCTACAAAGATGCTCTCAATCGCCTGTTCTAATCGAGGTTCACAGCCAAAAGGCACCGTAAAGAACGTGAAATACTGATTTCAGTCAGTCAGAAAAAAATTAATAAAAAAAGATATAGGATTGCCGTATTTGAATAGTGGAACGTACACCTTAAGGGTATACAACCATTTATGCAGGCGCTTGTTAAGCTCATTGCATAAATATATATTGTTCAAAAATCAAAACAAATGGCCATCATGACGTCACACGTGACGATGAATAATTTATAAAGACAAGATGGAGGTTAGAGAGGTTAATAATGAAATGAAAATGAAAAAAAAAACAATTTTCGAGAATAATAATGATGGAGTGAGTGAAACTACCGTTTCAGCACAAAACATATAATAATAATTTCCTTGTTTTTTTAAGTTTTACCTATTCCCTCATGACTACTATTTTAAAAATAAATCTACCGACATTTTGCAAAAGAAATTATGGGAAATTTTAATGTTTTGCTGAAAAATACATACAATTTTTTAAATAACTGTATCAGTAAATAAATTATACAGATAGAAAATGTCCGTTAAAGTTCCGAAAAAAAGGAACTCCTAGAAATGTATTGAAAAGATACAGTACAAATAACGAAATTTTACCGAGATTTTTTGCAGTGAACGGTTACTTTTCCTACAGAGACGATGTTGGAGTTTGCTCTGAAATCTTGGAGTTTTCTAACCAAGCCACAATTGTGTAGTTGGCTTCGTGTAGTTGACTCTGTTTTTTATTTTCACTTCCAAACACGTGTTGATCATCCTTCCATTTGACTACACCGTACTGATGACTGTCAAAATGTCAAAAACACGTGTCTATGGTTGATTTTCCTATTGAGGGCAAACTTGCTATATTACTTTAATTGTGAAGCATTTTTCTTGCATAAATTGAT
The DNA here is from genome assembly GCA_944452925.2 of Chrysolina oricalcia. Classification (NCBI taxonomy): domain Eukaryota; kingdom Metazoa; phylum Arthropoda; class Insecta; order Coleoptera; family Chrysomelidae; genus Chrysolina; species Chrysolina oricalcia. Next base: position 17,747,228 of record OX101816.2, read on the forward strand.
CTATGGAAGATCATATCTTGGCCAGTGTGAAGTAGTACATGAAAAATTATAGATGATGGTGCTTTATGTAATGCATTTGGTTGAAACTTCATGTAGCCAGTCGACCAGTACAAAATATAACAAATGCACGCGATGGAGATTCAAGTGATGGAGATTAGGCAGAAAACCTTGCATAAACTTATCCTAGAGATTTAAATAAAGGTGATCTGGCTATTGAGTTACAAATATACTACCAACTAATAAAGACAATGTGATAAATGTTGTGGGTGATTTCATTTTTGCCTTAGAAATTCTTCACACCATATACAAAAAAGGATTAGAGAATATTCTAGCTCAGATTTGTAAATGTTTAAGATTACTGTCTGTACTTCCAGTGTCAGTGGCAACAGGAGAACGAGCATTCAGCAAAATGTCCTTAATCAGGAATAGGCATAGTTCAACCATGGGTGAAGACAGGCTCAACTATCTAATGATGCTCAGTATTGAACATGAACTCGTCAGAAATGTCAGTTTTGTACAAATTATCAACGAATTTGCTAGAGTAAAAGCTACTCCGTAAAATAGTTACATTCGCGTTATATCTATACTACTGATTATTATAAATAAACATGAGCTTATTATGATACAAGTACTTGATTTTTATTTGATCTTCCTTAAACCAATTAAAAAAGTGTTTTCCAATAAATGTAGAGGAAGGAGGCGGATTAGTTCCTTTGCTTACCCCGTACTGATCTGGTATTCAGTTCAGAATAATTCAGATACAGAAATAAAACTATTGATTGTAAGTGATGAACATTTTAATTTATAATCAAAAAACACACTAACGGACGTTTTCAATGCCGGTCACAGAGTCACCGATCACACCTCACAGAACACCCGTTATGCCGTGTTTACAATACCGGCAACGGTGTCTGTGACTACAACATCTTTCCCCTTTAACCAAAATCATTAATAAAATCTTTGAATTTACAGAATGGCTTGACAGTACGTCCAGATCTAGTATTCACTACACTTCTTGGAATTTCATTCATCTTTTCAACTTTTGGGATATCAACACAGCTTTTACTCTGAACATAATCACTTCCACTAGTATCAGGACGTACTGGACTATTTATATTTCTACTCTGAATATCTTTATTGAGACCAAAATGTGCTGAACTATTTTCACTAGGTATTGGCAAATTATCATTCAAATCTGGGCACACTCTATACTCATTTTGCGAGTGTTTCAAATGAAGTGAATTTCTCCTCAATGAATTATCTCTCTGATCCTGGATCACGTATGACTAAGGACTTCCTTATTCGGCAACAATCTTTGCTGGCTCCCATACTTTACCCCTCCCTTACTACAGCATTATCCCCAACATTCAAATCTCTGCGACATTTTGCTGTTTTATCATGATATTCTTTATACGAAGTTTGTCGGTTAATTATTTCCTTATGAGCCCCAGAGTGTACTTCTGATTTAAGTAGTTTTGAATGTATTGGCAGTTTTGTTCTAGCATTTCTGTTAAATAATATTTGTGCAGGAGTTATACTTTTACCCTGAATTGGTGTGTTTCTAAATTCTAATAAGGCAATCTCAATGTCATTACCTGTATGCAAACATTTCTTAAGAATATTCTTTGATGTTTGAACAGCACGCTCAACCTGTCCAATACTACGGGGGTATCTCGGAGAGCTAGTCACAAACTGAAAATTCCAGCTGTCAGAAAATGTTTTCCACTGAACCGAACTAAAGGGCATATTGTCACTAACTACAGTTTTAGGTATTCCATGGGTAGCGAAAATTACTTTGAATTTTTTTATAACTTCATTGGAAGTTTTATCAGCAACTAGTAAAATTTCAAGCCACTTAGAAAAATAATCCTGAATTATTAAATAACTTTTGCCTCCAAAGTCTAGAAAATCACAAGCAATTTTATTAAATGGGATATCAGGAATATCATGGGTTATTAAGGGCTCCTTTCTATTTGAGTTGTAATACCGTTCACATACAAGGCAAGTTGCTATCATATGTTCTATGTCAGTCATAAGTCCTGGCCAAAAAATTATTTGTCTGGCCCGCTCTTTAGTTCGGCTGATTCCAAAATGTGATTCATGAAGTAGCTTCAACATATATGGCCTAAGTGTGCTTGGTACAATGACACGGTGGTTGAAAAACACTAGATTGTCTTCCACACTTATCTCATTTTTATACTTGTGATAGAATTTCACCTTATTATCAACATTTTTAAGTTTAGGCCATCCATTGTAATAATATAATTGAAGTTGGCACAAGACGGGGTCTGCAGCAGTAGCAATTTCAAATTCTTTTCGTTTTTCTGCAGTAATGTTTAGACCCTCACTAATAGAATGAACGGTTTCACAAATCCAGTCATCAACATTCTCGGAGTGATTTTTTATAAATGATCTTGACAATAAGTCAGCCACATACATAAATTTTCCTGGTAAGTAGTTGATACTTATTTCATATCTTAGCAATTTAATTTTCATTCTTTGCAACTGGGATGACGCAATATCTCCAATTTTCTTATTTAAGAGGCTAACTAATGGTTTATGATCAGTGATCACATTTACTTTCTTACCATATATAAAATTATGAAATTTTGTTGTTAAAAAAACTATTCCCAATAGCTCTTTTTCAATTTGGGCAAAATTTTTTTCAGCTGAACTTAGACTTCGAGAAGCATAAAATACTGGCTTACCTTCTTGCATCATACAGCAACCTAAACCACTTTGGGAAGCATCCGCTTGTATAGTAATTTCTTTACTTGCATCAAAATTGGCAATCACTGGTGCTTCAATAATTTTTTGTTTAATGGTGTCCAAGGCTTTTGTATGAGCTGGTAACTAATGAAATTCATTTTTTTCCTTGAGCAGTTCCCTCAGAGGAACTGTTAGCTCAGACAGATTGTTAATAAATTTTCTCAAGTAGTTAACCATGCCCAAGATGCACTGCAATTCTTTTTTATTTTTTGGGTTTTTAATGAATATAATAGCTTTAATTCTTTCATCATCAACTTGCATACCTTTTGAGGAAAATACATGTCCTAGATACTTTACTGAATCAACTTTAAATTGTACTTTATCAATGTTAAATTTAACACCAAGACTTTTGGCTCGACTAAACTTTGAATAAAATTTCATCATGCTGTTTTTCATTTTCTGCTGCAATCAACAAGTCATCAAAGTATACTTGTACCCCAGGTATATCAGAAAAAAAAATTATTTACATATTGGAAGTATTCCGGAGCCATGTTCAGTCCATATCGGAGCCTTAAAAATTTCCGGCACCCAAAAGGGGTAGAGAAAGTGCACAGATCACTGGATTTGGAATCCAATTCAATTTGCCAAAACCCTTCTTTGAGGTCCAACACTGTAAATATTTTTTTATTACACAAATTGTATGTTATATCTTCTAATGTTGGAATCAAAACATTCTTTGGACGTTTGATTGCCATATTTAAATTCTTAGAGTCTAAGCACAATCTCAAAGATTTATCTTTTTTTTCCACAATAACCAAATTACTAACCCAACCATTAGGTTTGTCTACTTTTTCAATAACATTACGAATTTCTAAATCTTTCAAAGTTGTTTTCAATTTATCCCGTATAGTTAGTGGAATCCTTCTAGGGGAATTTGCAATTGGCTGACAATCTTCACTTATTTCAATAGTGCATTTTTCAGTAAATGTTCCAGCACCATCAAATATTTCTCGATTATTTCTAACAAAACTATCTTTATCGGTATAAGTTTCAATGCTTGTGACTCGTTTGATCAAATTTAGTTTTATACATGTTTTGATACCTAGTAATGGAGTCTTAATGACTTATGACTTTAACAACAAGAAAACTTTCTGTACTTTCTACATTTTTTACCATACACTTGAAATTCGCAACGCCCATAGGTCTTATTACTGAGCCACCAAATGCTTCTAATTTAATAATTGTGGGCTCTAATGTTTTGTTAATATTTAAATCTTTATAAAATATATAGGGTAGAATATTCACCTCTGCTCCACTATCTAGTTTGAAGTCTATACATTTATTTTCAATTATAATATTTTCTAACCAAGAGTTCATGCTACCCACATTCATTACTGCGGCAGTGGAAAACTTCTTTTATCTTCGTGGCATCTCCACTATTTTACTTGAAAACTCACTCCTCTGATTGCTTGCATGGCCATATTTATTCTGGACTAAATCTACTGACTTTTCCTGTAACGATTTAGCTTGTTTCTTTGACAACTCTGCAGCACGGTAGCAATCTATTAACTTTTCAAGATCAAGATTACTTTCACGCAGTAACCTTTCTTGCTGGTGGTCATCATTTATACCTATGACGATACGATCCCTGATCATCTCATCAAGCAAATTTTGAAATTCACAGGAACATGATAACTTCTTAATTTCAGTAAGGAATTGCTTGAAACTTTCCCCTTCCAATTGGTCACTTTTGTGAACCTGGAATCGTTCATACACTATGTTCATTTTGGGGTTACAATATAATTCAAAAGAATCAAGAATTTTTTTTCTCATACTTTTGATCTGGTGCAGATAACCCAAATTTATTAAATAGTTCAATGGCTTCCTCCCCAGCCAGACTCAACAGAATGCTTTAACTTCGCTACTCTTCGATGATTTTTCAGATACAATCATAAAAATTTCATAATTTTGCTTGAATCTTCTCCAGTTATCACTAAGGTTACCTTCTAAATTTAATTTAAATTTAAATTAATTAATAATTTAAATTTAATTTCTAAATCTCCCATTTTGAAGGTATATTTCAATCTGCAGGTATTGCCTGTTGCACAGAATCAATGGCGAACTTCACTTCTTTCTCTAAATTAAATTTTCTTTGCCTGGGCGTTTGTCAGGTTCAGTTATACATACATTTAGAACAGCTCGACTGCGCCATGTATGATGTGACCATTTAATTTTTTTGCCAAAGCGGGACGCCTGCGGGAATTTCGTAGAAAAAAAGTTTGTTATTTTTTTGAAGACCAGATAACACTCTAGATACTGATAACAAGCATTATTATTATTTAATAAAACATGATAATAACAAGTAGGTTAAATTTATTGAATAAGGTAATCTAACATCTAAGCAGTTTTAAATTTTTCTGATGAGCAAATCATTTTCAAAATGTCAGGTCTAGTTTTTAAGTATGAATGGAGCTCATTACATGATTTATTGATGTTGGTTTTAGTAAGCAAAATGGCTTTCAAAACTGCGACACCTATCTGTGTTTTTTCACTTGTCCATATTTTATTCATTAGATAAAAAACTCGTTCGACAGGTGCGGAACTTCCAGGCAAACATAAAACGAACTCAATAATTAAATGAAAGTTCGAACAGTTGAGAGTGTTAGCACGGATGTGTTTGAACAACTCCACCCAACAATATTCTTAGCATTCCAGCTTGTGATTTTTTCGTCTGTGACGTACTTGGAAATAAGTGAAAACTCGTCAAACACTTTCGTACCTTGGTTACTGGTAATAAATCCTTGCGTAATCAGTAAATCCATCACATTCTGTACTTCTTCCCAAGCAAGTACTTTTGTCAAATTTGTCCTTTTAAATACTTCTAGTTCTGCAGTGAACTGACACCACTGCTTCAAGTATTCTTTACTTGTCTTATAGAAGTCAGCTGCCGCAGTTTTAACATTCTGCTGATCTACAGCAGCGTTAGTGTCTTGTAATTTAACCAGTAGATTACGGACAGTGTGAGGAAGGAAGAAAGTGCCAAGTTTTCTCGAAGTTTATCAATTTCCTGGGCAGACTCTACTGCAGAAACGTTTTGTCCCTCGATTTTCAACACGACTTGGTGAAATGTCGCTGCCTGTGCGTGCAAAAAAATAACCATAATAAATAAAGGTAGGATCTTCGAAAAATTATTTAAAAATATTTGGGCATTTATTGATGCTCAGAAAATAGCTTTTCAACGCAAGCCACCTTGTTTCACTATAGCCCAACATTTTGTGGTACTCTTTGCCAGTGGAATCGCAGAACTCTTTTAAAGCTTCTACTCGAACATTGTAGATGTAGAAAAATGAATAAATTTTCACAATGATGCATTCGTAATCAATTGGGAGACAGTCTGCGGCTGTTTTGATCGCGTTGTGAACTATATGGGCTCCACACCCAATGCCAATAAGCTGTCTTCCCAGGGCTAGGTTCAATTTTGTATTAACATTGTTACGCCCATTTCTATGTTTCCCTTCAAAATGTATTCGTATTGTCCGTGCAAAATGCCACAATTTTCTTACTCAAATCATTGCAACATAATACTTCCTTTAAGTAATCGACAATTATATCCGATGTTTCACCTGGCTGCTCTCGAAACTCCAAAATCTTAACCTTCACGCTTTCGTATGGTAAAAAATAACGAACCAAAACAGGGAATAATTTTATTGAGCCATGGTTTGAAGCATCAGTTGATTAAGTAATGCAGTGGGTTGCGCGAAGATGCTCTTTTAATTCATCATTCGCCATAGGTGCCAGTACATTTACAACAATAGCCTGGAATTTTGTATACGAGCACATCTAAATTTTTGCTCAAAACAAGTTTGAATTAAATTAGAAGCGCGGTCATTTGAGCAAAAGCTATGATCTTTTTGCACCGTGTGATACGCCCACGTACCATCCGCTGCAGCTATATCCAAATCTTTGGAAGTTGGCGCATCGGTTCTTTTAAAAAAAGCAAGCAATGACGAGCTTGAAGCGGCAGCTTGATCGGAAAGCCGTGTTTTCCCGTTTTTAAATGTTTCTTAATACTTATCGCAGGCACCACCATGTCCAACACTAAAATCAGTACGACACTTCTCACATGTAACATCTGCTAAACCACTTCTTTGTTTTATAAATGGATACTTGTTTTGCAAAGTAATATTGAATGTACATTTGCGTTTAGGCATTTTTGCAATGTTACATTCCCGAATTAACAATGAATTGTTCTGCCGCTCGGCTCGACTTCGACTAAAACAAAAAAAAACATTAGGATTGTTGTATGTTGACTCGGTCTCGCTCTCTCTCCACACTGCCCTCTCTCCACACTGCCCTCTCGCGCGCTGCCGCCGCTTGCCGACGAAGCCCGCGCGTTTTGAATGTATTATTGGAAGGCAGGTATTAATTGATTTATCGTTTGATCTGTTTGCGAAAGCGGGGACAGCTGGGGACAGCGGGACAAACAGCCTGAAAGCGGGAATGTCCCGCCCAAATCGGGACGTATGGTCACTTTACATGTAGTATCTGGTATTCAGTTCAGAATAATTCAGATACAGAAATAAAACTATTGATTGTAAGAGATGAACATTTTAATTTATAATAAAAAAAACACACTAACGGGGGTTTTCAATGCCGGTCACAGACTCACAGATCACACCTCACAGAACATCTCACAGAACACCCGTTATGCCGTGTTTACAATACCGGCAACGGTGTCTGTGACTACAACAGATACCCTATTCAAGGTGGGGGGCGACTAAGTGTTTGCCCCAAGCCCCCAAATGTCTGGTGGCAGCCCTGCAGAATTCATTGCATTTACTTGACTTAGCTACCTTTTCAGTTAGAGTAAGGGTCAATTTATGCATCATTGTCATTATCATAGTCTTAATCACAGTCACTGTCTTAATCATAAAACCAAATTGAAACTGTACATTTCAGTTGGAGCAATTTCTTTAGTTTTAGTCTCAATCATAATCATAAGAATTTAACCTTCAAAGTTGGCAATTTCCAATTTTTATGCTTATGATTAAGACGACATGCACAACGCGCATGCGCGTCGATTACTATCTGACAAATGGCATAAATAATTATTTGTTTAGACTTGTTATCCTTGTTATTGTTTTTCGGAAAAAAATAAGCCAGGAAGAGAGTACTCTTATTGAAATGATTGAAAAAAGTCCCAATCTTTGAGATAAAAAGACACTCATGACAGTGTTGACATCTGTCAATTTTTAATTTTCAAGCTAATGACTGATGCATAAATATAAAAATTTCTTAAGACAACGGTTTAGACTAGGACTGTGATAGTGATATCTATGTTGCATAAATTGGCCCTATCAGTACTAATCTTGAATTAGCCGTGGACAATTTCTTTAATTCTTTCATTTTGGGCAAGTCCTGGCCTTACTATTATCAAGAGACATTTTTATCAAGTTGTAGCGGAGTTGTCACCTAACTGAGAAGAGCTGTCATCGTATCTGTGACACTGAACTTCATCGTAATTATAATTCAAGTTTTACTGTAATTCAATAGCATTTCAATATAAAATCAATGAGAAAACGTTTATCACAGTTTAATTCTACATAAAAACACAAAATTTTACATGGTCCTTCGAGCCGGATTGAAATTCTGCAAATACAAAGAACGTCAACCAGTTATTCTTCGTAAGTCGATCAAGAACATAATATTCAAGCAACCAGTATCTTCGTCGATCCATAAACAGAATCATCAAGCAAGAATCAAGATCAATAATTAGCGTCGAATATCATAATTTGAGTGAGTTTGTTCTGATACATTACCTATTCCTTTCCTTGACTTATCCTGCTTACTTTTTCGTTTAGGCGGTATACTAGCTAGAAACGTTGCGATATTATTTTTTAATTATTTACTATATTTATTCAATTACTTTGGTAAAATGACTTCTACTCAAGGAGATCAATTGAAGCAATTAATTATCAAACGAGGTGTAATAAAGGGTCAGCTTACTAGATTTGGCAATTATCTAAATAATTTTCATGTTGATGATATTCAAAATTTAATAAAACGCCTCGAAAAAATCGAAGCACTATGGGATGATTTTTCAGCATGTCAATATGAAATTGAAATCTTTGATGATAGTGATATACAAGAAGTTGAAAGAACAAATTTTGAAACATTATTCTTCGAGTTAAGTGCTTCTGCACAACAAAAAATCAATGATTTTCATAAACTAGATTCAGAGCAAGATAGACAATCTGTAAAATCATTTCATTCGAATCAAAGTTTTCAGAATCATTCGATAAACTCACAGTTGGTACTACAAAATGCAACTATAAAATTACCTAACATAGAGTTACCCAAATTTAATGGTTCTTACTCTAACTATATGCAATTTCATGATTCCTTCAAGGCTATGATTCATGACAATCAATCTCTACCGAAACATCAAAAACTTCTTTATTTGAAATCGTGTCTACAGGGTGATGCCTCAAAAGTTATAGATTCCCTGAAAGTCACTGACGCAAATTACGAAATTGCTTGGAAATTAATCAAAGAGCACTTTGAAGATAAAAGGTCTATTATGAACAATCATTTCAAGGTGTTGTTTGAGCTTCCTGTTTTAACGAAGGCAACTTCGGAATCCCTAAAACAAATGTTGTCTACAATTCAAAAGGAAATCAGATGTCTAGATTCATTAGTGGGTAGAACTGATGAAAACATGCTTTTATATTTATTAGAATCAAAATTAGATCATTCAAGTAAAGTTGCTTGGGAAGCAGTAGTAGAACAAGACCGAAATAAGGAACAAAATCTTCCTAACTTCGAAAAATTCGAGAAATTCTTAAAATCTAGGTTTAAGGTTTTAGAAAATGCTAACAGTCAGGTAGCAAGTCACTCGCAACAGGGTTTTGACACAAAATATAGCAATAAAGGATACAATCACAAGCATATTGAAAATAGAGTAATCCATTCTCATGTAACATATGAAATGAAATGTAAATTATGCACTGGAAAACATTACATATTTCATTGTCCAAAATTTCTAGCATTACCAGTTGCAAATAGATTGCCTGAAATAAAAAAACTCAAACTATGTTCAAACTGTCTCAGATCATCTATTTCCCATAACGTGTCAGAATGTTCTGGTTCAACATGCAAACATTGCAATCTGAAACACAACTCTTTATTATGTTTACGTAACACAAACAAACCAACAAACTCTGACAGCTCAACAGAGCAAATGAGTACACCTTCTACAAGTTCCGAACTAATAGATACAACGATCGTCACACATTGTTCACATAATAATATGAAAACACTGCTTTCAACTGCTAAAATCCTCATTTTTGATAAAAACAATAAACCTATCACATGCAGATGTCTTCTTGACTCAGGCAGTCAAAGTAATTTCATTTGTGAGGACTTAACAAACAAATTACATTTGAAACTGATCAAAAGCAGCATACCAGTCGCCGGAATCGGTCAATCATCCTCATATATCACACAGTGTAAATGCAAAAATAAAATCATTACACAATGGTTTTTCTCGTAACCTCACTTTCTTAGTGCTAAAAAATATAACAAATTTTTTACCACTCCAATCTTTCGATCCTAGTTATTTAAAAATTCCAAATAATTTGACGTTGGCAGATCCCGAGTTTAATCAATCTCAAAAAATAGACATCTTACTTGGAGCACAAATATTTTTCGATCTTCTCTGTATCGGACAAATAAAGTTAGGAATAAATCAGCCTATAATGCAAAAATCGCATCTTGGCTGGATTATTTCTGGCACTACCCAAATTAATCATCCACTGCAACAAAGTTGTTTTCTATCAATAAATAATGATGATGATATCCAAAATAGATTAGAACAGTTTTGGAAGTTAGAAGAAATGCCACAATCTCCATTTGAGAAATATACAGCAGAGGAACAATTTTGTGAAAACCATTTTTTGCAAAATACCAAGCGTGATGACTCCGGTCATTTGAAACCGAATTATCAAGACTTAGGTGAGTCATTAGAAAGCGCCAAGCAAAGATTCTATAACTTAGAAAGAAAAATGCAAAAAAATCCCGAATTCGCTCAGTTATATATTAATTTCATGCGCGAATACGAGAATTTAAATCACATGAGGCTTCTTAGTGAAGATGAAATTAATACAACCGAAACAGTGTACTATTTACCGCACCACGGGGTGTTGAAAACTACGAGTGTTACTACAAAATTACGAGTAGTTTTCGACGCCTCAGCCAAAACTTCTTCGAATTTATCGCTCAATGATGTTTGTTTTGTAGGACCCACCATACAGGACGATTTATTTTCAATTCTGTTACGATTCAGAAAACACAATTTTGTTATAAAGGCTGATGTAACAAAAATGTACCGTATGATCAAAATTGATGCAAAACAACATGATTTACAAAGAATCGTTTGGCGTGAAAATAAAAATCAGAAGTTGCTTCATTTTGCCTTAACTCGTGTCACATACGGTTGTGGTCCATCGGCATTTTTAGCAATAAGATCTCTTCATCAAGCTGCTATAGAAAAACACAAATATTTTCCGTTATCTTGTGATACCATTTTGTCAGATTTTTACGTTGACGATCTCATTACAGGCAGTGACACACGAGAACACACGAAACTATTGAAGGATGAAATAACCGATATTTTGTCGTCATTTGGTTTCAGTTTGACTCAATGGATGTCAAATGATTTGCAAATTCTAAATCCTTCTGAACAAAACCAAATTCAACACTATTACATTAACAATGACCACACTATAAAAACGCTAGGTATACTTTGGAATCATATTTCAGATTGTTTTCAATATTCGGTAAATATCGATTTTCACCAAAGAAAAATATCAAAACGAGTGATGTTGTCCATGATATCTCAAATATTTGATCCTCTTGGATTGATAGGACCAATTGTAATAAAGGCAAAAATGATGCTTCAGAGTTTGTGGAAATTACATGGGATGAAACAATTCCACAATCACTGTATATCGAATTTTTGCATTTCATGTCCAATCTCAAAAATTTAAATCAAATATCGATACCCAGGCATATTCTGAAAACGAGTTATATTTCAATACAAGTCCATGGATTTGCGGATTCGAGCGAAAAGGCTTATGGATCATGTGCGTATTTTTTGTCAACAGATGAGTTTGGTAATAAAAACTCGCATCTAATTTGTGCAAAATCACGGGTAGCCCCCTTAAAGATAGTAACTCTTCCGCGCCTTGAATTATGCGGAGCATTGTTATTGGCCAACTTAATCGATAAAATTCATAAATCTATCCAAATTGAAATAAACAATGTTTTTCTTTGGACTGACTCAACAATTGTCTTGTCTTGGCTAGCACGTGAACCGTCTCAGTTGAAAACATTCGTAGGTAACAGGGTTGCGGAAATTCATCGCCTCACACATAATTTTGAATGGGGTCATGTACCATCAGCTGATAACCCTGCAGACCTTATCTCGCGAGGAATAGATGCTGTTAATCTAAAAAATAACCATCTGTGGTGGTCAGGACCAGGCTGGTTACTCAAAGATAAAACTCATTGGCCAAGTTTTGACAAAACTAATTTAGATTTTGTCAAATTACCTGAATGTAAGAAAAATGTTTTATATAATTTTAATACAGTAAATAGTTGGTATATTTTCGAAAAGTACTCTACATTCTCAGCTTTATGTAGAACAGTTGCCTTATGCCTCCGATTCATGAATAATTGCAAAACAAAAAGGGAACATCGACAGATAGGGAATATAACTACATTCGAACTCAATAATGCAGTTAATACATTGGTAAAGATAGTCCAAAATCAAACATTTGCAAAAGAAGTATACTATTTATAGGAAAAACGCAGCATTCCAAAAAATAGCAAAATTTTGAATTTGAGTCCTTTTCTTGATCCTGAAAATATATTAAGAGTGGGCGGAAGACTCGCTCAATCCTCCTTAAAGTTTGATCATAAATTTCCCATGTTGTTGCCCGGCGATCATGAATTTACTAAACTAATTATTCGTCATGAACATATTATTACTTATCACGGAGGTGTTCAGAGTGTTTTATGCAACATCAGGCGCAAGTTTTGGCCTTTGTATGCCAAAAATGTAATCAAGGGTGTCCTTCGACATTGTGTCAAATGTTTCAAGGTAAATCCTACCAGTTGTATTCCTGTAATGGGAAATTTACCTGCATCCCGCATCACCCCTTCACGTCCCTTTTTGTCTTGTGGGGTGGATTTCGCGGGAACTTTTCTTGTTAAGGAAGGAATCATGAAAAATCGCAAATTCATTAAAAATTATGTATGTCTTTTTATTTGCTTCTCAACCAAAGCCATACACTTAGAGCTTGTCGGAGACATGTCATCTGAAACTTTTCTAAACGCCTTAAAACGATTTATTGCTCGACGCGGAATTTGTAAAAATATTTACAGTGACAACGGTCTGAATTTTGTCGGCGCAAATAATAGCTTTAAAGATTCGAAAGAACGTATTTCGAAAATAGTAGAAAACAGATCTGTTAGTGACTATTTACTTGAAAATCAAGTTTGTTGGCATTTTATTCCACCTCGAGCACCGAATTTTGGTGGACTGTGGGAGTCTGCAATCAAGCAGATGAAATACCACATGAAGAGAGTTTTAGCTGAAGCACGTTTAACTTATGAAGGCTTTTATACCGTTTTAACCGGAATAGAGGCTATCCTGAACTCACGACCCATATCTCCTCTATCCAATGATCCAAACGACCTACAACCTCTAACTCCCGGACATTTTTTAATCGGCGAACCACTCACATCGATTCCCGAAGAGGATGTTCAAACTGTTCCGAGCAATCGACTGAACCATTATGAGCGACTCAAACAACTTACTCAGCATATATGGTCTAGGTGGTCCCATGACTATCTACATAATTTGCAGCAACGAAACAAGTGGATTTTTGAAAGTACAGATTCTAGAACCCCAACGGTTCTTTGGTATTGCTAAAGGAAGATAATCTTCCTCCTATGTGTTGGAAAACTGGCAGAGTGATTAAGCTATTGCCTGGCAAGGATAATGTGTGCCGAGTTGCAGAGGTCAAAACAAGCAGTGGCGTCTTCAAACGTGCAGTGAACAAACTATGTGTCTTACCAATGGAATAATAACTTTATATATTTCTTTTCTTTGAAAGTACTACCTACTTTCAACCCGGCCGGTTTATGGACAATTTCTTTAATTCTTTCATTTTGGGCAAGTCCTGGCCTTACTATTATCAAGAGACATTTTTATCAAGTTGTAGCGGAGTTGTCACCTAACTGAGAAGAGCTGTCATCGTATCTGTGACACTGAACTTCATCGTAATTATAATTCAAGTTTTACTGTAATTCAATAGCATTTCAATATAAAATCAATGAGAAAACGTTTATCACAGTTGGTAGAGCGTTCGCCTTTGGAGCGAAGGGTCGAGGGTTCAAATCCCAGCATGGTCATCTGTCTCGTGCATGGAACCACACGTTAAAAGGTAAGGGCTGCGTCTTCCCTAGCTCACACAAGTCACTCGAAGACTTCCGAGGGTTGCGTGTAGGGGTGCAATCGGTTGACAGAAATAACAATTTTAACAATTTTTACAATCTTTAATTATTTATATACGAACTATACCTTCTTCTAACGAAGTATTTATGAAATGACACCAAACATGACCTTGAAAACTGCTTTTTATAATTTTACTGTTAATTTCATCAATAGGCGAACCTTTGGGTAACGTCAGATATTATTTCTTTCAACTCTTGTACGTTTATTTATCAATTTAAAGACTCTGAAACCATTGTTTATATAGAAGATAGTTAGTCAACCTTATGGGATTATAATTGGATCAAAATGGATGCGACATGTAGATGGCGATAGTGAGCTCGCATCCAAGTCATGTCGTAACTCCAGTGATCTGGCCTCCAAGTCATGTCGTAACTTGATTAAAACAATGGAAAAGCATTAAAATCAGGGTTTTTTGAAGAAACCTGCATTAAAATGACGTCAAATATTCATGTTTGTAACTAATCACGCTAGATGACACTCGCGTTTGGGTCCAATACCTTTTCCACAGGCATTGACTAACTATGTTCTATTTAAACAATGCTGAAACTATCTTGACCCTTATAGACCGGGATCCCACGCCTATTTTCAACAATGATTAATAACAGGCTGAATCTTCCTGAGTAGCTTCATTTTGCCGAGACGCCCAACTTTTTCCTCTACGAAAATTATCGATAGTGGTAGCTTATAAAATACGCAGGCGTCAAACATGTCGATTTGGTGAGTGCAAAAAATTCATTAATAACAGTTAATTTTTCAGTTGAACCTCGAGATAATTCGATGAAGTACTCGAAATATCTTTTGTCCTACAAAATGGATGGTAGGACTGAAGAGTCCCCCACTCCCAACATGTACCAATGACGTGGTCAAAAAAAATCATTAATAACCAGCGGATTTTTTTACCGTTGCTTGGTTAATATTTGTATAATTGAATGGTCATATTATCCTACAAATTGAATGGTAGGTGTTCCCAGTCCTACGCTCCGAAATTGTCAATTCCATGGTAAACATTTTTTTATTAATAACTGTAGGACAATGATAACACATGAAAGGTTAGTGTATTCTTCACCTAAATAATACAGTGTCCTACAAAAAAACGGATATGTATCGTTAGTCCTACAAAAATTATTCAAAATAACGAATTATTTTGAAATTGTGATTTAGCTAATTTAATATACTTTTATTCGTGAAGTAATGTTACTTTCAATGTTTGTTCGATTCAAAAATATCATAATTTACGTGAAAAGTTTATGAAATAAGTGAGAAATTTTGTTTAGCTTTCATAATTTTTATAAACATATTGAAAACAACAATAACAAAGTAAAAACATTGAAATAATAAATCTGCCCTCCGGGGCGGCTTAAATGATGTCGCATGCGCTTCAACACATCATCACACACAAATATCATAATTTACGTGAAAAGTTTATGAAATAAGTGAGAAATTTTGTTTAGCTTTCATAATTTTTATAAACATATTGAAAACAACAATAACAAAGTAAAAACATTGAAATAATAAATCTGCCCTCCGGGGCGGCTTAAATGATGTCGCATGCGCTTCAACACATGCGGGGAAAGCCGGAAAATCCTGCAACACCAACCACAATTGACCTCTTTGAAAGTTTTCAATTATAAATTTCAGCTCTTCAGACGACGATGTGGTAACCACATCGTCGTCTGAAGAGCTGAAATTTATAATTGAAATCTTTCAAATATGTCAGATGAATTGTGAAATTCTGTTCTACGGTAAAACTGGATGTATGGTATCTCCAGAGGCCTCAAAAAGTCCAGTTCGAAAGAGATATTATATTTTACGGGGGTCAAGTGGCCAAGTAGTTAAAATACCGATCTTTTATCCACTGTGGTCGCCGGTCGTGGGTTTGAAGCCTAGCGACTGCTTATATTTCTCTGATGGTCCGAGAAAGTGGAATAGCACGTAAACAGTAAGAATTCGTTAATCCTTGGCTCTTACAAGTTTCGTCTTTTGAGAGCTGTCGTTCGTAAGGGACAACATCTGGTTAACGGAAAAATTAATATTAAACAACAATGTATGCAACTATCATCAAAGGACTCCGCACACATTTAATGAAACAAAGTCTTACTGTGAAAATGGCTGAATTTTTGGTATGTTGTAGCTGCAGCTATTCTGAGTAAAAGTCTCCATTGGCCCATACTCGATCGTATGACCAGATTCGGCGCTAGAGGGCGACACATCATGAATTTTGAGATTTTTGGAAAAATTTAAATGTATAAAAAAATATCAATATACCATTCATATCCAATATTGAACTAGTGAGCGACTGGTCATTACTGACATTCGTGAGAAATATGTTTCATAATACAGAAAAAACGAAACTTTTTTTCTACAAGGTAGTCAATAATATAGTCTATTCTCCTGTGTATGAATACGCATACGAGTGTATAAGTTGATTCTGTTTATCATTGACAATCAATCAGAATGGAAGCTGATAGATCAAAATATAATACAGCTAAGCAGATGTGGTGTTTGAAGGGGATATACAGGCCGTCTTTTTCGCTGATAACATACTCAGCCAAAAACTAAAATTGTCGAATTTCGTTTTATGGCTCTACCGCATCCATTTCGAATGATATAAGAAAAAGTCAAGGGAACTTTCTATAATGTTTCATATCTGTTATAATATGATATTAAACAATTTCCAATGCGACGTTAAGTTCTTTAGATTCCATCATCAACTTAATTTTTTCAGATACGACCTCCAGTTTCTTTCATCGATCTATGTAGCCACTTTCATAACAAATTCAAATAAAAATGTAATTGGATGCGGGTGGCTGTAAATCAGAGAGTAACGGGACTTGCTGGAAATAAGGGGTGTTGATAGGAGGATTATTTCATGAGTATTTCACTTCAATTCCCATATCCTAGTAACAGATATGGACGGTTCGTAATAATTATTTCATTTTGTTCCTGAGATATAGTCTTTTTGAGCATTCAAATTGTCACTGTGTACATGGAGAACTGTTGAACTAGCAATCATAATATGAATCCTCATGTAATTGATAAAGACCCATTCTTTTTCAAAGAATTTGTAAAATAAAAATTAGCTACAAATTAGATTGAATGTGTTTATTTCTAAAAAAATCGATTTCGAATTAAAGCAAGAAAATCAAATCGATTCATAATTCGCAGAATAGCAGTAATGGAATTTTTGACACCTTGTAGCTCGAAAACTAGCCATAGGATCGATCTGTGAACTGAACAACGTAATGAGGATGGCAGGATCAAGAAAATATCATATCAAAAATGAGGATAAATGTGCCTAATTACAAAATATTTTGATCAGTTTTTATTTCAGAAGGTATGATCGAAATATCTGTAGACTAGTTAAGCCCGTGACGGTCAAATATATTGATTTTTCAAATGAAGTTAATTCAATTGGTTTGTTTCACCATGAGACAAGAGCTTCAGATTTGGGTAAAACTAACAGTTAGCCATACAATTTTTGCGCTCACCAAATCAACATGACTTTCGCCTACGCAGTTCATTAGCTACTAATATCAAGAATTTTCGTAGAATTGATAATTTTGGAGCGTAGGACTGGGAACACCATTCAATTTGTAGGACAATATGACCATTCAATTATACAAATATTAACCAAGCAACGGTAAAAAAATCCGCTGGTTGTTAATGAATTTTTATGACCACGTCATTGGTACATGTTGGGCGTGGGGGACTCTTCAGTCCTACCATCCATTTTGTAGGACAAAAGTTTTTTCGAGTACTTCATCGAATCATCTCTACGTTCAACTGGAATACTAACTGTTATTAATGAATTTTTTGCACTCACCAATTCGACATGATTGACGCCTGCGCATTTTATTAGCTACCACTATCGAGAATTTTCGTAGAGGAAAAAGTTGGGCGTCTCGACAAAATGAAGCTACTCAGGAAGATTCAGCCTGTTATTAATCATTTTTGAAAATAGGCGTGGGATCCCGGTCTATTATCAATATGCCAAGCAGACTCACACTCTTCGATAATATGGACGAAATCATTTTAGGGCATATAAATAAAAGCTTGTTATTAAAATTGTTTTTCTACTATTAATTCATTGAGCAATATTATATGCGATTTAAATACACATTTATCTACCACACAAAATTCTTGTCATCTTACGTTTCACGAATAATTTCCAACGAAACTTTCGTACTTACCTGCATATCCCAGTAAACCCAGGTGCAATAAAACTAGGAATTCCGTCGTCTACAACTTCTTTTGATTCGTTAGATATTTTGGGCATTGAACCTGCCTGCTCCGGTTGTATGAGGGTAGCCTGGAGATATTTATGTACATATGAATAGTTTCTTTGCCAGTCTCATACCGACTGAAGTGAAGATAAAACGAATACAGACTCCCACGTTTTCGAAACTTTCGTGTAGACTACGTCGACGAAACAGTACATAAACGTGCTAAATGTTCAAACAATTATTACTCAAATATTTGTTTAAACAGTAATTTATTCACGCACACATGGTTGTAGTCGGCGTAACCTGTTGCTTATCGAGTGCGAGTGTTATCAGGAAAATGGTCGTAGTTCAGAGTTTGGTGATGGAAACCAAATTCGGCGCCCTTGGCGATCTGATTCGAGCTCCCTCGATTAGTGATTGTTTATATGAAAAACCGAAATCGAACGTGCTACTAGTCACGACAGTATCCACATCTAAGAAAAAAGTGAGTAGAGGTTTTGTATTTTACCAAGTCAGTTTAATCTAGGGTTATCCTGAGTGTCATTGGGAGTTGTAAAGTTCAACAAATTTGGTTTATTCGTCAGTGACGTGTTGAACACATTTTTGGGATTAGCTGATGAAAACGAAATACGTAGGCATAGGTATAAACGTGGTTTCAAAACTTCCATGATTTACCCAAAAACATTATCAAAAATAGCTACACCGTCCATCAGCTTGTCGCTTTTGAATCTGTTACAGGATAACGTACGTCTCACATCAAACAATATTTATTTATTAGTTTTCAGTGCATTTGAATAAAAGCATGTCTTTGAAACAATTTTTTACTTAATTTTGTTGAACGTGTTCCTCAACCTTTTATTTCCGCAGGCACAGTCATTTTTTTTTCTTTTGGTGTATTGGCATCGACTGCTATGGTCATTAGCCACGTGTTCTGGATATTTGGTCGATTATTTAATTTGTGTTTAAGATGACGTCAAAACAATCACAGATTTTACAAATTCTGAAATTTCAAATTTAATAACAGAATGCTAACATGACATATCGCCGAACGTGTATGGTGGATACGACGCGCAGTGGCGCTGTTTATTGTAAAAAACAATTAATAAAAAATTATCATTTGTTAATGTTCGACAGTTTTTTGATTCAACTATTCATTCATTTAAACTCAAGATAATATGATTGCCGAACATTTTGGTTGGATCTACTTCGGCATATGGTCCAATCGACAGGTCGAAAATAAGGGGGTTTACCTGAAAAAAATCCGTTAATGAAACTAATTCCAATGTTAATGAAACTTTGGTATTGTTCGGGGATGGTACGGGATACAGAAGTTTTCGACTTCGGAGAACCTGTTCAAAATGTGATGAGACAAAAAAAATTTCAAACTTTTTGGACAAATTTCTCAATTTGTGAATAATTAATGTTTCTGCTTTTATCAATGTGTATACCATGTATAACCCCCAACCCTCCTTCCCCTCCCCCTACTCAACCATGTCCCCCTTTTTTTAATTCAAAATAAACCTACCGCAATCCATTCTTCTATTCAAAGAACATGTAAATACACACGCTCAGCTTCAACCCATTTAACCAAGGCGTGGGATCCGCTGAACAGGGGCCTCACGTAAAGATGCTAGATGCAGTTGTTGATTCTTCCAGCCAATCCACAATATGTTCTGTGGGTCCTGCATTACAAGATGTGGCAGAAAAATTTGCAAAAGTGTTGAAAATTATTGAGGACAGAGGGTCAACTGCTGCACTGTGGATTCAATACTTTCGCTTGTGTTCACTTATGAGAAAATGTATGTCTTCTGCCGAACGTGCAGGAGACTGGAAACTCCACCTTGAATCAGTCAAAGAATGCTAACATGACATATCGCCGAACGTGTATGGTGGATACGACGCGCAGTGGCGCTATTTATTGTAAAAAAAAATTAATAAAAAAATATCATTTGTTAATGTTCGACAGTTTTTTTATTCAACTATTCATTCATTTAAACTCAAGATAATATGATTGCCGAACATTTTGGTTGGATCACCCCCGCGTACATTTGTCGTAAAAGAGAGAAATTTTTATAGCAGCTCATTGAAATGCAAAATATCACGAAATAACTATTGCCGAACAATTTGCACAGCGTTTAGAAAACAGTTGTAAGTTGTTGGCCAAATGCTCATGTATCATAACCATTACCTACCGTTCGGCATGCAGTGCATTTTACAGCTATTCATTAAATTAAGAAGTTTGTCAATTTTCATGACAAAATGATGGGTACAAAGGAAGTTATGCCAAAAATTTAAACGCATTGCTGCTTTTTTCAGCCCCCCTCCTGTTAATTTCTATACGGTTTTAAGTACAAACATGGAACAAATACCAGTTTGATATCACCGATACTACTTTTTGCAATAAATGACATTGTCATTGCCCTATAAAGGGGCAATTTAAAAATTTCAAATTGCATGTAGTCAAATTACACATCTACATTTTTTTGATTTTCGTTTATACGTATTTTCACAATATCGATCTCTTATGCCTTTCGAAATTTTTAAGTTGATGTGCCCTCAGCGCCATCTGTCGAGTAATTGCAATGTATCTGCTCTTAAAAAGTAGTATCGCTAATACAATTCAAAATATTTTTTGTCTTATCGTTCACATCAAACCTTTCAAATGTATTGAGATAAGGGTAGGGAGCATTTATGTCCGCACTTATTACTTGATAGGTATTCCGAGTGTATATAGTAAAAGAAAATTTTTAACGAAATACGAAAAAAATATAGATGGTTGGAAAAAATTAAATTTCCTTTTCAACCATATGTCACTTGACAAAACGGTTTTTATCCCATGTTTCGAACCGGTCGGAAGTTAACAGGGGAGAAGACTTTAAAAAGCCGCACTTTATTATGAATACACGGATATGCCATAGCTGTGTCCCATTCGTCCGCTCATGGGTATTCAAATACGCTTATGATGTGCCCGTTTTTAGTTTTTTGGTACAAAATTGATATATTTTGGGTTCTGTGTCATGAGTTCGGTATAATTTTAATATTACTGTAAATTTTAAACTTATTGACAAAGCTTTGTTGTATTAAAGGTGATATTAAAATTAATCGAAATTAAATAAATGATTATAAAGTACCTAGTGATACTTTCTACCATCTGCACATGATCCCAGATGAGGGAGAACACCACCACTATATGTGCTCCTGGTCGGAAAAAACAGGTTGCGCATTTGCCATTTTATCTGCACGGATGAAGCTTTTTTAACCTTTTTTCATTTCCTAGTGGGGTTAGTAATGAGTGTGAAACTCCTTTTCTGGGACTTTGAAGGTTGTGGGACGATAGCCATCTTGAAATTTAGGATGTAGTGAGGTTTTTCAATTCATCCGTAGCCGTGAATACTGAAAAATCTACTACAATCAAACAACAACGCATGGGGGCAGAGGTCACCATATAAATGTTCGACGATTACGTTTTCCTGTTCTTGTCAAATATCTGTCATGCAATTTTTTCTAACCCATAACATGACCAAATCAGCCATTCATTCTGTTGTATTAAAAATTTTGTTACGGATTTTTTTTTGCTAGTTATATAAAACAGTTCCAATCATTTTGTTCGGGGGTTATGGAATTAAGTCTATTATACTATTATCAATCATCCCAGAACGGTACCAAACCAATTAATTACGACAAATGTACGCGGGGGTGGTTGGCCTCTGATCCAACCAAAATGTTCGGCAATCATATTATCTTGAGTTTTAATGAATGAATAGTTGAATCAGCAAACTGCCGAACATTAACAAATGATAATTTTTTATTGAATTTTTTTACAACAATAAACAGCGATACTGCGCATCGTATCCACCATACACACGTTCGGCGATGCCGTCCACCCATTTTTTTTTTTTCAATAACAGTAACTTGCGACATACATAAGTAATGATTCGACACCCCAGATTTTTAATTAAACCTTCACCCTCACGCCCCCTTTGGTCCACCCTTTGGTCCACGATTTTTATTCAGCGATGTACCTATTCCTTAACTGTCTTCGTAGTGACAGAATTGAATTAGAGTGTCAAACTTGTTACGTTTCCGTTTGACAATATTTGAAATTTTTTATTGTGGAGAAAGTACAGTCTGTTATTCGGTTACAATTAGAATTCGCGATGCTCGTAGTTACTCACGCTCGCCTTCGGACTTCGCTCGGATCTTCCCAATGACATATTACGGATAGACTTCGTTATTTACATTTCGAGCTGCGGTCACATTCTAAGCACCATTTTTATTGCAGCTTGTTTCGCGGAAAATAGTTGCCAATCAACCCAAAAGTCGGCAAAGCTAAGTTTCTGCTGTATTATCTGCTAATTTACAATGAATATAAGCAGATAATTGCCGTGAAATAAAAATTGTCCTTAGAATGTGACTCTGTGTTGACCGCAGCTATTAATGTAAAAAACGGAGTCTATCCGTAATATGTCATTGTATCTTCCCACTATCGTCGAATTTTTATTCTAACCTTATTACAGAAATTCGGTATGCAAGCCCCAAAAACACACTCCATACTTCAAATCAAAGAGTCTACTTCAGCATATGGTCCAATCGACAGGTCGAAAATAAGGGGGTTTACCTGAAAAAAATCCGTTAATGAAACTAATTCCAATGTTAATGAAACTTTGGTATTGTTCGGGGATGGTACGGGATACAGAAGTTTTCGACTTCGGAGAACCTGTTCAAAATGTGATGAGACAAAAAAAATTTCAAACTTTTTGGACAAATTTCTCAATTTGTGAATAATTAATTTTTCTGCTTTTATCAATGTGTATACCATGTATAACCCCCAACCCTCCTTCTCCTCCCCCTACTGAACCATGTCCCCCTTTTTTTAATTCAAAATAAACCTACTGCAATCCATTCTTCTATTCAAAGAACATGTAAATACACACGCACAGCTTCAACCCATCTGACCAGGGCGTGGGATCCGCTGACCAGGGGCCTCACGTAAAGATGCTAGATGCAGTTGTTGATTCTTCCAGCCAATCCACAATATGTTCTGTGAGTCCTGCATTACAAGGTGTAGCAGAAAAATTTGCAAAAGTGTTGAAAATTATTGAGGACGGAGGGTCAACTGCCGCACTGTGGATTCAATACTTTCGCTTGTGTTCACTTATGAGAAAATATATGTCTTCTGCCGAACGTGCAGGAGACTGGAAACTCCACCTTGAATCAGTCAAAGAAATGATACCATACTTTCATACAGTAGACCATTTGAACTAAGCCAAGCTTGCAAACTTGTACTACCAAGATATGACCAAATTGAAAGAGGATATGGACCCTGAAGAACACCACAAGTTCACTACCAAGGGCTACTTTACTATTCGCCGGACAGATAAATGCTGGTTAGACATCTGGTCGGACATGACTATAGAGCAGGTCCTAATGCAAGCCATGAATAGTTATGATGGGCTGACTCGTGGGCGTGGTATCAATCAGTGTGATAGGAATAAACTTGACATCAAGAAACTGGTAATTGGTTGAATTTACACCCACCATTCCTAGACATGCAAGATCTACTGTCCATTAACACAGGGGATGTTGCCACTGATGGGGTGAACTGCTACTTAGCGCGAACAGTTGGCATCAATATTATGAAGACTTGTTTGGAGCATTGCAATTTTCAATACCTGAAGTTGAAGCGCAAGGATAAGGTGTTTATTATAGCATCAGGTTCCTATTTCCTGAAAATTAATAACAAGGAAATCACAGTAGACCCTCTGACTCTCTTTGAACAGATTTGTATCACCAAAGAGTCACACGCTGATCTCAGAGACTTATTCAAGTACGAGCTAGTCTCCTTCCCAATGCCCCTCTTCACAGAAGAAGGTATACACAAAGGCAAAAAGTCGGTGTTGTGTGAGGCCCTTCTACTCTACCCTTTTACTCTGCCCTTCTACCATCACTATTGAATGTTGCCTGTTGAAAACACATTGAAATTTGAAGATTGACAGGTTGGAACATTATTGACCTAGAAACTCTTGTATTTTCCGGAGATGTTGATTGTGCCATTTGAATAATTAACAGACGAGAAACTTAAATGCTTGGAGTTTAAATGTTTTTACTGACGCTCCTGGAAAGTGGATCCCAGTCGCAGGTGAGGTGGGTTGAAAGTTGTGCGTGTGTATTTAGATGTTCTTGGAATAGAAGAATGAAGTGGTCTTGGTGTTACAGCGTTTGCCTCTTCCACCCAGGCGGCCCGGGTTCGATCCCCGGACTCCAGTCACGGAGCTGAAGTGGTTCGGATTCCACTTTTATTTAAACTGTAGGTCCCGGAAATCCCTTGCTCGCACAAGCTTTGCTTTTGAGGGGTTTTCTCCGAAAACCTGGGAGTTTCGTAATAACAAATTTTATAAAAAAATTTACAAAAAAAAATTGCAGTTCGTATACAATAACATAAGCAGAAAAATTAAAGTTAGGGGCAGAAACGACATTTTTCTTGTTTTTTTCACATTTTTCTAATCTTTGAAATGCTGTAGGTATCTCAGTTAGGATTACGAATAAAATTTTGATCAGTGAGAATTGAAGGGAATTTAATGCTCTACAACTTTGTTGTGAGACTTTCTCTCTCACAAAAGCATGGTTTAGAAGTTATAAGCGAAAAACCGAGAAAAGTCGAACATTTCGTTGTTTTTTGTCTCCTCACAATTTTCCACAGGCTGTCCTAGGTCGAAAACTTAGATTCTTCATCCCATACCATCCCCGAACATTACAAACTTTGGAATTTTGTTCACGTAGAAAGCTCCTGTCGACTATAATAACAATACAATTTCTCTCGCATGGTGTACTGTGGTCATTGTCGACTTTTGGTCCAAGAATCTATGCTGATAAAAAAAAGATATATTTGCAAAACTGTATTAATTTATACAAAAAGTAATATCAGAAAATGTAGGTGATAGGTCGGTTATTTTTCATAAGCTGTTAATTTTCATTTTGGAAAATTAGTGTAATTTTAAAATGTCCTCTAGATAAAGGTAGATTAACCATTTCAGAGGTGAGCTTTTTTATAATAATAAAGGAATTTCTTGGATAACAGATTGTGTCAACTACAATTCTTTATCTTGATTATTGGTTCTCCTGAATGGCTTAACAGGTTTGATATTGACCTGTGCTCGTACCCGGTTTCCAGAAAAACATTTTGGTTTCGATGGCAATCCAGTTTGTTTCGCACCCCTTCGAAGAAAACGGTATGAATAGAAGTAATTAAGACGTGTTGATTGCTAGTTGTGGAATATCGAAAATGAAAAGAGATAGGATCAACTGCCAGTGTGGTTTTTAAGTGCCAAAAGAGGATTTGTGAGAAGCATATTTCTGTCTATATCAACTCTTGAAACCAGAAATGAACGAGGGAGAAAAGTGAATAATTATTTCAAACATGCTAAACATTACCAAATTTTTATTTTAGGTGAAAATAGAAAGTATATAAATAAACCGCCCCTAAATCTACTGGAGCTTGATTTCCTCTGTTCCGCCAATCCCATCCGACACTGTGTGCACGATTTATATTTCTTTTGAATACAATATGATCTATTTTATTGAATATCTCACCTTATCAGTACCATTGAATGTGTTTAAAAATATCGCTTACACATTTTTTATCGACAATCAGCATTTTTTCTATCAGGCGTGGCATAATCGTGTGATTTTAGATGGCGACAATTTCTAATCGTAAATAAGGCACGTTTTCTGCTTTATTTCCGTTGCGAAAAGTCTGTTATCAATACACAAATAAGGTGTTTGTATCATTATCTCTCGTTCATGTTCTGATTTGTAACGTAACAAAATGACGGAGTGCGCAGTCAGTGCTAATTTAGAAGAAAACAGTGCGACAAAAGAAGAAAATAATAACGTGGTGGTAGTGGAGGGTGTGACAGAGACCGACACGTCGGATTTTGTAGAAACTAGTTCCGCTTTCAGTGATTTGAATGATAAAAACAGTGAGTCGGATGAAGAGGAATGTTTCGATAGCAGTGATGTGATTCACTCCTACATTCAAAATACTGCCGATGAAGTACGATGTTTGTTAATAATGTTAATAGTATTAAAGCATGTCTGTTTGTAATCAGTAATAGCAGCCAAAGGTAGCTAGCTTTGGCTGCCAACTTCACATCGGTTAATTCAGAACTTGATTGAAGACAATATCGGAAAAATAATTTTTTTACTACCGCTTACCAAAGTAGCCTTTGACGCTTTCAGATCTCAACGCAAAGTTGACGTTTTCCGAGGAATGTCATTTTGTGACAGCTTTTACGCTCTAGAGAGAGAATATTGTAAAAACGCTCGATCTCCCTAGCTTTTGTTAAAAACGAACCCATTCTTGCATGGTGGAAAGTGAACACAAGAAATTCAAAGCACTCTAAGGAACTGCGGTGGTGTTAAGGTTAGAGATGCTTCCTACTAAACTGGGTTTTCGATCTTGGCGTGACTTTGATCTCGGGATTCGGTAATTTTTTTTTATGCAAGTTTTTTCTCTTTTTTCCTTCTGTTAGAGATGTAAATTATTGGATATTTGGATAGCTTATACATTTGGGATTACTATTGAATGTAAATTTTCTCATAGGTAATATTATGCGCCTATGTTGAATGAAGTGTCTATAGTTTTTATGTTTAAGAGCTGCGTTTGTAGAAAAAATCATGTGTGTATTTCAAGCACAAAGTGTCACTGCCGCTCTCCAGAGATCGCGCTTCGCTTCGCGTCGCGTGGTAACTCTATTTGTGGAGCGGCAATCAATCACTTTGCTATACCATACCATAGCTATACCATACTGTGATGAAAATTGGTATCTAAATCTCCATATTCGTGTTGAATGTTGAACATCATCAGATATTCCTGATATTTTGACCCATTAACATATTTTCCAAAAAAAATATACCTAAGTATAAGTGCGAAACTTACCCTTAGCTCGATAAATTTGAACTTTTGATGTGGAACAATGGGACAGAAAATATGGTATATATTGTATGGTATATTACTGATACTGTTTGTTGAGAGAAGATATATTGCAATTACTCGACAGATAGGGCTGGGGAGAATTGAATTTTCTTTTAACGATCTGCCATAAGACCTCACTTGCAATTTGAAATTTTTAAGTTGGTGTGCCCCCTTTCGCGCCTTCTATCGAGCAATCACCATGTCTTTGATTTCAAAAAGTAGAGTTTTTGTCTCAAGTTAACATGGGGAGTGGGCACTATGAAAAACCGCACTGTATACGAAACACGTCAAGAAGACCATCATTTGATAATAATAATAATGATAAAATTTATTTCGAAAATCATATATACCTACATAAAAAAGATTTCATACTCATTCAGAACGAAATAATCGTCATAAAAATGTAATATCTGAATATTTAACAAATAGGCATTTAGGTAATCTTGTACTGTACAGGGTTCAATATATCTACTAGAATTTTGTGTATTACATTTTTGAAATGGTTTCGACTTTCTATCTCGCAGGTATATTCTCAGGTAATTTATTGAACAATTTCGTACAAGAATATTTTGCACCCCTTTCTGTAACAGTCAGTCCGTGAATCAGATATACAGTGCGTCTTTTTTTGCCCCCTCCCCCCTGTTAACTTTTGAACGGTTCTACGTACAAACATAAATAAAAAACCGTTTGGAGGGTTTCACCGATACTACTTTTTGAAACAAAAAATATGGTGATTGCTCGACAGGGGGCGCGGGGGGGAACATCAAAATTTTTAAATGGCATGTGGGGTCGAGTGTCACATCGTTGAAAAGAGAATTCAATTCTCTTTACAACCATCTAATTTTTTTTGAATTTCGTTAATATTTTTTTTGCAATTCAAATTCGAAATATCAATTATAAATGCGGATCCGAAAACTAGTCATAGCTTGATAAATTTGAACCAAAAACATTGCAAAGGGTATTATCGATACTACTTTTTGAGAGAAGAAATATTACAATTACAGTACAGATGGCGCTGGGGGCACTTCAACTAGAAAATTTCGATAGGCATAAAAATCGAAATTGGGAAAAAATTCCTCAACTAAATTCAAAAATATTTAGATGGTTGTAAAGAGAATTTAATTCTCTTTTCAACGATGTGACACTCGACCTTCCATGCCATTTAAAAATTTTTAGTTGATGTGTCTCACCGCTCCCCCTGTGGAGCAATCGCCTTTTTTTTGTTTCAAAAAGTAGTAGTAGTGAAACCCTCCAAACGGTTTTTTTTCATGTTTGTACGTCGAACCGTTCAAAAGTTAACAGGGGGGGGGGGGGGGGACTAAAAAAAGCCGCACTGTATGTAATACTACTATTGTATGAATGTGTTGGTAAATTTGAGTTGAAAGATTCCTCATTATTAGACATTAAAACATTAGTCATTCTGCAATGTATACCGTGTGACACAGACTCATGGTACACGCTCTTTTCTCCTTTGTTTCTGCAGCTATATTTCTGAAATTTGGAACATGAATATGCTCACTATAGGGCACTTTTTGACATATTTGGGAAAAAAAATCTTCTGGTTTTTTCGGAAATGACATCAACTTTCGATTTTCAAATGGGACTCCCTGTATATTATTACATTTTTGAAATCTGCATAATTTTCTGAATCCAATAATACCTCATGTTGATATTTCATTCGTCAGAACACCCATTTTATTTTTCGATCTAGAGAGCCATGAACTCCCTAAAATTATTCCAAATAATTAAAATAATTCTACACTATCGTAATTTCGAGTTAAAAACTATCGTGGTTCAAAAAACTTGCCAAAAAAGTAAACCAAAATCTTTTTCTACTCGAAACTCCGTTTTTTTTTCAAATGGTACCATTATGGTACTTTGACGTCATTCGAAAGTACCATCGATGGGGTATCCATCCGTATTAACTCTTTTTTCTGTATAACCAATACGAACACGATAATGGAGTTTAAACAAGTTTAAGTATCTTCTCGGTTCAATAACAATAATTTATCAAGGTGGGCTATGGAACACAAACCACAATTTGACATTTCGACTTTCACGGAGATCTAGTCAATATTTCAACCAACCGATAGAGCTCCTAAAACTCGAAGGATCGAAGCCTTGATTCAAATGTAAGTAAGTAATAACAATTAAGATTTCTCTCACAATTTAATTAATAACGAAACAAAATAAAAAAGGGAAATCTTATAATAGCTGTTCGAAATGTTCACCACCAAGATCCAAACATTTTTGAGCTCGTTTGGCGGTATGTCGAATAGCATTGTTCAATTTTTGAGGCGTAATACTTTGAATGGCTTGTCTAACTCGTAATTCTAGGTCATCGCAGGTCGTTGGGTAGGTTTTGTAAACGAAATTTTTCGAGTGACTCCAAATAAAAAAATCTAAAGGGGTTAAGTCAGGTGATCTTGCAGGCCACCTAACAGGACCATGTGCTCAGATCCACTTTTCCTCAAATCGGTCTCGAAGGTAATCCGTCACGATCCTACTGGGGGGGGGGGTGCACCATCCTGCTGAAAGAACAGTCGATTTAATGTATGGCTGGGAGTAGTTGGAGATCGAATAATTGATCCCATAATATTTGAAGGTCCTTTGAATGAAATTGAAGATTATTTAGAAGATTTACCGCTAAATCTGAAAAATTGTTGTAACAAAAAAACAATTTTCGTTCGGGGTATATTTCCGAGTACAGCTGTTGAGCAACAACTGGATTTTGCCGACATTCCCCACACACTAATAGCATATCCATTTTTTCGTTTCTGTTATAAACTGGTGGCATTCTTAACTTCTATTAATTTCTATTATTAATCCGATCAATTCAATAATGTATTCAGTGACTAACTGACAATTACAGATTATCGAAACTTCAAATTGTTATTTGTGTTCCATAGTCACCTTGATAAAGTATTGTTATTGAACCGAGAAGATACTTAAACTTGTCTAAACTCCATTATCGTAGAAAAAAGGTAATATGGATGGATACCCCATGGATGGTACTTTCGAATGACGTCAAAGTAACATTGTGGTACCATTTGAAAAAACGGAGTTTCGAGTAAAAAATAGTTTTGGTTTACTTTTTTGGAACGTATTTCGAACCATGATACTTTTTAAATCGAAATTACGATTGTGTAACATTATTTTGATTATTTGGAATAATTTTAAGGAGTTCATGGCTCTCTTGATCGAAAAATAAAACGGGTGTTCTGACGAATGAAATAACAACTATGATGTATCACTGGATTCAGCAAATTATGCAGATTTAAAAAATGTAATAATATACATTGTGTCCCATTTGAAAACCGAAAGTTCATGTCATTTTCGAGAAAACCAGAAGATTTTGTTCCCAAACATGTCAAAAAGTGCCCTATAGTGAGCATATTCATGTTACAAATTTCAGAAATATAGCTGCAGAAACAAAGGAGAAAAGGGCGTGTACCATGAGTCTGTGTCACATGCTGTTGCTGCCACTACCATAGAAAATTGAACCGTATCTAACAAGAGACTCAAAATTTGAAAAATTAATGACTCCCAGACCATCTTCACTCAAGTACTGTAACATTACTCTCAATGTATAGCAGACTGAGTGAGTTCTATAGACTTTCCCTTAACAGAGCTGCATCTGGTATTAAGTATTATTCCTAAAAGTTTTGTTTCTGCACCTACATTGATTTCAGCTTCTAACTAAATGCTTTTTGGATATTTTAACTGCGACCTATTT
The DNA here is from genome assembly GCA_944452925.2 of Chrysolina oricalcia. Taxonomy (NCBI): domain Eukaryota; kingdom Metazoa; phylum Arthropoda; class Insecta; order Coleoptera; family Chrysomelidae; genus Chrysolina; species Chrysolina oricalcia. The sequence goes on from OX101816.2 coordinate 17,778,451, forward strand.
GTTCTGAACATTGAACAATTAGTTTTTTTTCATTTAATAGTAGCTTATCATTCGAGATCCACCCTGACATTTCTGTATAAATATTTTCTGCGTTATCGAGTATAGTTTCGAAATCCTGTGCAGTTATTAAAATGTTGGTATCATCGGCATAATTAGTTACAAAACAATTTGTATTTGCGATATAGTTTGACATATCATTTATATACAAGATGAATATTATTGGACCAATTCCTATTTTAACAAGTTCAGGTATTTGACTCAACATTCTCACCGTGTTTGGTAATTATTATTTGCTGAGATCTTTCTGATGTATAAAAATTTAGCCAAGCATAGTCAAAACCATTTATTCCACATAGTTTTAATTTTTTCAGTAGAAGTTGTTTATTTATACAGTCGTAGGCTTTTGTTGAGTCCAAAAATAAACCCATTATAACCCAATTTCTCTCAAGTTCCGTCAAGATGTTTTCATTGAATTCATAAAGTACTTAGCAGAGAAAATTCAACTTTTTGTCTCAGTTCAATTTCAGATTCTGCTTTACCAATCAGTATACGAAACGTAAAAAGCAAAACGTAAAAAGTTTAGTTGTGAAATCTACTTAAATCTTCTTTTTTCCCAATAACCTTCGCATTGATATTTATCAATTCGATTTTCAACTGCATCACTACAGCCCAACAACCAAATTTATCACTCATTTTACCAAAAATGTCTCTCAAAACCAACGAAAAAAATACAAAATAGTACAAAACACATGTACACGCCTACAGTAACCGCCAAAAAGTATGTACCTACCATATGGGCAAAAAGTTTATTGTTATAGTATTGGAAAAACATTTCTTGAGAAAAGTTTGTGCATGTCCGATAACCTAAAATTCGATTTTGACACGTGTCACGTTAGCACAAGTATGGCGGGAAATAGGAAAAAAATACCATGAAGAGACCAAAAGTGGAATAAGATGGCAAGATATCGAAAAAAGTAATTTGAAAAAGTTGCTTGGAATTCAATTTTATACAAACATAAAAAGTTTCAGGCAATAAATCGAAAAAAATCGAAATTGAAATTTTTTAAAAGATTTTCCGATTGATCTCTTTACAAAAATCAAAGTTTTTTTCTGAATGGCTTGACTGTAGTGGAACATTTGTATTTTGATGATTGTGGCGAAACTCTCTCATTTCTTCCGCACCAGAAGGCACTAAATTGAAAAAAATTGTTTTTGCCAGAACCCTCTCTGTTACTTTGGTTCGCAAGACTATTGTGATGATATGGCAATCTCGGAACTTCATGTTTCCTGGTTATGATCAAGTTTTAATGATAATACTGCATGAGTGTTTCACGTAAATAAACTTCAAGCCGCTTTAACTTGACGCACTATTTTCAAGTTTATGTGCCAATAATGTTTCTATATTGCTACACAACCACAACATTCTTTGAATTCTGATATAACTGTTCGGTTAGATACGAACCAATGTAACAGCGAGGGCTCTGGCAAATACTATATTTTTTAATTTAGTTCCATCTGGGGCGCTGAAAGTGAGAAAGTTTTGTCACTATCACCAAAATACAAATGTTTCACTACTGTCAAGCCATTCATTGTTTGATTTATTGTTTGAAACTCTGTGCGTAAGTATAGAATTAATTTCGAAGCAAGTTCTTCAAAAAACTTTTTTCGATATCTTGCCTGTATATAACCGTTTCAATAACAAAAATTGAATAATGTATCTGTATTACTAGGTTCAAAAATTATACAATTGTTTCTCCTTATATTTATGACAAAATATAAGCCGATTTTCTCATATAAAAAGAAAATTATATTGGAATAATGCCCAAGGATAATTTTTAATAAAATTCTTAAAATATAAATTTATGTTTCATTACTAACTGGTAAAATACTACAAATAATGTTTTAGAGTTTTTTAATTAAATCAAATCAAACCAATGAATATCCAATTACAAGATCACATCATGGGATTGTTTTATAGGTTATTTTTATTAGTCTAAGAGCTAACAACGTTTTCGAGAGAGCATTTCAGGTTGGCCAGTTTTTAGATATGCTATATCTCTCCTGGACGTCATACGGGCCATCTGGCTGGCGGTAGAGGTTGCGTTCATCAGTGCGCATCGTACCTGCCCTATACAGGTAAAATATTAATTTTTCAAATAACTTTAAGAAGGTTTCTTTTTTTTATTAGTTTAATTGAACTTTTGACACATGAATAAATTATTGCCAGATATTTTTATCGTTGCTTAAACTGTGCTAGACGCCAATTTTGAATAATAAAGAAAAGAAAAATTCAACATATTTTAGTATAACTGAAATTTTTATATGATCTTTTTAAGTATCTACAAACCCAAAATTAATCCCAAACAATAATTCGGTTGTTAAACCTCCAGCCAGACCAATTTGAAAGTGAAAAATTATTGGGCATGTTAGAAAAAGTCAGTCAGGCGCTAGTTGCGCAAGCGAGATAAACGACAACAGCTAATCATGTTAAAAACTGAAGTTGGTGGTACATTTTGTTCTCAAAATAATACTTCGTCACTTTTCACTTTTCGGTCTAGCTGGAGGTTTAATAATGAAATTATTGTTTGTCAAATTAATTTTGGGTTCGTAGATACTTAAAAAACATCATATCAAAATATTCTGAAAGAAAAAATATTCAAAAATAAGCGTCTGGCACGGTTTAAACAACGATAAAAATATCTGGCAATAATTGATTGATGTGTCAAAGAGTTCAATTAAAATAATAAGAAGAAATTCTTCCTAAATTAAGTTGAAAAATCAATATTTTACCTGTATAGGAACGATGCGCACTGATGAACGCAACCTCTAGCGACAGCCAGATGGCCCGTATGACGTCCGGGAGAGTGAGAGACATAGCATGTCTAAAAACTGTCCTAACTGAAATTCTTGTTTTCCCGACGTTGCTAGCTCTCGTACTATATGTCATACATCTATAACGTAATAACTTAACAATCAAGAATAAACTTATATTATTATTAATATTATTGGTGTTTTTTTTAGGCCGAAGCTCGGCTGTGGGCGAAGCGCCAAGCCAGGGCGGAGGCGCGGGAGATTCGAATGCGAGAGCTGGAACGTCAACAGAAGGAGCAGGAAGAGAACGCCGACAGACAGTTCGACATGCTGGCGGAACCTGTAGCTGTGGTGAGGACGCCGAGGAGCTCCGCGGGAAGCAGGTACCTTTCTAGCCGGAGGAGTTCCGAAGATTCCTTGGAAGATGGAGGGAGTCTTAGGGAACTGCGGGTGAGTTGCGAATTTCCCTGAATATTTCCCTCATATACAGGGTGGCCCAGCGAAAACGAAACAAGGCTGATATTTCATATTTATCGTTCGCAGAAAAAAAATACTTATTGAAAACAATGATCATCCGGTAACTCGATAGTCCAGCTTTTTTGCAGCGGGCTCTTAGTCCATAAGGTTTTACTAATAAATTTGTAAAAAAGATACTGAAAATACTTTCATGATTTTATGATTTGCAAGCCTAAAATAGTATACCACCTGTCGTTTAAAAATGCAAATGAAAATATTAGAAGCGTGTTTCTGATGTATTAAAAACTGACCTTAAATTATTCCTCATTATAGTTGGCCAGGATAGGATTTTACAAAACAAAAAGGAGTCATTGTGAGATAACTACACGATGAGAAATACAGCTGAACGTGAAACAAGCGTAACTTTAGATTCTCAGCCGATGATTGTTCTAAACTTGTTTTCTCGAGAACTACTGCATCAAATTAAAAAAACTAACAAACGTGGGAAAGAGAATTCGATTACCTTCAAAATGCGGTATCACATGAACCTTACTCCCATTAAAGATTTAAGGGTTGGAGCTAACCCCTCCGCAAAGTTGAGAATATGCGCAAAACATGTCTCCCTCCCAATAAAAATCGACGGTTCCGAGCGTTTTTTTTTTTTTTCTGCGAACGATAAATATGAAATATCGGCCTTGTTTCGTTTTCGCTGGGCCACCCTGTATAAAATTTCTCATAAGGGTATGGCACAATTCTATTTTTAGTCTTTGTCAGTACTAAGATATTTCTCAGAAAAACAATATTTCTTTATTCCTGAAATATTCTAATGAATTACACTCGTTCATTATTATTGCAGTTAAATTAAATTCGAAAATAAGTTTATGGCATATCAGACGGGTAAATGAAAATCAGAACTGAATTAAAAAAATGTTTATCAACCGGGATTCGAACCCGGGTCTCATTGTTTCCGGCAATGTGCGTCAGTCCGCTACGCTACTGAACCTCATTCAAGAACCGGCGATTCACACTTCAAATTCAGCTCTTTGTTAGTATGAGATGATGAATGAGGGTTAAATGAAAAGATGGAAACACTCTCGCATACACACCCAGTGAAATCATATTGATGTATCAGCTGGTGTCAATCACATATAGGGTTATCGACCGATTTCACATCTGAAATTTCAAGTATGTATGACTCAGCCAAGTAAATATAAATAATGAAGTAGTTTTGCGTCTGTAGTTAAATTAAATTCGACAATAAGTTTATGGCATATGAGCCGGGAAAATGAAAATCAGAACTGAATCAAAAAAATCCCGGTTGATCCACATTTTTTAGATAATACTCTTGCAAAATTACCCTTAATTTTTATGCACTTGTTCTTTCTTGCAAAATTATCGGTAATTTTTATGCACTTGTTCAATTATAATTATTATAACCGAAAACAAGTTCATTAAATACAATAGGCCTTTCACGAATTGCAATCGACAAAAAGCAATGTTTAGACTCGGAAAGTTTTTTATTATTTTTTGAAATATTCTTCCTAATATTTGATACACTCTTGAATATCTGGAGACAGTTGTCATGGCACTCCTGCTATAGTGAATGAAGTATCTCCTTCACGTGTATAAAAAATCATTGGAAGTTAAATCAGAACGAAAGAGCGGATGATCCATCAATTCGATGTTTTGAGTAAGCATTTCTTCTAGTAATCTGCGTTCATTGCATTATATTCTAAAATTCACTTCAACTTTTTTAATAACTAGGTACCATAGAATCTAGATCAACAATCAAACAAGCAAAAAAATATATTTACAATAATAAACTCAGTAAGTCTCACAATAAAATGAAAGATACATGGTCAAATATAAATTACCTAAAAGGAAAATCAAGAAAACCAAATTGTAGTATTACTTCGACACTATAAAATATAAATGACTTTTATGTACTAGCGGGCGGTAAAGTATACTTTACCGCCCGGCTTTACCCATTATGGTGGAAATTTGTAAATTTTCTCAAATTGCCCATATTCAGACATCAATTCATGCAAGATTAACCACGAAACAAATTCAGTTCAATGAAAATATACTCCTCAAACAATATTTATTCACAATTCACATTTTTTAGGCCGTAAGGCAGAGTATTAATAGTTATTTGTGTATCAAGGGCGTAAAGTAGGCGTTTATGGCCTGCGGTGTGGATGATGGCCCGATGGCGTTAGCCGAGGGCCATCACACGCCGAAGGCCTTAAACGCATTTTACGCACGTGATACATACAAAATTTTATGCACTAGCGGTTTTATAGCGCGAATCACAAATACGGACTTGATTTGCAATGGTCTACACGTTTCATACGTTATGCATACAATAATTAAGGGTAACATAATATGAGGAATGTGAAACTATAGTAGCTGAGTGCTATATTGGAGAATCTATTTCAAATAAATAGATCATACCGAAAAAATTGCCAACGATTATGAACAAATGTTAGAAAGAGTATTGCTCTATTGAACTGAAATGATTCTAATTCGTGTTAGAAATTGCATGAAATGATGTGTGAGTATAGATAATTTGAGAATTTTGTTTACTTTACGGCCCGCCGGGCCATAATGCGCCCACGGGCGGTAAAGTGCCACTTTACGCCCGGCGAACCGGGCGGTAAAGTGTACTTTACCGCCTGCTAGTGCATAAAATTTTAAATCAACAATGCAATAGGTAGGAATTGTTCCTCATTGAAAGCTGTTTCACAGCATCATCATCGCTATGAGAACATGTATTCTTTTTAGAAGTGAAAATGATTTGATATCGTTCCGACACCATCGCTTGCGAGTTTTTTAGGGATATCCAATCAATTTGAAATCGATTCTTCAATATATAAATTACACATTCTTCATTACTATGGATTTTCGAAGTTATACATAAGGTATGGAACGTGTAGCCCAATGAAATTTGAGCCAGTTTTTGTGATTCGTGCTTTACCACTAGTGCATACAATTTTGTATGTATCACGTCCGTAAAATGCGTTTATGGCCTTCAGCGTGTAATGGCCCTCGGCTAACGCCATCGGGCCATTATTCACGCCTCAGGCCATAAATGCCTACTTTACGCCCTTGATACATAAATAACTATTATTGCCCAATTGCACAAAATATGATATGATCCATTGGGCCACCTTAAAAATCGGGAAAGGGAAGTGAACCCAATTCTGTATGAAAACAACATTCATGAATTGATTGAAGTCTTGATGGATATTAAAAACAAAAATACAACAGGCTACGATGAAATATTGAGCACAGTATTACAAAACCTTCCACTCAGTGCCTTGAATTTATTGGTTTCACTGATAAATTTGTCATTTCTAACAGGCTCATTACCGCTTTTCTGAAAACTTCTGTTGTCATTCCTCTGCATAAGGATGGAGATTTAGATGATCCCTCCAATCTCCGTCCCATCTCTCTCATTCCAACTGTCGCAAAAATCGTTGAAAAATCAGTGAAAATACGTCTACTTGAATTCTTAAATAAGCATCATCAGTGACAACCAGTTCGGTTTTCAGAATGATAAAAACAAAACTCACAAGGTACAATCTTCCCATTCCTAATTAAAATTTATTCTCATTAAGTAGGTTTCCGCATCGGGTTTTGTTAATTTCAAACACTTGTTCTGAGCCTGTAAATGGTGATTCAGATGCATGTTTAGTAAGTTGGTCGCTTTTTCCTATCATTCAATTCCCCTTTTTCCAGGCACCCACATAAGTTTAACCTTGTTGTGTTTTGACAGTTCATTGAGGCTCTGAAGGCATTCCCAAACTTGCCTTAGCTTTATCTGTATTGAATTCACAACTTTTATTGCGCTCTGGCTGTCAGATAGAATATAGATGTGTTTTCTTTCATACCCACTGTCTACATTCATCTTTATGCTTGTCCTTCTGGCATGTGTCTCAGCTTGGAATACTGTGGTGTTGTTGCCAAGTTAAACTATTGCGTTACTTTTTGGCCTCACTCCATGTATACCAGATTATGTTTCCAGATGATAGTGATTCTACTCCCGAGTCCCATTCATTCCACTTGAGCTGTATTCTGAATGATTTTCGTATGAGTATTGGAGTAGTATGTGGTCTGAAATCATTTCCAGTTCGGAATGTTGACTTCATGGATGATTTTGTCGTGCCAAGTTTGTGGTTGGATTCTCCAATTACCTGTTTGAGTCAGTATGCATTCATCCTCGTCTCCCCTATGACTGTGGTGTCGAAAGGTGGAAGGTTTAGGATGATTTCCATAGCAGCGGTTGGAGTGCTATTCATAACACTCGTGATACACAGGCAGACAAGTCTCTGTATTGTACCAAGGTTGGTTTTCGACTTTCTCTGTTTCATTTTGGTCCACCACTAAAGTGAGCCATTTGTGATTCTGGGACCTATGATCGCGGTATGAAGCCAGTGCATGACTTTCGGTTTCAGTCCCCATGTTTTTCCAAAAGTTATTCTGCACATCACGAACGATGATTTTCTTTTGATAATTACATGTTGCTGATGAATGTAATTTGACATTATCATTAAAATAAAAATTTTTTAAATTATTATTACTAAGATTGAGAATCTGTCCGAAATATACAAGGCCATGAGGCCGTAGACCACCTCAGGTCAAAATCTGGATGAAAAACAAACGGTTGCAAATGCATATTTACCCCTGGTGACGGACAGAATCGGTAATTCAACAAAGTCTTAGATCAGCCAAAGATACGAGGTATCCTCTATTAGCTGTCAGAGTGTATCGCATTTCTTGCACATGTGGAAAGGTGTACATCGGAATAACTACAAGATCTATGTACACGGAGCTGAAGTGGTTCGGATTCCACTTTTATTCAAACTGTAGTTCCCGGATCTCCCTTGCTCGCACAAGCTCTACTTTTGAGGGGTTTTCTCCGAAAACCTTGGAGTTTCGTAAAAACAAATTTTACAAAACAAAATCTGTGGGTACTAGGATGAAAGAACATGAAAGAAACTGCAGGTTAGGCCAAACAGACAAGTCGGCAGAAGCTGTACATTTACTTAGCGAGGGAGAAAACAAAATCCTCTTTGGGGACGTGAAACTTCTTTCCCCCACTCAAAGGTATAAGAATCCACTCGTACGAGAAGCAATTTAAATCCATAAACACAAGGATAATTTCAAAAGGAAGGAGAAAACTCTGAAACTAAACCAAATCTGGAATCCGATCCCAAAAAACGTTGGGAAATCCCATTAAATATCGATCAACCATCAGCCAATAGGATGTCAGCAGGCCCCATAGCCACGCCCCCATCTCAACCGGCCGCGTATAAATATAGCCTTAAGTTAACTAAGAGATAGTTCTCGACCAACCTAGGAGAAGGACGGACCTCTGAAGAAGCTAGCGAAACGTAATGAAGCAATTCCAAAGAACGACGGCATTTCAACCCGAAAAAGAATATTTATAGTTCAATCAATTCGTGGTGAAGCGGTTTTTTGTGATATTTCTAAAGCATGTATGTTATAGAGGTGTAGCAGAGAACTGACTGTCATCGTATCTCCCCAACCGAGTCAAGGTGGTTGAACTTTTTTTAGTCTCCTTCCCCTGTTAACTTTTGAATGGTTCGATGTACAAACGTGAGACAAAAACCATTTTGAATGGTATCACCGATACTACTTTTAGAAATAAAAAACATTGTGATTGCTCGATAGAAGGCGCGTGGAGGCACAGCAACTTAAAAATTTCAAATGGCATGAGGGTGGGGGGTCAAGAGTCACATCAGCGAATTCAATTCTTTATTGAACCATCTACATTTTTTGGAATTTCGTTGATATTTTTTCACAATATGCACTCGAAGTATCAAGCATAAATGCGGATGTGAACCCTTTTCAACGATGTGACACTTAACCCCCCATACTATTTGAAATTTGTAAGCCCCCCTGCGCCATCTGTCGGGCAATCACCATGTCTTGTATTTCAAGTAGTATCGGTGACCATTCATAACGGTTTTTGTCCCATGTTTGTACGTCGAACCGTTGAGTTAAAAGGGAAGGGGGGATTAAAAAGACGCACTGTAAAACAGTGTGCTCAATGCATATTACAAAATCAAAATAGTCGAATAATAGACCCTATTATAGTGATAACCTCATTTAGGTCAATTTGTGTGACTAGCCTTAATACACCTACTTATTCTATCATTTTTCATTCTATTTAGTTTCTTCCTATTATTTTACCTTATGTATTTTATATAAGCATATAAATGTAAATTTTGTTTGAAAAATACTTTTAGTGTGAGAGTTCTGACAGTCAACAAATAATATCTTACCATGATTGTTATTGGTATTTGGTTATATCTTGTATATTTAAGTGTATATATTTAAGTAACTTTCATAAAGGACCCCGCACAATAGCATAGGAAATTGACCCACAGTGGGATTTGCCTGAAATTTACAAATGTTAGCAGTATTGAATTTCTGATCAAATGTTATCATGGGCCCAATCCTCCAAGACCAATGATTTAGCTCTCAGGGCCGTATTTAGTATAGGTGCCAAATAAACAATGACACCTTTTTCTCAAGTCCATAATTTTTTTATTTCCTATTAGAATTTAATTAAATAAGGAGTATTGCAGAATCTCAGCATTTATCGTTTAACACAAGTCCTCTGTGAAACATGTTTTGTCACACAGGACCGTATTTAGTAAAACTGTATTTGCAAAGTGATCCACAAAAAACTGATTTTGTTATAACTTTCTTATTTCTTGATCTATGTCAGTGGTTGATAGCTCGTTGATAGATGAATATTGCTTTCTTTGTGTACATATCAATAGTGGTCGCTATCTTAATATCCAAGATGACCGGCCTTAGCTTTAAACTTTATCAAGGACTTATCTTGTAACTTTTCAAGAAAGATAATAACAGGAAAAAATAAGAACTACAACGTTTAGATTGCTGAAACCGGTCATTCACTTTTTGAGTTATCTAACTCTACTATCTTATTAAAACTATACCTAATTCATAACTAACAAAGTTGAAACCGATATATCCAGGGTGGTGGAAAAGAACAAAAAAGTTAAGCATTCATTATCATAATAATACTAGAACTCTTGCAGCAGCTGGAATATCGCATCTTGCACTGGACGATTTGCGGCATCTTCAATATGCTGTAACACAGAAGTCGATGGATAATTCACATTTTGATTATGGCGGGCAAATCCCTAATACCACAATATACTACAAATATGAGCTCATGTTACTGGTGTCCTTGTCCCAGATTTGCAACTACAGTAGTATTCTATTATCAATACACCTTCTTCATTATTCTCGTCAGGCTGGTTTTCATGCATAGTGTATTGAATAATAATTTTCTCTCCTTCTGAATAGAGAATACACTCTGAAGTCTAATAAATCCTGGTTCATTCATTTGTATTTTTATTGTTATTAAACCTTATGAAATTAATACTCTAAGATCAGATAGTGGAGTTATATTTATATTATAGAGTTATTGTTACTATCTTTCTTAAAAAGCGGTCATCTTGGATATTAAGATGGCGACACTTTTGTTATATACACAAAGAAAGCTACATTCATCTATCAAACGAGCTATCAACCACTGACTAGATCAAGAAATAAAAAATTTATAACGAAATCAATCTGATTCAGTTTTTAGTTAAATATGATCCTATAGGAAAAAACATGTTTCACAGAGGTCTTATGCTAAAAGACAAATGCTGATATTTTGCAGTATTTCTTATTTAATTAAATTTCAATGGGAAATAAAAAAATTATGGACTTGAGAAAAAAGTGTCATTGTTTATTTGGCACCTATTCTAAATACGGACCTGGGAGCTGAATCATTGGTCTTAGAGGATTAGGCCCATGAGAACATTTGATCAGAAACTCAATACCAATAACATATGTGAATTTCAGGCTAATCCCACTGTGGGCCAATTTCCTATGCTATTGTGCGGGGTCTTTTAATTTAATTGTTTCTGATTCTGTTTCAAAAGATTGCCATTAAAAATTGCTCATGGACAATAAACTGTATTTTGATTGATTGTAAGAGAGTGAATATTATGGCAAAAGTCCTTCATTCAACTGGGAAAATAATTCAAAATTTGTTTATTGTGAACTTCATGAAGTTAATCATCCTGTTTTATTGGATGGATATGTACTAGTTTGCATTGGTAAAGAATTCAACTTGAACTTGACATTATTCCCATTCAAATTGCACAACAGCATTTTTGATAATGTTCCAGATGTACTTCAGATCACCCGGTTATCAGAACAAGTCATTCATTTAACTAATCATTTAGATCACAATTCATCACAGAAATAATGTGACTTTAACATTTCTGAATTTTCAGCATGAACTCAAAGAAGTTGAAGATAAGTTTCGAAAAGCCATGATTGCCAACGCTCAGATGGACAATGATAAAACGTCGCAGACGTACCAGTTGGAATTGTTGAAGGATAGGTTTGTATTTATAACAAATGTGCATGAATTTGATCCATTTGATAATAATAATTTAGTAGGTTATAGATTTATTGTGTAAATTAGCAATTATTGCATTTATTTCTTTCTGAAACTTCTACCTTGATGATTCTCATTATTAGTGGTTATATTACATATTGCTTTTGTAGGTTAGAGGAGTTGGAAGAGGAGTACTCACAGCTGAAGAGAGAACACAGAGATAAATGCAGAGAACATGATCAGTTGAAGAGGCTATCTGTAAAACTAAAGGATGATCTGGCTGTGACAAAATATGAACTGGACGAGAGGGATCGACTCATTTCCGAGAAAGGTTTAGTGATAGTAAGCGAAGAAGTACCACCTGACGAGGATGGTACTGTACATTCCCTCAAAAAAGCTCTTGTTAGCGCAGAAAATGCCCAATTATTAGAAAGTGCAGGTGATGGAAGTTTAGGTGAGTGAAGGTTGTTGGAATTTTAATGGTTTCAAAACTCGTTACCATAAACCTTTAACAACATTAAAATATTAATATTTTTTTTTGTTTAGATGTTCGGTTGGCTAGGTTCGCGAAGGAGAAGATCGAATTACAGGACCAAATTAGCCATTTAAAATTAGAATTAGAAGAGGAAAAAAGCCGAAGAAGGAAACCAAGTTCGACTGGTCTTCTGAATGGGCCATCTTCAGAATATGATTACGATGATATACAGAGTAAGATCCATCATTATTAAGACATTTTTAAACAGTTATAATTTAAGTGGTTATTTTCAATTATGATCAAAGAAGCAACTAGATCTGGCACCACTAAACGTTATCCTATACCATCAACCATGCACAATGTTTTTTTATAGTAATTTTGAAAGAATTGGGAGAGCGTGCACTTTTTATTTCAGATGGTAGCTCATTGAATGTTCTTAAGCATTCGTTAAAAATGGAGTTTTGAGGAATATGAAAATCTCTTCTAGATCGTGTTTCATAGTGGTGATATTTAAAATTATAGTTTACTTTATCTTTCAAGTAGTCTGGTACACTTCTATTACTTATTTTAAATACAGAAATGAGTGCCTGAAATAATAAAAATTATTTTACTGACAACCACTCTAGTCTGCTCAACATTGTTGTAATAGGAGTACGTCTATTGCACGAGAGAATTGTGCGCATTGATCGGTTCTGCAATTTTTTAAATCAATTTATTTCACTTTGATTCAGTAAATACAAAATGGTTGAGCTGTAAGTGCAATGCGGATGTATAATAATGATGTATAAAATCCTTTTGGAACATTGAGATATCTTGAACATCTATATAGATAGTTTACTTTAAAAGATATTGTTTTTATATTTATTTATTTATTACACGGGAAGAAGAAACCCATTTACATTAATATAAAACACTAAGAAAAAATATGTAATTACCTATATCTAACAGTTTTATACACTAACTGGACAAAAACAAAACAAATTAAAAAGAAATGAGCAATTAAAGCTAAAAAACTTGAGCTACTAGCTATCTTCATTTGCCAAAGCGAAGTGGAAAAAATATCTATAGCCCTCGAGTGAACATTTGCCTGTCACAGAAATCTAATCACCTCTATGTTTGCACCATAATTCGATCTATGTGCAACCTAAAATGTGCTATATTCGCATAGTGCGCTAGGAGGTACATATATATTTACTTATTCTAATAATTCCGAAGCATCTATCAAAGTTCAAAGTTTTATAAATAAATAAGGTGTCAAACCCTTGCCTTCTGTGGATCAGAGGACTCAAATTCTTTACTGACAGCATCTTGGTATTAGAGTAAGGAATGTTCATCCTAAAGGCGCAGTACTTAAAAAATCTTCGTTGAACTCTTTCACATTTTTCGATGTGGACCTGAGCATAAGGGCTCCAAATAATCAAAGCATATTCAAGATGAGATCTAACCAATGAAAGGAATAAGATTTTCACTGTACTCATATGAACAATATCTCTAGAATGTCTCTTTATGAAACCCAACTGCTTGAGTGCTCTATTACAGATGTACTCAATGTGCAAAGAAAATGAGAGATCAGATTGGAAGACGACTCCAAGATCCATGATCGAGGTAACTTTCCCAATGACAGTGTTAACAAAAATATAGTTGAAGGTTACCTCTTGTACTGTGCGATGGAAACTGGTAACTTTAACATTTCAGAGGATTGATGCTCATTTTATTCACCAAACAACCATGTGAAAAAACATTCAAGCTCTTTTGGAGTATAAGACAATCATCGGGATTCTGTATGAAATGAATTATTTTGATGTCGGCATATGAATAAGAAAATTACAATCAGATATTTCTTTGACAACGTCATCGATAAATATGACTGAATAGTAAAGGCCCCAGATGGGAGCCTTGTGGCACACCCGAAGTAGCAGTGTATTCATCGGTAATGCATCATATTAAATTGTCTACATGTTCTTGAAAATTAGTAATCAAATATAATACCAAGATACTTGAAACCATAACAACACTTTTTAATAAGAAAATCCTTGAGTTTTCGTTTGAAGATATAAACGGTTTTGGATTTTTTTATTACATCTGGTAGCAAATTATAAACACGTGGGGCCATCTGATCAGGAGAATTAAAAGCTAATTTAGTTTTAACAAATGGTACAAAAACATAGTTTTTTTGTCTTGTGTCAATATTATGCTTACATTTATTTAGTACAAACAATTTATTCGTATTCTCAAAAATAGATAAGCACAAGTCAAATATTATAAGACTAGGAACAGGTAAAATTCTAAAAATTTTAAAAGCATTTCTGCAAGAATTACGTGGACCCATGCCATTAATGATTCGTATGAGTTTTTTTTTTGTTCTATAAAGACATCAGAGCAGTTGGAGGGAAAACCCCAAAATACACTCCATATCTCAGTCTGGAATCCACCTGCGCATAGGACAGCTTCAGCAGCTAATCAACATTCAAAACCTGCCTTATATTTCTGAACTGAAATAGAATACATTTTTTTATTAGAAAATCGCAGTGACAATTCAAATGTTCATCGATGTAGAGACCCAAAAATTTTAAGCTCTCACATTCTGTTGTTATATTGTCAGAATTATTATCATTTGCTCTGAAACTAATAATATCTACTATAATTTTTTGCATTCAAATACAAATTGTTCGCAGAAAACCATTTATTGATATTTTCAAAAACTGTGTTTTTCTTTCAAAACTAACTCTGATCTGTCAGAGATTATAATTGACGTGTCATCTGCGTACATTGTAATGAATGTTCATGGTGCCGAGTATTCCAAATCATTAATATATAATACAAACAATATGGGTCCCAATATCGACCCTTGAGGAACTCCTAATTCAGAGAAGGCCATGCTGGAAGTTGCATAGTTAATAGCGACATAATTTTTTCTATAAGAGAGATAGTCTGTTATCCATGCTAACGGTATGCCCCTTATGCCATAACGGAATAGTTTATTTAAGAGAATGGTATGATCAACACAGTCGAATGTCCTGCTGAGATCGCAGAATATCCCAACAGGGCACTCGCCTGCTTCAATATAGTTCACAATCTCTCTATGATATGATTGTATAGCTGTACTAGTTGATTTTTTGGTCAGAAATCCATGTTGTTTTTTCGTAAAGATATGAAAATGATAAAAGTCTTTTCAAAAAAGCACATTCGAATATTTTCGACATACTTGATGAAATTGTTACAGGCCTATAATTTTCCAGTAAGTTTGGACTATTCTTTTTATACACTGGTATGATTTTACCTGTTTCATCATATTTGGGAATGAACCTTCGCTGAATGACAGATTCACCAAATGAAGTAGAGGTTTAATCAAAACATGAAGACTCTTTTTCAAAAGAAACATTGGGATTTCGTCATGACCTGAAGAACTTTTATTTTTAAGTTTGCTATTCAGTAATTCATACAGTTCGGATTCAGTATAAAGGTGTAAAAAAACGAATTACTCGTAACTCTAATTACACTGTAACTCACTACTACTGTCATGACTCAGACCAGTAATTAATTGTTTGATTAAATTTCTCCTCATTAAAATTTCTTTCACTAGTCAATGTATTAATCATTTATTGTTCATAAAAGAATTTCTGCGATTGGATACTGAGATTGAAATTGTTGGTTACTTCTTAATGAAAAAAAAAAAAATCAATCACGTTTCTTTGATTTGATCATTTTCATTACTATCTTCTCCATAACATTAAAGTCAATACCATTATTATTCGAGATGATTCATCAGTTGAACTAAAATTTTTCTGTGCAGGGGAAGCTAGTAAACAGCTGGCAGACTACAAATTTAGAGCCCAAAAGGCTGAGCAAGATGTAGCAACATTGCAAGCAACAGTAGCACGCCTCGAAAGTCAAGTGATAAGGTATAAGACAGCCGCAGAAGTATCAGAACAATCTGAGGAAGCGCTCAAATCTGAAAAAAGAAAATTGCAAAGAGAGGTGAGAACCATTTTCCCATTTTCATACTTGTTGCTTTCGATATAGAACCTAGTAGTTGATATGTTGTAGTAGTTTTAGCTGCCTGCTAGTTTTTCTAGTGGCCTAATTATTATTTTTGCACTTCTTATTTATTTTTTGGTTGCAGGATTCAGGTTCTCTAACAGATTTATCCACAGATGTATCAGAAAGCATTTAAAATTATTGGTAAATACTAACACCTTGCTTTTGCTTTTTTTTTAAATTGTGTCCTGTCATAACATAATATATATTCATATTTTTCATAAACAGAAATGTTCATTTCTAATATTTCGTCATAAAGAACATTGGATCAAAAAATGTGTTGAAATTATTATATATTGAGCACACAAATGATAGTATCCAATGCCAAGCTTCTGTGGGCAAGGGACAGTTTTTCCTGTTTTAATATGGTCTTTACCGCCTAGTATCGCCTAGTATCGCCTAGTACCGCGAAGTATTCACTATTTAAGCTATAAGAAAATATTCAAGATTCCACTGTGAAAGTTGGTGTATCACAAGCTCAGAATCTGAACAATCTATTTGAGCACGGTGTATGAATTGCCCGTGAAACCCATAACTGCATGGTAACGAATCTTGGCCCTGGCCAAAATTCAAATTTATCTAAAATAGCCTGAATCATCAGTGCAAACATCCAGTCTCCTCAACTGCTTTGTCATTGAAGTATCAACGAGTACCGTAGACCAAGCTATAGAGGTTTTTCCCCCTCAAAATAAAAGACGCAAATGGCCTATACAAATTTTGATAAGATAGTTCGTTCATGAAAATCCCAGTTTTTGTCATAGCAAAATCGCTTTGTGGAGTTCTTTAAACAAGAAATAGTGAAAAACATTACAACTTTTTTTGGTTTTTTGGAAATATCTCAAAGATTATTCAAGGAATCGTTTTACAGTCGATGGAACTTTTGTAGAAATTTATAAAACCTACAAAATGTTTTTTTATTTGCTCAGATCGGTGCATTTTTCACTGAGAAAATCCGGGAAAACTTCGAAAAGAGACCATTTTTCAAAAATTCATAATTTTCATACATCTGAAGGTGGACAAACAATATTGCAGAAACTGATAGATAATAACATGTGGTTTAACTGTGCGCAAGATGTTTTCTGTCCGATTTGTAGTTTTTGCACAATCGCGTTATAATAAACAATTTAAGGGCAAATCTTTCTAAATGCGCCGATTCAAGGGAAATCATTCAAATTCTGTAAACGGCATATGGAAGTAGAGATCAATGTCTACAATTAGTATATTTTGGATTTTCACCTGAGTGGTGGGAAATGTGTTAAAAATGTCACTGAAAGTTGATCAAAACGCTTCAAAGTTCGTCCGAATTCACCCAAAGTCGCACTGAAGTTAATACGAGTTGAGTTCGGACGACTTCAGGTGCACTTTGAAGCATTTAAAGTTACATCCAGTGACATCTATCAGTTTCCGCAATATTGTTTATTTACCTTAAGATGTATAAAAATTATGAATTTTTGAAAAATTGTCTCTTTTTCGAAGTTTTCCCGGATTTTCTCAGTGAAAAATGCACCGATCTGGGCGTGTAAAAAACCAGGTTTTATAAATCTCTACAAAAGTTCCATCGACTGTAAAACGATTCCTTGAATATTCTTTGAGATATTTCCAAAAAAACAGAAACATTGTAATTTTTTTCACTATTTCTTGTTTAAAAAATTTCACAAAGCGATTTTGCTGGTGCGAAAACCGGGGTTTTCATTTACGAACAATCTTATAAAACGTAGTATAGGCCGTTTGCGTCTTTTATTTTGTGTGAAAATAGCCTCTTATTTTTATCAACAGCTTGGCCTACCGGTAAATCCAGTTCAATGAGAAAGTCCCTTTTTAGGTTCTTAACTTCTCATATGTTAAGACTCTTACTCATGAAATTATTTATCTTTTGAGGAAAGAACAGGAAAAATTACTGTTTCCCTTTCAAAAAATGTATTGAAGTTTCCGTTCTCAAAACTTATGTGAATGTTGAAAATATATTATTAACACAGACAACAATCACATCTCTCTCTTGATATTCATCCAACCAGAAGACCTCATTTCTTTGAAAAAAATAATACTTTATTTTTAATTTTGTACATTTGCATAAAAGCGTCTAGGGGTCAGTGGGGTCACACAAATAAAAAAAAAATGTTTTCCAGAAAAAATGTAATAATTGAATTTATTTTCGTTTTTTTTAATATATTGGATTTCTTTTCAATATAATGTTTTTCAATATGTTGGATTTATTATCTATACAGGGTGTTTCTTAAGTACGTGTAGAAAATTTAGGAGCGTGTTGCTGACATCAAAATAAGAAGAAAAGATCCTATAAATACATGTCCGCATTTGAAATAATCGATGCAAGTGATTATGGCAAGATTTTTAAATTTAAAATAAATTCAATTAGAAATTAGTTTTTTTCACAATGGACCTTTACATTTACGGAAAATAAATTACAAAACTCGTTTAAATCGATAGTTGTTAGTCTGAAAAGTCCATTTAACAAAAAGTTCCATTATTTTTCTTTCATTTAAAAAAAATATCACATTTGAAAGTGTGCCGCTGACGTCACGATCATCGGAAATACCTCCCACCATAATCCACGTTCCGAAACAGGCAATACCGTTCTCCTTAAAAATATAACTTCTAGCATGATATAAGCCGTTGAGAAATAATCAACCTGGTACAAAGCACCTTTTCGACATGTTCAGTTATTGCAGGGATACAGGTACTGGAGATACAAGAATTAATAACAAATTTTAGAACACAAACAAGAAAAGCTCTCAAAACTTAACCTCAAAAAATAAATCAAGGTAGTGTTCGTTGAAGTTTAGATCTGATGGAACTGCTTCACTTGTATCAAATGGGTAGGCAAATGAGTTAGACAGAGACAAACTATTCTTCTTGATCGCACCGCGAAACAGACGAAAGAACCCATCTGGTATCAAATGACAACTGTCATACGACACATTATATTTGAATGAGAATTAGGTGCACAACTTTAACAACGTTGCCAAGTTTAGTTTTGATGAACGTGACGTCACGAAACCACTTTTCTTCTGATTATAGATAAACTAGAAAAAATAAATAAAAAATCCCGAGTGATATTAGCGTATTTACTTTCTGATTTCAGTGTTACCTAATATCTCTTGGAAAGGTCCATTAACATAAAATTTGATTTTGTCATTGAAAAATCATCCCAGATACCAAACTTTACTCGAATATCACAAATATTTTGGAATTTATTCACAAAAAAACAAATATAAGAATTAAACTTTGACACTCTGTATCTTAGAAACGAATAACTTGCGGACATGTGTTTATGGGAACTTTTGTCCTCATTTCGACATCAGCAACATGCTCCTAAAGTTTCTACACGTACTTAAGAAACACCCTGTATATTGGAACGTCAATTCGGTTATTAAACAAGAGGTAGTAGACCTTCTGTCTATATGTGTTGAACAAAATTACTTTCAGTGTGACAATAATTTTTATTCTTCTTCAGAAGGTTTGATAATGCGAAGTCCATTGAGTCATTTACTAGCGAACATTTTCATGGATATTTCCGAAACAATGATCCATTCTCATAACAGTTCTTGTATTGGTACAGACATTGTTTAAATAGTAAGATAGTTAGTCAATGCCTGAAGAAAAGGTATTGGACCCAAACGCGAGTTTCATCTAGCGTGATTAGTTACAAACATGAAAATTTGTTCATCAAAAAACCCTGATTTTAATGCTGTCCCATTCTTTAAATCAAGTTACATGACTTGGAGGCCAGATCACTGAAGTTACGACATGACTTGGATGTGAGATCACTGTCGCCATCAACATGTCGCATCCATTTGAATCCAATATTAATCCCATAAGGTTGGCTATTTTCCTTCTATATAAACAATGGTACAGATATGTAGATGATGTTTTAAAGGTACCAATGAACAATTGGACAACTTTCACAGGGATATTAATACTATTCATAAGAACATAAAATTCACAGTAGAAATAGAAGTAGAAAATTCAATTAACTTTTTAGATTTGACTATAAGTAAATCCAATAACAAACACAATTTTGCAATTTTTCAGTAATTCTTTACATCCATACCAACATAAAATATCAGCATACAACAGTACGATTCATATATTAGTAAATGTTCCCCTATCAGCAGAAAATTTTAACAAAGAATTGAATATCATAAAGCAAATTGCAGTTAATAATGGATACCGGGTTTAATAGATAATATTTTGACTAAAAAACTACACAATAAGGCTATCCAAGAAGTCTATCCCAGTATTAGAAACGTTGACAATAACTACAGAAATTTAACTTATTCAGAAAAATCAAACTCATTTTCGCATAAACAAAATTTAAGGATATCCTCTATAACAGATAATACGTTAGGAAGGTTCATTAAAAATAAAAAAGATAAGACATAGACATCTGGAAAATCATGAGTTTACAAATTGAATTGTGAGTCTTACCCTAAAGTATATGTAGGCCAAACAGGTAGATCGTTCAAAAACCGCATACGTGAACATTGCACGAGTTATTTGTAAAAGAAAATAAGTTCAACATTCGCTAATGATATTTAAGAAGTGCTTCGCTTTGATGAAAACTTCGAAATTTTTCATTTCGAAAATAAAGGTATCAAGCTTAATTATTTAGAAACTTTAGAAATTAATAAACTGAAAAATACCAATTGTTTACTCAACAACCAGATAGACCTTAATAATTCCCCTTTGTTATTACCTTATTCTCTTAGTAATTAACTATGTCCAGGCATACTGTTGTTATTGATTTCGATAATAATTACAAAAGTTAGTAATCAATTCCCAGGTACACTGTTTTTCATTGGTAGGTTGTGTAGAGTTAGTAATTAAAGATAAGCACTAGGGAAAACTATTCAAGTGAGGTTCTAAAGAAAAATATGTTAGAATACCAAAATCGCTTGGAAATTTGATCGTGGTTTACCTTAGTGTTTATAATATGGATTTCCATCAAGTAAAGAGTGATTCAATCCAAAATGTGTAACTGAACTCCAGACTTTCCGAATCTTGACTATTCGTCGTCCTACTCATTTGGCCTATAATACAGTTATTTGGTCATATTTTCTCAACGGTTTGAAACTCCTCAAATCTGATATTGATAGGATAACAATCCCTACTCAAATATATAATATACCGGGTGTTTCATTTGTAAAATCATCAGTCAACAATGATGCACCCTGTATAAATGAAAACAAATTCGGAAGATGGTCCTAGGTGGTCTCTTTGGCATACAAATGATGTGAGACATTGAAATAGTGATTAACAATGGAGCAATTGACTGATCTAGTATTATTGACTCACTCTGTATAACGGGTATTCCACTTGAAAATTTTGCTTTCCGGTCTCATTCCAAATTGTGAATTGTGATATTTTCAAATTAGTGCTTACAAGATTGCTATCAATTTGCCACGAAACATTTTCTTTTCTCAATATTCAAAAGAGAATTATAAATGAAATCTACCATCACACTGTTGAAGTAATTCAAAAAAACCAATATATTCAAAAGAAATCTAATATACTGAAAAGAAATCCAACATATTAAAAAAAAAAACAATTAATTGAAAAGATATCCAATATATTGAAAATAAATCCAATATATTAGATTTTCCCAGGAAAATTATTTTATTTTATTTTTGTGACCCCTAGAAGCTTTCGCAGGTTTGTGTAAGGATATAATCTCAAAAAAGATGTTCAATATTGCGGTCCGTGCATATAAAATACATCATTTGCATTAGAAGTATCAAGTATGGTAATCAATCTACTATTACATTTCTGTTTCTGAAATTTCTTCGTTAGTATAAGTTTTCGTTTTTGTTTCTGTTGATTTGTATGTGGTATCAGGTGAAGAACGTGAGTCAACAGCTGTTACTGAAGGAAGCCTCTAATGAGGCTCTAAGACAAGCACATAAGAGGCTGACCTGCCGTCGCTAGATGGAAACGTAGACAAGTTTTGTAATGTAATGAAGGTTTATAGTCTTTGCGATAACGCTTGCTCTAACAGATATAAAATTCAAACTGAGGCAATATTTCTGGTAATATTATATTCATTATCTTCAACTGAAACAAACAAAACCAAATATATTTCAGATTGACTAATTTTATGGATCTACAAAAATTTCAAAATCATGTCTTATTAACCGGATATTTTGGTTATATTTTTTTGAAATATTTCTTATTTGGAATATAAACAGTGTGTGAAATTTAAAAGTCGTCAGTTGGTAATATCTCGGAAATTAAAATTAAAAAAGATATCAAGAAATGCCCAATCCCTTTTAGAACAAGGTCAGGGGGAACTTGAAAATTATAATACTATATATAATATCTGTGGTATTCTAGTTTTAGTAATAATTTATTTCTCAATTGCTAGACATACATGACATCTCTGACATATTTATATAATAAAAAACTTATTGTACGTGGAAACAACTTTCCAAGCAATTCATATTAATCCAGAATACTACAACTCTTCCCCCTTACAAATAAAACATGACCAATCAATATTTTAAACGATCAGGAGGTCTTGTCATACGTTTAGATCTCCCAGAAACTGTAATGCAAGGATTTTCATCAAATGTTACGTCTGAAAACACGTTCGGTTCCGGCCGTTGCATTACAATTTCCGGTTGTTCCTTTTCGGATTCCCTAATGGCCATACTTGTGGTGAACACATCAATTCTATAATTTTTTTGTAAGCGACATAATAATAATAATAATAAAATGTCTTTATTTTAATTATCCTCGGCGAAGTCCATATAAACTGCTCTACTTAACCGAGTACCAGTTACATATAAGTATTTCACAAATAAAGAAATAATGTCTACATATACAATTTAACAAGTTTTAAAACTAAAGGAGAGATTCACATAAATGAAATTCATAGAGGACAAACATTAATATTGTACCTATTTATAACACATTTAAAAGCAGGTATTATAGAACCAGAATATATTCCTTATAAGCTCTCTTAAATCCATGGGATGATTTTTTTTGACAGATAATGGTATAGAGTTGAGTATTTTTGCTGCAGAGTAAGAAAATGACCTCTTGAACGCAGCAGTTTTATGCCTGGGTATTACAAGAAGATTCCTATTTCTGGTGTTTACATCATGAACAACCGACCGATATGTCATTTTTTTTCTAATATACGAAGGAGTTCCTTTTTCTAAAACTTTATGGGCAAAACATGCAAGGTGAAGATTCGTTCTGTCCTGCATATCAAGCCATCCTAGTTCCGTTATATATGAAGTTACATGGTCTCTCATTCTCAAAGAACAAATAAAACGAATACATGAATTTTGAATTCTTTGAATTCTAGCTGATGTTCGTATATCGAGGCACGGTCCATAAATCAAATCGCCATAGTTTGAGTGACTCAAAACTAAGGTTTCACACAACTGTTTCCTCAAATCTTTGTTTAGAATTGTCCTGTTACGGTAAAGATTTCTTAACGACATATAGCTTTTCTGGACTATTTGCTTAATATGTGTTTTAAACCGTAAATCATCGTCAATAAATAGTCCCAAATTTTTTATTGTTCTACAGGGCTCAATACTTACACCATTGATTACCACTTCATCTGTGGCATGAGCTCGATTGCCCAAATAAATCATTTGTGATTTGGTAGGATTCAATTTCAAACCGTGTTTATTAGAATAATTAAATATTTTATCGAGGGTATCATTAATTCTTGTAATGACTATATCAGCATTATCTTTATTGAAACTTGCATACACTTGAGTGTCGTCAGCAAATTGATGTATATAACAATCACCAGAGAGTTCTTTCAGATCCATAGTATAAAGTAAAAACAGGAGCGGGCCTAGAATTGAGCCCTGTGGAACTCCTCGAGGTAATGGCATTGCACTGGAACTGGTTTCCTCTAGAACAACATACTGACATCGGTTGGAGAGATAGCTTTCAATTAAACCTATGGTTTGCATGGAAAATCAGGAATAATTCAGTTTAGCCAATAATAAATTATTTCCCAGGGTATCAAAGGCTTTACTATAGTCTAACGTAACCAGTAATGTTGTATTACCTTCATCAAATGCCTGAAATACATCATCTAGTACTTTAGTTAACGCTGTAGTTGTACTATGACCAGACCTGAAGCCAGATTGGCAATCTGAAAATAGTTCATTTTTTGTGAGAAAACTTATCATTTGATTGAAAATCAGTCGTTCGAAAATTTTGGATAGCACTGGAAGCCTGCTGATAGGCCTCAGGTCAGGCAGAGATTCACATTCTTTCACATCACATTCTTTCGACCAATTCCATACAATGTTATGTTTTGTTAATTCAAACAGAGGATGTAAATAAAATATGAGACATATTTGGTATGAAGCGATGATAATAATTTATTAGCCCCGAAAAAGACTTCAACTGTACAACATTAATTTTATGGTACAGGTGCATTTTTCACTGCTTGAATTTTGTCTTTGCATTTATGCAACCCATCTTTAGAAATCTTATAGCCCAAATAATTTACAGAATCTTCAGAGAAGGAACATTTTTCTAGCTTGATTGTTAACCGCTTTCTTTCAAAATTCTCAAAACTGCTCTCAAACGTTGCATGTGTTCATTATTATTTCTGCCTGTTATCAAAATATCATCAAGAAAAACGACTACTCCTTCAATACTACATAGTAAAGTTCCATTGCTCTTTGAAAGATGGATCAAGCCACACTTATTTCAAAGGGAAGTCTTGTATACACAAACAACCTTTTATGAGGTGATATTGTTGTATATTCACAGGATTTCTCATCTAACATTAGTTGCTGGTAAGCATTTTTAAGATCTAACTTTGAAAACTTTTCTCTCCCTTTCAGTTTATAAAATACCTCTTTTATTCGAGGCAAAGGATATTTATCGCTCTCTATAACAGGAATAATTGTTATTTTATACTCCCCACAAATTTTAATTGACTTATCTTCTTTCAAAATTGGCCCTATTGGAGTAGCCCAGTTTGAATTTTCCACATTCAGCAATACACCAGCTTTTACCAGCCTATCCAACTCATTTTCAACTTTTTCCTTAATAGCGAATGGTACATTTCTATTTTTACAAAATTTTGGTATCTCTTCAGTTTTAACCTTCAATTTAACTGAATGTTCCGAGATTGTTGCTGAAAACAGTTGAAAATTCTAGTTTCAACTGATCCACTTGATAGTCAACAAAATTTAATTCACAAAAACCCATATTGAAAATTCTCAAAAAAATTCTTCCCAATGAAGTTGGTCCACCATTCTTTATTACATGAAATTCAATTATGTGACTTCTCGAATTGTAATTTGCCTTTATATGACTCAATTTTATCACCAACATAACTTGAAAGATTTAGTTCGGTTGGCTCCAACTTAATATGATTGAAATATTTTAAATAGTTCATTTCAGAGATCACACTAGTGGCAGCCCCACTATCTACTTCAATGCAAAACACTTTACCTTCAAGTTCAATATTAATTGTTATTGGTTCAGCATTATTGACCGGTGTGAAGTTAGCAGCCACTTTCTAGCAGCCTTTTTTATCTAGCAGCCAATTTGCCAGTGGCGCCGGGTGTGAAATTAAATTCGGATTTTGATCCGAATAAACTTCAATTTCTGTATGTAAACTACTAAAAAGCCCGAGAAAGATATACGGAAAGATGGTTGATTTGCAGGCCGTCTAAGGGACGATTTTTGGTAAATCATTTTGACACATCCCTTAAAAATGTTTAGCCAAGTTCATTTTCTTTATATAGACTTCTTAGAAGCTCAAAAATGATATACTGGAAGATGGTTGATTTGCAGGCCGTCTAAGAGGCAGTTTGTACTTGTCGATTTTTGGAAAATCATTCTGAAACATCCCTCAGAAATGTTTAGCCAAGTTCATTTTCTGTATATGGACTACTGAGAAGCCCTAGAATGATATACCGAGAGATGGTTGATTTGAAAGCCGTCTAAGGGGCAGTTTATACTTGTCGATTTTTGGAAAATCATTCTGAAACATGTCTCAAAAATGTTAAGCCAAGTTCATTTTCTGCATAAAGACTACTGATAAGCCTCAGAATGATATACTGAGAGATGGTTGATTTGCAGTGTATACTAATCGATTTTTGGTAAATCATTCTGACACATCCCTCAGACATGTTTAGCCTAGTTCATTTTGTTTATATAGACTTCTGAGAAGCTCAAAAATGATATACTGGAAGATGGTTGATTTGCAGGCCGTCTGAGGGGCAGTTTGAACTTGTCTATTTTTGGAAAATCATTCTGAAACATCCCACAGAAATGTTTAGCCAAGTTCATTTTCTGTATATAGACTACTGAGAAGCCCTAGAATGATATACCGAGAGATGGTTGATTTGAAAGCCGTCTAAGGGGTAGTTTATACTTGTCGATTTCTGGAAAATCATTCTGAAACATGTCTCGAAAATGTTAAGCCAAGTTCATTTTCTGCATATAGACTACTGATAAGCCTCAGAATGATATACTGAGAGATGGTTGATTTGCAGTTTATACTTATCGATTTTTGGTAAATCATTCTGACACATCCCTCAGACATGTTTAGCCAAGTTCATTTTCTGTATACAGAGTAATGAGAAGCCCTAGAATGATTGATATACCGAGAGATTTTGCAAGTGCCCCTTAGACGGCCTGCAATTCAACCATCTCTCGGTATATCATTCTAGTGCTTCTCAGTAGTCTATATACAAAAAATGAACTTGGCTAAACATTTTTGAGACATGTTTCAGAATGATTTTCCAAAAATCGACAACTGCCCCTTAGACGGCCTGTTAATCAACAATGTCATTTTTGAGCTTCTCAGACGTCTATATACAGAAAATGAACTTGGCTAAACATTTCTAAGGGATGTTTCAGAATCATTTTCTAAAAATCGACAAGTACAAACTGCCCCTTAGACGGCCTGCAAATCAACCATATTCCGTTATGTCATCTTTGAGCTTAGTAGTCTATATACAGAAAATGAACTTGGCTAAACGTTTCTGAGAGACGTGTCAGAATGATTTACCTAAAATCGACAAGTACAAACTTCCCCTTAGACGGCCTGCAAATCAACCACCTCTTGGTATATCATTTTTGGGCTTATAAGTAGTCTATATACAGAAAATGACTAAACATTTCTGAGGGATGTGTCGGAATGATTTACCAAAAATCGACAAGTATAAACTGCCCCTTAGACGGCCTGCAAATCAACCAACTTCCAGTATATCATTTTTGAGCTTCTCAGTAGTTTATATACAGAAAATGAACTTGGCTAAACATTTCTAAGGGATGTTTCAGAATCATTTTCTAAAAATCGACAAGTACAAACTGCCCCTTAGACGGCCTGCAAATCAACCATATTCCGTTATGTCATCTTTGAGCTTAGTAGTCTATATACAGAAAATGAACTTGGCTAAACGTTTCTGAGAGACGTGTCAGAATGATTTACCTAAAATCGACAAGTACAAACTTCCCCTTAGACGGCCTGCAAATCAACCACCTCTTGGTATATCATTTTTGGGCTTATAAGTAGTCTATATACAGAAAATGACTAAACATTTCTAAGGGATATGTCGGAATGATTTACCAAAAATCGACAGGTACAAACTTCCCCTTAGACGGCCTGCAAATAAACCTTCTCTCGGTATATCATTCTAGGGCTTCTCAGTAGTCTACATACAGAAAATAAACTTGGCTAAACATTTCTGAGGGATATTTCAGAATGATTTTCCAAAAATCGACAAGTATAAACTGCCCCTTAGACGGCCTGCAAATCAACCATCTCAGGGTATATCAATCTAGAGCTTCTCAGTAGTCTATATACAGAAAATGAACCTGGCTAAACATTTCTGAGGGATGTTTCAAAATGATTTTCCAAAAATCGACAAGTACAAACTTCCCCTTAGACGGCCTGCAAATAAACCTTCTCTCGGTATATCATTCTAGGGCTTCTCAGTAGTCTATATACAGAAAATAAACTTGGCTAAACATTTCTGAGGGATATTTCAGAACGATTTTCCAAAAATCGACAAGTATAAACTGCCCCTCAGACGGCCTGCAAATCAGCCATCTCTGGTTATATCAATCTAGGGCTTCTCAGTAGTCTATATACAGAAAATGAACTTGCTAAACATTTCTGAGGGATGTTTCGAAATGATTTTCCAAAAATCGACAAGTACAAACTGCCCCTCAGACGTCCTGCAAATCAACCATATCTCGGTATATCATTCAAGGGCTTCTCAGTAGTTATATACAGAAATTGAAGTTTATTCGGATCAAAATCCGAATTTAATTTCACACCCGGCGCCACTGGCAAATTGGCTGCTAGGTAAAAACGGATGCTAGAAAGTGGCTGCTAACTTCACACCGGTCATTATTGGAACTGACATGAAATAATCCGATACTTTGACATCCTTCCGCAGAGTCGAGTGTACTATTGTCAGTGTGACAACTTTCAGTATTGACAGTGACATCCTGAAAACTACCCAAAAAATTCAATTTCTTTTTACTTTTACACGTTTTACGTAAATGACCTTAGTTACCACAAGAATGGCATATATACTCCTTATAACTACAATCACTTTACTTATGTGTCTTTTGTCCACAGCTGCAACCTAGTCGATCATTTCCATCCCAGTCTCGTTTCACCCATTGTCTCTCATCGTTTCTGTTCTTGAAATATGTCCCATGACGTCTTCGCTCATCACCATGTTTACTCAAATTAAAGACATCCCCGTATTATTTCTTTATTGTCAAACTCCTCATATCGTTTATGCCGAATTTCAACGCAGACTCCGTCTGCAGTGTCAACTGCATCGCTTTTTCTACGGTTAGATCTCCCTCCTTCTGCTCTAATACCTTATCCAGAACTGGTCCACTTTCAGTTTTAAAAACTGACCGAATTGGCCATCGACAGCTAATCCTTTTAGGCGGACTAAATACTCAGAATAGGATTCGTTCTTATCTTTCTTAGAAACATAAAAATTGTACCTTTCGGCAAGCACCATTTTTTCCTGATTATAGTAGTCATCGAATTCCTTTATGATTTTTACAAATTCAGTTGATTCGGTAGTTTCTGAGAATAACAAATCTTCTAAAGTTTCTTCCGCCAGACCATTTAAAAGTATTGCCCTTCGACTCTACTAATTGCATTCGCAATGAAAAATTGTTCAAGCCTTTTCTTATGAACATTCCAGTTATTCATCTTCCCATCAAAAATGTGTTGAACACCTATACAAGTGAACAAGAACTCTCTGCTATTTCTTATGATTCGTTATAGTCCAAGAAACGAGGAAGCGGCCCAATGTTAAATGTGCAAAAATTAATATCCGAAAAATAAAAATATGAGCGTATAGGAAATTAAAATTCAGGATGAGTTTCTATTTCATGCGACTCGATCCTGATTACCGAACATAACCTAAAAAATTGGCAAAGTTGCGAAAAGCGGATTTTTGTTGATAACTAAAAAACTACAGCTCCGATAGAAAAAAGTCGAATTAGGAAATTGTAGGTATTAAAAAGATCTATCAATTAAATGACCTATAATTTTTTGATTTCATTGATACTTATCGATTGTTTGAATGTTTTAGACGGTGTAGTAACTTGATTACTTATATTTCGGACGTCCATCATCTTAATGGTTGAAAGATTTCTATCTCTTTCAAATTTTTTCACAACGTTTCAATTGCTTGAATCCGCAATCGTCTTCTGGTGAATAGTAACAAAATCAGATGCTACGCGACCTTTTATAGGTCTATAATTAAAGTGTAATTACGCGCGGTCTTGTGGCGCGCGTGGTTTTGCGCTTTTTCTCCCTCCAAAACGGTCCATGAGCGGTTTCCATACGTTTTTAATTTCCACGCTTGGTTGACTGAAGGCACCATTGGCTTCTATGTAGGTGGTTTCCATAAATTTCCGTTTGAACCAATGTTCCTCTCTATGAAGAACACTAGCTTCGTCCCAGAGAATTCGGTGGTGTTTTGTCCAGGCGTGGTCAGCAATTCCCGATTTTGATGTTTCCCCGGATTGAAATAAAATACAACATCAAGAGTTGCTTTCAATCCGGCAGTACCTTACGAAGCTTCCTCACCAAGACGAAACCAGAGAACACAACAGAATCCAGTAAAAACTGTATTTACAAAGTCCCATGTGAATGTGGAGATTCCTATATCGGAGAGACCAAGAGGCCATTATCAGTAAGAATAGCCGAACACAAAAAGTGGACTCAACGAGGGGAAACATCAAAATCGGGAATGGCTGACCACGCCTGGACAAAACACCACCGAATTCTCTGGGACGAAGCTAGTGTTCTTCATAGAGAGGAACATTGGTTCAAACGGAAATTTATGGAAACGGAAACCACCTACATAGAAGCCAATGGTGCCTTCAGTCAACCAAGCGTGGAAATTAAAAACGTATGGAAACCGCTCATGGACCGTTTTGGAGGGAGAAAAAGCGCGAAACCACGCGCGCCACAAGACCGCGCGTAATTACACTTTAATTATAGACCTATAAAAGGTCGCGTAGCATCTGATTTTGTCACTATTCACCAGAAGACGATTGCGGATTCAAGCAATTGAAACGTTGTGAAAAAATTTGAAAGGGATAGAAATCTTTCAACCATTAAGATGATGGACGTCCGACATATAAGTAATCAAGATACTTATCGAGTTATATCGGAAAAACCGTAAAAAATCGGGTTTTCTCTAACTCGTTCATTGTAAGGTATTGAAAATTGTTACTTACAGTTTTGTGTAGCCTATGGCAAGCCAAAAAAGTCTTTTTCAAAAAAATTGATGAATATTGATTATTTTTCAAAATTAATGAAGTTTTCTCAAAAAAGATGCTCTCTCAATATGGCTACTCTTGCTCGGGGAATGATGCTACAGTAAAGTAACGATTCAGGGCATATTTTTTTCTGTAAGAGTTGTACTTTCATATTATCGAATAAGTATATTAATTTTATTTATTTTAAGTGTCAAAAAATTACTTAAAAAAATTGTTCAATTTTTTTACATGTTTTTTCTAAATAAATTTCTCAATTTTGTTTTATAGAAATGACTTTTATGAAAATAGATTTTTCTACGACCATCAAGAAAAATGAACTCGTCTTCGATTAAGAAACCTACCACGTTGTAACACCGATTTTCATTTCCCACGGGCTAGCTGTATCGAAATATTTCATTTCCTACGACTTTCATGAACTACTAGACTGCCATTATAGGTAGGTATTAACGAATTTTATGAACATAAATAATATCGAATCAAGTTTGTTTACGTCTGTCTAATAATTTGACATTTCACATCAGTAGATAATTACAAAATTCGATTGAAAAAATTAAGTTATTAAAAATGATTAGCGATAGTGAGGATGATTTAACAATCAAATAATAATAATAAATTTATATCAGAAGCTACTGATAATCTTCTATCTTATGACAAAGGTATGATTTTCTTTTCATAAAACCAGAATAATTTCAATAAAAAGATTGATTACAATCGGATTCTATACTTTTGAATAGTTGACAGATACTTTCTATATAGCAGTTAATTTAAACAAATTATTATGTGCTCTAGTAACGACGAGTGTTGATTCAGATGACACATGGACTTTGGATGGTGGGAGCGAGGGTTCAAATCCACGCAGCCACATTTTTTTTTTCATTTTATGAAATCGATTAGTGTTTGATTTTTTCTGCATAAAGTTTTTTTATTTCCAAGTTGTGAAAATTTGAAAATTTTGAATGTTATTTGTCTCACGGCGTAGGTAGGTACGTGTACAAAAAGAAACAATAGATGTTTCATTCAACGGGCGAAGAAAGAAAAAATTATCTAAACCATGTAAAAATGACGGCAGGAGAGTTTATGATAAAAAAGATTATTAAAAATATTACAGATTTGTTAACGATTCAGATGGTCGTAGAAAAAGTATAGTGTACAATATACTATTCTAGCATGACATCACGCATTAAAAAAAATTGAATTCCTACGATCACTAGGAGACGAGATAATTTTTTTATTTCAAAAAAATCTGTAAGGCGCAATAATCATCGTACAGCAGTCACCTTCATGGATATTGAGGTTGAATACCTATATTTTCGAAAAAAAAAAAATACTAGGATATGTCTAGTTGATTTGCAGTTTTATTAATTGATGAACAAAGTGAGGCGTGCAGGCGCGGAGCGATGCAATTTTAGCGGGTGGCGCAGTGGGGATACAAATACTGTTGACATTAAAGACACTTTCGTCCTGACAGTGTTATTGAAAAAGAAAAGTTATTGGTTCAATTTCAAGTACTAGTGTACATTGCAAAAGAAAACGTACGTGAACAACAAGCCGAGATACTCAATATTTTTCAAGCACAAGACACTTTGAACGCACAAAATAAGTTTTCAGTGCAATCCCCACTCCGCCACCCACTACAGCTATCGTGATCCGCGCCTGCACGCCTCACTTTGTTCATCAATTAATAATACTGCAAATGAACTAGACATTTCCTAGTACTTTTTTATTGAAAATTTAGGTATTCAACCTTAATATCCATGAAGCTGACTGCTGTACGATGATTATTGCGTCTTCCAGATTCTTTGAATAAAAAAATTATCTTGGCTCCTAGTGATCGTAGGAATTCAATTTTTTTTTGAATTCTTAAAAACATGCTAGGAATCCATTTTCATAAAACAAAATTGAGCTATGTATTTTAAAAAAACATGTAAAAAAATTGTGCAATTTTTTTAAAGTAATTTTGTGACTCTTAAAATTATAAAAATCAATATCGATAATATGAAAGAACAACTCTTACAGAAACAAATAAGCTATGAATTGTTACTGTAGTATCATTCCCCGAGCAAGAGTAGCCATATTGAGAGAGCATATTTTTTGAGAAAACTTCATATATTTTGAAAAATAATCAATATTTATCAATTTTTCAAAGAAATACTTTTTTGGCTTGTCATAGGCTACACATAACGGTAAGTAACAAGTTTGAATACCTTACAGTTAACGAGTTATAGAAAACCCGATTTTTCACGGTTTTTCCGATATAACTCGAAAAGTATCAATAATATCGGAAAATTATAAGTAACTCAATTGATAGATCTTTTCGATACCTACAATTTTTTAATTTGACTTTTTTTTTTGATCGGAGCTGTAGTTTTTTAGTTATCAACAAAAAACCGCTTTTCGCAACTTTGCCAATTTTTTAGGTTATGTTCGGTAATCACGATCGAGTCGCTTGAAATAGAAACTCATGCTGAATTTCAATTTCCTATACTCTCATATTTTTTGATTTCGGATATTAATTTTTGCACGCACTTTTCCCTATTGCTTTGACTATTAGTTATCCTCGTCGCCAATATAATATATAGATAATTTATTTCTCAATAGGTAAACATACATGACATCTCTGACATATTTATATAACAAAAAACTTATTCTACATGGAAACAACTTTCCAAGCAATTCATATTAACCCAGAATACTACAAATACCCAACCTTGATCCTCTTACTCCCTTTGCTCTGAACGTTGGTTTACCGATGGTTCCAAAACTTTGGAAGGCGTCAGAGCCGGAATATATGGGATGAACCCAGTAGTGAAACGCCCATTCAGTATGGCTAAATTAGCTAGGATATTCCAGGCAGAGGTATATGCCATTGAAATGTATGCTAGGGAGCTGGAAAATCAACACCACGCACGAAAAACAATAAAAATATTTTCAGATAGTCACAAGCAGCACTGAAAGCGCTTGAATCCAACTGCTTTAAATCTAGGGCAGTATGGTACTGCAGAGACACCTTAAACCGACTGGCGCAACTCAACAACGTTACCCTACTCTGGATACCATGTCACACAGAAGGAAACGAAATAGCGGACGCACTAGCAAAAAGGGGGGGGGCGAAACAACGTTCACTGTACCAGAACCGGCAATCGGTTTAGCATTTAGTCTACCGGGCCCAGCCCATTCCAAATTGGCACAATTTAATTTGACTTTTGTTCTGGCATATCAACAGAGTTCACTTTGATTGCATAATGTCAATTTTCTGCTGGAGGTCCTAGAGAGGGTTTGTTTTCTTACTAGAAGGAAATGATACATAATGTATGAGAAACATGATAATTGTTTTGGAATTCCTACACCTAAGCTTAATAATTGGTATTCTTTGAGTATTTTTGCAAATAACAATCCCCACATTCCCAAAATTTGTTACCACTGAAAAGCATTTCCAAAGAGCTTTCCAATGATTTATCTCACATGGGGGGTTGCCATTTAATCTTTTAAAGCGGGGCGGGGCGGAGGAGATCACTCATATTTCGATCTTTTTTCATTTCCGACATGTTCCCATGGACAACTTTCAAATTTGACACACTGTATGTTAGATTTTGTTGAGATTATCCATACTCATATATACAGTGTTTCCGCCTGAGTTTGCGACATATGGAAAACTTTTTTATTTTGTAATGTAGGAAATAAGTTACCTATTCTATAAAAAAAAGTTCTGTATGTTTTAGAACAATTTTGAATAATCAAATCTTAAAATTCATCAATTGGATACGAGTACTATAAAACATATGAAGTTGGTACAAGAGGAGAATACTTGTAAAGGGAAACATTCTCAATTGAAAATTGAACGAATACACAACTCCTCTGGAAATGGAAAAACCTACGAAACCTTACTTTTTTGTGATATCTAACAGAAAACAACTACTTACCCGGCTAAAGCCACGTTGGACATTGAACTACATCTGATAGATATTGTTATAACTTGAGAGAGAAAAAAATATGAAAGTGAAAATTTCCATTTTCGGTCAGATAGTTGTTTTCTGTTAGATATTACAAAAAAGTAACTTCATTTTATCGTAGGTTTTTCCATTTCCAGAGAAGTCATGTATTCGTTCAATTTTCAATTGAGAATGTTTCCCTCTACAACATGGATCCCTTCCAAAAGAGGTTATCTTGTACGATGGAAAATAGCGACTAAAGTTTATCTTTCAGTCGCAGATGATTCCACATCTGACTTTATAAACATTCTGTTCATATTTTCAATGAAATCAGTAAAATACTTATTTGCGACAATATCGAAAGTTATTACCTATAATCACATTCCAATTAGCAATTATCTTCTCTGAAAATAAAAAGAAAAATGTTTTTATAGATTTTTTTCTAAAAAAAAACGTTTTGGGTGTATCCATTATAGACTACAAGCCCATATAACAATTTGGGGGGTCATTTGACCCAGGATGAAACATATTCAGAACGATGCTGATGTATGAAAAAATAACTTTAGGCAATATGCCGTCAATTCTTGGTGGTGCAAATGACTGTAATAATAATAATAATCATTTTTCATCCGTAGATGTGCTTTTCCGACAAAATATTTTTGTACGGCATTCCTCACGTTGGCAGATTATGGAATAATCATCTCCTAGAACCTACTCCCGTACAAAAATAATGGGACCGGAAGCCAGAAAAAAAATTCAATTTCCGAAAATAAAAAAAAAATCCTGGATTTCGATCCCATTATTTTTGTACGGCAGTAGGTTCTAGGAGATTATTATTTCATAATCTACCAACGTGAGGAATGCTGTACAAGAATATTTTGTCGGAAGAACACATCTTCAGGTGAAAAATTATCATTATTATTATTACAAACAGTCATTTGCACCACCAAGAATTGACGGCATAGCGCCTAAGGTTATTTTTTCATATAGCAGCATCGTTCCGAATATGTTTCATGCTGGGTCAAATGACCTCCCCCAAATTGTTATATGGGCTTGTAGTCTATTACAATTATGGCTCTCACGGTGAACTGCCAGAAAATATTCGCGGGCGACGGAGTACGTTCAGCTAGTTTTTAATAAAAATTTTTGTAGAAATTGGCAAACTTTCCTGTAGAAAAAAATATTGTTACAAATAAAATTACTTTACTATTTTCTCTAAAATGAAAAATAAAAAAATTCCATGTCGCCAACCTAAGTGGCACTGCATGTATATAAATAAATATATACTTTTTGTCATACATAATAATATTTGAAGTTTTGATATTTTATATTTCTTCAGTAACATTTACAATCCCAGTAACATTTACTGAAACCAAATGTGTCCATCTTTTCTTGCCTTTGATTGTGCTTTAATTTATTAATTTATTGGAAATCTTGTGAATTGATACTCTTATTTCTTGGTAATCAAGACTTCCAATTGTCAAATGTTGCCTTTTCATCTTCAGCATTAATTATCAGCATTAATAATTAATTATTTATTTATTTTGATTGTGGGGTAAGTTTTTTAATCCTACCCAAAATAAATAGGTTTATCCGCATTTTAGTAAAACTGACTTTGGTGATATTTTTTAATGGGTCACTACGTATATTTTTCCATATTTGGTTAGGAAAAAAAATCGACCTATCCAAGAATTTTAACAAAATATCTTCTTATTTAGAAATAATGAATTCATTTCATACTTTATGGGATCACTGGATATTATTTATTTATTCATCTTTGTCAATAAGTTGAAAAACTTCTGACATTAAAGTATATTTCGACTTTGACTTTGAAAGTCATTGAAAAATCATAGCGGAATGTCTAACTGAGCATAATAAAATACAAACAGGCAACATGGGTTCCCTCCAAAAAAAAATCAACAGTCGCCAACTTACTTGAATGCCTCAATGATAGGACCAAGGCTTATGTCAAAAATCGTCCCATTGAAGTCATCCCTTCGTTAAAGAACCATTCACTAGACTCCTCTACAAACGTCAGTATAAAAGCAAATACTTATCAAGCCACAAAGTAGGAAGTGGATTACCCTACGGTTCGGTGCTAGGCCTTCTTTTCTCTCTTATGTACGTTTCTGACCTTACTTTCAATATAGCAACAAAAATGAGTTTAATTGCTGACGATACAAACCTGTAAGCAAGCAGACCACCTACAAACAAATCTAAAAACAATAGAGTCAGTGGTCAGTGTTTATGGATGATGAGCATTAATAGCCATAAATACACAGTTCTCCACATTGGAAAAGACAATCTCAAAAATAAATATCTTTTGGATGACACTACTAGTGACAGTAACAGACCAGAAAGATCAACAAAACAGTTAAAAATAACTATTTTATATTTCTAACTAAGAGAGCTTTTTAGAGCCTTTTTTCTGATTGCCTCGGCCGTTACTCGATGAAGATTCATAGTCATTGTACAAACTACACAGAAAACGATTCGATCTTCACAATTTTTTTTATTCAATCAGACATATTTTGCTAAAAAAGTGGCATCTTCACTTGAGAGTGTACAAAGAAAGCTTTTGCTGACACCCCGGAACAAATTATCACTTTCGGAGTTTTATCTTTCAAGTTTTCACTATATTTATCAGATGTAGTTCAATGTCCAGCGTGGCCTTAGCCAGGGAAGTAGTAATTTTTCTCTTAGACATTACATAGAATAGTTAAATTTATATCGTATGTTTTTTCCCATTTCCAGAGGAGTTAATTTTTTTTAATTTTCAATAGAGGATGTTTCCCTTTTCAATATTCCAAAGGATTATCTTGAACGATGGAAAATCGCGACTAAAGTTTGTCTTTCAGTCGCAGATGATTCCACATCTGATTTTAACAAAATCCTGTACATATTTTCAAAATAATTTACTGTTCAAATTGTAATATAGTGATTATTCATTTTATTTTTATTCTCTTTCAATATCGGGATTAATTTTTTTTCGTGACGAGCATGGAATATTTTAACAGGAATTTTAACATGTTTTATCTGTTTGTTCAACGTTTTCAAATGGCTGTTATTAATTAATGTTGATAATTGGCCCTTTTTTCATTTCATTTAAATCTTTTTTCTTTTCTAGGCAAGGGATGCCCTCAGCAGAGCAGAGGAACTAGAAACATCAAATACACATTTACTCAAAAGACTAGACAAACTGAAAAATGCAAAATCCGCTTTGTTGAAAGAGCTATGACCATTGAGTGAAACCTAGTATCTGATAAAAATTCTAAGGGTGGGAAGTATTGCCAACCATTCTTCCATGTTTTATACTACCTTAATTTTATGTGATTTTACTTTGAAAAGGTTTTAACGTCTTTTTTTGTTCCAATCCAAATTTAATAAAACAATCATTTTCTAAAACAAAAGGAAAATACATAATTACAAAATTATGAAATAATTGCAGAGTTCAA
The DNA here is from genome assembly GCA_944452925.2 of Chrysolina oricalcia. Lineage (NCBI taxonomy): Eukaryota > Metazoa > Arthropoda > Insecta > Coleoptera > Chrysomelidae > Chrysolina > Chrysolina oricalcia. Next base: position 17,816,857 of record OX101816.2, read on the forward strand.
CGTTTTAACAAAAACGACCTTCCAAATTAATAGTGAAACAATTCAGAAAAATCAGTTATTTTTCAACATTTCTTCTAGTGTCCACAGTATTCATCTGCATCTTACATTTTTCCATTTTTCACAACACACTTAACCTGCACCTCTTCCGTAGTTCTTTTGATAGCATCAGTCCCCCTCCCTTTAAAACCAAACTCTATAACATTCTGTTTTTCTGCAAAGTTTTTTCTTTGTAGAGTTCGGGTAACACTTTTGAACTGGACATGGAGAGGGTAACGATTCTTGTGTTTTTCACAATTTAAAGGGTAAGATGGGTTTGAGGCTGTAAAAAGCAGTTTCTTGCTTTTTGCAGGAGATTTCGCCTTCACAGCCACCTTATCCTTGCAGCCTTTCGTTCGCTTATTAACTTCAGATTCTTCATCTTGTTTTCTTAGTTCCGTTCTCATTGTCGCTCATTTTGCTATTGAAATTCTTCGTCAACTGCTCAAATCATGTTGTGTTTTCTATTTACAGTTGTTTTGTAAGGCTTTCGGGCGAAATACTTTTCTGTGCCAACATTTTCACTTTGGAGTTTCCTTGTTCACGGATGAGTCAATGGGCTCCTCCAACCAGGGTGGTGAGATATTATGCGAGAGCCCTGAGCTGACAAGGATATTCAACCTTTGGAGATGTCCAAGGGTTGGATATTTTAACATTGTTTTATTATGTTTGAATTTTCTTCTATGAAGGCCACTTCATTACTATGTCAAGAGTAGTTCAAAAAATGGATTAACCACAAAAGGACCTTCAATGTAAAAATCATTCAAATTATTTATTTGATTTAAAATTGTTGTCAATATGTTGTATTTATTTGTTAGTTAGGATTCTAGTTTCTATATATTCTTTGTAAATAAATGTAATATTATTATGTCTCAGGATTAAAATATCCATACCAATAATATACGGTATGCAGTACCTTTTGAAGGCGGGAGAAAATATTTTGCTTGAATTGCATATTACCATACAAGGCAAGCGTCCAAATAAATGTTATTAAAACATTATTCTTCCATAAACGCTTTGACTGGTATAAAAAAGTGATTGTAAAGAATAGTTCTATTTTATAAAATACGTCATTTTGTGGAAAGGTATATTAATAATTTCAAATAAAATTTTTTCTTCATCGTACACAACTTTGTATTGAGAATTAAACATTTTCTTGTACTAAACAATTGTAATAATCGTACTCCTCTCACATTTTATTCATTTTAATCCAAATTATTGTTTCTGTATTCTATCAATAATGAATTACAATATGACATTTTAAAAGATGATATCTTGAACTCAGACAAAATAGTTGTATAGATTATTAGATCTGAACCCAACCAGTTTTGAGAATCATATAGCAATAATACCATTCTTATCATTGGAATCCACAATAATTCAAAAATTTTAAATTATTAAGCTCAATTTATAAACTCCGCCGCCGTAGGTACAGTTGACGCAGACGAAGATGAAATATGCTGAATAAGTACAACTGTTTATAAACTCCGCAACGACACGTTGCCGCTGCAGTTGCCGCAGGAAGATAACCAACTTTCATTTCTGACAGCTACTGCGTTTTCTGATTTTATTTTTTCGATTAGTCTAGGCGAGTAACATACAATTACGGATGTAGGTTTGTTTTTTGACTCATTTGGAATAATATCCTCATATAATTGTAAAGTAATTCTATACTGTATACGCATGCGCTAGTGCAGCAGTCGGCCAGTTTATAAATTAACAAGTTTCTCCACAACTGCAACGGCTGCGTCAACTGTAGCTACGGCGGCGGAGTTTATAAATTGAGCTTTATAGCGTTAGTTAATGTAAAAAAAGTCATTACCAATTTGTGTTGTCAACATATTGTCATACAATCTATACATAATCATAGTCACTTCTGAAAGGACTGTTTTCGACTGTTTTACAGTTACTAGATCAATATATATATGTTTACAGTCAGGCACGAACAGCTTCAAAAATTGATTTTATTTCAATAAAACCTGACTGACACAATATCTAATTCAGTTGACTTATTTCTATTTCAATCACTCACAACAATAAAACTCTACACCAAGTGTAAAACTAGATAAACAAAACTATACATATCGTTAGGGATTCTACATGCACTGATAAAGAACATCCACTCCGAAACCGGTCTGCAGTTGGTTCGCCGTTTAAATCTGACATAAAATCCAATATTTATCGAAGTGTTGCCAGAGTTGTTGTTTTCTATCAGATATATGCCATACAATCAACAGTGAGTGTCAAAAAGTTTGCACCAGATGAGAAACCTTTTTATTATCTATTTGTCAGAAAATCTGATTATTCAAAAAAATTTGTGCATTGCGAAAATCTGTCATTGGAAACTTCAGATATCTAAAATCCCAATCGGTATACAGGGGAGAATAAAAAAAGAAATTTTATTCACGAGTAAAGTTACCTCAATTTCTATATTATCGAAAAAGTTTATTGAGAAAAGTTGTTTATGATTGAAAACAATATTCAGATTTGTTATCACAGCCCCCTAAGCAACAACATTTTTAGTACTACCTCCTAATTTAACACTTTGAATTAAGTGATCGTAAACATGCAGATTTGTATTATTCAATTGTTTAGTTTGAATAAGTTATTTCATTCACTCGTTTTCTTCAAATTAATCATAGTGGTAGTAATTATGTAGTTAAATAGAGTGAAATATCAAATTTGAACCAAAAAACATGTAAAAATCACAACCATTTTCAACAAACTTCGTCGATCTTGTCCTTATAATAAATGAGACCAAATTCTGCATCAAAATGTTATCTCTAAGTTGTAATTGAGTTGCAAGTATTATTTGAGAGGACAAAAACATTAGAAATGTGGAAAAGAAAGTTTGTTTCTCAGGTGGCTGTGATTGCAAATGTAGATAATGTTTTCAATAGTAAACAACTTTCCTAAATAAACTTTTTTGATATTATCGAAAACAAGAATACTTTTACCTATGGTAGAAGTCCATTATGTCTCAAAGTGGAATGATATGGATTTACGATGCAGAAAACCTCAAAATCATCTCCACAATTTAATATCACCATCTAGTGTTGTGCAATGGTAGAACGGCAAAGCCTATCAATCAGTTGAACCGTATCACTGGGTAGTACATGTTTCAAACCTATTTCGGTTCATCAGAAGAACATTGTAAGTAAGGGCAAACTAGTACAATATAGTATTACTTGCATGGAGAAGAAAAATTGATTTTATGAATAAATGTATATAAAAGGGGGGTTATTTGTCACCACATGACACCAAAAAAGGTCTATGTAGTAGCAGAACACCTTGTTTTATTTTATAATGACATCAGTAATGAGGGAGGCCGTAGGGCCCTTTCACCCCTTTTCCAGTAAAGGATTCTTTACTCCTATTAAAATTCGTATTTTTCATTCTGCCCTACATAAAGTTTGAAAATTTAGAGATCTGATACCTCAAATGAAAGTTTTCTGCAATGTACCAACCTTTTTGAAAAATAACATATTCTGACATATGAATAATAAAATTGTTACTCATATGGTGCAAACTTTATGACACTTACGTTACATAAAGTTACAGTCATTTCTGAAAGAATTGTTTTCAGCTGTTTTCAGTAACTAGAATAGATTATGTATATTTTTCAAAAAATAAAAAGCGGAAAGATCTTGAGGAAAAAACTGAGATGTTTTAAAGAATACTCTTTATTATTTGGTCTAGCTATCGGAAATGTCTTTTTCCTTTTTTTTGACATTACAAAAAAGTTTGAAATGCAGAAAATACAAAACAGATAGTAAATCAATATTTACTGAGGATTGTAGCAGAAGTCAAAGTGTAAATAGGTATGAACAAAACAAAATTTTCATCACAATGGAAAATATTCATTAATTTTTACATTTTGATTTTACTACAATCTCCAAGTTAGTAAGTGCCTACTGTTTTACCTATCTGTTTTGAATTTTGGGCATTTCAAACTTTTTTGTAGATGTACTAAAAAAGGAAACAAACATTCCCGAAAGCTCGACCAAATATTTATTTATTCACTTGTCAATATTTATATAATACAAGGAATAAAAAAAAGACATACTCGAGTAAAATTTTACATTTCTAAAAAAATAATTACATAAAATAGTCAGACAGTTGCGTAAAACTAGTATGAAGATTGTTTATAAACATTTCAATTATTTGTGATCTATAAATCTTAGCTGAATAAGATGAAGTAGTAAAATTAAAAACAAATTAATTAAGGGGCCAGGTAGCCGAGTGGTTAAAGCGACATGTTTTATTCACTTTGGATGCCAGTCGGCGATGGTTCAAACCACGGCGACTGCAGACATTTTTCTGATGGCCCGAGAAGGTGCTAGGAATCGCACGTAAAAAGGTAGGACCTCGTTAATCCTTGGCTCGCACAAGTTTCGACTTTTGAGGGCTGCCGTTCGTAAGGGGACGACAGCTGGTTAACGGAAAAAACAATTTTAACATCAACAATTTTTAAAAAACAACAATTAGTCTGCAGTTGGTCACCCTGTCTAAATCAAAACATAATTCTGCTGGTTGGTCACAGAGGGCACTTGCAATTGCTTCCTGTGATGCTTGAGGAACGTTGCACAAGTATCTGTTAGTCAATACCCGTCGTGGTCTTAGCCAGGGGAGTAGTTGTTTTCTGTCAGGTACTTGCCTTAATAAGCCTACGTAGTAGGTGTATATGGGAGCAAAGGGTTCATCATCGGTCTGCAACGACTGTTCGTTACTAAACGATCTCCAAAAGAATTCTGTTTTCTTCAGATTAATTAATATCATAAAAAAAGATTCACAGTCGTAATTTCAAAGTAGAGGCTACACACACTGAAAATGGAAATTATTTCCTTTGTGAAAGCATGTACTCTTTCAAGCGATTCTGGAATTTTCTATCTGAGTTGGCAATCTATTAAAATCTGATAGAGCTGAATGTGTGAAGCTTTTTTGTCCAACAATTGATCTAGTCTGATCAATATGGACCAAGTTATTTATTATATGACAATGTAGAATTATGTTTTTAGTTTTTGTATCGAGTTTAGGGCATATTCTCAGGGCTCCTATAACGGTAAAAAAAATTTCATAAGCACTTTAATATGTTTGTCCCACTTCAAATTTTCATTAATCCGTATTTCTAGATATGTCATCTGTGAAGTTTGCTTTAAAATGTAATTTTTCTTTTTCAAATTTTTTATTCATTTTTTTGTTGAAAAATTATGAACGAGATTAGAATAAAGCCTCTTTACATATTTTTTCACATCTTCATTGATCATAGTTTCTAAAATTGAAAGATCAGAGTTTTCTTATAAAATCGCCGTGTCATCTGCATAAATGGTGTATTTACCTTCTAGGCCCATTCTGGAAATATTTTGAATAAACTATGAATATAAAATTGGTCCTTAAACAGAGTATTCTTTAAAACAGCCCAGATCCTCAAGATCTTTCAGCATATTTTCCTTAGCTAGTCAGTCAAGACTACCCTTCGCTTATATAAGTAATAATTATAGGGACCATCATGCGGAATTCAAAATAATGTTAAAATACATTTAGACTGAATTAGGGTCTATAGTAGTTCTTTGTTAGTTTCCCTGAATTTCTCAATACTGATTTGTGCATTCTGTTGGGTTATGGTTATTTCAAACTATCATCACTGTGAATATAAAATATATTACTGTCAAAAGGTTTATTACCTTTCAACAACAGTTGACCCACAAATGTGTTGTAACATTCAGTTTTGTATTGATTGAAAGTTTGGTTATGTGAACGACATTCGTTTCTTGACAGCTTTTTTGGAATTTTATCCTTCCACGGTCTGAAAGGGAGTGTAGAAGGGCAATTAATCAATATGCCCTGATAAGTTACTGCGTTTAGAAAACTTTTGTCTTGAATAATAGTATTTAATTTCGTCAGTAACGAATCGTATTCTGAAATTGGCCTGTCTGAAAAAATAAACTCAAATAAACTGAAAAATATTTCTTTTTTCAAAAATCGTTCATGTTATGGAGACTGTATCTACCTCCCTTATCAAAACATGTTGAAAACTCATTTTTTTATTTAATAAGGTCTGTTTTTGACACAGTCCAATGAAATCTAAAAAAAAGAATTGAAAAAGAGAAGCATTTTTTAATTAATTTGAAATTATTTGTTTGGTTAGGTAAATTTCAGAATAGGATACTTTACTGACGAAATTGAATAATTTCATTCAAGTTAATTCAACGTCCTTTATACTTTGTACAGATTTTCTTGAATCGATATGTTTTCATTTTCAGACTGTGGAAGGTTAAGTCCCATAAGCAAATTCAGTTCTGTATTTTAAATGGAAAACAGATTTATGTAAAAAATTTCAACTGAGTTTAATTAATTTAATGTCATACTGTTTGAATTTATACTTATAAATTAGGGATAAACAGTTTCTAATGCTAATATCCGTTTGATTAGTTATTTCAAGATGGATCAAGAATGCAGGTGATGCATTGAAAAATTGTTATTTAAAATTTCCAAGTGTCTTATATGCCAGTCGTAATCATAATTATCTTCAAGGTATTGTGAATTCAATATCAGATGTCAGCGCTAAGGTGGCGAAAGGTAGAACTACTTTCACGTACGTTGTTCCAACATAAGAAGGGACTGTTCATTATAATTTGTACCAACAAATATATGCCGAATATTGTTCTTTTGTCGGCAGAACGTACGCAAAAGTGGTTCAACCTTTCGCCACCTCATCGCTGGCATCCAATGTTGAATGCCCAATAGAATTCCCACAATTTATTTTTTAAATCTACAGATACTACTAGAAAAAGGTACTGCCTGCTGCATTTATTCTTCAAGTACCAATAACTATGAAGCTTCTTCACTGATGAAAAAGAAGTGGCTCAAGTTTTTTAAATGTGATTTGTTGAATGTGAAAAATTTGCTGATTGGCTCAAAATTATATAAAATAGTGATATTTTGATAATCACATAACTTTACAAAGTTTTAGTAATATTGATATCCCAAACATTGAGTTATCAACCCATGTTCGGACCATTTTATTTGGTTTCAGGCCCCTTCTTATTAACAATTGTCCTAACAGCAAGATGCAAGTAACGCTTAAATTTATACATGTACATATGAAATATGTGATTTTTGTGTATACTGCAATAATTAATTTGGTAAAAGGTTAATTTAAAAAAATATATATATTAAACCAATTTATAAACAAGGCCTTTCATTGCTGATTCCATTTACCTGTAGGTTCGATTCAACATGCTTTGTACATATTAAACGAATGAAATCCCAAATATTTCATTTAGAGAGAGGACATTTTTATTGTGAAGCCGTTAGTGTCAAAAATCCTCCTTATAGGAATACTAAGAGGACATAACAAGTTAGGCAGACACCTATCACTTAAAGGTGTAGAAGACAGCCCCACTTGCCGCAAATGCGAAGAAGACGAAAAAACTTCATCTCACTTCCTCGGCGAGTGTGAGGCATACGGGAGGCTAAGATTTGGAACCATCGGAGTTGAGAAACTTCAACAAGAGGAACTAATCGACTTGGAGTGGTCGGACATACTGACCTTCATTAGGAGGTCACGAAAGTTCGCAAAGGAAGATGAATGTAGATACGTGGAGAACAGGGGATGGGAAAAAGGGTCCATGAGGACTTACTTTCCTGGCTGCGGTTGCGACATCCCCAAAGAACTACTAGTGCCAAAAATAGTTTTTCCCATATAATTTATTAGCATCAAAAATTATTTATTAGTTGACACCAATATATTCGAAAGCGTATAGGGGTCACACAAATGAAATAAAATTATTTTCCTGAATGAATCTAATAATATATTGAATTTAAAAAATATATTTATAAAAATATGACAATATAAACAGAAAAGTTATTGAGTATAACCCTCAAATTATTGTGCAACCGTACACACGTGTTTCGAGCTTTCATCAATACGGTAAAATCAAGTGAGAGCGCATATGGTGGTGGTACTCTCTTTCGTCTACACTTATGTTCAGATCGGGGAGATTATCACCATTATAGTCTGTATAATACATACCTATTTCAATTTACATTTTAATTTATACTTAAAGCTTTGTCGATAAGTTGAAAAACTTGTGATATTAAAGGATATTTTGACTTTGACTTGGATGTAAGAACAGAATCAGAAATTGCCAACAACAGGAAGCCAACTGCACATTTGTGGCTTCAGTCGGAATACCTTGTGTTTACAAGGCTAGAAACGACGTCGCCACGGAGGCAGGTGTAGCTACCTGCGTGACACTCCCACCCAGGGAAATACAAATGGAGATAAGTTATTGGGTATAACCCTCAAATTGTTGTGCAACCGCATACACGTGTTTCGAGCTTAAGCTCTCATCAGTACGGTAAAATCAAGTGACAAGATGTACAACACTTGGATGTAAACACAGAAACACGTGTATACGGTTGCACAACAATTTGAGGGTTATATCCAATAACTTTTCTGTTTATATTTTCATTTTATAGTCCCTCGCTAAATCCATCTCCATTTATATAAATATGTATATATTAGATTTAGATTTATTGGATTTTTTTTCAATATATTGGATTTATTTTCGATGGCGTAGAAGGGCCATGTACAGGGCGAGTCAACAGTATTCACAATTGTTCCATTGTGAATCACTATTTCAATTCCCCATATTTGTTTGCCAAAGGGAAAAGGAACCACCTAAGACGATCTTCCGCAATTGTTTTAATTTCTACGGAGTGTACCATTGAAGCGTGGATAACTATAGCGTTTAATTTTTTAAATAAAACGCCCAGCATTATATATTTGAGTAGAGATTATTATTACAAATCCAAAAATTACCAGATTTTAAGGATCTACGTCAAACCGTTGGGAAGATATGACCAATGACAAATTACCGTTAGACTCAGTTATTTACATTTCGAGCTGTGGTCAACACAGAGCACATTCTAACTTTTACTGTCGCTTATTTCGTGGCAATTATCTGCTTATATACATTGTTTATGATCAGATAATTCAGCAGAAACGCTGTTTTGCCGACTTTTAGGTTGACTGGCAACTATTTTCAGCGAAATAAGCGGCAATAAAAATTGTGCTTAGAATATGACCGCAGCTCGAAATGTAAATAACGAAGTCTATCCATAATATGTCATTGAATATGACCAAGTAACTGTTTCATATGCTCAATAAGAAGGACGAAGATCAGTCAATATTCGAAAAGTCCGAAGTCTCAGTGTGTGTCTCAAAGTGTGTAACATTCTGCATACAGTGCGACTATTTATAGCCCCCACTTGTTAACTTTTGAATGGTTCGACAAAGGGGGAAACATCTTGTCACTGTTTGTACACCTAACGAAAATATTGAAGTAATTACCTATAACTAACAAAAATGGAAAAGTCTTAGGGAATGTAATTGAAGAAAATAACCAGTGATAAAAGATAATTTCTATTAATGGAAGATAATCAACAGTAATCAATTTTAAATATAATCGGAACATAATCACAAAATTCATCCGCCATATTGGAGCCGACATCTTTATTTTTTGAGTATTGACAAAAAAATCGCAATCTCTGACCCCGAAAAGCCCTACATACCAATTTTGGATAGAATCCGACCGTAATCATAAAAAACGTCTGCCATTTTAGAGCCGCTATCTTCAATTCATGAAATTTTGACAACGAATTCATTATCTACTACCCCCACATCCTAATTTTGAACAAAATCAGACCATATCCCAAACCTCGTCCGCCATTTTGGATCCCAAACCTCGTCCGCCATTTTGGAGCCGCAATATTGTATTTTTCCCTAACAAAAATTTCATAATACATTGTCACCGGAGTTACGAACACCTGCCAAATTTCAAGTTATTCGTACTACTAGAAGTGGGTCAAAATTTACTTGCAAATTTGTGGACAAACAGATGACAAGAAAGCGAGTTAATAATAAAAAACATGGTCAAATCATAACCGAAGATTCTGATTGTAAATAGAATATAACCGAGAATAGTACTGTAAAAATTACAAAACTCCGCCATCTTAAATGCTTGAATTTTTACTAAATATGTATGTATAACCCGCCTTCCCAAAACATCCAAGAACCGATTAGGGAATCTGACAATGAATCACAAACAGTTTTCTACATCTTGAATTCTCGGTTTTCAGCAAAAATTCATAATTCGCGTTCCCAAAAATCTCTAGGAAGCGATTTGGAATAGACTCGAACCATAATCCTTAAAACAGTCAAAGGGTAATAGAGAGCCGCGGGTTCTGAGACTCGATGACCCACATATAATCTTCAGTTTGGTGAGGTGAAAGTCCATCCCTCGAAATTTTTTCGACGAGTCATATGTCTTCCGCTTAGATTAATGAAACAGGAGATAGAAGAGGCTATACACATTAGCTTGCGCGAAGCTTGCCAAATATTTCGAGTTATTCCTGAGGAGTGGGAAGCGGCACAGATTCGTATTCAGCGAAAATAACGGTTACTATTTCACAAAGTTATATCTTCATTTGGGATGAGTGGGCGTGCATTTTCCATAAGGAATATAAGTTCATATAACCACCTTTACTAAAAACTTCTGACGTGAAAAATTTTGCTCCAGGTGTGTTTTGACAAAAACAATTTTCTGTGAAGAATTCACTCTAGTGCGATTGGCACAGTACGGGTTTTCAACACATTGTAAAAAAAAAAACTAAATCTGAATCATCTAGTATGTACGTGCAAGCTATGGTCAGTGATTTCTGGGTTTTATTTCAAGAGACAAATTCAGTGAATAAGTCATCAGTTTGTATATATTCTGACCTTTCCTTATTTAGATTAGGTCAAATCTGTTTGTTATTCACTTAGATTATTTAATATAAAATTATCCAGAAAAATCGAGTGCCTATATATACTGTCCATAAATAACATTAGAATGGTCTTGTGTTATACTTGCGATTTTCTGAAAGGTAAATTGTAATATTTGGTGCTCGCTCAGAAAATCAGTGCAGTGTTATAGACTACAAGCCCATATAACAATTTGGTGAGGTCATTTGGCCCAGGATGAAACATATTCAGAACGATGCTGCTATATGAAAAAATAACCTTAGGCGCTATGCCGTCATTTCTTGGTGGTGCAAATGACTGTAATAATAATAATAATTTTTCATCTGAAGACGAGCTTTTCCGACAAAGTAATCATGTACGGCGTTCCTCACGTTGGTAGATTATGAACTAATAATCTCCTTGAACCTACTACCGTGCAAAAATAATGGGACTGGAAGCCAGGAAAAGTTTTCAATTTCCGAAAATTAAAAAAAAAAAATCTGGATTCCGGTCCTATTATTTTTGTACGGCAGTAGGTTCTAGGAGATTATTATTTCATAATCTACCAACGTGAGGAATGCCGTACAGGAATATTTTGTTGTATTCAGATGAAAAATTAGTATTATTATTATTACAGTCATTTGCACCACCAAGAATTGACGGCATAGCGACTAAAGTTATTTTTTCATATAGCAGCATCGTTCTGAATATGTTCCATGCTGGGTCAAATGACCCCCCAAAATTGTTATATGGGCTTGTAGTCTATTAGCATCATGTCAGTTTTAACATATGATGCATTTATTTCAATACAAGTTTACTCAAACACTATCAAACAAAAATAAGATTGTAGAAAGGATTTATTTTTAGCTTCACTGAACAAGCTAATTCAGAAGAATTAAAGATAACTAAGAGTAAAAAATATCCCAAAAATACATCAAAATCGGTAGTTTGGTATGCTTTTAGCTCCTAAAAATGCTGAATTTCTTGGCAAAACGCGCGTCGAGTGTGACTGACGTAGTTTTGGTGTTTGTAGTGTCTATTTCTTGAACTGTATTCTCACCAATGATTCCAAATATTCATTTATTTTAAACTGAAAAAACTAAACTTAAGTGCTATTGTCCTTTAAAAAGTATAATTTTAATAAAACCAGATTTGACACTTTTAAATTTATCAAGTTAATTTTTGGAGGGGATTCGCGCAGTGGTTAAGCGCCCGCCTGGTGACCGAGAGGACCCCGGCTCGTTTCCCAGCCGGTGCAGACTTTTATCATTTTCAGATATAAAAGTCTAAATGATTGAAGCTCGTGTCGTCTGGGAATAATCAATCTTCCACGATTCACTGTTGCGTTAATAATTAACAGTGCTGCTCCTAAGGTGGCGTATGGAGTTAGTAACAAGGCCTACCCAAAACATATAGCTAATGACCATAGCAGTCGATGCAAAAACACAAAAAAATTTCATTATATGGTATTTATATATATTGAGCATATGAGTTTTATCAAGTTGCTGGAATAGGAAGAGAAAAAAGTTGGTTCCCTGAAATGTTCCTCAAGAGATTTAAATAAATTATGACTCAACAACATATTCAATACTTTTATGACAAGGAAGTTCACAAAGCATACGGGATTATTTTTTTTTCTTTGGTGTCTTGGCATCGACTGCTATGGTCATTAGCCACGTGTTCTGGATAGGCCTTGTTACTAACTCCATGCGCCACCGTAGGAGCAGCACTGTTAATTGGAACGCAACAGTGAATCGTGCAGGACTCACCCCAGTCCAGCCACGAGATTTTAATAATTTAATCGGTCAAATTAAATTAAAAAATCCCAGCCGTAACTGGGGCTCCATACGGGATTATTATCATTAAACTTATTCTGCAAAAGCTTTTCTGCAATTGTGCATAAGGGTATACCAACAAGGCACATTTTTTATCTTTTCGGTTGATGAACGACAACAAAAACTCTATCTCCTATGAGACCCCCAACAGTCTCCACAATTAGAATTTTTTTAACTTTATGAATGACATATCCAGACATATACCGGGTGTCCGCCGGAGGTGGCTCGCCCCTATACTTTTTTGTTTTTGAAGATGTTCTTTGACGAATAACTCAAGTTCTCAGATCAATAAGTAAACATATTGATCTGAGCTCAAGTTCGTACAAATCATACAACTTCCGATTTCACCAGAAGTGACTTAAACTTTCGATTATTAAATGGGATATTTATCACTTATTACTGTTACATTTTGATCAAAAAGTTGTATTATTATCAAAATTTTAGGAGTGAAATAATAAGTGATTTGAATAAGTGATTACCCTCCAGAATAAGAAATTAATTTTAAAATAAAATTCGGTTACAAAAAGTGATGAGTAAAACATGGTTGTATGCAGTATATCATATGGAGGCAAGAGAAATGAGAATATACCGGGTGTCTCATTTGAAAATCGAAAGTTTGTCACTTCTGGTAAAATCGGAAGATGCATGACGTTGAGTTACTTGACAAAAGATGCAGTTTATTGTCTTATACAGGTCCTCCAAATTTGATTCCATTATCTTCAAAAACAAAAAAGTTATAGGGGTTAGCCACTTTTCGCGGACACCCGGATATACGGCTCCTTCTTTTTTATACTCTGTCAAATTGGTACCGAATACATTGTCTTGAAAAATATCTGTTATTTCTATGTCACCATCTTCCCCCGTTCTCCTTTCCCTGTACATGATTTATGGCCGATTTCACCAACTGATTCCTAAAGTTATGAAATACCTAAATCGGATATAGGAATACCCAAGCGCAATGTGCGTTTCACCACACGTTAAGTAATGCTTAAGAGTTAGGTATTTCCTATCACTTTTAAGCATTTTACTTAACGCTTGGTGAAACGCAAATTGTAATTGGGCATTCCCAAATTCAATTTAGGTATTTCCTAACTTTAGGAATTAGTTGGTGAAATCGGCCATATATATTATTTCACTTAGGTAAATTAATTAAAATAGTCTCTAAAGGTCGAAACGAAAATATCACCGCAGTTGGGTCTCATTTATTGCGGTACGTAATTTGATTTGAAAACTTCGACAGTGGGATAAATAAGGCCGTATCTTGACCACTCCCCTGGTACCCTGACTACTTCCCCTAAATCCATAACAAACTGTAGATGAACAGATTCCATATCCATCTTGTAAACTGCACTACAGGAGTGTTTGCATTGATTCCAAACACACCGTGACATTTTTGTATAAAACAGTTCACGATAAACTCAAAATAAAACTCATTGACGAACAAAATTTTACTTCGAACTAAATATAATCTCAAAAAGTCAAACTTTGACAGATAATCAAATAATTCGAAGCAGGTACGTTAGAGGGGATAAACGATTTTATTGGCTTTCCTCAGGAGTAGGGATATCAAGGAAAATTGGCAGGCTGACAGTTGATCATGTTCTATCTCCTGTTTCTTTAATCTAAGGGTGGATTTAGTCAACTTTAGCATAAGTATTATCTTAAACATAGCGGTAACATCAAAGGTTTTTAGCATAAACTTAACATTGTTGTATAAATGGCGCCATTTGATATAAGAGATTCAACTTTCGTTTTTAACATATATTTAAGCACAATTTTAAAATAATGTTGACTAAATGCACCTTAAGGTCTTCCGTTATCAAGGAGACTAAAATTTAACCTTGTTAAATTTTGGTCTCCGTGTTCCGTTATGATGATTTTGTTTAGAAAGTGATTAGTAATCATCTGACACAACAGAAAACCTTCATGCACATTTGATCAGTCATTCTTGGATTAATGTTCTATAGTAGGCGACAAGAGCCGTGTCGTCAGCATATTGCAAAATATAGGAGAATACGCCTTCATTTTGCGGAGATTGCCACTGCACATCATAACAGAATAAATTGAAGAATATCGGAGATAGTGATGAAACTTGTGGTGTTCAGCAGAGAACTCTCTTGAGTGCAAGTTGTTGATTTTCACTTTCATTGTTCTTTCACTGAGGAATCTTTTCACCAATTTTACGATCAGTGCTTGTAACTGAAGTTGGGCTAATTTATAGAGAATGCATTCATGCCAAACACTGTCGAACGCCTTTTTATGTCTAAAATTGCAATGGAGAATTTCTAGATAATTATTTGGAAATTGCGGAAATTGTAGTATTACATATTGGCCATTCAATGCCATCGTAGTTATTAACCATAATATTCATTTTTATTTAGCTTTTAATTTTATAAATTGATTTTTCATTTCAAAACAGCTATTAAAATACTTATTCTCAATAAAACGAAATATGTTACCTGAAAACGGTACTTTTATTATACAGTGACCGCCAAAAAGTATGTACCATATGGGAAAAATTTTTATTATTGGAGTATTGGAAAAAATATTCTGGGGAAAAGTTTGTGCATGTCCGATAACCTAAAAATCGATTTTGACACATGTCACGTGATCGCTAGAATGGCGGCAAAATGAAAAAAATTGTAATGCAAAGGCAAAAAAAGGGGTAAGATGGCAAGATATCAAAAAAAGTTATTTGAAAAAGTCACTTAGAATTCAATTTTATACACATAAACGAAGTTTCAACAGATAATTCAAAAAAATTGAAAATAGCAATTTTTTTTAAAATATTTTCCCATCTATTTAAAAATATATATTTTTTCTTATGAATAGCTTGACTATACTGAAACATTTGCGTTTTAATGATAATGACAAAACTTTCTCATTTTCTCCACACCAGAGGGCACTAAATTAAAAAAATTGGTTTTTGCCAGAACCCACGCTGTTACATTGGTTCTTATCTAACAGTTATATCAGAATTCCAAGACTATTGTGTTGATATGGCAATCTGGAAACACCATGTTTCCTGATTTTAATCAAGTTTCAATAATAATGCTGTATGAGCGTTTTACACTTTGCACATAAACTTTAAGAATCTTTAATTTGACGCACTATTTTCAAGTTTATGTGCGAAGTGAAACGCTCATGCACGATTATCATCGGAACTTGATTATAATCTGGAAATTACCATGTTTTTGGAGTGTCATGTCATCACAATGGTCGTGGAATTCGGATATAACTGTTAGATACGAACCGATGTAACAGCAAGGGTTCTGACAAATTCCCATTTTTTCAATTTAGTGCCCTCTGGTGTGGAGAAAATGAGAAAGTTTTGTCATTATCATTAAAATGCAAATGTTTCAGTAGTCAAGCTATTCATAAGAAAAAAATTTTTTTTTAAATAGATGGGAAAATATTTTTAAAAAATTGCTATTTTCAATTTTTTTGAATTATCTCTTGAAACTTCGTTTATGTGTATAAAATTGAATTCTAAGTGACTTTTTCAAATAACTTTTTTTGATATCTTGCCATCTTACCCCTTTTTTTGCCTTTGCATTACAATTTTTTTCATTTTGCCGCCATTCTAGCGATCACGTGACATGTGTCAAAATCGATTTTTAGGTTATCAGACATGCACAAACTTTTCCCCAGAATATTTTTTCCAATACTCCAATAATAAAAAATTTTCCCTATGGTACATACTTTTTGGCGGTCACTGTATATGTTAAAAATACGAATAAAACTTTCAATTGAAATATGGATTGACAGATGTGATGCGAATACTAGAGGTTAAAAAATATCCCATAATCTGTCTCAAGTTTACTAATTAGTGATTCTCAAGACATCTTGAGAATTTTGGGGGGTCATCAATCCCAGATTCAGATTATTTATCACAAAAACATACAAATAAATTTTAATCAATAGAGACAAAAAAAGGAACTGATAAATTCGCAATCTTTCAGAATATTTTGGGACTCACGTTATCGAAAAACATCGAGAGACCCTTTTACAATTTATTATACTCAACTAATCAACTTGTATAAAAATATGCACATGTAATCAATCATTTATGTTTTGATAACCAATGATTATTGAGTGGAATATTTTGACATGTTTTTCACCCACATCTATTGTTATGTCAGTTTGTTTTGAAATGCTGAGTAACCATTTTTACCTATGGATTTAGAAAAAAGTTATGAAATGGTGAATGCATACAGGACGATTTCCGTACTTGGAACCAGAAAGTTGAAATTTAGTAAGCAGTCATAATCAAATGTCTGTTGAAATAAAAAAATAGGGTATTTGAAATAAGAAAGTTTTAATGGACTTTAGATACATCTTGTGTGGGGCTGAAAGTAATAAATAATGAAGTAATACAGGTTGAACCGTCATAATCAATTTTAACTAAATTTCAAATCTATCTGAAAGTTGAAAAACTTGTAACGCATGCCTTACATTTTATTTTGTATACAAAAACAATTTTACCTCATCAAATCATAGTCATTCAGTTTTTATTCAATACTAAGGACCGACTTTGAAACTTACTGAATAAATAAATATGTTTTACATATGTATTTTGTAAACATAAGTTTTGTGCATATAAGCAAAATGTAAGAATATGAGACACAAAATATTCACAATTGAGATACTTGAACATATAAGTAATCTTGCTGCAGGCGCAGATATGGTTTTTAAGAAAACTAAAATTAACCTTATAGTACTGAATCCTCCAAAAAATATTAAACATATAAAAAAGAAAAGATTGCTATCTTCCTGAAAACAAACGAAAGATGTTAATAATGTAAAGAGGTGACCATAATATGCATAACCAATTACAGAAATACTTTCATAAAGAGTTATAGTAGATTGGCCCAATTTACTAATTAAATAGGAAAACAATGGCATTATGATTGAATATAAAACTAAAAATTGCAGAGGGGTCACCTGCGATTGAACTAGTTTGAAGGTATTTCCATATGTTACAAAACTTGTTAACAATAAAAATCCTATAAGAGGGCCCAACAAGTCAACATAAACTTTCCTATATTTGTTTACAGGAGGTACAAAGGATTCGAATACCCTACCCAAAAAATCATAAGGAGAAACAACAAATGGATCTAACAAATGATATACACCATTATATCGTCTGTGCGAGCTGATAAAAAAAACTGAAGATCTCATATTTTACAACACTTTTTATTACTAGAGTTAATTATTTCATTTTTCTTTTAATATTTTCCTGTGCTTGCTTTAACTGGTTTTGAAAGTTGGTCGCTACTTCACTCATCAGAGCTCTAAACTGTTCTGGGGATAATTTCTCATGCAACTTGCGTTCTTCTAGGAAATTTTTACTGGAAAACATTACACGCACCACTAACTGTGCAGCTCTACGCATTGGATATGATTCGCTCAGTTTCTGAACTAGCTGCTCATTATTAGCCAATATTCGAATCACGAAACGCAAAACCATGCTTTTCAAGGTTTCTGAATATCAAATGGGTACATGTAGTGATATTTTTGTAGAAGTTCCTGTTTCAATCGTAACTGGGTTTTTAGGGCATCCAAGTGATTCAGTTGCTGCTCTTTACTATATTCGATACCTGGGAGCATACGTATCTAGAAATAGAATGTAATAAAAATAAATAAAACTGTTAATATATTTTTACCTCTGCTCTGGCTTTTTCGAATCTTTTCTGTAACTCTAAAACTTTCTGAGAACAATCTTGGGAGTCCCTCGTTTTTGTAGTGTTATCGAGATGATTATCCTTTTCGATACTAAAATTTTTATGTAATAATCGTTCAAATAATTGTCAACGTCAAATTTATTTGAATTAACCTAACCTCACCTTCTAATTATTTCGTAGATTATCGGCAGAATTTCGATGTTTAGATCCTCCACATTCAATATTTTTTTAATGACTTCGGGATTATGTTCTTCTGAATCCATAATACATCGATGAATCGTTATTCATATAATATTGCTTAATGCATATACAAGAGTTTTTATTATTTTATATCAAACTTCATCTACAAGTCTACTCTACAATCAAAAAGAATGAAGACGAAGACATGTGAAGGTTTCCCCACTTTCCCCAAACCAAACCATTGTTTTTATAGAAGGAAGATAGCCAACCTTATGGGATTTATATTGGATTCAACATGCGACATGTAGATGGCGACAGTGATCTCGCATCCAAGTCATGTCGTAACTTCATTGATCTGGTCTCCAAGTCATGTCGTAACTTGATTGAAACAATCGGACAGTATTAAAATCAGGGTTTTTTGAAGAAACCTGCATCCCTGCATTAAAATGACGTCAAATATTCATATTTGTAACTAATCACGCTAGATGACACTCGCGTTTGGGTCCAATTAGGGTCACTGAATCTAGAAGGCCCACAGAACTCATACTTATATCTTATGACACAAGTATGAGTTCTGTGAGAAGGCCGTGCCGTCCTTACGGGTATGGCCAATGGGCGTGGTCCAATACTTGAAATAGTTCCAGTATTCAAATAACCCACAAAATCACCAATTAGAGATCAAGTTTTGTGGGTTATTTGAATTTGAACACTGGATCTATTTCAAGTACTAGACCACGCCCATTGGCCATACCCGTAAGGACGGCACGACCTTCTAGATTCAGTGACCCTAGGTCCAATACCTTTTCCACAGGCATTGACTAATGGTGGATTTAAGGCTATTCCACATAAAGGCAGTAGCAGTGGCACTAGTGGCAGTGACTCCGCCCCTTTTGACGCTGTTATCTGAATGACATTGGAATAGAAATTTTCAACTAATTGTTTGTTAAAAACAGTAGATAGGAATCACAAAAGCTCTCATTTTCAAGATAATTTTAAGGTTAGAAATGCGAATACTGCTAGATTTTACTGCAAAAAGTTTAAATGAATCAAACTTTCAGCAGCGTGACCTTGAATTTTCAGCGTCATCTAAACATGTTTGCCATTGGTTGTCTTATCAATAGAGGGGAGTGACGCCACTGCTGCTGCCATTATGTGAAGCTGCCTTTATGCAGCAGTCATAAGTTTTAAGTCATAAATAAGGACAATATTCGTCCATGATTGGTTGGAATAAACGGACCAACCAATCATTGACGAATATTCTTCCTTATGACTCAAAACTTATGACTTATGACTGCTGCATAAATCCACCATAACTATCTTACTTCTATTTAAACAATGCTCAAACCAACGCGGGAACGCGGAGCGGGAGCGGGAACGGGATGAACCCGAGGCAGAATATGTAAACTTGCACACCGGTGGGATTATACGTATTCCGAAATGCAGGCAAACAGCGAAATATGTTTGGTTTGCTCCGTGAACTGTTTTTCGGGGACACCCATATTGTCAGAACGAACAATATCAAATAAAGAAACTGACAAACTTTACTCCATCAGATAGCTACTTGATCAGAAAATGAAATGAACAGATCCATACTTGTCCCAACTGCACAATGTAAAACATTACAACATCAAACCGTACTTCGTCAGACTGGACGCCGGCAGAATGAAAAATATCGACTGTACTTTCCTGGATTGTTATTTCGACAAATATGTAAATGATCAGAATGAGCTTTTCACAGAAACTAATTGTATCAGAAGAGAATTTTAACAGAAAAGTAAATCTTCAAATTCGTACATCCTCCGATTCGTGTTTCACAAAACCAGCAACTCAGCAGACCCACAATTATCTATACTGTACCATTGTTTATATAGAAGATAGTCAACCTTATGGGATTATAATTGGATCAAAATGGATGCGACATGTAGATGGCGATAGTGAGCTCGCATCCAAGTCATGTCGTAACTTCAGTGATCTGGCCTCCAAGTCATGTCGTAACTTGGATAAAACAATGGAAAAGCATTAAAATCAGTGTTTTTTGAAGAAACCTGCAATAAAATGACGTCAAATAGTCATGTTTGTAAATAATCACGCTAGATGACACTCGCGTTTGTGTCCAATACCTTTTCCACAGGCATTGACTATGTTCTATTTAAACAATGACTGTACTAACACGGACTGGACTTGCTCCGACCGATACATGAGCCGATTGAATTCGGTCAGAATCGTATTTTATCAGAAAGTGAAAACAGCAGAATCGTACTTTGTCAGACTGAGAATTTGGCGACTGATGGATTTTTCGTACAGTGTTGCCGGTGCTTATAAATGGAAAGCAAATTGGGGAATTGTTCATTTATTTTAATTCAAGAGTAGTTGAAGCGTTAATTGAAATTATCTTGTTTTGAGCGCTCATACACACAATGAATCTGCAACAATAATAGTTTTCATGATTAATGGATATTTGAATTTGCTTGAATATTTCGAAATATGGTGGTGTTTGTTGTCTGTTCTTTTATAAGTAAAATTTTGTTTTACAAAAAGGCATTAACCTTGCAAATGAAAATTTTTAGTATCTGTATCCTGACGAAAAAATTAAATTTTCAAATTCGTAACTAAATGTACATTTTTATTTTTCTCTGCTATTGGTATATGCAATAAAGTAGTTTATCGCCATCAACTCATCTGTATAGAGATGTCTAGTGTTTTCCATTCGTCATTAAAATATATACAGGGTGTTTCATAAAAAATGCGCAGGACTTCAGGATGTGATAGCTCGTCCAAAAATATGAAAAAAAAGTTTCTATTAACTTACCCTCTAAAATGCACCATTTTCGAGATATAGGGTGTTGAAATCTAAAAAAAATAATCGTTTTTTGCGAATATCTCTGGAACCGTTCATCGCACAGAAAACAGATTTCGTAGGCATTTTCTACTCATAATAAGCTATGTTTTGTGCGAATTTTTTATTTTTTAAAATTCATAATTGGTGAAAATTTTGAAGGGGAAGTGGTTGTTTTTTTCTCCAACTTCTACGCCACTGGAAAAAGTATGATTTTGAGCCACCTACTTGAACCGCTAATGTTTTCTATACAAAAAAGGTAATCTTGGTCATACGCTCTAAAGTTGACCATTTTCAAGAAAAATCAACTTTCATGTTGAAAAACATGGTAAATTTTTTTTAAATAATTTTTTTCCTAATTATACAAAAAATTTTTAAACGTTAAAACAAGTAACAAAACCAAACGTTGACTTCTTAATTGCAAAATAAAGAATAACAATAACAATCATACTCAGTTGAATTGTTGGAAATGTCCGCCGTTAGCTTCAATGCACGCAGCAATTTTTCGAGGAAAAAACATTATTTAAATAAACAACATGAAAGTTGATTTTTCTTGAAAACGGTCATTTTTAGAGCTTATGACCAAGAATACCTTTTTTGTGTAGAAAACATTGGCGATTCATATAAGAGGCTCAAAACTACTTATTCCAGTGGCGTAGAAGTTGGAGAAAAAAACACCCACTACCCCTTCAAAATCTTCACCAATTATGAATTTTAAAAAATAAAAAATCCTCACAAAACTTAGCTTATTATGAGTAGAAAATGCCTACGAAATCTGTTTTCTGTGCGATAAATGGTTCCAGAGATATTCGCAAAAAACGATAATTTTTTTTAAATTTCAACACCCTGTATCTCGAAAATGGTGCATTTTAGAGGGTAAGTTAATAGAAACTTTTTTCATATTTTTGGACGAGCTATCACATCCTGAAGTCCTGCGCATTTATTATGAAACACCCTGTATATCGAATTTTACATTTAATAGGTATTCATGAATCGTTGTTCTTTTAGAGATATCTCAGTTTGGAGATCATAAAATTAGCTCAAGCTGAGGGA
The DNA here is from genome assembly GCA_944452925.2 of Chrysolina oricalcia. Lineage (NCBI taxonomy): Eukaryota > Metazoa > Arthropoda > Insecta > Coleoptera > Chrysomelidae > Chrysolina > Chrysolina oricalcia. Next base: position 17,839,270 of record OX101816.2, read on the forward strand.
TGACAATAATAAAAGTTGTTGAGTAATTTCTCAATAAATACAATAGTATTGAAGAAGTAAATAAGCAGCAACTAAACTTCGCAAATGTACATGATCATTTATTATGTAACCCCAAGGAGAAATATCGCTTATGATTCATGCCATTTAAAGATAGAGTAAGATAGAGAAAATGATCCACCAAAAACAAACACTGAAGAAAACGACGGAAAAATTTTACTAACAGGAAGAAAAACCGCTGTGAAAAAGTATAAAAATATATGGGCTCTTATGGCAGACGAACAGTTCTGGAGGCCAAGTGACGTCAAATGACGATGCACCTGCTTTGAAATTTGACCAATGAACGGACATAGGAAATGGGACATCCTGTGTAATGTATAATCGTTGAATAAGGTTAGTGGACGATTCCAGTAGGTACTCCTATTCAGTGTCACCACAATCAATTTTCTGTGAAAAGGACTCAACGATTATGCACTACAAAGGATGGCTCAATTCCTATCTCCCGTACATTGGTCAAATTTCAGAGAGGATGCATCGTAATTTGACGTCACCTGGCCTCCAGAACTGTTCGTCTACCATAAGAGCTCGTGTATTTTTATACTTTTTGATAGCGGTTTTTCTTCCAGTTAGTAACATTTTTTCGTCGTTTTCTTCAGTGTTTGTGTTTGGTGAATCATTTAACTTTCCAGTCAATGTTTTTTTATTGCCAAAAACATCTTTAGTTCGTCGTGAAAAAGTGAAATTTGAATCGACTGTTTAGTGCTTGGTGAATCCTAATTTGTTATAGGGCACAAGTAATTAGCAATCTCGCTTGTTTTTTTTTATAAGTATTTTAGAGATACTGATTGATATACAAAAAAGTTCACTGGTCAGTCAATTTCCAAAGTCAAAAAAATGTCAAAACATATTTTTATTTTCAAAATCTTAGAGTATTTTGGGCTGAGATAAATATAATGGAAAATAAAAAACACCATCTAGAAGGGGAAGTTTTCTACCAAGAAGAAATTCTGCTCTTTTTTTGTCAGAGTTATATTTGTCCGCAAAAAATTTGATACGCCATTAGCCATCTTGTACTAGAAACAAGAGATAAAATTCACGATTTAAATTCAAAATTATTACCAAAGAGTAGGGGTCATAGACCCCTACTCTTTGTTATTACATTTCACTCGAATATCTATTACCATTGTTTAAATAGAACATAGTTAGTCAATGCCTGTGGAAAAGGTATTGGACACAAACGCGAGTGTCATCTAGCGTGATTAGTTACAAACATGAATATTTGACGTCATTTTAATGCTTTTCCATTGTTTTAATCAAGTTACGACATGACTTGGAGGCCACATCACTGAAGTTACGATATGACTTGGATGCGAGCTCACTATCGCCATCTACATGTCGCAACCATTTTGATCCAATTATAATCCCATAAGGTTGACTATCTTCTATATAAACAATGCTATTACATTATTTCTGTAGAAGGACTTTATTCTAAGGTTTTCAAAAAAAATTTTAAGATTTTTTATTTTTCTCTGGGTATAAAATAATTAATTTAAATTAAAAAGTCTTCATTTGTTTTTTTTTTCATTAAAATTAGAAAAAAAATTACATGGAATCATCTACATTTTGCATATTATCGTTATCATCGTCATTGTTTTCAGCATCAGATTCATCAGAACTCGACTCTGCTATGACATCATATGATGTTATGAACGTTATAAAATACACAGCTGAGAGCAGACGAGCTAGCTACTGAGCAGCCGACCGCGCACACACCGAAACTCCCGAAAACCAGAGCAGCTGCTACATCAGCAGCCTAACGTATTTTATACCTGCATCCGTTTCTATTGCATTTCTTACCTGAGTTTTTTCTTATCTGTCCACTATATACATTCTATTGGTTCAGTGTTCATCTGTTTGGTATAACAGTATCGAAATTATTTTCAACAATACGGAGAAACAATTAGAACAAAAAAATGCCATTTTCTTGATATACACAAAAAAATATTATAATTGAAAAATTTTCCGTACTGAATGGATTTATGTTTAAAGATTCTTGACATGTACTTTTTAACCTACATTTTGAAAATAGTTTCAGCCAAATAAGTTTATTTTCAATACTTTTGCAGAGGCCTATATATTTATATCGCTATGAAATTTAGATTCCGAAATAATTCAAAATCATCACAAGAGTCATATTTCATAACGAGAAGAAATCAATGACTGGAAAATTGTATTCGTTAATTAGGTCACCGAAATAACAATTTTCCGAAATGAAATTTTTTTTCCGAATTATAATTATTTTTGAGAAAATTTATAATCTGAACAGTCAATTTTCGATTCTAATATAGATATATTCGCGTGTTTTCTATACAATGTTTTATTAAAAATGAATTAGAAAGTTCAGATTTCCTACTTGAAAATAGAATATTTATAACTACAATTTGAGATCTCGTAAGTACGTATCAGATTATAATGTAATATGCCCGGTTCTAAAAAATAGGTTCTCACGCGGCTGACCAGGCATCCCGTGTGTAGTATGCATAAGTTCCTAAATGATTTTTGGCGGACAAAGACAAAAAAGTGCAATCAATGTTTTTGGTAGAAAAAACATTTTCCCTACAAGTCAGTATATTTTATTTTTCATTATATTCATGATATTTTTTTACTTTGGAAATTGATTGACCAGTGAACTTTTTTTACATCCAATATGCTACTAATAAAAAAAAGTTCAGCGAGAATGCTAATTACTTGTTCTCGTGACCTCCGCCAACTGGACTATAATAAGTGATGACATACTTCCTTGGGCAGTTTTACCATTGTGTTACTTTCATGATTATTTACTCCAGATCATGTCTGAAAAAACATGTGATGTAGCTTCTTGTAAGAATGTTTGGGTCACATATTGTAGTGTATTTCATTTTCAAATAATTATTTTCATTCTCACAGAATCTTCCTTGAGTCAATAATTAAAATAAAAAAACTGGAGTGGGTTAATAAATAAAGGAAAATATGTATGAACACAAGTTTGTTCTATTTACTAGGAAAATCGCTACTCAAAATTGCCCTCAATTCTGTTTGTTCATGATAAAAATTGTTAAAAAACTGTACCTATATGTATATTGATTTCATTCAAAACTATTTAGTTTTCATGAAATGTTCAGGATAGTCATGAAAAATATGCACCAAATACTTATACGTTTTTACATAGATTGTTTTCAATACTTTTTATTTGCTCATTCATATATTTAATTTAACATACACTTAACTGAAACAACTAAATTTATCACAATTTATTTTATTTTCATATAAAATTCTACGAGTTTTTTTTTATTAAAGTTGAAATTTCCTACTCTCAAATAGATCCATAGAAACAATTTGATACTTCTCTTCTAAAATAATTCACTCTTGAAAACTGGTTGCACCGACAAAAGTTATATCATATACATCTTAATAACTGCAGTTGACTTCATTGATTATTTCTTGAAAATTCCCACTGAGCTGAGAACCTGCTGGTCAAAGTGCTTTCAAAACTTCATTATCAAATCAATTCAATCAATCACAAATTTTATGCCAGTCCCTCACACGTCTCGAATCATATCAAAAATATTAACCAAATCATGATTGAATCCCTTCGATAACAGTACATCAAATTATGCCAGTACTTCTACTAAAAACTTTCTCTGAAATTCACTCAGTTAACTCATTTTCCTTTGATTCGAGGAATCATAACTGTGCAGCTTGGCAACACCGCTACGCCCAGGGTATGTATTATATGTGTTGCTTGCTATTCTGTTTGATGTCGCATGGTTTTGGATCGCGCAATCTGACGGATTCACGGTCTACACAATCCGGTCTGACAAAGTACGAATTTGATAAAATTCGAATCTGTTCAAATGCCCTTCTGCTGTATTCATTTTCTGTCGTAATACTGTTTCGATGGAATCATTTTCTGATAATTTCCTATTTCTTTGCAGTACTAGTTTAGATTTTTACTGGTTTACATTTTTATCGTTCCTACAGAATGCAGTCTCCATTTTATCATTAAAGAAATGTAATTTCTGACAGGATATAATCACCATATGTACAGTTGACAATAGACGAGGAAAGTGATGACGTCACAAATGTCATTCTTGTCAAAAACTGATTCCAAACAAGCCTCCGTCGAATTTAAATCAGCTTGTCCGATAACTCCGATATTGTTTCTGTTAAGGGTTTTCAACTTCTTTTGCCTGAGAAAACAAATTCCAAACAACCAAATACAAACTAATAAGCAAAGCAGCAAATTATCAACAGAGAACTCACCTAAAATTCTTTGTTTGGAATCAGTTTTTGACAAGTATGACATTTGTGACGAAACACTTTCCTCGTCTATTGTCCGGTCGTCAAAGTACGGTTCTTACATAATACGAATCTGTTTGTTTACTAATTTGAGTTTTTACATTCTGACGAATTACCTGTCGGATATTTTACATTCTGCTAATATGTATGGACCCCTGTTTTTCTAGCAATTCGGGCAGTTCAATTTTACGTTCCCGCTCCCGATCTCGCGTTCTCGCTTTGGTTTGGGGAAACCTTTTCTTTGCCAGTCTCAACTTTTGTACCTTTTTTATTTTTCTATAGCCTCTCTACTCTCTTCCACAGAGTCACAGAACACCTAACGTACATAGGTGTTCTGTGACAGAGTACACCTACCACAGAAAACACTGTGTGTGTGTTCTATGCATAGAAATATGATACTATATATTTATGGTTCTGTGACACCAACTAACTGTACCCACATATTAGGTATGTGACTGTACCACAGACCAAGATGCATATAACTCCTGCTGGAATTACTTATAGCTGTGAAATTGTCATCCAAAACTGTTGATGTACGGCCTGCTTGATTCATGACATTTTTATTGCGTCAAGAGAGTTTACTCAATTTTAACATAGATGGCAGGCAAATCATTACCGATCATGATGACTTGACATGTCGTTTTGAGAAACGCATGCTACGTCATCGACATAACCTCAAATTGAACCATGTCATGATTGTCATGTCGAAGTCGAGACTCACAAAAAAATGCTATACACTACCCTACTTTTACGAATGACAGAAAAACACAAGAACAAATAAATAACAATAACCCAACAACTAAAAACGTCGCAAAACTACCGAACTGAGCGAAAAGTATTAAAAGAACAGAAAAATCACACGATTGACATATAACCTCAAAATAATGTTAACGTTCAAAAACTCAAAAAATTTATCTAGTAGGCACTTTGGATTGTTGGAAACTCCACTATATTCGACTTAAGCGTCATCCATTGACGAATGGAACAAACTCTATTGACCCAATTACACGATCAAGAACTTTAGTTGAAACAAAAGCGAATCAGTAAACGCACCAGGAGTTATATGCATCTTGCCACAGACCAAAGAGATTGTCTAATCCAAGGAGACTAAAATTTAACAAGAAGAGTTTAATCCCCGTAACACAATGGTAGAAAGAGATGAAAGAACATTTGTGACGGAATGTGACGTAGTTGGACTGGTCATGGCCGCCGTTCTCTATAGACAGTGACGGACTAGCTCTTGGTAGGCCCAATTGTATAGTCATGTTTTAAGCCCAGGTCAACTGAACTAAGCTCAGAGAAGAACCAGGTTCAGAAATATTTTTTCCGTTGTACACTTCATATTTGAGCTCGGGTTTACTAAACGCAGTACAAGAAACAATATTTTATGTTGGTAGTGGTACTAATAGTGTAGCGTTTGCAAGAAGCAAGATTTGTACTTTGTAGGTTCATTCCTCATCTTTCCATTTTACAAAATGATTGACTCTATCTCTATAGTTCTTTGGCTGTCTTCTAGCGTTTACTATTACTTCTACTGCTTTCACAAAATCTTCATCATCTGTTAGTTCCAGAAGAATATCATCTAGCTGTTGATCCATTATTTTATCATTTCAGCACCCAACGATGAGAACAAAAATAACTATCAATTAAAAGGATAAAACTTTGAATCAGTTTTAGTTTACAGCTTTAAACAATCAGATATCAGTGCTACCAGTTCCCAGACTTGAGAGGTTGAAGGTAGAACGTTTGACGCAGCAAAACTCGGTTCAAGCTAATACCAAAATCCACAGCTCAACTTAAGTTTACAAAATGAAAAATGACAGCCACGGAACCAAGCTCAGCACTGAACCTGCTCTGTACAACTGAAATTTGAACTAAGCTTAACGCTGAGCTAATTAAACCCGGACTGTACGTTAGGGACAAGCGTCTAGTCACACCAATTCTACTTTGATGGCGCAGTTCCGCATGCGCACTGTGTCCGCGCCAAATTTTAAATACCGATTTCCATGTTAATAGCTGTCAGTAATTGTTATTTGTTGTGAAGAAATCGAATGATTTTTAGACTTGAAAGGTGTGTTTATTTGATAACTGATTTGTTTTTTTGTTGAATAAACTGTTTAAAATGACTTTGTGCACTATTTGTAACAAATCGTTTTACGATGTTAGTAGTTTGAAAGGGCATGTAAAAATTTCCACCCAGGTTAGTGTGTATACATGATTATTTTTCTCTGTGCACTGATAAAATGTTATGAAAAATGTAAATCTACCTATATTTTCAGATGAACTGGATAAAATAGCCCCCCAAAAAAAGAAAAGCGTTGAAGCTATCTGTGTTGAATGTGGAAAATCATTCTCGACAAATTCAAATTTTATCCAACATGTGAAAACTTTCCACTCTGGGTGGCTATTCTTGAGTTTCAGGTAGTAGAAAAGCCAAGAGAAAACAGGCACTTTTCTCTTTTAGCGATTATGAGTGTATTCTTGAATTTGTTTTCTCTTACCTGTCGAGAGAAATAACTCCCTGACTCTCCCTGGCTCTTGGTATTTTCGAGGGAAACGTCAGGGAATAGAGATTTGAAAAGTCTGTTATTTTGATGTGATACTGAAATAGATGAGTTGATGGATGATTCGATATACATTTAATGTTGAAGAAAATGCTTGAGAACAGGTTGAAGGTCGCAGGATATTTTGGAGGAAAGAAAATCAATTCAATTTGTCGAATTCACAATTCAAAAGTATATTCAGGCTTTCCAAGCCAATGGTTAGATACCTAGAAAAAAAACAATACTTTAACACATTAAAAAAGGGCCTTCGAAATGTTTATATCCTCCCTTGTTCTTATTCTTAGCCTAACCTACCACGTTAAGCTTTTTGTTTTTATTGTGCTAACACTAACACACGAAATGAAAATTGGTTTAGTAGAGAGAGTGCGTAACTGACAGAAAGAACCTCACTTTTCTGTTTGCTTTTTTAAATAAAGAAAGTTTTTCGAAGTTTTTTCTATTTCTGCCGTGTAATAACTATTTCTGATGTGTTTTAAAGAGAAACATTCTCAACTGAAAATTGAATCAATACATGACTCTTCTGGAAATGGAAAAAACCCTACGATAAAATTGAAGTTACTTTTTTGTAATATCTAACAGAAAACAACTACTTCCCCGGCAAAAGCCACACTGGACATTGAACTAAATCTGATAGATATTGAGAAAGACCCTATATAACTTGAGAGAAAAAATCATGAATCCCTTCCAAGAGAGGTTATCTTGTACGATGGAAAACAGCGACTAAATTCCAACTTTCAGTCGCAAATGATTCCACAACTGACTTTATGAACATCCTGTTCATATTTTCAATGAAATCAATATTTCTGATGTGTTTTTCCTGTTTCTGCTGTTATGTTGAAATTTAGGAATAATGGATTAGTCACGTTTAGATGATGTTCATCGACAACGGTAAAGATAAAATATCAATAATCGGCATTGATCCATATCTTCTTGAAGCTGAAGATATTTCACTTTTCCCAAAAATAATGTATCCTGATATTGTTAATTATTTAGTGGAAACGATGAGTACTTTCACAATGAATTAATGAAAGCATATAAAAGTTTAGAAGCTCACAAAATAGCAATTTTCATAACAGTCAATCAGTCATAACCAGACCACAGAAATATATACCCACATAACAGTGATGTTCTTGGCGAAAATAAAATTGTACTAGAATTTGATTGAAAATTGTAATAGATTGTAACAGATTTAATGAGCTGAAAATATGGCGCCGCAGGCAAATTTTTTTGAAAATCTGTTACGATTGTACGAAGGCGTAGAAGCGCCAGATGTAGTGATTTTTTCTAATTCCCAGATAAATCTGTCTATCAGACAGTTATTATAATTGACAGATATAATTGTCTAATAGACAGATTTATCTGGGAATTATACTAATTAAACTAATTCCTAGATACAAGTGTCTAATAGACAGATAATATCTGTCTAATAGACAGTTAATATAAGTCTATTAGACAGATAATATCAGTCTATTAGACAGTTATTATAATTGACAGATATAAGTGTCTAATAGACAGATTTATCTGGGAATCATAATAATTATACCAATTGCTAGATATAAGTGTCTAATAGCCAAATAATATCTGTCTAATAGACAGATATAATATAAGTCTATTAGACAGATGATACCAGTCTATTAGACTGATAATACCAGTCTAATAGCCATCTAATATAAGTCTTCTAGACAGATTATATTTGTCTATTAGACACTTATACCTAGGAATTAGTATAATTCCCAGATAAAGCTGTCTATTAGACACTTTTATCTGTCAATTACAGTAACTGTCTAATAGACAGATTTATCTGGGAATTAGAAAAAATCACTACATGTGGCGCTTCTACGCCTTCGTACGATTGTAACGAATTTTCACACTTTTGTTACATTTTTTGTTACGGCTTCTACATTTTGATTTTATCATTGGGGAGATATTGGTGATATTTGCCAGTACATAAGCGGTAATAAAGTCGAAGTTATTTTGATCTGTTTGCATGCGCAGTTTAAATCTGAACTATCGTCGTCGTACTCGTCGTTAAAAGACGAAGATCATATTGTGTTCCTTTATTTCAACTTCGGGCAAGATCGTAAATAATCGTGATATGATCAGAAGAAATGACATTTTGAAGTCTGTCTCACTTGGCAATCCTATTATAAGAATAATTCTATATTATCCTCAAACAAATTGTGGAGAAAGAAAAATCCAAGAGTCTATAGTCTATAGTGCCATAGTCAAATCACCTATCAAAATTGGTACAGCTCAGCATACCCATAAGTACAAATCACAAAGGTGAATTTATATTTGCTTTAAGCCTGATTCACATAATGGCAGTAGCAGTGGCGTCACCCCCCTCTATTGATAAGATAACCAATGGCAAACATGTTTAGACGACGCTAAAAATTCAAGGTCACGCTGCTGAAAGTTTGATTCATTTAAACTTTTTGCAGTAAAGTCTAGCAGTGTTCGCATTTCTAACCTTTAAATTATCATGAAATTGAGATTGCTGTTATGATTCCTTTCTACTGCTTTTAACAAACAATTAGTTGAAAATTTCCATCACAATCTCACTCATTCGGATAATAGCGTCAAAAGGGGCGGAGTCACTGCCTGTAGTGCCACTGCTACTGCCATTATGTGAATCAGGCTTTACACTACACGGAATCTTGCACAGAACCACAAAATATAGTATTTGTTGCATCGACATAACTATCTGTCGATGATTTGTGGTTATTTAACGAAAAAAACTCCCTAAAACAGCCATTTAGGAATTGTAATAGATTTCATGCTTTTTTCCATTGTAGTAATAGGGTAACAGAACTCATCGAATAGTAATAGAAATGTTACGATTGTAATAGCAAGAACATCACTGCCACATAACCTGAGTTTTCTCAAATGTCAATAATGTCATGCGGAACTGCGCCATCAAAGTAGAATTGGTGTGACTAGACGCTTGTTACAGCGTTGCCAACTCTACGTCTTTTTACGTAGATCTACGTACTTCAGGCCTTTCCTGCAAACCTACGAACTTCAGCGTCAGAATCTACGTATTTTCTATCAAATTTTACAAATTTGCTTAATAACATAACTGATTGGGCTGAATAGGCATAATTTCCATTTCTTTCTCAAAAAAAGTTATTAAACGCTCCGTTCCGTTTCATACCAATGAACGAAAAAAGAAAGCCGCCTTATGAACAAAAATATTCACACCTGTGGAAAAAGACAAAAAGTATTCAGGTTGGGTTGAAAAAAAGCTTCCCACTGAAACGCTAACAGGCTTAATTTTCACAAAAAGTGGTTTTAAAAAAATGCGAGTATTCGCAAGAACACATTAAACATTTTAATAAATATAACTGTATAAATTCAAATTGCCTGAAAGTAATAATGAAAATTAATAATTTAAATGAATTGTGAAACAAAACACTCTTTTCAGTCATCATTATCCTCATTATTTCAATCAGAAAAAAGTACGTAGATCTACGAACTTTTCATATGTAAATTTTACCAAATCTACGTAATTTTCTTATCCAACCTACGTCTTTTTCAAAATCTGAGTTGGCAACGCTGGCTTGTTACAATAGGGCAGATGCAGTTGTCACTTGTCAAACAGGACATGGGGGGGACAAACAAAGCCATTTCCCATAAGACTCTGTGTATCTTTTTACTTAGTTTTCTGGAAAACGAAGCATTTAAAGACATTTTTACCGATAGTATTGTGATTATTGGTTCTTTGTGAATACTGTGAAGTAAGTGCATAAGTCTGTAGAGGTGTTATTAACATCGAATTTTTAGTTAAAAGATACGTTGTCACATGATTCACAGTTCATAATAGGTTTCTTTTTTAGGTTTTATTAGGAAAACCATGAAGTTTTGTGCTGTTGTGGGTTGTAGTAACCGATCAAATCGAAATGAAGACGTAACATTTTTCCGATTTATTTCAATACGATGTGAAGAAAGGCAGATATTAGCTGCTGTATTATCAAAAAACTTCATGATATTGGAAGATACAAACTCCATCATGGATTACCAAGCTCTTTTTCCTTAGGCACCAAGTTATTGTGTTACTGCAACACACTAGATGAAAGAACAAAGATGATCAACTGCCAAAATGCATCTTGCAAAATTCAATGGTTCCATCGGAGGTGCATCGAAATCAAGAGGTTACCAAAGGGAAAATGGTTTTGTGAAACTTGCCCCAGAAAATGATGAGATGAAAATATTTTGTTTATTTATTGATTCTTAACATTGAGTATAGAATATATATTACAAACATTTTAAAACCTAATAACATGTACAGTGGAAAATATATATCTAGTACTACCAAATGTTATTTTCTAAAAAAAATATAAATTTCAACAAACACACACACACACACATATATGTATTTCTATATTTGGAAAAAGTAAACAAAATGCATAATTAAAAGTACAATAATATTTTATGAGTTGCCTTATTTCTTCTCTTTCCAAACTTTTGAAAAAGTTGACATTACTACAGTTTCTTAAACTAGTATTTGAAATGAACAGATTGATCACAGAAGTTCAGGTACATTTAAAACAAGATCAAAAATTCTAACTATAAATTGTACATTTAGTATACATATTGTTATACAAATAATAATGTTCTTTTGACTTTTATTCGTCTACAATTTCCAGTCTGTTATTCAGTCAATGCATGAAGACAAAATATATGTATAATTAAAATGAAGTACCCAATATGCATTTGTAAAAAAGGCAATGATACCTATTAGACAAATGATAGATATGGTGAAAACCCTAACTAGAGAGTGATCCCTTCAATTTCTAAGCTTCCTCACAGTTGCAATGTGTCTTGTTTGTTCCAATTCATATGGTTCCAGCTGTTTTCCAGATTTCAAAAACTCAGGTGTTTTGACCATGGTACAATGCAGACCAACCATATCACCTCATAAAAAAACACGATCAGCCAACACTAAATCTCCTGGTAATAAATTACTCAGAATAAAACGAAAGCCGATGTACAACAATGTCTGACGGAGATGGGTGCCACTTCTGTTACCTTTTTATTTCCTGTCCATCAATCTTTTATACCTTGTTAATCGCACCTCCTCAGATACTGCAAGATTTGTTTTGTACCCCATATTTATAGAAGAAACGTAGTCTGGATGTTCAGGACCATCAGACAGTTGACCTGTAAAAATATTCATCTACACATAGTTCATAAGCTTTTGTCATTGTATTACCTGTAATGAAATGTGTAGAACACACAAAATAATTATTTGCTTTGTTTTCTGTAAAACCATCCCTATGAAGAGCTACAATCCAACTTGCCCGTCTCTCTTTCCTTGCAACTACTACCTGCCTCCCTTTAGACTGAATTGAAGAAAATCGGAAAAATGTTACGTCTTCATTTCGATGATCGGTTTCTATGATCCACAACAGCACAAAACTTCATGGTTTTCCTAATTAAACCCAAAAAAGAAACCTATTATGATATGTGAATCATGTGACAACGTTTCTTCAAACTAGAAATTTCCTGTTAATAACACCTCTACAGACTATACACTTACTTCACAGTATTGACAATGAACCAATAATCACAATGTTCTCGATAAAAATGTCTTTAAATGCCGAGTTTTCCAGAAAATTAAGTAAAAAGATACACAGAGTCTTATGGGAAATGGCTTTGTTTATCCCCCCATGTACTTGTTTGACAACCACAGAACACTTAGAACGGAATCTGCAGTGTTGAACTCTGAGCCACAGTTTCTAGCGCCACAATATCCGTTCCGGGAACTACTGGCATTTGGTTCTTCCAATGTAGGAATCTACTATCGGTATTTGGTGGAGCCATCTAGTGGCAAAAGTTAGGACCATATGAAAAGGGCGGGATATTCAAAAATCTCATAAGCCACTCTATTCTCTGGGCATCCTTTGGAATTCACCGGTGGATCCACCAACTTCGTCCTTATGTTTTTATAACATAAGAGCGAAGTTGGTGGATCCACCAGTGAATATAAAAACATGCCAAATATACTTTACCTACTTTAATTTAAGCAACAAATAGAAAACTTTTTAATTACAATAGATTAAGAAAATTTTATTCTTGATAAAAAACTCCATCAAAACTCGGATTGTGTCTATAAATTTTCGAAAAATATGAAAGGTATAACACATGGCAAATAAACATGAATTAAGCTCAGGAATGAAAAATCTTGTATCTTGGAGAATAGTGAATGCATAAATTGGGAAAATATTGATGGATGCAGTGATTTTAATCAAGGATAAAATTTTCTGAAAAGTCATAGTAAATAAAAATGTTTTCCACAGTGTGCGGTACTTCATGGCGGCCACTACACTATAATTGTTGTTGTTAGATTTCTAAGAATCTGTTTCAGCTGAAATTGAAAGAAAACTAGTTTTGATGTACAATGTAAACTTTATTTCTTCTTACGACTTTTCAAAAATCGCTTATGTGCAAGAAGTTTCATAGGATCTATTTTGGTTGAGTTAATATGTCCCCGTACAAACTGACTGAATTTAGAATCTCTGCCTTTGAGTATTCGATTCACCTTCTTACACCAAAAGTAGATGCAACATCGAATCATCAACTTACAAGCTGTTCCCCCGGATGTATGAATCGGACAATTTATTGGATTGAAGTTGATTTGTTGCTCTAAAATATCTTGTAATATAACACTGATGTTATTGACATTGCATAAACGGGGAATCAGATAGCTAAGACGAGAAAAACATTGACCTACTAGGAATTAAAAGAAACTGCCTGGTTTTACCAATTTAGAGGTTTCTGTATATTTCTTTGCCTCAATAAAATCCATATTATCAACTTGTTCATAGTGTAGTTGCAAGTGTTGCCTACATTCAACACATTTCAAAATTTTAAGAAGCCGTTTCACCAAATATCCACTTATGTAAACCAAAGTACATTGTGCCACCTTAGTTCTTCTATTCAATATAATATCAGATGGTATTTGAGGAGTGGCTGTTCCTTCATGAGGGGCTACCTCAGCTGAAGATGTCCCCATGACTTCTTATTGCACCAAAAAAATTCTCCAATGGATCTTGATTGATTGCTCTCGTCAAAATATATTTGAATTTATGTTGAGACAAGAGAGTTTCTGTTAATCTTATGAACGCTTTAATTGTGAAAATTAAATTTTTCAATGAAGGTACTATAACCAGGCAGTTTTTTTTCTTGGAAAAATATTTCATGGTTTCAATAGTGATGATAGAATTTCTCCAAAATTCCAGATGGGATTTATTGTTAACTCCGCCCTTCAATGGTTTCCCATTTGGTGCCAGCCTGTTATTGCTGCATAGATACAGATGATCCAGAAGCAAATGTCTCAGGTGATCCTTCCACTGCATGAAACACAGAACTCGGTCCTGGTACAGCATTACCTGCAAATGTAAAACTCAATAAACACCTACATCACAAAAGTTTCAAAAGTCTTGACTCATGTTCTGAACAGAATACCTTTCTCAAAACTATAATTACATGTGGATAAACAGAATTTCCGAGTATATCCTTCAATAAATATTATTGAATATAAATGCATAACTCACCATCGTTTCTTGCGTTCTCAGGTGAAATTGGACTTTCATTATCAGAGCCATTTAGGGAAGATTCTGGAAAAAATCATCAAGTTAATCTCACATTTAAGAGGACCAGATTTATATCAAATCAAATATGCTTTATTATCGAAGAACATAGTTCTTATTGACAGTATAATATTTTTTCATTATTAAACCTTTCTCTATGAATGCATCTTTTGAAGAAATGTAATCCCATCAATTTCACTTCTATATACTGAGAAATATCATTCATTCTCTTATTTGATTGCCACTCTTATAAAACAGTTAAAATGTTTCATACTTGGTGTAGAGTGCTAAGTCATGAATTCTTCATAACGAACTATGAAAAACCATTAAAAATCTGAAACTAAGACTCACCTGGTTCTTCTGGCAGTAATAATGTAGGAAATGCGCCTTTGGTAAGGCCCCTATGGCTAACTACCTTGAATTCATCTTTGAAATGTGCATCCGAGGGGGAAGTAACTCTTTCATTAGGTGTACATCATATTCATTTCATTATCATTATTATTATTATTATTATTATTATAACATCTTCATTACTTCATTAATCATTTCATATTCAACTTAAAATCGAAATCAATGTATCTGGGGGATCCGTGATATGATTTTTTTCGGTTCCAAGTTGGCAAATTTATGCCGTCTGACAATCGGTAAGTGATCGCATCGGTGATCGCTGAGCAGACGCGGATTTTAATCAGTGATTTTCCGATGAATAGTATAACATCATTAGTGGTAATTATTTTTCATTAGAGTTAATTACTGCATTATTTTCATTAGGTGTACAAAAAATGGCTAGTTACTTTCCCCTCGTGTGCATCACATACAAGATAAGATTTGTGAATTTGTTCAGCCGATTTTGTTTGTAGAAGTGGATTTTTCACGTTCTCAAGCCATACATTGAATAGTTCCATTTGGAGATCTGGTCTTGGAAACCTATGCCGTTTACTACATGAATCTGTACAGTTTGGCACGCAACACTTTTTATAATAGAACGTACTATTTGCCATTATAGTTCACAATAACAAACAAACACAACACAATAACAAATAACCACAAATTAGGATAAGTCTGTAATATAAGACCAGCAACGCAAAAGTATCAGCTATCGGAGAAACACAAACAAACTTCAACTTCCAATTCAAAATTGATACTGACTGTTGATCGTCCAACGGGATACGACATAACCTCAAACAACAATTTCTACCACCATCTTGAATTACCATAGGAACGGTGACTTCAGCGCTGCAGTGTCAGTTCCGGAAACTAAAATCAGTGGCCCAAGCCATCCTATACCACAGAACTCATACTTATAAGATATAAGTATGAGTTCTGTGTCCTATACCAGATTCCGTTCTAGGTGTAAGTGTTCTGTGTTGACAACTGACAAGTGACAACTGCATCTGCTCTATTGGGCCTTATGGTTCTGTGACACCAACTAACTGTACCCACAGAACTCATACTTATATCTGTCATAAGAAATAAGTATGAGTTCTGTGACTGTACCACAGACCAAAGATTAAACCATAGAAATCATAATATATAATATATATCTATGGATTAAACGTTATTTGACTAGGAGTGTCTAATCCAAGGAGACTAAAATTTAACAAGGAGAGTTCAATCCCCATAAGACAATGGTAGAAAGAGATGAAAGAGCATTTGTGACGGAATGTGACGTAGTTGGACTTGTCATGGCCGCCGTTCTTTTGAGACGTACTAGCTCTTGGTATATGAGAGTTACTGCTGACAGTTTTGTTTCGTGGTTCGAGTTCGACTTTGTACTCATGTCCAAGTACGTCACTATGACGCGTCGATGCAACAATATTCTGATTGGCTAGAGCTAATTAAACCTTCCTGTTAGTTTACTCTCTTTGTGAAAACCCACATTAACTTAAATCCTGATTCACATAATGGCAGTAGCAGTGGCACTAAAGGCAGTGACTCCGCCCCTTTTGACGCTGTTATTCGAATGAGTGACATTGGAATGGAAATTTTCAACTAATTGTTTGTTAAAAGCAGTAGAAAGGAATCATAACAGCAATCTCGATTTCATGATGATTTTAAGGTTAGAAATGCGAACACTGCCAGATTTTACTGCAAAAAGTTTAAATGAATCAAACTTTCAGCAGCGTGACCTTGAATTTTCAGCGTCGTCTAAATATGTTTGCCATTGGTTATCTTATCAATAGAGGGGGGTGACGCCACTGCTACTGCCATTTTGTGAATCAGGCTTAAATAGCTGCTTTCCATTTAACGTAAGGAGCTCCTCAGAGCTACCCAGATCGTATGACCATGCGTTCCATTTAGTGGGGCAGGTGCAAGAAGAATAAACTAACAAGGAGACCTTGATCAGCTCTAGCTAATCAGATTACTTCAGCTCTAACGCGTCATAGTGACGTATGGGAACATGCGGTCGGGTGACCAAAACAAAGTTACATATACAGTGGCCCAAATATAGCAATCAAGGTAGTCGTTAAGGGGGGGCGTCAGGGAACAAATTCTAACAGGAAAAATGGAACAGGAACACACGGAAACATCGTGTCACATCTATTTTGTCTTACTGAAACTGTAATTTAATTACGTAATGCGCATATGTTATTTTATAGAAGAGAGTTCCTACGGAATTGACAATTATTCACATTTTGATTTCAATATTTCCTAGAGGGTACATAAGTTCTACAAGGTTAATATAGTTACATAAATCCTCATTTTGAACCATACAAAAGTCGTGTGGTAAAGTAACTTTTCAGCACTAGTAAGGAAAAGTAAATTTTCCGCACGATTTTTGAATTGTTGAAAACCGTACGGAAAAGTACAACTTTCAATCAAAACGGAAAAGTAACTTTTCCGCGCGCTCGTAGGAAAAAAATATTTCTGACTAGTTTTTGCTAATGAAAGTGGACCCATTGCACTGCTCATATAATGGAAGTGAGACTTGGTGTAAAACTGATCACATTTTTATCTAGGATTTTGATACTACATAGAGTTTGTCCTCAATACTGCACTTTTCACTCTCACTCTGGTACTGCAGACTTTTGTCACTTTAAAATAGCTCAACCATGCCATGCTGTAGAGTGGTTATTATTGTAAATAAAAATACTGAATATCTTTTCGATACCTCTTTTTAGATAACGGTGGATTTATGCACCCCTACCTAAGAACTAAACCTAAGACTCAAAACTAAGAGTGAAACAATGCAAATGTTCTTAGTACTAGGGAAAGTTCCATAAACCTTCGTGCGGTTCTTTATTGTTGAACTCTTAGTTGTTAGGTTTGGGTTTAGATCTGAGGTAGGGTTGCATAAATCTGCCATGAGTTGAGAAATCTGAAGAACCTGTCAATACCTGATGAAGATAATTAGGATACAAAAATAAATAAAAATACATGGATACATTATATTGAAAATATATCCAAATTCAAGTCCAATTAACAAAAAGAATACACAGCAAAACAAGCAAACAAGATAAAAGTAATATCAAAACATCTTGAGTCAAACCAACGCTCTCATCAGAATTCAGAAACAAGAATGAAAGATTACAAAATTACAATATTATTTACAAATTGAAATTCATAGTCTATTTATTATTGTCTGTGCACAACACAATCATTCCTTGGTGTCACAAATCATATGAAAACTAGTTCCATACTGCGCCACTGGTGAATATGGATGTCGGACATGACTTGTCCTATTACGTCACATGACGTCACAAGATGTATTTTCATCTCTTTCTGTTCGTGCCACCATTGTCTTATGGGGATTGATATCTCCTTGTTAGGAGTTTATTCTTCTTGGGGCAGGTGGGGCTTCAAGCACCGATTGACATTCCTCTTGCCCCTCGAGCACCACCCGTTTTATTGGTGTATGAAGCACAAGTAGACAAAAGTCAAAACGCGAATACACAGTTTTTTGGCGAAAAAGTCAGTGATGAAGTAATTTCCGATCTCAGGGGCTTGAAGCTCTGGGGCTTAACACTCCTAAATGGAAAACGCCTAATGTGTTTAAGTTCTGTGGGAAAACCATAGATATATATTATATGGGAAAACCCGAAGAGCGTGTGATCACAGAACACGCTTTGTGGTGAGGTGCTTTTAAAAATCCAACAAATAGACGACAAATTGACAAATGACAAGTGCTAGTTTTTGACAGCAGTGAAGAGGTAAATAAAATATTTATATTTCAATATTTTCATTTATAAATCGAAAAAATGAAAAAAGAAAAATCAGTGTGTGCATCGATCAGAATGAAACGTTGTAATTACATTTCAAGTACTTTCAGCATACATTTCCATCACTTATTTATTTTACTAGAGATGGTTACCAAATCAGGCCATATGTGTTGATTTTAAAATTCACTGTACAGCCGCCTTTAAACATTTTGAAAATAAGAAGTCAAAACGAGATTTCATTTGTATGTTTGTTATAGTTTTCCTCTATAGACAAAAAGTCCCTTGTATTTTGTATTGTATATAAATAAATGAGCACCGGGTTATTTTATTTGGCCAGAGGACAACATATTGTTTATTTTAAATCAGTGTAAATAAATCAAAAGATAAGGGAATCCTGTGTATAGGTATGTAAACTACCTATTTCCATTAAAATGGTTTCCCAATATTTTTGTTTTATATCTGATCAGAGAACAATAATGATGCAATTGATATTTCAAGCCTGTACTTAAGAAAGTGGTGTAAAATGATGCAACATGTATGTTTCAAGCTGCAATTTAAATTAATAAACTCCCAAAAACTTGACATAGGTTTTTGGGAATTTCAACCTTCCACAGTCTGAAAATGACAAAATGTTACACTTGTACAGATTGCTTGAATTAACATTTTTTTATTTTCAGACTGGAAGGTTAAATATCCCAAACACCTATGTCAAGAAACGAATATCCTTCACAAAAACAAACTTTTATTCAATATTCCCAAAAACTTGTTGCAACTTGCAACGAATACCTACCCTCACTCTCAACTTCTGTAACCTATTGAATTCAATCTTTTATTTCAGACCAACAAGTCACCAAATAGCTTTCGAAATACATAGTAATGCTATTTCAAAATAATTTCTCAGTTTATGAATTTGACATATTTGGATACAACTCGTAAGTCAGTAATACCTTCAAAATGGGTGAAGCAAGAGAGTCGCTGAGTTCATTTGTTGATAAAGTTGATAGAGAATCTGAATATGATAAAATACTTGGAAGAAACGTCTTAGTAGCGCCCTCTGAAGAACAATACGATTTGCTGTTGAAACGACTAAAACAGCAGTTGGGGGAAGGAAGAGGAGAAGTGATTTTGGAGGTAAAAATTTTGCAATAATTAGGTATATATATTTCAAAAAATTGTATGATTATAAGACTGAACTACTCAATAAGACACATAAGTATCACAATTGTTGGAAATTTATTATTCTATTCTATGAATGCTTTTCAACTGATGAAACTCTTCCTTGCATATGGTCACCTAAGGGTGTTATATTTCCCAGTGAATGAAAGGCGCTTTATAACCCAGCTTTGCTCACTCGATATATGTCAGATGAATATCACTGATGTATATTGTGATATTTGTCATATTTGATATTATGGATATACAGGGTGTCCGGTAAACCTTGTACAAGATTGAAACTGGTGATAGACCAGGTCATGACTATTCAGAATATCGGAATTTCACCTTGGTAAAAATCTCACTGTTTTTGAGATAATGAGCATTTTTTGAATTTCTGGAAAATCACTACCTCCCTTGGATTTTTGAGTGCCATGTCTACAAATTGAGACAAGTTCAAATATCTTTGCTGCTAAAGATTATTGATGAGTGATGCTTTCAGACGTACAAAACAGTTTTTCAGAAAACAGTAAGAAATGAGGGTAAAATGCCAGATTTGAGTTTCACCAATTTTTTTAACATCAGTTCGACATTATTGTTTGAAATAAACATTACCAATTGGAAGTGGATATTCATTACAAAAGAATGCCCATTTTGTCCAGACTCTACCATGGTATAAGACATACGATAATTATTTTTCGAAGGAGTAGAATTTCGATTATATTAAGAGTATGATGTTATTCTGAGCTAAAATAAGTTCCATTAGACTTTGTCAGTAATGTCTTTTATTTTTATCCTATCAAGATGAAACGATTAAATAATTATGAGCAATAACAAATCAACTGCTTAGAAGCATTCAATGAGATGTAAAGAAGTAAATACTAATTTAACGTTTTTTGAATCAACATACACTATAAACCACAATAACGATTATTCAACATCGCACTGAATAAAATGTTATTTTCCATCCACTCGTACGCAGAGACGACATCTTTTCAAGAAGAACCTTTTCAAATGCGTTATAGGTTCTAGAAGAGCAGTGCGTGTACTCTCCAACTTGGGTTATCGTGCTGATGTCAGACAAAAGTTTATTGAACTTAAGATTTTGACCATTCCATCAAGGTACATATACGAATGCATTCTCTATATGCAAGAAAACATTGATCAGTACATAACTCAAAGCAGGATACATACTCACGACACAAGGAAAAAGACAATATAAGAATGAACAATCTTAGACTATATAAATCAAGAAATGCCTCACTCTACTACGCTCCAGAATTTTATAATAAACTACCACACCATATTAGGGATCTCAAAACAAAAGAACTGAAGATTGTATTGAAAAATTATTTAATTAAGAAAGCCTTCTACAGTTATGATGAATTTCTTAACAGCAGAATCGAAATGTAAGAAATTTACTAGGAAATAATACTAAAGTAGACCTAGCGAAAATGACATGAAATTTTAAATTATGTGTTTAACTTATATTTTTTTAATTATGTGACACCCATTTTTATCTAACTTATATATTATATAAGTATATCTCTGTACCTATATTTGTATTTTTGACCTGTGTAAAACTTAATTATTAACACCAAATATATATTCTATTCTATTCTAAATCAGCGATTCTCTGAGCGGCATTGTGCAATCGGATATCGTTCTGCTTAAAGCGCTGCTGCAGCAGTAGCACTACCTCCACATTCACCATAAATGTAGTGCATATGTGCATATTCTCGAGGAGTATAACGTGTGTACGGCATGACAAAGAAATAAATACCACTGTATGAAACAAGCAGAATAATTTCAAAAAACTACAACAGAAGTCACAAGTTGTTCAAACAAAATGTGACAGCCACCTACTAGATTTTTTCAATTCTATTTACAGAAGATCCGTTCATGCACAGTGCTGTATTTTATTTTTTCATCAGGAAACTATTGCTTCTACGGACACAACACAGGAGTTAAAACAGTTTTTAATTATCGACAAGGATAATTTAAAAAATTTGGCACTTATTGGTTACACCCTGTGTATCTGTCGGTCTCTGAAACTTCGTTGGAATCTGGATGTTGGACAATTGCGACATTTATCACAAGAATTTGTAATTATTGGTACCATGTCGGATAATCGACATTATGTCGGATAATCGACATTTCATTTTAATAATTTTATTAGGCTTACTTATATGAAAAGTTAATTTTATTGACATACTATTTAATGCTCCCAAGCAGTCTATTCTTCATTATCAATAATCATTACCTCATTTTATCTTGATAAAATCGAAATAAAATAATTTTTGGGCGTAAGTATAAAAGTTGATGGAAGCCTAGAATAAAACCACGCCTAATGGACGAGTTCAGCCCACTGTTGCCAACCTTGAAAATAGTCAAAAATACTCTACCACTGGAAACGCATTTTTTCTGGATTCTGTTTATACCTTTCGGTTTCTTTATTCATTTTACAGTCCTAGGAGTATCCCCGGTTTTTAATTCCAAGTAATTTGGTAGAAATTTGATGTTAAGTGAATTTGAGGTTATTTCAGTTAAAATGTTGGCCACCTGACACACTTTCTCGTGTTTTGTGACAGTAACATTTCATGTTAATACCATGCGCAGTCGCAGTAGCAATATTTCCAGCACAGAACACCTTTCCTACGGCCCCTACGGGTGTTCTGTGCTTGCACTGCTTGCTTTTGTTATTGTAGTGATTATTTACATTCACAACCTATATTTAAGCTGTTTTTTGTCGTTGAACCGTATTCAATAATGTTTTAAAAACTTTTTCAATTTTACGTCATAAAATTGAATATGGCGTCAAAATGGTGCATTTCGTTTGAAAACATTCTATCTATGACGTCACTGTTTCAACGCTAAAATGAAAAGTTTTTAAAACGGTCCAAATAATTTTTAAAAAGTGATACGACAAAACAGCTTAATACTCGGAAAGTTATTCTCCTTCTTCTTTAATTTAAAAATGTATCAGGCGGCCAACATTTTAACCGAACTAACCTCAAAATCACTTAACATCAATTTTCTACCAAATTACTTGGAATTAAAAACCGGGGATACTCCTAGGACTGTAAAATGAATAAAGAAACCGAAAGGAATAAACAGAAACCAGAAAAAATGCGTTTCCAGTGGTAGAGTATTTTTGACTATTTTCAAGGTTGGCAACAGTGGGCTGAACTCGTCCATTCAATGGAAATCACTTCCTCCAAAAATAATTAGAGTTTGTTTTATACCATGGTAGAGTCTGGACAAAATGAGCATTATTTTGAAGTGAATGTCCACTTCCAATTGGTTGTGTATCTTTCAGACAATAATGTCAAACTTTTTTAAAAAAAATTGATGAAACTCAAATCTGCCATTTTACCCTCATTTCTTGAATTTTTTTTTTCACTTTCTGAAAAATTGTTCTGTACGTCTAAAAGCATCACTCATCAGTAATCTTCAGCAGCAAATATATTTCTCTCAATTTGTATACATGGCACTCAAAAATCCAAGGAGAGGTAGCGATTTTCCAGAAATTCTTAAAATGCCCATTATCTCGAAAAAGGTGATATTTTTACTGAGGTGGAAATCCGACATTCTGAACAGCCATGACCTGGTCTATCACCAGTTTCAATATTGTACAAGGTTTACCGGACACCCTGTATATTACTCAATATAAATTACTATGAGAATGGTGTGACTGTGACAGTAAACTCCCTAATCATTCAGTTTGCTGTTAATTGTCGGGGAATCCCATTTATCTGATGTGTGAATCCCCTTACTGTGTGTGGTCAGGTGTCAGGTGAAAAGTGCATTTGATCAGAATAAAAATCAACAAAATACCCAAAACTAAAAGTGCAGTGTGGGTTGAAAAAGCCAGTAATACTGGGAAATGGGCTGAATGCAAGAAATGTAAGAGATGCAGGGAATTCCTTGCCACATGGAAAAAAATTTGCTCACTTGTGATAAAGCTAAAGGGGGTGTTCATTTCTGGTTGTTTTGTTTAAAAATAAAAAAATATATGCTTCTACGTTTGGTATTTTCTGTATCAAAAAAAGTTAATAAATATTCAAATTTGATATACAGGGTGTCAATTTGAAAACTTCCCACCCTTAATATCTTCCTTCCAGTAAACAATATGAGTAATCGAAAAAACAGGTCAATTTTATTGTCAAGGGGGACACTTTCAAGGACTATTTGTAGCCCTCGTGGTTCAACCCCCTAGGAGGGGTAGATGTTACCCTTAGAATTTTAAATGGGAAGGGGGGTCAAGTGGCACATCATTTTGATGGGCGTTCAATTCTTGTTCCAATGGTACCCTGACTTATTATATTTTGATGAGCATTTTCCGAAAAATTGCGTTCTAAACTAACAGAAGTAATTATTAGAACGCCTATACTGAGATGCATGGTTTGGCCAGAACTGGTTAGAATATTAGGTGGTACCGTTCCAACCCTTTATTAGGGGTAACATTAGCCATTAGCTCCAAACACTTTACATAAAAAAGTAGTCTAATAGTAAAACGTAGATGGTAGTAAGTTGTGTTTATTAAATGCTGAATTTTTAAGTGTCATCGCAGAAATTGTACAGATAGCCTTCCTTTTTTGCTACTTCTGCTGTAAAAAGTTTCTGTTTTCCGGCAAAAAATTGGTTAGCAAGTTTGAACTATGTGGTAGTATTGTGAATACCGTTGTACCTGTTGGGCTGTTTAGGAATTACTTTAATAAGTGTATAAAAGTGTAAAAATGGTTTACATTCTTCAAGACAGAATTGAAATTATTGTAATTTATGGCGAAGTTGGAAAGTGCGCACGAAGGGCGGCATGTCTTTTTAACGAAAGACATCCAAATTGTAATGTAAGTCACCGGTATGTGCTTGATTTGGTGAATAAGTTTTACGAAACTGGTTCAGTGACAAATAAAAAAAGAAATAACCCCAGAGTACTAAATGAAGCAGCTCAAATTGAAGTTTTGGGAACATTTGCTGCAGAGCCCACGAGCTCCTTACGATCAGTATCAGAACAGACGGGAATGTCACGCGAGACTATAAGAAAAGCATTGAAAATGCATAAATTTCATCCATATAAAATGCAGATTCTTCAAGAGCTCCACGAGGATGATTATGATAGAAGAATAGAGTTTTGTGAAATCATGTCTCATCGAGTCAATACCATCCCTAATCTTCTGTTAAACATCTGTTTCAGCGATGAGTGTTCATTTTTTCTGAATGGCAATGTTAATAGACAAAATTGTCGCTATTGGAGTGACGAAAACCCACATATTTTTCGGGAAGGGCATACACAACACCCACAAAAAGTTAATGTTTGGGCTGGTATTATTGGAAATGCCATTCTTGGTCCATTATTTCTGGAAGAAAACTTGACTGGCAATCTGTACCTTGATATGCTTGAAGAGACTATCAATCCTCTTATAACTCACGAGCTAGAAACTCAAATTGATGCAGAAGGTAATGAACTTTTGCAGGAGGATCTGTTACATTTCCAGCAGGACGGTGCTCCACCTCATTATTTTCTTCCCGTCCGACAGTGGTTAAACGAGAGATTTCCGGGTAGATGGATTGGCAGAAGGGGAGCAGTTGAATGGCCTCCGAGATTACCGGATTTAACACCCTTAGATTTCTTTCTTTGGGGGCATCTTAAATCCGTTGTTTAAAAAACACAACCTTCTGATATTGACGAACTTAAAAGACGAATTACAGCAGCATGCCGGTCAATTCCTAGTGAAGTTTTCCGTAATGTTAGAGGGGAGTTCGAAAACAGACTGTATTACTGTTTAGAGCAAAATGGACAACATTTCGAACAGCTAATAAGATAAGCGTAAGTAGATTTTATGTTGGAAATGTCTTTCTCGCAAATTAAATTTTATTGTGTAGAAGGAAAATAACCACCAAATAAAAAATCCCATGCGTAATAAATTTATTCCTGTCATTCAAGGGTTGGAGCGGTGCCACCTACTCTTCTAACCATTTTTATTAAAGGGAGTCAATACAATAATGCATCTCAGTATAGGCGTTCTAATAATTACTTCTGTTAGTTTAGAACGCAATTTTTCGGAAAATGCTCATCACAAAATAATAAGTCAGGGTACCATTGGAACAAGAATTGAACGCCCATCAAAATGATGTGCCACTTGACCCCCCTTCCCATTTAAAATTCTAAGGGTAACATCTACCCCTCCTAGGGGGTTGAACCACGAGGGCTACAAATAGTCCGTGAAAGTGTCCCCCTTGACAATAAAATTGACCTGTTTTTTCGATTACTCATATTGTTTACTGGAAGGAAGATATTAAGGGTGGGAAGTTTTCAAATTGACACCCTGTATATCGGATATAAAGTGATCGCCAAAAATGGGAATAAGTTTATTATTGGAGTAATGGAAAAACATTTCTAGGGAAAAGTTTGTGCATGTCTGATAACCTATAAAAAAAATCGATTTTGACACATGTCAGTCATGTCATGTGACCACCAGTATGGCGGCAAATTGGAAAAGAATACCATGAAGAGGCCAAAAGTGGGGTAAGATGGCAATATATTGAAAAAAGTTGTTTGGAATTTAGTTTTATACTATTTTATACAGTTTTAGGCAATAAATTGAAAAAAATTTAAATTGCATTTTTTTTTCAATATCTTTACAAAAATCAATTTTTTTTTCTGAATAGCATGACTGTAGTGGAACATTTGTATTTTGATGCAAATGTCAAAACTTTCTCATTTTCTCCGCCCCAGATGGCACTAAATTGAAAAATATGGTTTTTGCCAGAACCCTGTTACATTGGTTCGTATCTAACAGTTATATCAGAATTCCAAAACTATTGTGGTGATATAGCAATCTAGAAACATTCTGGGACCCTGATTATAATCAGGTGTCGATGATAATCGTTCATGAGCGTTTCACTTTTCACTTAAACTTGAAAATAGTGTGTCATATTAAAGAGGCTTAAAGTTTATGTGCAAAGTGAAACGCTCGTGCAGCATTATTATTCAAACTTGATTATAGTCAGGAAACATGATGTTTCTAGATTGCCATATCACCACAATAGCCTTGGAATTCTGATATAACTGTTGGATACGTAACAGCTAGGGTTCTGGCAAAAATAATTGTTTTCAATTTTGTGCCATCTGGTGCGGAGAAAATGAGATAGTTTTGTCATTATCATCAAAATACGAATTTTCAACTACAGTCAAGACTTTCAGAAAAAAAACTTTAATATTTGTTAAGAGATCGGAAAATATTCAAAAACAATTGCGATTTCAATTTTATATGTGAGTATAAAATTAAATTCCAAGCAACTTTTTCAAATAACTTTTTTCAATATTTTGCCATCTCACCCAACTTTTGGCCTCCATATGGTATTTTTTTCCAATTTGCCGCAATACTAGTGGTCACGTGACATGTGTCAAAATCGATTTTTAGGTTATGGGACATAAACAAACTTTTCCACAGAAATGTTTTTCCAATACTCCAACAATAAACTTTTTCCCTATGTAGGCCAAGCCGTAGATGAAAATAAGAAGCTCTTTTTACACAAAATGAAAGACGCAAACGGCCTATACTACTTTTTATAGTATAGTTCATAAATGAAAACCCCGATTTTCGCCCCAGCAAAATCGCTTTGTGGAATTTTATAAACAAGAAATAGTGAAAAAAAATCACAACTCCTTTGTTTTTTTTTCGAAATATCTCAAAGATTATTCAAGGAATCGTTTTACAGTCAATGGAACTTTTGTAGAAATTTATAAAACCTACAAAATAATTTTTTATACGCCCAGATCGGTGCATTTTTCACTGAATAAATCCGGGACTTCGGACGCACTTTGAAGCGTTTTGATCAACTTTCAGTGACATTTTCAACACATTTCCCACCTTTCAGGTGAAAATCCAAAATATACAAATTTTAGGTATTGATCTCTACTTCCAGATTGTTTATAACGCGATTGTGCAAAAACTATACATCGGATAGAAAACATCTTGCGTACAGTTGAACCACATATCATTATCTATTGTTTGTCCAGCTGCAGATTTATAAAAATTATAAATATTTGAAAAATGGTCTCTTTTTCGAGGTTTTTCCGGATTTTCTCAGTGGAAAATGCACCGATCTGGCCATATAAATCTCTACAAAAGTTCCATTGACTGTAAAACGATTCCTTAAATAATCTTTGAGATATTTACAAAAAACCAAAAAAAGTAGTAAGCACGTAAAAAGCATTTATGGACGAGTAATAAACGAAAATTTTCATTATATCTACCAGAAAACCACAGATTGTTGAGAAACATTTATTTTTAATGATCAAGGAACAAATACATGTATTAATTATTAAAATATTTGTGGTACAAAAATATCCAGAAATTGCCACAAAACAAGCGTTATTTACCCTGTTGGTAAGGAAATATTCAAACAATTTGCGATTTCTAGAGAAGTGTCTACAACATATTATTTGATTTTGACATGTAAATAGGCAGCTATAATGACACCAGCGCACGGAAAAATTTTCCGTACGGGCGCACGGAAAAACCCCCTTTTCAGTATGCGAAATAAGCATGTAAATAAAGTGTTTTCAGATAGGTGTAATGAAATAGTATATTTCATTATGAGTTCAGAAAATAGGCTTTTTCCGTGCGTGCGCGACATGTTCCCGTGGGAGCCGAATCCTAACAGGATATTTTCCATTATATCTACTTGAAAACCACAGATTGTTAAGAAACATTTATTTTTAATGATGAAGGAACGAAAACTTGTATTAATAATTGAAACATTTATGGAACAAAAATATCCAGAAATTGCCACAAAACAAGCGTTATTTACCCTGTTGGTAAGGAAATATTCAAACAACTTGCGATTTCTAGAGAACTGTCAACAACATATTATTTAATTTTGACATGTAAATAGGCAGCTATAATGTCGCCAGCGCACCGTAAAATTTTCCGTGCGGGCGCACCTCAGATCAATATTACTTATTGATCTGAGGTGCGCACGGAAAAAAACCATTTCCAGTATGCTAAATAAGCATGTAAATATAGTGTTTTCAGATAGGTATAATGAAAAACATTTTTTTGTACAACTGTCAAAAA
Source organism: Chrysolina oricalcia (assembly GCA_944452925.2). NCBI lineage: Eukaryota > Metazoa > Arthropoda > Insecta > Coleoptera > Chrysomelidae > Chrysolina > Chrysolina oricalcia. The sequence goes on from OX101816.2 coordinate 17,868,159, forward strand.
AACTTGACTAAAAGATTTTTTTTTCACAAAATAATACACAAAATATACATGAAATATTACTTTCTGAAGGATTTATTTTTAACAGAGTAAATTATTAATTGTTTATTCATCATAAAACAATTTCTTTTATTGGAATAATTTGATAGTGGAGTTTGAACAATTACTTCCAAAATAAATTCCCGAAGATGTTCCATGTTGCTGCTGATCAGAAACGTTAGATATTTGTTGAAGAGTTGATTCCACAATTTCATCAGATATTTTAATTTGTTTAATTTGTATTTACATCTTTTAATATTGAATATTATACTTTTACTTATTTGTTTGGAAGAAGATGGACAATTGAATATTTTGTTAGAAATCTCAATTTTGTTATTCAAACTATCTTCTATATATGCTTCTGCTACGGAGCTTCTCCTGAAACAGTGACTTGTGTAGCTCTAATACATGTCTTTTCCAAGCCATTTTGCAATCAATCTGGGAATTTCTCCTATTTTATTTATCCCCACTTGTTGGTTAATACATTTTACTCTCGAATATTTCAAAACAATATGTTACTTTTTGTATGAGGCGGCCGTAGTGCTCTATACTACCGGTATATCTCAATTTAATCAGAATTTGAAACAGTAAACGTTCTTGCGCAATATGTCTTTGTATCAGGTATTTCAACAATCAATATAGATCCAGCGTCTTCATGGCATCAATAGTTATATGTAATAATTCTTCACGGCGACAAGCACCGCTGATACCCAAAATTACGACAACCTACAAATAAAAAATATTGAAATTACTACTAATCTTACACAATTATGAATATTATCTGTACCTCATAAAGTGAATTTGTTTCGTTATCAGCATCTTGAATAAATTTATTGATATCATGCCTTGATAAAACTTTAGATTTATTTCCTCGGTATCCGACGCTTTTGTTCTTAATGAGCGGGACCAATTTTGAAAACTTTCTTATATCAATATTTTCCTTAACATTCAATGTACTTTTCAACATTGAGTAGACACTCCATTACGTAGGAGATTTTATAATTTTTAATTTTTCCCCAAAATAGCAGATAAGCACATTTTCAGAAAGCTTTTTTACATATTTCTTGTCGCACCATTCACGTAATTGATCATATGTTTTTTCATATAGTAACTTGGATTTGGCCGGTAACATATTAGATACTATTGCATTTGCTTTCTCAGATATATCTGATGGGGTATCACTACCACTATCATAACCAACATCCATCTTCTTGAAAATAACTTGAAATTGAACTACGAGCAAACAGTCAAATACCCCAAGTAGCACACCTATAATGGTAAAATATTGGTACAATATTGTGAACATATTGGCGAAATATTGGAAATGCAATATTGGCTAGAAAAAAATGTGAACATTCGGCGATATTGGTCCAATATTACTTGAATAATATTGGCAAAATATTGTTGAACTAATATTGGCCTCAAAATGTTCGGCGATATTGGTACAATATCGCTGATACAATATTCTGACAATATTGGCACAATATTTAAAAGTTATATTGTCGAGAAGTAGTATGTGAACATTTTGCGATATTGGTCGAATATTGTTTGAATATTTTAGAAATAGTTTTGGTGGAATATTCTTGAAGCAATAATGGTCTCAAAATATTTATTGATATTGGTACAATATTTATCGATATTGGTACAATATCATTTGGATATATTGGTGGATGTCAATATACCTTGGTAAATTATTAAATGTCCTTTAGTTGAAGAAGGTGACGCCAGAGTCTGTCTTTTGATCGCCATAACCACCGAGTGAGCTTGTGATGAAACATGAGTTTCATCCTAAATTTAAAATATTTGAATTAAAATGAACCTTATTACATTATTCAGATAAATATAACCTGTATGCAACCAAATTTTCAAAACATGTATTGGCAGTTGCCTACCTCCAGTACATAAATTCATCCTTCATAATTGAGAGAATTCCAAGCGTTGGTGTATGTTTTTGTTTGCACTAAAAGTTTTTGTCTGTTACATTCTTTTTTGTCTGAACTTATCAGTAGTTTGCAAGATTTTTATTTATGAATCCTTCTTGATGCAACATTTCTGAAAGGTGAACTCGTGAACAAACTGCCAGTCAGATATTTGTCTCAGATAATTTATGTACTTGCGTTCGGTCATCTTTTTAGGTAAGCGATCGGTAACTAATGTACATGTCAGATCTTTATATTTGTTCATCTTTTTAGAAATAAGGTTCCACACTATCCCGAATATCGTTAAATAAATCTATCATCTTCTGGACCCTTGTGTATTTATTAAGGATCAAAGCAGCTCAACCTACGTCCCAGCACATCTTGGCGCCCAACGTGGGGCTGTTTTCATCAAAAATAAATAAACAAATATAAAATTACCATGGAACAAGATAGGAACTTCTATTCCTTGCGAAGAACTCAAAGGCCAGATTATGCAAGTATGCATCATGGGAAAAAAGTACCCCACTCTGGAAACACACACAGTGAGACTCAAGGTAACAACAGTAATAATAATAAATCTGTGGAAACAAATGATGTTCCTGTTCTCCAAGAGATACCTAGAAGTACAGGAGCCATTCCTCGATACTTTCATCAACAGAATGTACCTGAAAATGTTTATTCAACTCCCGTTGGGATTTTTTCAACAAAGGCTCCAACTCAAAGTAGCATGTCGGCACCCCTGCCAAAAGTAGTACCTGTTCTTGATAACAATAATCACTATCTTGCCAGCAATACCGTACCTAGGGTTAATTGTGCAGAGACAAATCTGTCATTTGTTCAAACTGGTCAAAAAAGTAACATACATTCAAATACAACATTACCGAATAGTCAAACAAGTTCTAGTTCAAACTTAAATTGCTTAGCTTCTTCAGATTTGACCAATCTAATAACAAATACTGTCAGAAATACCATGCAACTCCTAGAAAATGAGAAAAGGGTAGCAAATTCATTTATAAATAACACAAATTACAATAATGTACCTCCAGGTAATATGCAATGTCAACACAATGTACATGGTGTACCGAATGCCAATACATTTTCAAATCTTTCCACAAATTTTTCAAATCTCAATATGAGAAATGAAGCACAACTTTCATTAGGGGATGTATGTAAGATGTTACCGAATTTTGACGGTGAAGGTGACCTACAACCCCTGGAATTTCTTACAGTTCATTGAAAATACATTAAATACATCACAGGTACCATTCAGCAGTGTGAAAATATTACTAACTAAATCTTTTCAAAATTCTGCCAAGTTATGGTGGGATGCATTTTCACATACTTTTAGCAACTATGCACATTTTAGAGTAGAGTTCATAGATCATTTTTGGAGTATAAAAACGCAAAGAAAAATAAAAGATCAACTGGAGAGTGAGGAATATAAAAATGGTTTATTTGTAGATCACTTTAATTAATGGATTGCAAAGTCAAAATATTTGCAACCCCCATACTCACCTAGGGAATTAATTGACATAATTGCTCCACACTTTCCTCCAAGTGTATCATGTGTTCTACTTGGCTGTACGTCATTTTCACAAGCAGTTTCAAGGTTACGTCATGCAGACGAATATTACAAAAATGAAAGTACACAAAGAAAAAATTTTGATTTTCATAAAGAAAATAAAAAGTTGTACATAAATCAAAGTCAAAATTCTCATACTAATTTCAACTCAAATGGAAATTCGTTTTCAACATTCCCAAACAGAAAATACTATGAAAACCGAAAACCATAGCAAGTTTGGAATGTGAACAACGTGATGAAGATCAGTCGGAAAACGAGAATACTCCCCACGTTTGAGTGGAAATGTGGGGGCAAAACAAATAAAAAACATTTTTATAGAAAATAATCCTTTAGAAGATCTTCTTCAGGAAAAATGTGATTTTAATCATTCTCCTGCAGAAAATCGTTGTCCTGTAATTGAAATAAAAATAAAGAAATTTTTCGATTTCCAGCATTAATTGATACAGGAAGTAAAGTATGTGCATTGTCTATGGATGTTTGGATGCAATTGAATAACTTTCATAATGTCATACCACATTTTCCTGTGACAGGAATACGTGTTTTCCTGTGACAGGAATACGTGTTATAGGTGCTGTAAAAACAAAACCACAAAAAGTGTCTTTACAAGCACAAATTGCTTTAAGTATGGAAGTTGATGAATTTAATTTTGAATTTCTCGTGGTGAATAATTTATCATATCCTGTAATAATTGGTTGTGATTTTCTTAGATTTTATAAATGTACAGTGCAACTAGCTGAAAATCAAGTGATTTTCAAAAAAGGTGAGAAAAATATTAAAATATCGGAAATTATGATTGAACATGATTTCTCCAGTTCAGAAAGTTTTTCATTGAATGCCATAAATAAAAACAGTCAAGAAAGTGTTGGTTCTGTGGAACAGAGAGAGCTAGTTAAGCTTTTAAAATTTAATGAAATAATTGATAAATGTGAACTCACACCATCTGAAAAACAAAAGTTCTTAGAAGTGCTCAACAGCTCTTCTAGTATTTTTTCAAATATACCAGGAAGGACAAAAGAATAAGTTCACATGATTAAGTTGAAAAATACTTCAGATTTTTTTATTAGGCCATATCCAATACCAGTAGCGCACCGAGATGCCGTTGAAAAGGCAATACAACAAATGTTATTGTGGGGAGTTATCCAAAGAGCTTCATCTAAATATATCTCGCCTTTGATGACTGCGTTGAAGAAAGATGGAAGTGTGCGAGTATGTCTCGATGCACGTCATCTAAACAAGGTTATGGAACCAGATTTTGAATTACCGAAGCCTATCCATGAGGTGATCAAACTCTTTTACAACAAAAAGTTTATGATTACGTTGGATCTGACCCATGGATATTGGCAGTGTCCTATCAGAGAGGAAGATAGGGAGTTCACTGGATTCATGGTAGGCACAAAAACTTATAGATTTTGTTCCTTACCGTTCGGCCTGAAGAACTCGACCAGCTCATTCACAAGGTGCATGGATAAGATATTTGGGCAGGAATTTAAAGAGTTCGTAGTTGTATACATTGATGATATCTTAGTAATTTCAAATAATTTTGATGAACATATTCACCATCTATCCGTAGTTTTTGAGCGATTATTCAGTGCTGGACTTACACTGAGAATTGAGAAATGTTGTTTTTTTCGAAAAGAAATCTCATATCTAGGTTATATACTGAGTACTGAAGGTGTGAAAGCATATCCTACAAGAACACAAGCAATTGTTGACTACAAACCACCTAAGAATAAAAAGGAGCTACAGCGATTTCTTGGTCTCTGTCAATATGACAGGATGTTCTCTCCTAACTTTGCGGACCTATCAGCACCACTTACTCACCTTCTGCGCAAGAAATGTGTGTGGAAGTGGCAGAAAGGAGAAGATGACGCTTTCAAAAACCTGAAAAATGAATTAAAAAATGAGATACTACTGTACCATCCAGACCCTCACTTACCTTGGGAGGTGGCAACTGATGCAAGTGATGCAGGAATTTCTGGAATCCTATTTCAAATTGTTGAAGGAAGACGGCAAATGGTAGCTTGTGTTTCACGTCTTCTGCTTGATCGTGAAAAAAATTATGGAATTTTTGAGAAGGAACTTCTAGCAGCGCTGTGGGTGATTCAGAAACAATTTTACACTTTATACCGATTGCAAAGCCATTACGTATATCAATACCTGTCGCTTGCTGTCACCGAGAATAACAAGATGGGGTTTAGCATTGCAAGAATTTTCTTTTGATGTGAAATATCTTCCTGGAAATGAAAACTTTGCAGATGATGCCTTATCCCGACATGCCTGTACGAGATTACCAGTTCCAAGTGATCGGTGCTTTCAGATTTATAAACTGCAGCTTTCCCAAAGTTTTCTTCCTACTCTAAAAAATATTAGTGAACATCAGAGAGGAGATGAAAAGTTGAATCAGATTCGAAATCAGCTAAAGACTGATCAAAAAATTCAGAGACAGTTTATATTGTACGAGAATGTTCTCTATAAAAGAGGCGATGATGAACACAGATACCAGCTCTGTATTCCAAATCAACTTGTTGTGCAATTCATCGAAGAGTTTCATTCAGCTCTTGGACATCCTGGCGTGCACAAAACTTGGTTGAGCATGCGTGACGAAACATGGTGGACGAATATGCATCGGAGAATCAAGAAGACGGTGAAGTGTTGTGATATTTGTCAACGAGCCAAGTCATCCACCTTGTCTGTTCCACCTCAAAGCAGTATAGTACCTGAACATAAAGGGGACATCATTGCTATGGATTTGTATGGTCCTCTTATCAGAAGTCGTGCTGGAGCTCAGTATATTTTTGTGATAGTGAATCTTTTCACGAAGTATGTTGTGCTCTATGCCCTCAAGAAAGCAACGTCTCGTGCTATGTTGCATCGACTTTTCTCAGACTATTTTCCGAAGTATGGAACGGTAAAACGAATATTACAGGATCATGGGAGTCAGTTCACCTCCAAAATATGGAAAAAACAGTTAGGTGAAGCTGGAATACGGCTGACTTATAGCTCCATTCGACATCCTGCATCAAATCCTTCTGAACGGACCTTGCGGGAAGTAGGAAGATTTGTTCAGATCATATTGTGCCGACAAACACTCAAGATGGGCCTGGGAAGTTCCAAAGTTCATGGAGTTTCTAAACGAAATTGTGCATGAATCCACGGGGTTTTCCCCCAGTGAACTTCAATTAGGGAAAAGTCGAATTAAGCTTCTTACTGAAAACTTCAGAACATCTGATGAGCAAGCTAAGGAAACTCCATTAGAACAGAAATTAATTCTTGCAGAAGCCACACTACATAGTAAAGCAGCTTGTAGAGCTTTTAGGAATCCCGAAAAAAAACATGTAGATTTTCAGCTAGAAGATCTGGTACTCTTGAAATCAAGTAATTTATCATCTGCCATTAAATCAGAAACAAAAAAGTTCCTTCTACTTTTTGAGGGCCCTTTTAGAATTAAAAAGAAGATACATAATCACACTTACCTTTTAGTATTTCCCGAAGATAATGAAAAAGAAAGAGGAATTTTTCACTCCTCTCATTTAAAACTTTATCATTTACCAGCTCATGTTCAATGAGACTGAAGATTTTTTTTTTTAATTTCACATGAGCTTTGGGGGCAAGATGTGATGAAACATGAGTTTCATCCTAAATTTAAAATATTTGAATTAAAATGAACCTTATTGCATTATTCAGATAAATATAACCTGTAAGTATGCAACCAAATTTTCAAAACATGTATTGGCAGTTGCCTACCTCCAGTTCATAAATTCATCCTTCATAATTGAGAGAATTCCAAGCGTTGGTGTATGTTTTTGTTTGCACTAAAAGTTTTTGTCTGTTACATTCTTTTTTGTCTGAACTTATCAGTAGTTTGCAAGATTTTCATTTATGAATCCTTCTTGATGCAACATTTCTGAAAGGTGAACTCGTGAACAAACTGCCAGTCAGATATTTGTCTCAGATAATTTATGTACTTGCGTTCGGTCATCTTTTTAGGTAAGCGATTGGTAAATAATGTACATGTCAGATCTTTATATTTGTTCATCTTTTTAGAAATAAGGTTCCACACTATCCCAAATATCGTTAAATAAATCTATCATCTTCTGGACCCTTGTGTATTTATAAGGATCAAAGCAGCTCAACCTACGTCCCAGCACAAGTTGTCTTGAAAACAAGGTAAAGGAAGTATTTAATATACTTTCGTAGGTTTTAGAAGACGTTGTATAAGTAGAGCCATCTAGCGGTTTTTTATCTAAGTTTGATCATGATATAATTTCAATATATTTCATTGAATATTCGGCCAATATTCAAATTTCATCTCAATCTAGATGTAGGAAACAATATGAAGACATTATTGTTTTAACGATATCGATAAATATTATTGAACCAATATTGACCCAATATTAATTCATAAGATTTGTTGAATATTGGCGAAATGATATTCAACCAATGTGTAATCACACTTGGAGATACAATATAGTTTTTATTCCTAGAATCGATATCAGGGAAATATTGGGATTGCGATATTTATTGTAGATGTTAAAAACGATGTGAAGACAATATTGTTTTATCGATATTGGTAAATATCATTGAACCAATATTGACTCAATATGAGTTATTACAATTTGTCAAATAAAGTGGAAATGATATTCAACCAATATTCTAACAAACTTGGAAATACAATATAGTTTTTTCCCCTATAATCGATATGACTGGAATATTTGGATTGCAATATTTATTCTAGATGTGGAAAACAATATATAACCAATATTGTATTATCGATATTGGTAGAAACTATTCAACCAATATTGACCCAATATTTCGTGTGATAATCTACATTCAAAACTAGTTCAACCAATATTCCACCAATGTTATTAATATAATATTGTTTTTTGAATATTTACCCATATTGGACCATTATTGAATTTTCATTTACAATATATCTATATTGGCCCAATATGGAACCAAGATTCAGCCGATATGTGCTACCTGGGTCGCGGCGTGCCAACAAACCGTTTCTATAGTAACGACATAGAAAGACCACTGGATGCTGTTAAATTGTATTGGAAGGATTGATAACATTAAAGATAACATGTATGGAAAAGAGAAGTATTATTTAGTTATTTTGGACTTATTTTTTTCATACAGGAAACATTTTTGAATACGATTTCACTGAATACATTGAATATAATTTTCAAGACAACAGTCGTTTAAAAGCGATAACTTATCGGGACAAAAAAACACGTCAAGATGTATTGGAAGTATTTATTTTTTATATATTGCAGACGATGTAAATTCACATTCACAGTTGTACAAAAAATGTTGTTTGTATTTCGTGTATAAAATTCGTGTTTTCATGGCATATTCGAGAGAATTTTTGTCCTCGACCTTCGGTCTCGGCCAAAAATTAACCCCTCTCATGTGCCAGTAGAAAAACACTCATTTTACGCACTTATACAAAAATAACTATTGTCTAATTTTCACTAGTTATTTTAATTTTTACGACTGCTTTCGGGCTTTATCTCATTATCAAAATATCTAACTAATTTGTGTTAGTAATCAATATTTTTTCACAAAATTTATGTAACACTCCTCTAAGTATTGCAAATTCAGTAGTGTAGTCAGATTTCTTTTAAATAGTTTGCCAACACTTTTTTGTAGATTTTTGGCGACGAAATAGATTTGAAGTAAGCATTGAATTTTGAATTTCATTCCTTAAGTATGTCTCTGAACTAAAGCTATTGATGATCTACCTTTCTGAATCGGAAAATAAATAACAATTCAAGAGGGGTGTCCTGCTTTCAAATGGGTCACTCTGTATAGTTATTCTTTGATTCCAAATCCAGTTTTGAGGCTAATTCCTTACTGGTGTGATATAATTTTTTTATTAATTGTTTGCCCTGCATAGATTGGTGGATCTGAAGATGGTAGTGAAAATGGTCTTCTTGATGATGAATTGGAAGCAGCTGTAGCAACATTGCAGTCTCTGGCAAACACCCTTGAGTGTAGCTGTGTGAAATTAAGAGAACGAAAAGAGATGCGGGGTGTTGTTGTACAATATTTGATTCGTAGAGTGCTGGATCAGTCAGGTAATTATTTGTTTTTGTTGTATTTAGTCATGGAATTCACATTAAAATCGGACGGTATGAAACCAATCAATCAATCAGTATATACTTTATCGTCTGAAGAAACAATTGTCAAATAATTCCGCTATAACCTATACAATAGGTGTATTCGTTGGCAAGTCTCCAACAGAAAACATTTACTACCCCTTACGACCGTTGAGTTATATCTGTTAGATTCTTGGCAAAGTTTTCATAGTTGTGATTCTATTAGGGAATAATAAACTGATTTTGCGGCTGAATCTTGTGCCTCTGATTGAATCTCACTTGAGATATGGTGTTGCTTTCTGGGAGTTTTGCAGTCAGCATATTTTTCATTCAGTGTTTGTATTGCAAAAGCGAGCGGTTAGGTCTTATGCAAGGTGGGAGTGCGTGAGTCGTGCAGACCATTATTTAAGAGAGAAAAAATTCTCACTGTTAATTGTATTTTCATTCTTGAAATTGTCTGCCTGATTTACAAAAAACATAATATGTTTGGAACTCAGGAACATATAAATTACATAACCCGGCAAGTAACAGAAAATAAAATACACCTTCCTGTTCCAAAAACAAGTCAGACAAAGTTTTAGGTAATTTATGAAAGTAAAAAGCTGAATAATAATAATATAAATTAAGAAGGAGAAAAGCTAGGAAGAGTTCAGAAATCTTGTTAAAGAAGCCCTTTCAACATAACCTTGAGGAATATTACAATGAAACTGCTGTGATTAATATTTATTTTTTGATATGTATGAGGTGAAAAGATGGTGCGACTCAAATCAGTTAGCTATTAATATGGCAAAAACTAATATTATGTCATTCAAAGGTGAATTAGATGAGCTGGTCATGGGCGATGATGTTATAGGAAATACAAGATTTCTAGGCATTCATATAGATTGCAGATTAAAATTCGAGGAACATGTTTCAATTTTGAACAAAAAACTGTCTTCTGGGTGTTATGCGGTAAGAGTAACATCGAATGAACTTGGTCTTTCTTCCTCCAAGGTTGTGTACCATTCTTTAGTAGAATCCCACTTGAGATATGGAATCCCATTCTGAGGGGTGTGTAATATGAATCTCATAGACTCTGTTTTTGTACTACAAAAACGTGCAGTAAAGTATATGTGCAAAGCAAACATTCGTGATTCCTGCAAGCCTCTTTTTATTAAACACAAAATATTAACAGTATTTGAAATTTTTGCTTTGGAAACGGTATGTCTAATTTAAAAACATCTTCACAAATTTGACACTACATACCCACATCATGCCACCCGTCAAGCTGGCAACATTAAACTCCCGATTCCATCATTGACACTAATTAAAGATTCAGTGATTTATGGAGGAGGTAAGATGTTCAATCACTTACCAAAACATATTAAAGAAATTAGATCCATAGAAAGTTTCAGAAAGCACTCTTGTTGGATAAACCCTATTATAGTATACAAGAATTTTTTGATAATATATTTTAACTCAAACTTGTTTTAATATGTTGTAAGGTGTTTCTCAGGTGCTGGTTTTTTTATATTGATTTATAGGACATTTAATGCTATATCAGTGACGTTTTTTTTTTATTTTATCTATTTTTGTTTGTATTCTACTTTAGTTTAAGGTTAGTTTTTAGGCCCTCACTTTGTCGACAAGTTCTTGTATCTTTCGACAATAAAGCATATTCTCTCTCTCTATCTCTCTCTCTCTCTCTCTCTCTCTCTTATATTTCTTATGTTTATATTGACACCTATAGGTTACTTTAAACGGTAAGATATCAGTACATCATAGTTATTTCCATGACGTGTGAACTTAGGTTCAAATTGTGTATATTTGTGTTTTACATTCTTAAAAAAAAACTGTCAAACTTATATGTTAAGTCTTATTTTATAGTTATATTTTAGCTACTTGACATGTGAACTCGTTTGGTTCAAATTGCGGTTCTGGTATTTGCGCTTTTAAACTCTTCTTTTTTGGAAATTTTTATAAGCTGAATAGACCAGATTTTTTAATAAGCTTTTTCAATAAGAATGTATTTTTTGGACAATAAAGTATATTTCTCTCTCTCTCTCTCTCTCTCTCTCATCCGGAGGTGTTAATATAAAGGTTGTTAACTAATCATGAATCCTATTGTGACAACTGGGTTCCCAATAGCCTATTTGTTATATTTGTCGTCATTAAGTGGACATTAGATACGCCCTGTTATGATTTTAAATTCTGAAGCACCTTTAAAGAAGATTTTTTTTAGATTTCTTGGAAATTCGTGTAGCTGTTGTGGGTAATGTAGATGCTGGAAAATCTACATTATTAGGAGTCTTGACACATGGTGATTTGGATAATGGTAGAGGTCATGCCAGGCAAAGACTTTTCCGACATAAACATGAAATGGAATCGGGAAGAACTAGTTCTGTTGGAAATGACATTTTAGGTTTTGACGAAGAAGGTAAAGTATAACTATAGTAAGCATTGAAAAGTATTTTTCCGACGACCTACTCGAAATACATATCATTTCGCACTATGAACTGGCACAGAAAAATATACTCTATTGCGAAATATTTCATTTCGCAGTCGTGCTATATTTTTTTCATTTCGAAAAAATATCTCATTTGAAAGTGTGCCGCTGACGTCACGTTCATTGGAAACAACCCCCACCACAATCCACGTTCCGAAACATTCAATACCGTTCTCCTCAAAAATATAGATTCTAGCTTGGTGAACTCCATTGAGAAATAATTAAAACTTCGTTACTTGAGCTACTCATAGAAAAAAATCCACATTTTAGTTACTTTTTATTGTTTTTGTAACTTTCAAATTTCCTGAACGGACCATCCTTTCGATGAAGAACGAGCATTGACAACACCGAAAATCATTATGACAGTTCTCATGCAACAAAGGTGATCTCGAGATTTGAGGTTAATGTTTGTTTTCATTTTACATTCAACATTTAACTGATACATTCATTATTACTGTAGCGAGGTGTTATTATGACCGATCTGGTGTGAATTTATTTGTGTATTAAGTATGAAAAGGCTTCGTGAAGGAAAGTTCGGATAATTTACCGAGGGTAGATTATGAGATGATTGACAAATATGAATTTATTTTTTGCAATGAATAAAATTTAAAATCGTTCAGGTGGAAAAGTTTTTCACAAAAACATAATTATATTTACGCATTTTACACAAGGTTTATTCATTGCTTCGAACCACATTTTACAATGCGCTTCATATTTAGGAGCATAAAAAAATGTTTATTAGAATATTCACTGGTGTTCATACAACCAGGTACGAAGCACCTGTTCGACATGTTCACAGTTATTGCAGGAATACAGATACAGAAATTAAGAAAAAAAATCAAGTAGGGCCTGTTCGTTTGCAGCATACATATTTGATGGAACTGCTCTACTTGTATTAAATATTGAAGTAGGCAAACGAGTTAAACAGAGACCATCGATTCTTATTGATGCTCCGTGAAACAGACGAATGAACCCATCTGCTATCAAATGACAACTGTCATACGACACAATCCAGTGTGATGAGAATTTGAGATTCCATGGTGCACAAGTTTTACAACTTTGCCAAGTCTAGTTTTGATGAACGTGACGTCACGAAACCACTTTTCTTCTGATTATAGAGAAAGTAGCGGTCAGAAAAAATAAATAAAAAATCCCGAGTGCTAATAGCGTATACACTTTCTAATTACAGTGTTCTCTCATATGTCGTGGAAAGGTCCATTCTGGATATTGTTTTCAAATGCAAGCTTTTCTCAAACTTTTTCGATATTATAGAAATTAAGGTAACTTTACTGGTGGTAAATAATTTTTTTTTTGTTCTCCATTGTTTACCGATTGGGAATTTGGTAATCTTGCATCCATTGAGAGTTTTTCGCGATGCACCAACTTTTTTGAAGAAACAAATGAATAATAAAAATGTTTAACAAATGGTGCAAACTTTTACACACACTGTATAATACCTGCGGGATCAAAATCCTAATTAAAATCTGAAATTGTGAATTTGACTATTCAAATAGATTGTTTTTTTGCTTCAAATGGACATATTACGGAAGTAAACCTGAAAAGTGAGAACAAAAAGTATTTTACCCCTTCACCACACAAGTAATCTGATTCCTAGATGCGCAATTCGATAACAAAGTTATTTTATCAGTAGGGATTACTAAACTAACTGTAAATCGTCATATCAGTCTTATTTATATCACATCATTAAATACCATGAGGTAATCTGTTTACTAGGAAGTGACACTACCTGATGACCTGGTACAACCCCACCCAATAAACAATACAACAAAGGCACTTACTTATTCCTTTACTGGTATCAAATCAAAAAGTTTGGAATTTAATGGACCATTATCATTATTAAGCAATGGTTTCGAGTCTCTTTTTCGATTAGCAATACCTCCCCACCCAATAAACAATACAACAAAGGCACTTACTTATTCCTTTACTGGTATCAAATCAAAAAGTTTGGAATTTAATGGACCATTATCATTATTAAGCAAGGGTTTCGAGTCCCTTTTTCGATTAGCAATACCTTCATAACAATCTAATTTTCTGTAATCATCAACAGGCTTTATTTATTTTGAATTTTGGATATTAATTTTGTGATGAGTTTATAATAAATGATCCGCAACACTCGATTTATTTTCTCGCGAATATTCAGCATGTGCCAAATGTTCGCGGAAACGAACATTCGTTAGTACAGCTTGGCAATTGTGGAAATATTCACGCCTATGATGCGCATTAGTCGTACGACGGACTATCCAGTGATATGCACGTGATTGTTCGCGCAAGAAGTGGAAATTTCACAATCTCAGCTATGTTTGCCAAACTGTAAACCGTTATGAGGCATCGCGCCGACGTCATTTGACAGGCCAATAAAATCAGTCGATCGGGCCATCCTCTACAAATAATGTTCAATGTCCTTGGATTTAAACCACTACATTCAACACAAGATGGCGAGTTTCAATTTCCTTGTTCACAGGGCATTAAACTTTCCACTCAGTGTTGAACGGTTTCAACGAGAAATAAAAACCATTAAGGAAATATCCATTAGTAATGGGTATTCGCCGAAAATGGTAGATAATTTGTTGAAAAAGAAAAAATTCAGAACGTCCTTAAGACAAATAACCACACTAGAACAACCTCAAGACAGGAAAAAGTTCATTAAAATTACACACGATACATGGCTTACTAGAGGTCTCAACTCTATTTTCCGAGATGCAAACCTTCAGCTAGTACATAGCAATACGAACAATCTCCCAATGTTGTTAGGTAATCCGAAAGATAAAATTCCAATTTTAGAGAGATCAGGAATCTATGAAATTAGCAGTCAAAACTGCGATAGTGTATATTTTGGCCAAACCAAAAGATCTACGAATGTTCGTTTCCGCGAACGGCACATGCTGAATATTCGCGAGAAAATAAATCGAGTGTTGCGGATCATTTATTAGAAACTCATCACAAAATTAATATCCAAAATTTAAAATTAATAGTAGCCTGTTGATGATTACAGAAAATTAGATGTTATGAAAGTATTGCTATTCGAAAAAGGGGCTCGAAACCGTAGCTTAATAATGATAATGGTCCATTAAATTCCAAACTTTTTGATTTGATACCAGTAAAGGAATAATTAAGTGCCTTTGTTGTATTGTTTATTGGGTGGGGTTCTACCTGTCCATCACGTAGGGTCAATTCTTAGTAAACAGATTACCTCATGGTAATTAATTATGTGATATAACTAAGACTGGTATGACGATTTACAGTTAGTTTAGTAATCTCTACGGATGAAGATAACTTTGTTATCGGAATGCTCATCTAGCAATTACTTGTTTGGTGAAGGAGTAAAATACTTTTTGTTCTCACTGAGTTAAACCACAGGCGTCCAATTTTCGATAAACCTGAAAAGAAACTAGATATTCGACAGCTTGACAACGTCAAATCTAAACAGAAATTATGCATTTCACAGCATATCCTCACACGTGTAGATATAATCCATTATCCGAGGAACTGTATAAGTGCTATACAGATTATCTCACAGCACTGCGAATAGGACAGGATATGACCTATTAACTATCGTCCAACCCCTTCAGTTTTCGCCGTTTTCGGTTTCGCTGTTCACGATCAAGGAGACTAAAATTCAACAAGGAGGGTTTAATAAGCTCTAGCCAATCAGAAACTTGTAGCATCAACGCGTCATAGTGACGTACTTAGATATGGGTACAGAGTCGAACTCGAACCAAGCAACAAAACTGTCAGCAGTAACTCATATACCAAGAGCTAGTCCGTCACTGTCTATAGAGAACGGCGGTCATGACACGTCCTACTACGTCACAAATGTTATTTCATCTCTTTCTACTAGTGTCCCCATTGTCTTATGGGAATCAAACACTCCTTGTTAAATTTTAGTCTCCTTGGTTCACGATGACAATAACTGTCATCGTGACATCCTAATAATTATCTAGCAAAGATAATTATAGGTAGTTCATTTAAAGACGTAATAACATTTGTTAAACATGGTTTACGAAATTGCTGAGAAAGTGCAAATTGTCAAATGGTATTTTCAAGGATCAAGGACATTACGTCAGATTAAAGTATTATTTGTTGGAAAGTTTGAAAACAGGCCGGACAATTATCAATTGCTCTAATTCTACATATGTTCAGTGCCCTGTGAGAAGTACTGTATAAGTTACTTTCCTATGTGGCCGCAGGAAAATACTTTAATACCTACATTTTTAAATTCATTTAAAATGAAACCACCTCTGTAGAAAACGCATTTTTCAATCAATCTCAATTTTTTCCTTTAATATCAAGCCTCAAAATCTGTATCTTGACATACATTTTTATAACTTTAGTTTCATCTCTAAGGTACTCTATATATTGTTTTTTTGTAAAAAACAGCAAAATTTTACCAGACAATTTTTTTTTTAATTTGACTACACCACTGGGTTCGTTATCTTTATAAATAAAATCAAACAAAATTTCTTTAAAAAATATTGGTTATCAACGAAGTTACAACAATTTTGGAAACAAAGTATTTGATTATAAGTTTTTAATTAGATTTAAGACATTTTTAAAATCTGGCAACAGTGGGAGTAACACAGATACACCTCTCTATGTTTTCCCTAATGCATCCTCTGTTGCGCTTGTTATTTCCCTATGTATAGCAGAATTGTTCCTTCTGTATATATACTTCCACTTAGATATTTTTTATCGATTTTGATGTAATCAATTATAAATTAATATAGCAAATTATGCTTTCATTTCAAAGAAAACCGAGCTTTTAATTAATTTGATGTGATTTCTAGGTAATGTTGTTAATAAGCCCGAGCATGGGTCCTTAGATTGGGTGAAAATATGCGAGAGAAGTTCCAAGGTTATAACTTTTATTGATCTTGCTGGACATGAAAGGTACTTGAAAACAACTGTTTTTGGAATGACTGGTCATGCTCCAGATTTTGGAATGTTGATGGTTAGTTCTGTCTTTCGTACAATTATCTGTAAATGATTATTAAATGTTTAAAATATTCTCAGGTTGGAGCAAACGCTGGAATAATTGGCATGACCAAAGAACACCTAGGATTAGCTTTGGCACTCTCTGTACCCGTTTTTGTTGTGGTTACAAAAATCGACATGTGTCCGATGAACATCCTGCAAGACAATCTGAAAATGTTGGTGAGGATACTGAAATCTCCAGGTTGTCGAAAAGTACCTGTCATGGTCAAAACTGCTGATGATGTTGTGTTAAGCGCTACAAATTTTGTGTCTGAAAGGTGAAGATTCAAGTAATTTGTTTTTGAGTTTGAAGGTGTGCATTGATATCTGACATTTTTTTCTTAAACTACCTTAGACTTTTATTTTTTGAATCGCGACGTTTTTTTAGGCTTTGTCCAATCTTTCAAGTATCGAATGTAACTGGTGAAAATTTGCACTTGCTAACAACCTTCCTCAATCTGCTGACTACAAGAATGGAGTATCATGAAAATGAACCGGCAGAGTTTCAGATTGATGACACATATTCTGTTCCTGTAAGTAAAAGTTATCTGCTTTATCTGTTATAAATACAGCATTTAATTTATATTTAGGAGTTTTGATCTGTTGTTTACCAAAGTTTATACAAAAAATACAATTTTATAATAGCTATTCAAAGAGTATTTTGAGAACCAGGAGCTTTGGGGAACACTTCCCCAGACAATGGGTTCAAATCTATTTTTTTAATTGTATCAAGTCAAAGAGTTAAAGAACCAAAATATACTTTAATGTCAGACAAAGATTTTCAACTACGAGGCATATCCAGAAAGTAAGAGTACTCAAATTTTGTTTAAAAAAAAAAGTTTTTCAACTTATCGACAAAGCTTTCAAGTATAAATAAAAATACAACAGCTGCTACTTTCCCACCATTAATTTCCGAATATACTTCATCTAAAAGAGAAAGATTGCATTTCCTGAGTTTTTATGGTTTATATTTGTCTGAAAACCGAATTGCTGGTTGTTGATTAGATTATGGGAGCTCATATATTGAGTAACTCATGAACGAATCAGTTTTTCACTAATTTGTCCTTTGATAACACCACCTTTATACTATATAAGAATAACAAGAGATGTTTTTAGAAAAAATGGAAAATTTACATTTTCAAATGAATCATTTACCAAAATAGCAAGAATACTTAGAGCAGATTCAGGAAGATTTTTGAAAACTTTTAGAGAAATTTCATCTAAACGACTTGTTTTTTTATTTTTTATATTCCTAATAACATCAATTATCTCATAAATGTTCGTAGGGCTTTGAGCAGGAACTTTTTGTTAACTGCTTGATAATCTTGCATTTCTTATGTAGAATTGTTCTAATACAGTGTGTCCCACTTACCATGCTCACCATAGGTATCTTTTTAATGGTAAGAGATAGGAGGTCGGTTAAATGACACCAAATGTGGACTTTATCAAGGTCAACTAAAATGTGAAAACATATTTTGATAAAATCTATTCGTTTTTGTTTCATACGCAAATAACAAATTTTGATCATTTTCATGTCTCTTGCAAGTGAATTTTGACCCACTTCTGGCGGTCCTAATAACTTGAAATTTGGTAGATGTTCATAATTCCGGTGACAATGCACTATGAGATAAATTCAAGATGGCGACTCCAAAATAGTTCTTGTTTTTGAATAAATGACGATAACTCCGTTGTTATCAGCAAACAACTATTACTGTGACATATCATCTGTAAGAGAAAAAAAAATTATTCATAACTAAGTTATAGTGAGCTATGACCTACATTTGAAAAATGAAAGTTGGTACTGATATCTCAAATCCTAGAAGAGTTGGTATGAATTTCATATTTTTTTCGAAATCTCATTGAAAAACTGCCATAAGAATGTGAAATTCCTATTCGAATATTTTCATAAATAAAGAAGTTACGGAGGAGACATGAAAATGATCAAAATCTGTTTTTTGCGTATAAAACAAAAACGAATAGATTTTATAAAATTCTCACCATTAAAAAGATACCCATGGTGAGCATGGTAAGTGGGACACACTGTATAATGCTTAGAAGAAAGTGCAGTGTTGTTGAAGCCAAACTTTCATGAATTACCTGCCTCTGTGAGTATTGAAAATTACTTACAAATAGTTGGGAAGCACTGGTAAATCTTCTTTATTGGGTAATTGTCACCTGTTAATGCTAGAACAATGATTTCATGTGAAGTTGGTCATTCTAGAGTGGTTTTGGATTATTCACCTTGTATATTTACTTCGCTTAATGTAGAATGATTTGGATGGAAATTATTTCTAGAGAACAACCAGCCCCAGGGGTTGTTGGTCTCACGCCCCACACCAAATTTTGAATGACTGTTCCTTGTGATAAAAAATGGGGTTGTTATTGTAAAAGATTAAATTAATGAACTCTTATGGCCATAATTTGAAGATTACAACAGAGGCTAAGACTGAAACTTTGGTTAACTTCTACCATTGTAGTTTGATTCAGCTTGATTCCGTAATAACATTTTAACAATTTATTTATTTATCAAGAAATATACAAGTTTATGACAGGGAAAAAACTGTAAACACATCTTCTAAATTAATTACCAACTAGATATTTATAATTTTCATGTTATTTATACAATTCATGATAATAACTATTTTTTCAAATTTACTTTAAATCTCATTTTACCATTGGATTTCAAGGAATTTGACAATTCATTGTAATGCTGTAACATTCTTGGAAAGGGCTAAGGAAAACACTTGAAACCTCCATTAAACATTATATATTCCCAAATCCTCATATTAACTGTCCGTTTACAACTGAGGCGCAAAATGGCCGTGAGAGATAACATTCTTAGGGCCGGTCTTTTCACCTATAGATAAGTCCCAGATAACTCTATCTATCAGATAAGGATATGTAAACCTGTGAAGTTTATCCGATAGATAGTTATCAGAGACTTTATTGTGAGGTGAAAAGACCGGCCCTTAATAATAAAAACACATTCAGGCTTTATGGCTCGATCAACAAATGTACACTGAGAGAAAGTGTTTCTCCCATTAACTTGAAACACTACACTCCTCTCTTCCTAATCTAGACCGCAGTAACTTATTTTGAAATAATATAGCATATTCAAAATTCTTGTATTTTATCAAGAAGGAACAAAACGCGTAGGAGGGTTTCTACGACGCTGGGGCCGATGGTGTTCCACAATTTGGAGTTTCAGTATCTGACATATCTGTATCCTGAATGGTCAGTGGCAAATTAGCAGAGAGATCCGAAATTGTTTTACTTGCGTCCCACCGTCTTGAATCTCTCGTTTCACTGACCTGTTCATCATTGTCAGATAAAGAAACGTTTTCGTTTCTAGAATTTGAAACTTTTACAGTTTGACCTGAACTTGTACTTTGCTCATAATCAAGGTCATGCATTTCGATATCGGGATGATTGCTAGAATCATCATTGATATGAAAAGGAAGAATCTGGTTCATGTGACGTTTCCACAGCAGATTTGTATTTGGTATTCGGATTTCGACAACGTTTTTCCCAAGAAGACCAACTACTATCCCGGGCGTCCATTCCGTCTTAATTTTTCTGTAATCTTTTACAAGAACATTTTGTCCTATTGTTAACCCTTTCCTCATTTTCCCCCGAAAATTTTTCTTTTGTCGGACTTGTACTACCCCCAAATTTGTTTTTATTGTACTCATCGGTTTTGTGTCCCGCATCGGCATAGTTTTTGGCCTTATTAAATCTAATCTAATTTTAAGTGCACGACCCAGCATCACTCGGGCCGGCGATTCGCCAGTGCTACAATGCTCTGTATTTCTATAAAGTATTAAAATCCCTTTAAGGTATATTGATTGTTGGCCCAGATTTGTTTTCACTTAGATTACGGACAAATTATCTGATTGCCTCGTCAAGTGGTTATGATTATTGTTGAATCAGAGTTTTTGAAGTTATTTTTGACTTGATGAATAAAAGTACAAATTTTTAACTTATAAGGAGATTGGATATCCAGAATTTGTTTTGGTTTGTATACATTTTTTGTAGGTTCCCTGTTCTCTAGTTTGAATATGCACTTGATGATTTTGTTTTGTAGTGCTTTCAATGGTTTAAGTAAACATTCTGTTGCCGTTCCCCATACTGAGATTAAGTACTGACGTTTGGAAAAGACTTATAGAATAATAAATGAATTTAAAATATTTCAAGGGTAAAAAGTTTCCGATTTTAAAAAGAATTCCGATTACTGGAGATATTTGCTTCCTTAATATTTCAATATGTTAGGACCATAACAAATTTTCATCAATATACAAGCCAAGAAACTTCAAAATAGGAGCATACTTGATGATTTCACTTTTGAAATTGATAGGTTCTTTGAAATCGACAGAAGTCGATCTTTTGGTCACAAACATAAATGGTGATTTTTTGTAATTTAAAGTTAGTTTATGTTTTATTAGCTAAGATGATATTTCCTCAATATCATTCAACATGTTTTTTTAAATTTCTTGTAAACTATGTCCGTTATAAATAATGGTTGTATCATCAGCAAATATTTTGATTTTTCCATCTAGTTCCAAATCGGCCAATGAATTAATATATATGAGAAAGAGTACAGGACCAAGGATTGATCCTTGTGGCACTCCACATAAAACCATTTTATGCAATCATTCAGTATCATCCATAAATACAAACTGTTTTCTGTCTAAAAGATAATTTCTGAACCATTCGTGAACACTTCCTCTCACACCTATTTGATATAAGATGTCCACTAAAATTTTGTGATCAACTGTGACAAAAGCTTTCTGAAGATCAAGCGATAGAATACCACATTTTTTACCTGAATCTATATCAAGTTGTAATTGAGTAATGACATCATGAACTGCTGATTCTGTATCGCTAGATCTTCGAAAACCATACTGCCCATTATACAATAATTTTGATTTTTCAAAATATTCAATTAATCTACAATGCATTGCTTTTTCAATTATTTTCAAAAGTATTGACAGAATTGATGGGTCTATAACTGTTCATGTGATCTTTTTCACCTACTTTGAAAATTGGTGTAACTTTCGCAATTTTCATTTTATCTGGAATTATGCCTGTTATGAAAGTTAAATTTAATAAAAAACAAAGACCAGGACTAAAACAAATACATATAATATGCTCTTATACGATTATTAACAAATTATTTACATTGTTTTTTTTTAAATTATAGTCATTGAAAATATTCCTTCATTGTTGGAATCGTTTTATATTTCAGGGTGTTGGAACTGTTGTGTCTGGGACAACACTAAAGGGGGTGATAAAGTTGAATGATACTTTGATGTTAGGACCTGATCCCCTCGGACATTTTCAACAAATTGCAGTAAAAAGTATACATCGAAAAAGGATGGCTGTTAAGGAAGTTCGAGCAGGGCAGACTGCTAGCTTTGCTTTAAAAAAGGTAAGACTTGAATGAAGCTTTTAAAAAGATGCCAACTAATAATTTGTAACTAATAAGATTGATAACATAGATAAAATTAGTCATGGAATTTGACCATTAAAAATAAAGATGTATACATATTTTATCAAGGATAAAGTGATTCACCTGGTTCTTCACAAATTGTATACAAACAGGCAGATATAATGGCAGATATACTGAGTGTCCGCAGAAAATATTTAGTTTTTGGAAACAATGAAATGAAATTTGGAGGATCTGTATACGACATAAAACTGCATATTTTGACAAGTGATTAGCTTCTTGCAACTTCCGATTTCACCGGAAGTGACATAAGCTTTCGTCTTTTAAATGGAACAACTGGTTTATTTTCACTTCTCTTGTCTCTACATGACATTCTGAATACAACCATGTATCACTTGTCACTTTTTGTAATCATTATTTCGAAATTTAGTTATTTAATAGAGGGCCATGGATAAGTTCAAAGCTCTAATTTATTTCCTACAATTTTGGGACATTACTGTTTTCGGTCAAAATTTATCAGCTATGTAAAATTTTATTTTTAAAGGACCCCGCATTAATCTCATGGAGAACCGGTTTCGGTGAAAATCGCTGAAATTTCAATATGATGTAGTCCATGCCATCCTGAACAAAAGTTATCATTGCGCTAACTCTCTGAATGCCGGCGTTTGGATTCTACAGGGGTCAAAGTTTGACATTTTAACGATTTTTCAAAAAATCCGGTTTTTAATTTTTATCGTATCGATCTGAATTTTTATAATGGAATAGTCCACAATATGTTGATCAAAAAGTTCAATAGACAAGAGTTTCTAGAATCAAAACTGGCGGTTATACAGAGAGTTAAACTTTGTTTTTGGAGAAAATTTCGTTTTTCGAGAAAATATTCGTTTTCCTGCAGATCCATATGCAATTGATGTTACTTACAGTACATGAGAGACCACCTCGTCTCCACCCGATGTTTTAGAAAAATACAGGATGAAAACAATAACTTATTCCCGAAAAAGATCGTATGCTGTTAAACGAGTGTCTTCAGGAGAGGATCACTGCATCATCATGCGAATTAGTATAAAAGATATTTCTGATTTGCACCATGGAATGTTTTCACATTTCGTTCTAATAATGACAGATATATAAAACCAGACTACCTGAACTTGAAACTAGTATATCAAAAGACAACTCTTGAAAAATGAAATAGTTCTGGGATTGCAGGGAGATGTACGCCCCCTCCACTTGGAAAACTCTGCAGTACCTTGGACATGCTTGGCATGGCACTTTACTGGCAGACACATTCGAAGCATTTTCCGAAAATTGTTCTCACCCTGTATTTTCCTGGAACATAAAATGAAAACGATGGTCCTTATAGAATTTGTATTATATTTTCATACACTGTATGAAACATGAATCGTATTCGTATGCTCATGCATATATGTCCGAAAATATATTCACAGAATGAGACTGCAACCTTTGTATATTTATGAATTCTCATTTCAGATATTTTGTCATTGAAATGTTTCGAAGTTTGTCTAGGAAACAATATTATTTTCCGTTATAAAGGAATTATTGATTATTCGAGAAATCGGTGAAATACTACTTCAAACCCCTGTATAATTCAAACCGTGGCATTCGCGAGGTAGACACTGTGGAACTTTTTGATCAAGAATGACTCATCTACATTATGTCGGAAAATAAAAAAAATTCACGGATGATTTTAGAAATAATTTTAAAATTATTCCGAAACATCCCTTCTCCATGTTTTTTGGACTATCGCCGCACCTTTATTTCGATTCAGATTATTGAGCACAGACGTTGACACATTTGTATATATACTAGCTACATAGTTTCAAAAAATCAGCTCAATATATTGGTGGAAGCTGACTATGCAAATGGATACATTTTTCCGAAATTGAAAATATATTTTTGATCGCCTCGTATCTTCCAAATACTTGAAGTTGGATGGTTGGTTCAAATACAAAATATGATCGCCCTGGCATGTACTGTAAGTAACATCAATTGCGTAAGGATCTGCAGGTAAACGAATATTTTCTCGAAAAAAAATCGATAAAAATTACCAAAAACAAAGTAACCCTCTGTATACCCGCCAGTTTTGATTCTACAAACTTTTGTCATTTGAACTTTTTGGTGCACATATTGTGGACTATTTTTTGTGTTTTGGCATCGACTGCTATGGTCATTAGCCACGTGTTCTGGATAGGCCTTGTTACTAACTCCATGCGCCACCTTAGGAGCAGCACTGTTAATTGGAACGCAGCAGTGAATCGTGCAGGACTCTTCCATTATAAAAATTCAGATCGATACGATGAAAATGAAATTCCGGATTTTTTGAAAAGTCGTCAAAATATCAAACGCCGACATTCAGAGAGTTGGAGCAATGGTAATTTTTGTTCAGGATGGCATAGACTACATCATATTGAAATTTCAGCGATTTTCACCGAACCGGTTTTCCATAAGATTTGTCTAGGTATTATTAATTTTTTTCAAATGACAACATGTTGGAGCGTTGGGTTTGGAAAAAAGAGTATTTTATTGCGATTAATTTGATACCGCACACTATTAGGTTTCAATTTTTTTTGTAATTTAGTTATATGTTTACTGCTGAATTTCCTCATTAACAAAATCATTTTATATAATATTGCTTCTACAGTGCACACATGTATGAAAACATGAAGATATCTTTGATACCTTGTAAGATACAATAACAAAATTTTGCTTATGTAT
Organism: Chrysolina oricalcia; assembly: GCA_944452925.2. Classification (NCBI taxonomy): domain Eukaryota; kingdom Metazoa; phylum Arthropoda; class Insecta; order Coleoptera; family Chrysomelidae; genus Chrysolina; species Chrysolina oricalcia. Next base: position 17,893,453 of record OX101816.2, read on the forward strand.
ATTAGAGACCAGCGATTTCAAATTTTATATTTTCGACGTTGCCGAATGTACAGTTTCTGAGATAGAACAATACGTTTATTTTTAAATGGGACAACCCGTTTATTTTACAATTTTCTGTCACAGTTTTTTTATTGCCGATACAACATACAAACTGTTGATGGCCAAAATTTATCATTAATTTTAAGAAATTAGTTAAAACATTTTTATTTTGTAATCAATATTGCAGTATAAAGAGAAAACAATACCTGAAGAAAAAACTAAAGGAGATATTCAATATGACCTCCTTGTCTTTGGAAACAAAAATCCATTCTGAATGAAAATTCATCCAAGACTATTCTGTGAATAAAATCGACAAAGTCGGGGTACCCTTCTCTCCAAATATTTCCACAAATAGTGCAAGTGCAAAGATCTGACAGAAAACAACTACTTTCCTGGCTATTGCCACGACGGATATTGAACTACATCTGACAGATATTCACAAGAAGACTCAATTGCAAGTGCTTATTGTAGACAAACAAAAGATTATCCTTAATTTGGCTTGGGATGACCACCTGCAGACATGCAGACATTTCCTCTTCCTGGAGTATTTTGCTGTCTCGAGGAGTGCTTATTGATTTTCCTGGCAGGTGGCGCTGCGACTGACTTTACTGTAAGTCGCTGCTTCATTCGTAGGGAATTATTAGATAAACAATAAATTATAATTAATTTGGCAGGGACAAGACAACTCAATGTTGTCGGACCTACCCTTGCACTGATGAGAGGCAACAACCTCGAAACATGTCTGCAGGTGTTCATCCCCAGCCAAATTGAGGATAATCTTTTGTTTGTCTACAATAAGCACTTGTAATTGAGTTTTCTTGGAAGAACGTTGCACAAATATCTGTCAGGGAAGTAGTTGTTTTCTGTCAGATATTTGCCTCATATTTTCCACTTTGTGGAAATATTTGGAGAAAAGGGTACTTCGACTTAATCGATTTTATTCACATTTATTTGTACTCTCCGGCAAAACATTCTAACTTATTCGAATTATTCAAGACGTTTCTAATCGTTTCCGGAGAAATTAGTGCTATCTCCTCTGTAATTTTGTTCATGGATAGTCTGTGGCCTATTCACATACACTTTGATTTTTAAATAGCCCCACAAAAAAAATCTAGAGGTGTCAAATTCGGAGATCTTGCTGGCCATTCGATAGCTTCTCTTCTTCCAATCCAACGATTTCGAAATGTAATGTCGGGAAACTCACGAACGCCTCGAAGATAATGAGGAGGCGCTCCATCTTGCTGTATCCAAATTTTAAACAAAAAACAATGATACACCTTTCAATATTTTTGCATTCAATCTTGGCTTGGCTACATCTCAATTATGTTTTATCTAATTTTGAAGCATAGTAACTTTCATATTTTAAAAGTACACCTGTTGTACTAGCACTTACTCGTCTTTACTTTTTAATTACAGATTAAAAGGTCACAAATCCGAAAGGGAATGGTTATGGTTTCACCAGCTTTGAATCCTCAAGCGTGTTGGGAATTTGAAGGGGAAATTTTAGTTCTACATCATCCAACCACCATAAGCTCTCGTTACCAAGCCATGGGTAAGAAATCGATAAAACCCAAAGGAAATCCTGACCTGATAATTTTATTTTTTGTTCCTCAGTGCACTGCGGAAGTATTAGGCAAACTGCTAGTATCATGACCATGTCGAAGGATTGCTTAAGAACGGGCGACAAAGCATTAATCCATTTCAGATTCATCAAGCACCCTGAGTATATGACACCTGGACAGAGAATGGTGTTCAGAGAGGTAAATATACCGATGATAAGAAGCCATTTTAACGAAGATTCTTAGTTAATGATCTCTATAATACATCTGTACAAACAGAAAATGCTTGACATATGAAAGATCCATTTGAAAAATATCACAGTCAGAAATGAATGAATGAACGTTTATTGAGATGTAAATACAGATACAAGTTGAAATTCAGGTATTACATATATGTATAATAAACATTAAAGAAGTCCATAAGGGTACCTGCGCGTAGTAAAAACATAAAAGTGTTATGCAAGTTGCTAAGTTAAAGCAAAATTTACAAGGGGACAAAAAAGTTTAAAACAAATTCACCTATTGCAGATATCATCATCATAAACACAAGTCATATATAAGTTACAAACCACAAGGGTAAGAACCGCGCAGGATATAAACTTAGTGTGATGAAGCGTTTTTTACCACCTGTCTGGGTGATTGCATTACTGCAACCTATCAGCCAGTTTAGATGTCATAGAGATGGCCTCTACCAACCTTCCGTGTATCTGGTTCCACGGCTATGACGACTTTTCGAACCATTTTATGAAATATTTTGAAAAAGCGACTGTCTTTTTTTTGTCTTCAGTGTCGAGAAGGCCATTAAAAATGCCACAAGTTTGCCAATTTACCCGAATTCGTAGCATACATAATAACGGAGTTGGCATGGTGCCGACTTAATTTGGAACACCCTGTAAATAGGTTATATGTTGACGAGTTGACTCGATCCATATATAGAGAACTGAAAGTAGGGCGACTCTGGAAATTGTTAGGATGGGGGAAGAACCAATGAAGAATTCGAGCCGTTTTCGGTTTCACCGGAAGTGACGTCATCTTTGTTATTTTTAATGGTACACCCGGTATTGCACCTAATTTTTTAATTCTCGCCATGATTTCAATTCTAACTCATTCATCACCCCATACCCAAAATGAACCGTTTTTGAGTTATTCGAGTTTTTTTGAAAAAGTGACAGATGCAGACTCTCGAACACACGTCATTTTTATGTAAATTAACATTTTAAGAAATATGCAATGGGTGAATCATGAATATTGAAGGTTGAACGGATCACTCACCAATTCCACATCCACTGAATAATCCACAGGGTGCGTAAAAATGTGGATACAATAAGTGAATGAGAAAAATACAAAATCTCAACTTTTTCAAATGGGAACCCCCTTTTTTTTCTTCACCGTTCAATTGTATTATGAAAATAATCCCAAGTTCTGAAACACTTCCTTATACCCAAAACTCATAGTTTTTGAGATATTTCTTAATTCTGCGTACGTGCCTAAATTGTTGATATATTTTTACACAATGTTTGATGACAAATGAAATAAAGCTTTTTACTGTCAGATTATTGCTTTCAAAAGGTATAATTTGGCTCGTGTTGGGCATAAGAATCACGATTCCGTTAGTTTATTGGTAATTTATGCCGAATATAATGAGGTTTCAACAAGAACATGTGCTACTTATGCTGGATACCTTGTACTTGTATCGAGAAAAACCGAAACCATCTGCAGATATTATTAGTAAATTAAGCTCGAATCCTGCGAAATTTGGATCATTCAAAGGAAAATTATTAAAAACTAAAACGGTGGTGGACAATGTAGATTGTAGATAATGCAATTACAGTGCTTGGGTACTTCACAGCTTTTCCAGAAGCATCTTCGAAAGATGCGGCACGAGATTTGGGATTATATAAAATGCCCATGCAGAGAATATTAGCAAAACACAAATGGTATCCGCATTCTCATAGTTCAGTCCATGGCCTGAAGCTATCCGATTTAGGCCAATCAATACAGCATTTTTTCCTAACAAAATAATAGTAGAAAACCGACTGTGCCATCACATAAAAGACAGTCCGTAGTTATATTGTTGTTTTGGACTCGCAACTGTCATTTATTAATTTGTTATAAACATTTAAATAACAAAAAACGTGATTTTATTGTTTTGCTTGTAAAATGAAAACTAATAGAGCAATCTGGTTGCTTCAATAAAAAGAATTGTATATAATTGAAATACGAACAAAATAGAATGTTTTACGACCCGGTCGGATCACTAGTAACGGAGGAAAAACCGGAAAATATTACGATATTTTAAATAATTCATAACTCCGACATTTTTCAAGAAATAGGGTCTGCCCTTCTCATGAAAGTATTGAATCATGTGTACTTTATGTGTGCACAAAACAAGCTCTGACGGATCATTGGTTTTGGCACAATTGCAATTTGATTTTTTTTTGCACTATCTTGCAGCGTGCCTGGATGCTCCAGTGATAGTCCGATTTCAATTTCTAAAAAGGATTTTGAAAGTAGAAGTATAGTACCACAAAACGTACATTATCATTATATGCTGCGAAATGGGTGAAACATGCTTGCAAACATGACTGAAAACGGCCGAGCTGGTGGAAGCGGTCGAGTGGTAGGAGAGAGCGGGAGAGCGATAAGCTTTTATATCATTTAAAATTTTATAATGTAACAAAATGATGGGTTTAATTCCCTTTAAAATTTATTTTCTTTTTAGTGTTTTTAAATAAAAAGCTTTTCTCTAAAAAGTTTTTTTAAGTTTATTTATTCCATCCTTGTTACAAGGGGGCGTAGTCTGTGATTGGTCACTATAATGGCAGGGAGTTTAAATATCATTTTCAACTGTAGCTGTCTTGTCATTCAAACTCTCCTTCATTATAGTGACCAAGCACAGAGCGCTTTCCCTGTCAAGAAATAATGAAAAATTAATAACTTTTGTCTCTCTTTGTTAGTGTGTCCAAAGCTATTTCATTAGAAATTTTTATTAAATTGAACCTTGAAGAAAAAAGGAAGTTCCCATTTAAAAAAATACAGTTTTTTTAATTTTTCCTGTTCACTTGTTGGGCCTACATTTTTGCGTATCGTGTGGATTCATTGGATGTGAAAATGCTGCGTGATCCGCTCAGCCTTCAATATTTATAATTCAATCATTACATATTTTTAAAATGTTAATTTATATAAAAGTGAAGTGTGTTTGAAAGGCTGCATCTGTCACTTCTTCTCGAATAACTCAAAAACTGTTCATTTTGGATATATGGTATGATACATGAGTTAGAATCTAAATTATGAGGACAAATAAAAAATGAGGTGAAAAAACAGGGTGTGCCATTAAAAATAACAAAGAAGACGTCACCCGGTGAAACCGGAAACGCTACAATAACGAAAATATTTTAGATGAATTCTTCATTAGTTCTCTACCCATCCTACCAATTTGCAGAATCGACCTATATTTAGTTTTCTATATACACAGTTAGTCAAATGAATGGACCCGCCCACTTTTCTTAGCTAATATAAGAGCTATAGAAAAAAATTTCGTTTGAAAGTTACCTTTCTGTAAATTCTAATATGTTTTAGATGTGCCATTGGTGGAGAAGTGATGTCATCGGCATTTTTTTTAATGAAACCATATGTCATGTTTAGTATCGCAGGAAAGCTTGTTTTTTTCTCATTTCAGGAGTACTAATATTATTTTAACTCGTTGGATAGGTACAGTGTGTTTCGTATTTTTGTGTCCAGCTCTGTAATTCACACACCTATTGCTTAATTTGTTCAAACATTTTTTCAATTGGGGAATATAGCCAGTTGGATATTTAAAGCGATATGGCAATTTGATTCAGACATTGGCTTTTGTAATATTTTTTACATGCTACATTGACCTATGTTTCATTAAAAAAATTCATAATTTTATCAATGGATTAATTTCAGTTTTTAAGATTTGAAATTATCCCAAAGTTTGTAAGTGGAATTTTTTGATGAAACAACTGCCGATGTACACGTAAAAAATTTTTTTATTAAAACTTACTTACGCCACTGTCTGAATCAAATTGCCATATCGCTTAAAATATCCAACTGGCTACGTTCCCCGGTTGAAGAAAATTTTGAACAAATGATGCAATAAGTAAGTGAATTACAAAGGTGGACATAAAAATACGAAACACACTGTACCTATCGAGAGAGTTGAAATAATATTAGTACTGCTGAAATGAGAAAAAACAATCTTTTCTGCGATACTAAACATGACATATGGTTACATTTTAAAAAATGCCGATGACGTCACCTCTCCACCAATGGCAATTTAAAAAAATATTTGAATTTATAGAAAGGTGCAAAGTGGAATACCCTTCAACTTTCATTCGAACTTTTTTTCGATAAGCCTCTATTAACTGAAAAAAATGGGCGGGTCCATACATTTGACTAACTCTGTATAGAACTCCTCAAGATATACCCTGTATATTTGTAACCATAGTGATTGAATATTTAATAAGACTTGAAGAAGAAAGTTGTTACTTGATGTGAATTGGTTTGATATGTTACATAATGGGAAGGATTAGTTGATTAATAGTAATTTACGTAACAAGTCCGGAAAGTACCGTTTTTTTGGACTAGTAGACAAAATTCTAGGACGAGCGTTAGCGAGTCCTGTAAGTCTACGAGTCCAAAAAAACTGTTTTCGGACGTGTTGCGTACACTATTTTTTCGGCAATCATGTGGAATAACAAATCAATGAGACGCATTTAGTTCAAGAGACGAAGAGAGGTCGACTTTCACCCATCTGTTAACCGGATGAAACGATTCCAAATTTGAATATTTCGAACATTTCAGTTCTTATTTGTATTATACAGGGTGTGTCATAATAAATGCGCAGGACTTCAGGATGTGAAGGCTCGTCCAAAAATATGAAAAAAGTTTCTATTAACTTACCCTCTAAAATGCACCATTTTCGAGACAGGGTGTTGAAGTTTTAAAAATAATAATCGTTTTTTGCGAATATCTCTGGAACGGTTTATCGCACAGAAAATAGATTTCGTAGGCATTTTCTACTCGTAATAAGCTATGTTTTGTGCTGATTTTTTATTTTTTCAAATTCATAATTGGTGAAAATATTGAAGGGGTAGTGGGTGTTTTTTTCTCCAACTTCTACGCCACTGGAAAAAGTACAGTTTTGAGCTCCTATATGAACCGCCAATGTTTCCTACACAAAAAAGGTATTCTTGGTCATAGCTCTAAAGGTGACCGTTTTCAAGAAAAATCAACTTTCATGTTGTTTAAATAATGTTTTTGCCTCGAAAAATTGTTGCGTGCATTGAAGCTAACGGCGGACATTTCCAACAATTCAACTGAGTATGATTGTTATTTTTTTTTTTTGCAATTAAGAAGTCAACGTTTGGTTTTGTTACTTGTTTTAATGTTTAAATAAATTTTGTATAATTATGAAAATAGTTATTTATGCAACAAGTGCAAAAAGTGAATGTTTATTGCACTCGACGTGAAATTGTCCGACGAGGCCGTTCAATAAACAATTTTTGCACGAGTTGCATACAACATTTTTTCTACGTTCATGCAAAAAGCAAAAAATGATTTATTGAGGTGCGGCACTAGGTGTAGGAAAATGAAAAGCGCAACTTGAAAACTTTATTATTAATATCGATTTGCATTGAAACAGGAACTAATACGTTACGAACAATTTAACTCAAACTTTATTTTTACCCTCAATGTTGAAAGTGAATGAACAATTGGTGCAATTTTCAATATGAATATTTCGTAGTGAAGTACTTTTCATCGCTATCATCTATTTTCCCATTAATATTACTCATTTTGAAACTTTCAATTCTGTTAATTGTCAGAATTAATTTTTGACTGACGTTTCTATAACCACAATTGCATTATAAAAATCAAAATCATAGTAGCCGTGAGCGCGTATGTTATCACTAGGTGTCGTCATAGTACAGACATGCAGGTAGACGGTTTAGAACAAAGCGGATCGGATTTGATTATGGAGTTATTCTCGGGAAGGCATTGTTTGTTTAACTCTTGCTGCTAACAATAATACAAAATAATATAAAATATGTAACTGTTTGAAACCTATTGCCAATCTCACAGAATATCTGCTAAATAGGTTTAATAAACGTTTATGTTTGTCATGATGACAGCACGTTGAAGTAGAATGACAGATGAGTGCAATAAAAACTTTATTGCACTAGTGCAATAAAGAACTTCTTTTTCCACTGAATATAGTTCAATAAAGTTTTGCTTTTTGAATGAATGTAGAAAAAAATTATTTAAAAAAATTTACCATGTTTTTCAACATGAAAGTTGATTTTTCTTGAAAACGGTCAACTTTATAGCTTACGACCAAGAGTGCCTTTTTTGTATAGAAAACATTGGCGGTTCAAGTAGGCGGCTCAAAATCATACTTTTTCCAGTGGCGTAGAAGTTGGAGAAAAAAACACCCACTACCCCTTCAAAATCTTCACCAATTATGAATTTTAAAAAATAAAAAATCTACACAAAACATAGCTTATTATGAGTAGAAAATGCATTCAAAATCTGTTTTTTGTGCGATAAACGGTTCCAGAGATATTCGCAAAAAACTATATTTTTTTATAAATTTCAACACCCTGTATCTCGAAAATGTTGAATTTTAGAAGGTAATTTAATATAATTTTTTTTTCATATTTTTGAACGAGCTATCACATCCGGAAGTCCTGCGCATTTATTATGAAACACCCTGTATATTGAAATTCGAACAGAAGATAAGTACCAACAGAAACATTATAATACTTATTTACATTAATATTTGTATTAAAATTCGAGCACTTCCCGGCCTAGTCCGGGAAGTACAGTACGTACTTCCCGGACTAGGCCGGGAAGTGCTACTTTCCCAAAGAAAAAGTGTCCGGGAAGTGAACACTTCCCGGGCGGTTGCCGAAAAAGTTTATTTGTTAATCTATATCTTGTAGCTACCAATTGTAGCCATTTCAATTTATAGCATTTTTTATGTGGTTTCAGGAAAACTGATGAACACACTACATTCATAACTTCAAAAAAAAGTTCGTGCCTGTATCAATTTGATTAGTATAATAGATATAGTTGCCGTCAAACATATAAGATAAATAAAAAAAGGCGCAAAAAATGTTCTTATCTTGTCCATCTCTGCCTGGAAAGGGCCATATAATGTTGGGGGCAAGTGGTGCAAGAGTTTGAAATAGCTAAGTGCATTATAGGTAAATTCGCCATGGGTACAAAATTTTTCAGTTGCATCAAATTCATTATTGAGAGAGGGTTAATTACTTCTTTTTGTTTAGATAAACGAGTATACTAGAGATTGATACTAAGTACATAGATACAAGTAATTTGAAAAATATACTTATCCAGTATAATGAATCGATTTATCATTTAAAAAGTTATTCAACAAAATGAATAACAAATAAAAAAAAATAAAAAATTCTCGTATATACAAGGTGTTCATTCAGTACTGCATTCTTCACGACTCAACATCTGGATTGTCAGGAATTCAGATGTTTTTGTTCATATAATTTAAAAAGAATCAAGAGAAGGGAATTCTCAAATAAGTGCATATACCTACATGGTCTTCCATGAAAATAAATTCAACTTTCCAAATGATCGCCCTGTATTTAACTTATATGAATTCTCTGTAATCCTATGTTTTCAGATCGAATAGTGCGTTGCCACGTTATCATTATTTATACAGATTTTATTGCGAAAAATTACTTCAATTTGAACTGGAATAATACTTTTGCGGTTGAATATTTTCTAATAAATGATGCCATCTGTGTGAATTTCTCTGATGGAAGCTCTCAGTATGGTATGTCAATGATCAATTGCTAAAATTCCAAAATTATATTTATCATATGGGTGTCTTGAATGGACTTTTCATGCGACACAATTACATTAAATTTTGGTGCCGAATATGGTTTTCTCGAGTTTCATCGGTGATTTCTATCAAGTTTTAGTGCAATCATATTTATTTCTTACATAAAATTGAATGTTCTTTCATATCCTAAAATCAAATTCGGGAATACAGTGTGTCCAAGATAAGAATGAACAGCATGGGGATTTCGGAAACGGTAAGAGATACGGGGTCGATTGAATTAGAGAAAAGTAGCGCATTTATGTGCCCAACAATATGCCATTAATATTCCGAGTAGTTACGGAGATATCCGAGAAAAACCGAAATTTGAGAATTTCGTTTTTATTTTCTCCTAGGTTTATTTTCAAAGGAAATATAAAACAAATAGCCTTTTGTTATGGCCACTTTTTAAGGACTACCTGATAAAGTAATCAGAATTTTTCTACGACGTTTCGTCTTTTAGAAAACATCATCAACTTCTTATTTTTATATGGGCCGAAACTAAAGTATACCCTGTATACGACTCCATTTTTCATTGTGAATACAGCAACGTATCACTCAATATGATTTCAGAACCATTTCTCGCGCAAAATGAAATTTACTGATTACTTAACCTGTTTTTCTTCAATTTTAGATAGTAGGCGCTGATGGAAAAAATGACACATAATAATCTGTTGTCCTAATAATACTGTAGTTACCTTATGAATTATTCTGAATAAGCAGATATTGTGCTAGTCCTCACATTTCCTTAAAAAAATTAAGCAAGTTATCGACCACAGAATAAACATTTCTGCCAAAAATGAGTACTTACCTTACCATACGCATCTTATATGGCAATCACATGAGAATATATGCTAAATTCAATGTGAGTCAATATCAATACTTACATACCTTCAGGAAATTAATTCCTATTTTGTCAATAACCAAACACAGTTTTTCAGACAAAAATTGCAATAAATCAACAAACAGAATTATTGACAAATCTACATTCATTCAAATTATTACACTTGCCGCGGAAGATCTAAAGGCCCGCACAGCAATTAGGTATGTTTTTTCAATGCAGGGTCGGGCTTAGTTATAATAGAAATCACAGCTGTATGCGGTACGCGCAGCTATTAGCAAATTAGATTTCGACGGGGCAGTTGTTTTGCTGTTTACGTAATCTAAGAATATTAATAATTATAAAAATATGGAAACATTCTTCAGGCCTTGGGAATCAACTGATGGGTCTTTTAATAGGCCAAATCCGCCAAATTTCTCATCCAGTTCGGAATCAGATTCAAGTATTAATTCAGATACGCAAAATGAAAGACCAGTGAGAAATAATACACGTCAACATTTATGCGAACATTCCAAATTATTGTTTTAAAAGTTTATCAGAATATTGTTGACAGTGAGGGGAAAGAAAATGCAATTGAAAAAACTTCGTTTTATACAGAAATTCCTGTATCAACTCTTTATAAGTTGATCAAAGATGGAAGTGAACGACGTAAAACTCGTGCAGATAAGGGGAAGAAAAATCATTTGGATCCTTCATTCTCCAAATTATTGAAGAATCTCATGTATGATTGTTATAAGTCGAATATAATTCCGACAATTGAAATAATTTTTCAAAAACTGCAAGCTATGGAAGTGCCAATTAATTTTAGTGAAACAACCATGCGAAGAAAACTGATTCTGAGGCTACCACCTTATTATTGCATATTCAATCCCATAGAACTGATTTGGGGACAACTGAAGAAACGGATTCGCAGAAAAAATGTCACCCCAAAATTTTATAAGGAAGTTATAAAATTAATCAGTGAGGAAGTACATCAAATTCAGGCAAGCGGTTGGCAGAAAGTAGTAGAAAAAGTCAAGAAATATGAAAATCAGTACAAGGAATTTGGTGCTTATCATATCAATAATGGTGAAAAATTCATCATAAATGTAGGAGACGATAGTGATGATGACTCGGATGACGATGATAATTTTCAAGCTGAAGAAATGTAATATTGGTTTATTCTGAATACAAAAGTTACAGTGCTCTTGTTGAATTAACTTGATTAATCTGCACGCATCACAATATTTAGTGGCATATATGTACTAGTCCGACCCTGGTTGGCGGCATGGGAGTCAATTTCGTGCTAATCGCCCGGTTTTTGCGCCTTTTTTTATTTATCTTATATGTTTGACGACAACTATACTTCAATTTTTATGTCTATTAAAAGCACGATTTTATATCAAAGTGCAAGTTTTCTGTTGAAATATTAGTGAATTTGGATATCAATTATACATTTACGAAATTAAATAGTAAAAGTTTGTCATTCCGTCAATTATATTACATATTTTGTCACAATGATGTTTATCAACTGAATTGTTTTTCTTGGTGTAGTTCGGTTTTGTAAGAATTTTAATCACTATTTGTGGTACTTTTCTCAGTGTATTTGTGCTCAAAATCGTACTCAATATCAAAGGTTCTGACAAAGCTTTCGCCTCTTGTTAGTTGGTGCACTCTTTGTTAGTATCAACAGTATTAATGTTATTTCTGTGCAAACACATGGTTTCTACAATAAACAAACAACTATTAAAGTCTTGTATTTCTGGGAGAGAATCATATATGAATGATATTTGACCTGCCAGGGTCTGTTTTTGGTTACACTAATTCATGTTCTTAATGAGACAGAAATATTACTATTATTAAAATTTCCAGGGCCGAACAAAAGCAGTTGGAAATGTAGTCCGAATAATAATTCAAACTACACCGACACACCTGGGCAACCGTTCCAAACAAAACAAGCCACAAAAATATGGAAGTGGTCAGTCATCACAGAAAAATGGTCAACAGTCAAGCAGAAATGAGAATTTACAAGAAGTAAGTATTATTCAGCAGTTGAATGAATAACCCAGAAATGCTTGAGATACCATTATTGGATAGAAAAAAACTGGTCCACGTAAGTATGGTAATCTAATCACAATACAGTGAGTTTCAAAAAGTTTCCCTTTCGAAAAGTTTGCACCAAATTGGGAAACTTTTTTATTATTCATTATTCAGGAAATGTTATTCTCGATAAAAATTGGTGCATTGCGGGAAAGTTGGATTTGAGTTGTCAAAATTCTTAAATTTCGAACTGTGTACAGAGGAGAACAAAAAATGGAAATTTTGATCTGGAGTAAACTACCCTTATTTTCGACATTATTAAAAAAGTTTATTTAGAAAAGTTTAAATTTAAAAACAATATTCAGATTTGAAATCACAGCCACCTACGCCCCACTAGTATCTCAATTACACCTTAGGCGCCTCCCTCATATTGCTATAATAATATTTCAATGCGACATTTAGTCCAATTTATTATTCAAACTAGTATATCGATGTTTGTTGAAAATGGTTTGAATTTTTTCTAGTTTTTTGGTGCAAATTTGATATTTCACTCTTTATGAATGTCCATAATAACTATCAGTATAATTTAATGACATGAAATAATTGACTAAAGAAATCATTGCTAAATAATCAAGTAATACAAACCTGTAAGTTTACCAACTCTTTTATCATAGTGTTACCTTAAAGGATAGTCCTAATTTACATATTTTATTAAACATAAATAAGTATCAAATTACAACAACGTTCAGAAACCTGAATAATCAATCACTAAATCCTTAAATTTCCACATGTCTTTCTTCCATCGCCAATCATTTTATTGTTCGTGCACAAATTCTTCATTGACATTTTCTAATAAAGATTATGTATACTGGCACAATACTGCCTAATACAATTTTCTAATCCATCGATATTTTGAAAATTGATCTACTAAACGATCATCAATCCCCGGGTTACGTATGCTTGACTATTATGGTGGCCAAAGGTGCCACAAACTTTGGCATAAGTCAAAGTCCAAAATCCAAAAATATTTATTGTAGAAGTTTCAGTATTCTTTACATTTCAGAGGTAATAAATAATTCTTATAATTCAAACTGCACAAAGCACCTTTTTTTTTGGAAATTGCAGGGTCGATATTTACGTGCCCTAAAATATTAGAGGTAATGCTAAACCTTTCACCATTGCACCTATACAGTGTCTTTCAAAAGTATCGGAACGGTCTCATATTTCAGAAACGGGCCAGAGAAAATTTATGAAAACTTCGACAGGATGGTTTTTGATGATGCCCGATTCAATGGTGATATCGGCAATGTTGCCAAATCCGTAGTTTTTCAGATAATGAGGGTAACTCAATTTTTTCAAATGGAATACCCTATTTGTTTTCATTGCGATCCATTCAGCGACGCCTCATTACTTATGTCTCCAAATATCAGATTTTCAATTTAAGTAGTTTTCAAATTTGACAACATGGCATTTTCGTTCAAAAGTCTGGGAACCTTCTAATATTTTCAATACGGTTCAAGAAAAATTCGTGAAATTTTATACAAGATGATTTTTGATGATGCCCGATTCAATGATGATATCAGCAATGTTGCCAAATCAACAGTTTTTCAGATATTGAGGGTAATTCAATTTTTTCAAATGGAATACCCTATTTGTTTTCATTGCAATCCATTCAGCGACGCTTCATTACTTATGTCTCCAAATATCAGATTTTCAATTCAAGTAGTTTTCGAAATATGACAACATGGCATTTTCGTTCAAAACTCTGGGAACCTTCTAATATTTTCAATACGGTTCAAGAAAAATTCGTGAAATTTTATACAAGATGATTTTTGATGATGCCCGATTCAATGATGATATCAGCAATGTTGCCAAATCAACAGTTTTTTAGATACTGAGGGTAACTCAATTTTTTCAAATAAAACGCCCTATTTATTTTCATTGCAGTCAATTCAGCGCCCCCTTATTATTTATGTCTCCAAATATCAGATTTTGAATTAATGTGGTTTTTGAAATATGACAACATGGATTTTTCTTTCAAAAGTCTAGGATCTTCCCAATATTTTCAATACGGCTCAAGAAAAATTCATGAAATTTTATACAAGATGGTGTTTGATGATGCCCGATTCAATGGTGATATTGGCAATGTTGCCAAATCAACAGTTTTTCCAGATATTGGGAGTATTTTTTTTCTCCATGGAATACCCCTTTTATATTCATTGCAATCAATTTGTGTCAACATTGTTCGTTGAAATGTCTGCAAACGGAACAATATTTTCATAAGGGCTCGAGAAAATATCATGAAATATCATACAAAATGGTTTTTGATAAAACAACTTTTTAATAATTGAATTCTTTTCCAATAGAGTATTGAATCAAATAACAGAAACTGAAAACTATCTGACCAAGTGCTCAAAATGTTTGCCATAATTTGCTAAACAATAGCCCAAGCGGTCATAAAATTCCCTCAACGTATTAGTTAGCATTTGAGGCGTAATTAAAAGAGCTGCCTGACATATTTTATTTTTTAAGGTTGCTAAATTTGCTGGTTGCTCCACAAAAACCCGATTTTTCAAATGTCCCCAAAAAAAAAGTCTATTGGTGTCAAATCGGGAGAGCGGGCTGGCCATTCTATGCTTCCTCGTCGTCTAATCCATCTGTTTGGAAATGTATGGTCCAAAAAAGTACGCACCATTCTTTGATAATGAGGTGGTGCCCCATCTTCTTGAAACCATATTTCTTGTATATCAATATTTAATTCTCGCAATCTAGGTAGAATCTGATGTTGTAGGAGATGTAATTATTTTGTACCATTCAAGCTGTCGTCAATAAAAAAAGGTCCAATAATATGGCTCCCCAAGATTCCGGCCCACACATTCAATTTCTGAGGATGCTGGGTGTGAAGCTCTCGCATCCAGTGTGGGTTATTTCTGCTCCAAAACCTACAATTCTTACGGTTGACATGTCCGTTGAGGCAAAATGTTGATTCGTCGCTAAACAAAATTTGGGTGCATATGGATTCTTTCTATCATCACCTCGCAAAACTCCATGCGATGATCTGGATCATCTTCTAATAGTTCTTGCGTATACATCTTTTTGTATGGCTTGAGTTTTTCTTGTTTTAAAATTCTGTAGACAGATGCTTCACTTATATCTTCATTCAAGTTTAAAGTTTGCTCGGTTTTCCTCTAATTGTAGTAGCAGATTCAATTTATTTTCGTCATTGGTTGCTGTTTTGGACGCCCTGTTCTCGCTGAACTTTTAACAGTTCTTTTTTGCTCATATCTTTGTATAGTACGAAACACTGCCTACTTTTTTATTCGTCTGTCGGGATACCGTTCATTAAAAATGTCGCAAACTTCTTGATAACACCTAGTTCTGTCACCAAAACCTCTAAAACGCAAAATATCAATCCGTTGAGACTCACTCGATTCGAAGTTCATTTTGACAAATAGCTACCTAACAGTCATAATTAATTATTATTTGCCTAGCAACATGAAAAAAGATATTTTGTTATTCAGATGTTTCCGATTTGCCAGTGTGTACATTATAAATAACGTGTAACTCATGATTGTAAAGGCGTCTTTATAGACTATTAGTTAGACATTCTGCCCTTCACGCCGGCGACCGGGGTTCAAACCTTGGACATGCATTTTTTTTTTGTTAAGAGATATGGATCGTATTGCCAGCAATTTGGATACCGACTTGGGCTATATTATCTATCAAGAATTGTCAATTACCGTCAATGTCAATCTAGTAAATAATAAATGAAATAAATATTATTAGGTAATAATGTATGATTAATAAAGTATCGAGTTTTTTTTCTGTATCTGAGATCTGCGTTTGTCTTAAAAGTATTGTGTTTAATTCGAGCATAAAGTGTAATTGCCGCTCTCCAGATTACCGCGTTCCGCTTCTTTGTCGAGAGGCAATCCATCACTTTGTGCTCTAAATACACAAATAGCTATTGAAGTGTTTGTTACTGATTACAAAAACTAAACGCTAATAACTATTTGAGTGACATGGATTGAAAAGACTGCATTAAAGGAGCGAGTTGCGAATTGATCGCAATAAAATTTCATGATATTTTCTCGTGCCCTTTTGAAAATATTGAAGCGTTCGTGGACATTTCAACGGAGCATGTTCTCATATTTAAAAAACCACACGTATTTAAAATTTGATATTTGAAGACATAAGTAATGAGGGGGAGCTGAATTAATTGCAACGAAAATAAATAGGGTTTTCCATTTGAAAAAATTTTATTACCCTCAATATCTGAAAAACTGTTGATTTGGCAACATTGCCAATATTACCTTTGAATCAGGTATGATCAGAAACCATCTTGTATAAAATTTCACGAATTTTTCTTAAACCGTATTAAAAATATTGGAATGTTCCCAGACTTTTGAACGAAAAAGACATGTTGTCATATTTCGAAAACTACAATATTTTAAAATCTGATATTTGGAGACATACGTAATGAGGCGTCGCTGAATTGATTGCAATGAAAACAAATGGGGTGTTTCATTTTGTTGATGCCTAGTTGATTTAAGTGCGTACGCCTATGGCGTACAAGACAAAAGGGACGTGTGTTTTGAAATGTCATCGAATGTCATAAAATTATAAAAGACAGTTTTGCGTTTTCTGTAACTTGTAAGACCTTGATAGGCAATATTGTTGATTAAACTGTTAAAAATAAAGTACAGTCCATTAATGAAGAAACATATGGTTCATCTAGCCGATGTAAATGAAAAGGACTAGTTATTATCAATAAGAGATTGATATAAGCAAAGGGGCAAGTGTGAGTAGTGGGCCACCGCAGTCGAGAACTCAGCGCCGGTCCTTGTCACCTTGGAAGAGTTACAACTGGGCCACCAGAAGCACTGGAAGCAGTATTTGATCAGAAGGGTGAGTCCTGACATTCCATTTCCTTTCCTTTTCTTTCAAATAGTACTCGATTTGTGTTAGCAAAGATCATTCATTCACGGTCAAATTATGGCCACTGAGGAAGAAATAACTATTTTGAAAAGAAAGAGAGGCGGTTTGAAAGCCAAGTTAACTTTATTTAAAACTTTTGTTGAACAAACAAAAAATAAGCTCATTTTAAATGACGTTGATTTGATAGAGCTCGATCAGAGAATCCATAGAATTGATCCGTTATTAGAAGAATTTGATCGGGTACAAGGGGTACTCGAATTTGCTAATGACGACGATGTAGAGCAATTTGCTGAACGTGAATAATTTGAATCTAGTTTTTTCGCAGTAACCTCAATAGCGAAGGTTTTAGCATCCAAGGCGATGGCATCAAATTCGGTGGAAAACAATGTAGCGGCTGATAATGTTTCAGTGGTGTCGGTAGCTAATAGTCAATTGGGTAATCCACTACCACACGTTCCGGTGAAATTACCAATAATATCCCTTCCCAACTTTGGTGGCGACTACGAAACATGGCTTGAGTTTCGTGATACATTTGAAAGTTTGATTAATCAGAATAATTGTATAGGGGAAATTGAAAAGTTTCATTATTTAAGAGCTTCGCTTCAAGGTGGAGCTGCCGAAGTTGTGCGATCCTTAGAATTTTCTAGTAATAATTATAAATTAGCATGGAAGTCTTTATGTGATAGATACGATAATGTGCGTTTGTTAGTCCACAACCACGTATCATCATTTCCATTAAAAAGGAATCGTCCGCGGAAATTAGGAAACTAATTGATACTGTCTCGAAAAATTTGAGTGCTTTATCAAAGTTGAAACAACCCACCGATCAATGGGATACCTTAATAATTTATATAGTGTCAATGAAGTTGGACAATGTAACAAGTCGGGAATGGGAACAACATAAATGCGCAAAAGAACTTCCGACTTGGAGTGATTTTAAGGAATTTCTCAAAGGTCGTGCGGATTTATTAGAAACTCTGGAACAAAATCGTGAACGGAACCTCAAACAAAACTACAATTCGAATCAAAAGAACGGTAACGGATTGTCGAAATATAACAGAGGTTCTTCGAATGTAAAGGGTTTACTTACAAGCAACATTCGTTGCGCTTTATGTAAGGGGGAACATACTATTTCGAATTGCGAGGAATTTCTAAAGATGGCAGTGAATGACCGGATAGAAAAAATAAAAGGTATAAGGTTATGTCTCAATTGCTTGAAAGGGGGCCATTATAATAAATATTGTCGTTTGGTACGTTGCAAAAAGTGTGATAAGAAACACAATGTTTTATTACATCTCGATTCACCAAAGCCAGAGCCTGTGAATGATTCACAGACAACCTTGACAACAACGCATTCTAAAAATTACGTTTTGCTGTCTACGGCTCATGTTAAGGTTGTTGATATTAAAGGAAATGCTCACATAGTTAGGGCCATTCTAGACTCGGGTTCCCAATCAAGTTTTGTAACCAGAAATTTATCTGAAAAGTTAAACCTGAAAAGGGAAGAAATTAATATGTCTGTTTCCGGTTTGAGTCAGAATATTTTAAATTTAACACAAAAATGTGAGATGGAAGTTCATTCAGTTCATAACAATTTCCATACAAATATTTCTTGTTTAATTCTAACGGAAATAACAGGATATATTCCAGGTATCAGGGTTGACACTACTGAAATAAAGGAAGAAAATGACTGCGAGATTCATTTTCAACAAAACGTGAAACGCTTATCAAATGGTCGGTTTATGGTGTCGCTGCCTTTCAAAGATTCTGTCGAGAGTCTAGGAGAATCATTTGATCAAGTAAAAAGGAGGTTTTTGGCACTAGAGCGGAAGTTTACGAAAAATATCAGATTCAAGCAAATGTATGTGGATTTTATATCAGAATACCTGACTCTAGGGCACATGACCGAAGTTGATATTGCAGGAAAAAATGAAATCGCCTATTACATGCCTTATCATGGAGTGTTACGCGAGCTGAGCGTGACTACCAAACTTCGAGTAGTTTTCGACGCTTCAGCTCCAACAACTTCCGGGGTATCTTTGAACGATATTCAGATGGTTGGATGCACTTTACAAATTGATCTTTTATCATTATTACTGAGATTTCGCCAATATAGGTATGTGGTATCATCAGATGTCGCGAGAATGTACCGTCAAGTGATGGTAGAACCAACACAGAGACCTCTGCAGCGAATATTGTGGCGCGAAAATCCGTCAGAACCGATTAAGGTTTACAATTTGAATACTGTCACATATGGTCATGCGGCAGCACCATTTCTGAGTATCCGATGTTTGTTTGAGCTTGCAAACGAATGTGAAAATTCTATGCCGGACATAGCTGAAATCATACGCGACTGTTTTTATGTTGATGATTTCTTAGGGGGCAGTGATAGTATCGAACAAGCCTCGTACATTGCAGAACAGGTATCGAATGTTCTCAAGTCGGTATGTTTCGAATTGAGAAAATGGTTCTCGAATGAACCGAAAATACTGCAATGTGTCAAAAGATCAGCTGATCCTTTCAACATTCTTATGTTTGGTGAGAATGAAAATACTAAAACTTTGGGGTTGACTTGGTCATGTCAATCGGATTACTTGACCTATAAAATAAACGAAGTTGAGAAAGGTAAACCTGTAACCAAACGAATGATTCTCTCTCACACTGCGCAGATTTTCGACCCACTCGGACTTTTAAGTCCATGTACAATCATCTCTAAAATTAATTTGCAACACTTATGGCGCGAAAAGATGTCGTGGGACGATCGGGTTCCTATCAATATGGAAAGGGCTTGGTGTGAATTTCGTAGCGAGTTACAGGTACTAAATATGTTGAAAATATCACGTCATGTTATGTGTCTAAATCCCATCAATACTGAATTACATGGGTTTTCGGACTCCTCGAATAATGCGTATGGTGGGTGCATTTATGTAAGAACAGTAGATTATATTGGAAACATCACTGTTAAGTTACTTTGTGCGAAGTCCAAAGTATCTCCTTTGAGAGTTTTATCTATTCCACGACTTGAACTTTGTGGGGCGTTGGTACTAGCGCGCCTTTCAGACAAGGTATTAAGATCTCTGAAGACAAACTTCTCTCGATGTTTATATTGGTCCGATTCGACCGTAGTTTTAGGGTGGTTGAGAATGACTTCTAGCAGTTTGAAAACATTTATTGGAAACTGCGTTAGTGAAATTCAAACATTGACAGAATCTCATGAATGGCGCCATGTTCCTACCACTCAAAATCCAGCAGATCTGTTATCCAGGGGGGTAATGCCCAAACAGTTATGTGACAATGAAATGTGGTGGCACGGCCCAGAATGGCTCAGTAGGCCTGAGGAATTTTGGCCCAAATGTGAAATTACCGTGGAAGGTTTGCCTGAAATAAGATCCAGCCTAAAGTGTTTGGTGGTAACAAATACATTTTCCGCATTTCTCTTCGATATATATTCAAATTTGAATATATTGAAACGTGTTACTGCGTATTTACTTAGATTTAAAAATAAAAATAAAGGTCCTTTAACCTTATTGGACGCGGAGAAATGCTTAATTAGGCTGTCTCAAAAGGGTTCTTTTCCCGTAGAATATGACAAACTTGAAGGTGAAAAACCAATCGGCACAAAAAGTAGAATTTTGAGTTTAAATCCATTTATGGATAGAGATGGGATAATACGTGTGGGCGGTAGATTGGAAAATTCAGCTTTTGAGTTTTCAAAAAAGCATCCAATATTAGTGTGTGCCAAACACGCTTTCACAAAACTCATTATGAGAAATGAACATATCCGACTGATGCAGGAAGAGATTCTGGCCGACGCAGGGGCGTAGCATAGCGAGGGCCACGGTACGTCAATGTGTGAAATGTCACAGGTTTAATGCACCTTTTGTTCAACCCATTATGGGAAACCTACCTAAACCCCGTTTGAAGTCAGGGCAGGTATTTGATGAGGTGGGTGTGGACTACGCAGGTCCCTTTCAAATAAGAGATAGAAAGGGTCGTGGATATAAGGTATCAAAGTGTTATATAAGCTTATTTGTCTGTTTCTCAACTAAGGCGGTCCACCTTGAACTGGTGACCGATTTGACTTCTGAAGCATTTATTCTCACTTTGAGACGATTTGTAGCGCGTAGAGGCGCACCACGCCACATTTATTCTGATAATGGGACGTGCTTCGTAGGAGCCACAAAAGAATTGAAAGAGTTGGGGGAGTATTTATTGAAGAATAATAATGAACTTCAAATATTATATACGCGTGAGAACATTCAGTGGCACTTTATCCCAGCAAATTCTCCACATTTTGGGGGTCTTTGGGAGGCTGGGGTGAAGTCCACTAAATATCATTTAAAGCGGGTTGCAGGAAATGCATGTTTAACCTTCGAACAATTTTACTCTTTGCTGGTTCAAATTGAGTCTATTTTGAATTCCCGCCCCCTCTATCCATTATCTTCCGATCCTAACGACCTAAATCCTTTGACACCTGCCCATTTTCTGGTCGGAAAATCATTGACGGACGTTCCTGATCCGGCGTTGAGTCACATTCCAGAAAACAGACTTTCTCAATACCAGAAAATTCAGCAACTAAGGCAGCATTTTTGGAATCGATGGAGGAATACATCGGAGAACTTCAGCAGAGAGTGAAATGGCAAACCCATTACAACCAATTGGAAGAGGGTGATATGGTTTTAATAAGGGAGGACAACCTACCTCCTTTAAGATGGCGACTTGGGCGAATCATCAACGTTTTTCCAGGCAAGGACAACATCAATCGTGTAGCCACAGTGAAAACTGTCAACGGAGAATTGAAAAGGGCATTTTCCAAGATTTGTCCACTTGCAAAGACGTCATAGCTTGTGTATGTGTAGTTGAAGGTAGATCCTTTAAGGTGGGGGGCATGTTGATGCCTAGTTGTCGCGTCCCGCTTCATTGTGTTTTCTTTATTGTTTTTTTTTATCATTATTTTTCATTTTTTTTCTATCAGACTGAATACATTGAGGTCAAAATCAATCTTTCATTAATCTATCATTATTGACCCTTATTCATCATTATTGACTTTTCTTGGTACACCCTGTACCTTCACATTTTCAAAAAACCCATAGCCCGATCGAGCCAATACGTCGAGTACGACAGGAGAATGAATGTACGACAATTACGAATTTAACACCAGCATTGTCGCTCTCATGCTATCAGCCATCCGAACACATATATCTCATGTGAACATTAAAAAAAGTGAAGTGCAGTTCAGTTTCTTCAACCTGCATCAGTCGGCCGACTAGGACTTCCTGAAGACGGACTACGGCAATATATGAGGTAAGATCTGGGCTCGGTTCATGTTTGTGTGATTCACATTTTTTTCTATTTCATGATACAGTGCATTTTTCTCTCACTAGAGCGCACCCCGTTATCAACCTTTGATTATTCAAGGCATAACCCCCCATTTTGGTCCTTCGATCCGCGATTAACGCGAGAAAACATGTTTCATTTTCAATTCCGTAATAATTAAATTCAATTCATTCAAATAATTGTCAATTTGTCGACTCCTTATCAGTAGTGACTTTGGTAAAAAAAAAGTATTCAGTCTGTTTCTGTGAACGTCAGAGCCTGACGTCAGAACCTGCGCAGTGCTATCATTCGATTCATTCTCTCGTGAGCACTGTCGCGTAAACATCAACACCTCACCTGCCGTCCGCGTCGCCGTCGCAGCATTGCGAATATTGCGATTGTCGAATCGAAACCTTACCATCGCTTCGTACTTGCTCGCAAATCAGCCGGCTGTGCTGGGAGTTTCACGTTTCAACTACGAATACAAATTCTGTAGCGGTGGCGAGTTTGGTATTTGGTCAGCGGTACAGGATTAATTCCAATAGAAATAATTTGCAATGGCGCTTTCAGAAACAGATAAAGCTAAACTAAAAAAGTTCAAAGCATATAGACAAACTGAAATCAAACGCCTCAATGAGTTACACGACGCTGCGAAAGCTGCCGAGTTGGACTCTCATTTGAAATTACTTTTCAAAATTCGATACGAAAATATCGACAATCTCTCAAGAGTTTTCAAAAAATCATAATTCCATCATTGGTATGATTTCTGGAGAAGGTGATGATACCTTCGATGCGGAGGATAAGGTTAGGCAATCGTTTGATGGGGCCTATTATGCCATTAGATCCATTTATTCTAAATTATATTCTCCAGGAGTAATATCCAATGACCCTACAGGGACGTCTTCAAATATTTCATTGCCCAAACTTCATCTACCAACTTTTGGTGGTGACATAACTGCATTTCCTTCATTTATCGATATGTTCAATGCGGTTATTTTGAATAATGATAAATTAACGGATGTAGAAAAATTTAATTACTTACTTTCTTCACTGAAGGGGCAAGCTTTAACTCTTGTACAACATTTGCCTATGACGGCTGACAATTTCAAAATCCCATATGATTCACTCGTTAAGCGATTTAAAAATACCAGATTCATTGCGGCAGCTCATTGGTCAAATATTGAAGGCACTAAAATTGTGAACTCCGACGATCCCGTTGCGTTACGCAATATGTTGGATGTTTTTCAGGACAATTTATCTGCGCTGAAGCAAGTGCCTTTGCCAGTTGATCAGTGGGATTATATATTAGTACAAATGATTTTTAAAAGACTACCGCTGTCAGTCGTAACTAGGTTCGAGTTACATCATAACTCGGACAGCATTCCAAAATACTCAAAACTTACCGAATTTTTGAATCAACATTGCAACGCCCTCGACAATCTCACGTTGTCTAGCAAGGCGGAAGCCAAGCCAAAACAAACCAAGCTGTTTACAAAATTCTCATCAGTTCCCCACTCCCGTTCGACTACGTCATTGGTCGTTCAGGCTCAGTCCTCTGTTACTAAGTGTGTCTTTTGTAATAAGGGACACACTCTACAAATGTCCTGATTTCTTGACGAAATCGGCATCTGCTCGATACCAAATGGTCAAAGGTCACAAATTATGTGTTAACTGTCTCAGTAATTCTCACCCAACCCAGCAATGTTCAAGTACTATACGTTGCCATCGATGCAATCAATTTCACCATACCTTGTTGCACTTTGAAGAAAATTCTCAAGCTAGTACTTCGGCTGAAGCCGGTTCTGTCAGCAATTTCTCTCAATCATCGCCCGGCGTTTCGAGTCCGCAAGCGCAGTCTTCGATTCAAACAGCATTTTTGACATCCAATTCAAGTGTGTTGCTATCCACAGCTCTGATTGAGGCATTGGATAATCACGGCACTTATCGTACATTCGGATGCCTCCTCGACTCAGGGAGCATGGTATCCTTTATCACTCAGAAAAGTGCTGCGATCTTGGGGTTACCCAAAACAGACTTGACCTTGAACCTGAACGGACTTGGGTCAATGCAGTCTCGCTCCAACCTTGGAGGAGTAACAATTTCTTTCAGACCTGTTAACAAGCAGAAACCTGTCTTTATGACAGATGCCATTATTTTGCAACGTATTTGTGGAGATTTGCCAACAATTCCTATGTCAGGTATTACCTGGCCGCATACGTTGAATATTCAGCTTGCAGACCCGCATTTTGATAGTCCAGGAAATATCGACATTTTATTAGGTGCCGATGTTTTCCCCCAGCTTTTATTAGATGGCCATATCCAGAGTAACAATAGTGGACTTGGCGCCTTCAATACCGTATTTGGATACGTTCTGACTGGAAAAGTAACATTTTCAGCCTCATCTCAGGTCACCTCTTTATGTTGTACTGTTGAGCACTCTCTCTCCTTAGAAAAAACTTTGCAACGGTTTTGGGAGGTAGAAGAAGTTCCATCTACCCCTTGTAGCTCATCAGAGGATGTGAAATGCGAACAAGTGTTTGCTCAGTCACATACGCGAGATCCATCCGGCAGATACACTTTATTTCTGCCATTCAAGGTTCCCAATCCCAGTTTTCCCGACAGTCGTGCTCTTGCCCTGAGCCGATTTTATAGTTTGGAAAGGCGACTGTTGAAACAACCACTTCTTTATGCTGAATACTCTGCTTTCATGAAAGAGTATTTAGAATTGGGCCACATGGAGCCGGTAGAGCCCAAATACTCCTCAGATTGTTTTTATATACCACATCATTGCATATCCAAACCTGACAGTACGACCACTAAGCTCAGGGTTGTGTTTAACGCCTCCGCAAAGCTCCCTAAACACCCTTCCTTAAATGACCACTTGTTTACCGGCCCAAAATTGCAAGCAGACATTGTTACAATTCTGTGCAATTTTCGACTACACCCTGTTGTTTTGATAAGTGACGTCAAAATGATGTATCGTCAGATATTGATTACTCCTGCTCATCAAGAATACCAGCGTATTCTTTGGCGTTTCAACACCTCCGAACAGATTCAAGATTTCCGACTTCGCACCCTTACTTATGGATTTTCGTCAGCCCCATATATGGCTATCAGAACTATACAGCAACTGGTGTCTGATGAAGGAAAAGTATTTCCTCTAGCCTCCAAGGTGTTACTGAACGATACCTACATGGATGATGTAGTCACATCGATTCCTACATTAGCCATGGCCCACCAGCTGCAACTGCAATTAATTAATTTGCTGAAAAAAGGCGGATTCGAGTTGAGAAAATGGTCTAGTAATGAGCCATCTTTATTAGCTCATCTTCCTGCCGCTCATGTAAATGTCTCGTTTGACTCAGACTCGGATTCACCTCTGAAAATTTTGGGGTTGCAGTGGTTACCTTCCTCAGATAGTTTTCGCTTTTCAGTTCAGCCGGTGTCTATTGAATGCACGAAGCGCAATCTTCTGAGTAATCTTGCACGAATATTTGATCCACTTGGGTTTTTGTCCCCAGTGACCTTCCTAATTAAACATCTCATTCAGCTTCTTTGGAATCATAAGTTAGATTGGGATCAAACACCCCCTCACGATATACTGCGTCTTTGGAATAGGTACATTTCATACATTTGTTCACTCACAAAGTTCGAAATGCCACGTTACCTAGGTTTTCGTGAAACCTTGGCTTGTGAAATTCATTGTTTCGGAGACGCTTCCCAAAAAGGTTATTGTGCGGTTCTATATTTCCTTTTACATCACCCTGATGGCACAGCCACCACAACTGTTGTTTGTTCAAAATCAAAAGTTGCTCCACTGAAAAGTATTTCTATTCCGAAACTCGAACTTTGTGCCGCCGTACTGGCAACAAGGTTAGTTTTATTCATTTACAAGGTTTATGCTAGCAAAATTAAGTTTACTGGACTTTATTGTTGGTCGGACAGTACTGTGGTACTGGCATGGCTTCAATCTCCATCTCATCGATGGAAAACCTACGTCGCTAACAGAGTATCGTTCATACAGAACACCAAACCTTCGATCAGTTGGTTTCACATTCCTTCTAACTGCAATCCTGCTGATGTGGGTTCGAGAGGTCTTCTCCCGTCTGAGTTACTCGAATGTACCTTATGGTGGTGGGGTCCATCCTTTCTTCAAGACGCCACTTGCAGTTGGAAAACCTCTACTAATCCTCCTCAAGCTTCACCTGAAGCTCTCGTTGAAGAACGCATTGTTGTACTCAACAATATTCATTCTCCGCGATACCCTGTTAGAACAACGCTCTTCCTTGACAACCATTATACGAATTCTTGGGTTCATTTTACGATTCACGTTCAATACTCGCCAACCCTTGGAACGTAAAAGGGGTTGCCTCACCTCACTTGAATTACACCAAGCTTTATTAGTTTTGGTCAAGAATACCCAATCCATCGCCTTTTCTGACGAAATCCTTCAGCTTCAGAAAGGTCGTCAGATTCCAAAACCACTGCGGAAGTTATCTCCATTCCTTGATGAACAAGGAATTTTAAGAGTGGGTGGCCGATTGACCCATGCTGCCTTGCAGTATGTCGCTTTCCCGCTCTTCTTCCCAGCCGCAGTCGTTTGACTGATCTCATTATTGAACAGTTTCATCTCAAATATTTACATGCTGGAATCCAAACGGTAAACTTTCTGATTGCTCAACAAGTTTGGATAGTTTCAGCACGGCGTTCTATTAGACGTATTCTATCTAAATGTATACGTTGTTGGAAAACACATCCCACGTCTCCCCAGCCAGTTATGGGCGATCTTCCCCGTTCACGCATCAGTCAATGCAAACCTTTTCTTCATACTGGCACCGATTACGCTGGCCCTTTCCGCATCACCATGAGCAAAACCAGAGGTGCCAAAACCAGTAAGGCTTACCTTTGTTTGTTCGTGTGTTTCGTCACCAAAGCAGTTCATCTTGAACTTGCTTCCGATCTGTCTAGCGAAGCGTTTTTAGCCGCTCTCCGCCGATTCATTGCCCGTCGAGGTCGATGTGAACACTTGTACAGTGACTGCGGAACTAACTACGTTGGGGCTTACAACCAACTGTTAACTTACATGCAAGAATCTGCTTCCAAAGAAACCATCCAATGGCATTTCAATCCCCCCGCTGCCCCTCACTTTGGTGGGTTATGGGAAAGCGGTGTTAAGTCAGTGAAAACTCATCTCCTCCGCGTGGTTGGTGAACAACTTTTAACCTATGAGGAACTCCTCACTGTCTTGACACAAATAGAAGCCATTCTTAATTCTCGTCCCTTAACTCCACTCAGTAGCGATCCCACCGATTTGAGTGTCCTAACAGCAGGACATTTCCTTACTTTGGAACCGCTTTCTGCCTTCCCAGAACCAGAGGTGTTAGATGTACCCCTCAACCGACTTACCCGGTGGCAACTGGTGCAGCAAATGCAACAGCATTTTTGGCAGCGGTGGTCGAAGGAGTACCTACACACTCTACATCAGCGTGCTAAATGGACCAATGACTCTGTCCCAATCAAATCTGGTACTTTAGTTCTCATCAAAAATGACAACTCCCCTCCACTACAATGGCATATGGGTCGCGTAACTCAAGTTTTTCCAGGAGCGGATGGTATGGTTCGTGTGGCCTCTGTTGCCACGGCGACTGGAGTAGTCAGACGGCCAATAGTAAAATTGTGTCCGCTTCCCATTGATGAAATTACTTAAAAGAAAAACTGATTCTCATTTTTTGTTGGGGGGAATGTCGCGTCCCGCTTCATTGTGTTTTCTTTATTGTTTTTTTATCATTATTTTTCATTTTTTTTCTATCAGACTGAATACATTGAGGTCAAAATCAATCTTTCATTAATCTATCATTATTGACCCTTATTCATCATTATTGACTTTTCTTGGTACACCCTGTACCTTCACACTTTCAAAAAAACCCATAGCCCGATCGAGCCAATACGTCGAGTACGACAGGAGAATGAATGTACGACAATTACGAATTTAACATTGTCGCTCTCATGCTATCAGCCATCCGAACACATATTTCTCATGTGAACATTAAAAAAAGTGAAGTGCAGTTCAGTTTCTTCAACCTGCATCAGTCGGCCGACTAGGACTTCCTGAAGACGGACTACGGCAATATATGAGGTAAGATCTGGGCTCGGTTCATGTTTGTGTGATTCACATTTTTTTCCATTTCATGATACAGTGCATTTTTCTCTCACTAGAGCGCACCCCGTTATCAACCTTTGATTATTCAAGGCATAACCCCCCACTAGTTGATTTAAGTGCGTACGCCTATGGCGTACGAGACAAAAGGGACGTGTGTTTTGAAATGTCATCGAATGTCATAAAATTATAAAAGACAGTTTTGCGTTTTCTGTAACTTGTAAGACCTTGATAGGCAATATAGTTGATTAAACTGTTAAAACTAAAGTACAGTCCATTAATGAAGAAACACATTTGAGAAAATTGAGTTACCCTCAATATCTAAGAAACTGTTGATTTGGCAACATTGCCAATATCACCATCAAATCGGGCATCACCAAAAACAATCTTGCATAAAATTTCACGAATTTTTCTTGAGCCTTATTGAAAATATTGGGAAGATCCTAGACTTTTGAAAGAAAAATCCATGTTGTCATACTCGTATTTCAAAAACCACATTAATTCAAAATCTGATATTTGGAGACATAAATAATGAGGGGGCGCTGAATTGATTGCAATGAAAACAAATAGGGTATTCCATTTGAAAAAATCAATATCTGAAAAACTGTTGATTTGGCAACATTGCTGATATCATCATTGAATCGGGCATCATCAAAAATCATCTTGTATAAAATTTCACGAATTTTTCTTGAACCGTATTGAAAATATTAGAAGGTTCCCAGAGTTTTGAACGAAAATGCCATGTTGTCATATTTCGGAAACTACTTAAATTGAAAATCTGATATTTGGAGACATAAGTAATGAGGCGTCGCTGAATGGATTGCAATTATTCCATTTGAAAAAATTGAGTTACCCTCAATATCTGAAAAACTATGGATTTGGCAACTTTGCCGATATCACCATTGAATCGGGCATCATCAAAAACCATCCTGTCGAAGTTTTCATAAATTTTCTCTGGGCCGTTTCTGAAATATGAGATCGTTCCGATACTTTTGAAAGACACTATGTAATGAAGGGAGTAGCAATGACTGCCTTCCGAATAAGCCAGATAGTAAACTTGAACGCAGGAAATCTGATGGACATCTGAAGATTTTGGAACACATTTCCGTAGAAGCCATGTCTAAAGTGACAGATAGCATGCAGTTAGAAGTGGTCTTAAACAACCACCAAATTTGCATAGAGAACTAACTAACGTTAACACATTAAAATCTTTCAATAATGTTTTACAAGATTCTCTAGCCGAGTCTTTTGCAATACAACGCAATCTTGCGCCATACTTGAACTATCCCAAAAACAGACACAATACTTAAGTCTGGACTCTACCTTAGAGTAATAAATATTCAGCAGCTGACTTATATTTAGAACCGAACGCAAATTCATGAAAAGAAACTTCAGGGAATCAAGCTCAGAAGTTAAGTGTTGACGTAGACATTCCAGTTCAGAAATTTGTCAAGAAAATACCCAGAAACTTAACACTTTCAGATATGTCACATTATCAACCATGAAACTAAATCTTTCTGTTTCATTCTGTCCATTATGTATGCGGATAATCTCTGTTTTATCTATTTTCCAAAATTCTAACGCAGAAATAATCAAAGATAAGTCATCAGCATAGGGCGAATAATGGGCCGTATAATGACACCCAGCAGTATTATTGACATACAAAATAAACAGAATGGGGCCCAAAATGAATCCCTGGGTTACACGAATTTCATTATGTATGGTTGCCTGAAGAGTCACACACTCACTCCGATTTTTAATAAAATAAAATAAAAATGTATTAAACTCGGATACTATAGCATGTGGATCTTCAATCAAACTATCATCTATATTGATGACAATATCTTTATTATTGGATTTTTGTTCGTTAGTTCATGCACAACATTCCATGAAGCTCTATTTGTATTGGGAGAATCGAATATAATATCTTCATAGTATTTTTTCTTTTTAGTTTTCATTAAAGTCGAGTGTGTTCTTTTAGCTTCACTGTATGTAGGTGTAAAAAAAGGGTAGGCACTTTTCAATGCAAAGAGATCTTTCAAAGATTTACTTGAGCTTACAACTGTATCATCAACCCATTTTTTATTATTAACTTTGTAGAAAAATCGTTTTTTAGTGATATTTGTATTGAAGTGGTTATTTATAATTTCAGAGAAGCAATTGAAATCCCTAATATCATAAATATGTTCCCAGTCTTAATTTTTCAGACTATTTTTATAATTATTAATGTTACCTTTACTGAATTTTTTTTTCACTTCCGTTTTCAGACTAGAACCTTTGTCACTACTCAATGGGCCCAATTCTAGAAAAATAGTTCTATTATCGGAAATTTGATTGTCCAGAACACAGCATGTGCCCTCATTATGGAAATTTGATCAATTATAGTAGAGGTGGTATCTGTTACTCGGGTAGGCCGCCTCACCAGTGGAGATAAATTAAAACATGACAGCACAGTACACAACGAATTAAAATTGATGTTTTTGTACAAATCGAAATTGAAGTCTCCAATATTTATTTTAGGATTATATAAATAAACAAGTACTTAAGAAACCTTGTTAAAAAATACTTTAGTATTCCCACATGGAGACCTGTAGGAATACAAAACAATATTCAAATGCCCATAGGATGTAAAATAGGCAGCAATTACTTCAAAGTGTTGCTCAGTACAAAAATCAGATAAATCAATAGACTGCGTCTTTAGGTGATGTGGATTTGTGTGCCTACCAGCGGCTATGTTGAAATTCATCTGACAGCATCTTGGATAGGTCACCCAAAATTTGTTTTCAAATATGTTACATATTTTATGGCGGGCAGTGTGTATTGGTTCCAACTAATAACTATATGGTCCTGAACAAATATATTTTGATGGAATTAAAATAAATGGGGACAACTATTTTTGACACTAACTCCGTCCCGTAAATATCAATTGCGTAACTTTTTTCACCTCGATACTTGAATATTTGTTTGATTAGTTTTCAGAAGTTGGATCAGCACAAGAAACTGCGTTTGATGTGACCGCAGACAAACGTGAGATGTCAATTCAAAAGAACATAAGTAAAAGAGGACGTGGCCGAAGGGGAGGAAGAGGAAAGTTGCACATCAGTTCAAATCTGACTGCTATGAAACCGCTTCCGGATGTTACTAACATAACCCCATTATCAGCTGCAAATAGAAATCAAGCAAAAGTGCAGTAATATTGCGATTTTGATCTGTTCTGATTCATAACAGAATTGTTTTTTGTAAGATGGTGAAGTACAAATCATCTATTTAGAGAAATTTCATTTGATATTTTTTTAAGAGTTTTATTTATTTGACTATTGTTCGACATGTAAATTGGATTAATCAACCAAAGCCAACATGAGTAATTTTGTGCAAGCTAAGTGTATAGTTGAATATTTGTTGCAGTAAATAATAGTTCTGTTCAATGAACTTTTTTTCTGAATGTAGGTGTCTATTAAGTGAACCTCTCTTCATCGGAAACAGATGAGCTATTGTAAATTGATAGCTCATTGAGGATGGTGGTACCTATATCAAGATAAGTACAAAATTTTATGTTCAAGTAGAGGTTTCATTTGATTTTATTAAAAATCATGCTGGGGTTACTATATAGATACATTTATGTACATTTAAATATTTAAAATTTTCAGACTCGTGGAAAATTGAAGTAGTATAATACATATCAAACCCTAGCAATGAAATATATATATTCAAAGAACCATTAGCTTTAGTCAAATTGTTTCTGTCATATGTTGAAATATGTATTTTTATGTAGCCTCAGTATTTGTTTTTGAAGCACAAGTTTAGTTTTATCGAAATTTTAGTATTCTCAAAGCTGCTAACGGAATTAGCTCAAAATAAAATACATTCTATAGCTATATATCTAGCTGTGCAAAAGAACTTTTCAAATCCATTTTCATCCATAAATTAGTATGTAAATGTAGTACTGTGAAGATTAATGTATTATTTTTGTTAAAATGTGAGGTATTTTAAAAAATAAACGATTAGTGAACGAGTACAAAAATATTCTCGTGAAAACGAGCTAAAGATTTCCCATGTTTTTCTCCTCTGTTGAAAAATTGAAGTTGTCAGTTCAAAAAGTAGATTGTTTTATAATTTTTTTTATTTGTACAAAATTTATTGAGATGTTTCTGTAATGCCGTCTTTACAAATGAGGGCTTGTGGTTCAGAATGATTTAAATTAAGTCAATCAATCAATCAATCTAGATATACTTTTATTGTCAGAAAAACAACTTCTCGTGGACAAAGCCGTGGTGGCCGTGTGGGTAGAGCGTTCGCCTTTGGAGCGAAGGGTCGAGGGTTCAAAGCCTCGCATGGTCATCGGTCTCGTGCATGGCATCACACGTTAAAAGGTAAGGACTGCGTCTTCCCTAGCTCATACAAGTCTTTCGAAGACTTCCGAGGGTTGCGCGTAGGGGTGCAATCGGTTGACGGAAATAACAATTTTAACAAAAACAAAATTAAAAAGCCTATATAATAGTCACGATATTGAAAGAATAAATTTATAAAAAGAATAAAAATGTGGTACCTTCATAGATATACAACAGGAAATATTGGACAAGTCTGATACCCAACCTTGAAAGTCCACTGCCTCCCTGTTGTGTGGTGAACGATAACCGTCCGTGAAACGGACGATCTAGGATGGAATATTCAGTGTGAAGCATATCCTTCATTATTATTATTTCTTTGGTGTCCCAGCCGACACGAGCCTCAATCATTGAGTTTTTCACATCTGAAAATGGAAAAAGCCCGCACCGGCTGGGAACCGAACCTGGAACCTCTCGGTTACCAGGCGGGCGCTTAACCACTGCGCTTATCCCCGCCCCTTCATTATTATTATTTTTTACTTTAGGAATATCCCAGTCAGACCCTGTCTCCGGGCTCCGACATATCCGGAGGACGCGCTGGTGTCGTTTATCCCAATAACCACTCCCCACGTCCACTATTTAGTTCGAGAGTAATGTGCATTCGTAGGGATAAGATTTCTGCCATATTACGGCAAGATGGTATTATCCTCAAATTCGAGAGCAGTGTGTCCATCATTCCACCAAGGACTCCTATGATCAGAATTACCATTTTAACAGAATGGTTTGGGTAGAGCCTGAGGAGTTCAAAGAGTAGATCTCGGTTTTTTCCTCGTCTTTTCGAAATATGTTGGATTGGCCTGGAGCGGAAAACCTCGTGACGAAAATTGTCCTACTTTGATGGTCGAGGAGGACAACATCAGGCTTATTGGCCTGAATTTGCCTGAGTAGATCCGACACTTCTCATTCTCCACCATGGACTCAGTATATCCCCTGGAGCGTAAGACAACACCTGTGTCTTGTCTGTACTGTACGAGTGTCGTAGATGGTAATAAAACACTTGTAGAGCCGCGTTATGTCTGTGAATATAAGCTGAGATCGCATATGCCGTATATGCTGACAGCAAATGCACAATGGTCTCCTCACGGCAGACCCTGCATCTTGTATCAGGGACCTCTATACCTAAGATTCTATACCCATCACACAGCTACGATATACCAAAAGGTGTTGGAGACACCATCCTGGCAGGCCATATTTAGTAGTAGTATATTTAAAGTCTAAATGGTTTTAATTTATTTATTTCACATACAAACTATAAGTGCTAGGTAATTTATATAACATTTATATCTCACTATTTTATTTAAAACTGAACCGTCTATCTTTGATTAACTGAACAATGTCAAAATCCATTGCAGCGAACAATACTCTATCCAAGTGCTTCAAGTGGTGGTTCATTCTCATTTTTGCTTCACTAACTCAACGTCCGCTGGCGCGGTGTTTTTATGTTTCTTGGGAATAATAAAGTTATTATTATTATTATGTCTACACTTTACTTCGCCAAACGCTCTGGAATGTTCTTAGAAGCGTTTCGAACGGCCTTGAACGGCGACGATAAGTCAGACGCTCTCACATCTGTTTGCAAGAACGTTCAATGAATCTCTCGGTCTCCGACTCCAGCCCACTTGACCTCAGAAAGGCGTAGGTGAAGTTGTTGGATAAGCCGAGGTCTTCGACTTTCCTGAAGAAGACCCCAGCAAAGGCTTATTCCTGCATTGCTGCAGCAGATCTGCATTTTCCGCGGCCTTTTTATGGGTGTTTGGCCGAAGAGGTTCCAACTCGGTGACAGTTCGGTTCGCACCGTTTGGTGTGTCGAAAATTAGACCAAGTTCATCAGCCGGACGGGCTGCTGCCTTGGAGACAAACTCTCCCCCTCCCCCACACTACTATTCTACAACGACTGTGACTTTCAACTAAAGAGTAATACAATGTTTTGTGGTGCTTCAGTGGTAGTATTTCTTGAGTTTCCTGAATTTGTATAATATGGTTCTTAATTTGTTTACAGTATATTTTATATGCAAATCCCATTTCATATGAATATCAATTATTATTCCAAGATATTCTATTTTGTTTTCGGACAGATGGAAACAATAAAAGATATTTGAATTCAACTATGTTCGATTCATGGTTGAATTATGCGTTTCAGAACCCATTATTATAGAACTCTTGCAAACTGTAATACACTCGTTCAGACAACAAACACTTCACGTCCTTTCTAAACCGAAAACGTGATTTGATACTTTTAATGTTTGATGTAAACATCTTACATCCATTATAAATTATTCAATTTTTGATCAGAGTACTTTTAGGGATTGGAAATTTCAATTCATTATTTTGTCTTGTAATATGATGAAGAGCTACCAATAGTAAATTTTGTTTTATGCTTGTATATCAAACACAGTTTCAAGTATGAAAATTTCAACTACTGTTAATATTTTGTGATTTAAAAACAAAGGTCAACATGAATCCAGATACTTTGCTTTGCATAAATATCGTAGAGCACGCTTCTGTAAAATTAGAACATTCTGAAATCGATAACCGCAGCAAACTCCCCAAAATGCTATCCATACCATACCGCAGATGTGATTCAATAAGAGAAGGTATACAGGTGAATACAATGTTGTGGCACATGCCTTGCGATAGTCAGGCCATCGAAAGGTTACGTTTATACTGCGTGGAGTCCTGCGTAAAACATCTATCGACGAGCAGATTCTCTTTGCAGCTGGCGATTCCCTTTGACCCTCTTTCCTCATATGTCCGTTCGTACACGTGATCAACTGGAATCATAATTCATGTTAATGTGCTTCGCATTTTTTTACACATTTTATACTCCACAGCGAAACTAACGAGTATAGAGCAATTCATAATATTCGGCATCAAATAGTGGTAACAACGATGTATACATGTAACTCATTTTGTTACCACAATAATCAAGAAAGCAAAATCGCCTAGAGCTTGTGTTAAATGGGTGGTGCAGCCGAGTTCTTCGAGCCTTCAAGGGCTCGTCAAACTCTGAGGCATTTTATTATTACTATTATTGATGTTCCAATAAATGCAGATTTTATGTATACACCAAGCAATATAGCATAAAATGAGTGAGTTTTTAACAAAAATACTAGTAACAAACCGACTATGCCATCACATGAAAGTCAGTCTTTAGTTATATTCTCTTATGTTTTCTACTCGCAACTGTAAGTTATTAATTTGTTATAAACACTTAAATAACAAAAAACGTGTTTTTTAAACACGGTTGGTTGCTCCAATAAGAATTGTAGATAATTGAAATACGAACAAAATCGGATCATTAGTAACGGAAAAAAGCTGGTAAAACTAGAAAATTTTGCGATTTTTTGAAAAATTCATATCTTCACCATTTTTCAAGAAGTAGGATTGGCCTTTCTCCTGAAAGTATTGAATCATGTGTAGTTTATGTGTGAACAAAACAGGCGCTGTCGGATCGTTAGTTTTGGCACAATTGCAATTTAAATTTTTTTGCACTATCTTTCAGCGGGCCTGGATGCTCTAGTGATAAACCGATTTCAATTTCTCAAACAGATTATGAAAATAGAAGTATAGTACAACAAACGGTATATTCTCATTTTGCGCTACAATGGTGAGAAATGGGTATAAAATGCATTCAAACAAGCATTTTTCACCCATGTCGCAGCATTTTAGCGCAAAATGAAAATATACGTTTTGTGTTACTGTACTTCTACTTTCAAAATCTGTTGGAATTTGAAATCGGACTATCACTAGAGCATCCAGGCACGCTGCAAGAAAGTGCAAAAAAATACAAATTGCAATTGTGCCAAAACTAATGATCCGTCAGAGCCTGTTTTGTGCACACACAAAGAACACATGATTGAATACTTTCATGAGAAGGGCCAAACCTATTTCTTGAAAAATGGCGGAGTTATAAATTAAAAAAAAAATCGTTAAATTATCGAAAGCGTTTTTTGGATCATGGTTTGAATAATGTCATGAAGTGTGTTTTTTATCGTACAAATTTAACCCTGGTTACATACGTGGATAATTGTTGCATCAGTACATACGTGGGGTGTGACAAACCCCATTTCCTGAAAAATCGTATTTTTTTTATCTTGTTCTATTTCTGATATCACGTTGTTCCATAGTATCAGGGGATCATTTCAGAACAATAAAAATACGCAAGGAATAATCAATAGGCTTTACTTCAAGAAATCTGATATAAACTGAAAAAGGCTAGTTTTTCATGTACCAAAAAACACACCGCGACAAAAAAAATCATGTGAGATAAATGAACATCTCACCCCGGAATGAACATTCGGAAACTAAAATTTGATTATGATGAAATACAAAGAAAATAATTGCAGATTGAAAAACAGAAAGGAAAAAAATTAATCGCTGTCTGAGCCATGCAATTTTGGCAAGTAATCACACCCCAGAGCACTTAAGTTCCCTATAACTTGACTCAGTGTCTACAAGATACTGCGGAAATGCCTGAATTCGTTGATGCGGACATATTTTGGAAGCTACTAGGAGGGGCGTACGCATAAGTTTACTTTTGACATATTTTCAAAGCGATATTCGGCGGCTGGGGTCCATCACACCCCACGTATGTAACGCAGGGTTAATTTTGCCTTTCTTGAACACAGCTCCGACGATTTTGCATCAACATTGTTCCATTAAAGATGATTTCAGTTGGGCTTTGTTTAGAAATATCGGTTTGGTATTAGAATAAAACACACGTGTCTTCATAATAACAGAGTATTTTGAGAAATATCGTCATTAGGTACTGATTATTACCTCTGCATTAATGAGTAATATGAGCACACAAAATGAATAATACGTCGACTTTTTTTGCTAATGATTACAAGTATAAAAGGAAGTAAGAGTTGAATATATTCGACAGTTACTCAAGATGCAACTATTGAAAATTATAGCTCTTCTTTTCCCCACTTTTGCCTTCGTCCCAGCTGCTCAAGGTAAGTTACTGTTATATTTTTAATTGGATATAATTTTAAGATATTGATATTCTCTATGATGAACACTCACATGAGTGACTCCAAAGAAAGATAACCTCCTTACAGACCTGAACCGGAGATGAATGTATGCCCAGGGCTATGCTAACGATATCGTCATAATTGGTTACTGGGTGTAGGGATAGTCTGCAGGGGGTTACAAACAATCTGGTAATACGTATCTCTGCACACAAACTGTTATTCCAAATCCACTGGTTCGGTTTTGAAGTTTTTTATTTTTAAACATTAACAATAACGAAGGACCATTACAATTCTTCCTATAAGTATTGTTCCATATCATACAATCATACTGAGATCTGCGCTTTCGAGAGTTTTGCTAAAGAGAGGCATTTGCCGTGATTAATTTGTGTCTTTCAGAGAGATTTCAAACACATTTTTATTCCGCTGTCGCTGTCAATAATCGTCGCTATGACGACCGTAAACAACTGAGAATCGAGCAAGGCGTTGAGATTTAAGATAATGTATTTGATTCACTAAACAGGGCGATTCAGTTAGCACGTTTCTACAACATACTGCCCGCGTTGAAGCTTTGAGCTTCAAATAGATAACTATATATACTTACTAAGTTGAATAATATAAAACAAAAAATATATATTTACGAACTCATGAAACGAATGCTAACGATAATAGCAAGAACAATATCAGTTTTGTTATTGAAAATCGATATCATCATTATTGGGTAAGGGACACAATTTGGTTATTGGCCGAGTAAAAATACCATTTATGGTTTTAATCTTGATAACCCTTACTTTTTCATCACTACCTTGATGTACTTCTACTACTCTAGCTCTAGGCCAATGCAATGGTGGAATATTATCTTCCTTTAGAAGAACAAGATCATTGACCTTGAGGTTCTTGGCTGAATATAACCACTTTGGTCGATGTTGGAAACGGTTCAAAACATCGAGAGAC
Organism: Chrysolina oricalcia; assembly: GCA_944452925.2. Taxonomy (NCBI): domain Eukaryota; kingdom Metazoa; phylum Arthropoda; class Insecta; order Coleoptera; family Chrysomelidae; genus Chrysolina; species Chrysolina oricalcia. The sequence continues at coordinate 17,932,510 of OX101816.2, forward strand.
CAGCGTTTCCAGAAATTTTGTTGAATTCTAGAGCATCTTTGCCAGAAATCCAACCTATTTTCAGGAATTTCCGACAAATCTTTTTCTGGGTAAGCGGTTAAGCTGGTACCAATTAAAAAGTGACCAGGTGTTAAACACTGAAAATCAGAGGGATCGCTAGAAAGGGGGCACAAGGGTCTTGAATTCATAATAGCCTCAATTTGGGAAAGAATGGTACTGAATTCTTCAAAAGTAACTTGAATGTTACCAATTAATCTGCGAATATGATATTTGGCGCTTTTAATAGCGGCCTCCCAGATTCCTCCCCAATGAGGAGATCTGGGTGGAATAAATTTCCACTCTATTTTATTTTGTGAGAGATTATCTCTTATGGTATCATAGTTGACAGAATTTTTAAAAAAATCATAAAGAGCTTTCAATTGGGTTTTTGCACCTAGAAAATTGGTGGCATTATCACTATATATTGTAGTCGGATTGCCACGTCTAGAAATAAAACGTCTCATTGTCATAATAGACCGTCAGATAGTGACAGATTTAGGTGCCCCATTTTCTCATACAAGCCTCGAATATGGTTGAAAAGTACATCGATGTTGAGTAAAATGGATAGAAATACCAAAGGCTTGAGTGTTGCAGGTGGCTAAAGGGTTAAAATCTTGTAAGGAAAAATCGAAATTTTGACTGATTTTCCCACACAAGCCCATCGAAACTATGAGAACTTACATCGTCACAAGACCGAAAAACATAATGGCTTGAGTGGCGCGAATGGATAAGTAGATTTTGTCGTCGGAAAATTTAACGGAAATTCTTTTTGATTTTTCAGTTATTTTCCCATAAATGAAATTATTTGCAAAAAAATAATGCTTGAGTGTAAAGCGTGGCCTTCAAATTTTTAGAACATGAAAAACTTGCAGGAAAATTGTAAGGAAATTGACACCATTTTCTCACGCAAGCCGTTTCGCATATGCTTAGAAAAAGTGATTCTAAGACTAAATAACAAAAGGCTTGAGTGTCGGACAAGGTCATCATATTTTTTATACAAGATTTATTTAACAAAAACATTCCAGAAAATAATATCATCTTCCCTCACAAGCCATTTGGCATATTATTTATCCATAAAAGAGTTGCCAAAAATTATAGAAATGTTTATTTATGCAGGGTCATTATTATCCGTTTACACCAAGCTATAGAGCATAAAATGAGAGAGTTTTCTAACAAAAATACCAGTAGGAAACCGACTATGCCATCACATGAAAGACAGTCCGTAGTTATATTCTGGTATGTTTTCGACTCGCAACTGTCATTTATTGATTTGTTATATATATTTGAATAACAAAATACGTGTTTATTAAAATTGTTCTGCCTATAAAATGAAAACTAATGAAGCAATATTGTTGCTTCTATGGAAATAATTGTAGATAATTAAAATACGAACAAAATTGGATCATTAGTAACGGTGAAAAACTGGGAAAACCGAATAATTTTGCGATTTTTTGAAAAATTCATAACTTCGCCATTTTTCAAGAAGTAGGAATGGCCTTTCTCATGAAAGTATTGAATCATGTGTCCTTTACGTGTACTTTGTGTGTACTCACGTAAGTATAGTACTACAAAACGTATATTCTCATTTTGCGTTACAATGGTGCGAAATGGGTGAAAAATGCATGCAAACATGACTGAAAACGGCCTAGCCCGCATTAGCTGCCGAGTGGTGGTAGGAGAGTCCGGATGATGAAGGAAGTTTTTTTAAAGAATGGGTTACGTGAGAATACGCTTCAACTCATCCCACGCTCTCTCCTACCACTCGACCGCTTCCACCAGCTCGGCCGTTTTCACCCACTCCGCAGCATTTTAGCGTAAAATGAGAATATACGTTTTGGGGTACTAAACTTGTACTTTCAAAATCTGATGTAGAAATTGAAATCAGACTATCACTGGAGCATCCAGGCACGCTGCAAGATAGTGCAAAAAAAAATCAAATTGCAATTGTTCCAAAACTAATGAACCGTCAGAGCCTGTTTGGTGTACACATAAAGTGCACGTGATTCAATACTTTTATGAGGAGGGTCAACCCTATTTCTTGAAAAATTACGGAGTTATGAATTTTTTGAAAAATTGTGAAATTTTACGGTTTTTCAGGTTTTCCTCCGTTACTAATGATCTGATCGGGTCGTAAAACATTGCATTTTGTTTTTATTTCAATTATCCACAATTCTTCCGATTGGAACAACCAGATTGATCCATAAGTTTTCATTTTATAAGCAGAACAACTTAAAAAAAAGACGTTTTTTGTTATTTAAATGTTTATAACAAATTAGTTAATGACAGTTGCGAGTCGAAAACAACAGAATATAACTACGGACTGTCTGTCTTTCATGTGATGGCACAGTCGGTTTTCTACTAGTGTTTTTGTTAGGAAAAAATGCTCTACTGAGTGGCTTAGGAATGTCCCAGTCAGGCCCTGTTCCGGAGCCCCGATACATCCGGAGGGCGTGCTGGTGTCAATTATTCGAAATAACCATTCTTCACATCTTTGGGGTAAGTGACTATAGGGTCCGAGAATCGTGTGCCCTGAGTAGACAGGGTGAACCAAGGATGACGGCCTTCTGCAACCATCCGTCTAAGGTTTCTGCCATATTACGGCAAGCCGGTATGATTTTTAGGGCCCGAGAGCAGTGTTTCCATCATTCCTCAGTGGTGGAATGATGGGACCACCATTTCAACAGAATGGTAAATCCGGTGGAATTCGAATAGAAAATCTCGATATTTAGTCCGCTTTTCCTCCTCTTTTCTTAAGATTTTTGTTTTGCCAGGAGCCGAATTCGTCATAGAGGTACGAATATCGTCCTACTTTGATGGTCGAGGAGGACTACATCAGGCTTAGTGGTGGATGTAAATAAAATAAATCTTAAGTTATGTCTGTGGATATAGGCTGACACCGCATAAGCTGGACCCGTCACGCGACTACGATAGACTAAGGTGTTGAAGACACCATCCTGCCATTATGAATTCCTCGGTCTCCGACTTCAGCTCACTTGACCTGAGGAAGGCAGAGGTCACATTTTTGGATAAGCCAAGGTCTTCGATGTTCTTGATGTAGATCCCATGCATTGGCTTATTCGTATGAAGCTGCAGGAGAGCTTTTTCCGAACGGTTTCCAACTCGGTGACAGTGTCAGTGTCGAACACGAGACCAAGTTCATCGGCTGCACGGGCATCTGCCTTAAAAAGAAATGCTCCGATCCCTGCTTTTTTATGGTCACAGACCATGCAGAGAATGGGATCTGAGGTCTTGATGACGTTACAGGCTCCATTCAGCACCATTCTGTTATTTAGACACTCCAAATTCAAAAGTCCACGTCCTCCTCGTTGTCTGGGGAAGTATAGTCGTGGGGCGGACGATGTAGGATGCAAACTCCTATGAAGATGCATCATTTTGTGAGTTTTAACGTCGAGTTGTCGCTGCTCTTCTTGAGTCCATTTCACTACCCCAAAGAGGAATCATCATCAATATGATGTAGGATGCTCCCGTCTACGAGCAGATTCCGTATTTCTCGCATCGTCCTCTTTTGAGATGACCCGTTACTCATTCGTATGATATCTTAAGTTTGTCTAATATTTTGAAGTTCCTGTTAAGTAATTTCAACAGATTCGTAAGAAATATATGTTGTTGCATTTTTAATTATTACAAAACTAATGTGTTTGTAAAACAATACTGCAGCTACTGAACATGAAAAATTACATATCTTATACGTGTAAAGATGTCATATAATATAAAGCATAAAGCATAAAGCAGGCGGCGAGGAAGAGGAAATAAGTGAGGACGACGATGACAATCATGAATACATTTAGCTCGTTCTGGAGATATTGTAAAACTACTTTGTGATATAATCATTCATAAAGTTAGCTCATTTCACCATCAATATTTTACCAAAAAATTGTATATTTTTTATACGTAATCCACACTCAGCGCACTATTTTCATAATATAAAATATTATCAAACTTATAGAAGGAAATATTTACTAAATCAGATGGTCAAAATAATAAACCTGCATAAACATTTTTGTCAGCTCTTTTCAAAATTAATAATATGTACCATTTCCTACACTGATGTCTTTCATTACAGGGTCTTGAAATCACATTTTCTAAGTAATGTTTTTGTCAGCCCTATGTCATATAAATATAAATATATAATTAATTATGCTGACCATGTCTGACACTCAAGCCTTTTGTTATTTAGTCTTAGAATCACTTTTTCTAAGCATATGCGAAACGGCTTGCGTGAGAAAATGGTGTCAATTTCCTTACAATTTTCCTGCAACTTTTCGACGCAAGCCTTCGTTCCGGTTACATCCAATAGTCATTCCAATTTTATTGTAATGTCTAACACGTCAATAATATTCTATACTTCCAAAGGCTTGCATGGAAAAATAACTGAAAAATCAAAAAGAATTTCCGTTAAGTTTTCCGACGACAAAATCTACTTATCCATTTGCGCCACTCAAGCCATTATATTTTTCGGTCCTGTGACGATGTAAGTTCTCATAGTTTCGATGGGTTTGTGTGAGAAAATCAGTCAAAATTTCGGTTTTTCCTTACAGGATCACGCTCTCATTTTAACCCTTTAGCCACCTGCAACACACTCAAGCCTTTGGTATTCCGAAGCCAGGTTCTATCAATTAATAACTAGGTGAACTTGGCTAGCGTGAAAATATGAGCAACTTACTCATTTTATTTCTGTTCTGGAAAATCGAATTTTCCATATGTTTTCCCCAGGAGCCACTCGTAAATTTATCTCCATTTTACTCAACATCGATGTACTTTTCAACCCTATTCGAGGCTTGTATGAGAAAATGGGGCACCTAAATCTGTCACTATCTGACGGTCTATAATGAAAGCTTCACTTGAGAGACTGGAAACAAGTTCTAGATGAACTGCTTTAGTGACCATACAGACAAAAAGAGCTATATAGCATTTGATTATTGGAGCTTTTCGTAATCGAGAAGATTTTATATCAAATGGTCCACCAAAATCAATTCCAACCCTTTGGAAAGGTCTTGAATGCTGTACTCTGACTCGAGGAAGGTCAGCCATTACTTGTTGAGCTGGGATAGCACGGAAACGAAAACAAGTTATGCATTTTCTAATTATTCGTTTTACTTCTCTCAGACCGTTCAAGGGCCAAAATCTCAACCGAAAATTGGACAATACAGTTTGAGCCCCTGCATGTCCCAATCTTTTATGTTCCTGATCTAACATAAGAGACACAACGAGATTGCGTGATGGTAACAGAAGTGGATGTTTTTGATCAAAGGAAATATCGGCATTTTCCAATCTTCCACCTACACACAGAAAACCTTCAGAATCTACGAAGGGTTTGAGTGAATGAAAGTTTCTATTGGAGATAGTTTTATTGTTTTCGATCTCTAAAAGTTCTTTTTTGAAGTGCTTTTTTTGAATAACTCGAATAACGTGCATTAGGGCTATATCTTGTTCTGCTATAGATAATAGACCAAGGTACTTTTCATTCTTATTTTTTGAGTTATGAGCAAATCGAAGTACGTATGCTAAAGTACGTAGTAGACGAGAGAAACTAGAGAATTTTGTGAATAAACTCTCCCAAAATGCAGATTCTTCATAAACATTAGTAGAGATCAAGGCAACTTTTTTCTCTTCAGGAATTTCAGTTGTACAAATAGGGGTGTTGAAATCATCAAAATTCAGATCTGGGTTACGCAGAAAGTTAGGTCCATGAAACCAAATTCCACTATCAATGACATCTTTGGTGAAAATTCCACGAGATAATATATCGGCGGCATTATTTTCTGATTTTATATGCCTTCAACAAAAATTTGAAGTAATTTCTTGTATTTGTGACACTCTAATGGAGACGAAAACAGACCATTTACTTGAATGATTATTACACCAAGTGAGAGCTATTTGAGAGTCAGACCACAAATTGAATGAGTCAATGGCTAACTTTGAGTTGAATACTTTGGAAATTCTCGATGTGAGTTTGGCTGAAAGAAGCATACTACACAGCTCAAGTCTTGGGAGGGTGATCGTTTTGATTGGGGCTACTTTTGAGATATGAGACTACAATGTACTGAATTGTCTTCATACAAAGAACGAATGTATACACACGCTCCATAAGCGGACATACTTGCATCTGCAAAGCCATTAAGTTCAATTTTGGTTATGGGTTTATTCAAAAATATATATCGTGGGAGTTGCAAATTGTTGAGCAAAGATATATATTCTATAAATATTTTCTACTCGTTTAAAAGAATATCCTCTACAATTTCTGTATCCCAATTCAATTTTCTCATCCACAATTTTTGCATAAGTATTTTACCCTTAACAACTACTGGATTTACTAATCCAAGAGGATCGAAACATTCGGCTAAGGCAGAAAGAATTGTTCTTTTTGTAGGAGGGTTTTCGAAAGATATTGGGGGAGTTGAAATGATTAAAACATCTTTCAAGGGTTGCTATCTCAGACCTAAAACTGTATTAGGGGATTCGTCGAAATTTAAATCATATTCAGGAGTATTTTCTTGAGAAATTTTATTTAGGAACTCTTGAGAATTGGAACACCATTTGTGTAATCGGAAACCAGCACTATTCAGAAGAGAATTGAGTTCAAAGTACAAACTTTCTAAGCTATCATACGTATCGCAACCACAGAGAATATCATCTACATAGCACTGAGACAGAATAGCATCTGAAGCGGACGGGTATTTATTTTTGTTTGCGATTGCAATGTCTTTAAGGACTCGAGTGACAGCATAAGGTGCGAAATTGGTTCCATATGTGATAGTTAAGAGTTCTATGCATTTGAAGGATTCTTTTGGATTATCACGCCAAAGAATGTTTTGCAGGAAGTTTTGTTTTGGATTTATTTGTACCTGCCTATATATTTTTTCGAGATCAGAAGTAAGAACAAACTTGAAGGTTCGAAATCTACAGAGAATATCGAAAAGTTCTGGTTGGACTCTATAGCCTTTGAGAGTTACATCATTAAGAGATATGCCAGAGGAAGTTTTACTGGAAGCGTCGAAAACGACTCGCAATTTAGTTGTCAAACTTGATTCCTTCACAACACAGAGATGGGGAATGAAATATTTATTTTCATTATTCGAATTTTTCAGAGAGAGGGGCTCGTATCTTCCATGGCCAAGAGAAATATATTCATCGATAATTTTTTTATAGTTAGAGAACAGAGAAGGGTCATTTTGAAATCTTTTCTCCAGGGTGACAAACCTTTTTATGCGAGTTTTAAGGAATCACCCAGTTTGAGGTATTCTGTAGGGCTCCTCATGGGCATATCTACTTGATATCTACCATCTTGTAATATTATAGTAGTTGAATTGAAAATGTTCTCAGTCATTTCATCTTCAGGTGTAAGAGGGAGTTCTAGATTAATTTCTTCTAAAATCCAAAATTTTGATAATAAATCCTCGACTTCTGAGGTTTGAGCAAAAAATGAGACTTTGTTATGAATATTTTGATTTTCTAGATGAAATGTGCGAGATATACCAGTAGAAGATACACGTAGGGGTGGTATGTTACCAGCAATTATCCATCCTAGATGTGTGTTCAGCAAAGTAGGGAAACCATCACCTAATTTATGAATTCCAGAACATATCACATCATAAAATAGGTCTGCACCAATAAGCATATCGATATCAGATGGAACAAAAAATTCAGGGTCGGCAAGTTCACTCATAACTTGGTTAGGAATACCTAATTCACTAACTTTTACAAAAACGTGTATGAGTGATTTTATCTAGAACAATACAGGATATCCGAAATTCTTGTGTTTTATCAATCTTAGAATGAAAAGAAATGTCAACCATTTGATTTGAGAGTGTACTCATTTTTGAAATGCCAGAAATGCTAACTACTTTTTGATAAGTTACACCCTGTATTCTTCTAACCAATTCCTGAGTGATGAAAGATGTTTGACTTCCATTATCCAAAAGGACTTTAGCATTAATTGGGTGTCCTAGTTTTGAAAAAATAGTCACTTGGGCAGTAGCTAGAAGAACATGTGAGTTTTTGGAAGCAAAAGCTGATAATGTTACTGCATTTGAGTTACTTCCACTGGGTACAGAGTCATTATTATCGTTATTTTGAAGTGCAGAGGTGATGATATTCTGATTTTGGGGCAAACTATATTGCGAATTATTTGTTGACACTGAATTATTGAGATGAGAATCGTTTCTGTTCTGAGAATTGGCAGTAAAAACATTATTTCTTTGTATATGCATTATTGTGTGATGTTTTCTGTTGCAAATATTACATTTTTGTGTTGAACCACAATTCCGAATATCGTGCTTACTACCCAAACAATAATTATAACACATTTTTTTATTTTTAATGAATTTTTCTTTCTTTCTATCAAAAGGTCTATGAACTTTTGACACGAATAAATACGATGTCCGAGAGTATTACAAAATACACAATGTCTACTTGAATCAAAAGAGCCATAATTAGAACGCGCTGTATTTTGTGAATGAAGAGAAACTTTGCAGTTATTTTTTCGTTGAGGTTGTAAATCGCCACTTGCTAAATTCTCCATAACAACGCATTTTTCTTTCAAAAAATTAGAAAAATCTTTCACAGTTGGTAAAATATCTTTGCCACACTTCTGCTGAAAGTCTTTTTTCACGTGATAGTCTAATTTTTAAGCGGCAATATAGATGAGGAGATATTCGTAAAGTTTTGATTCATCGACATCTAGTTTTTTGAGAGATTCTACATTTTGTTCAAATATGGTAACAAATTCTCTCAAGAGCGCAGATGTACAATTTCTTGCTACAGTAGTTAAATTAAAGATATTTTTTATATGACTATTGACAACACTAGTTACATTTTCATACCTAGCTTTCAATGTCTGTATAGCTATTTCAAAGTTCTCATTTGTAAGTTCGAGATGGTTGATTAAAGAAAGAGCCTAATTTTTCACACTCGATTTCAAATAAAAGAAGCGCCGAACATCACTAAAATTAGTATTTTCTATAATCAGAGCAGTAAATAATTCAAAATATAATTTCCAATTCGAGATTTGTCCGTCAAACGGCATTAAATTTATATCAGGCAATTTTACAAAACCTTGATTTGATTGAGACATATTTTTGGTGTCAGTTTGACGCGGAACATGAGTAGGAGACAGTTTCTTAATTTTATGTTGAATAATGGTCAAAGTTGAATAATACTTATTCTCTATATCCTCAACAACTTCAGAGGCCTCCACACCAACCAAGTCTTCGAGTTCATCCTGAGCATCACTATACTTCTGAAAAGCATTTCTCAATGTTTCTTCCCTATTTTGAAATTCTTCCACATTAGTTTCAGAGTCTTTGTTATTATCAATCCAATTTTGTATACGAGTCATCCGAGCTTTAGCGTTTTTCCTATCCTTTTTCAGTTTTTCTACATCCATCGTATTGAAAATAGCCAACAAATTGTACAACAACACTCAAAATATCATTCAACAATAGAACAGAATTAGCAAATTGAAAGAGTAATGTTTCTATGGGAGAGTCTCTTGGGCTGCTACTTCACGATTGAAAAATGGATCAAACTTGAAATTTTCTTTCTTCACTTCCGGCTCGATTGGACCAAATGTAGGGATAGTCTGCAGGGGGTTACAAACAATCTGGTAATACGTATCTCTGCACACAAACTGTTATTCCAAATCCACTGGTTCGGTTTTGAAGATTTATTTTTAAACATTAACAATAACGAAGGACCATTACAATTCTTCCTATAAGTATTGTTCCATATCATACAATCATACTGAGATCTGCGCTTTCGAGAGTTTTGCTAAAGAGAGGCATTTGCCGTGATTAATTTGTGTCTTTCAGAGAGATTTCAAACACATTTTTATTCCGCTGTCGCTGCCGCTGTCAATAATCGTCGCTATGACGGCCGTAAACAACTGAGAATCGAGCAAGGCGTTGAGATTTAAGATAATGTATTTGATTCACTAAACAGGGCGATTCAGTTAGTACGTTTCTACAACACTGGGAAGTATATGAGGGCTGTACAGATCTGATGGTCAGCCCTCACAGACGTGGTGAATGAGGTCAACTTCCCAAAAAAACACGATTGTCCCTTTTACGAGGAAGAGAAACCTAGAGATACCAACAGAGCTCTTCAAATCTTTGGGGAGAGACAAAATATCTGGGGTAAACCTAGACTCGAAGTTCACCTGGAACAATCTGGAAAAAGTGCTAAAAGGGCAAGGACATCACTGATGATGGCCAGGTGCTCCTTTGGTAAAACTTGGGGACTCTGACCCAAACAATCTCTTTGGCTGTACACGATAACGTATACACCACACCCGCACCCTGCTGTGGTGGTCAAAGGTTGAACAACAAGTGACAACCAGAGGAAGGCTTGCTGGTTTACAAAGACTGGCCTTGCTCGGGGTCATTGGTGCTATGTCCCGCACATCTACGATTAGCCTGGAGGTGATACTGATCCTCCCTCCTCTGTATTTGCTTATTGCAGCGGAGGCGAGGGTAGAAGCCTCCAGACTAAAGTGTCTTGGCCAATGCATAGAGGGGCAATAACCTAGGCCACTGCAACATACTGGAGGTCAAAAAATCGACACATCTGAGATTCTGTCGGAAAAAATTACCCCAACCTACTCCTTTGATGAAACATACACTATCATTGTTAAGATTAATGAACGAATTGATAATATTTTATTATTTAACCCTAGAATCACACGGTGATTCATTTATAGCAAGTACCACACTGTGGGGTCCTATGAGACCCCATATATAATGGGGTTTCTGATGGAGCAAATGGTAAAAATAAAACTCAATTTTCGAAAATTTTAATAATTATTTTCTCATAAATAATGTAAACATTAATAACACTGTGGGGTCTTATACAGTGTCCGCCAAAATGTTGGAACCATATGGGAAACTTTTTTATTAATAGTTTCTCAGAAAATTTTAATCTATCATAAAAGTTGGTGCATTCAATTAGACTAAGTACGCGCAATATCGATTATTGCCAGTGGCGTGCGGCTAAGCAGGAAACGGCTTATATTCTAAATTCTTCATAGAGTAGACTAGACTATTTCTTTTTGAATCCGGTAACAATATTTTCACTTGTTTCATTGTTGCTAATGTTGCACATTATTGTGCTGTTTTATAAAAAAATCTTACCCCTCCTTCACCCCAACTCCTATTACGAAACGCAAAAAAATATTTTTCGGGTGCTTTTAAAAGTATCGTCAAATGTTTAAAAATGCCTGAATAAGGAAAATTGCAGTTTTTTTTATTATCCTCCCTCCTCCTGAAGGGCACAAAACGAAAAAATGTCGGTGGATTTTTCTGAATTTTTAATATAATGCAGTTCAAGTCATTTTGAATAGAAATTAATTGGGTGACAAACCCCAAAAATGGATAGATTTGATGCTAGGAGGCGTTGAAATCATACCTTGCTCAGAATAGACTATTCTTATAGGTGGAAACAATATTTCTACGTATTTTAGTTTAGATTATGCTGAACATTTGGGTAATTTTTTATTAAAAAAAAATCTAAAACCTCTCTGTTTTAAAACACGAAAAAATTTATTCTTGACTACTTTGTAAATGCTTTATCAAAATAATTTTTTCAATCAGCTCAAAGGAAATCGAACAGTTGTTTAATTTCACCTTTCCCTACCTTCAAAAAAATATTGGTGGATTTCGCTGACTTCTTATAGTAAGGCGTAATTCATGTTATTTGAATATCAATTGGACGAATATCTTGATAAAGCATTTACAAGTAGTCGAGAATTGTTTTCGTGTTTTAAAATGGGGGTTGGGGGTGAAGAAGAGGTTTTAGATGTTTTTATTCTAATTATATAATTGTTCAGCATAATCTAAACTAAAATACGTAGAGATATTGTTTCCGCCTATAATAATGACTAGTCTATTCTGAGCAAGGTATGATTTCAACGCCCCCTAGTATCAAAACTATTTACCTTTGGGATTTGTCAACCAATTAATTTTTATTCAAAAAAACTTGAACTGCATCATATTAAAAATTCAGAAAAATCCACCAAATTTTTTTTGTTTTGTGCCCTTCGGGGAGAGGGGGGGTTATCATAAAAAACTGCTATTTCTTATATTCTGGCATATTTAAATATTCGACGATACATTTAATAGCACTAGAGAAATATAGATTTTGCGTTTCGTAATAGAAGTTGGGGTTAGGAGGGGAGAGATTCATTTCCAGAGAAATCACGATTTTTTCAATTTCCAATTGAGAATGTTTTCCTTTTCAACATGAATCCCTTCCAAGGTAGGTTATCTTGACTAATGGAATATAGCGACTGAAGTTTGTCTTTCGGTCGCATATGATTCCTCAAGGCTCTGATGTACCAAAATGTTTTTAAAAAATGATATGAAAGGACAGGGTGACCACCTGCAGACTAGTTTCGAGGTTGTTGCCTCTCATCAGTGCAAGGGTAGGTCAACACAGACAGCACTGAAGCTATCTGTTCCCCGTCCAAATCATTACACACTCCTGTTATGTTCCGGCAATATTGGACACTTGAATAATGATAAAATTATAAACACTGACTCCGAATATTCAAGAAAAATATCTGAATAAGTCAGAAAATAGAATTTAGAACGCAAAGCTGGTTCGACGGCGAGCGCGCGCCTGATTGGTCAGATCCGGTAAAGTGGGCGGATCGCGCCTACAGCGCGCATATAAATATAACTCGATGTCATAATCTGCCAGAAATACTAAAGTTTTTGAAGTTTGAAAAATACTCGGAGAGTATATCTGGAGGCGAGAGCTCTAACAAGCTCCGCCTGCCAGCACTTTTGCGATACCATTGGCCGACTTAAATGTTCGGCAATGGTATAAATAAAGGCTCAAATGGCTGTTTTAGGCAGTCATCCAGGAGCCGCCCGAGGGCTCGGACAATTCCCAGGAGAGAAGCCCTTACTTCTGGATGGCTCAGTAGTGTTAAGCGTAAATGTAAATAGTATTTCTGGTTAGTGAGTGATCTTCGGCCTGGCATGCGAATCAATGGGACCTCGTTGGTTGGCAACACCAACAATATCGAGAAAGAATTCGTATGTCAGACGCGTTCCTGCTGGTTTCCCAAATAAATGAAGAGCTCCGGAGTTGCTGAGATTTTGCGACGATGCTGTACTTCGGATAGGCGGTCTGAGCTAGCCGGAAGAGGCAATGCGTCCTAACTTCCAACTATCCGAGTGCACGCATTTGTTGACATGGCGCCCAACGTGGGGCTAGTAAACAGGAGTTTACGACCGTTTCCAGTGGGAGACGGGGCCCTCGAAGAATTTAACAACTTTTCCAGTAACCCGGACTTGAAGATACTTATCGGAAAGTTTTCTTGGATGCACTTTCGGAATGAATCTGAAGCGAGTTATGCCAGTGGAATCGAGGATGCCCATGTCCTTCGTGGGTTCGATGGTAGTGTTCCATTCCACAGCCAGCCAGTTGTTCCCAAGCCAGGAGGCTGGGGTAATTCGACATAGTGAAAGCTACCTCGCCAACGGTTGGTTGTCCTAGCCAGTGGGCAAGGGCGAAGTGAATATGGCCCCTCTTTGGAAGCTGGATAATGAGCGAATGTGGATATATGGCACATCCCATAAAAGTTTCGTAAAGGAGTAACCTAGAATTCCTACGATAAGCCTGCAACGACATCTGCAAGATTTGGATAGCCAGTAGCTGTAACATAGTTCTCTTTTAGGTTTTATTTTTAGGTACACGTTCGAGAGAACTGGCCCTTTTCAGGGCAAATCCAACGACGTTCCATCCGCATGCCAAGCGATCCCTTAAAGGGGGGCCGTGTCATAATCTGCCAGAAATACTAAAGTTTTTGAAGTTTGAAAAATACTCGGAGAGTATATCTGGAGGCGAGAGCTCTAACAAGCTCCGCCTGCCAGCACTTTTGCGATACCATTGGCCGACTTAAATGTTCGGCAATGGTATAAATAAAGGCTCAAATGGCTGTTTTAGGCAGTCATCCAGGAGCCGCCCGAGGGCTCGGACAATTCCCAGGAGAGAAGCCCTCACTTCTGGATGGCTCAGTAGTGTTAAGCGTAAATTGTAAATAGTATTTCTGGTTAGTGAGTGATCTTCGGCCTGGCATGCGAATCAATGGGACCTCGTTGGTTGGCAACACCAACAATATCGAGAAAGAATTCGTATGTCAGACGCGTTCCTGCTGGTTTCCCAAATAAATGAAGAGCTCCGGAGTTGCTGAGATTTTGCGACGATGCTGTACTTCGGATAGGCGGTCTGAGCTAGCCGGAAGAGGCAATGCGTCCTAACTTCCAACTATCCGAGTGCACGCATTTGTTGACATCGAGTCGGCCGATCAGCAGCACATTCAAGCGAGTCTTGAAGCGAACTGGAAGGCGAAGCGTAGAGCGCTCGAAGCGGATTATATCCAATTGTTCTTGTTAGAACTTATAATAGAATTCGAATTTATGTAATAATCCAGTCTGGAGGTGGAAAACAAATAGGAAGCTGATATTATACGAGATACTCGATAGTGGATTGTCATACTACATTCTAGAAGCGGAATTAATAATATACTGAGCGTTCTTTTGGAGAAGAACTATTTTGAAGAAGAAAGAAGAAATAAGTAATACTAATTATTGTCCAATATTGGGAACTATTTAGCAGTGAAGATCTACAGCCAGCATTTCGTTGAATCAAGTGATTATTGGCACATACAGGGGGGATCAAAACCAAAGATCCCTCAAATTAGAATTCGTTAATAACCCAAAGGTGATTTGATGCACACATTGCTCTTTTCAGAGCAATACAAAATATTGAAGGCTCTTTTTAGAGCCAAGAAGAAAGAATTCGTTGTTGCTGTTCTTCGAGTACGCCAGGCCTCCGCCGTTGGTGGAAGCAGCGGCACTTATCCACTGGATTAGATTGCGTGGTCCCGGAATCTATGCCAGTAGGGAGCCTACTGTTCTGCTGGGGTGAGCTACACGTGTGGGCGAGCCATTGCACTAAGGCAGAACAGGGCGTTAAATCGCATATTCCTTCTCCGGAGAAGGACACGGGTAAACTCCGTGAGTTAGGCGGGCTAAAATTAGTTGTTAGATTTTTCTCCTAATGATTTTTTCTTTTCCAGCTACTTGGTAAGTTAAGTAGGTTTAATTAGGGATTTTTCTGTTAGGAATTTTCCGGTTAGGGTATTTTCATATAGGGATTTGACACCGAGCCTTTCGTTATCATATTGTCCTCCTACCTCTGTGCAGGTATGGAGAACTTAGGAGCGAGTATGTGGCAGGACCCAGAGCTGGCCGAGGCACATCCTGATTCAAATTATAATTTTTTTTGTCAGCCACGATACCCACATTCTCGACACTCCGCTGGTTTGGTCAACTCCGGTTCACGCGGTGAAGCGGTTTCTAGGCCGCTCCACCTAGCGAGCAGAGGAAGAACACTCCGAATCTCCGGGTTAAGAGACTTAATCGAAGAAAACAGAGTTCTTTGGTAGATCGTTTAATAACGAACAGTCGTTACCGACCGATGATGAACCCTTTACTCCCATAAACACCTACTACGTAGGCTTATTATGGCAAGTACCTGTCAGAAAACAACTACTCCCCTGGCTAAGACCACGAAGGGTATTGAATTAAATCTAACAGATACTTGTGCAACGTTCCTCAAAGCAGATCATGTTTCCTTTACCAAAAATTGATGAAATTTTTGGCAAATTACAAGGGGTAGTTCATTTCAGTAAATTAGATTTGCCGAATGCATATCAACAAATTTGTTTGGATGAACAATCGAAAAATTCCACTACAATCACACATAAGGGCTTATTTAGATACACTCGAGCTCCATTTGGAATATCGAGAATTCCTGCTAAATTTCAGAAAATAATTAAAACATTATTACAAGGTTTAGAGGGAGTTGTTAGTTTTCTTGACGATATTTTAATTACAGGAAAAAAATAAAAAAACAACATCTAGAAAGATTGGAAGCTGTACTGAAACGGTTGCAAGAAGCAGGGCTTAAACTTTCACTAGAAAAGTGTAAATTTTTTCAGTCAAAAATAATTCGCTGGGTACTAATGATATGGCACGGGTGGACGCAGAGATTCACGATCGACTATCAGACGTGTATGACGCTGCTCAGACACTGCTCCAAACAGATATTAGACAAGTAATTCGAAGAAAAAACTTTGTATGAAACACTTTCGTAAAGGGCCGTTTTGTACTCGCGTGTTTGTTGAACTCGGCTGCGCCTCATTCAACAAACTTCACGCTCATTAAAAAAAGTCCTACTTTACGAACTTGTTCCATAAATAGCTATTCTGTTTTAGTAATGCTTGGTATACTTTTGTTAGAGTGGTTGTCATGTAACTAATGTTTATTGAGTTGTCTTATAATTGTTTATCTGTAAAGTTTATACTTCAAATAAAAACCAAATTCTTCACAAAGTCCTGTGCATTTCTCCATAAGTTGAAGTGAATGACAACAGGTTATGGGCCCAGAGATGGTCAGTGTATAACGGAATCTACAAGTTTGAAGATCTGAACGAAAAACTCAAAATTGGAATTTTATTTTGTACCAAATATCAGACCATTCGATGGAAACAGTTTTTCAAACATGGTCACAAAGTTATTCAAGAGGGTGCAGCGACCAAATCAATAATATCCACCACAATTTCACTACTTCTTTCCTAACCTAACCCTCCTCCAGCCAAAGATGCGATTGCAGAATTGGATATTGGTCTGCGTACCAGTTGTGTAACTTCACCAAATGCTGTGGTTCCTATGTTCATAATCACAAATTTCACCCTATATCCATTTTCCCCAGACGAATAATCCTCCGAGACTCGTGTACCTTCAGGGGAATAATAATGATGATCTCCTTTGATGTTGAGAATGTTTTCTTCTTTGCTGGGTATTATTTGACCAGCTTCGCTTCTCTTGATACCGTCACTAGTTTGGAACCTAGAATATAAAGACAAAACGAATAATAAAAAAGACCTGTGTGATTATTTTATTGGAAATTTCATGTTTGTGAATACGACAGAAACATTATGTCTTGAGTTTGATACAGGAGTTAACTTTCTTGACTTTCCCTTCCAGTTTGCCGAACTCATATCTTGTTTGAACAAATACAAAGACCATAAAGCTCCTGGATGTATTAGTGTTCCTTACGAATTTTTGAAAAATTTACGTCGGAATTGGCTGCTGTATATCTGCAGTTTATTTAATATTTTTAGTTCTGAAATAATACCAGTTTCGTGGAGGCAAAATATTTTGACAATGTTGCATAAAAAAAATCCAAAAGATGATCCAGCAAACTACCGATGTATCGTTATTATTAACCCTGCATTACCCGCACTACAAATAATGACACCATCGCCCGCGGGTGAGCGCTGCGCTCATGTTCACCTATAATCTTACATTCGCGAATCGCTCACTTTTATTACTTCAAACAAATATCAAATGACACTTTTTCTTTGGGAAAGTAGCACTTCCCGGCCTAGTCCGGGAAGTACGTACTACCCGGACTAGGCCGGGAAGTGCTCGAATTTTAATACAAACATTAATATAAATAAGAATTAGAATGTTTCTGTCATATATAATACAAATAATAACTGAAATGTTCGAAATATTCAAATTTGGAATCGTTTCATCCGGTTAACAGATGGGTGAAAGTCGACCTCTCTTCGTCTGTTAGACTAAATGCGTCTCATTGATTTGTTATTCTACATGGTTGCCGAAAAAATAGTGTACGCAACACGTCCGAAAACAGTTTTTTTTGGACTCGTAGACTTCCAGAACTCGCTGACGCTCGTCCTAGAATTTGGTCTACTCGTCCAAAAAAACAGTATTTTCCGGACTTGTTACGTAAATTACTATTCTAGGATTACCTAGACGGTTATGTACAAATGTACATTATTGGAAAATTTTGTAAGTTATCGCACATTTAAAAAAAAGTGAGCGCCGCGCTCACCGTGCGGGTAACGCAGGGTTAATGGCATTCCTAAAAGCTGTGAAGATAACATTCTTGTATAACTGTCAAAAAACCTTGACATTTCTGCTTCTCTATTGACGCGTAAATGTTTACTTTTTTTCACTGCCAAAATAATTCACAAAATAAACATGGAATATTATTTTTTCTACGACCATTAAGAAAAATGAACATTTCAATTGCGTCTACGATTAAGAAACCTACCACGTTGTAACACCGATTTTCATTTCCCAGGGGGAAATATTTCATTTCCTACGACTTTCATGAACTACTAGACTGTCATTATAATAGGTAGGTATTAACGAATTTTATGAACATAAATAATATTATAATAATTTGACATTTCACATCAGTAGATAATTACAAAATTCGATTGAAAAAATTAAGTTATTAAAAATGATTAGCAATCAAATTAATAAATTTATATCAGAAGCTCCTAATAATGCCTATCTTCTGACAAATGTATGATTTTTTTTTCATTAAACCAGAATAATTTCAATAAAAAGATTGATTACAATCGGATTCTATATTTTTGAATAGTTGACAGATACTTTCTATATAGCAGTTAATTTGAACAAATTATTATCATATATCTATTAAGGTTCATGTAAACCCATGAAAAAATTAACGGCAAGTTTAAAAATTCTGAAAAAAATTCGAGTTTTTCCGGCATTCAAATTGAATAATTAGAGAGATGTAGAAGAAAATCTGATGAACAGTTTTTGAGAAAAAAAAGTTTTAGAGGTTTTTTGAGTTTTTCCAAAAACCATTCATCAGATTTCATTTCAAATATCATGACATATCAATGTCAAGGTAAAAGATAATCACGATTTTTTTCAGAATTTTTAACCACAACGTTCTCTCACAATTAAAAAAAATTCTGAAAATCTTGTTATAAAATCATAGACAGTTGAGAAGAATCGCTTTTGCAAGTGATATTTATATTAAATTTAGAAGACTGAACATTGAGGAACTATACATACTATTTTTCAGACATAAAATCAAACGATTTATATTTTTAATAGTAATTTTTGAAATCTCGGACAAAAAACGGTAAATCGCTCCAGCAAGTGATTCCTCTGTATTACATGAACGGAAATACAAAAATAGTCCACAAGGTATTGCACAAAATTATTTCATATTTACTGTACAGCTTTGCCAATAGTTCTATACAGCGGTAACCGATGTAATTTGTTTAACTTTTCGAAAATGAAAGTTACGTCGATGGGGGTTTGTCAGTTCATCAGTTGGATATTGGATTGGTCCGCCTAAAGCCTTGGAGTCCTTGGACACAATTGAAGAAGTATGTAAGTAATGAGTTTTATGTTTTGGGATTTGAAATATCAGTTCTGGAAATGAAACAGGAAGCAAAATAGAATTGAAAAATAATAATCGTAATAGCGTCTTTATTGTCCATTCCAGTTGTTTTTGAGTAACATTATAATATACATAAAAAATAACAGCATAATAGGCGGAGTTCAGCTTACAAAGATGAAAAATATTGATAAAAATAAATTATAGTGAGTTGTTCATATTACCTACTCTTTGTGAATTTCACCAACAATATTGTTGTTTGTGCTAAAAGTAAATCTATTCTAAGCAAGATCAAGGACGGACTGACTATATCTATAACAAACCCATGGGCACTGCAACCCTGAATATCAGAAAAACCAACGAAATGCATACAATAAATAATATACAGGTGAACCGGAAAAAAGAGGCAATACCAAAGATTCTTAAGATCTCCTCCCACAGGAAAACCGACGGCACAAGAATCATCAATAAACCAAAATCTAAGAAAAAGAATGAACCAGCTTTAAAGAAAATGGTCCCCACCTTTGGAAACACTAAAAACGATTGAAAAGATAACCCCTTTTAGAACAAAAGGAGGTCTCTATCCATGGTAAACCTGGATGTTCTGCAAATCAACCAAAATTTGCAAACAAGGTAAATACATCACTGTTGAAAAATGTGGTGACGCACCCATTTCAAAACTGAAGACTCCGCAAATTTTCCGAAACTTGCAGACATGATTCGGCCAGGGGGTTAAGTTCGAAAAACGAGGTCTCCACCCAATACAAATATGAGGGCGCTGCAAATTTCCTGAAATTTTCAGACAGGACACAGCAAGGAACGCTGAATTCGAATAATGAAGTCTCCGAGGTCTCCACCCAACAAAAACCAGAGGCACTACAACTCTCACCAAATTCACCAGATGGTGCGATCTTTTTTCATTTTCAGATGTGAAAGTCTGAATGATTGAGGCTCGTGTCGGATGGGAATAATCCTCCACGATTCACTGTTGCATTAAAAATTAACAGTGCTGCTCCTAAAGTGGCGTATGGAGTTGGTAACAAGGCTTATCCAGAACACTTGGCTAATGACCGTAGCAGTCGATGCCAAAACACCAAGAAAAAAAATCCTGTGAGCTATTTCGCAGTACTCCGAATAATGTTGAGATTTGGCAATATTGCATTAGCAGTAGGGTTGACCGTTGCAGAAAACTGTAATTTATATGGAAATATTATAAAAGATCGCTGTAACTATGGTATGAAAAACATATCTTGTCAGTGCCATCTTGCAGTTCAGAAACGCGAAATATTTGACTTTACATGAACCTTAACTACAAATATTGATAACACGCCATAAGACGCAATGTAATCAAATTGAAGCCAAAAATATCTATCTTACCTTTTCTCAAACGGACGCTGGGAAACTATTGCGCAGGCTGAATTCTGAATCACGAGAAATGTCATACATTTTTAAGGTTATGCTTCTTTTGACATTTTCAACCGTCCCATATTGAAAATGGGCTAACATTTTTCTATAATGTGGATAAATAAAGAATGAGAATTATGCAAGACGGTCAATTAAACTTCGTGTCATTAAAAAAACGATTCATTGAAACATTTGTAACTCTAATAATAAAATGTCTGTTTGTTACCTGCTACCAGAGTTTCATCATTCAACTTTCCGTCAAAAACGGATGAAAACTCATTAAACTTGAAGAAATATGGATTGGGTATGTGACGGACAAATGTTTGAAAAGGTAAATCTCGTTTCACATCGGCCTCATAACCGCCAAGAAAAATAGTTTGCTAGTAGTGATGTATTTTTTGCCTCCTGAACACGAACTCGAAGTAAAACGCGGCGATCTTAAATTCTTTCAGGCATGAACCTAGAAATTTATAAAATGTGTAATATTCTCAGGAATAAAACTCATATAGTGCCGCCCTCTTATAATTAGCACAATCTACACTTGCTCTCTGTAACCATATCCTGATTATGAGGTTATGTTGGAATTTGCCGAATCAGCACCACATAAGATATGCTTCTCATATCTTCGACAATTGTTGTTGCCGAACCTGCACGCTAGAAAGAGATGAAAAAACAAAATCGTGTCTTTGAATAGGAATCTCTGGCGCAAGCGCATTGATTCAGCAGCGTCCAATTCGAAGTCGATGCTCATTTCTTTTGGCATCACATAAGCTGTCTTTATTATCCATATTCGTAGTTAATAGATATATGATTATTATGTGCTCTAGTAACGACGAGTGTTGATTCAGATGACACATGGACTTTGGATTCGCACGGGGTGAAAGAGGCAGCTCATCGAGAGCAAAACACGGTCATGGTTCTGCTAGATAGATAGATAGATATCCTTTATTAGTTCTTTGTAATAAAAACCTTTTCAGGTGTAGAACATGTCAGTTACAGTAGTACCTATATAATATATAATAAACACATATACGTATATATACACTTTAAAAAATAAAATAAAAAGATGAATATATACAGCCTAAACTAAATCACAATGCAGAATAGTAGGATATGAAGTATTTGAGAGTAACATCAGCAGTTTAGATAGGGTTATTGAATAATTCCTCCAGTGAATAATAAGCTTTAGAGAGAAGCATAGTTTTCAATTTATTCTTCAAGATTGTAGAAGACAAAGTTCTGAGAGATTCAGGTATCTTGTTATGGTAATGATTGAAAAGGGTATATTTCTTTGAAGATAGGTCAAATGTGTCTTTATATTCAAAAGGTTATTTTTGTTTCTCGTATTGTGGTTATGATTCCTATCATGAGTCGCAAAAAGGGATATATTTTCTTTGACAAATACTACAGATTCATAAATATAGAGACCGGTTAGTGTTAATATTTTCTTCTCTACGAATATTTTTCTACAGCTTTCTCTCTGAGAAAGATTGAATATCTTTCTTAGACACCGTTTTTGCAATATAAATATTTTTTGTGTATGTACAGACATTCCCCAGAGAATAATACCATATCTAATGTGACTCTGAATATATCCATTGTATGCTAACATATCGCAGCCTCAGTGGATACATTCTGAGTAATTACTTTCAAGGCATAGCAGTACCTCGACATTTGTGTAGCAATAACTTTATTTATGTGACTCATCCAGTCCAGCTTTGAGTCAATTATGATTCCAAGAAAGGAAAGTTGGGTCTCTGGTTCTAGAGTAGTTACACCATCACTTAAAGTTTTATTAGTGCCATTTTGGGTAAAAGATATGATTTGGGTCTTGTTTTTATTCAGTTTGAGATTGTGTGCTGTAAAGTATTCCTCCAGTATCCTTAACTTGTAAAAGGTATTTGCCTGTAGGCAATTGTGATCAGTTGAACTGAAAATCATAGAGCAGTCATTGGCATACTGAACCATGTATTCATTGGCAACTTCAGGCACATTATTTGTGTAAAGAATGTATAATAGTGGGCCCAACACTGATCCCTGGGGTACACCTCTTATAATATATCGCTTTTCTGATTTCAACAGATTTCCATCAGTGACACATTGCTGTCTATTTTTCAAACAGGACGATATTAATTCGAGTGGCAGCCCTCTGATACCATACAACGGCAATTTTTTTATCAGTAGCAGATGGTCAACACTGTCAAAGGCCTTGGACAAGTCCAGATTGACAGCTGTTGTAACATTTTTACTATTGATAGATTCAATTACATTACATAGGGCTTGGTAGTTTGCTCTATTTGTCGATTTTGTTCTTCTAAATCCATTCTGCATATCACCTAGAAGGTTATTATTCTCTATATACATGATCAGTCTATTGTATATTATTTTTTCAAAAATCTTACTAACATTTGAGAGTATTGCTTATAGTTGTTTATCTCATGTTTATTTCCCTTTTTGAAAATAGCTTTTACATGTGCAATTTTTAGATTATCAGGAAAAATGCCTGTCAAAAATGAGATATTAATATGTATTTCATCTTCAGTGACACATTGCTGTCTATTTTTCAAATAGGACGATATTAATTTTTTTATCAGTAGCAGATGGTCAACACTGTCAAAGGCCTTGGACAAGTCCAGATTGACAGCTGTTGTAACATTTTTACTATTGATAGATTCAATTACCTTACATAGGGCTTGGTAGTTTGTTCTAGTTGTCGATTTTTTTCTCCTAAATCCATTCTGCATATCACTTAGAAGGTTATTATTCTCTAGATACATGATCAGTCTATTGTATATTATTTTTTCAAAAATCTTACTAACATTTGAGAGTATTGCAATGGGCCTATAGTTGTTTATTTCATGTTTATTTCCCTTTTTGAAAATAGCTTTTACATGTGCAATTTTTAGATTATCAGGAAAAATGAGATATTAATATGTATTTCATCTTCACCTACTGATTTACTATTTTTCATATTCAGAATAGTATCATAAACTTCTTTTGGATCTTGTAAGGATAAAAAATATGCTTTTATCAAAAGCAGGAGGCTCTAAATACATATTGCTCTTATTTACACTAGGTATTCAAAGTTGTGCAGTTATTAATAAAGTACTGATTCACCTCATTTAGAACTAGTGTTTTATTAGTTTCGTCGGGAGAAATGTTTTCTGATATTGACGTAGGTATCTTCTTGTCCAATCCAGTAATAGATTTGACCAGATTCCATACTAGTTGGACTTATTATTGGACGTTTGAATGTAATTTTTATTACAGCGTTGTTTTGCTTCTCTAACTACTTTTTTGAAAATATTGCTATATCTTTGGTATGTATCATTGGATATGGTGCCATTTTGTTTCAATCTGTATAAATATTGTTTACGTTTGCTTGATGTCTTTATTCCTATGGTAATCCAATATCTATTTTTCAAGTTAGTGTCTGCTTTACAAACTTTTAGGGGGGTGACTATGTTCATTAGTTGTCTGAGGACTCCAATGAAATAATCATAATAAGCTTCATTTGGATCTTCATAGGAATAAAGTTGATACATGTCGGTATTTCTCAATTCATTTTTCAATTGGTCAAGCTTATTAGCATCTGAAAACAATCTTTTCTTATTTTTTGTTTTAGTTTCAATTTTACCTGATCTTTCAATTCTGAGCATTTGAGTCTCATGATCGGATAATGCAGGGGTAATAACTTCTCCAGGATGATTGTTTTCAAAATTTATAAAGATATTATCCAATAGTGAAGAAGATCTTAATGTTATTCTTGTCGGTTCTTTTATTTGTTGATGCAGATTATATGTTAGTAAGAGGTGTAGAAAAGACTGAGCGCTGAAAGCCTTTGACTCAGTGTGGGTTGAAGGTCTAATATTCAAAATGCTGATGGCAGGCGATGGGCTTTACCTTTTGAAAAAGGTCAAAGTAAATTTGCGGTGTAAAGGGGGAAGTAGGAATCCCGAGCGAAGGAGGCGGAGTCTAATATTAAAAGAAATCTAATAGCGTCTCACTCCAGCACATTGCCCATTTACGTTGTAGTAAAATTGGCCTTGAACGCCCGAATTTACAAACACACCGCTTTTACAACCCGGCCACACCCGGCCCACTAAATAAAAAATGTGACCTCGATCCTCGTCGGGGCTTTGTTATCTGCATATCAAAGGCGGTCGCAAACTGCGGCGGACAAAATGCAAAATGCATTGTTTCCTTTCGTAGATGAATATTTCGCATATTGATAATTATTGATAGAGGTAATAAAAAAATATAATGTTCATCTTTTTTCTAAAAAATTAGAACATTAACAAAAGTGGAAACAATCAAAGTCAGACATTAATCTTTCAGATATTCGGTTTATTGATTTCAAAACACAACTGTCCCCTGTTGATAACAACCTGAGTGTGTTTTCTTCGGAGACTGATGGCTTTGTTCAACGTCTCTAAAGTGAACAAATTATTTGAGATAGGACCAGATGAAAAAGTCCAGTGGGGTAAGATATGGCGACCTAGCAGGCCAATTAAACCTAGTACTATTCGATGTAATTATGATGAAAATGTATAGTTGTACTCTGAATGACAGTCTCTATCATGCTAACGAACAGTCGTTACCGACCGATGATGAACCCTACGTAAGCTTATTATGGCAAGTACCTGTCAGAAAACAACTACTCCCCTGGCTAAGACCACGACAGGTATTGAATTAAATCTAACAGCTACTTGTGTAACGTTTTTCAAAGCATCAGAGGACGCAATTGCAAGTGCCCTCTGGCCTCTATGACCAACCAGCAGAATTATGTTTTGATTTGGGACAGGGTGACCACCTGCAGACTAGTTTCGAGGTTGTTGCCTCTCATCAGTGCAAGGGCAGGTCAACACAGACAGCACTGAAGCCATCTGATCCCCGTCCAAACCAATACACACTCCGCTGATTAGTCAATTCTGGTTGACGAGATGGAAACAGTTTCTAGGCCGCTCCACCTAGTGAGCAGAGGAAGAACACTCCGAATCTCCGGGTTAAGAGATTTAATCGAAGAAAACAGAAATCTTTGGGAGATCGTTTGCTAACGAACAGTCGTTACCGACTGATGATGAACCATTTACTCCCATAAACACCTACTGCGTAGGCTTATTATGGCAAGTACCTGTCAGAAAACAACTACTCTCCTGGCTAAGACTACGACGGGTATTGAATTAAATCTAACAGCTACTTGTGCAACGTTCCTCAAAGCATACGAGGACGCAATTGCAAGTGCCCTCTATGGCCAACCAGCAGAATTATGTTTTGATTTGGACAGGGTGACCACCTGCAGACTAGTTTCGAGGTTGTTGCCTCTCATCAGTGCAAGGGCAGGTCAACACAGACAGCACTGAAGCCATCTGTTCCCCGTCCAAACTAATACACACATCTCGTGAACCAGAATTGACTAATCAGCGGAGTGTGTATTGGTTTGGACGGGGAACAGATGGCTTCAGTGCTGTCTGTGTTGACCTGCCCTTGCACTGATGGGAGGCAACAACCTCGAAACTAGTCTGCAGGTGGTCACCCTGTCCAAATCAAAACATAATTCTGCTGGTTGGTCATAGAGGGCACTTGCAATTGCGTCCTCTGATGCTTTGAGGAACGTTGTACAAGTAGCTGTTAGATTTAATTCAATACCCGTCGTGGTCTTAGCCAGGGGAGTAGTTGTTTTCTGACAGGTACTTGCCATAATAAACCTACGCAGTAGGTGTTTATGGGAGTAAAGGGTTCATCATCGGTCGGTAACGACTGTTCGTTAGCAAATGATCTCCCAAAGATTTCTGTTTTCTTCGATTAAATCTCTTAACCCGGAGATTCGGAGTGTTCTTCCTCTGCTCACTAGGTGGAGTGGCCTAGAAACTGCTTCCATCTTGTGAACCAGAATTGACTAATCAGCGGAGTGTGTATTGGTTTGGACGAGGAACAGATAACAGATGGCTTCAGTGCTGTCTGTGTTGACCTGCCCTTGCACTGATGAGAGGCAACAACCTCGAAACTAGTCTGCAGGTGGTCACCCTGTCCAAATCAAAACATAATTCTACTGGTTGGTCATAGAGGGCACTTGCAATTGCGTCCTCTGATGCCAGGGGAGTAGTTGTTTTCTGACAGGTACTTGCCATAATAAGCCTACGCAGTAGGTGTTTATGGGAGTAAAGGGTTCATCATCGGTCGGTAACGACTGTTCGTTAGCCAACGATCTCCCAAAGATTTCAGTCTTCTATCATAATTCACAATAAAAAATATGAGCACTCCTTTGAAAAAAAAAGTTGACGGGGCAGAAAATATGGATAACTGGAATCAGTCATTTATTAAATTAAATAAGGGACGTTACAGATTTTGTCAAATGAATAAGTTACAGGGCCGCCAACAGTTGGGCGAATCACCGAAGGTACATTGAAACATCGAATTGAATAGTTTTTGGCAGTTTTCGGGGCGAAGGTTTAGCCATTGATGAAATCCCTGCCTCACTGATAACAAGATTACATGTATTGCATTGTGAATCGCAGGAAATCGCAAAAAATATATTATAGATTTACAATATATTCATCTCAAAATGAAACTTCTGATATAATAATAATAAAAGTTGAAAGCACCAGTCCTTTATTATAACAGCTAGTCTCTCGGCAGACGTTGCTAGGTTTTCTACATTCTTTGCAAAATCTAGTAAATTACTTCCAAACGTACTCATTCGATTTCTTCGTATTTTTCGGTACATTCTCATCAATTTTTTCGTTGATTAGTTCAATTGAATTTATTCCAAATGTGCCAATTTTCAAATAAGTATGATTATCTATATTTGACGTTTAACTGTTACATTCGCATTACAACACCAAGCTTAACAGGCCAATCAGAGTCAAGAAACAACTTTGGTGTTATCGATAATCTGAACTTGTCTAGAACAACTGAGTGGCTCACTTAACAAGTGCGTGAAATAGTCACGATGAACGAACCTCTGAAGAAGCTAGCCAGTAGCCACTCGCGCCCAAGAAGAATAAACTCCTAACAGGAGTTTATTCTTCTTGACTCGCGCCAGCGAAATGTTAGGAAACAATTGCGAACAATGACGGCCTACGAAGCCGAAGAAAAATAGTGATTGTAAAGTTAGGGCCTTTTCACAATATCTTTCAGATGCAGTGCAAAGTCCAGCTTGGCCTAAGCTGGGGAAGTAGTTGATTTCTGTTGATTTTTTTCGTAGGTAATTTTGTGACAGGAATATACAGCGAGATTTACGTAGACCGTGCATTAGAAGTTTTCCAACTTGCAGTTGGACTAGTGACTTGAAAGTTGGTGTGCTGTCATAATTGATCATGTGCGTACCACCTCAAATGTTTCTAGTCTTACAACTATACAGGGTATGCCAAAAGTCGGTACCTTTTTTTTTATTTTAAATGGAAACCTAATTATTTTTGGTTATGGTTCGATTGGCCTTCTGATTATGACTTTAGACAACCTAAGTTATATTAACTTATCTATTACAGTTTTTGAGATATCTCCATTTTTCTGAAAAAAAAATTACCGCGTATAGCCCGCAAACCGTTCAACATTAGGAAAGAAAATTTATGGAGCAGTTAGCTAGTAGTCTAGGCTATCACTTATATATTTTAATTTCATTTCATTTTAATTTTAGGATGAGGTATTTCAGCTTTCCCTATACCCAAGTTAAACCTATAATATATCGAGTTATTCAATAAAAATCTAGAAATGCCTCATATTGCCGAATGATTCTGTGTTATTGGAAACAAAATAAAATTGTAATAATTCAATCAAAAATATTGCACAATATTGACAGAACTCTAGCGTAAATGTTCAATATTACCACCATTGTTCTTCAAACATTGTATTATTTTACCTCAAATAGATATGGGTAGCACGTCTAATTTCGTTGGGCTCGAGACTGTCAAAAGTCTGTATTATTCTAAGTCTCAGCTCATTTATATTGTGAACTACACCTTTTTCATATTGAATTCAGAAAGTATAACTTGTAATTCAGATTAGTAAAATGTAATTCAGAAAACGTAACTTGTAATTCAGAATTGTTAATTGTATTTCAGAAACCGTAACGTGTAATTCAGATTAGCAAGTTGTATTTCAGAAAGTGTAACTTGAATTTCAGATTAGTGAATTGTTATTCAGAAAGCGTCAATTGTAATTCAGAAACCATCACTTGTAATTCAGAAACCATCAAAGATCTGACCGGTGTGAAAAGAGAGGCCAAAGATAGCAGCTGAAATCTCCGGAGACACCCCGGATACACCAAAAGGGGGCTATTATGATAAATAATAACAAATATCTACAAAATAGAGTATGTGGATCTTTTGCATAACTTTACTGACAAAGTTGAAAGTGGGTGGGTGAATAATGCGGTTGTAGCGTAAAATGACTTCCGGCAAATTAAGGTATTGTAATAAAATAATTTCGCTTTTAGACTAGGGTTGGATATTTTGAATATGCAATTTTCGTAAAGTACTGAATAATGGGATTCAGGGTTGAAATTTCCAACCCTAAAAGGACCCCGCAAACACCTTATGGTATTTGGGTCCCGGTGGATTTTTTTGAATTTTTGGTATGATGTAGTCCATGTTATTCTCAACCAATGTTACCATTGCGCCAACTCAAAAAAATGAACAGTTTTGCTGCTAGGGGGCGTTGAAATCACCCCTAGCGCAGATTAGACTATTTATTTTTGAATCCGGTAACAATATGTTCACTTGTTTCATTGTTGCTAACGTTGCACAATATTGTGCTGTTTTATAAAAAAAATGTTACCCCCCTCCTTCTTCCCCCCAACTCCTATTACGTAACGAAAAAGAAAATATTTCTTGGGTGCTTTTAAATGTATCGTCGAACGTTTAAATATGCCTTAATAAGGGAAATAGCAGTTTTGTATGATTATCCCCCCTCCCCCCGAAAGACACAAAATGAAAAAATTTCGGTGGATTTTTCTGAATTTTTAATATGATGTAGTTCAAGTTATTTTGAATCGAAAATAATTGGGTGACAAACCCCGAAAATGAATAGTTTTGATGCTAGGGGGCGTTGAAATCTAATTTTGCTCAGAATAGACTATTTATTAATATAGGCTGAAACAATTTCTCTACGTATTGTAGTTTAGATTATGCTGAACAATTGTGTGATTTCTTATAAAAAAAAATCTGAAACCTCCCCCTTACCCCCAACCCCTATTTTAAAACACAAAAAAAAATTATTCTCGACTACTTGTAAATGCTTTATCAAAATAAATGTTTTATCAAAATAAATGTTTTAATCAGTTCAAATGAAGGAAATCGTACAATTGTTTAATTTAATCTCTTCCCTCTTCCTTTGAATCCACCAATATTTTTTTGAATGGAGGAAAAGGTGAAATTGAACCACTGTACAGTTTCCCTAATTTTAGCTGATTTAAACATTTATTTTGATAAAGCATTTACAATAAATATCGTGATTTAAAATAGGGGTTGGGGGTAAGGGGGAGGTTTCAGATTTTTTTTATAAGAAATCACACAATTGTTCAGCATAATCTAAATTACAATACGTAGAGAAATTGTTTCAGCCTATATTAATAAATAGTCTATTCTGAGCAAAATGAGATTTCAACGCCCCCTAGCATCAAAACTATTTATTTTCGGGGTTTGTCACCCAATTATTTTCGATTCAAAATAACTTGAACTACATCATATTAAAAATTCAGAAAAATCCACCGAAATTTTTTCATTTTGTGTCTTTTTGGGGGAGGGGGGATAATCATACAAAACTGCTATTTCCCTTATTAAGGCATATTTAAACGTTCGACGATACATTTAAAAGCACCCAAGAAATATTTTCTTTTTCGTTACGTAATAGGAGTTGGGGGGAAGAAGGAGGGGGGTAACATTTTTTTTATAAAACAGCACAATATTGTGCAACGTTAGCAACAATGAAACAAGTGAACATATTGTTACCGGATTCAAAAATAAATAGTCTAATCTGCGCTAGGGGTGATTTCAACGCCCCCTAGCAGCAAAACTGTTCATTTTTTTGAGTTGGTGCAATAGTAACATTGGTTGAGAATAACATGGACTACATCATACTAAAAATTCAAAAAAATCCCATAAAATGTTTGCGGGGTCCTTTTGAATATTCATTTCAAATTGGTTATAGCATACACAGATTTTGACTGTCCATTTTTTGTTGTAAAAGGACCATTCCGTTACAGAATTGTTGACCTCCGTTGGGATCCCGGGGTGGATTTTTCAACCCTACTATCGGGGGAGCAAGGTGGTGCATTTAGCACTTATTTTAAAAATTCGACTTATGAGTGAAGTCGTTGTCGGAACACTAATAGCCGTATGCATAGTCAATCGCCAGCGACTCGCCAGAGTTTCGCCGTTCGCAACACGAGGATTATAATGCACAATCGAGCTCCAAAAAAGTGACAACTACGCGATAAGTTACATTTTGGCGAAACGCCGGCGATGTACCACTTTTTTGAAGCTCGACTGTGCATTATAGTTCTTGTGTAGCGAGCGGCGAAACTCTGGCGAGTCGCTGGAATTGACTATGCATACGGCTGTCACAGATTTTGTCAAAATGTTGCAAATCACTTCTCCTTTACTGTTTGATCAGAAAATTCGACTTCCCGTTTGAGGATTTTTCCACTTCGGTGGGTTGTTGAGGGTAGTTTCTGATTCACAAATTATTTCACCCGATAGAGCGTGTTCAGTAGCTGTAGAATAATTCATTTTTGTCAAAAAAAATCGAGCAACGAGTTTTTAAACTGTTTGAGGAATTTTCCACTTCGGAGGGTTGTTGAGGGTGGTTTCTGATTCACAAATTATTTCACCCTACAGAGCGTGTTCAGTAGCTGTAGAATAATGCATTTCCGTCAAAATACCTCGAGCAACGGGTAATTCAACTGTTTCAAGATTTTTCTAATTTAGAGGGGTGTGGAGGGGTAGCTGTAGAATAATTCATTTCCGCCAAAAAACATCGAGAAACGAGTTTATAAACTGTTTCAGGATATTTCAGCTTCAAAGGGTTGTTGAGGGGTAGATTTTGATTCAAAAATTATTTCACCCTTCAGAGCGTGTTCAGTAGCTGTAGAATAATGCATTTCCGTCAAAATACCTCGAGCAACGGGTAATTCAACTGTTTCAAGATTTTTCTAATTTAGATGGGTGTGGAGGGGTAGTTTTTGATTCACAAATTATTTAACCTTATGGAACATATTTAGCAGGTTCACAATGGTTCATTTCCGTCGAAAAACCTGGAGCAACGGTTATACATGAAGCGAAAAATAAAAGAAAAAAAAAACCGTTTTTGGAAAAACCGTTGCTGCTTTCACACCCGTTGTATTCATTAGTTTTTCATAAATTCAATGAGAAAGGTTTAGGGTTTTGTTTGTTTGACTTAATTGATTTTTTGAGATATGCGTCAATATGCAATGAGGGTTTGTATAGATTTTGAGAAGGATCGGAAATTGCATAACGATTTCCCGGGCAATTTTCCGAAAAGAAAAAAACACGAATAAAAACCGTACCGATGATTGAAATGAAATTTTCAATAGTGCAATGGATAGAGCTGGAAAATGCAAAAAAAACATGTCACTTGAAAATTTCCGAAAAAATGATTGGAAAACTGAGGAAAATTGAAAAATATGAATAAAAAAATTGAAATTTTTTAAAATTCGAAATATTTCGGAAACGATCAAAATTTTCCAAATTTTTCAGTTAATCTTTTTTGATTGCCTTCAGAAAATCTACTAAAAATGTTCTTGAAATTTTTCCACAAAATCAATGTACCGTGAAATAATCCAAAAAAACCGGGGAATCGATAGATCTCCCAAACTATTGAAAAAAATCCAAATTTTTTTTTGCAGCAAATACCTTTTGACAAAATCTACCTATTCTCCAAATTTCAGTTTTTAGAATTCGTTAACAGAGCGGGGAAAAAATAAAATCGACAAAAAAACGGGACTTGGAAACTTTTTTTATAAAAGCATCAAAATCTAAAAACTAAACGAGATATCGAAAAGTTTGTACGATTAATTTCATTGTACCAACTCAGTACTACAAAAAACTACGTATGAATTTTTTTTATATTTAAAAAAAATATGTATAAAATTTCACGACATTAGCGCATTCTGGCGGGCCTTTATCTTCCACCTAGTCTTCTGGCAATTTTTTCTCCCCTTATTTGTATAACATCCGATTATTCTTATTTTACGTAAAAAATGCATATTTAACCCTCTACCCTCGCGTTATTCTTCCGGGGTGCCTTCTGGCCGTCTCACACTACGTTGGTGACACCCGAACCTATAAATGCTAAAATTCACTTTGCACCGAGTCACCCGTATTTCTACGTAGTCCTCCGTCTAATACGGGTTGTTCTTGGTTTCTGAATCACAGTTGACACTTTCTGAATTACAACTCACGCTTTCTGAATTACATGTCACACTTTCTGATTAACAATTCACTAATCTGAATTACATGTTACGGTTTCTGAATTACAATTTACTATTCTGAATTACAAATTATACTTACTGAAATACATGTTATACTTTCTGAATTACAATTGAAAAAGGTGTAGTGAAGAATAGACCAAATCTAAAAATCTAAAGGGGTAAGACCTGGAGATCTTGCAGGCCACAGAAAAGGTCCTCGATTTCCCTACCAACGGTGCTCGAACATGGATGTCAATTTGGTATACACAGTTCGTGTATTGTGGGGCGGTGCTTCATCCATCTGGTACCATGAACGTGCAGCTCTAGCCAGTGTCAAATTGTCAAGAAATGTTTATACTACGTTTTGAAGAATTTCTACGCATCTGTCACTATTCAAATTTTCATCGTTCATAAAATAGCGTTCATTACCAAACAAAACACATTTATTCGAAATTGTACTTGATTTTCACCTTCGAACACAATATGTGGATTTTTAGAAGCCCAAAAATGACGATTGCGCCTATTGTAAACTCCCTGCTGACAAAACTATATTATGTTGTCTAAGAATCTGGCATACTCTTGTATTTTCAAACACAACTGCGTTTGTATAATTTTCCATATTTGAATCAAATTTACTTAAGATTTTTACTTTGACACTTCTTATTTACAGTTGTTTTTTGTTTCCATGGCATACTTGACTAAACACAGAAGCATTAGGCCAGATAAGGCAATTCTTGATTTTTATTGAAAAACTCGATAGAGGTTGAACTTAGGTATAGGGAAAGCTAAAATAAGTCATCCTTAAATTCAATTTTCTTTTGAATGGTTAAAAAATAAATGTTAGGTGCCGTTTGAAAAATTTGAGTATTTGACAATTTTATAATGCGACATTCGAAAATCGGCTGTGACCATATAGTACAAAATGGTACCCTCGATAGGATATCAGGTATTAGCCTGGACTACCAGCTAACTGGTCCATGAATTTGGTGTCCTAATTTTGAACGGTTTGCGGACTACACGTGTTTTCGTAAACTACTACAGCAGTAATTTTTTTCAGAAAAATGAGCAAATCTCAAAAACTGTAATAGATAAGTTAACATAACTCAGGTTGTCTAAAGTCATAATCAGAAGGCCAATCGAACCATGGCAAAAAATAGGTTTCCATTTAAAATAAGAGAGTCGGTGCCGACTTTTGTCATACCCTGTATAGTCGTAGTACTAAAAACATTTGAGGTAGACCGCACATGATCAATTATGACAGCATACCAAATTTCAAGTTTCTAGTCCAACTGCAAGTTGAAAAACTTCTAATGCACGACCAACACACGTAAATCACGCTGAATAAATGTCACTTTTGACTTTTCAATAATTAGGTGGAAATTAATTTATTTCAATCGAGGGAAAAAATGCTAGGATCGTACAAAAAACGCTATAACCATCACCAACGTTAAGTACCACCGATCTCAGACAATTGTTTGCTACGCGGTAAAATGTGCTTATCGTTCTTCATACTCAATATACTACTCAATATACTATTGAAAGGTTCAGCCAAGTGTCACTATCACAATACAAGAGCAAATTAAACTGTAACGGTAGCCCCCTCCCCGTCCCTTCTCTGTGACACTCATTTCGTGATAATTGGTCCCTTTGTGTCTTGCGCCAGTCGCTCGCCAGCCCCTTGCAAATTGCAAAACAAATTCAGTTTTTAGTAACTGATTGTGTGAGTGACCTGGAACAATCACGATCCGTCAATAAATCATTTCTGCTGCTTATTACTTATTATTTTTCCATTTCCAGAAAGCAAATGTTCAAGTTAAATTGAATTATGAAATACATAAGAATTATAATTTGATAATATATAACTTCATTCTTGTTATATATGCTACCCAATTCGGCATATTTGCAACTTCAATAAACCCATTTATAACTTCTATTATTTTATCTCCAGTGCTAAAATTTCCGGAATAGCTTCAGAATAATTTTTCAACTCATGAATGAATCTACAATTCATTCAGTTATCCATAGTAACCATGTACAAGGGCATAGTTATGTGAGGGCGCTCGAATCACTGAAGATAAATGCTCGAAAATTGAGTCTGCAGAGGTTCAACAGAAAACTCTTTGACGATGTAATTTTGAATGGATCATTCCAATTTTTTTTTGAACATAGATAAATGTATAAGTGAGGCATCTCACGAAGTACTTTTTCGAAAAAAAAAAACAGATCCTGAGATAAAAATTAGTGAATCTGGTCAATGTTCTGCCTATTTTTTCAACGTTTCTCTTTTTTTTTTATTTGAAAAAGTACTTCGTGAGATGCCTAGATCCAACATTCGAAAATCGGATGATGAAAAAAAATCTCGAGTTTATTCAGCGAGCTCCGAGTATTTTGTTTTCTTCTGTTCCTTGTTTTACTAATAGTCACAATAGTGTTAAACCCCTCTTCATATATGGTAAGGTTGATCAACTCTTACCTCGTCGGTAGAACTTTTGCGGTAAGAGTAAACAACACAAGATCCGCAGAATATCCAATCGAAGCAGGGGTCTAGTTTGTCACCACACCTTTACTCCCTACATACCTATGATTTCCCTCTATGCGATAGAACGAATACGGCCATATAAACAGTTGTTTTTTCCCGCAAGAGGGCGCCAAAATAAAGAGCTAGGTACCAAAAATTGACATGGCTGAATTCCTTATGAAATTACCTTCTCAATGATGTGTCACACTTACTACTTTCCCTATTCAAATTGTTTGGGTGATAGTGAGCATGGGGTGGGGGGAGAAGTATGACAGTTGAGGTTATGATAGGAAGATGTCCCCTTTGGATTAAAAATTGACGTGTTTTTGCGTTTTTTCACATCACATGCGTTTTGAAGATATTCGATCTGTTTCGTTTTCGGTGCCCCACCCTGTATCAACTATTCAAGAAATATCTAACATTTCTGATCAGCAGCAACATGGAACATCTTCGGGAATTCAAACTTCACTATCAAATTATTCCAATAAATGAAATTGTTTTGTGATGAATAATCAATTGATAATTGACTCTGTTAAAAATATATCCTTCAAAAAGTTCATACACTTCCGCATTCTTGAGAAATACTATTTTACATCAAATTGTACTCGGATGTCATCATTTGATAAGTACTATGAAATCTACTCACCCAAAATCGTATCCATTTTCAGTTATTTGATTATGGTATTCGATTAGAGATGCCTTAAATTGAGGTTTTGCATTCACAGAAAGGAATAGACAACAGAGGAGACGGAGAAACTTCATTTCGATTTATTGGATTTCTTGCAGGATTTCTTATTATATATTCTATAAATACTAGACACGATTTCATATAGGATAACGGTTTCCTCATCAATTCAATTATGTTGCATAACACATAATCACTCATATTTCAATGAAAGGTATCTAAGATATTCCAGCAATTATATGAAATTGGTGTCCTTTCAAATGTCATTTACAAAACTGATGCATTGTAAAGAAGCTGAGTGAAACTCAAAGTCGTCTTCACAATACAGTGAGCACGTAAAGGTTGGAACAAATTCGTTTATTTTTCACTTGTCCATTACTGCTTTATAATACCTTGGCAACGGTTGCTATCAACAGACCCATAACGCCCGGGGCGTTATGGAGGGCATTATGAATCATAACGCCCGCTAAATGTTTTTTCTGTAGTTCAATAAATTAATTACTTAGGAAAGTTTTATTTATAACTGTACGTAAAAAAAGGGACTAATTATGTTCTCTCAAATAGAAATTACAATTTTCAAATGTTCCTGAAAAATTAGTACCAAGTTTGAAGTTCTGTGAGTTGGCCAATGATGAACTCCTCAATGTGCATTCGGTTTCGTTCGGAACGTTAACATTTTCTTTTTTGGAAACGGAATGGGCTATAATTTTAGCAATTTTGTTCTTCGAGGAGATACTTTCTTCAATATAGCTTTCCGCTACCGTACTACTCTTCCATTGTTCATGTAATTTTAGTGTTTCAAAGGAAGCACCACCTTGGACAAGAAGCGTTAACGACGTTCTGCGTAGACAATGTCCGGTGTAACCTTTCGGGTTTTCCAAATTAAGGTATTTCGCTATGATAGAAGGAACACTTCCTATAGTATTTTTACCTACACTGCCGTCCTAAGCAAAAAAGCAGTATCTCCAAAAAATGTGACTATGGAGATATTGGTTTCTATAGTCTTAAACCACTATAAATTTAACTTTCTCCAAAGAAAAAATTACGTTAACTAGATTTAAATAGCCAAAGTTAATCAATCATTTTGCCTTTAGTACACAAGTTTAAGACTTTTCGTACTTGAGATGGTCAAAACTACAGATTCTCAGCTTCAGAGTTATTGCAGATACGGCTTTTTAGCTTAGGACGGCAGTACAGGTAACTCAATGCATTTATTATTTCTGTAGATTAAAAAAACCTACGTTTTTTACATCCTTTTGGTCATAGTGCAATGTACTTTTTAAATAAGTTCAAGGCTCCTATTTCGCTTTCTTCAACAATGGTGAAACTTTTTGAGGTGTAGGTCTTGGTTTCTGGTACCTTGATCAGTAAAACGGCTCCTCTGTCTTCAATGTCATCAATTGTCATCTTGACCATTTCATTACGTCTTAAGCCTTCAAATACGCCCATTACCAGAACAACTTTGTGTAGCAGAAAAGTATCATCTGGAGCTTTTCTTATGAAAAGTAATACTTGTCCACCTTCCAACACCTTTGATTTTTCAGGAATGTATCCTTTTGATTTAACTTCCAGAAAGGTCATCAGCTGACTGAATGCTGATATATTGATGTTTTCTTTGACAATCAATGTTGATTTCAGCTGTGAGTATGTGTCCATAGACTATTTGCACTATATTTTTCAGACTGAAATAATGTAAAATAACTAAAAAATATTAATATTTTTCATAAGATAAACTCACCAGTTCCTGGAAGTATGCCATTAAGACAGTTTCATTTACACATTCTGTGGAATCTCCATAATTATTATGAACGCAACCGTTTTTAGTTTCCTCCACTAACAAGCTTGTAAATTCTTACAAAAATAATAACAAATTGTATGGAAGCTCACTTGTGCCCAGTTGCCGACCAGAACGCAGTAAATACTATGAGAAGAAATTTATGGAGTAAACAACGTCGTTTAAGATAATTTTTTCGTGAAAAATAAAATCTTGTATGCACCACGAGCGTTATTAGATCCTAACGTCCATCGGGCAACATTCATCCCTCGG
This sequence comes from Chrysolina oricalcia, assembly GCA_944452925.2. Classification (NCBI taxonomy): domain Eukaryota; kingdom Metazoa; phylum Arthropoda; class Insecta; order Coleoptera; family Chrysomelidae; genus Chrysolina; species Chrysolina oricalcia. The sequence goes on from OX101816.2 coordinate 17,970,913, forward strand.
GCCAAAGGCCCTTGGGTGACTGTTGCCCTCCGGCCGTTAGGATCTATATAACTCAATTGGTACATAAATAGCTATAAAAGCTTCAAGAATATTTTCATCCGTAAACTAATGCGTTTTCTATCTAGCTTTTGAGGGGGGGGGGTGAAACTTTTTCAAATCATAATATTCGAGGGTCTGATATTTTTCACTATTTTTAGGAATTTTCCGAGAGTGCTTTCACAGTTGGACTCGGAATATAGGTGATGAGATAATGAACAACTCAATTTTTTTGGAATTAGAATTAGTTGTCAACAAAAAAAAAATTATTACACAAAGTACAGAAGCTATTTAAATAGATTAATGAGTAAAACAAAGTCTAATTATTACTAAAACCAAATAGTCCCCAGTCCAGCGAGCACTTTTCAAACTGATAATAACAATCGTAAAAATAGTTTGGATCACTTGTTTACATCGAGTCTACCACGCAGTGACATTTTTAGAATACGGAACGGGGGCTTTTCCGCACTGCGGGTACGTAAACATGTCGTTCTGGGCGGTTATCTTTTTCTATTATAATACTCAAAATTTTTATTCGATTTGCAAGAAAATGTGATAAATAAAAGATAAGTATGCTTGTCCGACAAAATGGCGGGGGCTATTGTCGAGTCCGACATGTCCAACATGTCGCTCTAGCGCGGTATGGTTTTCTAATAATAACAGTCTCAATTTTTATTTTAAAATACTAAAATTGGCCTAAGAATCGTAGTCCATACCTTGTCCGACAAATTTTTGGGGGCTTTTTTCCAGTCCGACAACCGAAACATGTCGCTCATGGCAGGTTATGTTTCTGATAATAACAGTAATAAATTTAAAATCTTTGGCTTTAAAATAACATAATAATTAATAAACAACATTTGTCCGACAAAAAAGGGGGGGCAAATCATTAAAATCTAATAAAAAACTATTTTTTCGTCACGTGCGTGCGGATGTACGTTTTTCGCACGCTGCGTAACGTTACAATTTACTTTTCGCACATTATTGTGAAAAATACAATAAGTACGCAACTTAGCGGAATGTATTGCAGCTCCATTGTGTAATGTACCATTTCAATTTTTAAACGTAGTAGCATAGCGCGCGTACAAATTTTCATATGGACTGTGCGCGAAAGCGCGGAGACTGAGAAACGAGACTGAGAGAGAAATAAAAAGAAATAAGCTTTACACGTGAGAGCTTCATTTTCTTAACCGACTTATTCTCTCGTTGTCTTTTTTACCACGACCAGAAAAAGTTAAACAATTTGACACAAAAATTTTGGAGCAGTGTAAATTTTTTTTGGAGACAAGAAAACATCACGGCCACGCTTTCAGCGATGTATACTTGCCCGATTCTCCCGATGAATATTGGGGGTATCACTCTTCATGTTACAAAGAATTTAACGTAAAGAAGAAATATTTGGATTACCGAAAGTAAGTAAATGTTATAATATACAGATTCATTATTTTCGAATTTAATTTAAAACAATTTGTTTGTTTAATTTAAAAAATTGCATAAAATCATCGCAGTTTTAACAAAAAAATAATAATCTTTTACCGTTTTTGTGTATATATCAACCTGACGGTTACATTTACCATAGTATTCTTACGCATTATTCGAAAAAGAACACTTCAGTTCATCGAAGCGAAATGTCGGTGAAACTGGACTCTCCTTCATACTTTTTTTAAACCCACTCTTACTTTTGAATTTTTCACTTTGCAATATCGATGAGCTCTAGCGTTTCATTATTCAAAATAAAAATTATAGATTTATTTTATTTATTCTTATTTGTTCTAACGTTTAATAATATTATTTCAGATCAAAATAATCTCAGTGATGCATCTGAAAGCGAAGGCGAAGATACTCCCATAATACGAGTATCTGATGACGATGAATCTGATGACGAAGATTCTGATTAATTATTAATTTTATTTACTTTTTTAATTATTAATTATTAAATGTATGAAATTAATTTCTTTTTTGTCGGACTAGCAATATGCACCACTATTTTTGTCGGACAATGCCATATTTTGATAAAGAAAGTAGTATTGTAAAACCCTCCTTTTGTGTCCGAAATGTTATTATCAGAAACCTAACCTGCCATGAGCGACATGTTTCGGTTGTTGGACTGGAAAAAAGCCTCCGAAAATTTGTCGGACAAGGTATGGACTACGATTGTTATATTAGGCCAATTTTAGTATCTTAAAATAAAAATTGAGACTGTTATTATCAGAAAACCATACCGCAGTGCGGAAAAGCCCCCGTTCCGTATTCTGAAAATTTCACAGCGTGGTAGATCGATATAAACAAGTGATCCAAACTATTTTTATGACTGTTATTATCAGTTTGAAAAATGGTCGCTGGACTGGGGACTAAAATAGAAACACATAAAAACAACAGTAATCAACTCTGGAATGTTTTAACGAATAGAATCTCCTAAGAAGACAGAATTAATTCATGAAATAATCTCTGAGGATGGAAATGAAATTGTTGATGCTCGACTGAAAGCAAATGCCTTCAATGACTATTTCATAAATGTTGGCGAAACATATGCATCTAATATAAGCAAACCAATGACTCCGCCATCCAAAAGAAAGACACTAAAGAATTCCTTTTTTTAACAAACATCAATAGAAATGAAACACTGAATCTAATTAAATCAATGATATCGAAAAAGATGCCAGGTATAGATGGAATAAAAACCGAAACTCTCAAAGAAATAACAGAAGAAATAGTAGAACCCCTAACTGATTTACGAGGATGTATTGATATCTAGTTAGCCTAGACCAGTTCCCTGCATAAACAAAATATTGCGTTACTATAGCAACGAACAATAACTTATTAGAAGTGTCAGTGTAAAGTTTGCCGTCAAAAAAGTAAACCAGAGTTACGCATAAATTAAAAGAAAAAATGTCCACCGAAATTGTGAAAATCGAAAAATTGGAGTATCGAGCCATCATCAAGTACCTTTATTTAAAAGGGTTAAGAGGTAAGCAGATTTACGAAGATATGCTCAATACCCTTGGTGATCGATGTCCTTCTTATGCGACCGTGAAAAAGTGGACTGCAAGCTTCAAAAGAGGTAAATTTTCCATTTAAGATGATGACCGATCGAGAAGGCCAGTTTCTGTGTCAGTCCCCGAAAATATCGATGCAGTTCATGACATGATTTTAACAGACCGTCGAATTGGGCTAAAACGGATATCTGAAGCACTGAATATTTCATACGAACGCGTTCATCATATAGTTCACGTCAATTTGGACATGAGAAAAATTGCTGCAAAATGGATCCCCAAATGTTTTAATGTTGACCAAAAGCGTGCAAGGGTAGTAGCATCGCGTTCGATCTGTGCTCGATTTGAAAACGATGTAGACTTCTTAAACCGAAGTGTTACTATGGATGAGACTTGGGTACATTTCTACGATCCAGAAACAAAGCAACAATCGATGGAATGGCGACACTCCGGTTCTCCAGTACCTAAGAAGTTTCGTGTCCAAAAATCTGCTAGAAAAGTTCTTGCTTCAGTTTTTTGGGATTGCCATGGAGTAATCATGATTGATTTTTTGGATAAGGGTAGAACAATAACTGGAGATTACTATTCGACATTACTGAACACTCTACGGGAAAAAATTAAAGAGAAAAGACGCGAAAAGCTATCCAAAAGTGTTTTGTTTTTGCAGGACAACCCACCGGCACACAAATCTCATGTTGCCATGCAAAAAATTTGTGATTTAGGGTTTGAATTACTAGAACACCCCCCTTATTCACCAGATTAGGCTCCGTCCGACTATCATCTCTTTCCTCAACCACAAAAAAGGTTTAAAAGGTCGTAAATTTTCTTCCAACGAGGAGGTAATAAAAGTTGTGGAGGTCTGGTTTGCAGAGCAAGAAAAAACATTTTTTTTGAAAGGTCTAGAGACGTTGCAGGTTCGCTGTAATAAATGTATCCAATTAAGAGGAGAATATGTTGAGTAATAAAATATTTTGACATTGTAATTTCGTTTGGTTCTATAGTAGGCTAGGAATTTTTCAATATATCCTCGTAATACACAATTTTTGAAACTGGGATATTTCCCGATGAATTAAAAAAGAAACGATTGTAATACCCGTATTCAAAAAATGCAAGAAGAACAAAATGAGTAATTTCAGACCAATATCCATTATATCCGCAATAACAAAAATTGTGGAGGAAGCAATAAAATACAAATTGACGTGCTATCTAAATAAATACAAAATCATATCAGTGAAGCAGTATGGATTCAGACAAGGATTATCAACGATTGATGCTATAAACCACCTACTAGGTGGTATATACAGTGTGTCAATTTGAAAACGTACCACCACGAATATTTCAGCCCCCGCAGAAAATCTAAAAATATGCAAAAACACGTCAAATTTATTTTTATGGTGGACATTTTGTAGGATAGTTTTCATTCAAATTACGTCATCCCTGAAGCGGGGATGGAAACAACCCCAAAAATCTTAAATAGAAAGGGGGGGTCTAGTGATACCTCATTTTGAAGACCGTTCAATTACCTATTCAAAAATACTACATACTTGATATTTCTATCCAGTACTTTTAGAGAAATCAGGTGGAAACTGTAAAAAGGTTTAGGAAACAGTGTTTTGCAATCAAACAAACAAAATAACAAAAAGAACTTTATTTTATCAAATGTTTAAAATGTTGTCCATTATTTTGTAAACAGTAATACAGTCTGCTCTCAAACTCTTCTCTAACTTTCCGAAAAACTTCTACCTAAATTTCTCTACACGCAGCTTTTATCCTTCTCTTCAAATCTTCCAAATCTCGAGATTGTGTTTTATAAACAACCGATTTCAGATGGCCCCATAAGAAGAAATCTACAGGCGCCAAGTCGGGTAATCTTGGTGGCACTTCAATTCCTACTTTTCGACCAATCTATCTACCAGGAAATCTATCATTTAGCCACTGTCTAACTGGAAGAAAGTAGTGTGGTGGAGCTCCGTCTTGCTGGAAGTAAATAAGATTTTTTTCCAAAACCATCTTACCAGCCGCATATATAGTTGATGTTATTTGCGGGTCTATTTCTTCAAGCAGATTCAAATAGAGCTCACCAGTTAGATTTTCCTGAATGAATAAAGGTCCATTAACCCATTAACGGCCAAGCAATAAAGGAAAACAATTTTTTCATTTTTTTTTATTGAATATGGTTCAAAGTACATTAACTAAGACATATTTATCATATTTTAACAGAAAACCAACAGCAACAAAAAAAAAACATAAGGGTGCGTATAAGTACCTTTGGCCAATACCGTTATACATTAAAACAAATTTTCAGGCAGTCCTAATTATTTTTTTCATGGAAGAACTCAAAACATTCGGGATGGAGATGAATTTTACATTTTTTGCACAAATATATAGTATGACTTTTGCATAATCTACATTTTTTTCGTGCACTTGTATCATGCCTTTTGATCATATGACCAATATTGTCAAATCTTACGTCGTCCGGCAAACTATTTTTAGAGGGATGTCCACAGCTTGAGTGAGCAGCCACATGTGTGTTGACAGGTCCAGCACATCTCTCAATTTTCATAAGCGATAGTGCTGGAAGTGATCGAAATTCTAACTGCGAAATCTCACTGTCATAGGCTATATTGTAAATCTTCCAGCTATTTACGACTGTGCTATCAATCAGATTTATAAATAGAGGCCACAACTATTTCTTACCTCGTATTTTGATACAGTAATTTGCAATGCCATTATCATGTAAATCCACCCACCCATAAATTTATTGTATTCGGCTACAAGATTAGGTTGAGGTACAAGAATATCTTTGTGCTCTTTTCGACTATATCGTTTTGTTTGTACAAGAGGTAGTACGGTGCAGGTATTCGTAATAACCGTAACAGCAGAATTATCATTCCATCTCACAAGTAAAACTTTCAACGCCGTATCAAATACAGAATCGAATGTTCCCCGTACTGTCTTTTTGAATGTTTTATTATTTTGTAAAGGACACTTCGCAGTGCGGTTGTCTCTAATAGTACAGGTGGCAAAGAAGCCTAGGTCCTTCAGTTTCGTAAAGAGAGCATAAGACGAAAAAAAGTTGTCAAAAAATACTCGATGCTCTTGGGGTTTGTCAACTACGGAAAGTAAGTCTAAAACTACCTTCGTTCCCAGACTATCAACTGAATTCAAGTTGGTTTTCTGTTTTCCACCATATGGAATAAATTTATATAAATAACCTGTGTATGAACAGAGGCACCATAATTTGAAGCCAAATCTTACAGGCTTTCCCCGAATAAACATTTTGCATCAGTGACGTCCAAAATATGGCACCATTTCCTCATCTATTGAAAGGTTATGTTCAAATATACCAAATTGCAAAAAATTTATATTCATCATATCAAAGATAAGGTAAGCTTGGCAAATTTATCATCTTTGTCTAATTGAGTATTATCAGACAAATGAATATTTCGTTTGATTGATCGAAATTCATTTCTAGGCATTGTTTCTCTCATCTTTGACCAATACATGTCACATTGTGGCAAAGTGTGATAGCCAGATAAAATGCAAATGCCGATAAAACGTTTCAGTTCTGCTCCATTTATGTCAAAATCGTGTCGATTGTTTTGTGCTGCATAATTTTTTGAAAAATGTACAATTTGACTGGTCACTTCGTCATCGAAAAACAATGAAAATATTTCAATGGGCGTCTTACCTCCATGGCAGGCTTTGATGTTTTCTAATAAGCGAGTGTTATTGCTTACAGGATATGATGAGAAATTGGGAGTGCTGTTTTTTTTCCCATTTTGGCACAAATTTTGATTTTTTCTCATTGGATTTGTAGTATGTTCTCATATTGTCGCGAATTTCACTCAGTGGAATATCATCTTCTTCAGAATCACTTGCCGAAGGAATATAAACTTCATAAGTTCCAGCAATTTCTGCATCAATATTACCTTCTTCCATGAGATTGTCACTTCTACTTCATTTGCGTTTTCTACATCAGAATCTTCTTCAAGACATGCAATCAATTCCTTCGTAGTCAATGGTCGTCTTCGGTTATACATCTCCTGTCGATTCTGGCCAGGCAACTTTCTAGAAGTACATGGTTGGCTCATATTGGCTGTGTTGTAAAATATAGATTTTTAGGTTATATAATTTTGAAGCATAATAGTAGTTCACAGCTTACCTTTAGTTGCCTTTGAATAGGTACGGCAAACAATAATTTCTAACCGTAATTGATAATTTAGATATGAATCTACCACAGTTACGAAATATTGAATACCAAACTAGTACACGTGCTCACTACTGCAGTGGAAATATAACTGATTCACGTCACGATTGCCGGCGCTGATGCCGCTGCTACTGTTATGCGCCAAAGGTGCGTATGCGCACCCGCGGTTTTAGAATACTAATTAGAATTTTATAAGCTGAGTTTTATTCAAGTGCGTAATTTAGGACAATACATAGTGGTATACTAAACGTATATTATTATGAAATCAGTCTTTATTGCGCCAAGAAATGAATAAAGAATTATTGTTTTCATAATGTAAAATAGTTGAAAAACTATGTTACTTTCGCTAATTCTGAAACATATTTTTATATATCTAAAATACAATAAACATGCTTACAAGGTCAAAAAAACATATTAGAACATCTACAAATACTTGTTAGAGTAAAAACAATTATAGCAGCTTATAAAAAAAATTAATTGAAAAGGTTGCGTACACGCACCTTTGGCTGGCTGTTAATGGGTTTTAATAGCATTTCCCAGAATACCAGCCCAAACGTTCAATTTCTCTGGATACTGTGTGTGACCTTCTCGAAAAAGACGCGGATTTTCATCGCTCCAGTATCGGCAATTTTGTTTGTTAACATTTTGCAAGAAAATCATAATTACTTCCAACAAGATGGTGGATCTCCATCTTGTTGGACAGTGGCTCAATGATGAATTTCTTGGTAAATGGATTGGTCGAAGAGGATCAATTCAAGAGTAAACTTACCTCGATGAAACTGTTGGTTTTATTTCTTCGTTTTTTCTCTAACGACTTTTTTTGTACAAATGATTTAACGCATTAATGTAAATTTGGGAACTTTAGTGACTTTTGAATACGATATTAAACCAAAAAAAAAATGATGTGACGATTGGAAATCATGAATGTTCCGAGTTCTTACGAAACTACTTAGAATGTACAAAAAAAAATATTTAAAAACGTGAAATAGTTTCACTTAAAGAAAAAATAATGAACTCAAATAGAACTGAATATGGTCTCAAAGCTGCGAATGAGTGCCCTTCGCTCACAAGAGATTGATGAAATCACATAGTGTGAGTCTTGGTAGCCAGTGCTTAAATAGTTCACTATCGTCACTGCCAATCTTCATAAATAATGACTTCAAACTTGACCAGGGCAGGGTGTGGAAAAAATTCGAATGTTTCCTCTAACACGCTATGATTACTGTTGTTGGCCACCACAATCACCCGACTTAGAGTGACGATAGGTGCATCTAAAATCGGTTGTAAGCAAAATATAACCTCGAGATTTGGAAGATTTGAAGAGAGAGAAGAATAGAAGCTGTGAGTAGAGAAATTCAGGTAGAAGTTTTTTATAGCGTTAAAGAAGAGTTTACTTTATTACTGTTCACAAAGTAATGGTCGAAATTTCGAAAATTTTATGAAATAATTTTTTTTTGTTATTTTAGTTAGTTTGATTGATTGCAAATACGTGTTACCTAAACATTTTTAGAGTTCACACCTGCTATCTCCAAAGGTACTCGAAAGAAATATCAAGTATGGAGTATTTTTGAAAAGGAAATTGAACGGTCTTGAAAATGAGGGATCACTCGACCCCCCTTTACATTTAAGATTTTAGGGGTTGTTTCCACCCCCGCTTCAGGGTTGACGTAATTTTAATGAAAACTATAGTACAAAATGTCCCCCATAAAAATAAATTTGGGGGCTGAAATATTCGTGGTGGTACGTTTTCAAATTGACACACTGTATAAGTCAGTTGATGATAGCAAACTTACCCTGTGTGTATTCCTAGGATTAGCCAAGGCCTTTGTGCAGCTAGTGGAGGTCTTGGAGGAGGCTGGAATACACGGAACTCCACTCTCCTTTTTGAAACAATATTTGAGTAATAGAGTACAGATTTCCGAATCAATACTGAGATAAGCGATCAAAAAACAATCAAATATGGTGTCCCACTGGGTACAGTTCTAGGGCCATTACTTTTCTCCTTGTACATAAATAACTCACAACGTTTAGTACCGGTAAGATAATTAGCTTCGCAGATGACACAGCTATACTATATTCAGACGATTCTTGGGAAAGCCTGAAAAATAAAGCAGAAGAAGACTTATGGTGGATTTATGCAGCAGTCATAAGTCATAAGTTTTAAGTCATAAGGAAGAATATTCGTCAATGATTGGTTGGTCCGTTTATTCCAATATTGAATTGGTTTATTCATAGAATGTTCACAGTAAACGTAGAAAAAAGGTTCTTCCTCCTTTTCACCTGCTACAAGACGAATCTCCCAAACTACGACGTACTTGAATAACAAAAGAATCAGAAAAAATCCAAATACATTCAAAAAGCTCAATCAAATATCTTGGCATTACAATAGACTCTCATTTGAGATGGAATATTAATAATAATAATAATAATAAGTTTATTCTCAATATCAATTCGAACAATGACAGGTTCAGACAGAATTTTACAAATAAACATGGATAAGTCGCAGAAGTTTATAACAGTTATGAACTGTTATATTACTTGTGCGCGACTATGGGTATGAATTATGTGTAAACTATCACATGAATGAATTAATCACAAAGGGATTACATGAAGCTTGGGGATAGTAAAAGTATTAATTAAATTTGTATTAAGATGATATGATAATATGAGTCTAAATAATTCTTAACATCAAAACGTTACATTAACACCTATATAGATAAAATACACTGATAACTCTTATAAAATATGAAGTTAAAATGTAAAGTTTATATAATTAATACTTAATCAATTTGATAACTTAAACGAAGACAATTTTTGGAATCACATTCATTCTTGGAATTTTATAATATATGGTTACAGATTAAAATAAACATAAAATATAAAATAAATCTATACTGTAGAGAACATAAAAAGATAATTAATAATAATTACAACTACTGTAGATTATTAACAGTGTTGTTGAATACTTTCTTCAGTTATTCTGGTTCACAATGTCATGAAATAATGATTTTTCCGTTTCTAGAATCTACTTTTTAACCTTTCTTTTGAAACTAAACTTTTTATTTAAATCATCTCTTATGTTATCTGGTAATATATTGTACAATCGTGGACCGAGGTAAGTTGCATTTCGTTGACCTACAGTTTTGTTGCAGTTAGGTAATATCATAGTGTTATTTTACTTTCTTGTGTGATGAGTAGGAGATTTGAGCCGGTTCTGGGCCTCCCCCCTCCACTATGACGTCATCGTTGACCTTGTGGTGACCTTCAGGGATGACCTTGGTGCATAGGTACCTTTGTGTAGGTCTATGACCTTGGCATGCCCTAGAGATGCCTTTGAAATTTTGTGTTTGACCTTGATTTATATTGTTGGGAGAGGTGTTCAGGGTTTGTGTTTGACCTTGAGATGACTTGGAATTTTTTTCATACACGGACAAGTACTTTTTGTAGGTACACATATTTTTTTTACCTCCATGTCTTGCATGACCTTCATGTCTACCTACTCAGGTACTGTGTATGATCCTTGTAGAGTGCACATGAAAATCTATACCGAAGTATGGAGACGGTACACGTCCGCACACCACGGAGATCCAGCCCGATATGTGAGCTCTGATTCCTCTCCCGTGATGTATACCTTGCGACGGTGGTGGGGGGAGAGGTCGCGTGACGTCAGCGCTATGCACACGACGATCCACTGATGTGTGTCAGGCCCTCGCTCCCGACACGGTGGGTCCGCTGACGTCACACACCCATACGCTGTGGCGATGTAGCGACTACTATTTACTCTCCGTCCTCTATCGATGCGATGCAAACTCGCGCATGGTGGGGTCTTTGCAACACACACGCGGTGCATGAGTCTGTGGTGGGGGTGCTTCACTATCTATTATAAAAGAAGTGGGTATGGTGATATGAAATCAGAAGTTGTATACCTAGCAGTTGAGTAGTCAGCAAGAGTAGTGAAGTTATTCAGTGCCTACACACAGAGAGAGAGAGAGATCAGTGAGTGTGTTTTTCTATTGAAAATTATTTATATTTTCCTTATATATTTTCATCATGTCAGTTCCAAAGGTGGATTTACAAAAGCTCAATTCTATAATTAAAGAAGAGATGGAAGTGTTAGAGCAAAGAGTAATATCATCTTTGCCACTGAATGAAGCTTTCCCAATTAAGACTATATCATTTTGTTCTACTCGGTTTGGTAAATCAATCCTATTAACATTGGTGGATGTGAGTAATGATACAGTGTTCAAAACATGGCTACCAAAACGTGTTTCAGCACAATTAACGGATGCTGATGTTACTTATATCAATTCTTCTGGTGGTAAATATACGATAGCATATTTGGGTCAAAGTCAACAGACTATTGTTGGCATGAAAACGAGATCATTGGTCAAATTTGATCTCACTGAATAATAGTAATATATAATTTCCACTTGTCATAGGCTAATTCTGATTCTTTATATTATAGGTGATAATTGTAAGGAAAATATAAAACTTTTCATACATTGTTAAACACACTCTTCGGTAGAGACATAATCAAAAGTCTAATGTGAGTAATACTAATTATTTTTGTAGCATAGTTATTTCAATAATTTCTCTTGATTATAGCTTCATTCTTGAAAGATGTGGATGCAATATGCCAGCCAATACTGGACCAAAGCCACAGATATCTCTTCAGCCGTTGAAAGGTTGTCATCAGAACTGGATGCTTTAGGTGAGGACGCTCACCATGCCACCAATTACGACTTGGGCGTGTGCTATGATGAAGAGCAAATTGAATACTGCTTGCGAGACTACGAGAACTACAAGAGGGGTGCGAATCTTTGCGAACAATATTCAGATGGTGCTTTGGATTTAGATCAACTCTGCAATAGTATGATTGCGTGCGAGTTGAGAAGATTTATTTATCGCCTCTTACCATATCTACCTGAAGGGATCATCCAAAAGTACCAATTGGATGATCATAGCGATGAAGAAATCGAAGACGGCCAAGAAGATAGTGATGAAGAAGGAGACATAATTTTAGATTGTTTGCATATACCTAAAACTAATTGAATTGTAAGCTAGCGATAATTGAATAAAAAACGTAATATTATTTAGTCATGTTTTATTTACCTATTCCTCTTTTACATAAATAAATGAAAAAGAAATTAATACAAATGAGAAAAATTAAAAATACATAATATGTGTGTGTGTTTCTTCAATATCTGCTGAGAACTGAACCATCCAATGCATTGTATTTCAAAAACGTATCATGCAGAATGAGTGCATATACTTTGGTGTTGGCCAGTTGGCTTTCCTGGTTTCAAACTCGAGCTTAATATCAATCGTTGATGATTTTGTGGCAGTCGGCTGATGTGAACAATCGATGATGAATAGTGGATTTTGTCGAAATTGCCCAATGTCCATGAGAGGTTCACTCATATCTTTATCATAATAACTTCTTTGAAAATTCTCATAGGCATAATAAGCTGAAGTATCGAGTTTTTTATCGAAATCCAAATTCCAACGTTCATATGGGTATACTTCAGAGTTCAAGTACACTCGAATGTTATTGATATCAGCAGTTGTAAATTTAGTGATATCCTTTGTCCTATCTTCCCAAGTGGTGTTACTTTGGAACCCAATGATGATATAACGAGGTGTTTCAAGTGCATTGGTTGTCTTGATAGCCCATATATCTGAAGATGTGCCACGTAGTGATGGAAGTTCATAGAGATCCCACATGCGATATGCCAACTTGATTTTAGCATTCAGACCATTTTTGTTGATTCTATTCAAAAGTTTTAGCTTGTGTTTATCTTCTGGCACTATATGTCTTATTTTCCACTCAATTTTATTGATTTCCAAATCAGCATCAACCGCACCAATATATGAGTTCTTGAAGGATCGAGCGATTATTAAAATTATTTCTTGTTTGGCATTCAAGATACTTTTGTTATAATCTTCAGCGAAACCCATCACATATTTCAGTGGTAATTTACCACTAAATACATGACTGGTTGTGTCCAAGATATCCTGTTTCGTTTCCGAAAGTCCCCATCCAGTTGTTAATAATGTGTTGGCATGTGATTGTCCAAATGAAATCATATTCTTCATAGTAGATGTTATCCCCGGCTTCCTGACGACAGCAACATGTTCACCACCCATTTCGTAGCGAATTTCATCAAAAAGGAAAGCGATTGCATTGTTCGAGAGATAACATGATTGCGTTTCATCCCTAGGTGTGAATTTACCCTCTATATAAATGAAACTCTCAGTAATGTCGAGTATAACGTCTTGATTATTGATTGCGATTCGGATTTCATCTGAATTCCTAAACAATGGTGATCCATATGGTTTGTATGTGTGCTCATGTAAACTCGTGAGGGAATGATCGATCATCGGCTCATCGAATATATTCAATTTTTCACTATTTGTTTCGAGCACCATTTTTCCTTACTTTCAGTCCAATAGATTTCAAAAATTTGATATCTCTCACTGACAGAGCGTGGTGTGCTAACTGTTTAGCGTACACTTTTGGAATGAGCCTTTTTCTAGTCGAACCTTCCTTTTTAGCGGTTTGTGGAATGATTTGAAATCTTACACGATTCTGTCTATTATAACAAAAACCCATAATAGTTATTAGATTTTCGTCAATTCCAAAATAATAACAATCTCTTCTGTACTTCCAAAATCAATAATATTGTTTTTGTGATCCAAAATACGCACTGTGATGTTGTGAATCAACTGACGACCTTCTGGACTGACTGGCATATATATAATCTTGTGTGGTTCTTTCGTGAGATTGAATCCAGGCTCCACATCGATATCGAATGAAAAAAGAATATGTGATTCTTCATTATTTATGTATGAACCAGATATAATGTTGCAATCTAAGCGGATGAGTCTCACAGTTGTTACGTTTATCGGTAGTGAGGATTCATGTATCTGATTCGGTTGAAATCTATCAAAATTGAAACCCATCATCTTTGCTATGGAATTCGGATGAGTAAGATCAATTTCAAATTTTGATCGCATCTCACATTTGAAAGTATTATTATTGGCATGTAGGTAGAATATATCATCTGCATTGGTATCGTTTTGATTATTACCAGAAAATAATCTAAACATGATATGTTTCTGAATAACTGCATTGATCTCATCTATTTCATAGGCACCACATGGAATTTCAATTGTGTATTTCTGAAGTATTGGTGAACTGTCAGCACTGATTCTAAAACTGATTACATTGTTTTTTTCAGTTATATTATTGATTGTGTTGCATCCATAGAATCCTGAAAGTCCCAATCCATAACGACTGTTTCTATCCAATTCAATGGGTGGGAAAAAGTCTGCACTCAAGACACTCGTCCCGACAGCTTGTAGTTCGAACTTCCGTGACATGACTGATACATTTTATGAATATCACTTCAATTTATTGTTGTCTACAACACACTTGAGACAACCTACGCTTTTTCGGAGATGGTTCATCAATATCCAGTTCATTTTTATTAGCACCAATATTCATATCGTGTATATTGCAATAACAGCAGAATATTTTTCGAGGTGTAGGACCATCATTCACATCAGAATCTGGAATGCTGTCACCGTCAAGATTGTGGTGTTCATTGCAATATCTATATTTCATTATGTCGACATCATCTTGTAGACTTTTGGGTAACTTTTCCCAAACATGAGCAATCTCATGTGCAGCACATGCAAGCATCACTTCCTTCGGCATAGTTGCAAGCATCACTCGATCCATTTTTGTCAAAGTGCGATATTTTGAATACATCTTGAGTGAAAATCCCATTCCCTTAATAGCCTCTCGCGTCATTGCTGGAGTTGTATCCATTTTATAATGATTCAGAGAGAAACTTCAGGCACAAGTGACCGCAGAAAACTGTGTTGAACTTCTGCTGGCGATCATAGTTATATATAATTTTCACTTTCGGACATTTCTGAAAGTATTGAATCAACTCTATTGGTGGGGGTAGATCTCCAAAACTATCAAAGTATGCAATGTCTTTCCCACATTTGCCGTATGCCACCCAATGTGTTCCCGATCCTCTTATTCCATCTAAATTGACAATAGCGGTCTCGTAGTTTCGTGGACCTCTAGTGGGTAATGTATCACGCATGAAAATACCGCGAAAGTATGGAATTTTCATTTTCTTGGCATAATAATTGAGATCGATGTCGGTGAGAGGTCTTCGAGGTAGGGAATCAATTAGTTTTTTGGATTGTATGGTTTCAAGTATAGTCCGAGTCCTTTACGGTATGGTTTAAGGTATATACCACTACCACTTTTACCCAATGCCACACTTTCCATCTTCTTATTATGACGATTCGCTTCGATCAGGGCTGTTCTGCTTGCTTTTGCTGCATTCACAGCTCTGGTGATGCCTGCAACAGCACCCGCTAAACTTCCTAGCGCGGACAATCCTGCAAAAATTGGTATCAAAGGTAGAATCCCCCCAACCTTAGGAATTGGAATTATGCGGGGTGTGCGGATTGTTTTCTTCCCACCGGCAGCTTTGAGGTATTTACGTGCCGCATGCAATGCCACTACGGTAGCTTTTTTCCTATTATTCGTAACAAATTGCTCACCCCCAGCTGTTTTCAATACATTCCGCACTTTATGAACCACCCCAGAACCGAAGGCGATTTTTCTGAGTTTATTTTTCTTTTTCTTCGGTTGCTTCCTCTTCTTTCCCTTCATAGTAGTACTACAACCCATACCAAAACGTCTCTTTGCTTTCATAATGTTGGTAACGAGTAGGGCAGCTGCTCTTTCCTTAATACCAGCGTCTTTCGATTTAACCCTATTCCAAGCTGCGTATTCGAGTTCTTTGTCTGCCGTATGTCTCGCTGTGAGATCAGTAAGATGATTCAAATATTGAATATCGTGTTGTTTGCATGCAATATCCAATTTATTGATTCCAGGATCTTTGCGGGCTAAACGTTTTTCCAATTTTGTACCAGGTCCACAGTACTGATATCCTCCAGGTAAATGTAATTCGAACGGAAGTTTGTTTATCAAATTATTAACGAATCCACGACCGTTTTTTCTGCATCTACCACGAACACATCCGTTTCGTTTGATGGTACTCATTTAAATGAAACGTTCACAACATATCATCGCTTACATAGTCTCCAACCACGGTACGATGCGCATTGTGAAGCAGAAAGAAAAGTTTGCTGTAGATAATTTAGATGAAAAATTCGGTTGTGGATTGAATGGACAGAAAGTGTTGCGGCATGGTCCGCTACTTCCATCATCTGTTCGAGGACTCATTATCGGACCGTCGAATTGTGGAAAGACGAATGCCATGATCTCTCTCTTAACACATCCACAAGGACTGCGATTCACAAACGTTTATCTCTATTCGAAATCACTCAATCAACCCAAATATCAATTCCTACGGAATGTATTGGAACCTATAAAGGGGTTGGGTTTTTTTACGTTCAGTAATAATGCAGAAATAGTGGAACCGTCCGATGCCAAACCAAATTCTGTTTTCATTTTCGATGATGTAATATGTGAAAAACAGGACATTATAAGATCATATTTCTGTATGGGACGCCATAAAGATGTTGACTGTTTTTATCTTGCTCAAACATATTCACGAGTGCCCAAACAGTTAGTGCGAGATAATACCAACTTTATCGTAATGTTCAAACAAGATGAAACGAATCTACACCATATTTATTCCGATCACGTGTCACCCGACGTAACATTCAAACAATTTCAACTGATGTGTGTTAAATGTTGGGAGGATCAATATGGATTTATGGTCATTGATAAAGATAGAAAAATGCACGAAGGTAGATATCGCATGGGATTTGATAGTTTTATATATCCATGACACTGCAATCCACATTCAATCGATCGTTGGATTGCACACAGGTTACTTCAGTGGTGTAATCTCTCTTGTAGAACAAAATGAAGAACGATTCAGTTGTTGATGATAAAAACAATGCATTGAATTTGAAACGTCAACTAGTTGAGACAACAGAAGCTGTACGCCAGAAATTTAACTCTATCAAGAGTGGACTTATTGAAAATCGAATAGCACTTGAAAAATTCTACGATCCCCTAATGAAGCCATTGAACGTTCTATCTTCAGCTGCTGCAACGAAACAACTACCACCACCACTACGACAATCAATGACGAAGCAAGTGAACTCACACTCTACTCTTAGAAGTACTCCTATGGGAAAGAATCAATTTGGTAGTGACACCTCGTCTGCTGACAGTGAGACCATCAAAGAATTCGGTGAAACGTCTATATTCGAAACACCATCATCATCTCGAATAAGTAACTCGGACTATTCCTCCCTTTCTGAAGGCAATATTGAAGATATTTTGAAGATGCATTTGGAAAATGTCAAAACAAACAATGGTGACTATGACACAATATTTGGTATCCGTTCAGATCCTGCTACGGGAAAACTCAAAATGGGAAGTCTCAATGTAAATTTCAGTGGTGGAAATATTTTATTTTGGAATGCCAATAAAACAAAAAAACATGAATTCCCAAGTAGTCCGGAGTTATATAATATGATTTTTTTAAAAAACCCACCTGAAGTCAGTGATGATGGAATTCTTCATACAAGTTATTAAACCAGTACTAAACTTATCACATTATCTAACAACGAGAAGTAGAACAAAAAAAGGTGCAGGGATTAATCGGATACAAAAAAGGTATGATCCCAAACCTGCGAATTATGTATACTGGAATTCACCAAAAGAGTTAGTCGCTCGTTTACGACTATTGATATCCTCGAAATCAGCTGGACATACTGGACACGACAATGAAATAATTTCAATAATTGAAGAATTACGTGAGGAAAGTATAATATATTGAAACATTCAAGAAAATGATCATTTTGTACACGGAAACAAAGTGAAGCAGTCATTGTGAGAGGATGGACAATGGAATAAGTGATCTCAAACGACAAGTTGTCAATGAATTACATACACCGGCAAGACGTAATTTCACCAGAAGAACCACCACCCTCAAAGGTTTTGCAGATCTATGGCAAATTGATCTTGCCGAATTACAACCCTATGCTAAACATAATAAAGGATATAGATATGTCCTTGTAGTAATTGATTGCTACTCAAAATATCTATGGACAAAACCGATCAAAAATAAAACAGGTAGTGCTGTAACTGATGCAATGGAAGATGTGCTGAAAGAAGCCGACTATTCTCCGAAACATCTACAAAGCGATCAGGGAAAAGAGTTTTTCAACAATACTTTCTCATCTCTAATGGGTAAATATAAAATCAATCATTATTCAACATTCAGCACAATGAAGGCGGCCATAGCAGAAAGAGTAATTCGAACAATAAAGATGTGGCTTTATAGGGAATTTTCAGCGATGGGACACAACAAGTGGTTAGACATTCTTCCTATTATAACAAGAAAATATAACCATAAAGTGCATCGTACAACTGGTATAGAACCAATTAATGTTACACCAACAACAAAACTGAAATTTAAAGTTGCCAAAGTCATTCGAGGAAAACAAAAACTGCCTAAATTCCGAATGAATGACATTGTTCGTATAAGCAAGTACAAAAATATTTTCGAAAAAGGATATACTGCAAATTTCACAACTGAATTATTCAAAATCATTAAAATCAATAGGACATATCCCACAACGTATATAATTGAAGATATGGATGGCCAACCAATTAGAGGATGTTTTTATGAAGAAGAGTTATTGAAAACGGAAAATCCTGACATTTATCTCGTCGAGAAGGTGCTGAAGAGTAAAAAAGATAAACTATATGTGAAGTGGTTAGGTCTTCCCATTGAACACAATTCATGGATTGATAAACGTGACATGGTTTAAATATGTATTAACTTTAATAAAGTGGTGAAATTGATTTTGAGTTTTCATTTCAAGTAGACTGAATTGAAAAAATATTGTAGCGGTAAACGTTGCCCCAGCCAATCGCAACGTTCTGTGTATGCCAAACCAATTTAAATGCATACCCCATTCCCGCTTATATATTTTCAACTCACAACATTGATGACATTCCATTATCCTCAGAGCTAATCAGTATCATATTGAAAAGCGTGATCAAACTCTTTTCTCCACTTATCACGTACAGATGCTGCCGTATCGAAAAGTTTAGTGGACTCCTGAAGCTCCATCTCAGCTTGCACTTTCAAACAATGGGTGAACTCATTATTCTGTGTGATTTTGTTACGGAGTTTATCTGCATCTTCACACATTTTGATCAGTTCAACCTTTGTTGATGCAATCTTTGCATCGAGCTCCTGAAGAGCCACCTCGTCTATGCTGCTACTTTGAATATCGTCATCGCATTTGACGATGGTGGCCTTCGCTTTTACGATGCGGCATTTGGCTTTCTTCAACATGTCCCCACAGCACTGCAGTGGACCGAAAGAATGAAGCGATACATTTCCCAAATCACCCATCACTTTCTTTAAGGTGTCATCTACCTTCTTCTTACGGGGTTTCCGTACACCCTTAGTTATTTTCTTGGGTTTAGAAACAGTAGATGTACCCTTCCTCTTAGATTGTTTCGGTTTATGATCCACACTAAGAGGAGAGAGGAGTGGAGGGCATTCGGGTAGTGACAGCTGTGAAAGGGTTGGATCAGCACTTTCTGAAGATTCCGGTTTATCTGTCATCTTTAGATAAGCTTCGAAGTTGAAGTCATCGGTGGAATCTTGGGATGACAAGTGATATACCGGAATATTTTCAAAACCAAACTCACCATTTGTTGCACCTTCTTCAACAGATAAATTTGGTAGTGAGTTCATGATTATTTAGCTCGGAGGAATGTGTGATATCAATGGGATGTGGATAGAAATGGTGCTGATGTTGATGCGACTTCAAGTTTTATACAATCAAGTCGCATGGTACATGCGCACATGAACATGACAACAAACCACCGTAAAAGGAGAGGGGGTGAATATCCCATGAGTTAACTCTACAAATTTCGTAGTAATGGGAAGTGTTGAGAACACACAGTATTCTTCCAACCGATGTCTTCTCCAGATGTGTATATAGTTCTATGTCGCCTACATAAGCTTTGCCCAATTAACTATAAATATGGAAATCATTTCGTAACATAATGCGAAGGTGTGATTTAGAACAAAATGATCAAAGTGAGTCATAGTTCTGATTTACACCTACGTATTGCATATAATCATAGTGACGAATATGATTCCCAATAGAAAGTGTGAGTTCTTTTTTGTAGCCTTGAAAAAGGCTGTTGTGCTCCAAAGAGCCAAGGGGGTTTGGGTGAAGACTGATTAGCTTGAGTCTTCACCGACATTGCCAACATTCCTAGCATAGAATGCCCTAGCCCGCTCCTTCGTCTCCGCCCACACACGGTTAAACTCTGTAGCATCTCCGATATCATTGTCATCATCGGACCCATGCTCTTCTGCTGAGTGCCGCGGTGGCGCTGTGGTAGATGGGATCTCCTGTGCTGTTGCTGAAGACATGTTGAAT
This sequence comes from Chrysolina oricalcia, assembly GCA_944452925.2. Classification (NCBI taxonomy): domain Eukaryota; kingdom Metazoa; phylum Arthropoda; class Insecta; order Coleoptera; family Chrysomelidae; genus Chrysolina; species Chrysolina oricalcia. Next base: position 17,991,634 of record OX101816.2, read on the forward strand.
TGTTGAATGATACTTTGAGTAGGTTGTCACCGTATTTATAGTGATCGGAGTGGGGATATGTGATGGAAATGGTGGTACACATCTACTGTGTTAGAATCCGCTGAGTACTACTACTAAGATTTCAAAAAGTGATTGAAAATTTTTTTTCAATCATTTTTCCAGTGGAATTCAACATTTCAAACCTTTTATCTGGTATGAAATTTTCTGATAGAACTCACCATTTCGGTTATATGAAATATTTCAGAAATTCCAATAATTATTTTCAAAAACACTCTAAAAAATATTTTCAAATATTTTTTCCTATAGAATTTAACATTTCCAATCATTTATCTAGTATGCAATTTTTTGATAAAACTCTTCCTAACGCGAATATAAAACATTCAAAAAAATTTAAATAAATATTCAGTGACGCCTATGGATTTCACGTTATCGGATGTTATGGTACCTACCTGCTATTGCTCTGTGAAGGATAATTTCATATTCAAGATGCACTCGGTCAGAAACAGGTAGGCAGGCGATACTCCTTAGACAATTCTTTCAGGTTTTAGTTGTAATTTGAACTTTGCTACGGTTTGTTTATTGAGAATAATGGCTAGTTTAAACTTATCACAAATGGAAATCGATTCCAATATTGAGTCTATTCTTGTGGAAAAATCAGTACCGGATGTTTTGTCGCCCTTCAAATCTCCCATATCGTCGAAAATTAAACGTAAGCAGCCATCAAAATTGAATAAATTCAAACGCGTGATAGAAAAAAATAGCCGATACTCTCAAAACGCATGAAAAAAACCATCGTATCAATTGGATTGGAATGTTCAAAGGTCAAAGGTCATCAAATTAAAAAAACACGGAATAGACTTCCTATTATTCACCTCCCAACCATTATAATAGGAAGTCGATTCCGTGGGCCTCCACACAAACTAACACATCGGTCTATTATGGTTGCCAATAAAAGTCCAAAATATCTTCTAGCCTTTATATCATTCGCCAAGATGTATACAACTAGCATTACGTTAGACATCCAATATTTTAATATTGAAAACTGAAGACCAGTTCCATCTGGTGGCAAATACTCCAACACAGCTGTGAGAGTATGGACAGTCACATCCATTTTGTTAGAGCATTGGCGTAGCGGTGGGTGGAATTTCTGAATTGTTTCATATTAACGAAATAGTTAGTTTTATTAGAAAATTTCATACCAGATAAAAGGTTTGAAATATTCAATTATACTGGAAAAATGATTGGAAAAATTTTTTCAAACACTTTTTGAAATCTAAGTAGTAGTACTCAGCGGATTCTAGCACAGTAGGTGTGTACCGCCGGTTCCGTTTCCCCCACCACGACCTTGTACATTTATACCATTAAGTGGTGAAAATGTGTGTGTGTGTTCTTTTTGTGGCCCTGAAAAGGGCCGTTGGGGTGCTCCGGAGAGCTGGGTGTCATCCCGCATATTTATGCGCGACGACCACGGAATGGGCTTAGATGACATCGTCATCGTCTGATGACACCACGATGATGGTGTCATCGTCAGAGTCATCGTCCACCAACATGTGGACCTCCTCTTCAGAGTCTTCGTCCACCAGGACGTGCAGGTCCTCGATGCCGACATGCACGACCTCCTCCTCAGGGTCTTCGTCCACCAGCAGGTGCAAGTCCTCGATGCCGTAATGCACGACCTCCTCCTGGTGGTCGACCACCGCTTCATCCTCCGATGAATCGGATGAAAACAGGTCCTCCCAGTAAAGCGGTTGAACGTCCATCTCATCCTCTGATGATGGCGATGACGGCGATGGATAATCCCAAATATCCGTGGAGTCGCTCACCTCATTTACTTGGATAGGGCCTCTGGAAGGTCTATACCAGTGACCCCTTTCCCCCTCGTACACGACATTCTCCTGGAGAGGAAGAAAATCCAGAACTTCATCATCTTCAAATGCCCAGATGCGTCTCGGAGATGAGGTGGAGTCTGGGAAAGACATCTTGGAAGACTGATACTATAATATGAGCTGGCATTGAATTTATAGTAGTTCAGAGGAAGAGAAAGGTGGGAGAGAAGGGTGGGATAGAAGGGTGGGAGAGAAGGGTGGGATAGAAGGGTGGGAGAGAAGGGTGGGAGAGAAGGGTGGGGCTTTTAAAAGTGTGTGATAGGAGAAATACACAATATGATATTTTATCAAAGGGTTAAAATAATAAATAGAGTCAAAGATTATTTACATACTCATTGATTAACATAAGTATGAAAGACAATAATTAGAATAAAGTGATGAACAATGCCCCAACCACGCATTGCACAATGTGTACCTACCAACAAATTGAATGTACACTCCTTTTTTTTCACTTATTCTTTTTTTATTACTAACACCTAATTTAATATGTACAACTTGAATTAAAATACAATTGAGATAAAGTGATAGGCAATGCCCCAACATCGCATTGCCCAATGTGTACCACCCAACAAATTTAATGTACACTCCTTTGTCACTTGATCTTTTTTTTATTAACAATAACTAATTCTACACATGCAACTTATATTTAAATTAATTTTTACAACACTTACAAATAACTTAACCTATACAAAATATCTTACATCTAACTATTTCTAAGTCGTTGGAGGGTTGCCATCATCCTCTCCGTCAATGCCGTCACCTGAGCTCTGGCCGTCTCCAACCTGGTGAAGCGTTCGGCCTCCAGGATGGCTTCCTGACGGTCACGCTCAGTCAGCTCAGCCAGCTGACGGGCAATTTCCGCCCGCGCTACTTGGCTCAGCTGGAAGTCGCGCTGAGCCTCGGCTATCACACCCATCAGCTGGTCCACATCCGTTTCCAACGTGGGAGCGATGGCCTCCAAGGCGACGTCGGCGACGGGATCGATGATGGCAACTACCTCCACGATAGGGGCTGGTGGAGGTACAGCGGGCGCTGGTGGTACGACATCAACGCTGATGATTTGCACAACAGCACGTGGTGGTACAACTTCTGCGACTAGCGGTAAGTCGACGACTGTCGGCTCCACGGTTACAACTATAGGTGCAACCTCTTGAACACGTTCAATAGGTGCCACTACAGTTGCAACAGGAGTCACAACTGGGACCGCAGCTCTTGAGGATGATGGCCATCCTGCTTGATACGGGTTGGTTTGATCGCATCTCTTCCGATATGCGGAAATAGCACCAACCCTACTGCTTTTGCCCGATTGCTTCCGCGATGACGATTTCACGCCGCTACCACTTGGTCGTGGTGGTGTCGGCTCGAACTCATCCTCGCTATCCACAATCTCAATCGGCTTACATATCATTGACGATTTTGCCCTCATTTTACGTTTCTGTTTGGGAGCAACATCGTCAACGGAATCGCTTTGTCGCTTACGTTCACTCCCACCTTGCTCCTGTGAAACCATCGGCGTCAACGGCTCAGGGATCTCCATGTCCTCCTTAAGGCTCTCCAGGGCGTTGGTGAAGTCCGCTTCGTTGATGTCTGAGTGATATGGTCCTGGTGAAGGCGGCGGAGATGGTCCTTGAGGCCTATTTTCGTCGACCAGGACATTGGTCAATGCTGCGAACATCAACAGGTTGGTCGCCGGTGGAGCTGGAGCCATCGCTGTACATTGAAAAAAAAATTAAACAAAATAATGAATATAAGATAGTGTACTCACCAATTAGAATTGAAGATATGGAACTTGGACGAGAAACTGCTGCTGGTGCTGGTGGTGTTGGCTTGGAGAACTCGAAGTCAACTGAAGAATATTCAGAGGAACTCTCCTTTTAAGCCATCGGCCCACCTCCCACTCTACCCCCTCCCTCTCGAAACGCTACTTCGACCATTGCGCACATCCCTCCCCTGGTACCATCTGAATCAAACCCATCATAACCCCACCCGCATTTCAACAACGCTAAGTATTACAAAAAATACATGTACTTAGTGGAGTGAGTTGAAATAAGGGAGTTTGGCATGCATGACAATGGTGAGTTGGAGTATCAGCATACTCAACAGTTGTATGTGAATGGTGATTAGCATACAACCCACCATTGTCATTCATACCACAGTACCGTAAATAGCACATGTGGCAGACGAAGAATTGGCCTTCATCACCAGTATCAATTGCAACGAAGGCTAATGTGCAACAATACAAATTAGTTGCAAAATTGTTCAACGTCTCCGACATGTTGATAGGTATGGTACGACTTATGATGGAGTCGAAGTCGCTGGCAGAATCCACCTCAACCCCTTCATCGACGTCATCATCTTCGCTGTCCTCGTCGACGGCATCCATCTCAGGGTCCTCCGGCTCCACCAGTTCCACCAAGTCCTCGAACACCAGCTGGTCCACCATTTCCTCCAGCTCATGGACCGCTGGTACTTCCACCTCTAGGTCGTCTTCCCACTCCTCCTCGAAGTTGTTGACGTCCATGTAGGACAGGCTCGTCAGGACTTCCATATAATTCTCCATCGCTCACACAGGTATCAATAAATTATAATAAATATGAAATATACAACACAATATTCGAATTATGAGATTCGAATGAAGTATTCAGTGACCTGCATTTATGATCGAGGTCACTAGTCAACTCTGTTATTTTTCGTGTAATTGTAGCTGTGGTATCCCATACTTTGATATCCACATCACTTTTTAGATTACTATATTTGCGATCTAGATCATCAGTGACCTCCTCTATTTTTTCATTGAATGCTAGACGGGCATCAGGTACAATTTTAGCCGTTGTGGCAAGTATGGCAGCCTGCAAGGCTTTGAGGACACGTGCCTTCGTCTCCTTGATTTGTTCATTGAGATATAATTGGGTTACACAATCACTCTCATCTATCGGTTCACCAACATTTTTCAGTCTTTTACCTTGCACATCATATTGGTCATCAGGTGAAAGCTTGAATCCTATACCTTGGGGACCTTGAGAACCTTGAAGAACTCGAACTTTAACAGCACCCCATTTTCGTGTACGACCGAATTTATCGATAGCCTTAGACATCTTTCTCCCACCTTGATATCTTTCATACTGATGATTTTAAAACAATCATTTGTATATATCTCTGTGTAGGTATGTTGATATCTCAAATGAAACAAAAGGAATTCAGAAAAACATGTTTATTCAAAAAAATATATTTGGTAACAAGACTGACTAACATTGACTAGTATAATTTGACTTTTATACAATAAGAGTACTATATAATATATTCGGTACAGGACAAGACATCAGCTAAAATTGACTAGTATAATTTTATTTTTATATAATAAGCGTAATCACATATGAAATACAAATAAATAAGTATAGTGGTGGTGAATTTTCCATTTTGAATGATATTTCATTTATTCAATTCAGCTGTTGATAAATGAAGTAATTGATCTAAAGGACTCTCTTGGGAAAAAGATTGAATAATATTGGAAACCCAACGAATATTCTCTTCTGGGTCATTCTGGTAGAATTCTATATCGCTATGACCCCAAGGAAGAGTTTGTGTCGTATTGGGAATGATGAACCGTTTATCATCATGGTACGACAATGCAACTTTGTTTTTCAATTCAGTATACATGTCGTGCAATATGCTTCTAAACGAGTTCATCTTCCTAAATATTAAACCACCCTGTTCGACAATTTTCTTATAATCTTCACATGTCAATTCATTCTTTATGACGGATCTTTTGACACCTTTTGCTTTCTTGAATTCACTACCTACAGACTGAACATAATATGCTTTAGCACCGGTACCATAAAAGCTAATTATGGGATCATTCGGAAATTCATCTTTGAAATTACCCAGAATTGACTTTGTAATGGGAATATTGAATTGGTTTCCTAATTTGTAATTGGAAGTATCAAACTCACCTATATTGCTGGTAATGAATTCATAAAAATTATCAGTTTTTACTTTCAAAATTAAAGAATCCGTGTCAGTGTAGAGTAAGGTAGCATTTTCTGCATAATGACGTTTAATACATCCGTAGAAGAAGTTGTACATAACTGTTTTGGATAATTCTAGAATACAGAATCCCAAATATAGTGGTTTATCGTACAATACATTAACTTTGCCCAATTGAATAGCAACGAAATTTTCGGAAAAAATTGAACAGCTTTTGAAATTAGGACGTGATATTAGGGTGCTAGCACCCATTTTCCTCTTGATGCTTTCCCAATGCCTCACCAATCTAACATCTATTCTGTTATCAACGTTTTCCATCGTTTTCCCATAAACTGCATTATTCATGAGTTTATAGAAATCTTTTTCAGCTTTGTTGTTAGAGCGATTGCGCATTTCAGTGTTCAAATCAATATAAGGTTTCATCCAACATGACTGCTTGAATTTCAGCACTCTATGTGTATTCATGACAATAAGACCATTGGCCACAGCCTGCTGTAAGTTTTTATAATGTACAATATATTTTCTGGAATTAATTTAGGAATTTTCGATTTGGAATGTGGAGGTATTAAACTTTCAACGAGAAAAGGGAGATCAGCATGTTTGTCATGTAATTCTTGGGGATAATGAATATCCACTTCGAGAACATAACCGTATGGACTATCAGATGCCACAGCCATTACGTCCAAATTGAAAATGTCATTGGGTGTTAGCCAAGCAAAATCATTGGTGGGTAATGGTTGTGACATACTGTGACCATATAAGTTGGTGGCATCTAAATATGATATGAATGATGAAGGTTCATTGGGGTTATAATCGGGTAAAAATTTATTATTAGCAATATGCTTCCTTCCACTACACTGACTTATTCCACCACGTATTCCTTTCTTGAAAAAATGTATCATGTCAATGTCTGTCAATAATTCCAATTCAATATTTGTATACTTTAGCATTGCATCCCATGATAATCCGGGTGCTGTATAATACTGTGCCGGATCTAATTTATATTTCTCTAAACATATGTCTCTAAAATTCTCAAATATGTCACATAATAGAAGCACATCAGACTTCAAATATAAATCCGAGTATTCTCCCAAACTCTTACACTCGAATAAATGCCAAACACGTTTCGCTCTCATATAATCCTTATCTGATATATGCTCTCCGTTAAGATTGTCATAAAACTGATTTTTTGTGGGGAGAGTTGGATGATTCAACTTGTCAATATGATCAACAAAGTTATATGGAAAAACACCTTTCTGTCTCATCAAATTGAATTTGTCAATTTGTGGAAAATGTTTATGCATCTCAATACACTGATCGGATGTTAAGTTAGCACCTAAGTTCTGCAAAGAATTCGACATGAATTTAAAACTGTCTATGAATCTCATTTTCAAATAATTCTTTTCTCTTTTCCATCTTTGTCAGTGTATGAGTGAGTAAATAAATGCTTGGTGAAAGATATGTATTTTTCCTTAGTTTGTGGGATAACATCCACTTTGTCTTTGTTTCTATACAGTTCTTTTATGAACAAATGACAATCATATCCACTCAGGTTATGGAAAATTATCGGAACAAAATTAGGTTGTTTGAAATTCAAGTTACATACAGAATGTGCGGCAGGTGATCTTTTTTTTCCAGTGAGATGACAATGGTCTCTCACTTTCACATCACCACCCGAGAATGGTTTATCACATATACCACAAAATTGAGTAGAAGAAAACTCTTTTTCTTCCGAGGGGGTTTGTGCAGCCATAGGAATTGGATACCTCAAATGATTGTGATAAATATTCCTTAAATCATCTTCAAGTTTTGTAACAAATTTCTCGGCTGCATCCTCACCCCTATATGTCACAAATTTAGTTAATTTATCATTGTATGAACATTTTATCGAATAAGCAAATGAATGAGGTTCATGTTTGTATGTTTTGTTCGAGTATGAGTGTTTAGGGTTGGGTTGACTAGTTTGAATGGGTTTGAGAACTGATTCAAAGTCGGCATAAACTAAAAATGGCACCTTCAGCTGTTTCTCAAAATTTTCAAACATAAGTGTATTCCCCGGTAACATTTTACCATATTTGTTGATTCTGAACTTGACTGATGGTGTTGTAGTGCTCAAGTGATTACAGTCATGCAACTGATGACGTAACAATAATCGCTCATGAGAGAAATATAATAAACATCCATCACAAAAATATTTTTTATGCTCATGCGCAGATAGTTGACTTGAAACTAATCTAGAAAGGTCTTTAATCCAACAATAATGACTATTGCCAGAATCATCTGTTATAAGTAACAAATTGACATGTCTTCTGAGTCTTCTCTGTGAGTAACGCAACGGACCAACCACTTCATATTTCATTTTACCCTTATCAAGTTTCGACTCTAACCCATAAACATTTATTGAAATATCATTTATGTCTTCAAACTTTTTTATAGCTTGAAGTTTAACTGGAAAATCCATACCTGTTACATTCAAGACATTGGAATAGTGGGGGTATGAGGAAACTTCTGACACTCTACCATTCGCAGGAAACAATGCAGATGTGATGGCCCATGCAAAACAATGTTGATCTTCATTGCGAATATTCACAACACCTTTTCTTGTCTCAATGAATTCGGGCAGCTTCACATACGAACATCCGCTGAGTGGACTATACTTGTTGATGTTCACTTCGAGGAACATAACTTTTTCACAACTCCATCCTGAAACATAAACATAATTTAATATTCATGTAATTAGAAGGAAACCTTAAACATACCTGAATCACGTTCTTCAAATTCCGTAGTCTGAGCAATGATGACATCACGGAATCCATCGAATAATGCACCCAAATCCGTAGACTGATCCACAATTTTATTTTGTGAGTTGAATGACTTGTTATCACTCAAATCCCGTGTTTGGACAATGTAGCTGCCAAATACTTCCATATTCACTTTAAAGATCTTGTGAACCTTTATTGCCTCTTCAAGTAATCCAATAACTTTTTCTCTGATCTCACTGAAGAATGGCATATATTCAGTATAAACATTTGGACTTTCCACGCGATAGCTCACAATTCTACACTTGAAAGCATTCCTTATAATTTGTATGCCATCACTCACTTGAACACATGCATTGTTCTTGTGCTGGAGAGTTCTTTTGTGAGAACTAACTTGGGAAGCAGGAATTGACACATTACAACAATTGCATGTGTACATTGGTGTCGATGCTGCCGCATCTAACTTAATCCTTTTCACAGAAGGGCCACCTTGGCAACTTTGGAGTTGATGCCGACGGAGATTATCACTACGAGTGAACGATTTACCACATCCACAGGAATACATTTTCTCGATGTCTCTTCAGCACAAAACTCAATGAAATACTGATTTCACAATCATTCTCACCACCTTTAAATATTATTTCGATGAGTGGAAGAGAGGGTAAACAAATTCTCTCTGCATCGACTACTCATGCAACGTCACAGAGCCCTCCCCACCAGTTAACGCATCCAACAGCATATCAATACAGAGAGGACGGAGAGTTAATAGTAGTCGCTACATCGCCACAGCGTATGGGTGTGTGACGTCAGCGGACCCACCGTGTCGGGAGCGAGGGTCTGACACACATCAGTGGATCGTCGTGCGCTTAGCGCTGACGTCACGCGACCTCTCCCCCCACCACCATCGCAAGGTATACATCACGGGAGAGGAATCAGAGCTCACATATCGGGCTGGATCTCCGTGGTGTGCGGACGTGTACCGTCTCCATACTTCGGTATAGATTTTCATGTGCACTCTACAAGGATCATACACAGTACCTGAGTAGGTAGACATGAAGGTCATGCAAGACATGGAGGTAAAAAAAAATATGTGTACTTACAAAAAGTACTTGTCCGTGTATGAAAAAAATTCCAAGTCATCTCAAGGTCAAACACAAACCCTGAACACCTCTCCCAACAATATAAATCAAGGTCAAACACAAAATTTCAAAGGCATCTCTAGGGCATGCCAAGGTCATAGACCTACACAAAGGTACCTATGCACCAAGGTCATCCCTGAAGGTCACCACAAGGTCAACGATGACGTCATAGTGGAGGGGGGAGGCCCAGAACCGGCTCAAATCTCCTACTGTGATGGTTGTGATTCGAAGGCTGTAGAACAATATTTCCTTTTTTTATATTTTTTAGGATACTGAAACAAAATAATTCCCTTATATCAAGGAATTTAGATTCCCTGAACAAATCGTCGCTTGGATAAGGTCGGACCATATGATATATAATTTTGATGATGTATTTTAGAACAACATTCAGTATTTCAAGGTGAGTATCATTTACTCCACCCCATCCTACTATACCGTACTGTAATTGCGATTCAACCAAGGCATAATATAATATTCTTAAATTTTCAGTGGCTAGAAAATCTTTGAGGTATCTGAATCTGTATAACAAACCCCTTAATTTTTCAACCACATTTTTTATTTGCAGGTCCCACCTGAGATGACGATCTATTACAATGTACTTGTGACATCATCAATTCTTACCCTCTGTTCTCTATCAGATAAATAACTTTTCAAGATATTGTAAATATTTCCTCTGAGTCCGTATGAGTAATTTTTTTTAACAGTTTATCATGACACACCGTGTCAAAAGCTTTCGACAGATCAACGAATATGCATAAAGTAGCCTTTTTTTGTCTTAAGCATCATAAATATATGACGTCAAAGCTAATATTTCATCCTCTGTTGATTTTCCTGATCTGAACCCATATTGCCTATTCGAGATGACTTCATGTTTGTTTAGGAAATATCCTTTTTTTCAAAATTTTCTCCAGAATTTTTGCAATGTTAGATATGAGAGAATATATAATTTTCCATTTCTCTCTTATCTCAATTTTTGTAGAGTGGTTTGATAAGTCAAAATTTTTGGAAAGCACCCTGAATCTATACACCGATTTATTAATTGAGTGAGTGGGGATTTAATTTCATCGACTATCTCTTTTAGGGTTTCAGAACGGATATCATCATCGCCCGGTGACTTTTTGGACTTGAGTTGGTTTAAAATTTCTCTCACTTCATTCTCATCAGTTAAGTACACATACATAGTTCTTTCGATTTTTTTCTCAAAATTTTCATAATCTGGTGGTTCAGTTATTTTCATTGCAAAGTTTTCACCCAATTTGCTATAGTATTCATTGAATTTCTATTTTGTCACTTATTATTTTGTCTTGGTCAAGTTTTATTTCTTTTATTTTTGTTGTTATTTACGATTTATTGCAAATTTCATTGACTGTGTTCCAAAGACCTTTTGTACTATTTTTATTTTTTTCGATTATTTTGTTTTTTGGCAACTATTATTGATTTATTCAGATGATTTTTCAATGTTCTATATTCTTCTCGTTTTTCTTTGTTTTCAGGTTGTGTTCTTAGTGTTATATAAGGATTATTTTTTCTGTTAACAATTTCCATGATTTCAGGTGTGATCCATTTGGTTCTAGGACGGTTTTTGTTTTTAATTTTCACTTTAACGGTATTTTTTTCAATGAACATTTTTAGTTTTCCTACAAAATTTCTTGCTATTATTTCTGTGTCATTTTGGTTATATACAGGGTGTATCTAAATAACACCGAAAAAATTAAAGGGGTGATTCTGTGATGAAAATTAATGTGAGTGTTTGGTATAAAATTTTTTGAAAAAACTCTCCCCGGAAAAGTTACGCCCCTTCGAAAATTAAAAAAAGAATGTTTTTTCTTTTTTATTTTCCCTGTATATCAAGCTAAAGACACGAAACTTGGTAAACATTATCTGTCAATAAGAGTACACTTTTTGAAATTTTTTCAACCCTGAAGTATGCTTAGAAGGGGTTGATTATTTCAACCCCTAAGATATTTTTTCTTACAACTTTTTTTTAGATGAAAATTTTTTCTTTAAAAAAGTATGACTGAAAAGCCCAATTCATTGACTAACTTTTTTAACTCTACAAGTTTTTTTCGAAAACTTAAGCATTTATGAGAAAAAAATAGATAAGCTCATGTAAAATAGCATTTTATTAAACAACAGCCAACCAAATTATGATTATGATTATGAGACTTCTACAACTAAAAACAAAAGTGAACAAACAATGAACAAAAACCTGTCGAATATCTACAATACAATTATAATAAATGTTGAAAATGACCGCCTTCAGCTTCAATACAAGCATCTACCCTTTTCCTCATAGAATTGCGTATACGATGAAATATTCCTGGAGAATTTCTTATAGTTTCACACCCTGCTACAATGCGGTTTCGCAGATCATCGATATTTTCAACTGGGTTTGTGTATATCAAAGATTTCAGATATCCCCATATGCAAAAATCCAAAGGATTAAGGTCAGGGGAGCGGGCTGGCCAGTTTACAGGTCCTCCTCGACCTATCCATTGGTTGGCATACACCTCATCCAGGTGAGTTCTTGCACGTATACTAAAATGAGCTGGTGCACCATCGTGCATAAACCATGAATGTTGCCTAATTTGAATGGGAACCTCTTCAAGAAGAACAGGTAATTCTTCAAGGAGATGACAATATGCTTCACCATTTAATCGTAGCGGAAGAAAATGGGGACCAATTAAATGATTATCAATAATTCCGAGCCACACGTTTAATGAAAATTGATACTGATGATTTCCTTCAAAAAAGCCATGAGGATTTTCGTCAACCCAAAGGTGATTGTTGTGAAAATTTCTAATACAGTCTCTTGAGAAACTCGCCTCGTCAGTAAATAAAATATTACCTAAGAACTGTGGTACTTGGCCAATCATATTAATAAGCCACTGACAAAAAATCACACGGGGTAAAAAATCTCGAATGATTAACGCCTGCACCCGTTGAAGATGAAAGGGATACAACATTTGTTCTTTTAAAATTCTAAAAACAACGGAATGGCTTACATGTAGGACACGAGCTATTCTCCTGGTACTAGTTTGTGGGAATTCTTCAATTGAATTAAGTACGGCTTCTTCTACAGCTGCAGTTCTAACTTCTCTAGTACGACCAGAATAACTTCTTTTTTCAAAATTACCACGTTCCCGCAAGCGTCGGTGAATAGTTGTGAACGTAGTATGATGGGGTAGTCTACGCTGTGGGTACTGTTCAGCATAAAGTCTTTGCGCTTCCAATGAATTACCGTTAGCACGACCGTATGTAAAATGCATATCTGCCATTTCCAAATTCGAATATGCATTCATATTTTCAATCAACTAATATTTCCTACAATACACAATCATAAAACTTGTGAAACAATAAGACGGGTGACAGAAAATGACACTACACAATCCTAGTGTCAGTATTAATGTTTTTATGCAAAGCACAGGCCACTAGACTTGACGCATCTTTTTGAAAATGCATTGCATTAGATTTTTTTTCTCGTAAATGCTCAAGTTTTAGAAAAAACTTGTGGAGTTAAAAAAGTTAGTCAATGAATTGGGCTTTTCAGTCATACTTTTTTAAAGAAAAAAATTTCATCTAAAAAAAAGTTGTAAGAAAAAATATCTTAGGGGTTGAAATAATCAACCCCTTCTAAGCATACTACAGGGTTGAAAAAATTTCAAAAAGTGTACTCTTATTGAAAGATAATGTTTACCAAGTTTCGTGTCTTTAGCTTGATATACAGGGAAAATAAAAAAGAAAAACCATTTTTTTTTTCGAAGGGGTGTATCTTTTCCGGGGAGGGTTTTTTCAAAAAATTTTATACCAAATACTCACATTAATTTTCATCACAGAATCACCCCTTTAATTTTTTCGGTGTTATTTATATACACCCTGTATATATATCATGCCAGAGTTCTCTCCTCAGTTCTTGTCTGAGTTTATTGTAATTAATGAATTTTTTATATTTATTATTAGGTTTTATGGAGGTTTGTTGTTTTTCTGGATTGAATGTTACAGAAATAGGAAAATGATCTGTTATATCACTTTGGATAATGAATGATTTGAAATTGAATTGGTTTTTAGACTTGATGAAAAAATGGTCTATACAAGTTCCACTACTTGGTCTTGTGATATCGTTTATATAAGATATAAACCCATGTGCATTCATCAAATTCTTATATTCTTCTGCACAGTCAGAATATGACAGTAAATCTATATTGATATCACCAGTTATTATGTGAATGTCATTGCTTTCAATTTTTTCTAAATACTTCTCCAACCCAATGTTGAATTGTATAGGGCAGGTACTGGGTGATCTATAGAGGGCTGTAATATAGATAATATCACGAAAACACTTAAGACTACTACTCTATAAATTTAAATACATGAAAGGAAATTTAAATATAAAACATTTAAAAACGTTGTTGAGTCTCTAATTCAATATGCGATAGATGCTAAGTTGGGGAACAGCACTACCTACCTACTTATATGAAAAAACTAGAGATTCCACAGAAAAAAATAATAAAAACAGGATACTTGAAAAAAAGAACCTATTCTTCAGAAGATCTATATAATGAAACGAAAATATTTTATTCTAAGCAACTGAAATAATGCAATAAAATAATATATTTATACAAAAATGAACATTTAATCAAAAAAATCGAACACAGATACGAAACCCGAACTAAAGAAAATATTCCAATAGACAGAATGAACAAATCAATCGGCCAGCGATCCCTAATGTATCAACAAAAAAAATTATATTATACACTCCCAGAAATGTACAGAACCTATTTAGAAGTAATACACTCCATACAATAAAGACTTCGGCTGAAATGCCTTCGACAACATGGACGAAAATTGTCATGTCTTTAGGCACGCATATAATATTGCTGGTTTTATTATGATTCCCCCTGTATTTATTGGTTATGTACATCCTACCAGACAAAAAACTTATTCAACTGCAAAACTGTTATCAACGATAAGTGATATAGTTTTTTTTTTGTTGAGAGATAAAAATTCTCAAAATCTGAAAAACTATATTTCTTTATAATTTATCAATGTCTATTATTGTTCTAGGTGCCAGTGAGATGACAAAAGTTTTTACCGATCGGAGGGAAACTGAAAGGAACATTTTCAGTCGTGGCTGAGGAGAGCAGGAGATCGTAGGATGTATTAGTAAAAACAAAAAGTAATAGATAATACAAAAAGTTATAGAATATAATTCAATAAAATTCCTACAATTTTGTTTTTTCAATTTTATTTCAAACCTGCAAAATAAAGTCTCTTTAATATCCAGAAAAGGGTCCATTCATGCTCAAATTACACATAAACTAGACATTCGAGACATTTCTGTAAGACGTCCTGATTATGTCCACATGGACATCTTGAAGACGTGTTTAAGACGTCCCGTTTTGTAACAATGTACGTCTTAACGACGTCTTTTGGACGCCTTTAAGATTTTACTGGACGTTTTGAAGACGTATTTAAGATTACTTCATGCTGTGTGAGTAAACTACCCTTATGTGGGGGTTGATCCGAAATTTTTCTTTGGTGACACAAGAATTACATTTAGAGATATAATAATCTACTGTTTCAACGAAATATCTGGACTGAAAATCCTTGGTCAGCAAAGTTTTTTAGAAATCACAAGAATAAACCACCCTTATGTGGGAATTGATCCAAACTTATTCTATGGTGGCACAAAAAGTACGTTTTGAGCAATAATAATCCACTGTTTCAACGAAATATCTTCACTGGAAACCCTCGCTCTATAGATATCGTTCTGCATTATCATTCCGATTTTCGCAGTTAAAGTCTGAAATCAACGAAATTTTTTTAAACCGGTCAGCAAAGTATTTTTTCCCATTTTGCAATACCTCTACCTATCTCGAGAACGGAGACCCTTAGGAGGATTCTATTCGTAATGATAAAATAAACCACACGTAGGTATCCCTTATGTCCCAAAAACTTCGGAGATATCACAGAAAATGTTTTTATTGTAGGTACCTAGGTAGGTAAAGAATCCTTTTCTTCATACAAAACGCCCAACCCAAATTCTTTATTTATTATTATCATTATTCATTTCATTTCCTTCTAGAACGCGACAGGTATATATAAATATCTTTTTATTTAGGTATTCATCATTAATTCATTAACATTATTATGTTTGACAATTGAAGCGTGAATATTAATTATTTTCTTAGTTAAATGTACAAAACAACATTTCATTTCATTTTCACAAGTTAAGACACCATGTTTTCAATTATTTCACCGTTAGTAAAAGCAAAGTACCTACAACATTATTATTTTCGTGATTCAATCCTATAAAAACTGTATATTATATTCCTTGAATGCTTCCCATGCTGCTTAGGTACACCGTTCTTATAATAGTTTTTGTTGACCACTCAGACGTCTAGTCACTTGCCCATACACTATACCTACCTATACTTTCGGTCATGGGACCAATTTTACATTCTTATATGGCCAATCACTTGAGTTTTTCGTCTATTGACCATTATTTTCTTTTCCTAAAGGTACTAGACAATTCAGTTTGTTTACAAATTATACACCTTTCTTTTCATCTGATTAAAATTACATCTCATTCCTCGTAATTTGATGTGTCAGAATACTCCAAATAGACTACCTAAGTCCTGACGTCACAAGTGGGCGGAGCTAATAAAACCTTTCCAAACAAACTGGTAATACCTACGTGTTAAAACCCCATAAGAAATTATTGATTTGATGATTTTGCATAATTCCGTCGGGAATAAGGATAATCGATATTAGACTCAGTTAGTTGAAACCTTTTGCCGAAAAAAAAATTTCAACGTTTGGAAAGGTTTACCAAGTTTCACCCACTTTGACGTCACGCTTAGGTAGTCTATTCTATGAAACCCATGATACTACATTTATAGTATCATGTATGAAACCTATCCATATACCAATCATACACGAACCCACCTGAGAAAAAAAAAATAGGAAGTACGTCTATGGATGTTCGGCAATATTCGTCATTTTGTCCGTTGGAAATTGGCTGCTAAATTCACGCCGGTCTTCGCCGACCGCCGAGACATAAACCAAAGAATATCCTGAATATCTACAATTTGCATAAACAGTATAAACACTAAACACTGTCTCATCACGGAATACGGAGAGCCATAAAAATTCCTAGAGCGGACCGATAACCAAAATGGTCATCATCATAAAATCCCTTTGTTCGCCAATAATCCCTTGCCTGGATGGGTCCAAACTCCAAAAAGACCAGAAATGAAAAACGAATATCATTCTGAATTCATATTCGTTTGGTATAGTTCAGTTTTGTGTTGTTCCTATTTTCTCGTAACTATTTGAAAATAGGTACCTATTTTGTTATCGGTATTTGATTCTTCGTTGTTAGTTGTTGATTTAGTTTAATGTTAGTTCGTTTCGTTTTGACTTTTTCCGTATTTTATAGTGTGATTCTTTTATACCTATAGTATATTTTTTCAATGACTATACCTACTTTTCAACAGACTGTCAGTTGTCACGTATAGTATTTGTCGTGTATAGGTAGTTCCGTTTGTTTACTGTACTTTTGATCGGACTGTCACACTATCAAAGCAAAATGGCCCGCCCTCTTTCTACTGAGGAGGTTGAACGACTGATCATAAGAACAGACATAAATTCGGCATTGATATTGGCTGAGTAAGTAATTTTTTTTCTCCAAGTTTTGACTACCTACTGAGTATGATGTGATACCTAATAAATGTTTTTGAAAACATTTGAAAAAAAATGTATACAGTGTGTCCGTTAATGTGAAGTTTTCCACGATTTTCTGGCCACGCTTTATGACGAGTAGACTGTCGAACCTGGGATAGAGGAGAATTATATGTCGCCAAATTTCCCAGCCACGCTTTTATACATTTTAGTAATATTTTCGATATGAATGATCACATGATATTTTTCATTACTTTTTTGGTAAAACTCTGTTAATAATCAATGTGCGTTCGTGAATTTTTCTCTGAAATGGTCTGGGATACCTCCACAGTGATATAGCAAAACGGAAATGAATTTGAAGTGCCAATGCAGATACATATGTGTACCGACTTTTATTTTCCCAGGCACTGTTTCTTCTCGGAGGTTTTTTCAAATTTTCCTAGATAACGCTGTTAATAATGCATGTGCATTCATGAAATTTTCACTAAAATGTCGAGAACAACTCCATAAGGGTATACCAAGACCAAAATGAATTAGAAGTGCCGTACGAAAATATTTGAGTAAAAATATATGCATTTTCCAATTTTTTTTAGGTAAATATATCTATTTGGAAAATAATCGATGTTCGTTCATGAAATTTTCACTGAAATGTCGAGAATAACTCTATAAAGGTATACCAAGACCCAAATGAATTTGAAGTGCCGTAGGAAAAATGAGAAAAATAATCTGTCATTTTCCAAACTTTTTTTGGTATAGTTATGTCAATAATAATCTATGTGCGTTCATGAAATTTTCACTGAAATGTCGAGAATAACTCTATAAAGGTATAATTGTTGTTGTTGTTGTTAAAATTGTTTTTTCCGTTAACCAGCTGTCGTCCCCTTACGAACGGCAGCCCTCAAAAGTCGAAACTTGTGCGAGCCAAGGATTAACCCGGTTAACACAAACCTCTAGGCGATGTCGCTTTCTTGATTATTGTGGTAACAGTGTGAGTTACTTTATACATTGCTGTTACCGCTTTGTGATGCCAAATATTATGAATTGTTCACAATTTTCTTCTCGTTAATATCGCTTCAATGTACAAAATGTGCAGAAAATTGCGAAGCACATTGACATGAATTTTGAATTCATTGCTGAAGCAGTGACCTAAATAACCGGCATTGAGCGTTGTTTGTCGAGACTCTCGGTAGTCGGGTGTAGAACTTGTAGGTATTGGGTTGATGGCACGGCGTCATTTTATCAATATTCTATAAGCATTCGTGATAGTGTTCAGTGTTCTGTTTGAATATCTCTCTTTCAATAGTTAATTCAAGTGTGTTTGTTAACATCACCCAAGATTAGTATCTCTTCAAAGAAAAGAACGGTAAGTGAAACGGTATATTCAGTGTTTTAAAAATTCGGCATTTTCAGGTTAGGTACTGATTCCGTCGGGAAGAAAATGCTGTACAGAGAACTGGAATTGAATTTTAATATTTTTCAAAATTTTGTTTTTGTTATGATTTAGGTTTAACTAGTGCTTTTAATTCTTTGGTTATCAAAAGTATACCTATATTATGGAATCAACTCACGTATTTGTTTTCTAGCATCCCATGTTATATATATAAACCATAATTCATTAGCTTTTGCTTTGGATAATAAAATTGATGCATTATTTCTATTCATATTGAAACAGGGCAAAATTTGTTTCAACCTCGAATTTTCCATATTCAACAGGGAATTGGATACATAAGGAGGTGTTAGGTATATCGGCATGTAATTTGCAAAGTGAGTGCAGAACAATTGATTGGTATATAGTGATGAAGTTTTAAAAGAATCACAATTAGCAGGTTGGTTTAAATTTTGAAATGTCTAAACATTTCACTATCTTTTTCCTGTTTATTTCATCCCTTAATATGTGAATGAATGTATAAAAAATTTGATAGATTACATTGAATTTAGCATGCTACAAATTATAATAACGAATTTGAAAATTGAAGTTCTGAAATGAATCTGTTTATCACAATTATTGCTGTTTTACATGTTTCTGTTCATTATGAATTCGAAATACTTACATGAAACTCTCGAAGAGTCTGAACGAGTAACAGGCGAGTTTACTGTTAGCCACAATTAAAACCTACAAAATCATACCCATGAATTCATTATAGAATCCTAAATATGAAGTGTTTGTGACATATAAGAGAGTCAGAAAGTGAAGCGCATTTTCAAATAAGTACCAGTTCATTCATTTTCACATTGTAACGTTAATTGATCTTGATATGCATTTGATTTCGCCGTATAAATAGAATCTCACATTGGGCTAGTTTTGAGTCACATTTGGCATCACAATTTGATGTCTCGAAATGACCAACGAGGCACCGAATAGATGTTTTCACGATAGTAATGGAAGTCACTTTTCGATTCACTGATGTGATCTGAAACATGAAAGTGAATCCCACTACCATCTCTGAGATCATTTTGTGTTAACTGGGAACGAGGTCTTACCTTTTTACGTGCGTTTCCTAGCACTTTCTCGGGTCACCAGAAACAATTCTGCAGTCGCCATGGTTTGAACCACCGCCGACCGGCAGCCAGTGACTAAAACACTGTCGCTTTAACCACTCGGCTACCAAAGACTAAAATTAATTTGAAGTGCAATAGGAAAAATTAGAAAAATAATCTGTTATTTTCCAAACATTTTTTGGTATATCTCTGTTAATAATCGATTTGCGTTCATGAAATTTTCACTAAAATGTCAAGAATAAGTACTACTAAAAAATGTTTGGAAAATGACAGATTATTTTTCCTACTGCACTTAAAATTCATTTTAGTCTTGGTATACTTTTATAGAGTTATTCTCGACATTTCAGTGAAAATTTCATGAACGCACATCGATTATTATTGACATAGGTATACCAAAAAAAGTTTGGAAAATGACAGATTATTTTTCTCATTTTTCTTACGGCACTTTAAATTCATTTGGGTCTTGGAATACCTTTATAGAGTTATAATTTCATGAACGCAAATCGATTATTAACAAAGATATACTAAAAAATGTTTGGAAAATGGCAGATTATTTTTCAAATTTTTCCTACTGCACTTCAAATTCATTTGGGTCTTGGAATACCTTTATAGAGTTATTCTCGATATTTCAGTGAAAATTTCATGAGCGCACATCGATTATTAACTAAGATATACTAAAAAATGTTTGGAAAATTACAGATTATGTTTGTAATTTTTCCTACTGCACTTCAAATTCATTTTAGTCTTGGTATACCTTTATAGAGTTATTCTCGATATTTCAGTGAAATTTCATGAACGCAAATCGATATACTAAAACATTTTTGGAAAATGACAGATTATTTTTCTAATTTTTCCTACTGCACTTCAAATTCATTTTTGTCTTGGTATACCATTATAGAGTTATTCTCGACATTTCAGTGTAAATTTCATGAACGCACATCGATTATTATTGACATAGGTATACCAAAATAAGTTTGGAAAATGACAGATTATTTTTCTCATTTTTCTTACGGCACTTTAAATAAATTTGGGTCTTGGAATACCTTTATAGAGTTATAATTTCATGAACGCAAATCGATTATTAACAAAGATATACTAAAAAAGGTTTGGAAAATGACAGATTATTTTTCAAATTTTTCCTACTTCACTTCAAATTCATTTTAGTCTTGGTATACTTTTATAGAGTCATTCTCGACATTTCAGTGTAAATTTCATGAACGCACATCGATTATTATTGACATAGGTATACCAAAAAAGTTTGGAAAATGACAGATTATTTTTCTCATTTTTCTTAAGGCACTTTAAATTCATTTGGGTCTTGGAATACCTTTATAGAGTTATAATTTCATGAACGCAAATCGATTATTAACAAAGATATACTAAAAAATGTTTGGAAAATGGCAGATTATTTTTCAAATTTTTCCTACTGCACTTCAAATTCATTTTAGTCTTGGTATACCTTTATAGAGTCATTCTCGACATTTCAGTGAAAATTTCATGAACGCAAATCGATTATTAACTAAGATATACTAAAAAATGTTTGGAAAATTACAGATTATTTTTGTAATTTTTGCCTACTGCACTTCAAATTCATTTTAGTCTTGGTATACCATTATAGAGTTATTCTCGACATTTCAGTGAAAATTTCATGAACGCACATTTATTATTATTGACATAGGTATACCAAAAAAAGTTTGGAAAATGACAGATTATTTTTCTCATTTTTCTTACGGCACTTTAAATTCATTTGGGTCTTGGAATACCTTTATTGAGTTATAATTTCATGAACGAAATCGGTTATTAACAAAGTTATACTAAAAAAGGTTTGGAAAATGACAGATTATTTTTCAAATTTTTCCTTCTGCACTTCAAATTCATTTTAGTCTTGGTATACCTTTATAGAGTCATTCTCGACATTTCAGTGAAAATTTCATGAACGCACATCGATTATTATTGACATAGGTATACCAAAAAATGTTTGGAAAATGACAGATTATTTTTCAAAATTTTCCTACTGCACTTCGTATTCATTTTAGTCTTGGTATACCTTTATAGAGTTATTGTCGACATTTCAGGGAAATTTCATGAACGTAAATCGATTATTAACAGAGATATACTAAAAATTGTTTGGAAAATGACAGATTATTTTTCTAATTTTTCCTATTGCACTTCAAATTCATTTTAGTCTTGGTATACCTTTATAGAGTTATTCTCGATATTTCAGTGGAAATTTCATGAAAGCATATCGATTATTATTGACATACGTATACCAAAAAAAGTTTGGAAAATGACAGATTATTTTTCTCATTTTTCTTACGACACTTCAAATTCATTTGGGTCTTGGAGTACCTTTATAGAGTTATTCTCAACATTTCAGTGAAAATTTCATGAACGCACATCGATTATTATTGAAATAGGCATACCTAAAAAAATTTGGAAAATGCAGATATTTTTACTCATACATTTTCCTACGGCACTTCTAATTCATTTGGGTCTTCGTATACCGTTATGAGTTGTTCTCGACATTTTAGTGAAAATTTCATGAACGAAGAAACCGTGGATGGGAAAATAAAAGTCGGTATACATGTATCAGCATTGGCACTTCAAATTCATTTCCTTTTTGCTATATCATTGTCATATATCAGACATTTCAGTGAAAAATTCATGAACGCACATTGATCATTAACAGAGTTTTACCAAAAAAGTAATGAAAAATACTGATTATATTTTAATTCCAATTCTTCTACTCTTCTACCACCATAATAGTATGGGTATAGGTGGTACCATAGTCAGTCTTTGGAATAATCTGAGTAGGAAAAAAACATTCTCATTATTTTTATCCTTGGAAACGTAAAATAACTCCTATTTCAGATACGTCCCAATTTTCAATAGATTTGTAGCACTAGAAATCTATCATGAAATTCATTCACATCGAAAATATTTAAAATGTGTAAAAGCGTGGCTGGGAAATTAGGCGACATTTGGCAACGTCGCATAATAATTAACCTCTATCCCATGTTCGACAGTCTACACGTCATGAAGCGTGGATAACTTCACCATAGTGACGTACTTGGATATGAGTACAGAGTCGAACTCGAACCAAGCAACAAAACTGTCAGCAGTAACTCTCATATACCAAGAGCTAGTCCGTCACTGTCTATAGAGAACGGCGGCCATGACACGTCCAACTAAGTCACACTTCGTCGCAAATGTTCTTTCATCTCCTTCTACTAGTGTCCCCATTGTCTTATGGGGATTAAACTCTCCTTGTTAAATAACGTTTAGTCTCATTGAGAAATTCAATTTCCACGGCTAACTATGACCAAATTGAAAAGGGATGAAAAAGTGGGGAAAACATATATTAGGGATTTTTTCATCACAAAATTAGCATCAAATTCTGTTTCAGAGTACCCTCAAAACCCCAGATCTCAAGCTTGAGTCAATTGATTATACAGGGTGTCATTTGTGGCTGGCAATATGATTAACTCTTTTTCATCAGTAATATTTGCTTAATTCTCGAAATTTTTTCATTTTTCACACAATTTACAAAATTATTCAATTACTTAATACTGCAAAAAATAACCAAATACTACTTTTCCATGGCAAACTGTGACCACTTGAATAGTGAAAAATTGGAAAAAAATATATTAAGTATCTTTGACCCATGGCAACTCCCAAAAGTGGATGAGTATTCTGAAAAAAATCTCAAAAGTGATCAAGTTTGAGGTTATCACAAATCATATTCTTGATTTTATTTCAGGATTATAAATCAGCTGATGCTATCACTCAGATGATAAAGAATGCATCAAACAAAAAAAGTTTGGAAAAAACAACCTCATTTTCAAGATGTTCATAACAAATTGAAATTGTGTGTAGATACGCCATTTACTGCGTTTTCGACCATTTCTTTGATCACTTAGTTCAGTAACAGAGGAAAATTTTACTACAGTCGAGAAAGGGTCACTGAATCCTAGAAGGCTTTGGGAAGGCCAAAGCCTTCTAGGATTTAGTGACCCTAAGTCGAGAAGATGAATGTAAATTTAAATCCTAGTTGTAAGAAAACAATATCGTTGGGGAAAAGGAATTCGTGACGTTGCCAAATATTTTAACTCGATTTTGGATTCAATAAAATTTCTCCAAAATACCTAGTTAAATGATTTTTTTTTGTTCAAATTCTTCTAGTTGTCTGATTACCTTGAAATTTAGTAGGTGTTCACAATACCGGTGAAAATGTATTATGAAATTTTTGTTAGAGAAAATAAAACGAAATGGTGGCACCAAAATTGATATGTGGGGGTTTTTGAGGTTGAATATTACGATTTTTAAAAGCTTTTATTTAACTTGCTCTGTGTGTGTGGGTGGGTGTGTGTTTGTTATTAGATGGGTACAAATCATGCAAGCTGAATTAGAACCTCTTTCTCTTGTCCTATGGAATTGAAATTTTACATGTTGGTTCAGTTCCGATGACAATACATTATTAATGTCGAAGAAATTGTCCCCCCTGCCCCCCGAAATAAGGAGGAAGTTTACTTGGTGGATTTGGAAGTCAAGAATTACAGCGAAAAAAAAAATTAGGTGGAGGTGGCTCGCCCCCCATTTTCTCGAAAAAGTTGGAAAACTCGCGAAATTAAAGTCGGAAAAAATCCGTAAAACTAGTGAAAAATATTTGACTGTCGAATATTATGGTTAAAAAAGGAATTTGTCCCTCCCAGCTCCCTGAAAGCTAGATAGAGAACGCGTAGGCTTTCGGAAGTTTTCTTGAAGGATTTGGACGTCAGAAATTACAGCGAAAATAAAAATTAGGTAGGGGAGTGTTCGCCCCCCCTTCTTCTCGAAAAAAATTGGAAAACTCGCGAAATTAAAATCTGAAAAATCCGTAAAAATAGTGAAAAATATCTGACCGTCGAATATTATGGTTAAATAAAGAAATTGTTCCTCCCTGCCCCCCGAAAGCTAGATAGAGAACGCGTTGGGTTTCGGAAGTTTTCTTGACGGATTTGCATGTCAAAAGTTACAACGAAAAATAAAATTAGGTAGGGAGGCTGCCCCCCCCCCTTTTCTCATAAAAAGTGGGGAACCTCTCGAAATTAAAATCGAAAAAATCCGGACAAACAGTGAAAAATACCTGACAGTCGAATATTATGGTTTAAAAAAATTTACCTCTCCTGTCTCCCCTAAAAACCTAGATGGAGAGCGCAGAGGAATTTGGAAAATGTTTCAACAGTTTTGGACATGGAAAATAATGATGGAAAAAAAATCGATTTTCTCCATCTCTGTCTCGACAGTAGTCCCCATTCTTTCTTCTAAACGATTCGCCACACCAGAAAGTTCTTCTTTCATGGTATTCGAATTTTCTAGTAGGTAGCTTTTCTTCCAATTTCCTCGAACTTTCTTGAAATTCTTCTTTCAGACTATTCGAATTTTCTAGAAGTTTCTCTTGAAGTTCTTCCTTCAAAGTATTAGAATTTTCTAGCAGCTTTTCTTCCAGATTCTTCGAATTTTCTAGAAGTTTTTCTTGCAAACTTTTCGAGTTTTCTTGAAGTTCTTCTTTCAAAGTACTCATTATGAAACTCATATCCCTTCCAGAAACTTCGAATAAAAAAGTTTCTGGGTTTTCACCCTCCTGGATTAATCCCTCAAAAAGTCTTGCCTGAAGCGCGGCCTTTTTACCACTTGTATCAAGTTCCCTCTCCTTCAGTTCTTGCTTCAATTCCGCAACCTTCAAATTGACCAGGCAAACTTTCCTCGTAAACATTTTGTATTAGTGACACAGTTTGTTTCACGGGCCACCAGTCTATTATTATTGTCTATTTCACACAGTCTTTTTCACGGACCACCAGTCTATTATAATTATTATTTTCACACGCGAGAAGTGTATCAGTTTATACTCCGTTAATGCACACATTTTTCAACTTTACGAAAATATATTTATCAGTCACTGTCTATTTTTCGCGAAAACAATTGTCGAAAACAATTGTCTACTTACACGAACACTCTGTATTTTATTTTTTAAAAACCACTTCTGATCACCACTGTAGTATATTTAAAGTCTAATTTATTTTAAAAATAATTTATTTGACGAAATACAACGATTCAACAAACACAGTACTCTAGTTTATATCACAATCACTGGACTATTTATGTTCGACTTCTGCTTCACTGACTGACTAACTCTGCTGCGTAGTTCTTTTTATATACAAAGTTCATTTCGCCGAACGCTCTTGATATTTCTAGTAAAACTTAGGAACGTTCTGCTTTGATTCGACCAGATTCTTCTCGGTGCATAGCGCATCGAAAGTTATATGCGCTCACTCGCTGCCTGCGTGAGAGTTCAGGTCCGGCAGAGCCCGCAGCTTCGCCACATTATGTTTGTTGTCGATTCTGCCAAAAACTGCTGGAAGAATTGAAATAAAACTTTTTCAATTGAATGCTTGTATTCAGAGGAACAATCTCAGCTAGACTGAAAACAGAAGCCATCTTTCTTTGGGGACTATTGTTACTAGGAATACAATCTATTCAGATATTTTCCACTATTTCTGACGTCCAAATCCGTCAAGAAAATTTCCGAAACCCTACGCGTTCTCTATCTAGTTTTCGAGGGGCAAGGGGGACAATTTCTTTTTTTAACCATAATATTCGACGGTCAGATATTTTTCACTATTTTTAAGGATTTTTCCGAATTTAATTTCGCGAGTTTTCCAATTTTTTTTCGAGGGGGGCGAGCAACCCCTACCTAAACAAGCATCACTTTAACATGGCCAACTATGATCAGCTAAAAAGTGAAAAATTGGGGAAAATATGTCACTGAACCACCACCAGAAATGGGTTCAGAATACTCTAAAACTCTTAGATCTTGATCCCCGAGTCATCTACGAATACCAGTATTATAAATTGATGTGAATTTGCAGCTGCGGAAAAGAAATAAATTCAGAAATGGGTTCAGAATACTCTAAAACTCTTAGATCTTGATCCTCGAGTCATCTACAAAGACCAATATCATTGTTTCCAATATTATAAATTGATGTGAATTTGCAGCTGCGGAAAAGGAATAAATTCATGAATGTAATAATTTTCAATTCAGGAGTTAAACTTTTGCCATATACAGATGACCCCCTATACCGGGTGACAATGATATCACTTTCGGCCTGCCATTTTTTATTTTTTCACCTAGTATAACGAAACTTGGCACAGTTATTATTTGAACTAAATGTCAATTGACTGGTGTAACGACAAATTTCTACAACTTCCGGTTTCCCTGGAAATGACCTTAACTTTTGATATTTAAATGGGACACCCTGTATATTGCTTGTTTTAAGGATTCTTTAAATAATTCTACATCCGAATTCATAATTTTTCAAATTTCAATCTAGGGTGCCATGACCATCCTGAAATTTCTCCACATAGACTCTCTATTTACAGAAAAAAAATCTTTGTTAGCCTAGGGAATGGCTGTGATGTTTTATAATGTAATTTTTTTGTATTAATTCGAAAAACTATGACTTCGAGATTCGGCCGAGATTTGGAAAAATTTGTAATTAATAATGAAATAAAAGTAAGTTGGAATGAAAGATGATAGTATGTGTTATACATTTTTGGATTCGTCTTGAAATAATGTATTTAATAGTGTTATGAAAGTGATATGGTTACATTTAAGTTTTTTGAATTAATAAAAAAAATTTAATTATACAACTTTTCAGCCTTTCTCTAGGCTAACGAAAAGAGACAATAATCTTTTTAGATTTTTCTGAAAATAGAGAGTCGATGTAGAGAAATTTTAGGATGGTCATGGCACTCTAGATTGAAAATTGATATTTGATTTAAAAATATAGTTTATGTCAAAATCAATTGTAAAATTACGAATTCGGATGTAGAATGATTTAAAAACTCCTAATAACAAACGATATACAGGATGTCCCATTTAAATTTCAAAAGTTTAGTTCATTTCCAGGGAAACCGGAAATTGTAGAAATTTGTTATTACATTACATCAGTCAAATGACATTCAGTTCGAATATTGACTCTGCCAAGTGTCGTTTTACAGGGTGAAATGGTAAAAAAATGGCAGCCCGAAAGTGATCTTGTTGTCACCCGGCATATTTCTCAGGAATTGAGATCTGGGGGTTTCAGAGTGTTCTGATCCAGATTCTAATGTTAGTTCAATTAAAAAAGAATCCATAATATGTTTTTCCCAGTTTTTCAATTTTCATTTGGTAATGGTTAGCCCCGAAACAGTAATTTCTTGGTTACTTCAAAGAATATCTACAGTATTGTAGATATTCTTTGGTTACTTTCTACAGTAATAATGGAACATATTTGGGCACTTTGTGAGAAAAAGAGACATTTCAAAATCAACCGAGCATTATGGATGAATAAAAGTTAGGGTTATTTATTCCAGCTACATATGACCCCTTGTATATTTCAATGATTCAGCATTGAGTTCTGGGGTTCTGGGGTCCTGGGACATTCCAAAACCAGGAGTTGGGGTTAATTTTTCAATAAAAGAGCTTTAATATATTTTCCAAATCTTTCACTATTCAAGTGCTCACAGTTTGCCATGGAAAAGTAATGTTTGGTTATTTTTCTCAGTATTATTTTAATATTTTCGTGAATTTTGAAAAAAGTGAAGAAATTTTGAAAATTAATCAAATATTACTTTTTCACTTTTCAATTGTTCATAGTTAGCCGTGGAAAATTGATATAGGAATGTTTCATCAACATATAGGTAGGTATTTCTGAGTACTACTCGTATGATATAAAAAAAATTCAAATTATTTTATTTTCAACGAAATATGAGGGTGTGGCTGTTCAAAGTGGGACACACTGTATGAACAATTTTATTCTCTTTGAACTGGTCGACAAAAGTTATCATGTAGTTTTTCCATATCTTTTAAAACAAAAATTGATATGTGCAATAATTTTCGCTTCTTCTTTTAGAAGCTTTTATTGAACTTGCTCTGTGTGTTTGTTAGATGGGTACAAATCTTGCGAGCTGAATTAGAACCACTTCCTATTATCCTATGGAATTGAAATTAATAATAATAATAATAGTAATAATAATAATAATAATAATAACTCGGTCTCGTATTCGACACTGAACGGACTAACCCAAACTCTGTCACCGAGTTAGGACCCGTTCAGCAAAACGCTCACATCAAAGCTGCGGAGACAGAGGTCCTGTTACAGCTACATATGGATAAGCCAATGCATGGTGTCTTCTTTCACAACATCGAAGACATTGGCTTATCCAAAAGCTTGACCTTTGCCTTCCTCAGATCGAGTGAGCTAAAGTCGGAGACCGAGGGATTCATAATGGCCTGCCAGGATGGTGTCTTCAACACCCTGGTCTACCGTAGTCGCGTGATGGGTATAGACGTCCCTGACACCCGATGCAGGGCATGTCGTGGGGCACCTGAGACCGTAATGCATTTGCTATCAGCATGCCCATCTCAGCCTATATCCACAGGCATAACGCGGCGCTACGAGTGTTGTACTACCATCTACGACACTCGTACGGTATAGACGAGAAACCGGTGTTGCCTTATGTTCCGGGGGATATTGAGTCCGTGGTGGAGAATGAGAGGTGCCGGATCTATTGGAACTACTCATTCCCCACCCTCAGGCAAATACAAGCCAATAAGTCTGATATTGTCCTCCTCGACCACCAAAGTAGAACGATATTCGTCATGGAGTTTTCCGCTCCAGGCGAAATGAATATCGTTCGAAAAGAGGAGGAAAAACGGACCAAATATCGACATCTTCTCTTTGAACTCCGCAGGTTGTATCCGGACCACTCTGTCAAAATGGTGGTTCTGATCATAGGAGTCCTTGGTGGAATGATGGACACACTGCTCTCCAACTTGAATACCTGCTTGCCGTAATATGGCAGAAATCTTAGCAGAGCGAATGCAGAAGGCCGTTATCCTTGGTTCGCTCCGTCTACTCAGGGCACACGATTCTCGGACCCAATAGTCACTCACCCTACGGACGTAGGGAGTGGTTATTGGGGTTAACGACACCAGCGCGCCCTCCGGATGTATCGGAGCACCGGAGACAGGGCCTGACTGGTAAATTCCCAACGGGAAAAAAAATAATAATAATAATAATAATAATAATAATAATAATAATAATAATAATAATAATAATAATAATAATAATAATAATAATAATAATAATAATAATAATAATAATAATAATAATAATAATAATAATAATAATAATAATAATAATAATAATAATAATAATAATAATAATAATAATAATAATAATAAAAACTCATGGCTAGATGGGGAGCAGCAGATTCCAGAGTGGTTTGTCGAGGGGCGAACCGTGCTCATCCCCAAAAACGGAGATTTGTCTGATCCAAAGAATAACAGGCCGATAACATGCTTGAATGCGTGTTATAAAGTGTTTACGCGCATCTTATACACACGCATTCTCTCCGCAGTTGATCCGGTGTATGAACGGATAAATGAGCAAAGAGGGTCAAAGAAAAGGGTCGCCGGGTGCAAGGAGAACCTGCTCATCGATAGATGTATCACGCAGGACTCCGTGCAGTATAGGCGTAACCTTTCGATGGCCTGGATCGATTACCGCAAGGCATTTGATACAACATCACATGAGTTATTCATGCATTTGCTCAGATGCCTTGAGGTACCCGGTCAAATAGTGAGATGCATTGGACAACTGATGCCGCTCTGGAGGACTCGCTTCACCATAAGATCTGGTAGAGACATAGTCCAAACAGAGCAGGTCATCATTAGAAGAGGCGTGTTTCAGGGAGACTCTCTTAGCCCTCTTCTCTTCTGCATCTCACTATTGCCATTGTCCGTTGCACTCAGGAATACCCGTGGGTACAACTGCGGCACCCCCAGCAACCGGAGGCATAATGTCACCCATCTATTTTACATGGATGACCTCAAATTGTATGCCTCTGGAGAAAGGGACCTACATCAGTCCCTTAGGGTGGTGGAAGAATATACGCATGCTATCGGTATGGAATTTGGGATCGACAAATGTGCCACGGTTCATCTCAAAAGAGGACGATGCGAGGAATACGGAGAGGATGTCCAGCTCGTAGACGGAAGCATCCTACATCATCTGGATGCCGGAGAGACTTATACCTACCTTGGGGTGGAACAACGCCGCTCCCAAGAGGTATTTGCAGTTAAAAACTCTCTCCGCGGCAAGTATCAGCATAAACTCCGACAGATCTGGTCATCAGAACTGTCGGGGAAGAACAAAGTTGCTGCAACTAATATGCTTGCCGTTCCGATCCTAATTTACTCTTTCGGAGTGATGAAGTGGACTAAGGAAGAGCTGCGACAACTTGACGTTAAGACTCGCAAAATGATGCATCTCAATAGGAGCTTGCATCCTAAATCGTCCGTTCCACGGTTATACTTCCCCAGACAACGGGGAGGCCGTGGACTTTTGAGTTTGGAGTGTCTGCATAACAGAATGGTTCTGGATGGGGCCTGTAAAGTCATCAGGAGTTCAGATCCCCTTCTCTGCATGGTCCGCGACCATGAGAAAGCAGGGATTGGAGCATTCCTTTTTAAGGCAGCTACCCGTGCGGCCGATGAACTCGGTCTCGTTTTCGACACTGAACGGGCTAACCCAAACTCTGTCACCGAGTTGGGACCCGTTCAGCAAAAAGCTCACATAAAAGCTGCGGAGACAGAGGTCCTGCTACAGCTACATATGGATAAGCCAATGCATGGTGTCTTCTTTCATAACATCGAAGACCTTGGCTTATCCAAAAGCTTGACCTTTGCCTTCCTCAGGTCAAGTGAGCTAAAGTCAGAGACCGAGGGATTTATAATGGCCTGCCAGGATGGTGTCTTCAACACCCTTGTCTACCGTAGTCGCGTGATGGGTATAGACGTCCCTGACACCCGATGCAGGGCATGTCGTGGGGCACCTGAGACCGTAATGCATTTGCTATCAGCATGCACATCTTATGCGGTCTCAGCCTATATCCACAGGCATAACGCGGCGCTACGAGTGTTGTACTACCACCTACGACACTCGTACGGTATAGACGAGACACCGGTGTTGCCTTATGCTCCGGGGGATATTGAGTCCGTGGTGGAGAATGAGAGATGCCGAATCTATTGGAACTACTCATTCCCCACCCTCAGGCAAATACAAGCCAATAAGCCTGATGTTGTCCTCCTCGACCACCAAAGTAGAACGATATTCGTCATGGAGTTTTCCGCTCCAGGCGAAATGAATATCGTTCGAAAAGAGGAGGAAAAACGGACTAAATATCGAGATCTTCTCTTTGAACTCCGCAGGTTATATCCGGACCATTCTATCAAAATGGTGGTTCTGATTATAGGAGTCCTTGGTGGAATGATGGACACACTGCTCTCTAACTTGAAGATAATACCGGCTTGCCGTAATATGGCAGAAATCTTAGCAGCAAGAATGCAGAAGGCCGTTATACTTGGTTCGCTCCGTCTACTCAGGGCACACGATTCTCGGACCCAGTAATCACTCACCCTACGGACGTAGGGAGTGGTTATTGGGGTTAACGACACCAGCGCGCCCTCCGGATGGGTCGGAGCACCGGAGACAGGGCCTGACTGGTACACTCCTAAGGAGAAAAAAAAAAAAAAAAATAATAATAATAATAATAATAATAATAATAATAATAATAATAATAATAATAATAATAATAATAATAATAATAATAATAATAATAATAATAATAATAATAATAATAATAATAATAATAATAATAATAATAATAATAATAATAATAATAATAATAATAATAATAATAATAATAATAATAATAATAATAATAATAATAATAATAATAATAATAATAATAATAATAATAATAATAATAATAAGAACAAAGTTGCTGCAACCAATATGCTTGCCGTTCCGATCCTTCTCTACTCTTTCGGAGTGATGAAGTGGACTAAGGAAGAGCTGCGACAACTCGACGTTAAAACTCGCAAAGTGATGCATCTCAATAGGAGCTTGCATCCTAAATCGTCCGTTCCACGGTTATACTTTCCCAGACAACGGGGAGGCCGTGGACTTTTGAGTTTGGAGTGTATGCATAACAGAATGGTTCTGGATGGGGCCTGTAAAGTCATCAGGAGTTCAGATCCCCTTCTCTGCATGGTCCGCGACCATGAAAAAGCAGGGATTGGAGCATTTCTTTTTAAGGCAGCAACCCGTGCGGCGGATGAACTCGGTCTCGTATTCGACACTGAACGGGCTAACCTAATCTCTGTCACCGAGTTGGGACCCGTTCAGCAAAAAGCTCACATCAAAGCTGTGGAGACAGAGGTCCTGCTACAGCTACATATGGATAAGACAATGCATGGTGTCTTCTTTCACAACATCGAAGACCTTGGCTTATCCAAAAGCTTGACCTTTGCCTTCCTCAGGTCGAGTGAGCTAAAGTCGGAGACCGAGGGATTCATAATGGCCTGCCAGGATGGTGTCTTCAACACCCTCGTCTACCGTAGTCGCGTGATGGGTATAGACGTCCCTGACACCCGATGCAGGGCATGTCGTGGGGCACCTGAGACCGTAATGCATTTGCTATCAGCATGCCCATCTTATGCGGTCTCAGCCTATATCCACAGTCATAACGCGGCGCTACGAGTGTTATACTACCATCTACGACACTCGTACGGTATAGACGAGACACCGGTGTTGCCTTATGTTCCGGGGGATATTGAGTCCGTGGTGGAGAATGAGAGGTGCCGGATCTATTGGAACTACTCATTCCCCACCCTCAGGCAAATACAAGCCAATAAGCCTGATGTTGTCCTCCTCGACCACCAAAGTAGAACGATATTCGTCATGGAGTTTTCCGCTACAGGCGAAATGAATATCGTTCGAAAAGAGGAGGAAAAACGGACTAAATATCGAGATCTTCTCTTTGAACTCCGCAGGTTATATCCGGACCATTCTGTCAAAATGGTGGTTCTGATCATAGGAGTCCTTGGTGGAATGATGGACACACTGCTCTTCAACTTGAAGATAATACCTGCTTGCCGTAATATGGCAGAAATCTTAGCAGCGCGAATGCAGAAGGCCGTCATCCTTGGTTCGCTCCGTCTACTCAGGGCACATGATTCTCGGACCCAATAGTTACTCACCCTACGGACGTAGGGAGTGGTTATTGGGGTTAACGACACCAGCGCGCCCTCCGGATGTATCGGAGCACCGGAGACAGGGCCTGACTGGTACATTCCCAACGGAAAAAAAATAATAATAACTTGTCTTTAGTCATCAGAAGCAGGAAAAAATGAAAATAAATATAACAACATATGAATAAATATATAAAATGATGATATGAAAATGATAATATGAAATTACTTTAATAACTAATCTGCAAATATGAAAGGGCGGAGTATCAGCAGAATGATGTTTTTCAACTCAACCCGAAATTATATGTGTTGGTTTAATTGCGATGACAATACATTAATGTCGAAGAAATTGTCTCCCCCTGCCCCCCCCGAAAGCTAGATAGAGAACGCGTAGGGTTTCGGAAGTTTTCTTGACAGATATGGACACCAAAAATAACAATAAAAAATAATTAGTTAGTGGAGGCTCGCCCCCCCCCCTTTTTCCCAAAAAAATTGGAAAACTTGCGAAATTAAGATCGGAAAAATCCGTAAAAATAGTGAATATGGTTTTAAAAAATGTCACCCCCCGTCCCCCGTCAAAAGCTAGATAGAGAACGCAAAAGAATTTGGAAAATGTTTCAACAGTTTCGGAGAACAACTTCCTCTTATCCTATGGAATTGAAATTTTACATGTTGTTCAGTTCCGATGACAATACATTCATGTCGAAGAAATTGCCCTCCCTGTCCCCCGAAAACTAGATAGAGACGCGTAGGGTTTCGGAAGTTTTCTTGACGGATTTGGACGTCAAAAATTACAACGGAAAAAAAAAATTAGGTAAGGGAATTCGCCCCCCCTTTTCTAGAAAAATTTGGAAAACTCGTGAAATTAAAATCGGAAAAATCCGTAAAAGTAGTGAAAAATATCTGACCGTCGAATATTGTGGTTTAAAAAAATTTCACCCTCCTTGTCCCCTCTCAAGCTAGATAGAGAACGCGAAGGAATGGACCTTTCCAAGAGATATGAGGTAACACTGAAATTAGAAAGTAAATACGCTAATATCACTCGGGATTTTTTATTTTTTTTTTCTGACCGCTAGTTTATCTATAATCAGAAGAAAAGTGGTTTCGTGACGTCACGTTCATCAAAACTAAACTTAGCAACGTTGTTAAAGTTGTGCACCAAATTCTCATTCAAATATAATGTGTCGTATGACAGTTGTCATTTGATACCAGATGGGTTCTTTCGTCAGTTTCACGGTGCGATCAATAAGAATAGTTTGTCTCTGTCTAACTCAATTGCCTACCCCTTTGATACAAGTGAAGAAGTTCCATCAGATCTAAACTTCATCGAACACTACCTTGATTTATTTTTTGAGGTTAATGCGGTTCTCTAAGTTTTGAGAGCTTTTGTTGTTTGTGTTCTAAAATTTGTTATTAATTCCTGTATCTCCAGTACCTGTATCCCTGCAGTAACTGAACATGTCGAAAAGGTGCTTTGTACCTCGGCAAATTATCCGAACTTCCCTTCACGAAGCCTTGTTCCATATTTTTTAATACACAATTACACAAATAAATTCACACCAAATCGTTTATGATAACACGTCACTACACTATTATCGAATTTATCAGTTGAATGTTGATAGCTAATATGTGGATTTTTATCTATGAGTTGATCAAGTGACAATGTATTAATTATTTCTCAACGGCTTATATCATGCTAGAAGTTATATTTTTAAGGAGAACGGTATTGCCTGTTTCGGAACGTGGATTATGGTGGGAGATATTTCCGATGAACGTGACGTCAGTGGCACACTTTCAAATGTGATATTTTTTTAAAATGAAAGAAAATTAGTTTTTGTTAAATGGACTTTTCAGACTAACAACTATCGATTTAAACGAGTTTTGTAATTTATTTTTCCTAATTGTAAAAGTCCATTCGGTAAATGTTTCAGCAGTTTCGAACATGGAAAATAATAACCTGTGGTAGAAGTCCATTGTATTTCGAAGTGGAGTGGTATTGATTCACAATATAAAAAAACTCGAAGTCATCTCCACAATTTTTAATAACATCTGGTGTAGTGTGATGGCGAAGCCATCAATCAAAAAACCAGTTTATCAAACATGTTTCGAACCTATATAGGTTCATCATCAGCGAATTAGACAATTCTACAATAAAGAAGAAAAACATAACTATTGGTAATCCAGTAATGTGTAGTGCTACTTACATGGAGAAGAAAATTTGATATGGATTTATGAAATTAAGTGTCCCCGCATTTCAACAAAATTAAATGGGGGAGGATAAAATTCTACAATAAAGAAGAAACTTATGACTATAGGTAATCCATTGAGTTCTGGTATTACTTACATGGAGAGGAAAAATACATAATTAAGATTATAATAATAGAAAAAGAAAATCACTACATTCTACCCAACAGTGGGGAACATGGTGACAGGGTTAGAGGTTGTCCAAGTGACAATAACCTCGGAATATAAGGGGGTTTGGGGGCCTTAAGCCCTTTATCCAAATCATAATCAAAATTGGTCAACCACATGGATTAATGATTAAAAAACAGGTGAAACTACGAGAGGTTAACTGTCAAGTGCCAAGTTCAAAGTCGAAAGCAGCACAGAGAATGACAGGAGAGCCACAGGCACAGAACGCAAAATTGAAGATACAAAATCCTCCACATAGCAGGTAGTGTTCTGAGGATGAAATGAGGCCTGGTTCCTCATGTCATTCATCTAAGCCAGTAACGTACAATAATACTTAATATGAAACAGTGATCGTAAATAAAACCAGCCCGCCCGGTGCAAAATTACTACCTCCATCTACACCACGGAGCAAGGCAACCATCACCCGTTCATGAAATGATGAAAACATCATAGCGCGGAACAGACAGAACAGCATGTGCACGGCCGAACAAATCCAATATAACACAACACTTACGGATTTATGGAGGATCAAGGCAAAACCGAAATATATTAAAACGTAAAAGAGTTGAAAAACTTTTTGCAGTCGAACTGTACTTGTTCATTAAGAGAAATGGCGTTAGGATTATTAATGGCAGCATTAATTTCGTAAATTTCAAGAAAATTGAGTAGGGAGCCTTTCTGACAAACATGTAAAATGTCTAAATCAGTGTCAATATCGAACTTGTGATTGTAATTAAGAATATGGTTGGCGAACGAACTTTTAGTATTGTATTCATCTAAATGTTGGTTTCTAGAGCTCTCAATTAGTTTAACATGTTCCAAAACTCTTGTTTTAATTTTCCTACCACTTTGTCCAATGTATTGAGCTGGACAATTTGGTTGTAAACAAGAAATTCTATAATGGAAAATAATGATGAAAAAATCGATAGGTGGGCTCGCCCCCCTTTCCTGTCACTAAAAAATTAGAAAAACTCGCAAAATGGAAATCGATTTTTTTTTAAATAGTGAAAATTATCTGACCATTGAATAATACGGTTTTAAAAAAATGTATCCTTCTTCCCTCCTCGAAAACTAGATAGAGAACGCGTAGAAATTAGGAAAAATTTCCAACGGTTTCATTCATAGAAAATGACGACAACAAATATGTCTGCCGGTGGGCTCGCTCCCTCCACTCTTTTCAAAAAAATTGCGAAAACTTGCGAAAACAGAATCGGAAAAATCCGTTAAAATAGTGAAAGTATGGTCAACGCACTGGAAGGTCTCCTCATCGAAGAACTAGAGATTGTAGTAAATTTACAGGCAAGCGGCCGTGCAACAATGACGCATTCATTGAAATGAACAGACAAAGAAATAAATAAATAAACTTTGAAAAAACTTTCTAGATAAAAACTTTTATTTAAATGCGCTAAAAAGAAGAAAACAAATTTTAAAGTGAATTAAACTATTACTTTGGTACATTATGAAATTCTAAATAATATGAGCTTGTCGCGAGAATAAATCTTGAGGTAATTTTAAATTTAATTTACAATGAGAAATACATAGATACTCTCGCGAAAAGCTTCTAATCATTTAAAATTTTATAATGTAATGTTTAATTAATTTTAAACTTTATTTTCTTCTTTTCAGTGCATTTAAATAAAAGTTTTTCTCTAAAAGGTTTTTCAAAAGTTTATTTTATTTTAAGTCATAAAATACTGGAAGACGAAACGAAATATCAAAAAAAATATATACTGGGTGGGGTACCGAAAACGAAACAGATCGAATATCTTCAAAACACATTTGCTGTGTGAAAAAAACGCAAAAACACGTCGTTTTTGAATCCAAGGGGGACATCTTCCTATCATAACCTCAACTGTCATACCACTATCCGCACCCCTTGGTCACTCATACTGTTTAGATGTGATAAGTGATAATAATTGATAAGCACATGGTGACAAAAGTAGTTTATTATTTAGTACCAGCACGCCATAACCTGACGCAATACAACATGAGATTTAGGTTAGGTTTCTTACAATGTTACCAACCTAACATCCCCCTCCTTAAGTTTTGAATACAAAAATAAAAATAATAATAATAATAATGAAAATAAAGTAGACATTACAATCATGTTCATGTAGTACGTAACTTATGATCTAATTTGTCACAAATTATTTGGAAATGATTACAGTAAAGAAAGAGAAAAAAAAAACAAACAGTATTCCTTACAGTAAAAAAAATTACTTATTCGAAAATAAAGGTTTAACCACAAAAATACAGAGCAAGAGCTTACAAATACAAACTTTACAAATCCAATCTTTCTGGTTTTTTAATTATTCTACCTGATCGAGTTGTAATAGAGTCAGGTAAATCCAATGGCAAGGAACAACCAGAGTTATTTAAGTCTTCAACAGTCCTATCTATGATTACATTATTTGAGACATCAACAGTTTCATCAAAATCATAATCGTTATGTTTGGAACAATGCGATTCAACATCCTCTGATGGAGGAGTATTGTATTTCTTAATAAACACTGAATTGCGCCTATACATTTTGCCATTAACTCTTACTAAATATGATCTAAAATTAAGCTTTTTAACAATGAGTGCGTTTTCCCACAATTTAGTAAACTTGTCTTGTACTAAAACATTATCACCCTCGTTAAATTCTACTGATTTTCTACAGTGCTGATTATAATAAGTCTTTTGGGAGTTTTTATCATAAACTTGTGGATCATCAATAACATCAGGTGCCAGACAGCTATTTTCAATCTAAGCCGTCTGAGTCGATTATTTTTTATTTTATTGATATCCTTTCGTATAATAGACGTTAGAGGAGCATGATCTGTGTAAACAATCACATCAGGGTGGCCATGAACAAAGTTGTGGAGTTTTGTGAATGCAAATGTTATAGCAAGGAGTTCTTTTTCGATTTGTGCATATTCTTGTTCGCAAGCAGTTAGAGTTCTGCTAGTATACAAAACAGGCTTTCCTTCTTGTATCAATGAGCAACCAACAGCATAATTACTAGAATCAGCTTGTATCTCAATGGTCTTAACAGGGTCAAAAGAAGCAAGTAATGTTATATTCGAGATAACAGATTTCAATTTATTAAAATTTTCATCATGAGATTCAGTCCAAAGCCAAATGGAATCCTTTTTAAGCAAAGAGGTCAATGGGGCTATTAAATCAGAGAGATTAGGTATGAAGTTTTTTAAAAAATTAACCATTCCCAAAATTTTTTGAAGATCTTTAACATTTTTTGGTGGCTCCAAGTTTATTATTGATTGGATTCTTTGAGAATCAGGTTTATGACCATGCTTATTGAATAAAAACCCGAGATATTTAACCTCATTAACAAAATATTGAATTTTCTCAGAATTGAATTTAATATTGTACCTTCTAGCAACAGAAACAACCTTCCCAACTGTTTGACTAAGTTCCTCCTCAGAGTTAGCACAACACAAAATGTCATCAAAATAAACTATGACATTCTTTATATGACCGAAATACTTATATGTTAGTTTTTGAAAGAATTCTGGTAAAACTGTCAAACCAAAAGGGGCTCTTAGATATTTAAAAACACCAAAAGGTGTACTAAAACAACATAGCTTACTGGATTCCTCACCTAGTCTAATTTGATGAAACCCAGGAACGTAGTCCCAAAAGTGGTGTTCTGTCATCGTTCACACTGTCTTTCTGAAGATCCAGATTAACACAGCCGGTCGGCCGAACAACAAATACACCAAAGGATTCAAGAAGTACATCAGTATTTCTTATATTTAAATCAGCATCAAGTTTTTGAAGAGCAGTAGTTGTAATAACATTAACTTGGGATCCAGTATCAAGTTTAAACTCAATCTGTTGATCGTTAATTTTAAGCAAAGCCAGCCATTCATCTTTCGAACGAGTGATAGCATCACAGGCACACAGGTTTAAATAATCTAATTTGAAAACATCACTACTCAACTCTACCACTTCATGAGCTTGTTGAATGAGATTATTATGCTTATTTCCAATGCATTTTTTGCAAAATGATTGTACTTTTTACAGTAGGAACACTGTTTACCAAATGCTGGGCATCGCCCTTTAGCATGGTTGAACCCACAGCGATCACAGGCATATAAACTATCCTGGCGTTCCCGGTGCTCTGGTGGTCTTTTATCCTGGTATCCTACCGACTGCGCCATGTTTAGATGTGATAAGTGATAATAATTGATAAGCACATGGTGATAAAAGTAGTTTATTATTTAGTACCAGCACGCCATAACCTGACGCAATACAACATGAGATTTAGGTTAGGTTTCTTACAATGTTACCAACCTAACACATACAATTTGAACAGGGAAAGTACTAAGTGTGACACAGCATTAAAAAAGGAATTCCATAAGGAATTCATACATGTGAATGTTCGCTACCTAACTTTTCATTTTGGCGCCCTCTTGCGGGAAAAACAACTGTTTCGTATTCCAACTTATGATATTTGATTTGAAAGCTAATGTGAAAAATTCACGAAAACATTGAAAAAATCAACATTGTATGAACTTACAAATTGGGAAATTTTGCATAAATTACTCAAAAATGTCAGACAGCGTCTCTCGAGAATAACTCATACTCATGTATTGCAGTTCAAGGTAAACACTTTGAGCATCTACTGTGAACTAATGCAGTTTGGAATGATTGGATTTGAATTTATGCAAGGTTTTCCAATTTTAAGTTTATGCAATGTCCAATTTTTTTATTTTTCAAAAGTTTTTATTCAACTTGCCCTGTTAGTTAGTATGTATGAATGTGTTGAACAAATATTGCAGCTGACTGTTGGCCCACTTCTAGTTGTCCGATCAACTTGAACTTTAGTAGGTGTACATAATTACGATAACGATTCATTATGGACTTTTTATTTTTTTTTAAACAAGAATATGGCAGTTCCAGTATGGCGGATGAAATTTGTAATGATGGTCCGATTCGATTCAAAATAGGATTGTAGGTGTTTTACGTACAGATTTTCAGCATGACTGAAAACAATGGAATAAAATGGATAAAAAAGCTTTTATACAAAATAAATGCGATGAAAAGAAAATAGTTTTGTAACTAGTGCGCGAACTGTTTTTTTTAACGAGGCGCAGCCGAGTTAAAAAAAATAGTCGAGATTACCAAAGTATTTCGCGCATGAGATGCAAACAAAATTTTTTCTACAAACGTCAAAAATATTGTTCTAAAATAAGTAATAACTATGAAAAATAGTATTGAACTGGCTTAAATAATTTTTCCAAATCAAGTAATTACTGTAACTATGGAAATAATATGGCATTTGTTGACAATTATTTCAAAGTGACAGTTCTTAATAATTATTTTGGAGTGACTTTTTATTCGCGTCAATTTCGTGCGTGATATTTATTATTGTAAAAGAATGGAAATTTCGAGCGACGATGAACTAAGCAGTACCCCACCTAACTTGATAGATGCGGCCAATTCCGTAATTTCCAACCTTTTACCGGAGAAATCGAAGCGGCAGTATGAAAATGCAAATCAGCAATTTAATCTGGTTTAGGAATAAATATTGGTTCGTGCACTGGCTGCACCATTAATGTTAACATTGTAAATAATAAATAAAATTAGGTAGTGTAAAATTTTCTCACAATTTGAAAGCCTTAATTATTGTTCTACATTAATAAATAAACGATTTCTTGTTTTTTGCTTGATCGAGGAGTTGAGGACCATATAGGTTAGAATATGAAAATCCCATATAAGTTTACATGCAGTGTGCGAAATATATTTCGCACATTACTTCGCGCACGGTGTCATGGTAACGAATGAAAATGAAAAAAAGTGCCACTTCGCATACTGTTGTCAATGCGCGAACCTTGTCATTTTTTGACGTTT
Source organism: Chrysolina oricalcia (assembly GCA_944452925.2). NCBI lineage: Eukaryota > Metazoa > Arthropoda > Insecta > Coleoptera > Chrysomelidae > Chrysolina > Chrysolina oricalcia. The sequence goes on from OX101816.2 coordinate 18,033,974, forward strand.
GTAGAAAAAATAATTTATCAGATTTGTGACGTAGGTAGGTTATTCTGTGCGTAACAGATTCAAAATTTTGCTGCGAGAACAAAATAGGTATTCTTGCGTGGGAGAATTTTGATTCTGTTACGCAAAGAATAACCCACGTCACACAACTAGAAATTTTTTTTTCTTTTTAGCGCATTTATATAAAAGCTTTTTTTCAATCAATTTAATTAATTAATTTTAGTCATACTGGAAACTTGTAAAAACCCCATATGCCAATTTTGAAGCGAATCGAACCACAGTTACAAATTTCGTCCACCATCTTGGTTTTTTGTATTGACAAAAAAATCATAATTTCCGACCCTGAAAATCCCCACATACTAATTTTGATTCGAATCGGACCACAATCACAAATTTTGTCAGCCATTTTGGAGCCACCATCTTGCTTTTTTGCATTGACAAACATATCATAATTTCCGGCCCTGAAAACCACCACATATCAATATGGAATCAAATCGGACCATAATTGCAAATCTTGTCCGCCATTTTGGAGCCGCCATTTTGTTTTTTGCTTAGAAAAATTCCTTAATGCCGAATTTATGTCAAATTAGCCTGCAAATAAAGTATCATAATTTGGAATACGGAACAGCTGTTTTCCCTGCAAGAGGGCGCCAAAATAAAAAGTTAGGTAACGAAAATTGACATAGCTGAATTCCTTATGAAATTACCTTTTCAATGATGTGCCTCACTTACTAATTTCCTTATCCAAATTGTTTTTGTGATAGTCATCAAGGGGTGGGGGGGAGAGGTAGGACAGTTAAGGTTACGATAGAAAGATGTCCTCCTTAGATAAAAAATCGACGTGTATTTGCATTTTTTTTTCACAACACATGCGTTTTGAAGATATTCGATCTGTTTCGTTTTCGGTGCCTCACCATGTATGAACAGTTTTATTCTCTTTGAACTGGTCTACAAAAGGTTTTAAAGTAAGTTTTTTGTATCTCAAAATACACGATCGAGATGTGGACTTACAATATTTTCTTTTATTATTATCAAAAACTCGAATACGAAACGAGATTTCTAAAAAATATACAGGGTAATTCAAATTCGACCCCCACCATTGGGATCTCCTAAACTACAGGAGATACGTCGAAGCTTAAATTGGGGCAAAGTTGCGTATTCTGGTGCTTAACAAAATACTGTTTTGAAACTTGGAAAATTCCGAGTATTTCCGGAAATATCGGGTAAAAACTGAAAATCGGAATTTTCGTTTTTATTTTTTTCTATTGTTATTTGACAACAGCTCAAAACCAAAAGTATATTTTCATTGATACCTTTTTTCAGCTACACGTTTTCATGTTCAGATTTACTATCCGACGTTTCGTCTTCTGGCATTCATCATCAACTTTTTTTTCTGTTATGGGCGCCATATTTTTTTCTTATACAGAAAAATAGTGATTCTCATTCTGATTTCATTGATGTATAATTTGTTATGAATTGCACTTCTGAAACCACAGATATTAAAAAAAAACAACTTCATCTGAGATGGTCATGACTTCATCGAAAAATTTTGTTTTATAAACACTAGTTGTCAGAACTCATTAAACATCATAAATTTGCACAAATACTTCAGTCGAAATGTCCTCATTCTCAAATGAAAAAAAACCATATATGTTGAAACTTTATTATAAATTTGATAGGAATAGTACGAAAACAACAAAAATTTATTTTGAATTATATCTGGAAAGACAACAGCCGGATAGAACATTATTCGGAATTTTGGGCAAACACTTGGCTGAGTACGGTGCGTTTCAAAAAACAAGAATGAAATCATGAGCTTGTAAAAAATGCACAAAAAGTATTACAACAAGTGTTCGAAATGATGGCCTTCCTCTTGAATACATAACCGAGCTCGTCGTCTCAAATTAAGAACAGCCCTAACAATATCCCTTCTTCTGATAGACCTGAATTGCGTGATGATATTGTCTCTAAGTTCATCTACTGTGTCATATTCTTGCTCTCCAAAGATTCTGTTCTTTAAAGTGCCCCACAAGAAAGTATCCAAAACTGTAAGGTCAGGCGACCTTGCCGGCCACCTCACTGGTCCAGAATTTCCTAAGCACCTGTTAGGAAATCTTTGGTGTAAATATTCGCAAACTACTCTTTTATTGTGTGCTGAAACCAGCAGCTGTTATAATTACCAAGGGGAAACGTATCCATATATTCTTCGAATTCGTTTCTTAAGAACCGCAGATAGGTTTCCTCGTATTAGAGAAGAAATGAGGTCCAAGTATTCGGTCGTCATAAAATCCAGCCCACACATTCAAACGAAACCGAACTTGTGGTGACTTCTCTGAAGTGTTGTGGATTATTTTCACTCCAAATGTGCTCATTATTTCTATTAAAAACACCACAGTTCGAAAAAGTACTTTCGTCGGTCCAAATAATGTTTTTCAAGAAGTTTGTAGGGTCTACCCTATTCGAGAGCCAGCTACAAAATTCCATCCTTCTCTCAGGATCACCTGGATGTAATTTTTGTGAAATATGTATCTTATAACATTTCAAACCACTTTTTTTGAATTCCCTCCAAACGCTCGTCTCTGGCACATCCACTTCTGCCGAGACTTGATGTGTTGATTTGAAAGGATCTACTTTTATCTAAAAAAGTACCAAAAATAATTATACTTCTTCGAATACGGAATGAACAATTATTTTACCTCGGATAATAAGTTACGTCTAATATTTTGTTTCATTCTGCTTCCATATTTTGTTCCATTCTGCTTCCATATTTCATTCTTGGTTTTTGAAACGCACCAAAATTCCGAATAATGTTCTATCCGGCTGTTGTCTTTCCGGATATAATTCAAAATAAATTTGTGCTGTTTTCGTACTATTCCTATCAAATTTATAATAAAGTTTCAACATATCTCGTTTTTCTTCATTTGGGAATGAGGACATTTCGACTGAAGTATTTGTGCAAATTTATGATGTTTAACGAGTTCTGACAACTAGTGTTTATTAAACAAAATTTTTCGATGGAGTCATGACCATCTCAGATGAAGTTGTTTTTTTTTTAATATCTGTGGTTTCATAACAAATTATACATCAATGAAATCAGAATGAGAATCACTATTTTTCTGTATAAAAAAACAATATGGCGCCCATAACAGAAAAAAAAGTTAATGATGAATACCAGAAGACGAAACGTCGGATAGTAAATCTGAATATGAAAACGTGTAGCTGAAAAAAAGTATCAATGAAAATGTTCTTTTGGTTTTGAGCTATGTTGTCAAATAACGATAGAAAAAATAAAAACGAAAATTCCGATTTTCAGTTTTTTCCCGATATTTCCGGAAATACTCGGAATTTTCCAAGTTTCAAAACAGTATTTTGTTAAGCACCAGAATACGCAACTTTGCCCCAATTTAAGCTTCGACGTATCTCCTGTAGTTTAGGAGATCCCAATGGTGGGGGTCGAATTTGAATTGCCCTGTATATGAAGAGTGAACTGGTCTACAAAAAGTTATCGTGTGATATTTTCATATCTCAAAAAAAAATTTATGTGAACTTACATCAATCACGAAGACGAAACGACATATCGAAAAGATATACACACAAATGCAAAAAAACGCAACAAGTTAATATTTGGTAAATTTTGAGGTCTCACAGTTTTTTTATTTTTAGTCCGATTTTCAAAATTCTTTCAGCAAACTGTAGATAAAATTATTAATTTCACCTTGCACATTCGATCTTTCGTTAAATGCTGGCTTATCAGTCAGTATACAGGGTTAATTAGAAGTTTGTTGTTAAACCCTAATTTTAAAACATCCAGTGGAAGAATTTCGAGGTCAAATTCTTTCAAAATGCCAATTTTTTGTTAAGAACCATTCCTTTCCAACATTTTGTTTATTGGTTCATGCCTTTAAGTGCAATAGTTCATTTTTAAGAGAGAAGTGAACTCCAAACAACAGTTTTACCCAATTTTAAGAAATGTTATTTTTTGACGAGAGGGCTTTGCTCATTGTGCCATTATCAGTTTCACATCTCAGTTTATGAGTTTAGCAATGAGAAGGCTACAATATATTGTTCAGTTATAATAATAAGCAATTATTGCAAAATTTACTTATGCAAACTATTCAATTCAAATTAAAAATGAAACTTCAAAACAAACCAATTCAACTGTAACTTGAATAACCTGGAGAAACGTACTTTTTACAACAAATTCAGCTTAATATTTTGTATTACCACCTCTAGCTCTTATTACTGCCTGCATACGTCGGTTCATACCGTCAATTAGGTTGCGAATAGCATCTTGAGGAATAATTCGCCATTCCTCCTGAATTGCTAAAAGAAGCTCATTTATCGTAGCGGGAGCTATTTCGCGATCTCTGACTTGCCTACCAAGCATGTGTCACACATGCTCTATGGGGTTGAGATCAGGCGAACATGCTGGCCAGTTCATTTTTCTAATAGCTACTTCCGCGAGGTACTGTGTAATACGCCTTGCTGTATCTGGCCGCGCATATCCTGCATCAGGATAAAGTCATCTCCGATAAATCCATTAAAAGGAACAACGTAATTGCTCAATATCACCTCAATATATCGGTGGGCCGTCAAGAATCCATCGATGACCACCAACTCAGTGCAGGCCTCCCGAGATATTCCTGCCCAAACCATTACTGAACCTCCTCCATAACTCAGACGGGGCCTGAACGTGCACTCTGCAAATCTTTCTCCTTTCCTTCTCAATAACTCAGACGGGGTCTGAACGTGCACTCTGCAAATCTTTCTCCTTTCCTTCTCCATACTCTTTTTCGTCCACCTGGAGTCTAGCTACTCGGTGACGCCGAAGCATTTTGGGCCCAGTTGCTGGTCTGCAAGATTTCATACCAAACTCCTTCAATCTTCGGCGAACTGTCCACCTGCTAACATTTGTACCTCGGACCTCTTGAAGTTGATTTCTACACTGCAATGATGTTAAATGACAATCCCGCAGAGTATTCACGTGAAGAAATCTGTTATCAATAGCAGTCGTTTTCCGTTTTCTGCCACTACCATAGAAATATAATGCCAAAACCGCTGTCCGCGATTCAGTTAAATGACCCCTCACAGGGAATGATGACATACTTTTGCACTTGCGCATTATTGCTGTGTCTGGTCACGTCGTTGCCAAGCTTTCTTTTTTTTTCGTGTCTCAAATGAGGTTCGGAACATCATCTGTGGTTAGGGCAGGTAATTGTGGGAAGTCCAGTAAAGTTGGCAACACCGCCTCAAAATCCTATCGTGGCGTATCAAGCAAGAGTTTTGGCATTGTTAGGTTTTATCAGTTGTTCAGGGAAACTGTGTGAATCTGGATAATACCAATATATTGGCAACGACACAGAGGCAAAAAAAAATATGCGGACTTGAATTTGGATGATAGGTATGTTCATTATAAAAAAATATGACATTGATGTCAACGACATGTTAATCGAAGATGGGGAATTTTATCATTTCATTTCATTTCTCCCTTTTCTTTGAGTAGGTACTCTGACTGAAAATGTGTGGTTACACATATATATCAGGATTTGCTCTTAAATCTATAAAAAAAATTATCAAATGTAGAGTATGTTTGTCTACTTTTCAAGACATTACAGAATCTTCTGCAGATGCAGAAAACTTTAAATTACTGAATAGAAAAAGAGGTGGTCTCATAAGGCCATCACGAACTGTTATAGATATTTGAATATTCCATGAGAGAAAAATCCGGTAGGTTCTTGCAATTACTGATAATTTTATGCCAAATGAAACGATTTTTTTGGAAACTTTCATACACCAAACTTCATCAATATTATTTCAGAATGAAAAATTATTCAGCTCCATAAAAAACCACATTTTCGATATATTTCCCCATGAGAAAATTAGAGGTGAATTGAAGTGAAGAACACTTTTTATGATTAATTTCATTGAAAATATGAACAGGATGTTCATAAAGTCAGTTGTGGAATCATCTGCGACTGAAAGTTGGAATTTAGTCGCTGTTTTCCATCGTACAAGATAACCTCTCTTGGAAGGGATTCATGTTTTAAAGAGAAACATTCTCAATTGAAAATTGAATCAATACATGACTCCCCTGGAAAAAAAAACCCTACGATAAAATTGAAGTTACTTTTTTGTAATATCTAACAGAAAACAACTACTTCCCCGGCAAAAACCACGCTGGACATTGAACTACATCTGATAGATATTGAGAAAGACCCTATATAACTTGAGAGAAAAAAATCTGAAAGTGAAAATTTGCATTTTCATTCAGATAGTTGATTATTTATTAAATGTCCAGTTTCCATTGGAGATTCTTGTTTTCTGTTAGATATTACAAAAAAGTAACTTCAATTTTATCGTAGGGTTTTTTTTTCTTCCATTTCCAGAGGAGTCATGTATTGATTCAATTTTCAATTGAGAATGTTTCTCTTTAAAACTTGAATCCCTTCCAAGAGAGGTTATCTTGTACGATGGAAAACAGCGACTAAATTCCAACTTTCAGTCGCAGATGATTCCACAACTGACTTTATGAACATCCTGTTCATATTTTCAATGAAATCAACATGCCATACCCATGACAGGTTTTATGTCAGAAAAATATTTTCACAAGAAATAGTACAACAATTCCTCATTACAGTGTGAAATTGCTTCTGAAGAGTATGTTTTCCAATTCTTCCGACCTCCCTGATGATCTTAGAAGAGTGAAATAGATTTTTGTCGACCAAAATGTATTGGAGTGATTTTCTGTGAGTGATACTTCTGAATAACATTCTCCCTTATCTCATTCATAGATAAGAATCTCCAATGGAAACTGGACATTTAATAAATAATCAACTATCTGAATGAAAATGCAAATTTTCACTTTCAGATTTTTTCTCTCAAGTTTATGGGGTCTTTCTCAATATCTATCAGATGTAGTTCAATGTCCAGCGTGGCTTTTGCCGGGGAAGTAGTTGTTTTCTGTTAGATATTACAAAAAAGTAACTTCAATTTTATCGTAGGTTTTTTTTCCATTTCCAGAGGAGTCATGTATTGATTCAATTTTCAATTGAGAATGTTTCTCTTTAAAACTTTTTATGATATTTTCCCATCAATAGATTTTGAAACAAAATTTTTGTGTGATAGAAATAAGTTTGTAACATTACAAAATAAAATGTATTGGGAATTATTATAGTCCTTTTTCTCCTATCCTACCATTTCTCCTTATTTAAAACAAAAAAAAACAAATATCCTGTAACAATTTGAGTTTTTTTCTTTTTATATTTATTTCTCTCAACATTCGATAATCTACTTCTTATTACAAAAGATGCCATTTGAATTTACAATTGACCTAATACGATTCAACAACATTTACAATGATAAATGAGAACCTCTGACCAAATGCAAAAATGTGGTTTCTTACACGAGAAACTATATTCGACAGATTTTTTCCCAATTTTATATCTCCAATCAATGACATTTTACTTTTTCAACAAAAATGGTGGAAAAGTGAAACAAAAAGAGTCAACAAGTAGTTTGAAATCCTGTAAAAAAATTTGTAATGTCTTGTCAATGAAAGCCTCTGTTATTATTATTATATATTGCATTAATAACTAATTAATTAATCAATCGATTTGTAGAAGTAGAAAACCAACTTCATTATCCAGAATTTCGAAAATCAAAAATACGACTACATAAAGAAAGCGTTTCCTCACTCTGATATGGATTTCGACTATAATAGGCTCAACGGTTTAGCCGTGAAGCCGATGGACACACAAATTGAGTTTTTTTCTGATTTACAGACTGAGTGGAATCAATTCCCATCAAAATATCAAATTTGAAATTTTTGACGATCACAATAATTTCTCCCGACTTGGTCGCGAGAAAGCACAAAATAGAAGACCTGCACACAAAATTTCTATTTTCAAGAAGTCAATTATTGATTTACTGTATATATCATTAAAGGAAAACTGTGTTATGTTTCAAATGCTATTACCGACAACTTATACCAGATTCAGGAACAGGAACTCAAAAATCCTAAGACCGTCCCTAGCGACACTTGTGCTCTATTGCGCACACTCATGGGTTGGTTTATCTGCCGTAGGGGGACCACGTTATTCCGAACTAATTGGCGTTCTATGTATTTATTTATATGGCCACTACCTGCCCTACGCTCATTTCTGCCAGTTTGTCTAAAAAGTTCGACTACTCTTTTGATGGTAGAGCGATGAACATGAAGTATTCTTGCAACATATTCATAGTTACGTTCATCTTCATTAAGAGCAACAGCTTTTGCGCAATTTTCCGCACTTGAAACCATGGTTAGAGTTCTTTTAGGTCTCTCACTGTCAAACTGGCAACGAGCAACAACGAGCAAAGCCACCTTTCAAAAAATCACATTTCTTAAAGTAAACCGTTGATGACAAGTTCATTTCTCTCTTAAAAATGAACTAGTGCACTTAAAGGCATGAACCTACAAACAAAATGTTGGAAAGGAATGGTTCTTAACAAAAATTGGTAGTTTGAAAGAATTTGACCACGAAATTCTTCCACAGGATGTTTTAGAATTAGGGTTTAACAACAAACTTCTAATTAACCCTGCATACTGACTGATAAGCCAGCATTTAACAAAATATTGAATGTGCAAGGTAAAATTATTAATTTTATCTACAGTTTGCTGAAAAATTTTTGAAAATCGGACTAAAAATTAAAAAAAACTGTGAGACCTCAAAATTTACCAAATATTAACTTTTGTTGCGTTTTTTTGCAATTGAGTGTATATAAACAGTTTATAGATCCAGTGCAAAATAAAATTTAAATTGTAATTGTGCCAAAACTAATGATCCGACAGCGCCAGTTTGCAAGTTACACATGATTCAACACTTTCATGAGAAATTCGAACCTACTTCTTGAAAAATGGCGGAGTTATGAATTTTTCAAAAAATTGCAAAATTTTCAGGTTTTTCCAGTTTTTCTCAGTTACTAATGATCCGACCGGGTCGTAAAACATCCCATTTTGTTCGTATTTCAATTATCTACAATTCTTTTTATTGGAGCAACCAGATTGCTCGATTAGGTTTCATTTTATAAGCAAGACAATAAAAAATCACGTTTGATGAATGACAGTTGCGAGTCGAAAAGATAACAGAATTATAACTGTTTTTTGACTGTCTTCCCTGTGATGGCACAGTCGGTTTTCTTTACTAGTATTTATGTTAGGAAAAAATGCTCTATTGAATGACCTATTACAAAAATATCTCGTTTTTTAAATTTAATTAAAACTATATCATAATTTATAATATGAAAATTATAATGCTAATAATAATAATTCTCCCACAGGTCTCTCACGGACTTCAAGTCCCCACCAGTGTGGAGAATACGGTTCGATAAAACAACGAGGCCTTGTGGGAACAAAAAGCTGCTGAGTCTACTAAAGTCACGATACGGCTTCAAATACCACCGCGAATTTCTTATCGGAGGTTCCGGTATGCACGAGACTCACGCTTTGGTTTTGCACGAGTCACGGTCAATCCCCGCCGAAACCAAGCAGTGGTGGTTGAATACCGCCTTGCTCAAAGCCCTAGAAAGCCTCGCTCCACTTAGTAACACGCTAAGTTTCGGCAAACCGACCGGCTCTGTTGCGAACAAATCGCAAAGATTAAAATTGTTCGAGGAGGACGCTGCCACTGTTTGGACAAGTTTGGACAATTTCCTGAGGGAGCAGAGAGCCACAGACAACGACGAATTCGCTAGCCTGAAATTCCTTTATTACCGTTACAGCCACAGGCACATGTCCCCGCCAGACATAGCGAAGGTCAATTTTGTGCAGAGTGTTAATTGCAATCCAACTAGCATACTATTAACTCAAATACACTTTGGCACGGATCTGCGACTTCCCGGTGCGCCCCTTTTCCTTCACCTCCCATCGGCCATGGCTACACTGAAAGGTTCGAAAAATGCTACTGTATATCGTAGCCATAACTTGATAAAGGGCGGGTACCTCGTTTGCCAGTCTCCTTTTGCAGGTCGAAATGATTTAGGCGAAATATCGTATTTTCAGGCATTTGATCCATCGCGTCACATCATACACGGCCAGAAGAATGCAACCCCCACTGTAGATACATTGTTCGGGCACTTCCGCTCATGTGATAAGTACATTAAGAATAAGGTAGAACATTTAGAGTTGTTCGAATCAGCGCACGAGCTGCATCTGAAGCACGTGTCGGACATGCTCCAGTTGCGTATAGAAATTGTTGCAAATTTTGATGACTTCGAAGATGCAGTGGCAGCAATCACGAGTAACCATTACCTTAACTTGATAACTCGTGAGTTATGCACCAATACTCAACATGTAACGAACGGTGGCATCACAAATAGCAGCAGCAACAACAGCAGCAGGGAATCGCCAGAGTCTGTTGTAAGCGACACCATTTCTACAATGGCACTCGGCACTTTCTCCGGCGATTGGAAACAACACGTTGCAACCACTGGCGTTCGTTATCTGGAATCGTACAAAAGGGCCAAGATTGATTGGACAACAAGATCAACCATGGACGCTGTTCGCCGAATGTACGATGCAGAAATCAGATTAATCTATTTCAACCACGGCAACACGAAACTTATCGATTACCGCAGATTGAAAAAACTTCTCGGTGGCAGGACTGTTACTACCGACGTTGACGGTAATGGCGTATTGAACTATGTCGTTCATGACGAAGACTGTCGCCACCTACTGTCAACTACATTTTCTTTCAGTGAAATACAGATCATACTTCCACCTGTGCCTCTACCGTGGTTCAAACAATATGTATTGATGTTCCTGAAGGCTGCGGACAAATACGACTTTGTGAATAAACCACATTTGGTTTTGGTCAAGGCTATTGCGCACCTTTCTTTCTCAATGTTTGGTCCACATAATTCAGGGTGGTCTCACCCCAACACTTTGGACTTTAGCAGGCAAAGGGTGACTAGGGCCTTTGCCAGAAGGAGGACCGGTAGTCGGCGTCTGGAACCGCACACATGGCGCATCGACTGCACTACATCTCCTCAAACTGTCATAGCGTCGATAGAAAACGCCAAACACCAGGCGCTAGCCATCTTTTTTTCCGCCGCCTCTACCAACTCTCGGTACCGGACACACCTCCTGCATCATTATGTCTTCGAGAAGATACATTACTATCCTCAATCACTCATTCACAACTTACTGAGATTGGGATGTCATTAGTTTCGGGTGAGTGTGGTAAATGCAGACCCTAATGACACCAACCCTGCCGACATCAGCCCAGCGGATAGACAACTTGCCGACGAACAGTCCGACGAACAGCCCGACGAACAGTCCGACGAACAGTCCAACGAACAGTCCGACGAACAGTCCGACGAACAGCCTGACGAACAGCCCAACGAACAACCCGGACCATCGGGAGGATATCATGGAGCTGTTTTGCACATTCCTCTGGTACGTTTTGATACAACTCAGGCGGAAAAGAAGAGAACAAAATACACCCACAGGATAAGGCCATAATCCGATACGCAATTGAAAACAGGAAAACAATAAGAGGCCAAATTAAAGTATGGAATAGAGTTGTGGCGACTGTGCCGTTATTAGTTGGATGCCCTGCACTAGACGTTAGACGTTGTCTACTGACTTTACTACAGCGAGAGGACATTCATAAGTACGGTCCAGCTGAATACATTGACTCACTGATCCAGGCTCTGAAATCCAGGTTTTAAAATTCTTGTTTTTTCCACTTCCTTTCCCGTTACTATAGTACCATTACGAATTGAAACATCCTTTTCCATCCTTTTCCATCCTTTTCCATCCTTTTCCATCCTTTTCCATCCTTTTCCATCCTTTACCATCCCATCCTTGGCGAGATATGCTCTACACCTCCACGTGGTTCTTGCTGAGCAACAGCGACATGCATTACATATATTCTGTATTTTATTAATGATACAATCTAGCAAATCATCAATTTAATGCATTTCGCTGGCAGAGTTAGAGAATTCCTACAACCTGATAGAGCAAGATCCCAGAGCCGTCAGACGTTACTTATTTTTAAACGAACGAAATGTGTACGATTGAGTAGTGTTAGTATGTACTATGTTCGCATGCCTACCTGCTAGCTTGTCCAGATGACAATTCTTCAGATATTAGGGAATCAAGGTACGCAAAAACACTACCTACTCACTTAGTTGAATTGCCAATCTACAGATTTATTTCTGTAACCCATGGTGGGTTAGTGGACAGAGTAACTAGCTACCACCCGGAGCTCCGAGATCAAATCTCATCTTCAACAATTTTTTTTTCAAACCACCAGACGCATCACAGTAGGGCCATCTCGGTTGGAAACGGCTTCGACTCTGGGAGGATTTTTGATCAAATAGAAATTTAAACGAAAACAGAATTTTGGTAAATAAAAGATTTTGTTACGATTTCCTTATAAGTAAAATCCCAGGGCCTTCAGACATAACTTATTTTTGGAAAGATGAAGACTTAGGTGTCTCATGTACTTTTAATACCTGCGTGCTTGTGGAGTTCGCTCTGTGACACCTGGGCAAGTACCAGGTGAGAAAGGTAACTAAAAATAAGAGTTACCTAACTTAAATTTGTGTTGCTGATTTTTATGTATATTTTGTAGAATATCACTCTGAAGTAATTTGTGGAGCTTTAAAGCGTCTGACAAAAGTTCTGGTCTATAGAAAGCGTCTGACACTTTTGAAATTACTTCAGAGTGGTATTCTACAAAATATATATAAAAATCAGCCATACAAACTCAAGTTAAGCAACTCTTATTTTTAGTTACCTTTCTCACCTGGTACCTGCCCACGTGTCACAAGCGAACTCCACAGGCACGCAGGTTTTAAAAGTACATGAGACACCACTCAGAACCAGAGTCTTCATCTTTTCAAAAATAAGTTATGTCTGAAGGCCCTGGAATTCTACTCATAAGGAAATCTTAACAAAATCTTTTATTTACCAAAATTCTGTTTTCTTTTAAATTTCTTTTTGAACAAAAATCCTCCTAGAGTTGAAGCCGTTTCCAACCGAGATGGCTGACCCTAATGAGATGCGTCTGCTGTTTAAAAAAAAAAAAAATTGTTGGAGTCGAGATTTGAACTCAGAGCTCCGGGGTGGTAGCTGGTTACTATGTCCATCAACCCACCGTTGGTTACAGAAATATATCTGTAGACTGGCAATTTTACTAAGTGAGTAGTGTTTTTACGTACCTTGATTCCCTAATATCTTAAGAATGCTCATCTGTTCAAGCTAACAGGTAGGGATGCGAACATAGTACATACTAACACTACTCAATCGTACACATCTCCTTCGTTTAAAAATAAGTAACGTTTGACGGCTCTGGAATCTTGGACTATAATAACAAGACACATACAAACATGGTCCAAATTCTCTCTTTTTATAACCCCCTATATTCTCCTCCAAAAATAGCCCATTTTCTACAAAAAATATCCTCTTAAACCCCCACCAGCCTCAGCCGTCAGACTCACCCCTCCTAGCCTCCTCCCCCTTCTTCCCTTTCTTCCTCCCCCTCCTCGTTCTCCCTTTTCTCCCATCCCTCCTTTTTCCACTAGCCCTTTACTTTCACATTGCCTAAATGCCCGTGGCTATTTTGCGCGTAACTAAACTTCCTTTACCCAACGCCATAGATATTTTCAAAATCGGCTTGCTGACTTACATGTACTGAAAATTCCTTCGATGTGGAGGTAAAATCTCTCCCTTACAGTCCCCTACGAAAATTACTGAAATAACCTCCGAATTTGGAACAAAATCCTTTCCCCTTCAACACCCCTATGATCTTCACTCCTCCACCTATCACCCCTTCTCCCCCAACTAGCCCCTTCACTAGCCCCGTAACTAGCCTCTTTCGCTTGTATTTTTGTCCTTTTTTTTCGATCTTACATATACCCCCTTTTTTCTTTTTTTTTACCCCACACAGCGCCCCTATCCCCCTCCTCTCTCATTGGTGTGTTTACCTAGCGCATGTTGATAAAAATTGTTAAAATCACACAAAAACGTCGAAAATGGGGAAAACTTGTGAAATTCCTGAAAAATCCCTTCGAAATGGGGTAATATTCGACCCTCTACAAAATTCCTGAAAAATATCACAGAAGTTGGGTAAGAATCTGTACCCCTACAACAACCCCCTATACCTACTCCACTCCAGAAATAGCCCATTTTCACATACTCACAAATATCTATTGCTGAGGAGAACAGAACTTTGTTTTCGAAACGACCAACGAATCAAGTTTTTCTTGGAATTAGCAGACGTTTCTCACGATCTTTGCCAGAAATTTTCTCATACTTGTTCCCAGTTCAATTACGAGCTGTACAAGCTGTTTCCATTATATAGTGTGTCCCAGCTAAAATTTGTTAGCCCCCAAATCTCCGAACTCGTGAAAATAATTGAACATCGCTCAGACCCGTCGATTTTTATTTCAAGGGGTAACACTTTCACCAAATACATCATCATGGTGTTGAAATGGGGTTGATAATCATAAAAAAACTATATTTCGAAAAGTTGACTTTGTACACCATCCATTTTCGAATGTTGTTTCTCGTGGTCAAATTGACTAGAAAAATGCTATGCCTGAGTTTTTCAGGCCGTCTAAGAGGGTAGAAATGGGGTTAAAACTTAAAAAATCTATAAGTAGGAAAGTTATCTTTGTACGCCATTCAAATTCAAGTTTGTTGTTTCTCGTGGTCGAATTGACTAGAAAATTGCTATGACTGAGTTGTTCAGGCCGTTTAAGAGGATGGAAATGGAGTTTAAAATCATAATAAAACTATATTTCGGAAAGTTGACTTTGCACTCCTTCCATTTTCGATTATGTTCTTTCTCCTGGTCGAATTGACTAGAAAAATGCTATGCCTGAGTTTGGAAACAATATACTCGAAAATTGAAGGTCAACTTTCCGAAATATGGTTTTTTATAATTTTCAACCCCATTTCCACCCTCTTAGACGGCCTGAAAAACTCAGGCATAGCATTTTTCTAGTCAATTCGACCACGAGGAACAACATACTTGAATCTGATTTGTGTACAAAGACAACTTTCCGAATTATTGACATTTTAAGTTTTAACCCCATTTCCACCCCCTAAGACGGCCTAAAAAACTCAGGCATGGCATTTTTCAAGTCAATTCGACCACGAGAAACATAGTCAACTTTCCGAAATATAGTTTTTTGATGATTTTCAACCCCATTTCCATCCCCTTCCTGAAAAACTCAGGCATAGCATTTTCCTAGTCAATTCGACCACGAGAAACATCATATTCGATAATGGAAAGTGTACAAAGTCAACTTTCCGAAAAATAAGTTTTTTATGATTTTCAACCCCATTTCCACCCTCTTAGACGGCCTGAAAAACTCAGGCATAGCATTTTTCTAGTCAATTCGACCACGAGAAACAAAACATACTTGAATCTGAATTGTGTACAAAGACAACTTTCCGAATTATTGACATTTTAAGTTTTAACCCCATTTCCACCCCCTAAGACGGCCTGAAAAACTCAGGCATATCATTTTTTTAGTCAATTCGACCACGAGAAACAACATATTCGAAAAAGTCAACTTTCCGAAATATAGTTTTTTTTTTAGGTTTTCAACCTCATTTCCACCATCTTAGATGGCCTGAAAAACTCAGGCATTGCATTTTTCTAGTCAATTCGACCACGAGGAACAACATACTTGAATCTGAATGGTGTACAAAGACAACTTTCCAAGTTATAGATATTTTAAATTTTAAACCCATTTCCACCCCATAAGACGGCATAACTCAGGCATATCATTTTTCTAGTCAATTCGACCACGAGAAACAACATATTCGAAAATGGAAGATGTACAAAGTCAACTCACCGAAATATAGTTTTTTTATGGTTTTCCACCCCATTTCCACCCTTTAAGAATGTTTGGAAAACCGAGGCACCATGTTTTTTTACTGAAATGACCGCTGGGAAAAGCGTATTCAATGATAGAGGTATACAAAGTCTCCAGTTAGAAATTAAAAAAAAGCGATATTTTTTTCTCCGTGTATCTTGTAGATGTGGATAACTTCACACCCGTGACCTACAATATGGTCTCCGAGAATACCAGCCCAAACACTCATTTTCTGGGGAGTTTGTGAATGAGTTTCCCTGTACCAATGGAGATTTACGTCACTCCAGTATCTGCAGTTGTGCCTGTTCACATGTCCATTTAAATGAAACGAAGATTCGTCAGAAAAGCACACATTGTAGAGGTAATTATCATCACTAATCAATAATTGACTCATGATTTCACAAAACTCTGTACGTCTGTCAGAATCATCTTCATTTAATTCTTGTACATTCTGCATTTTATAAGGATGGAATTTTGCTTCCTTCAGAATTCGATCTACGCTGCTTTTAGAAACTCCAGAAATAGTCTCAAGTTGTCTTAAAGATTGAATGTTGTCCATCGCTGCATGTCCTACAACTGCAACAGCGGCCCCTTCATTTCTCATAGGCTTCTCTCGTTCATGTTTCCGATCCCGAATCCCGACTCCATGAACTTGTTCATCAATAGGGATGTTCACAAAAAATAAAACCGCGCATAAATACAATGAAACCATACGTTATGACCTTAGAATTAGATCTGTGAAGTTAAATGAAATTCCAGAAAGGCGTTAGCCCATAATCTTCAAATGAAATTGCTGCATTCGTTTGAATGCACGAAACACTCTCCGATTGGAGTGACGTCAGCGATTCGATCGTGAGTCCCGCGCCAAAACGAAAACAGGTGCATTCGCTTCTCATTGAACGGCTGGCATTTCTTTCGAAATAAAGCCGTAACCTTGTTTCCTGAGTTAATTGTTCTACTGACTACTGCATGATGGAAGAGGGTTTTCAAAAGGCTGATTCCCATAATTTACCAACAGTAGATGTTGTTATGGTGTCTGATTTTTTAACAGAGTGCAAAAACTCACGTTGAAATGATCTTCATAACAAAAAACACGGTTTTCACCGACACCTCTTTTATCTCTTTCTTCTTACAGCAGTAAACCATTTCTTTTAAGATTTCGTGGAACTGTTATGAATATTTTCTCCATATTATTTTTGGATGTGTTCACACACCCAGGAACAAAACACCTCTTATTATCACTCATTTTGAAACATTAATACAGACTAAATCCAGCGAAACCCACAGGTGTAAATGATCGACACATAAAAGGGCGCGGTATTATAATGCATTCCGCTCACACTATCAAAGAAGTGACGTCAATTCTGCTAGCCTCGTGAGGGGTACGTTTTCTAGCCTCGCTGATTTCATCATATTTGTTTTGCGTTTATTTAATCACATTTTCATTTTTGAGACTTTTTGTGCAGGTAGTGTGTTTTTAGAGAGGAATAACTGTCGAAATACATTATAAATAAAAATTAGTGGACATACCTATTGAAGCACGTACTGATATGATGTGGTTTTGTCTGGATAAATTTCATTGAAAATTTCACACCTCTACTTTTTAACCAATAAGATATTTGAGTGGAAATTTTTTGACAGTTGAAACGGTAAACATATGATCTACAACCATGAAATATTGTAGATATACCTGTGAATAATGCAAAATTTCTATAAGAATGAACATTATTATTTATTATTCGCTATAAAGTTTCATTAAACAGAAAACACAAATTTGTTTAATTATTATGCATTAACAATTTATATTTCAAAAAACGAAGGATCTACAAACATAGTAAGATTTAAATGTTGCTTGAATTCTAACCAACCCTCTCTTCTTAAAGGTGACGAATTAATTAGATGTCTGTGTTTTAAGACATATATGTAATAGGTATTTTAAAACAATTTTGTTCAAATCTCTTTTACGAAAAAGGCCATTTTTACTTGACATCTGCAACAGACTTTCTTGGATTTTCGTAAACAAACCATTCGACTCTAATGCTTCCTGGTCGCAATCTTCCATTAAGTTCGTTAAATATATTAATTTTGCAGTATTTACATAAGTTGTACTTTTCAAAGCATTTCATTTTTCTCAAATTGTTTAACGCAAATGCTTACAAGAAATGTTTTACATAAGAATATCTTTGTTTGCTGGTTTACTATACAGTAACTCAATGTAATTTACCAATATAAACCGCATCTGTCAAAAGCATGGCCGCCTATATCACGGCCACCTACTGCAACAAACCATGTTAATATTATATTTTTTACATTAGAAGTGTTATGGATTACTTTAACAAAAAATACATTTCTACCACCTTTAGTAACCTAAAGTTATGAAAGGGCAATAGACTGATCTAATACCCATCTGAGTTTTAGCAATTGGTGTACCTAACTAAAGTTGGTAATATTTTTTATTTAACGAAACATGGTGGAGTTGACAAGCAGTGAAATTAATTTAAAATGTCAGATTGGATTAATAATTTTTTTCCAAATTATGGTGTGACATTTTCTTACCTAATACCACGCAAGCTTAAATTATTCCTGGAAATTTTCTTTCGCGACTCGGGATAATTTTCAAAATATTCGTGCCCTCAAAAAAATTTCCAGAAATAATTGAAGCTCTTGTGATATTTTAAGTGAAAATTCGAGCCGTAGCTCTAGCTCATCGTCCATTTTCAAAATACGCAGCTACAATGAATATTCTCTCTTTATAGTATAAATCATTTTTGAAAGGTTTCAAATTGTTGAATGATGTGACTCGAATACATAAAATACCAAGGCGTAAACAAAGATATGGGTATACAAAAACACATGGGAAAAATTTTTTTTTCATGAAAACGTCTGTCTCACCGTCTGTCTCACCTTCTAAACAGTGGCGTACCTACGTGAACCTTTTTTACGATAATACAATTTTAGGTGATGAAAAATACAAATATCTTGATAAAACTTAGTTTTCATTAAAACTCCAACAACTCTTGATCGATCCTCAATTTCAGTACACCGATGTATTTGGGATTGACTTCCCTTCAAAATGATGTATTACAAGTATAATAGTAGTCCCATTGAAACTTCATTCTGAAGTAGGGGGTGCTGGGGCTGAGGGGGTTGACAACACAATCATGATGTATTTGGTGAAAGTGTTCCCCCTTGACATGAAAATCGACAGGTCTGAGCGATTTTCAATTTTTTTCAAGAGTTCGTAGATTAGGGGGGTGCAAGTTTTAGCTGGGACACACTGTATGTAAATGTAAGACTTAAGACGTAGTGCTTCTTTCATTTTAAAGCAAAACTGTTTTCATTTTCGTTAGTTCAGAAGTCAGAAATGTATCTGTTTCTCTCAATTCTACATATCTTATGAATAATCCTGTTTTTCGTAAAAAAGTCGATTTTTGAAAGGAATTTTGCATTTCTGCAGTTCAGCATCGTTTCTTGATCATCTATAACGAATAAAGATCGAGGCTCTAGGAAAATGTTAATTTTAAGGTCTTTCAAAAAACTAACACTTTTCGGAGAAAATTAAAAAATAAATCAAATCAAATTGTTCTTGGTAGAGCTTCTCGGTGCGCAGAATTCAGATATGTAATCAGTTTCACTTAGTTTTTGAATAATCCTGTTTTTTGTGAATAAAATTCGATTTTTTAAAAACTCGTGTTTTGAAGAAAATGTCACAATTCCGCAGTTCACCCATAGAAATATACAGGGTGGGGCACCGAAAACGAAACAGATCGAATATCTTCAAAACACATGTGTTGTGAATAAAATGCAAAAACAGGTCGATTTTTAATCCAAGGGGGACATCTCCCTGTCATAACCTCAACTGTCATACCTCTCCCCCCACCCCTTGGTCACTCTCACCCAAGCAATTTGAATAGGGAAAGTAGTAACTGTGACACATTATTGAAAGGGTAATTTCACAAGGAATTCAGCCATGTTAATTTTTGCCACCTAACTTTTTATTTTGGCGCCCTCTTGCGGGAAAAACAACTTCCGTATTCCAAATTATGATACTGCATTGCAGGCTATTTTAACATAAATTCGGTGACAATGCATTATGGAAATTTTCTAAAAGAAAAACCAAAATGGTGGCTCCAAAATGGCGGACCTGATTTGCAATTATAGTCCGATTCGTTTCAAAATTGATATGTGGTAGATTTGAAGGTCGGAAATTATGATATTATTGTCAAAAAAAAACAAGATGGTGGCTCCAAGATGGCAGACGAAATTTGTAATTCTGGTCCAATTCGAATCAAAATTAGTATGTGGGGATTTTCATGGTAAAAAGTTGTGATGTTTTTGTCAATGTAAAAAACCAAGATACTGGACGAAATTTGTAATCGTGGTTCGATTCAAAATTGGCAAGTTTTCATTATGACTAAAATGAATTAATCAAATAGATGAAAAAAGCTTTCATACAAATGCGCTAAAAAGGAAATCATATTTTTTTCAGATGTTTGACGAAAGCTTGCCACGAGTAAAAAATAGGTATTTTTGCGAGGTAAAATTTTGATTCTGTTACGCATAGAATAACCTACGTCACATATCTAAAAAACATATTATTTCCTTTTTAGCGCATTTGTATCAAAGCTTTTTTTGATCAATTTAATTAATTCATTTTAGTCATACTGAAAACTTGTAAAACCCCCATATGCCAATTTTGAATCGAATCGAACAACAATTACAAATTTCGTCCACCATCTTGGTTTTTTGCATTGACATAAACATCATAATTTTTCACCCTGAAAATCCCCACATACTAATTTTGATTCGAATCTGACCAGAATTACAAATTTCGTTCGCCATCTTGGAGCCACCATCTTGTTTTTTTGCATTGACAAACAAATCATAATTTTCTTCCTTGAAAACCACCACATATGAATTTTGAATCAAATCGGACCATAATTGCAAATCAGGTCCGCCATTTTGGAGCCGCCATTTTGTTTTTTCTCTTAGAAAATTTCCATAATGCATTGTCACCGAATTCATGTCAAAATAGCTTGCAAATGCACTATCATAATTTGGAATACGCAAGAGGGCGCCAAAATAAAAAGTTAGGTGACAAAAATTGACTTGGCTGAATTCCTTATGAAATTACCTTTTTAATGATGTGTCACACTTACTACTTTCCCTATTCAAATTGTTTGGGTGATAGTGCCCAAGGGGTAGGGGGAGAGGTATGACAGTTGAGGTTATGATAGGAAGATGTCCCCCTTGGAATAAAAATAGACGCGGTTTTGCATTTTTAAGATATTTCATCTGTTTCGTTTTCGGTGCCCCACTCTGTATGTTATATAGGTCTTACTCTAGAATGCTAATCCCCATGTCAAAAGTGTTGCAAAAAGTTCAGGCTAGTCCGAAATGCGCATGCGCGTCATTAGTGATTTTTGTAACAGGCCCCGGTTTTAGTAAAATATTACGGTACTTGTGAAGATTAACAAACGTTAATTCTGAATCTCGAAGAATAAGGTTGGAAACCTCATTGTACTTATACCTGCTATTTGTATTTAGCCGATTTGAATACATATTTTCACATATTTATGATCCAAAATATTCAGCGAAGGCCATCAGAAAGTAGAGTACAGTTATTATTATTATTTATCGCTCTGAAGCGACTGAATTTTGGTATCGCATTCACTTTTCAGTTGTAGTTAAACCCAACAAGAAACTACGGAACCACCCCAAATCGTCGGTGCGAATTTCAAGGAAGCACTGGATTGGAAAATAAATTGAATGTACAAAAAACGATAAAAATTTATTTCAGCTAATATCATGAATAATTTTAACTCAAATTGGATTTATAAAATTGGAAGATCGAGTTTTTTTTCCTAGAACGATTTATGTCAAAATATGCAACTGCATTTAATTCAAATCTTTTGAAGAGATTAACATGCTATTTCTACGGGTATTTCTGGTTGTGTTACCTTAGTGCAATTTCCACAATGGGGGTGCATGAAGTGAGACCAGAAGCATTTTCCTTTTCATCAAAGAAAAGCACTTCCATATTGACATTAATTTTCTGATGCGATTCTGTATGTTTAGTACTTTTTGTAGGAATATAGAACTCATAATATAAGCGGTGTGGCTGATACTCGAAATTTGTTTGCAGAAAATTGCATCACTCGCCATGCATGCTTACGCAGACACAGTATTGGTACTGCACTAGGTTTCAAATTATTCTATTGCCGTTTTCACATAAATCTTCATGAAGAAAATGTCTGCTACAAATTACAATTTTCTCACTCAAATGTTTTGCTGGGGTCTCTTCTTAAAGACAATAACCAAGAATCATGCCTTTTTTGCTAAGATAATATTTGAGCTATTTTGAGAAAAGCATATAGGTACATAAAAAATTTCATTTTCTACCAAAAATAATTTATTTCAGGTATTTTTCCTTTACTTCCACACAACACTAAATAGTTCATTGTGTATTTGTAGGAAGAAACGGCTTTATTAGAAATTGTCTTTAAAGAAAAAGAATAATGCAAATTCACGAATGTTGAAATAATAACGAACAACAAACACCCCAAACACCACACAAAAGGACAAGAGAAAATCTGAAATTCTAAAAACCGTCTCTGATCTCTGACAAGAGTGACAGATCTTCCTGTTGATGAAAAAGCACTGTTGCACGGTCATTATAATTACAGTAGCGTAGGATACATTATTGTTTTAAATAAGTTTCTTCGCGACTAAAATTCGGAGTAATCTAACTCTAAAAGGTTTTTTTCGGTTTTAAAAACTCCTAATTGTGCGGTCAAATTTCTCTCTTTCAAATTACATGTGTTTTATTGCCATATGACAAAAAACTTTGAATTGGTACACCAAATTATTTTCAAACTTGGCAACGATCTACCAAAACTACACCGATGACGAGCATGCACACATCGAAAACGGTCGCATACGCAGCATGCTTTTCGCCGTGGAATTGGGCGGAATTATCATTCTAGAGTAAGTATAGTTCATAGATTATTCATTGCGAATATGGATGAATCAAAAATCAGTTTTTCTTAATGGATTGACAAAACTATGCTGAAACCACTGACATTTTTCAGTCATAATATGTATAGGTATATTTCAGTCATAGTTATAACTGGAACGCCAAAGCGATTTCTCAAAAGTGTACCAATTTGAATCTCGCGCAGATGGCAAGAAACTGAATTTGTGAGCATGCGCACTAATATTCCGAACAGGTCCGTAATATTCAATATAGAATGTAATAGGGAGTGTTTGTAATTACGAATCTATGAGGCCCATCCAATTTATAGCAACACAAAATTCAAACTCCACAAATATAAAATCATGGAAAAATAATACTTGCATATTCTATTCAGAATTATTTCACTGACAGGAAATATCTTGTACATGGATTACCTTTATCTTTCAGATGATTAATTTGTATTATATTTTTATTCAGTCAATTGAATGAAGCTATTGGTATGATTACTTTAAAAATGGCATTTCATTAAAATACCCAGAAAAAATACAGAATCAAGTAAAAAATACGTATTCAACAAAATCACTCACAAACCACTAAACTACAAGCTGCTTATTTAATTTATTGAGTAAGTAATTAAAGTGTTATTGATGAGAAAATAAAATCAATTTACCTATTTAGTTTTTTCCTTATCGCAAGACTTCTTAAATCTTCAGTTCTCTCTGTGTGATATATTTTTAGTTTCAGAAAAATTTACACACATGTCTTAACTTAATCATCTCAAGCTTATGAATATATAAAAAATAAAAACATTCAGTGCCAACTATTCAGTTGATTATCTATGTAACAAAACGTTAAAAGAAGTTTGTTCTTTCGAAACTTTATTTTGATTCATATCCAAGATGAACTGGAGTTTCTTTTCACACAACAAACGTAATTTTGAAAGTTTTTATTTAACTTGCCCTGTGTGTGAGTTAGATCTTGCAAGCTGAATTAGAATTTTATGGAATTGAAATTTTACATGTTGGTTCAGTTCCGATGACAATAGAAAATTCGCGAAATTAATATCTGAAAAATCTGTAAAAATAATGAAAAATATCCAACCGTCGAATGTTATGGTTAAAAAAAATTCACCCCCTCTGTCCCCCCTCAAAAGCTAGATAGAGAACACAAAGGAATTCGGAAAATGTTTCAACAGCTTCGAACATGGAAAATAATGATAAAAAAAGCGAACAGGGGGCTCACCCCCCTTTCCTGTCACGAAAAAAATTAGGAAATACTCGTGGAATAGAAATAGAAAAAATCCGTAAAAATAGCTAAAATTATCTGACCATTGAATAATACGGTTTCGAAAAAATTTACCCCTCTTCTCTCCTCGAAAGCTAGATAGAGAACGCGTAGAAATTCGAAAAAATTCCCAATGGTGAATTAACCAACAAGCAACCGTGCAGCTATGATATTAATTGAAATGAACACACTAAGAAAAATATCCACAGGAAAGTAAAAAATAAATAAACTTAAAAAACTTTTTAGAGAAAAGCTTTTATTTGCACTAAAAAGAAGAAAATACATTTTAAAGTGAATTAAACCCATCATTTTGCTACATCATAAAATTTTAAATGATATAAAAGCTTGTCGCGAGAATAAATCTTGAGGTAATTTTGAATTTAATTTCCAATAATAGGCCAATCAACAGGCTATCAACCTCAACTTAAATTGCTCCGCCGATAATTTTTTTTTAATTATAGAACACAGTGTGCACATTACTTCTGAGAAAAATTATCACCTCCAGGGGGGGTGGAACCCCCCCATAAAAGGCGTTGAAATTAATTTTTGAGGTAATTTCGAAATATCTCAAAAAATTTACTTTAAATAAAAAAAAAAACTTGATATTCAGAAAGAGCACACATTTTCACAAAAAAACTGTCCCTGCCAAAATTTTGAGAAATCGCACGGTATTCTTGAAAAAAATTGTCGAATTTATATGCTTTCGCAATAGGGCAGGTATTGCGCCGGCTCCCGCCAACGTGCATTTTTTCAACCAGCGCGTGAAGTAAAGTTCTATAACTCCTCACATAAATTTTCAATTCGGATAAATCTTACGTCATTTTGAAGATAAAGATCGCAGCTTTGTATTCTGATATTATATATATTTATACGCGCAGTTGCCAGCTGCAAAATTGCAATTGAAAATCTTATAATATTAAACTTCCTGACTTCGTGAAATAATGCTTGTGATTACTGAAATAATGTCTTATCACTTGTAGCAGTAAAATGAACAGTTGAGGAATACTTCATTGTCAAATTGCATAACGTTTAACCGGTCCAAATAATGTTGGTTTTAAATACGAGTGTTTTCAATTCTTCGCATATTTTAGGTTACAAAATCTTGAGGGAGTTTATGAATTCAAATGCTAATAACTCAGATATAAAAGCGCGTATCCACATGAATGAAAAGCCAGTTTGCAGAAAAAGCCCTGCTCTTATTGAAAATATTCATACAAATTTGGTTACTTGTACAAATTTTAAATGCAATCCAGTCACTTTAAGTACTTAAAATAGAGGTTACTTGTCATCTGATCGCATTATTGTTCTATGGACAGAAAAATTAAATCAGTCCTTGATGGAATATGGGGATTCGAGACCGAGGAAGACAGTGCACTAAAGGAAATTGCCCCGAAGTGTACCTGCTTAAAACTCATTGAGATTCTAAAACCTGAAAAATATCGGCTTGGGACCTTGTCAATGCGGCAGCTAGCGCGCGGTTCTGTCGGTGCGCAGTGGGCAGCAGTCAACGTTGCTCTATGTAAACGTCAGTTAATATAAAAGTTCCTGTGCAGAAAACACTGGATACTGGGATAACATCGATAGTCGGAGACGAGGAAACATCTCTTAGTGCTTTGTCACTGTTATTAATTGAAAATGGTGAGTTTATTTTTGAAATATTTGTTTCATGTTCAACTCAACTCTGTTTCAAAATAACGCAATGTCAGATATCTGTAGAAACTTGGCAGTGATTGTTCCGGAAAAATGATTAGTTGTATGAGTTAATGAATATATTTTCCTATACATTTCTTGATGGTGATTACTTGTGGATTCATTTCTCCATACCCTTTCTCGATATCATTGAAAAACACTCTCATATTTAATACTAAGTTACTGACTTACTATCTCGTAATTAGTTAATTCTGAGGTACCAAGTCGGAATTCTTACTGTACATCTCGGAATTAGCTAGTTCTAAGATAATAAGTTAGAATTCTGACTAAGGATCTGGGAATTCGCTAATTCTGAGATAATTAGTTATGATTCTGACTTACTGTCTTGGAATTAGTTAATTCTGGGGTACTAAATTGGAATTCTGACTGAACATCTCGGAATTGCTAATTCTGACGTGGTATCTCGTACTTAGCTACTTTTGAGAGACTTAGTCGGAATTTCAACTTGAGATCTCGGAATTACCGAGAATATTTTTTTCATAGTGGTTCTTCGACGCCTTCGAACACATGTATGGGAAAATGCTGAAAGTCAAATCATTTACTTTTTTTATTCATGAATAGATTCATTTCTTGAAAACATACAAATGCACCTCCATTTCAGTACCTGAAGGCTAAATGCTAAAAAACAATTAAACTGGAGTAACTATGGAGAATGGAAACAGACGACGCAGATTCTTGCACTGTGGTTGGATTCCTGAAGTGGTTTCGTGTACTGTGAACCCTTACCTGGAACTATTCAGTCGCACACGTAGCTGATGGAATACTGTAGCAATACAGATGCTCAACTCATCTTTGGTCGGTGGAAATCCTCCTAGTTCGAGACCATATGTGACTGTTACAGGTTCTCCAAAGCATTGTACATAGAACTAAAAATAGGATTCAGAAAAATATAATAATATAATTTATCTTTTTGTGACGGATCACCAAAAATAAATTGCCCCCCACTATTACATTTCCGAAAATCTTCTGAATGTTTCATATGATTCATGTTTTTTTTTCTAATAAATTCTGGCTGGTTTTACCATTCCGATGCTACTGAATAATATTCCTAACAAGATGCTGGTGGTTCCCAACTCTCGCTTTCAGCTCGCGCTGGAAACTTTCCATTCGCATCGAATTTTCGTTCCTGAACCGAGTAACAGACTGTACTTTCTCCACGAGCCAGTCAAGATATGAAATAAAATCAATTCTATCGGCCATATGCGCAGTCTCTGTTCGTAATTCGATTGAAAAAAAGCAGTCATTTTAATGACAAGGTACGGCCAGATACAACCAATTTCCAAGATTTGACAAAACAGTGCTTTTTCATCACAATCGCTGTTTCCTATCAATTACCAATCAGAGATTTAATGAATTACATGTGATTCTGAAATACTTTCCAAAGAACACCATCTCGATTCCAGCCAAAAATCAAACTCCTCACTACAAAAAAACCGAATCCATTCCCATGGTGGAACATATCGAAATATCCAGAAAATTACTTACCAATGACTCTCCCAGCACCTGGTTGTATCTTGTTACTCATCAGTCGTAATTTCATTTTTGAAAAAAAAGCAGTCAGTTTAGGGTGGATTCAGATCATCGGCAGGACAACCCTATTCCGTTGCCAGCTGGTATCACCATCCTGCCTGAAATTATCCACCCCCGCCTCTCAAAGAGATGACACTCAACCTCATGCCCAACTGGTGTATACCAAGGTACGACCAGATACTACAAGTCGAGGCCTCGATCAATTACAGAAACTTTTACAAACTGATTTTCAGACCAATAACTGACATGGTACGACCTGACACAAGTCGAGGCAACAACCAACTTCCGAGATTTGACAAAACAATGCTTTTTCATCAGAATCACTGATTCCTATCAATTTCCAATAAGGGCATTCATTGAATTGAATGCGATTCTAAAATACTTTCCAATGAACAACACCTCGATTCTGTCCAAAAATCTAACTCCTCCCTCCAAAATATCAAATCCATTCCCATGGTGGAACATATCGAAATATCCAGAAAATGACTTACCATTGACTCTCCCAGCACCTGGTTGTATCTTGTTACACATCAGTCGTAATTTCATTTTTGAAAAAAAAGCAGTCAGTTTAGGGTGGATTCAGATCATCGGCAGAACAACCCTATTCCGTTGCCAGCTGGTATCACTATCCTGCCTGAAATTATCCACCCCCGCCTCTCAAAGAGATGACAATCAACCACATGCCCAACTGGAGTATACCAAGGTACGACCAGATACTACAAGTCGAGGCCATAACCAACTTCCAAGATTTAAAAAAACAGTGCTTTTTCATCACAATCGTTGATTCCTATCAGTTTCCAAAAAGGGAATTTAATGAATTAAATGTGATTCTAAAGTACTTTCCAATAAACAACATCTTGACTCCAGCCGAAAATCAAACTCCTACCTACAAAAACATCAAATCCATTCCTATGGTGGAACCTATCGAAATATTTAGAAAATGACTAACCAATGACTCTCCCAGCATCTGGCTGTTATCTTGTTACACATCAGTCGTAATTACATTTTTGAAAAAAAAGCAGTCAGTTCAGGGTGGAGTCAGATCATCGGCAGAACAACCCCATTCCGTTGCCAGCTGGTATCACCATCCTGCCTGAAATTATCCACCCCGCCTCTCAAAGAGATGGCACTCAACCTCATGCCCTACTGGTGTATACCAAGGTACGTCCAGATACTATGAGTCGAAGCCTCGATCAATTACAGAAACTTCTACAAACTGATTTTCAGACCAATAACTGACATGGTAAGACCAGACACAAGTCGAGGCAACAACCATCTTCTAAGATTTGACAAAACAATGCTTTTTCATCACAATTGCTGATTCTTATCAATTTCCAATAGGGGCATTTAATGAATTGAATGCGATTCTGAAATACTTTCCACTGAACATCTCGATTCTGGCCAAAAATCTAACTCCTCCCTCCAAAATATCAAATCCATTCCCATGGTGGAAGATATCGAAATATCCATCCAGAAAATGACTTACCAATGACTCTCCCAGCACCTGGTTGTATCTTGTTACACATCAGTCGTAAATTCATTTAAAAAAAAAACAATCAGTTTAGGGTGGATTCAGATCATCGGCAGAACAACCCTATTCCGTTGCCATTTGGTATCACCATCCTGCCTGAAATTATCCACCTCCGCCTCTCATAGAGATGACACTCAACCTCTTGCCCAACTGGTGTATACCAAGGTACGACCAGATACTACAAGTCGAGGCCTCAACCAATTACAAAAAAATTTACGAATTGTTTTTTTAGACCAATTACTGACATGGTATGACCAGATACAAGTCGAGACCACAACCAACTTCCAAAATTTGACAAAACATTGCTTTTTCATCACAATCGCTGATTCCTATCAATTTCCAATAAGGGCATTTAATGAATTGAATGCGATCCTAAAATGCTTTCCAATGAACATTTCGATTCTGTCCATAAATAAAACTCCTCCCTACAAAATATCAAATCTATTCCCTTGGTGGTACATATCGAAATATCCAGAAAATGACTTACCAATGACTCTCCCTGCACCTGGTTGTATCTTGTAATACATCAGTCGTAATTTCATTTTTGAAAAAAAGCAGTCAGTTTAGGGTGGATTCAGATCATCGGCAGAACAACCCTATTCCGTTGCCAGCTGGTATCACCATCCTGCCTGAAATTATCCACCCCCGCCTCTCAAAGAGATGACACTCAACCTCATGCCCAACTGGTGTATACCAAGGTACGACCAGATACTACAAGTCGAAGCCTCGAAAAATTACAGAAACTTTTACAAACTTATTTACAGACCAATAACTGACATGGTATGACCAGAATGACCAGTTATAAATCGAGACCACAACCAATTTCCAAGATTTGACAAAACAGTGCTTTTTCATCACAATCGCTGATTCCTATCAATTTCCAATAAGGGCATTTAATGAATTGATTGCGATTCTAAAATACTTTCCAATGAACATCTCGATTCTGGCCAAAAATCAAACTCCTCCCTACAAAATATCAAATCCATTGCCATGGTGGAACATATCGAAATATCCAGAAAATTACTTACCAATGACTCTCCCTGCACCTGGTTGTATCTTGTTACACATCAGTCGTAATTTCATTTTTGAAAAAAGCAGTCAGTTTAGGGTAGATTCAGATCATCGGCAGAACAACCCTTTTCCGTTGCCAGCTGGTATCACCATCCTGCCTGATATTATCCACCCCCGCCTCTCAAACCTCATGCCCAACAGGTATACCAAGGTACGACCAGATACTACAAGTCGAAGCCTCGACCAATTACAAAAACTTTTACAAACTGTTTTTTCAGACCAATAACTGACATGGTACGAGCAGATACAAGTCGAGGCAACAACCAACTTCTAAGATTTGACAAAACAGTGCATTTTCATCACAATCTCTGATTCCTATCAATTTCCAATAAGGGCATTCAATGAATTGAATGCGATTCTAAAATACTTTCCAATGAACAACATCTCGATTCTGGCCAAAAATCAAACTCCCCCCTACAAAATATTAAATCCATTCCCATGGTGGAATATATCGAAATATTCAGAAAATGACTAACCAATGACTCTCCCAGCATCTGGCAGTATCTTGTTACACATCAGTCGTAATTTCATGTTTGAAAGAAAAGCTGTCAGTTTATGGTGGAGTCAGATCATCGGCTGAACAACCCTATTCCGTTGCCAGCTGGTATCACCATCCTGCCTGAAATTATCCACCTCCGCCTCTCAAAGAGATGACAATCAACCTCATGCCCAACTGGAGTATACCAAGGTACGACCAGGTACTACAAGTCGAGGCCATAACCAACTTCCAAGATTTAAGAAAACAGTGCTTTTTCATCACAATCGCTGATTCCTATCAGTTTCCAAAAAGGGTATTTAATGAATTAAATATGATTCTAAAGTTCTTTCCAATGAACAACATCTTGATTCCAGCCGAAAATCAAACTCCTCCCTACAAAAACATCAAATCCATTCCCATGGTGGAACCTATCGAAATATTTAGAAAATGACTAATCAATGACTCTCCCAGCATCTGGCTGTAACTTGTTACACATCAGTCGCAATTTCATTTTTGAAAAAAAAGCAGTCAGTTCAGGGTGGAGTCAGATCATCGGCAGAACAACCCTATTCCGTTGCCAGCTGGTATCACCATCCTGCCTGAAATTATCCACCCCGCCTCTCAAAGAGATGACACTCAACCTCATGCCCAACTGGTGAATACCAAGGTACGACCAGATACTACAAGTCGAAGCCTCGATCAATTACAGAAACTTTTACAAACTGATTTTCAGACCAATAACTGACATGGTAAGACCAGAAACAAGACGAGGCAACAACCAACTTCTAAGATTTGACAAAACAATGCTTTTTCTTCACAATCGCTGATTCCTATCAATTTCCAATAGGGGCATAAAATGAATTGAAGGCGATTCTGAAATACTTTCCAATGAACAACATCTCGATTCTGGCCAAAAATCAAACTCCTACAAAATATCAAATCCATTCCCATGGTGGAAGATATAGAAATACCCAAAAAATGACTTACCAATGACTCTCCCAGCACCTGGTTGTATCTTGTTACACATCAGTCGTAATTTCAATTTTGAAAAAAAAGCAGTCAGTTTAGGGTGGATTCAGACCATCGGCAGAACAACCCTATTCCGTTGCCGTTGCCTGAAATTATCAACCCCCGCCTCTCAAAGAGATGACACTCAACCTCATGCCCAACTGGTGTATACCAAGATACGACCAGATACTACAAGTCGAGGCTTCAGCCAATTACAAAAAATTTTACGAACTGTATTTTCAGACCAATAACTGACATGGTATGACCAGAATGACCTGATACAAGTCGAGACCACAACCAACTTCCATGCAAAACAGAGCCTTTTCATCACAATCGCTGATTCCTATCAATTTCCAATGAGGGCATTTAATGAATTGATTGCGATTCTAAAATACTTTCCAATGAACATCTCGATTCTGGCCAAAAATCTAACTCCTCCCTACAAAATATCAAATCCATCCCCATGGTGGAACATATCGAAATATCCAGAAAATGACTTACCAATGACTCTCCCTGCACTTGGTTGTATCTTGTTACACATCAAACGTAATTTCATTTTTGAAAATAAAGCAGTCAGTTTTGGGTGGATTCAGATCATCGTCAGAACATCCCTATTCCGTTGCCAGCTGGTATTACCATCCTGCCCGAAATTATCCACCCCCGCCTCTCAAAGAGATGACAATCAACCTCATGCACAACTGGAGTATACCAAGGTACGACCAGTTACTACAAATCGAGGCCATAACCAACTTCCAAGATTTAAGAAAACAGTGCTTTTTCATCACAATCGCTGATTCCTATCAGTTTCCAAAAAGGGTATTTAATGAATTAAATGTGATTCTGAAGTACTTTCCAATAAACAACATCTTGATTCCAGCCGAAAATCAAACTGCTCCCTACAAAAACATCAAATCCATTCCCAAGGTGGAACCTATCGAAATATTTAGAAAATTACTAATCAATGACTTTCCCAGCATCTGGCTGTAACTTGTTACACATCAGTCGTAATTTCATTTTTGAAAAAAAAGCAGTCAGTTCAAGGTGCAGTCAGATCATCGGCAGAACAACCTTATTCCGTTGCCAGCTGGTATCACTACCCTGCCTGAAATTATCCACCCCCGCCTCTCAAAGAGATGATACTCAACCTCATGCCCAACTGGTGTATACCAAGGTACGACCAGCTACTACAAGTCGAAGCCTCGATCAATTAAAGAAACTTTTACAAACTGATTTTCAGACCAATAACTGACATGGTAAGACCAGACACAAGTCGAGGCAACAACCAACTTTTAAGATTTGACAAAACAATGCTTTTTTATCACAATCGCTGATTCCTATCAATTTCCAATAGGGGCATATAATGAATTGAATGCGATTCTGAAATACATTCCAATGAACAACATCTCGATTCTGGCCAAAAATCAAACTCCTCCCTACAAAATATCAAATCCATTCCCATGGTGGAACATATAGAAATGCCCAAAAAATTACTTACCAATGACTCTCCCAGCACCTGGTTGTATCTTGTTACACATCATTCGTAATTTCAATTTTGAAAAAAAAGCAGTCGGTTTAGGGTGGATTCAGATCATCGGCAGAACAACCCTATTCCGTTGCCAGCTGGTATCACCATCCTGCCTGAAATCATCCCCCTCGCCTCTTAAAGAGATGACACTCAACCTCATGCCCAACTGGTGTATACCAAGGTACGACCAGATACTACAAGTCGAGGCCTCAGCCAATTACAAAAAATTTCACGAACTGTTTTTTCAGACCAATAACTGACAAGGTATGACCAGAATGACCTGTTACAAGTCGAGACCACAACCAACTTCCATGCAAAACAGTGCTTTTTCATCACAATCGCTGATTCCTATCAATTTCCAATAAGGGCATTTAATGAATAGATTGCGATTCTAAAATACTTTCCAATGAACATCTCGATTCTGGCCAAAAATCAAACTCCTCCCTACAAAATATCAAATCCATTCCCACGGTGGAACATATCGAAATATCCAGAAAATGACTCACCAATGACTCGCACTGCAACTGGTTGTATCTTGTTACACATCAGTCGTAATTTAATTTTTGAAAGAAATCAGTCAGTTTAGGGTGGATTCAGATCATCGGCAGAACAACCCTATTCCGTTGCCAGCTGGTATCACCATCCTGCCTGAAATTATCCACCCCCGCCTCTCAAAGAGATGACACTCAACCTCATGCCCAACTGGTGTATACCAAGGTACGACCAGATACTACAAGTCGAGGCCTCAACCAATTACAAAAAAATTTACGAACTGTTTTTTCAGACCAATAACTGACATGGTACGACCAGACACAAGTCGAGGCAACAACCAACTTCCGAAATTTGACAAAACAATGCTTTTTCATCACAATCACTGATTCCTATCAATTTCCAATAAGGGCATTCATTGAATTGATGCGATTCTAAAATACTTTCCAATGAACAACATCTCTAACTCCTCCCTCCAAAATATCAAATCCATTCCTATGGTGGAACATATCGAAATATCCAGAAAATGACTTACCAATGACTCTCCCAGCACCTGGTTGTATCTTTTTACACATCAGTCGTATTTTCATTTTTGAAATAAAAGCAGTCAGTTTAGGGTGGATTCAGATCATCGGCAGAACAACCCTATTCCGTTGCCAGCTGGTATCACCATCCTGCCTGAAATTATCCACCCCCGCCTCTCAAAGAGATGACACTCAACCTCATGCCCAACTGGTGTATACCAAGGTAAGACCAGATACTACAAGTCGAGGCCAAGCAATTACAAAAAAATTAACGAACTGTTTTTTCAGACAAATAACTGACATGGTATAACCAGATACAAGTCGAGACCACAACCAACTTCCAAAATTTGTCTAAACAGTGCTTTTTCATCACAATCGCAGATTCCAATCAATTTCCAATAAGGGCATTTAATGAATTGAATGCGATTCTGAAATACTTTCCAATGAACAACATCTCGATTCTGGCCGAAAATCAAACTCCTCCCTACAAAATATCAAATCCATTTCCATGGTGGACATATCGAAATATCCAGAAAATGACTTACCAATGACTCTCCCAGCACCTGGTTGTATCTTGTTACACATCAGTCGTAATTTCATTTTTGAAAAAAAAGCAGTCAGTTTAGGGTGGATTCAGATCATCGGCAGAACAACCCTATTCCGTTGCCAGCTGGTATCACCATCCTGCCTGAAATTATCCACCCCCGCCTCTCAAAGAGATGACACTCAACCTCATGCCCAACTGGTGTATACCAAGGTACGACTGACCAGATACTACGAGTCGAAGCCTCGACCAATTACAAAAACTTTTACAAACTTATTTTCAGACCAATAACTGACATGGTACGACCAGACACAAGTCGAGGCAACAACCAACTTCCAAGATTTGACAAAACAATGCTTTTTCATCACAATCACTGATTCCTATCAGTTTCCAAAAAGGGTATTCAATGAATTAAAAGTGATTCTAAAGTACTTTCCAATAAACAATATGTTGATTCCAGCCGAAAATCAAACTCCTCCCTACAAAAACATCAAATCCATTCCCATGGTGGAACCTATCGAAATATTTAGAAAATGACTAACCAATGACTCTCCCAGCATATGGCTGTATCTTGTTACACATCAGTCGTAATTTCAATTTTGAAAAAAAAAGCATTCAGTTCAGGTGGAGTCAGATCATCGGCAGAACAACCCTATTCCGTTGCCAGCTGGTATCACCATCCTGCCTGAAATTATCCACCCGCGCCTCTCAAAGAGATGACACTCAACCTCATACCCAACTGGTGTATACCAAGGTACGACCAGATACTACAAGTCGAGGCCTCAACCAATTACAAAAAATTTTACGAACTGTTTTTTCATACCAATAACTGACATGGTACGACCAGACACAAGTCGAGGCAACAACCAACTTCTAAGATTTGACAAAACAATGCTTTTTCATCACAATCGCTGATTCCTATCAATTACCAATAGGGGCATTTAATGAATTGAATGAGATTCTGAAATACTTTCCAATGAACAACACCTCGATTCTGGCCAAAAATCAAACTCCTCCCTACAAAATATCAAATCCATTCCCATGGTGGAACATATCGAAATATCCAGAAAATGACTTACCAATGACTCTCCCAGCACCTGGTTGTATCTTGTTACACATCAGTCGTAATTTCATTTTTGAAAAAAAAAAGCAGTCAGTTTAGGGTGGATTCAGATCATCGGCAGAACAACCCTATTCCGTCCTGCCTGAAATTATCCTCCCCCGCCTCTCAAAGAGATGACACTCAACCTAATGCCCAACTGGAGTATACCAAGGTACGACCAGATACTACAAGTCGAAGCCTCGACCAATTACAAAAACTTTTACAAACTTATTTTTAGACCAATAATGACATTGTACGTCCAGAGGCAAGTCGAGGCAACAACCAACTTCCGAGATTTGACAAAACAATGCTTTTTCATCACAATCACTGATTCCTATCGATTTCCAATAAGGGCATTCATTGAATTGAATGCGATTCTAAAATACTTTCCAATGAACAACATCTCGATTCTGTCCAAAAATCTAACTCCTCCCTCCAAAATATCAAATCCATTCCCATGGTGGAACATATCGAAATATCCAGAAAATGACTTACCAATGACTCTCCCAGCACCTGGTTGTATCTTGTTACACATCAGTCGTATTTTCATTTTTGAAAAAAAAGCAGTCAGTTTAGGGTGGATTCAGATCATCGGCAGAACAACCCTATTCCGTTGCCAGCTGGTATCACCATCCTGCCTGAAATTATCCACCCCCGCCTCTCAAAGAGATGACACTCAACCTCATGCCCAACTGGTGTATACCAAGGTACGACCAGATACTACAAGTCGAGGCCTCAAGCAATTACAAAAAATTTTACGAACTGTTTTTTCAGAAAAATAATTGACATGGTGTAACCAGATACAAGTCGAGACCACAACCAACTTTCAAAATTTGACTAAACTGTGCTTTTTCATCACAATCGCAGATTCCTATCAATTTCCAATAAGGGCATTTAATGAATTGAATGCGATTCTGATATATTTTCCAATGAACAACATCTCGATTCTGGCCGAAAATCAAACTCCTCCCTACAAAATATCAAATCCATTCCCATGGTGGAACATATCGAAATATCCAGAAAATGACTTACCAATGACTCTTCCTGCACCTGGTTGTATCTTGTTACACATCAGTCGTAATTTCATTTTTGAAAAAAAAGCAGTCAGTTTAGGGTGGATTCAGATCATCGGCAGAACAACCCTATTCCGTTGCCAGCTGGTATCACCACCCTGCCTGAAACTATCCACCCCCGCCTCTCAAAGAGATGACACTCAACCTCATGCCCAACAGGTGTATACCAAGGTACGACCAGATACTACAAGTCGAGGTCTCAACCAATTACAAAAAATTTTACGAACTGTTTTTTCAGACCAATAACTGACATGGTATGACCAGATACAAGTCGAGACCACAACCAACTTCCAAGATTTGACAAAACAGTGCTATTTCATCACATTCGCTGATTCCTATCAATTTCCAATAAGGGCTCTTAATGAATTGAATGCGATTCTAAAATACTTTCCAATGAACATCTCGATTCTGGCCAAAAATCAAACTCCTCCCTACAAAATATCAAATCCATTCCCATGGTGGAATATATCGAAATATTCAGAAAACGACTAATCAATGATTCTCCCAGCATCTGGCTGTATCTTGTTACATATCAGTCGTAATTTCATTTTTGAAATAAGAGCAGTCAGTTGAGGGTGGAGTCAGATCATCGGCAGAACATACCTATTCCGTTGCCAGTTTTGGTATCACCCAAGGAGACTAAAATTTAACAAGGAGAGTTTAATCCCCATAAGACAATGGGGACACTAGTAGAAAGAGATGAAGGAACATTTGTGACGTAGTTGGACGTGTCATGGCCGCCGTTCTTTATAGACAGTGACGGGCTAGCTCCTGGTATATGAGAGTTACTGCTGACAGTTTTGTTGCTTCGTTCGAGTTAGACTTTGTACTCATATCCAAGTACGTCACTATGATGCGTTGATGCTACCAGATTATGATTGGCTAGAGCTTATTAAACCCTCCTTGTTAGTTTAGTCTCTTTGGGTATCACCATCCTGCCTGAAATTATCTACCCCTGCTTCTCAAAGAGATGACACTCAACCTCATACGAGGCCACAACCAATTACAAACATTTTACAAACTGTTTTTTCAGTCCAATAGCTGATAAGGTAGGATCAGATACAAGTCGAGGCCACAACGCCCACAACCAACTTCCAAGATTAGACAAAATAACCTGAGGTGCGTTTCAATTTAACGTCTGTCGTCCGGTAACGGACGATGTATGACGTCATAGTTGTTTCGTCGGGCGATATCTGTCAGATTGAATTTTGAAACGCTCTCCTAAATCGTGGGGTAAATAGTTGACGGTCGGACGTTCCACTCAAGAATTTTGAAACCATGGAATGAAGTTTTCGGACAAGACGTTCTAATATCGAAACGCTTCATAAGAAAAGTTAAACGTCGGACGCACGTCGGACGTAATATTGAAACGCACCTCTGAGAGTATTAGGTAATCCTGACATTAGAGTCGTCAACGCTTGCAGAAGTGCGATATCTAGATGCGAATGGAAGTAGTTCAAGAACTATCTAAAAAATAACCCTTCTTGTATATAAGCGTCACGTCGCGAGTTAGTTGTAGTTTGATGCAGTGAGATAATTCAGCTTACAGCATAGTTTGAAATAGTGTGATATAAATTAGATATATTGTTATATTATAAATTAGAAGTCAGACTCAAATAAATTATTCAAAACTGTTTAGACTTTATATTCATTATATTACAAACCTGGAAATATTCCTTGTATACAGTGTGTCCCACTTACCATGCTCACCATGGGTATCTTTTTAATGTTAAGAAATACGAAGTCGGTTAAATGACACCAAATGTGGATTTTATCAAGGCCAACTATAATGTGAAAAAATATTTTGATAAAATGTATTCGTTTTTGTTTTATACGCAAGTAACAGATTTTGAAGATCATTTTCATGTCTCTTGCAAGTGAATTTTGACCCACTTTGGCGGTCCTAATAACTTGAAATTTGGCAGATGTTCATAATTTCGGTGACGATGCACTATGGAATTTTTATTGAAATAAAAAATTAAAAATGGCGGCTCCTCCAATATGGCGGACGAGATTTGTGATTATTGTCCGCTTCCATTCAAAATTGGTATGTGGGGGTTTTTGAGGTCGGAGATCATGATTTTTTTGTTAAAATTTATAAATTCCATGTGGCGACTTCAAAATTGTTCTTGTTTTTGTATAAATGACGATAACTCTGTTGTTATCAACAAAAAACTTTTACTGTGACATATCATTTGTAAGAGAAAAAAAAGTTATTCATAACTAGGTCATAGTGAGCTATGACCTACAATTGAAAAATAAAAGTTGGTGCTGATATCTCAAAAATTCTAGAAGAGTTGGTACATATTTCATATTTTTTTCGAAATCTCAATGAAAAACTGCAATGAGAATGTGAAATTCCTATTCGAATATTTTCATAAATAAAGAAGTTACGGAGGAGACATGAAAATGATCAAAATCTGTTTTTTGCGTATAAAACAAAAACGAATGGATTTAATCAAAATATTTTTTCACATTATAGTTGGCCTTGATAAACTCCACATTTGGTGTCATTTAACCAACCTCGTATCTCTCACCATTAAAAAGATACCCATGGTGAGCATGGTAAGTGGGACACACTGTATTCTTGAAACATCGTCGGACATTCTGGAAACACCGTCGAATACTCTGGAACCATCTGAAGACTTCACACAACCATCCAGAATCGTTCCTTATTGGTTATCCTAGACCTGAAATTCAGTAGGCCAAGATGTAGATAAAAATAAGAGGCTCTTTTCACACGAAATAAAAGACGAAAACGGCCTATAGATACTACTTTATATAAGATAGTTTATAAATGTAAACCCCGGTTTTCGCCTAAGCAAAATCGCTTTGTGGAATTTTTTAAACAAGAAATAGTGAAAAAAATTACTTTTTTGTTTTTTTCCAAATATCTCAAAGATTATTCAAGGAATCGTTTTACAGTCATTGGAACTTTTGCAGAGATTTATAAAACCTACAAAATGTTTTTTTTTATACGCCCAGCTCGGTGCATTTTATTCACAATGTTTATAAATCTCAAGGTGGACGAATAATATTAAGGAAACTGATAGATAATAAAATGCGGTTTAACTGTGCACAAGATGGTTTCTGTCCGATAAGTAGTTTTTGCACAATCGCGTTATAAACAATTTAAGGGCAAATCTTTTTAAATGTGCCGATTTGAGGGAAATTATCTTAATTGAATTCTGTAAACGGCATATGGAAGTAGAGATCGATATCTACAATTTGTATATTTTGGATTTTCACCTGAGAGGTGGGAAATGTGTCGAAAATGTCACTGGAAGTTACTCTAAATGCTTCAAAGTGCACCTGAAGTCGCCCGAACTGGTATTAACTTTAGCGCGACTTCGGGTGCTTCCGGTGTCTTCGTTTTGATCAACTTTTAGTGACATTTTCAACACATTTCCAACCTCTTCGGTGAAAATCCAAAATATACAAATTGTAGATATTGATCTCTACTTCTAGATGCCGATTACAGAATTTGCAAGATGTGCCATTAAAGTGTTTATAACGCGATTGTGCAAAAACTACAAATCGGACAGAAAAAATCTTGCGCACAGTTTAAGCACATGTTATTATCTATCAGTTCCGCAGTATTGTTTGTCCAGCTGCAGATTTATAAAAATTATTTATTATTTATTATTATTTATTTTTCTAGGTTTCCCGGATTTTCTCAGTGAAAAATGCACCGATCTGGTCGTATAAAATTTATACTTATTTATATTTATATTTATATTTATCTACAAAAGTTTTATTTTTGAGATATTCGCAAAAAACAAAAAAGTTGTAATTTTTTCAACATTTCTTGTTTAAAAAATTCCACAAAGCGATTTTGCTGGGGCGGAAACCGAAACCGGGGTATTCATTTACGAACTATCTTATAAAAAGTAGTATGGGCCGTTTGCGTCTTTTATTTTGTGTGATAAGAGCCTTTTATTTTTATCTACAGCTTTGGCATATACAGGGTGGCCCTCCACATTCGCCTCGACATTTCTACGAGAAATGAAGAGAGTTAGGGAAAAACTTTTAGCACAGTTATATGTGGGTCCATGAGGAGAATATTCCAAAATTATTTTGAAATATAAAGGGTGATCCCCAAAAAAATTATCTTCCAAAGTGTTATATTTTTTCTTATGAAAAACCCTATATTTTTTATATTTTTAGATACTATAGACAAAATGAAGGTGAGTTACTATTAAATTTCCGATACTTAAAACTGACCGTTTCTGAGAAATTTTGAGAAATTTAAAAATACAGACCATAATTTGAAAATTGTTTTCACCCTGGTACGTGTAACGAGCTGCTCGAGATTAAATGTACTGCTTAGCTCAAAGGTTAAAGTTAACTACTACATGAAATTTTTAATGCAATACAATTCAGAGTGGCGAAAAACATTGCCTCAAAATTTGGACACACATTTAATTAAATAACTTCTTAAAGTTGAACGGAACGCCCCGTATTTAGTGGCGTAATTTGACGCATAATTAGATTCCCTTCAAAACTATATTAGGGTTCCCTATACCTATCTCTTCTGCTTTTTACACAAAATGCGTTTTTATATTTTACTTATGAGTAATATTTTTATCTTATTGTATTGTAATGAAAAGCAAAAAAGCATTTTTGAAGTCATTTTATAGAAAAATCAAGAAACTTAAATAGTTTATTATTTTAATAAATGCTCAAAATGGTGTCCATTATTCTCGATGCATAGGCGAACTCTTTCTTGAAATGAGTGCTGAACTCTGGATAACATATTTTGCGGTATTCTTATTCGTACTTTCATATCCTGAGGTGTCGTTGGCGGTGTATCGTGAACAATACTTTTGATATATCCCCATAAAAAATAGTCGGGACTTGTTAGGTCTGGAGACCTGGCTGGCCAGTTCTGTGGACCTCCTCGTCCTATCCATCTATTTGGATATTGTCGATCTAACTCGTTTCTAACACATCTATCAAATTGTACAGGAGCACCATCTAGCTGCATCCACATCCGTTGACGAATATTAAAAGGTATACTTTCCAACAGCACAGGCAAATTATCCCTAATAAATCCGAGAAACATGACGCCGTTCAAGTGACCATCAAAAAAGTAAGGACCTACTACTTGCGTTCCAATTATTCCACCCCACACATTAACAGACTATCTGTGCTGGTGATCAAGGGTTCTAAAAATATTAGGGTTTTCGTTAGTGTAATAGTGAAAGTTATGTCTGTTAACTAATCCGTTGTTATGAAAAGTTGATCGGATAAAAGCACATAATCATAAAAAAATTTCTTCATCACCAAACTTTTCTAAAACCCATAAACAAAAATTCAGTCGTCGATCATAATCTTCTTCAAAAAGCTGTTGCGATACGGGTAGAATTTGTACTTTTTAATTATTCTTTGGATACTGTGTCTGCTTATTCCAGTTGTTTCACATATTTTTCGCTGACTTGTGTGAGGGTGTTCAAGTTGAGATAACATCACTTAATATTCATTTTCCTCATTTCCATTAACCGGTTTTTGCCGTTCTTGCATATTATAAGATACACTGCCTGTTCTTCGGAAAAGCTGCAACAACTTTTCCAATCAACGCTTGTTAGGATGACTCCTTTAACTCCTAATAAACAGTTTTCTTCACACTCACCGATTATCAAAGTCATATCAATTCGTTCTTCCTGGGGATAAGTTCTCATTTTACAATATTTCAAAAAGGAAATAAATTTAAACTAGTTAAAACAATGATAATGGTTTGATTGACAAAATGTGTCACTGTCAAATACTTTTTTTTCATAATAATAATTAACGTCATCTAGGCCAGAGCCTACTATTATTGAAAAAATAGTATAATAGGTTTTATAGGAAATCGTCAATGTATGTTTTTATTGACCCCATATTGTAATTTTGGTACTTAATTTCAATATGAAGTCTAATTTGCTAAGAAATAAGCGAATTTAACATATTTCGCCTCAATTATTAAGACACGTGCATCTTCTTATTTTGAAGAATGCTTTAATATTTCAGAAATGGCAATAAATTTGAGTTTTTACATTTGCCTTCATTTTACTTTAGATACACCGTATTTTCAAAAATTTAAAATTGTGCTTCTAGCGAATCTACGTATTCCTTAATAAAAAGGTTTTTAAAACGCTTTATAAGCTTTTCATTACAATACAGTGTGTTTCATTTTTAAGATAAAAAAATTACTCACAAGTAAACTGTAAAAACGCCTATTGTGTAAAATTTAGAAGAGATAGGTATAGGGAACCCTAATATAGTTTTGAAGGGAATCTAATTC
This sequence comes from Chrysolina oricalcia, assembly GCA_944452925.2. Classification (NCBI taxonomy): domain Eukaryota; kingdom Metazoa; phylum Arthropoda; class Insecta; order Coleoptera; family Chrysomelidae; genus Chrysolina; species Chrysolina oricalcia. Next base: position 18,076,972 of record OX101816.2, read on the forward strand.
TGCGTCAAAATACGCCACTAAATACGTTCCATTCAACTTCAAGAAGTTATTTAATTAAATGTGTGTCCAAATTTTGAGGCAATTGTTTTCGCCACTCTGTATAATATTGCATTAAATATTTCTTGTAGTAGTTAACTTTAACCTTTGAGCTAAGCAGTAAATTTAATCACGAGCAGCGCGTTACACGTTACAGGCTGTAAACAATTTTTAAAATTATGGTCTGTATTTTCAAATTTTTCAAAATTTCTCAGAAACGGTCAGTTTTAAGCATGGGAAATATAATAGTAACTCACCTTTATTTTGTCTATGGTATCTAAAAAAAAAAAAATATATAGGGTGTTCCATAAGAAAAAATATAAATTTGGTATGTAATTTTTTTGGGGATCGCTCTATATATTTCAAAATAATTTTGGAATATGCTCCCCATGACCCACATATGACTGTGCTAAATGTTTTTCCCTAACTCTCCTCATTTCTCGTAGAAATACCGAGGCGAATGTGGTGGGCCACCATGTAATAGGTTTGTTCTGATTTCAAGAAATACCTATCGGTTATTCAATGAGCATTATCCTGACTTCCCAGAACTAATATTCGTTGAGTAAGAGCAAACCTTGTATGTTGGTACATGGCCTACTAATAAATCTTATAACTTGTTTTGTCTCAGAATATTTTTAATGTCAGATGACACTTGCATACATTTACAATTTTTTTATCCGCGTGTTAGAAATAATGGCAGGAAAGTTTTCTTGTAAATGAATTTATTTAAGAAAATCACCCTTGTTGATGTGTGACTCGGTATAATTTTCAAAAAAATATGTACCCGAAAAATTTCTGGGAAAAAGACAAGCACTATTAGGCTGGCACCAAAACGAATTTTAAACGCCAGGTGGAAAATGTTGTTAAGGTTCCAACTTTAAGGAAAAAAAAATTTTTGAACACGAAAACACTCAAAATGGTGAAAAGGGCATGCAGTTAGGGGTCGTATGTCTAATGAGTATGACTGCGAGACTCCACACGATTCAGAAGGTTAAAAGTCTCTCGCACTCATTGGGTATATGGAGAAGTTTTTTGGCCATATCTCCGCAGCCGTTTGACATAATCCCATCAAACTTGGCATCACTGGATTTGTAATGACGATCCCTAACCAAATATGGAAAAATATACTGGGTGTCCAATTTAAAAATATCACCAAAGTAATTTTTACTCAATTGCGGATAACCCTATATATTTTGGGTGGGGTTCAAAAATTGGCCCATCGGAAAAGAAAATCGACCTGTCCGAGGATTTTTCCGAAATATCTTTACATTCAGAAATAATGAATTTATTCCTTACTTTATGTACACACTGTATACAGTAATTGTCAGACCCAATAATATTTGAAGAAGTAAGTGATTCAGAGGAGACCATCGATGAAGAGCCAGCAAAGAATATTAACATCGAAAATGAAGAGCCTGAAGACGTCGATAATTTTAAAGATCCTTCGGAAATTCCAAATGTGATAGACGAAGAAGAGGAACAACCGCAACGCAAAATAATTAAATTTAATTGGAATTTCATTTTTTATATTTTTGTAAAATTGCGAGTAAGTATATGTTTTTGAAAACAAAACAAATCTATAGTTGTGAAAAAGAATAAAAATTATATAAGTAAATCAATTTTGAAGTGTAATTATTCATTTGAAATATTTTATTACAAACAATTTAATATAAACTACTTTTCATTATGAAAATAACGAAGAATATCGAAAATCATTGAAAATATTGAGAAAATCATGATTCTGAGAGACCTTTTTTCAGTTTTTCTCAATTTTAAGCGGTTTAACGATGAATAAACCACCAAGTTACCAAGACCATTACAAAGTAGACATTTCAACAATTAAAATGATAACTCAAAATACAAAAAAATTCCATACAATTGTTCGTAGAAGATAAGGGTATTTTTTCTGAGAAATGTACCATACTCGAAAACTAGTAGTCTTCTGAACTGCGAAAAAATCGTGCTTTTGACACCAAAAATGTCATATTTATACAAATTTTTTTGTAAATTAAATTATTTATACGCGAGAAAAAAATTAAGTACTGAAAAATCGGGTTTTCACCATTTTGACGGTTAATTTGAGGTTATGTCAAAAAGTGGTGAATACGAAAGTTTTTTATTTTTTTATTATCTACAAGTTTTGCCCCAAACAGTTCACGCTAGGTTACGTTTCGCTGCAAATCGCAAAAAAACTGTATTCAACCCTTGACCTGCATTTCCGTTTCACCATTTTGAGTTTCGTGTTCAAATAGATTTTATCCTCAAAGGAACCTCAACAAAATTTTCCACCTGATCCTTGCCTGTTGTTTATTTCTTCTTCACAAAAATTATAGGCTCCAGTCTATAGGGAGATAACAAAGTTATAGAATGCAGCTAACGCCTCGTAGATACATGCGCATTGCTTTGGACAATTACCCTTGGTGAATAATATCTAACCACAGAATGAAATTATCAAACTGGTGATAAGAAAAAAATTGATGGAGGATAAAGTAATTTGAAAAATCGTAGTCATTCTCACTTTCACCATCAATGATTTTCCCACTGGGAACTCTGCTGGTAGCGGTACCTCACTTTCTGAACTTTTTTATTAGCAGAAATCATTGAAAATTATTGAGTTATATTCATAAATAAATTAAAATATACGTAAATTTCATACTTATGATTACGACTCGTAAGTATTTTAAAAGAAATCCAGTATGAGATATCCAATAAACGTGAGGCCGGCAACCTGTGTTCAATCACTAACCTGTTTGCTTTATAATTTTAAAACCAGAGAAGCTGCCCATGTTTTCATCCACCACTACACAACAAAAACCATCACAATCAGTTTGATCAAAAGGAAATACAAATTCAAACTCTACTTTTTCCAAATTTCACGAGATAATGAACAAGACGCTAAATTGTGTCATTTAACAATTTCGATACTTTCTTGTCAACAATGCTTGACAGGTACTTGTTGAAGATGAATCAGAGCTCACTTTGTTCCTAAATACCTACTTGCGGAAATGAATGTAAATTGGAAACAAAGAGACTAAACTATTTATCTCCTTGAATTAGAAAAGGATTAGAAAGCACCTGCGTTTTTTGCGAATTCTAGAGCCTATAGAACTGGAAAATGGTTGTTTGGTGTATGAGGTAGGTACGCATTTATCAAGCTTCCAAAATTTATAATATTTCCTGGGTGAGCGGAAAGTCACAGGCTGCATCGTTAATTTGAACCTTTCTAGAAATGTTTTGTCTTAATATTGAAATATATTGGATGGGAGCATGGAAGCATGGAAGCATTTTCAAATCAGTGGAGGGTACTTTTATAGTCCGGCGGCCCGCTGCTAAAATGTATTATGATTTTATAACCTATGTTTTGGCAGTTATAAATATAATAATCAATAAACAAGCAAAATTAGCGCTACCCCGAGGAACATAAAAATAATGATAATAATAATTCTTTTTTTTCTTAAATACATGCATAAACACGTATACGGGGTGGCTACGAAAGTATTGCCTACGGAATATCTCAGTTATTGTAAAAGGTAGGCTTGTGAAATATGAAGCGTCAATATAATGACATAAGAGCTAGAATTTGAACATATTGACATGTCGAAGTCAACTCCCGGTCTGACCGGAAGTAACATCAACTTTCTTATTTTGAATGACATCAACACAAAAATTTCAACCAATCATAACACGCTATTTTAGCATAAGTGAAATAATCGGTATAATCATTCCATTACAATAATCATTCGAACCAAAATATTAACAAGTAGGCTGATTAAGATGTATTTTGGAATGAAACAAAAAAGAAACGAGAGCTGTCACGAACGCTGCTCTCTATATTATTGTGACGTTCGAAGTAGTGTTTTTGATTCTGCCATTTGATTCTGGTTTGGAAATTGAAATCAGTTAGTGAAATATTCAAAAAAATGCTCCGTTATTCATGAACCGAACAAATTGACATGCTTCTCATTATAGTGAATGTTTAAAAAATTCTTATGCCGCTGAACGATTGTATTTAGAGCGATATCCAGGGAGGCAACAACCGTCAAGAAGGTATTTTCAGTGGCTTGAAGAAAAATTAAGAACTGATCCTGGTGTTCAAGAAGACCAAGAAGCATTTGTTATTTATGAGGAAACTGCAATTAATGATTAGCTTCAATACAATATGATAGCACAATTTCCTCAAGACACATTGGCGCCGAATTAGCTATAAGTAAGGGCTCTGCAAGGAACATTTTGAAAAAACATGGAATGAAATCCTTCAAATATTAGTTGCATCAACATTTGTATAACAATGACGGTGAAAGCCGCCTGGAATATTGTAATTGGTTTCTTCGTCAAAATGCTGAGAATAACCTATTTTATTATTTTATCTTGTTTACGGATGAGTCAAGACTCACCAACAATGTATTATTCAACAGGTATAATACCAGGTATGTGTAGTCTATCCATTCCTAATTGGAACGGCAATAAAAATAAGAGCACTACAAGGGGTGTTCATAATCACTGCTCGGCAAATGGCAAATGTATATACTACCAGTGCTTTTATTTGCAAAGCGTCCCTGGTATAATTCCCTAGTCGCCCAGATAGTTAGTAAACGTGCCATCAAGGGTAGTTGAGGAATAAAGGCTCGGCTAGCTGGACTGGCTGAATACAAATTAGTTGTCCACTTCACAATATTTCTTTATCAGTGTTCGTTGTAAATAATGAGTATCCGGGGTGATTATTTGTGTTTTCATTGTATTTTAGTGTTTTCGACTCGGAAATCAAGTACCTGAAAATTCGAATTTTTTCATAATTACTCAGGATGGAAAAATTCAGTTGAGATACCATGTGTCTACTTTTACATAGGGCAATCGATTGCTATGATTGTAAGAATAAGTAACTGAAGAAATACCACTGAAAAATAATATACCGACACCTATGTCGAGGCTGGAATTCCTCTGTGCTCTGTGCTGTTCCAATTAGTATTGGAAATTCTATACCATGGGCGTCATTTCAGCTTTTCAACTGGGGTGGCTCTGGGGGGCCTCCCTCGGGAAATTTTCAGGAAATTTAAAAAAACTGGCTTTCAATTTGTTAGTTTTTTAAGCTTTATCAAACTATTTTTACAACAATTTTATTGCTAACAAACAGCCTAAAACAATAATTTTTAATGACTTGAGTTATTAACTAAACCACATGGTCCACATGTGAGGTAATTATTAAGTCAAAAGTGTGTCTAATTTTAATTTATGTGTGCCCAGCCCGTTTGTTTTTTATAAAAGGAAAAATAAAGTAAACATGATAAAACAAATTTCACTTTTACTCAATGTTATCAAACTACATCCACAAGTTACTTTAACACAAAATGAAGCCTTCTCTTCTGGCTTGAGATAAAGTCATCAATAACTTTGGAAATGTTTACTTCAACACTCCTTTCAATAGCCAAAAGGGCTAACGAAGACAACCTCTCCTGGCCAATAGAGTTTCTGGTATATGTTTTTAACCGCCGTAAGCATGAAAAAGATCTCTCACAGGATGCCGATGAGTTCATCGGAATCGTATAATACAAACGAAAAAGTTCAAAAAGCATAGGGAACACACTTTTCAACGATTTTTTTACAAAAATGTCAGCTCTTTCTTGAATACTTTTGTTTCTTGATTCTTCCATTCTGTAAAAACATTTCAGTTCAGACAGAAGAAGTTCATCGTCTAAACTACAGTATTTACACACATACTGTACACTGGCTGTGTCTATATCACTTCCACCTAGAACTTTGCTTAAGTGGTTAAGTACATCTAGGTTGTTTTCTTGAAGCCTGGCCTATATCTCCTCTTTTAGAATATCAATAACTGGCCAGAGGATTGTAACTTTGTAGTACTGTTGTACAGATTCAAATGGAGCTTTACTCCCACCCCCAATTTTTGAGGGAATTTTGCCCTTTCTTGGCAACTCGGCAGCTCTAAACCCGCACTTGTCAGCAATTTCTGTGCAGTGATTGAACAACTTTGTGAAAAACTCATCTGTTCTGAAGGATTGCAATACTTCAAGTGTGCTGGTTTTTACAGGTTTCAGAACTTCATAGGTCACACTGCTTGACTGAAGGGTCTTTGACAGTATGTCATATTGTGCTAGAACTCTCCTGAGTAATAGTAGGTCAAATACAAAGTTGAAGTCCTCCATGTTTTTCAACAAAGCATTGGCTTGTCCAGCACTGTCAGGGTCTGTTTCAGAAATCTCTCGTAGTGTCATAAGAGTAGCATCAGAATTATCTAATAAAGAACGCACTGCTTTGACACGGCAAGCCCATCTGGTATCACTCACATACTTCAATGTTTCTGTTCCACCACTAAATCTTTTTACATCTCTTTGAATGTTTTCAAAAACAGCATGTCTTTTAGTTGATTTCTCAATAAAGTTGTAAATACTTTGAAGAACATAGAACGTGTTTCTTATTGAAATCACGCTTGTGCAACAGCTTACAATGCATGAGTTCAATATATGTACATTGCAGTGAATGTACATTGCCATTGGGGCTTCTTGTCTAATTTTAGCTGCCACTCCTTTGTGCCCAATCATAGCACTGAGCACGCAGATGTTTAATATTCAAGTCCAGTGAAATCAAAACATACTTAAGTATATTTGCCAGTGTTTCTCCGTCAGTTCTTGTAGCACGGTAAAACCCTACAAACGACTCATGAACTTCTAGCTCATCATTAACATGTCTCAAGACAATAGCTACTTGTTCGTGCTTTGCTATGTCTTGGGTCTCATCAGCTAAAATGGCAAAAACATTTGCATCTTTAACTTCTTTGGCAATGTGTAACTTCATTTGTTCCCCAATAATGGACAGTACCTCATTCTGGAATGTCGGTGAAGTATACTGAAAGTTTTTGCGATGCTCTACAAAGAATTTGTTTACTAAACTATTATCTTTGGAACGAAGCTTCATCAGCTCCAAAAAGTTTCCTTTGTTTTTTGAATCTGTAGATTCGTCATGACCTCTTAGAGCAGTAGATTGCCTCCCACAAAATATCAGGGATTCACACAAAGCTTCTAGGTACAGTCTGTTTTCTTGTACTTCTTCTGAATACTTTTGATTTACTTTTCCAATAACAGTGCCACTTTTGTCGGCTTCTTTTAAAGAATTGAGTTTAGTGTTACTACTTCGATGCCAGTTACTCTTTTCATGATTCTTAAATACTTTTACAGCTTTCTTCCATTTAGAAAACCCACTGAGTGTAAATACATTTTCTGCATTTTTTTCTTCTGGGCTGTAAAACGAACGGCAGACAAAACAGAATGCTTTATCAGTTAGAGGACTGTATTCCAGCCAAGAAAACATTTTATACCACTCTGGCCTAAATTTCCTACCACCCGTTTTAGGGAAATTTAATTCTCGTGGTTGGAATGATCCTTCCCTAAAACAAGCATTAGCCAAACCTGGACCATGAGCAGGATCACGTTTATTAGTTAGAGTGATTGTCAATTGGTCAGTTGAACTAGAGGAACAGCTGGGCCTCTGCACTTCATCTGCAGGGACTGCAGGAGTATTGTCCTTTGTATTTGTGGTTAACTGAGCGGATGACGAGCCTAAAACATCTACTACAGATGGTTCTGGTTCATGTTCCAAAACAACTCCTTCTGGCAGTTCATCTACCCGTTTCTTTTTGCTTGCTGGGCCTAAGCTGAAGTAAGACAGCAACGAGCTCTGCTCTTTTTTGTTCTTCTGAGCCTGAAAAACCCCATTAAGAATAGCAAAAGAACATTTAAATAATGGCAAAATGCTACTACCCAGCAAACACAGTTACATCACAGATGCATCGCAGCGATGTAACAATGTGACCTGCGATATCGCATTCTATGTCGAATAGACGTCGCTGCGATGTCGGAGGGATGTTATTTTGTCCCACTCAAGATTCATCCATGCGACGTCGCTGCAACAAGTTCTGCTATGTAACAACGATATATTTTTTGAGATGTGTTTTTGCGATGTGTACGAGATGATTCCATATTGATATTGCAGGTACGTGAACATGTGACATATCACAGTGATGTACTTTTGTCACGCAGGGGTTAGGTAATACAAAGGAAAATATATCAATGAAAAAAAGCTTTTTCAACATTTTATTTTCAATAAATATAATGTACTCAAAATGAAACAACATTGTTCTAATCGAAGCATTTTCCAACAGTAAAAAATAATGATACCTAAAACAATAAAACTTTATTATCCGTCTTTTATGACGATAAGAGAAAGAGGAAAATGAACGCTTTGCCGTAGTTTCAAGTGAAAAATTATTGGTACTTACTTTTATCCTGGGAACTATTCCTAGAAAAAGTTATTTTCACAGCTTTGTCACAGGATGTTAAACATTTATTAAATTACTATGACCACTCGAAGACTTCTGAGGGTTGCGCGTAGGAGTGCAATCGGTTGACGGAAATGACAAAAAAAAATTAGTTAATCGAACTTTTGGTGCAACAAGCCATTTTTGGATATGTTCAATGTTTATTATCGAGAAGCAAAATAAACGAATATAGAAATTTACGAATCTCAAGTGCATGTACAATGGCGTTCATTGTTGACATCGCAAAAAATACATATGACGATAACATCATCGCGGCGAGGAGAAATTTGTAAAATCGCAACTGTGATATCTTAGAGATGACAAGTCATAGATTAGCTTTTGTACATCGCAGCGATGCAACGTATGTAATATCGTACTGTTGCCTCACTGCGACATCTCATAGATGTCATGTCACAGATGTATTTGCTTCTGTACATCGCAGCGATGCAACGTTTTTGATATCGCCTTATTACCTCATTGCGACATCTCAGAGATGTCATGTCACAGATGTGTTTGCTGGGTAGAACAATGTGTGTACATTCACATCGTACTGTACTGCACTAGTGTAATACATCTACTGAGGAGTAAGGTTAAAGTGCACACTAACATCAGGTAGACGATATGACAGACGTTGTCTGCTTCTAGCTGTTCCCTGTCACCAAATCTCGCCAACAGAGTTGCAGGTTGCAGTTGTCATTTGCTCATTATCGCTCTTCACGCATTTAATGTTCCTTACTTCATTACGTAAATTCTACTACAACAATATTTCTTTCTATGTTTATGATTTACAAGTTTTCAAAAGACATGCTATCTTTCTGTGCTAAACTAAGCTAAAGTTAAAAAGTTCCCTGTTGGTAGACTTGTATTTTTCAGTTTTAAGTATTTGTAAATAATTGAGAATTTTACTAATATTCTGGGGTGGCAAAATACTGGGCTCCACAATTCTGGGGTGGCAACTGCCACCCCTTGCCACCCCCAATGACGCCTCTGGTAGGTTCACGGTTATTGTCGATAGTCGAAGTTTAAAGTGCTAAAAGTGTGAACGGTCACTTGTTCCAGGTACTGGGCGATAGAAAACGAGCACAGGTTTCGACAAGGCGGCTTCCAGGAGAGATTTGGTGTGAATGTTTGGGCAGGGATAGTTGGAACTCATATTGTTTGCCCCATTTTTTTTCATGGCTGACTAACCGGAGAGAGATACCTTAATTTTTTAACGGAAATAACTGAGAGCATGTACTTCCAGCAAGACGGCGCCCCTCCGCATAATTCAAGAATAGCGAGAAATTATCTTCAAAATCGATTTCAAGATAGACTTATAACAACCCATGGTCCAGTCAGGTGGCCACCAAGGTCACCTGATCTTACTCCGTGCGACTTTTTTCTACGGGGCATCTTAAAAATAGGGTGTACTCCTCACAGCCTGCAACTCTACATGAGCTAGAAGTAAAAATTCGGAGAGCTTTCCAAGATATATCACGCCCCAAATGTTGAGAAACGTTTTACAGGAAAATATCAACAGAGTCAATGAATGTATTGACGCTGAGGGAATGCATTTTGAACATTTGTTTTGAATTTATTTTATCTTTAATCCTATCAACTTGGATGTTTTTTCGATAAATCTGTTTTTTTGTTATTTGAAGAATAATAATTGGATTTTTCGGTATTTCGTTTCAAAAAATTACTTTCTATTATATCATTAGAAAGAAATGGTTATGCTGAATAGTAATTTATTTATCTACCCATTTGACGTTTTTTAAGTTTGCAAATTAAAAAAACCCCAAATGGGTAGTTGAAGAAATTTTAATATGTTAAATTTATGTCCATTCAAACAACTTTGGTTTGGTTTTGTCGATTTTTATTAGATCTCCTCTATAAGTGTACCGCATACCTATTATTTTAACTCAGTCTCTTAGGTAAATGTTATCAATGGGCATATCTGGAATATCTGAAAAACTTTATTATTTCTGAAATACCTGCCTTTTCAGGATTGTTCATGGAACCCACAGTTACATCATTCATTCCTACATCAATGTGTACATCTTCTTCAGATTCGTTTGTTTTGAAGACGTGTGGTGATGGCGAGATAAAGCCATCCATCAGCAGGGTTATCATCAGACTCAAAGACAATGGGCAAATTATTTTTATTTATTATATTCCGCCTCTGTACCTTTTACTCAGCTGGTGAAAATCTATCTGAGACATTTCCATATAACTTTATAACAATAAATAATCAAAACAATAAATTATTTCAATCTTCGAATTACGAAAACATGCCATTAAGCTGAAATTGTCTGAACTAACCTCAAAATATATTATCTGACTTAAATTATGTTTATGACATAAACTATCAAATATACATATTCGAATATTGCAATGATATAAAGATTTTGGTAGTCGGAAAATTATCTTGAATAGTTAGAAGACGAGTCAATATATTTCAGTTACTTAAGAAAAACGATGTTACCTTCTATATAAACAATATGTTTCAAGAAATATAACAGCTACATAACAATTATGTTGCAAGGAAATGTTACTCCTGGAACCTAAACAAGTTCCATTTGCCATAGGGCAGGCATACAGGGCATCAATTCGAAAAGTTCCCACCCTTAATATCTTCCTTCCAGTAAATAATATGAGGAATCGAAAAAACAGGTCAATTTCATTGTCAAGGGGGACACTTTCAAGGAATAATTGTAGCCCTCGTGGTTCAACCCCCTAGGAGGGGTAGATGTTACCCTTAGAATCTTAAATGGGAAGAGGGGTCAAGTGGCATATATTATTTTGATTGGCGTTCAATTCTTCCAATGATACCCTGACGTTTTATTTTTTGATGAACAGTTTCCGAAAAATGGCATTCTAAACGTATACATGTAATTAGAATTTGTCTTTTCTGAGTTGCATTACTGTATTGACAACATTGCCATTCAGAAAAAATTAACAGATGAAACAGATGTTTAACAGGAGATTAGGGATGGTATTGATTCGATGAGACATGATTTCACAAAACTCTATTCTTCCATCATAAGCATCCTCGTGGAGCTCTTGAAGTATCCGCATTTTGTATGGATGAAATTTATGCATTTTCAATGCTTTTCTTACAGTCTCTCGCGTGACATTCCTGTCTCTTCTGATACTGATCGTAAGGAGCTCGTGGGTTCTGCAGCAAAAGTTCCCAAAACTTCACTTTGAGCTTCTTCATTTAGTACTCTGGGGTTATTTCTTTTTTTATTTGTCACTGAACCAGTTTCGTAAAACTTATTCACCAAATCAAGCACATATCGGTGACTTACATTACAATTTGGATGTCTTTCGTTAAAAAGACATGCCGCCCTTCGTGAGCACTTTCGAACTTCTCTATAAATTACAATCGTTTCAATTCGGTCTTGAAGAATGTGAACCATTTTTACATTTTTGTACACTTATTGAAGTAATCCCTAAACAGCCCAACAGGTAAATCTGTATTCACATCGTTCAAATCTGCTAACCAATTTTTTGCCTGAAAACAGAAACTTTTTACAGCAGAAGTAGCAAAAAAGGAAGGCTATCTGTACAATTTCTGCGACGAGAATAAAAAAATCAGCATCTTTACTACCATCTACGTTTTACTCTTAGGCAACTCTTTGATGTAAATTGTTTGGAGCTAATGGCTAAATGTTACCCCTAATAAAGGGTTGGAACGGTTCGACCTAATATTCTAACCAGTTCTGGTCAAACCATGCATCTCAGTAAAGGCGTTCTAATAATTACTTCTGTCAGTTCCGAACGCTATTTTTCGGAAAATGCTCTTAAAAAAATAATAAGTCAGGGTACCATTGCAAACAGAAATGAACGCCAATCAAAATGGTGAGCCACTTGACCCCCCTTCTCATTTAAAATTCTAAGGGTAACATCTACCCCTCTTAGAGCGTTGAACCACGAGGGTTACAAATAGTCCTTGAAAGTGTCCCTCTTGCAAATAAAATTGACCTGTTTTTTTGATTCCTCTTATTGTTTACTGGAAAGAAGATATTAAGGGTGGGAAGTTTTCAAATTGACACCCTGTATGTGTGTTTGATGGGGAGCACGGTTTCTCCTATTGATCATTTTGATCCCAGATAACACACGATATCCTATGGATATCCATTTTATGTCCAATTCTGGTCGGAATATCCTTGGATCTGAAATGGATATTCATGGGATATCCATCGAAGGATTTGAAATGGATATCCTGCACACGATATCCTATGGATATCCATTTTATGTCCAATTCTGGTCGGAATATCCTTGGATCTGAAATGGATATTCATGGGATATCCATCGAAGGATTTGAAATGGATATCCTTCAGCAAATATCCTATGGATATCCATAAAATATCCACAGTTTTATGGATGTGATTGAATTGTAAGACTGATTTTGATATTATCAATTTCTGAGTTTCTTCCATGCTCGTACACGAATAGAAGCATTTCAAGAATACTCTTATCTTTCTTTTTCCGACTGGATCTGAAATGGATATCTATAAGATATCCGTAGAGATTATCCATAAGATATATTATATGGATATCCTATGGATATAGTTCAGGAATATCTTATGGATATCCTTGAAGGATATCTTATGGATGTACAGGTTGGTACCCGCCGAACATCCATTGGACGTCTATAGTATATCCTTTGGATATTTCCTGACGTCCATAGTACATTCAGCATATCCATAACAGATGTCCAGTGGATATCCATTGGATGTCCATGTGTTATCTGGGAAATGTCGAGCTGAATTTTGGATATCGATTTTTTTTTATCTCTTCAACGTACACAAATTGTATTTTTATGAAAATAATCTTTTTCCTGAACCGTTGGAAGATATTCTACAGATGGCCATAAAATATCCGAAGCAAATATAAAATAATGAATGTTTTGCATTCTTAAGTTCTGTACTAAAATGCACTATATGAGACCAACGCCAACATTGTATCTACGTAAGATTAGTCAGGTTAGGTTAGGTTGACTGGTGATTCACTCATTTTCAACTCGTTTGCCTTCTTCTTGTCATTTAAACTTACCGCCATGACAGTGACCAATCACAGAGCGCGTATGTCGTGCAGTTTATTTGTCGTCAGTTCTGTGATTGCTGGCTGTGCGAAAGAGAAACTTAACCTTACTTGCTTACTTTTGTGGTTTTACTGGTTTTCCATTACATAGTTTTGTCTCTGATTCCCGGTTTAATTTACGTGGATTGTGAGGATTTTGGTTTTGGGCAATTGGTTTTTTTCCTTCCTTCAAATACATTTTGATGGTAAGAAGTAGAAATATAATATTTAAACTATTTTCAATCAATGCATGTGTGTCAATTAGGTAAGAGAAAATGGATAACATCAAGAAATATCAAACAAAAAGGCTGATGTACTTATAAAAAATAAAAATTGGAATCCCGAACGAGTATTAGTTAAATAGTCTACAAACTTCACTAATGACGCCTGTTCCATCTCGTCAATGGTCGACTTCAACATCATGCATTCCTGATAATGAAATAATGTGTATTGAAAATAATAATTCTGATTATTCATCAACTCTTGTTACAGAATTTGATAGTTCTGCAGACGAGGTTTCCTCTTTGGATCATGGGTTTGTATTCAATTCAGTTATAGAAAATACTTTTCATGAAACTAATAGACTCGCTAACAGATATGAAACATGCGAACAGATAAGATGAATAATATAACTGCACCATGTGGGGATGTTTTATCGATATTTGTAGAATTTGATCATTTCCACATTGATTCCTTGAGAAAATCAAACAATTGGTGGAGTATTTGGACAACAGGGAGAAATTCAGAGCTGTTGTGAGTGAATGTTTTCCCTATCTTTTTATCAAAATTATGTTTTACAGGTCGATGAAGTTTCAAAACTTGGAGGTTCATCATTATATTATTATGATTTTATGAAACGTCTTTCATCCAATATAACAAATGATTTTGCATCAGAATATAGCTGGTATGGGGCAAAAAAAAGAGTTTTTGTTGAACTCAAATTGGCTGAACTTTTACTAGGTAATGAGAATATATTTCATATAAAGTTCTGCCCTTAATGAAGAATACACATAGTAAATTCTTCAATAGAATTTGATTTTATTCCCAATCTTTAGAAAATTAATTCCTTATTCCGGCTAATCCGGCTTGAATTTTCTTCACTTATGTGGTATATAGGATTAGTGTTTACTCAATTAATTTCAGACGCAGCTAATAACAATGGTCTGGCAGCAAATATAGGAAAATTTCAGAAGAGGCAATAAGTTGGCTACGAATGGCCAAAGAAAGACATCTGCCAGCTTCGAAAAAAAAGGAAAACCCCAAGAAGAAACCGAGATTGTCATTCTCTGAGTGGCCTGTTATTAATTTATTTTTGGTTTTAAAAAATAAAAAATTTATTATTACAATATAATATATTCACATTTTTTATTCTTTTAGTATCATAATTTGTTATTTCATCAATAAGAGTATAAACACATTTTTTATTATCTCGTTTTCATTTAATTGAAATTATTATTGTTTTGTCATACCAAAGTAATTTTTATTTATTTAAAAAAAAATCCCTAGAAGATATCTTTTGGATATCTGTGAACAATATCTTATGGATATCCTTGTGGATATCTTGTAGATGTCCCTGAACAACATATTAAGAATATCCGTGAAAAATATTTCATGGATATTGCTGAACTATATCTTATGGATATCCCAGAAGGATATCTCATGCATGTCCACCTTGTTCCACTCGGAACATCCACCGGACGTCCATAAAATATCCACCGGATATCAACTGGATGTCCTTTGGATATCCTCAATGTCCAAAATGAATGTCCAGTGGATATCCATCGAATGTCCGTGTGTTGACTGGGATATGTATAAATTATCTTTGTTTTTATTGTTGTAATCTAATGACTCTTGTCTGAATATTATACTAATGTAATACGATAGATGCAAGCATTTCAGCCGCACATTTACGCCCCCTGTAAACAAATACAAACCGCGATATCGACACCGATACCCGGAACCCAAGTGACGCTCATGGAATTCCTGCTCCCGCTTGATAAAAATTACTTTTCATGCGCTCGGCACGCTAGATTACAGGCCGTACTTATGCCAAGGTACACGACGGTACCATCACTACCATCAATACGGGTACCGATTGGTGCCGACTGACTTCTAGTAGTGAAAAGAGAAACTTCGTCGGACAAAGGTGAAAACTTGCGATAGGAAAAGAAGCAATCTGTTGTTTTGTTTTCAAGTGGGAATTTTGACAATTGGGATGTTTCTGTTTTCGTGACGAACCGTGCGGTGTATTTTTATTTGAATTTTGGTGTCGTTGAACAATAGTTCAAAAATGAACGAGAAAAAGCTTAGTGAAAGTGCGATACCTTGGATGGGTGAGTAACAAGTGTAAACTTTCATTGAATAAATCAATCACTAATGTTAAAAAAAAAACTTTAAAAAAATTTTACGTTTGTGATACTATAGATTCTTCCAACTTAAGAAAATTCTGACGAAGTGGCATGTAATTTAACGATTCATTACTGAACCCTTTGGTGAAATTGGCAATGAGATGAAAAATTATTTCTTCTCTTATTCTTTTTAAAGAAATTCAAATTCATATGAAACAACACACACACATGTTCTCGAAACTGGTCATTATAGAAAGACTTTTTTCTATAAAGACGTAACATAGTTTGCACTGGGCCCCTGGCAATGGTCAGGTTTTCCAAATATCAATTTCAGTGCACAAGAATGTTTATTGGCATCCCGTTCATCGATTAGCCAATTTCCGATATAAATCTAAATTAGTTTTGCATGATTTTTTAGGCATTTAACAGATATAAATGACTGATTCAAAACAGTCGTCATCAAACTATACCCATAGTGTACAGTAACCACAGATTTCTTCTGCTCAAAATATTGGAAGTCTATGAAATTTGGTATGAGCTTAGGTTAACAATAGAGGAAAAGGTTTCCAATAAGTTCCAAGCCCTACTTTGTGAAAATCGAAAGAAAATCCGTTGTAAAGAATTTTCCGACGCTTTTCCGGCTGTAACTTGAAAAAACGTGGAAATTGAAAAAATATCAGGGAATCAAAAATAAAGCTGTGAAAATTTTGAACAAAAAAGATTCCATTTATTTTTTACTGAAAATCAAAGGTTTTCTCTGAAATTACTTTGGAACGTCATAACAATGCTCGTGTAAGGAAACAATTAAGGTTCATAATATAAAGTCAAATATTTCGCATTTCTGAACTGTAAGATGGCACCGACAAGATATGTTCTGCATACCATAGTGACAGCGATCTTTTATAATATTTCCAAATAAATTAGTTACCTGCTGGAATATCCAACAGTCAACCCTACGGCTAATGCATTATTGCCAAATTTCGCGTTTCTGAACTGTAAGATGGCACCGACAAGATATGTTTTGCATACCATAGTGACAGCGATCTTTTATAATATTTCCAAATAAATTAGTTTCCTGCTGGAATATCCAACGGTCAACCCTACTGCTAATGCATTATTGCCAAATCTCAACATTATTCGGACTACTGCGAAATGGCTCGTCGCAGGATTAATAATTATTATCTGATATTAATTTTGGTAATGTGGTTCTATGCATTATGTATATTGTCAAGGGGGTTGTAAGAGAAAAGGTGGGCCGTCATCTTCTCTCTTCTATTATTCCTTCCATTTTGAAGGGGACTGGTATCGATTGTGTCCATACCTTCTCTACTGTTTGTAATTTGGTGGTTTATTTCATTGTTTTTCGGAATTATGAGTTCATTGATATGTTTTTGGGCCACGTTTTCAAGGTTCTTTCTTTCTTTTCTTCTCTTGTCCAGTTCCTCGGATAGGCTTATTGTTCAGTGGTCTACAAAATATTTCAGTTTTGCAGCATATCCGTTTTTTTGTGAATGCAGACTTCGCGGGCCTCATTACTAGGGTCACTGAATCCTAGAAGGCTTTGGCCTTCTTACGGGTATGGCCAATGGGTGGAGTCTAATAGTTCCAATCTCTTTAAATAGTTCGAATGTTCCAAATAACCCACAAAAGCGCCAATTAGGAAGCAAGGGTTATAAGAGAGAGAACCGATACTTTTGGAAAAAAAGTTGGGTTATGTTTCTTTTGTAAGTCAGAAGGTCAAATAAGTAAATTATGGATATCATGTTTAATTTCATTGGATTCATATCAATTTTAATTATTTTTATGGATTGAAATTGTCAGGTGTACAATTGACTCGAATTTCAAAAAAGCGTCGACTTTCGGACACGGCCCCGATATTCTGTTTCCTGACCACCAGCCATTATGGAACATGGAGATTCAGCCGTCGACCATCTCTGCTGCAGACACAAGAGTTTCTTTTAGAACGGCAGAACCTAGTGTTGTTTTCAGAATGATGTGTAAAAGTTGCCAATGATTGATTAAATATATCCACAGAGACAAACCCTTTATAAAAACACTGAAACTTCTCCATTAGTGGATTCATTATTCAAAATTAGAGATTACTGTTCTCCCAAATACTTCTTAGTCACAATATATACCTACCATTGTTTGATCAATACAAATTTTCAAAATGGGGTATCAATTTGAGGCACTGCTAATAACTCAAAAACCAAATATCGATTATCGAATTTGAATCTTACAGAAGTGCCTAGCATTCGTGAACATAACACGTGTCAAATATATTTGCTGAGTGCCTCTCAGATGAAATCAAGCTTTAGCAAAAAACTTAAGGCAAAAATTAATACCTATCAGACATATAAGGTAGGTACTACAAAACATCCAAAAAATATTGACATGATTGAAATACCTACTGCATTTCTGACTCACCCATTTATAATCTTAAATTTTTGTACATTCTCATTTGTATGATTATAAAAATTCCTTTGTATACCTAATGAATTCTTTTTTTTGTATTCCTATCATAAATAAGAAGTTTCTTGAGATAGTAAATTATAACCTGCAAATGGTATGGTTGAAACAAGAAAATATAGCCATTCACTTCAATAAAACAGCTGTTCTAAAGAAATTACCAATATACTAACATTATTATGGTCTAACCAATTTTCTCAAGATAAACGTCAATATAGAATGTTTAAACTTGTTCGAAAGAAAAGGTACCATTTTTGCAATTTACAACTTTTCCATTCTATGTGCTTATTAGAATTGGCCACTTTTTTCCATGACCATTTTTGGGTCTTTTGTTCCTAAATGAATCTGAAAATTGATAAACGTTTCTGTTTAGAGAGATTACATTTTTACATAAATTGTTCAACAGCAATACATATGAAATAAAAGTCGATGAAGAGATCAAACAATTATTAGAAAAGGAATGATGAGAATAATTTGCGAAATGATAAATAATTCATATCAAAGCAAAAACAGTCAAAGGTAAAACATTGTTATATTATATAGGAAATGAAATCATCTTTTAAGTATACATTTCTTAAGTTTAATTTAATTGTGGTCCCGATTTCTGTCACAATTTTACACTAAGTTATTCAATATTGATACTATTGATAGCCATTTCTTTCTCAAGGTTTCCCGTTTAAATCCTGAAAAAAAAAAGTTTGAATGGAAATATAATCTGTATTTGTCTTTAGTTAGGAAAACGGGAAAAATGTATTCTTCAATCTACTAATTAACAAGTTATAAACAAAATGATCTTGAACTCACCTCTGAGAATACAATATAAATTACGACTTTTGTTGGTATTCCTGCAGGTTTCACTGCACAATAGGTACTTCACTTTCAGAAGAAAGGAATATTTGTATCAGTAAAAAAAGTAATCAACATATTCCTAAGTTGGATCAGTGACAGCAGGGCTCATCAGAAGATTTTGGGACAATCTGCCTTCTTTACTGTGAATCTGCTAAAACTATTTTTGAAAACATTTCCATTGACGGCAATGACATAAAAATTGACTTTTGACATGTGTCACTAGTTCAAACATCGGACCTAATTTTCGTGGTGTTTTTGGAACATTGGAGCTATTTAGACTCCAACCATTGGCCATATCCGCAAGAAGGCCAAAGCCTTTCTAGGATTCAGTGACCTAATCATTACTGTTGATTAGCGACCTCTACATAGCCTTGTTAGTGAATTTTGTGAAACTAACAGGACCTTTAGTTTTTTGTTGGGTGGAAACCTCGGGGAAATAATTTTTCTAGATCAGTTGAGTCCTGTCTGTAAATTTGGTGGAATTCACAGTGCCTTCATAATTTTGTTGGGTGGGGTCGTCTTCTGAATGAGTCCTGTCGAATTTGGTTGAATTTGTAGTGTCTTCACTCTTGTTGGAAAATCGCAAAACATAAAACTTATTACTTACATATTTCTTTAATTGTGTCCAAGGACTCTAAGGCTTTAGGCGGACCAATCCAACATCCAACTGATGAACTGACAAACCCCTATCGTAACTTTCATTTTCGAAAATTTAAACAAATTACATCGGTTGCCGCTGTCTAGAACTATTGACAACGCTGTACAGTAAATATGACAGAGACAATAATTCTGTGCAATACCTTGTGGACAGTAGCAGAATTATTTTTTTCTACAAACGTCAAAAAATGACAAGGTTCGCGCATTGACAACAGTATGCGAAGTGGCACTTTTTTTCATTTTCATTCGTTACCATGACACCGTGCGCGAAGTAATGTGCGAAATATATTTTCAGACATAAAATCAAACGATTTATATTTTTAATAATGATTTTCAAAACCTCGCACAAAAAACGGTAAATCGCTCCATTAAGTGATTCCTTTGTAGTACATGAACTAAAAGAAAATAGTTATTTTTGTATGTAGTGCGCGAAATGCTACTTTGGTGATCGGGAACTGATTTTTTTTACGAGGCGCAGCCGAGTTAAAAAAATAGTCGAGATTACCAAAGTATTTCGCGCATGAGATGCAAACAAAATTCTTTCTACAAACGTCAAAAATATTGTTCTAAAATAAGTAATAACTATGAAAAATAGTATTGGACTGGCTTAAATAATTTTTCCAAATCAAGTAATTACTGTAACTATGGAAATAAAATGGCATTTGTTGACAATTATTTCAAAGTGACAGTTCTTGATAATTATTTTGGAGTGACTTTTTATTCGCGTCAATTTCGTGCGTGTTATTTATTATTGTAAAAGAATGGAAATTTCGAGCGACGATGAACTAAGCAGTACCCCACCTAACTTGATAGATGCGGCCAATTCCGTAATTTCCAACCTTTTACCGGAGAAATCGAAGCGGCAGTATGAAAATGCATATCAGCAATTTAAAGAGTGGTGTGAAGCAAATAAAGCCAGAAAAATATCTCTCACAATTTGAAAGCCTTAATTATTGTTCTACATTAATAAATAAACGATTTCTTGTTTTTTGCTTGATTGAGGAGTTGAGGACCATATAGGTTAGAATATGAAAATCCCATATAGTTTACATGCAGTGTGCGAAAATAGTATTAATAGTTCCTCAATGTTCAGTCTTCTAAATTTCATATAAATATCACTTGCAAAAGCGATTATTCTCAACTGTCTTTGATTTAATAATAAGATTTTCAGGATATTTTTAAATTGTGAGGGAACGTTGAAGTTAAAAATTCTGAAAAAAATCGTGATTATCTTTTACTGTGACATTGATATGTCATGATATTTGAAATGGAATTTGATGAATGGTTTTTGGAAAAATTAAAAAAAAAACCTCTAAAAATTATAGGTTTTTATTTTTTTCCTCGAAAACTGTTCAGGTTCAGATTTTCTTCTACATCTCTCTAATTATTCAATTTGAATGCCAGAATGAGTCGATTTTTTTCAGAATTTTTAACCTTGCCGTTAATTCTTTCATGGGTTTATATGAACGCTAATTAAAAAAAGAAAAGTGTCGGAAACTCGCACGTTTTTAAATAAGAGAGAATGTTTTCAAAATTAAAACTGGCATTTCTCAGGCTCTGCTGAACGGATTTTGATAAATCAAACAAGGGATTGAAGGGTAAGACTTGAACTTTCAGAATCCTGGGTATAAAATATGCAACACATTTTTCCATCACCCAGAAACTTCTATGAATTTCCGCAACTATTGGGTTTTCTAGTACAATTGATTGAAGGGCCTATACAGAAAATTCACCCAGTATTTCATGCAGTCCCTTACCAGTTTTGAAGCTCATACTATGTTATTTGATTTCAGCTAACGAAACTCTGCCCTACTGATCTCGTTTTTGAAAAATCGGTCTCTGACATTCACTGAGTAAACACACTTTTTTGAGGTTGCAATTTTCCTACTTTGTGATTTTCACTCTGTGAATTAATAGCAGAAAAAAATCAAACGATTAATTTATTTAAACGTTCAGCCAAAAATCCATATTTTTACTTTTTCTTCTAGTTATTTTTGTATTCAACTATTCTGAATGCGTTCTCGGTGGAAAATGAAAGCTGAAGTCTCTCTCTTCAAATCCCATATAGTGATACATCTTTTCGTGCACTGGCTTTCAAAGGCCAGGTGTATCTTTTGTGTCATTCAGGGAGTACTGGGGCGGACTGGAACCACGTTTTTGAATAGCTCGGACTGACGCGTTCTGTGCATGCCTTCCCGGTTGCAGTTGTCTGTTCCCAACACGCGTGTAAAGAAACCAGCGTGAAAAGTCAACAAGAATTCATATCACCAAAATTAATGTGAATAAGGCAAGGATTCATGTTTACCTGATGTTGTGCATATGCTAGGGTATCAATGGAGATATTAATCCTGCTAAAAATTTACAAAGCATCAAAGAATGTGCAAAACGTCAATGAATATCGTTTATCGCGAAGAAGAAACCTGTTAAAGGGGTGAATTAGGCGACCTTGCCTCCCACTGCCAACGCTGCGAAACAGCACTTTTACCGAGTTAACTTTCAAGTCCAAAAGTAGCTGTCCCGTGATATTCAGGCTAAGGACTGGGGGTGTATAGAAGGAGATACATTGATGCCAGTAATACCGAATGATCCTCCGGCTCCCAAACACATTTTAGAGATAATAATAGGTCTTTATTTCCCATATAAGTAGGTACATGATCATATTACAATACGTTTTATAATTAAAGACAAAATAAAAGAAACAAAAGGGGCCAACTTATGGGAAAACGCCGAAGATCAGATGATTTCATGTAACTAGTGTTACAGGAAATCCCTGTTATTATTCTTAAGCGTGAGAAATAAAATGGTGAATATTTCTGAAACAAAATATATATAAAAAACATTAAATATACTCAAATACATATCACAGAAATTCATTTCAATCAATTCAGTGACGGAGTAATTATAAAAAAAAGTCATTATCGGATTACACAGCTATAAGTCAGTATCACATAATTATCATAGTTTCAATGTTGTAATGGATGAATTAGTCATGTTACTTCGTTACCTTGATCTATAAGATATT
Organism: Chrysolina oricalcia; assembly: GCA_944452925.2. Classification (NCBI taxonomy): domain Eukaryota; kingdom Metazoa; phylum Arthropoda; class Insecta; order Coleoptera; family Chrysomelidae; genus Chrysolina; species Chrysolina oricalcia. The sequence goes on from OX101816.2 coordinate 18,099,749, forward strand.
TCTTCAAATATTTGTTGAATGAGATAATAGAGAGCTTTTTAATATCCAGAGGAAACGAATTGTATACAAGTGCCACTTGGTAGGTAATAGACAATTTGAATGTTTCTGTTCGATGAGAGGGAGGAGTGATAGTTCCTTTGAATCGGATGTTGATGTTGTGGACATCTTCACGAAATGATATTTTTCTAGCTAAGTAAGGGGTTGTCTTTGTTTGAATTATTCTGTGAAAAGAACATGCTGCGTGGAGTAACCTTCTGTTTTTCATATCTAACCATCCTATGAAAAAGACAGGAATTTTGCATTACCTGTATAGCATAATCCAAGCATGGGCCATATACAGTGTCGCAGTAGTTAAATCTTGACAGAACTAATGCATCACGATGGATAGCTTTGACTTTTTGGTTAAGGCATGTTCTGTTGGTATAAATCAGCTTCAGATTCATGAAAGCTAATCGGCGGGTTTTCTTAACATGTTCTTTGAATCTCAGATCATCATCAAGAGTCAGTCCAAGATTTCTAGCACTTTTAATAGGGGTAATTTCCTTACTGTTCACATTTATCGGGATACCTTCATGTAAATTGAAGAACTTTTCCAGCAGATTTTTGGACACGAAACTTCTTAGGTCTTGGAGAACCGGAGTGTCGCCATTCCATCGATTGTTGCTTTGTTTCTGGATCGTAGAAATGTACCCAAGTCTCATCCATAGTAACAATTCCGTTTAAGAAGTCTACATCGTTTTCAAATCGAGCACAGATCGAACGCGATGCTACTGCCCTTGCACGCTTTTGGTCAACATTCAAACATTTGGGGAACCATTTTGCAGCAATTTTTCTCATGTCCAAATTGGCGTGAACTATATGATGAACGCGTTCGTATGTAATATTCAGTGCTTCAGATATCCGTTTTAGCCCAATTCGACGGTCTGTTAAAATCACTGCATCGATATTTTCGGGGACTGACACAGAAACTGGCCTTCCCGATCGGTCATCATCTTCATAGAAAAAATTTACCTCTTTTGAAGCTTACAGTCCAATTTTTTACGGTAGCGTACGAAGGACATTGATCGCCAAGGGTATTAAGCACATCTTCGTAAATCTGCTTACCTCTCAACCCTTTTAAATACAGGTACTTGATGATGGCTCAATACTCCAATTTTTCGATTTTCACAATTTCGGTGGACACATTTTTTCTTTTAATTTATTGCGTAACTCTGGTTTACTTTTTTGACGTCAAACTTTACACTGACACTTCTAATAAGTTATTGTTTGTTGCTATGGTAACGCAATATTTTGTTTATGCAAGGAACTGGTCTAGGCTAACTAGATATCAATACATCCTCGTATTTCGAGCACAAAATTGCTGCTCTCCAAAGATTACCGGCGCGACGCGAACTTTGTCGAGCAGCAACCACTTTGCGATCTAAATACACAAATAGCTATCAATTTCGAAAGAATTTAGTTCTTGTTGACAGACTAAAAGATGCATAATACCAAGATGAGATGCAGCACCACATTGAAATTAAAGTAGAATTTAAATGAATAAATAAAATATGAGTGTGCTAAAATGTAAATTGGACATTTTCTCAATATTTTGTTTTTTTTTCGAGATGTCAGCTATCGTTCTAAACGAGTATACAGGGTGACCCAGGGTTAAACCGCCAAATGTTAAGGATCGGTTTTTTAGGTAAAAAGAAAACTTTTTTTCCTATAAGAATATGCCGTAACTTCGAAATACAGAGTGTTCAACGTTTATATAAAAAATCGGTTTTTTATCAATTATTCAAAAACTTTTTTGCGGTAATAAGGGCCTTTTTCCACCATTCTTTTTAAAGTAAAGTATGGACCTACGAACGACATATTCTGCAGCTGCACAGCACCGTGCTGGTGTGTCCCTAGTGTGCTGTTTGAACAATCCTTTCCAGGAAATTACCTTCGTCGTCAATGGGCTCAGCATAAACTTTGGTTTTCATTGTTTCCTATCTAAAAATCCATAGGGTTTAAATCAGGAGATCGTGCAGGCCAAGGAACTTTGACACCCTGTATCTCGAATACGAAGCAAGTTATGACACATGATTATGGGAAACAAAAGTCTTATTTTGCATAAAAAACCGATCCTAAACGTTTGGCGGTTTAACCCTGGGTCGCCCTGTATAATAAAATAAAAGTATGATGTTAACAAATAACTTGAAATGAAAATAAAATCACAAATGAGTGAGGTACTGTTTACATTTTTGAGTTGAAGGTTATCATTGTAAAATTGTAATAATAGGATCTGCTACCAAGTAGGTTTTTAATGATTGTTTTAAAGCTTTCAATGTCAATACCATCGCCGCTTTCTTCAGTATGAGTTTGCAAATGATTCTCCATCTTGACGCCGTTATTGTTGTTTAAAAAATGTTGCTTGTTTTTAAAACATACAAGGCAGTTTCCAAAACAAAGAGCCACCCGTCAATTTTCTATAAACAATTGCCTGCATGAGTTGCATGTTCCTAATAATTACAAGAAGCACCTGCAATTATGTCCTTTGAAGGGAACTTCGCACAGATATCTGTCAGTTGTAGTTTAATGTGCGTTTTAGTGAAGGAAGTAGAATATATCCTACAGCTGAGTATAATATTTGATGCTTCATTACAAGCAGCACTTGCAGTTGTGTCCTCTAAGATGAACGTTGCACAGATATCTGTCAGTTGTAGTTCAATGTCTGTCTTGGTATTAGCCAGGGAAACAGTTGTAGATATTTGCCTCATAACAATATCCAAGTTGTGGAGATATGCTTAGAGAAAAGGAGTCTTTCGACCCAGTCGAAATTATTCGTTTTCATTTGTTTGATACTCTTCCTAAAATCTCTCGAACTTTGCTCGAAATTTCCATTATTTTTATTGAATTGTTTTAAAAATATCTAATATCTGAATCGAGATTATTGAATAGATTTCTAGACGCCTGTGGATTCACACAATGAAAAAAACTAGTTTCTTTCCTTTCACACTTTCACTTCATTCATAGATGCGTACCCCGATAATATCGTTATCTTTAATAGTTACCACACTACAGTGTGTAAATTCGACCCTCATAATGGGAATCTAGGTTAGGTTTGAACGTGAGTGGGCCCGTATCAGGCCCTCCACTGCGGCCAATGGCCTATTGTGGCTCATCTCCTAATCTACTGGAGTTACGAAACGGAAAATTCAACAGCCGTATGCATAGTCAATTCCAGCGACTCGCCAGAGTTTCGGCGCTAGCTACACAAAAACTATAATGCACAGTCGAGCTCTAAAAAAGTGGTACATCGCCAGCGTTTCGCCAAAATCTGACTTATCGCGTAGTTGTCACTTTTTTGGAGCTCGACAGTGCATTATAATAATTGTGTAGCGAACGGCGAAACTCTTGCGAGTCGCTGGCGATTGACTATGCATACGGCTTATTTATTTATTTATTTATTTATTTATTTATTTATATACGGAAGTGTCCATTACAGCATTGTACAAATTAAAGATTGAAAATTGCGGTCTTAAATATACCTACAAAATATACTACAGAAAAAAGCATTAACACACGTTTTAAAAATTGTTGTCATATATACAGATATAAAAAATATACACTCACTACACAAAAAAATTTATATTCATTGATAAAATAAGAATAAAATCACATACATTCACCCAATATCATTGAACCAAGTGTTTGACTTTTTTATTTTTTATTTCCATTTTTTAGTTAGTTAGTCTTCTCGGAAATATTTGTCAAAAACCTGAAAATCAAAATTTTTGTTTTCATTTTTTTCTATCGATATTTGACAAGATAGCCAGAACCAAGAACGCATTTTCATTGCTACTTTTTTCAGCTACACGTTGGCATTTGCAGATTTAATATCCGACGTTTCGTCTTCTGACGATCATCGTCATTTTTCTATTATATCTGATTGTTTTTTCAGGCAGAAATATAGAGCTTCTCATTCCGATTTTATCGATTTATAATTTGTTATGATTTTCTCTTCTGAAACCACAGATACGAAAGAAAACAATATTATCTTAGATGGTCATGATTCTATCGAATAATTTTGTTTAATGAACTGTATTTGAAATATACACGAAAATGATAAGCTCGATGAAACATAATTCGAATCATGAAATGCTCAAAAAATATTGTGTCTTCGAAATGATGGCATTCCTCTTTAACACATAAGTACGCTCGTCGACTCAAATTAAGAACTAACATAACCATATCCTTTCTTCAAATATAGATCTAAATTGCGTGATGATATCTTCTCCTTTTTCATTATTTATATTGAAAACGTACTTTAGTCGGAACAAACAAGGTTTTTCATGAAATTTGTAGAGTCTACCTTGTTCACCTGGATGTAATTTTTGTGAAAGATGTATCTTATAACATTTCAAACCACTTTTATTTATTCCATCCAAATCCTAGTCTGTGGCAAATCTGATGAGACTTGATTTGGAAGGATTTGCATTTATCTAATCAAATACCAAAAATTATTATACTTATTCGAATATGGAAAGAACAATAATTTGACATCGGCTTAACAGTTATTTCAATTATTTTGTTCCATTCTGCTTCCATATTTCATTCTTGGTTTTTGAAACGCACTGTACTCAGCCAAGTGTTTGTCCAAAATTCCGAATAATGTTCTATCCGGCTGTTGTCTTTCCGGATATAATTCAAAATAAATTTGTGCTGTTTTCGTACTATTCCTATCAAATTTATAATAAAGTTTCAACATAATATATCTCGTTTTTCTTCATTTGAGAATGAGGACATTTCGACTGAAGTATTTGTGCAAACTTATGATTTTTGACAAATAATGTTTATTAAATTATTCGATGGAATATTCATGGTTTCTGAAGAGCTATTTATAACAAATTATACATCAAATTACAAATCAGAAAGAGAGCACTCTTTTTCTGTGTGGAGAAACAATAAGGCACCCATACTTTAAAAGAAGTTGATTATGATTGGTAGAAGACGAAAAGTCGGATAGTAAATCTGTAAAAGTCAACAAGCAGCTGAAAAAAAAGTAGCAATATGGATTTGTTTTTGGTTTTGGGTTATCCCATCAAAAAATGCTAGACAGAAATGAAATACTCGTAATTTTCCAAATTTCAAAATAGTATTTTTTTCAAGCACCAAAATACGCATCTTTGCCCTAATTTTAGCTTTGTCGTATCTCCTACAGTCTAGGAAATCCCAATGGTGGGAGTCGAATTTTACTCATCTAATTATGTCGTTGAATAAAGATAAACAAATGGAAATTAATGGACCATTAAAGCAATATTAAGTAAGTCCTTCTGATTATTTTCCAATCTAATCTAATTTCCTGTGATCGTTAACGACTTTTGCCTTTTCCAAATATTGATTATAAATGTTTGTTGAATGGTTTATTACACTGGATTTTTATCGTGAGCAAAATGTTTACGGAATCTTCTTTTTATTGTTCTTCTGATTCGACCATATTGAATGTTAATACAATTTTGACAAATTATTTCGTATATTCCGTATTTTTTAGGTCACTTTTCGATAAATCTGATATACGACTTTTTCCTAGACGCAATAATAATTTTATGAGTATTTTTTACGCTGAATACAAAGCTCATAGCAGAAATTGACAGTAGCATCGGGTATCTGAAATGAAATATCTGAATTCAGGATAGGCCACCAAAAAGAACAACAAAAACTCCTAACAAGATAAACATTGTTTTTATTTCTCCGGCCCTCCAAAATCTACTTCACATTAGTTTTTTTTCAATTGTTTATGTCAATGTTTCTTTTGACATTTAATTCTGCCATCAACTTTGAGTTTTAGGTAATGTTCTGTATATAGTGTCCGGCATAAAGTTCGCTGCAAATGGAAATCTATTTTGTTATTGATTTCACAAAAAAAATTATTCACAATTTAAACTTCTGCTTCACCCCAGAATTTCGAACACCAAAATTGAATTTTCTACGACCCTATACGAAAGAGATTAAAGAGCATGCTTTCCCTATATTGGTAAAATATTGGTACAATATTGTGAACATATTGGCGAAATATTTGAAATGCAATATTGGCGAGAAAAAAAATGTGAACATTCGGCGATATTGGTCCAATGTTACTTGAATAATACTGGCGAAATATTCTCGAACTAATATTGGCCTCAAAATATTCGGCGATTTGTACAATATCGCTGATACAATATTCTGACAATATTGGCACAATATTCAAAAGTTATATTGTCGAGAAGTAAAATGTGAACATTTTGCGATATCGGTAGAATATTGTTTAATATTTCAAAATTAGTTTTGGTGAAATATTGTTGAAGCAATAATGGCCTCAAAATATTTATCGATATTGGTACAATATAATTTGGATATATTGTAGGATGTCGATATACCTTGGTAAATTATTAAATGTCTCTTAGTTGATGAAGGTGACACCAGAATCTGCCTTTTGATCGCCATAACCACTGAGTGAAAACAAGTTATGGGAAGTATTTAATATAGTTTCGTAGGTTTTAGAAGACGTTCTATATGTAGAGCCTCCTTGCGGATTTTTATCCAGGTTTGATCATGATATAATTTTAATATGTTCCATTGAATCAACGAGATCGATAAATATTATTGAACCAATATTGACCCAATATTATTTAATAAGATTTGTTGAATATTGGCGAAATGATATTCAACCAATGTGTAATCACACTTGGAAATACAATATAGTTTTCAATCCTAGAATCGATATGAGGGGAATATTGAGATTGCAATATTTAATTTAGATGTTGCAAACGTTGTGAAGACAATATTGTTTTATCGATATTGGTAAATATCATTCAACCAATATTGACTCAATATGAGTTATTACAATTTGTCAAATAAAATGGAAATGATATTCAACCAATATGCTATCAAACTTGGAAATACAATATAGTTTTTTTCCCTATAATCTATATGACTGGAATATTTGTATTGCAATATTTATTCTAGATGTGGAAAACAATATATAACCAATATTGTATTATCGATATTAGTAGAAATTATTCAAGGAATATTGACCCAATATTTTATATGACAATCTACATTCAAAACTAGTTCGCCCAATATTCCACCAATATTATTAATATAATATTGTTTTTTGAATATTCACCTATATTATACCAATATTGATTTTTAATTTACAATATATCTATATTGGCCCGATATGGAACCAAGATTCAGCCGATATTATGTGCTACCTGGGTTGTTTTCAAAAAAATATGATTCCATGACTTTATTTCTTACGGTAGACTTAAAAGTCAAGTGGAAATATTGTTCAGAATCGAATGTCATAGCCACATGTGGCCCAAGTTTATTTTTAATTTTTTCCCCATTTTCTCTTATGACATAAAGAATACTATGCTAGACGGATGGTATATCGTTAGATATAATTGATGAAATTATTTTTTCCGTTAACCAGCTGTCGTTCCCTTACGAACGGCAGTCCTCAGAAGTCGAAACTTGTGCGAGCCAAGGATTAACGAGGTCTTACCTTTTTACGTGCGATTCCTAGCACTTTCTCGGGCCATCAGAAAAATATCTGCATTCGCCGTGATTTGAACCATCGCCGACTGGCATCCAAAGTGATTAAACCATGTCGCTTTAACCACTCAGCTACCTAGTAATGATATCACTCTCTGGATATCCTTACCTTTCTCGCTTCTATCAGAAAATCACATTAATTGAAATATGTGACGGAGTTTCGCAAAATCTTGCTGCAAATAGTAAATCAAAGTAAATTATCTCCGAAGTATGATGCCAGAATGAATTTTTCGCACAAGTGCGTAAAATCATCAACTGTGCGTGAAGTAATTTTTTACTCACTGTTCATACATTTATGCATTTTTGAAAAATACAGTATTTTGCGTCAAATTTGATAATACGACGACAATTCATATCATTAAATATTCAAATTAATTATATAATTGCTACAATATGGCAATAAAACTGTCGAAGAAAAAACTTTGTATGAAACACTTTCGCAAAGGGCTTTTTTGTACTCGTTGTACTTGTTGAACTCGGCTTCGCCTCATTCAACAAACTTCACGCCCATACAAAAAAGTCCCACGAACGAACATAAATAGCTTTTTTCTACTCCCGTATGTGAATTACTAACGTCACACATCGATAAAAATGTGTAAAGCTTCATTTCAGGAATCGGTGTGTGAAGTGCCATGCTTTTCTTATGGTATTTATTTCACGCACCGGTGCCATAAGAGTCAATACAAATTCACACACCGGTCGCTTGTCTAGGTAGCGGTGGCGAGAGAAATTGACAAATATGACAGTTCCCGCAGAGTGAAGTTCAGAGTTACATCAGTTAATAGACCGTAAATAGTAATTAATTACCCTCTGAATTAATAAACAGTACGACGAAATTTTGATTTAAACCGATTAGCCGTGTATTTCACGCAAATTCCTGATGGACAGCATTGAAGTACTCCCATCAACTCCTCCAAATATAACGTTAGCAGCCAGTGAAGCAAGTTCATCGATATTGCCACAAAAATCGTTGGGAATTTACGAAAACACTTTGGAAAAGTTTATGCAATAGCGCAATACAAACAACGTCCAATCATTCTCCGAAAGGGTAATATTAGCCTACCTATCTGAATTATCAACAAAGGTTAAATCTTCTACCTTATGGAGTCACTACTCAATGTTGAAAAACACCCTTAGTGTTAAGTACAACGTACAAATTGGTGATTATCCGAAAGTTCGCGCTTTCTTGAAACGGAAAATCGAAGGATAAGGAACACGTATTAAAATTTCTCAAAGAGGCACCCTATGAAAATTTCCTTTAATTCAATCTCTAAGTAAAAGGTCGTAGAAAAAGTATAGTGTGCACCACGTGCGTGAAGACTTTTTTACGCTCGTGCGGATTGTGAAACTCGCCTGCGGCTCGTTCCACAAACTTCCACACTCGCGTAAAAAAGTATACTTCACGCACTAGATACACAATATACTATTATTTTCACAATACCAATTGAATTTTTTGACACAAATATGACACATGCGTCATTCTATGATGACTCCTGCATTATCAATACACTACATTGTACAGCGGTGCGTTGCATCGTGTACATTTCTCAGTCTCTGAGGTGTTACTCCCTGAATACATCAGTAGGTATTCTCCAAATGAAATGATCTTCTTGAGTATGCCTTCTGAGGTCCGGTGACCTAGCGGGCCAAGCGTTATTGGAATATCGTCCAATCCATCGATTTGGAAATGTTCCGTTCAACCACTTTCTCTCTTCTAGCGTAGAATGAACGGATGCGTCGTCTTGTTGAAAATACATTCCAGCTCTATGTCCAGAGGAATATCATCTAGGTAAATAATAGGGGAGAAATGTCTGAAGCATTTTTATGAATCTTGCAGAATTCAGTGGTTGTCTAAAAAATACTAGTCAAACAATAATATCATTAAGAATTCAGCACCAGACGTTAACATTGAAGTGATATTGGTCTCTACGTGGTATCCTAAAATGAGGATTGTTATCTGCCCACCACCTGCTGACCACTTCATTCGATGTGAAGGTTGACTCGCCACTGCAAGCATTTTTTTTTCGAAAAGTATCTATCATCGAAAAGTATCTTTCATCATAGTCTGAAATCAGAAACAGAAATCCAAGCGATTATCCGAACATCTCAGTTTCAAACTGGGTATGAATTTTGGTGTATACTGTCAGAGTTTATTATTACTCAGATCTCTTCTCATTGATCGGACGGATACACCAAGAATTTTTCCTCTTAGCGATAACGACATTCTTGGATTTTCAATCATAATCAACATAATATTAATAACAGTTTCCCAATTTTTAGTTATCGGTCGTTTATGTGTCACTTTGTATTTTTTCGAAACCGACCCAGATTCCCCCCAGAGTGTTTGTAAAATTCTTGTAATGGTCGAATTATTAATATTTTTACTTGGATGTCTTAGATTAAAAATATTGACAGTCTCTACTACTCTGAAATTGACATCGTATATCATTACGATCTTCACTCTCTCCTGAATACTTAGTCAAGCAGCCATGATTGAATTGAAAAACTACTAAAACTCAACTGTGATCGGAAAATGTTCTGTATATCAATCAGTTACAGTAAAATTCAAAGTACGAAACTATGGAAGCTGATGGGTAATGCTATCAAAATCGAATGTAACACCTTATTACGAAAGCGCTGAACGGACATGCTGCAAAAAATATTATATTTGCCAGTTCAAAGTGGCAATTATACATAATTGCCAGTTCAGAGTGGCAATTATACATAATTGCCAGTTCAAACTGGCAATTATACATAATTGTCAGTTCAAACTGGCAATTATAAATTGCCAGTTCAAAGTGTCAATTATACATAATTGCCAGTTCAAAGTGGCAATTATACATAATTGCCAGTTCAAACTGTCAATTATATATGATTGCCAGTTCAAACTGGCAATTATACATAGTTGCCAGTTTGAAGTGGCAATTATACGTAATGGCCAGTTCAAACTGGCAAATCTATCATAATTATCAGTTCAAACTGGTTATTACCCATACGTTGCGGTGTAGGTACGTTTGATTCATTGTTCTGCTAAGACTATAATTATTCAATAGCCCTAAAAAGCTAAAATACGTGCAAATATCGGCAACAATGGAATAAAGACGATACGGATTGAAACGGTTTGAAATCTATAAGTTCTCAAAATGAGTTTTATTCATTATAATATGTCACAAATTGATACAAATCATATATTAGAGTAACAAATTTAGCATATACTCAATTTAACAATTTCTGTTCTTGAAGTATAGTATAAATCGATGGCTGCAATATAATCTGATGTTGAAGTTGATCCCTTTTCATTCATTATTATACATGAAAGTTCAAAGACATCTCGAATACAAGGTTTATCTGTATGTTGAATTCTCGGAAAGTCAGAACACTCTTCAATGTCGATGTTAAATAAAAAATCCTGAGCACCATAAATTTGTGGCATGTGATACATAATAAAAGGGCGTCCTTTTGGAGAAATGTGGAGAAATGCTATTTCTGGAACCTACGATTCGATGTAGGTTCCACTCATCGCATACTGTATCGAGCTCCTTCTGCAAAATTACAATTATCAGTTTTTTTGTATATATTATATTGTTCTATTCGTATTACTATATTTTGTAATTGGTATTTTTCAACAACTGTCGATGTTATGAGCAAAAAGTATCAAATTGACTTTTTTGACCTTCATTCAGCCTCTCCACTTACAAGGCTAGATTTACTTTTATGCCCTGTGCCATTCCACTACCAAAGCCAAATGAGAACACTTACTTACATACTTTGGTTCGAAATCTTTCTTTCGACTTGTGAATTTAACTAATACATAAATCTTTAGGAATTTCGTGAAATAATGTTAGTTCGTTTTTGTTTCTGAAAACAAAACAAACCATTCGATTAGATTTTTTAAGATACTGATAGCAATAACTTATTGTGATATAACTACTAAGGAATAAAAATTTACAACCTATATAATTCTAGTTGAACACAGAAATATATTCATCGAACTCACTTGAATAATTTTCATAAAGCACAATTGAATAAGGTATTTGTCTAGTTGTGATCCTGAGAAATAACCATCTTCTTTCAATATACCAAATATATTTGCCAAAATTGGGCGTAATGTTTTCGCAAAATAGCCCACCAAGCCTGAATTCTTTGATTTGCCTGACTAGTACCATATGAAAATGCTGGTATTCCATCTTGCGTAGATCCAAAAATACTTTGGTTTCTCAAAAAACATTGCATTTCCTCGACAATGCCACTCTCTGTGCCCATATCAGCTCTCAGGATACGTGGGCAGCCACCCAAGGCTCTTACAGAATCCAAATAGTAATTTGCAATAATTCTTGCATTGTTCGTGTTGTTTCCCGCTTTCAACCATATAATACGCCTCGAAAATACAATACACCCTCTGATGCATATTCCAAAAGGTTTGAGTTTATCATAACAATCCATGTGCCAGAAGTAATTTGGGCCCTTGTTCTGATATTGTCTTCTGCGCAATCTGCCTTTCGAACGTATTTCAACCCTTTCAGGATCAAGTATGTGTAGTAAAAGCCTGATGATTTCTTGCGTGATCCTAAAATTATTTTGCAAGCATTTCAGATGCATCCATTTGTATCCATGTAATTGACCAGTATTTTTAAGATTTTCATCTAGAAACTTCACAACAGTCAGTAGTTGGTGTAGTTTTTTCTTCTAAATAAATTTAGATTTCGGAGTTTCCTCCACAAATGCCGCTCACTAATAATAAAATTGTTAGTCAGTGCTAGACAGGAAACTATTTCTACCTGTTGAAGAACAAGTTTTATAAGTTCATCCATATTTCTATACACCTAACACTAAACACCACCAACCTCAACACTCAACTTCACTGCAAATCGTTTAAATGGCTAACGCGACCACTCACAGGGAGTATACAGTGCGACGCTAAATTATGGAACAAATTCATTATTTCTGAATATAAAGATATATCGGAAGAATCCTCGGACAGGTCGATTTTCTTTTCCGATGGGCCAATTTTTGAACCTCATCCAAAATGAATAGGGTTATCCGCATTTGAGGAAAAGCGACTTTAATGATATTTTTAAATGGGACAGTATGGGACAGTATATTTGTCCATATTTGGTTAGGGATCGTCATTACAAATCCAGTGATACCAAGTTTGATGGAATTATGTCAAACGGTTGCGGAGATATGGCCAAAAAACTTCTCCATATACCCAATGAGTGCGACAGAGACATTTAACCTTCTGAATCGTGTGGAGTCTCGCAGTCATACTCATTAGACATACGAGGAAGTTTGTTTGCCATATCTCCGCAGCCGTTTGACATAATCCCATCAAACTTGGTGTCACTGGATTCGTAATGACGATCCCTAACCAAATATGGAAAAATATTCTGGGTGTCCAATTTAAAAATATCACCAAAGTCACTTTTACTCAATTGCGGATAACCCTATATATTTTGGGTGGGGTTCAAAAATTGGCCAATCGGAAAAGAAAATCGACCTCTCCAAAGATTTTTCCGAAATATCTTTATATTCAGAAATAATGAATTTGTTCCATGATTTTGACGCGCACTGTATATGTATAATTGCCACTTTGAACTGGCAATTATGTATAATTGCCAATTTGAACTGACAATTATGTATATTTGCCACTTTGATCTGGCAATTATGAATAATTGCCACTTGGAACTGGCAACTGAGTATAATTGCCACTTTGAACTGGCAATTATGTATAATTGCCCGTTTGAACTGGCAATTATGTATAATTGCCACTTTGAACTGGCAATTATGTATAATTACCACTTTGAACTGGCAATTATGTATAATTGCCACTTTGAACTGGCAATTATGTAGGTATTATTGTCAGTTTAAACTGGCAATTACGTATAATTGCCAGTATGAACTGGCAATTATACATAATTGTCAGTTTGAACTGGCAATTATAATATTTTTTCTAGCGTGTCCGTTCAGCGCTTTCGTAGGAAATGCATAATAATATGAAAACAAAGTTTTCGAATGGATTAAAACCTCAATTTTTCACGTTAAATGCTGCAAAAATTCAAAGAATATTGTAGATACTTTCTGATTCTTGCTTGAAAAAGAAATATATACAAAATTTATCATATTTCACAATTCTTGATTGAATTCGAAGGATAACTACCAGATACTAAAAGATGTCCACAATGCACGCCGTACAGCAGGGTATTGACAATGGAGGCCTTCACAATAATAATGGGGTATATTTGTGTGAAAAAATATATTCGTAGTGTGAAAATAAATTCAGTTTCATTCTGGTATCATACCTTGGAGGAGCCACAATAGGCCATTGGCCGCAGTGGCCTGATTTGGGCCCATTTTTATTTACTATTTGCAGCAAGATTTTGTAAAATTCCGACAAATATTTAAATCAATCTGATTTTACGATGGAAGGAAGAAAGGAGAGAACATCCAGAGACTGAACTCATTTTATCTAACAATATACCATATGTCTAGCATAGGATTCCATATACCTTAACAGGGCGATGAGGAGAAAATTGGAAAAAAAGTTAAATTGACTTTTAATCCTACCGTGAGAAATAAAGTGCAGGGAATATATTTTCTTCGTAAACAAAGCATTATTTTCAATCTTCCTAGTGAACGGTCGTATAATATTCAATTGTGCAGAGGATTTTATCAAGAATGATCTTTATTAGGGAAATCAATAATAAAAAACATTACCATTTGCTGCGAACTTTATGCCGGACACTGTATGCTTTATAGTTTCTCATTGTTTCAAAGAATGGTAACAGAACCTTTAAACGCACATTTTGTACTCCTTTCCATTTTCAAATTTCTAATATACCTACTTCTTCATACCTGCTTTTTGACTTACTCGGTATTATCGAATTTATTGCTGAACTAGCTGATTCTTCTAAATCAGAAGGCATATCTACTTCAGAATCATCCATTTTAGGCTTAAGTGTCAATAAAATATTTATATATAAACATTTATATTCAATAAATAAACAAGACCCATGAAGGAGAAGAAAACTGTAGTTCACAAACAATGAGCTTATGACTTGAGGCATAAGATGTCCGGAGGACTGCTCATTGCTAATATCCTATACAATAGGAAAAGTTGGGTCGAAAATCCATCGAAAACAACTGCTTTCCTGGCTAATACCACGACGAACATTGAATTACATCTGATGAAATTTCCGTGCAGAGTTCCTACAAGGTTATCTCTGCAATTGCTTGTTGCATGAAAATGTTCATCGAAACATTCGGACTACCTATATATCGATTTCGGGGTGTTGCCCCTCATCAGTATAGGATAGGTCTAGCAGTCAATAACTAATGAAATCGAAATATAGGTGGTCCGAATGTTTCGATGAACATTTCCATGCAACAAGCAATTGCAGAGATAACCTTGTAGGAACTCTGCACGGAAATTTCATCAGATGTAATTCAATGTTCGTCGTGGCATTAGCCAGGAAAATAGTTGTTTTCTGATGGATTTTCGACCCAACTTTTCCTATTGCATAGGATATTAGCAATGAGCAGTCCTCCGGACATCTTACTCAACCCATGAATTCAATCTATTAAAATCTCAAAATTTTTGGGCAGGATTTTCCTTGGAAAATAGTTGGTTGTATTTAACAAAACCCAAGACCGCGAAGCGGACGATGGTTTTCATTTTAAAATTATTGTGCGGGAAACTATTTGCGATTTAAATGTATATTTATAGGTCGAGTGCTATACGACTAGATTAATCCTGAATAACTTAGATTACAGCCAACACAAAGAATTTTTTATTGATAATAAATCTTGACAGTTTTTAACAAGTTTTTTTTTGTAAACAACAAATCCTAAATTTAATATTTTTGGGCATCCCAACAATATGCATTGAAATAGCCTTTATGACAAAGTTTGCAAGTAAACATTTCAAATTCTGATGTATATTTTTATTTTTCTCCGCCATATGTCAAAATATTCCGCTCACTACTTTTGCTCGTTTTGGCAAATATTAACAGTCGTCTAAAAAATCAAATTAGTTTTTTCATAACCGGATACCTACGTAAATAACTTTTGCATCACAAAAAATTATATGCAGATTCAAATATACAAGAAAGGAAGTCCTGACAGATGTTTGTCAGATGTCCAAAATGACGACAAAAGGGTTGGAACTGGTCTGGTCCTTGTATCAGTTTGTTGTAACTGATGATAAAACAAACTCTTCATTATTCATGAATTGGTTTCGGGTTTTACACAATAACTGTCACACTGGTCTCATTCATAAGATTTTAAAGATGGTATTCCAATCTACAGGTGAATGTTTTGAATATAACAAAATTTTGCCACTATCACTTGTTTCAAATGTAGTTCAATAACAAAGAGACTAAACTAACAAGGAGGGTTTAATAAGCTCTAGCCAATCAGAATCTTGTAGCATCAACTCGTCATAGTGACGTACTTGGATATGAGTACAGAGTCGAACTCGAACCAAGCAACAAAACTGTCAGCAGTAACTCTCATATACCAAGAGCTAGTCCGTCACTGTCTATAGAGAACGGCGGCCATGACACGTCCAACTACGTCACATTTCGTCACAAATGTTCTTTCATCTCTTTCTACTTGTGTCCCCATTGTCTTATGGGGATAAAACTATCCTTGTTAAATAACGTTTAGTCTCCTTGGTTCAATAATGGTGGATTTATGCAGCAGTCATTAGTCATAAGTTTTAAGTCATAAGGAAGAATATTCGTCAATGATTGGTTGGTCCGTTTATTCCAACCAATCACTGATGAATATTCTTCCTTATGACTTAAAACTTATGACTGCTGCATAAATCCACCATAACTCTCTGAGCCGCTTTCCAACTGACACAGAGAGGAGCTCCTAAAGTGATCTCACAGTCCACGAAAGAACATGTTCGTATTGAATAAAATGTATTCCTTTCAGTTGAATTCATCCTGAAGTGATCTTAGGGGTAACAAACTCTCAATTAACTCCCAAAAAACTTATACCGGGTAATTCAATTTCGAGGGCGTCTATTGGAATTTCGGGAACTGAAGGAAATTTGTGGCAAAATTGAAATTAAAAATATTTCAATTTAAGATTCCAATTCATCTTACACCCTGTTGCCATCGAAACGTACCAGTGCCAGTGTGAAACCCTAAGGACCCTGATCATAAGAACCTGGTCCATGATGCATGGAAACGCCTTGAAGACCAAATGTCTGTGATGTTTTCAATTGAAGAACCAAAGAAGAAAAAGGAAAGCCTAATGGCTACTTTTCGAAAGCTTTTCCAGAAAGTAAAAGCATCGACAAAAACTGGATCTGGAGCTCAGGACGTATTTAAACCTTATGTAATGAGAATAGAACCATTATGTAATGAGAATTTTTAAATAGAGCTGAGTTGGGTTAAACCAACTGATTCGTACCCTAGGAGTACGCAGAATCGCGTTGTACAGGATTGAAAAAGTACCCGGTATGGGTACCTACATTTTGCGGATTTTGTGCAGAGGTACTCTCCACCAACGCCTTTTCTTTTGCTATTGTTTGGTAATAAAGAAAACTACCCAACATGATCTAATGAACGGCAGCAACACAAGCTGCTACTCGTCTTCGCCGATTCTTCATGATCGGACTAAAGAAGTGTACACTGTGCAACACCACTGACAAGCCAATACGAACCTTCACTACGAACTCACACGCGTCGTGGAATCGCATACAAATTGCCAAGCCCTAATTTCGAGCAAAGCCTCTACGAGCCTTGACGAGCCCGAGCCACGAGCCAGGCTCGCCGATCCACGCGCCGTGGTATGCCGGCTTTTCCAGGGTGTAGATCAAAAACTTACAATTCAGTGATACTACTCGCAATAAAGTTAAGTCAATAAAGGTCTAAAATAAGTGGCATTTTACAACTTGAACACTCTGTATCTGGTAAACTACAGATTTTATTTTTGTGTATCATTGTAACTTTTGTCCAGTAGGCCGATTTCAACAACACATTGAAATTTTGGAATATTTGACCGAGAGACTTTTTTCATTTTATTAAATTGAAGAAATGTGAAAAGAGATACGAAAGCTTTTTAATTTTGACAATAAAAGTATCTATGCATTGGTTTTGACACATTTTAGTTTTTCCTTATGTGTTATTTCAGTGAGCAAGAAATAATGAGGATAAATTATAAATGAAAAAATGACTCTGATGTTCATGATGGGTATTAATTGCAATCTGACTAACACACCAACAGTCTCTTGTTTTTTATTGATATTTTTCAAGAAACGAATACCAGTCAACCTCATGGAGTTTCAAGGTTGTAACACCGTTTATTTTGTTTGCACTGAGTAGGTATGTGGGAAACACTATTTCTAGATTTGCTTCGCGTTTCTTTTTTGGCAGTAATTCAGTTGCACGATCGTTAAATAAATTGGTAAATAACCAACTTGTTTATAAAAGCAGGGCATGATTAAACACAAAACATTCAGAGTCTGTACGAAAACAAGCTTAGTATCCACATTCGACCACATCCTATGGAAAGAATAGTGAATGGTGTTATGCAAAACATCATTATAGTAGTGTAACCTTTGAAAAAACTTGGGATTTGTTTTCGATTAAAGGTAAAGGGAATTTTTTGAACCACTACTGCTTTGGTTCTACTACACTACAATTACTATTTTTCTCAAAGATTCAGAATGGTCAACATTTACTGTTGAACGGCACCTTATCTATATTGGGTACCTACAAATCTTCACTGGATTATGGAAGCTCATATTCAATTATCTTAAAAGGTCGAAACATCGGCGGGAATTAACGTCTCGATTCCTGATGTCAACAACGAGTCTGGCAATGCACTTGATCTTTTTTTCACTTCCAGTCAAGATCCATATAGAATTGTGTGCTTTTTGGAACTCCGACCGCAAACTCATCTCCACCCTTTCCTATTTTTGTATAACACAATTATTTATTATTATTATTATTATAATTGCTCGGTGGGGCTGGCTATTGGCTGAAGTACAGAGATAGTTAATAATTACATATTATGTACTATGGGCGAACTCGGATTTCATTCTTACATTAACAACCAACAAGAGTAGTAAGAGATTCCAGTATAATTTACTTGAACATAACCAAATTACTCCTTTCATTGCTAAATGTGTAACAGACCATTATATGACACTTTTTTCTATTAAATTCAAAAACAGATTGAAAACAAATAATCAGTATGAATCAAACAGGTCAAATAAAATAATAAATTATAATAAGCTTAAAAAACGAATGAGAAGGAAAAGTGGGAATCTGTTCTGAATTTCATTGATCCTGAAGTTGCATTCAATGAACTAATAGATAAACTACTCGAACACACTGAGAATTGTACAGAATCTAAGAAAATCATTGTAAAATAAAAAAAAACTCAAGCCGTGGATGACGGACGGCCTTCTCACTTCTATAAAACAGAAAGATAAAATTAAAAAAGATCTTATGGACAAATACTCTACTAAGAAAGAATCAGAATACAAAAATTATAGAAACTTTTTAATAAATCTCTCAAGAGAAACAAAAATAACTTTTTATGAAAATAGAATACGAGAAGCTGAAAACAATTCCAAAAAAAATTGGAACAATACTAATGAAATAACAAAGAACAGCAGAAAAAAAGAAACTAAATATGAAATTGTGGGGCACTATGGGAAAAAACTCTCAGATGATATAGATAAGTCAAATTACTTCAACCAATTTTTCATTGGCATTGGGGAAAAAATGGCCAATAAAATAGAAAAACCAACAAGTCCTGTTACTGAAAATCGAAGAAATATAAAAAAATCGCTTTTTCTACACCCACTTTCAAGCAATGAAATAATCAATATCATCTCAAGTCTCAAAAATAACACATATATTAAATTTGATATTTTCTACTGGAAAAATACCCACTTCATTCAAGGATTATATTACTATACCGATGTTCAATAAGGGTGATAAAAAGAATGAGACAAATTACAGACCTAAAACACTTATTAACAACTTCACAAAATTCTTTGAAAAATAATTGTATTAAAAATAGGGTAGTACACTTCTGCAATGAAAATAACATTCTTTCTGATTCACAATTTGGCTTTAGAGAAAACAGGTCAACAGAAAAAGCGGTATATCAGATAATAAATCAACTTGACAATTGTTTCTAAAACCAAGAAAAAAAGTATAAGTGTATTTTTGGACTTGGCCAAAGCATTCGATACGGTAGATCATGACATTCTCCTTCAGCGTCTATCTAACATAAGTATAAGAGGCATTGCTTTAAATATTTTTGAAGATTACTTGAAAAATAGACTGCAAATCGTGAAAATAAATAATTCAGTTAGTAACCCATCACCAGTAACCAGAGGTGTACCGCAGGGAACAGTATTGGGGCCAATACTGTTTTTGTTGTATATCAATAATATTTTCGAAATTGCTGATTTTACTGGTAAAATAACATCATTCGCTGACGATACAGCTACTGCGTTTGTTGAAAACTCGTGGGATTAGGTACAAACTCAGTCTGAAACTGGTATCAAGATTATTTTCAACTGGCTAACCGATAAATTACTGAGTGTCAACGTTGAAAAATCTAAATAAATAGCATTTTCACCAACGAATAGAGACCAACCGAATGAAAATGTAATAAAAATACATAAATTATCTTGTGAGAATGATTTATAAAAAAAATTTTTTTTATAAAATTTGTTTTTACGAAACTCCCAGGTTTTCGGAGAAAACCCCTCAAAAGCAGAGCTTGTGCGAGCAAGGGAGATCCGGGACCTACAGTTTAAATAAAAGTGGAATCCGAACCACTTCAGCTCAGTGACACACGACCGGGGATCGAACCCGGACCGTCTGGGTGGAAGCCAAACGCTCTAACACCTCGACCACTTCGCTGTGGAACTGTTCTTCCATAAATAAAACAATAACAATAATATACTTGGGTGTAATTGTGGATAATGCCTGCGATGGAACAATCATATTGATTGCACTGTTGTCAGATTACGTAAACTAATCTACGAATTGTACCAGCTCAGAAACATATTGAGTGGTTTATGATGCTTTGGCCGAGTATATGATGCGTTATTGTATCATAGTGTGGGGAGGAACATTCAAGTCTCCTTTAAAGAATCTAGAAGTAATTCAAAATACTCTGCTGAAAATTATGTTGAGGAAAAACAGACGATATTCCACAGAGTCGCTCAATAATGAAAGTGTTTTGATAGGTGTAAGAAAACTGTACATATTTCACTCTATATTATGGAATGCTAGCTCTCCAAGTGCAACTATTCAGAATCCTTATAACACTTGGATGTGTGAATATAAATGTGCAACGATGTAGACTCACCCAAAACCAAAAATTCATTTCATATTTAGGACCAAAATTTTACAATGCATTGAGAAGATAATCGATAGATAACCCGAATGACCTGAAATTACTCAAGATCACTGTTCCATACATTGTTCACCTTCTGTTCTCTCGATTTCTTCCTCCTCTCTCTCTCTCTCCCTTTCTCTTCGTCTCCTATTCCGCTTCTCCCTATTCGAATGATTATATGTATATTCTAAGTAGTGTAATTATTACAGTCATGTTATCTGCTTTGTTGAGTTTATTTGGTTGTTGGCTACAACACAAGCTTGCTTAGGTAGCATTAAACTCAACAAAATCATATTTGAATTGTACCTCAATTGCTGAGGACGACCTGTAATCTGTGTCTGAATAAATTTACTTACAGTTCTGAGTAGAACCTTTCTGCCCCCCGCTGTCAGGTCTATCTTTTGAGTACTTCAGATCTTCTAATGAACTCCTTACGAGGTTTCTCTGTGGGGAGATATCCATCCTCATACGAGCCGGGGCTTCGTATTTCTCAGGTAGCAGTGCCCTGTTAGGAGTCCTACCACCTTTCTGACAGAGTTCTGGCTCAGTTCGAGGAAATGTCTTGAGAGCCGGTCGGTTAGCCCCATCATCATGATCTTTTCGTGAGTATTGCCGTAGGCGTTCTCCCAGGAGAATTAGTGATGATTCTTAACCCATTTTTTTGGGTCCTTCTTAATATCCCCAAACGGGATTCCGCAGGCTCGTTCCGATCCGATCAGAGTTGATACTGCCCTCGCTCTTACTAGGACACCTGCGATCTCATTCCCCTGGATTCCCTTGTGACCTGGTACCCAACAAGTTTCACCTTGTTCTGTGCTCCTAGGTCGCTGAGGTTTTTGTCTCCCGAACTAGTTTGAGCATGGCCTCTATTGCCACCTGACTGTTGAAGAGAATGACTATGGGTTAGTTTCTTGAGCCCCTCCTTACAATCTCTGTCGTGCAAACGGAAATAGCCATTACCTCTACTAGGAATATAGAGGCTTGAGTACCGAGGCTTAGACTAATGTCTTGCCTTGGTCTCTCCCCTTATATTCAGGCCTTACTCCATAGCTTGTCTTAGAGCCGTGTACCAGATTTGCTCTCTTGACAACATTGGTATAGCCTTTGATGTGACTTCCCCATCGTGTATGATGGTGGTGTATGTTCCATCAAAGAAGTATGTTCGAGTAATTTTTTCCGATGGCATCTCAGATGTGTCGATTTTTATGACTTCCATTATGTTGAAGTGGCCTAGGTTATTGCCACTCCATTGGCCCAGGCACTTTAGTCTGAAGGGTTCTATCCTCGCCTCCGCTGCAATATGCAAATGCACAGTCGTCTTCATTTCATTAAGTGTTTTTTTGTTTAAAAATTTTAGCTTAACAAAACTGGATTGCGCCCAAAAACAATAATTGTCTTTGTAGCTTCTGAAATATAGACAACGAGAACTTGTTTCCTATCGGAAGTAATACGAAGAATAGCTACGACATAGAAAACCAGAGCTCTGCAACTTTTATAAGAAAAGACAGATAAATATTCTGATACAAATATCTCACGCGTAATGAAATGTTGGAAATTCATGGAACCACCAAAAGACGAATGACTCACTGTGCTACTGGAAATTCAAGAACTGCTTTCGCTTCTATCCGAGAATTGATTAAATAATTAAAAACAAGTTAATTTCTTTGAGAATCGAAGAAATATGTATGTTAGTCTACAGAGTGGCTCGATAAAACCTAACCGAGTAAGTTCTCTCATCTATTATTAACGGTGATTTTTATGTTTTCTGAATTACTGGGTGACAATATGAAAATCTATGATGGCCTCTATTAAGAACGAAACGAAATGTTAAGATTATCCAGTCATCCGACAAATGAAAATCCATAGGGCAATCTCCTAATAGTAACACATCATTGCAAGCCCGGTAACAATGCTTTCTGTTGATTGGAATATAATAAACCTTTCTCCATTGATTGACAGTTTAGTGGTGAAGGACATTCGCTTCTTGGAATTTTAACCTTCCAAAGTTTCTCTTTTTAAAAAATCGCTGACGTTTTGTAGACTATATAACTGCCTCCGTTATCAAAACTAACTGAAAACCTCTTTCTATGATTTTGTGGACTTG
The DNA here is from genome assembly GCA_944452925.2 of Chrysolina oricalcia. NCBI lineage: Eukaryota > Metazoa > Arthropoda > Insecta > Coleoptera > Chrysomelidae > Chrysolina > Chrysolina oricalcia. The sequence goes on from OX101816.2 coordinate 18,122,799, forward strand.
AGAAAGAACAGAAACTGAACTGAATCTTTGGATTTATTAGTTGAAATATTTAACATTAAACTAAGTAAATATTCGAAATGGTTTACATTGTTCTGTTTAGACATAAAAACATATAGATAAAACAATAATAAAGCTACAATCAAAAATTAAAATTTGCAAAACAGTGTCACTATATCCTACCTTCAAATAACATATTCAAGGCGAGATGGGAACTCATGAATTTCGAATGAAACTGAATTAAGAAAACCATTCCTCTAAATAGAATTTTAATTACTATTTTGTTAATATTGCCTATAATTTAATAATATATTTTCTGTTCCATCAAGAATACAAATTAGAGAATTTCAAACATGTCCATGTCCTGTGTGTTTATTTTTTTTTCTAGATACAGTCAAAAAATTTGAAGAAGTGGGTGCAATTTATTCTAATTAACTAATCCATCAAATTCTCTAAATGAAAGGAGATCCCAGTAACTATCGAACAATTTGGAACACATCAATTTTTTCTAAACTTCTGAAGTTACTCAAACGGAGACTTCCTACTTTGGAATAATATAGCCTTTTGTAAAAATATCTCAGCCATTAATGCAGCTAAAATAAAATAGCCAATGAGATGGTCGAAGCCTTGAAAAAGGATCTCTTAATTTATAGTATTATAGTATTTGTTAGGGTCCTTGGAACTTATTGAATCGAATCTATGAAATCAATACCAAAGCGATAACAACGCTAATTCATAATATTCTTTTCAACTGATTCGAGATGGAGTTCCACAGGGCTCTCTTTCTGGTCCACTTTTGTTCATTATTAACATAAATGCATTCTAGTTAGATGAAAATTGTAAACATTTGAAGGAAATAAAGGCATTACATTGATAAACGTTGAAATTTTATGTTCAATTATTTTAAATAACTTTTGTAAAAAAATTACTTTTTGCACAAAATTTGGTGAACTGGATTTTTTTGAGGTGAGAAATCAAAATTTGTTATTAATTTTTATGAAGCACTCAGAGGGTACCGCGAACGCTATCATTATGTTTTTCAATTTGCCCTAACTTTTTTGACAGTTATTTTTGGGATTTTTTATAGTCAAATCTTTTTCATACACCTCTTCTTAGTAAAAAAGGTATACTTGCTCTACGACGCTAGGGGCAACCATTTTTGAGAAATTTACAAATTTCTGCATCGGTGCATGTTATGGGGTCATTTAAGGTGCGTACAGACATGAAACAAAACTTCGTACCGTAACGCCGTCGCGTAGCAAGTCTCTGGACGGCACGGCGTAACCGCGTAACACCGTAACATAGTAACATCGACGCGTTCCATGGGTTGTCGGTTTTTTTACGCCGCATCAAAGGAATGATACGCACTGATGTTGCACCAATTGTTCGCATGTTTGCACAGATCTGCGTTACACACAGTGCCGGATTAAACCAGCGCGGGACCTGTATCAAATTCTGTCCAGGGGCCCTTGGTTTGCTTTGGGTTCTCAAGTTAGGGTATTAAATAAAACAAAACTAATACAAATAAACTTTTCTGGATTCAATGTGGGCAAATTTAGAGATAACACTTTCAATATCGACTTCTTTAAACAAATCATGCTCAATATTCATCAAAGTGAGATGATTGAGACGTTCTTGGACCATGGTGTTCCTTAACTCATCTTTGATAGTTTTAATGTTGAAAACTGCAGTTAGTGATCATGAGAGACATGTGAATTCGCAAGGCAATTTCTACGTTTTTGAAACACGATTCTGAAGAATTATTTAATAAAAGTGCATAAAATTGCATCATCTTTATAAGCACTGGCCATTATTGAGGATTTTTCCAAAATATCTTTTGTTGTAAGAGATTTTAGCTGTCGAAATACTCCGAAAACACTAGGACTTTTATGATATGCTTTCATACGTTTAATCAAAGCAGTCAGTACGTTATCAATGATGACAATAAAAACCTGAACTTCAAAACGATGTCCAGGTGTTTGATTTTCAACAAAGTCGTCGAGTGTAGCAGAGCTGCTGAAATGGTCGTACTTTGTATTTCGCTTGATTCGTCTTGATGTCTGTTGCTGGTATCCTTCACAGTCGGTCAGATCTTTCGCTCTTGCCTCAATATCTGAAAATGTGGATCGCATAGCTTGGACGTAGTGATATAATGATTCATAAAGGGCGTATCCCGTATTAAGCGTTCTAGGATTCCGTTCCAAGTAATTGTCATTATTTCCGTTTCTAACATATTCATCGTTGAAACTAGTCCGTAAGCTTTATTACGGCACTGTGCTTTTTGACCAACGTTATTGAAAATATCTTCCAAAACTTGCTTAATAGTGATAAAACCACATAAAAGTGCCTTCGTAGCATCAGCTCGGGCAGTCCGATAATCTTTTTAAAATAGGAATTTTTGAAGTAGAATCTTTAAGTGCCTCCGTAAGACAACCCCATCGATAGGTAAAACCAGAAAAAAAATTTATAGAGGTTTTCAACGAAATCGAAGAAGAGTAGTGCTTCTGTACAACAGTCTGCAGCGCACTTAGCAACCAAATTTAATGAATGGGCAAGGCAGGGAATGTAGTCTGCTCACTTATGTATTTCCTTAATTCGGGCTTGTGAGCCGATGTATTTCCCACTCATGTTGCTCGCATTATCGTAGCTTTGCCCACGACAATCTTTAATATGAGTGCCACTCTCAGTTGAGAAATCTAGTAAACTTTGAGCGAGTTCAGCAGTATGACTTTCCATGTCCAAGAACTCAACAAATCGTTCCACTGGACCAGCTTTTAGAACATAGCGCACTATCAGAGTCGGTTGGTCTACATGCGATATATCTGGAGTAGAATCCAATGAAACTGAGTAGTATTTGCATCTCTTAATTTCGCTAATAATTTGATCCAGTATGCTTGATCATTCGACTTCCGGCAGCGGTTGAGGTCAGACGGCGGTCTCGTGTTGGAAGTCAGGTTAATGTGTGTGATGTCCGCAGTCTTAAAGACGTGCATTTGACAGATTAAATATGAAGTGTTTCACGAGAAATGAGAAATAAAACTTTCTATGTTCTTATACCACTTCTATTTGTAACCAACGTTACTGCAGTTTCGTCCTATATGGACATTATCAAACAATACAATCTATAAAAACATTGAAAGTTTTATTTCTCATTTTTCGTGATGATTTCTTACCACGTAGTAACGGCTACATCCATCAATTTAATGAAGTGTTTTGTTAAAAATTAAAAAGTGTTTAAAATATGGGATGCAGTATTGTCTAGAGCAAGACAACTGCATAACTGTGTAACTTACACAGTTGCGATTTATTTTCCGTTTCATTTATTCAGTTGAAGATATTGCTATTACGGAAGAATCTACCATTGATTTCATAAATAGTTATCGTAATGAAGAGATTTTGTGGGATAATTCCAACAATAAATAATTTCAACTAGTGTACAACTGGGTCTGCCACCAGCGTCTTTCTGCGCGTCGTTTTTTTTACGAAGTAATGCATGTATATATAAGCTCCTGCATCAACCCTCATTTCGTTATTAAATTGCACACAAGAAAAAGAAGGCTCTGTTTTAGTATAGACGGAACGGCAGCATGTTCCGTTTATAAGATACGAGTCGATGTAATGATACGCTATATTGCTGACACAACGTATCTTTGATGCATATCAAACAGTTGTTTCAGTACTACATCAAAATTAATACCAAATGTTGATTTCTCACTTCAAATAAACCCCGTTCACCAAATTTTGTAAAAAAAATATGTTTTGCAAAAGTGATTCAAAATAATTGAAAAAAAAATCACCCTGTATTATCCTGTATCTCCGAAACGAATTATTTGCGGATACATGTTCATATGAACTTTTCACCTTGAAATTAGTCAAATATTTCCCCTCTGAAATTTGTACTTAATAAACACCCTGTATATCAGCCTCGTCTACAAAATATTTTTCCAAAATCATCCACGTAGTTTTGGTGTACCACACTCAATAGACAGTGATCAAGGAACTCAATTCGAATCTAAAATTTGCAAAGAATTCACAAAATTCACACCTCCACCTACCATCCTCAAAGTAATGGTATGGTAGAACGTTTCAGGAGTCTCAAAACAACTTTGATTGCCAGATCCAACACAGAATGTTGATGAAATTCCAATCGTTTTATGAGGTTTGTGCAATGCTCTGAAGAGTAATCTAGTATGTTTTTCTGGTGAATTAGTATTCGGACAACAATTACGGCTACCATTTTTCACAAAATGGCATGAAGATATGTCTTATACATTGACCCAAATTCGTGAATCATTTCGTTCTTTGAAACCCACTAGGGTAAATAGAAAGCATTACGAAAAACCTCTTCCCCGCTTGCTCTAGAAACTTGCTACTATGTTTTCTTCAGGGTAGAAGTCATACGTTCTGAATAGGAAATTATATTATACTGACTTACGTTATTTCATAATAATGAGGTAATTTAACTCATTATAATGTGTTAGCTATTTCACTATAGTGAGATAACGTAAGTCATTATAATGACTATTATATAATGTTATCTCACTATTATCACCTCCTTATCATGTTATCATGTTAATGGCTGAACGTCACTCATTGATCATACTGAAATCTATTTTATGCAGAAATCTTTCCACAATTTGCATATTAATTGTGACTCGTGTATAAATTGAATACTTTTTCAAAAATGTGAATATCACAAACACGCATCCTCATGGAACTGGAAAACTCTGAGAAATTTGCTTGGAAACGTTTTCCATCGCATGTTGTTTGAATCTTCCTTCGCATGTATTTTACTTATATAACTAATAGTCCAAGATCCCAGGGCCGTCAGACATTACTTATTTTTAAACGAACGAAATGTGTACGATTGAGTAGTGTTAGTATGTACTATGTTCGCATGTCTACCTGCTAGCTTGTCCAGATGACCATTCTTCAGATATTAGGGAATCAAGGTACGTAAAAACACTACTCACTTAGTTGAATTGCCAGTCTACAGAATTATTTCTATAACCCATGGTGGATTAGTGGACAGAGTATCTAGCTACCACCCCAGAGCTCCGAGTTCAAATCTCGTCTGCAACAATTTTTTTTCTTTTTTTTTTAAACCCAGCAGACGCATATCACACTAAGGTTAGCCATCTCGGTTGGAAACGGCTTCGACTCTGGGATGATTTTTGTTCAAAAAGAAATTTAAAAGAAAACAGAATTTTGGTAAATAAAAGATTTTGTTAAGATTTCCTTATGAGTAAAATCCCAGGGCCTTCAGACATGACTTATTTTTGAAAAGATGAAGACTTAGGTTCTGAGTGGTGTCTCAAGATTTCATCACTTTGGGGTAGTTTTCAGTTCACAAATTATGTCACCCTATTGAACGTATTCAGAAAGTGTAGAATAGATCATTTTCGCCAAAAACCTCAAGCAACGGGTACACTGCACTCGGCTAATTGTGACATAGGTTTCGTCGTGTTTGACTAATTTCTTCATACTTATCTGAATCTACTGTTATTTTTTTCAATGACAGGTTCAATAACTTGTAAAATGCATACAGATAATATGCCTACTCATATTCTGAAGTAATCTTTTAAATATTTGTTTTCATAGCAATTTATTTAAATAGTTTTGGGTGTCACATTTAAACTTGAAAAAGTATAAATGTGACACCCTCAGGGTTTAATTGTGATATTACTGTAAAAGTGAGTTACTGACACCTTACAAGGATACGTTTCAATTGTGATAGATTTTATGTCACAATATAACCCAAATAAAATATGAAATATTAAAAAAAAATGTTTTTAATAGAAACATGACAAATCATAAACGCATTTTAACATTTCTTACATAACTACAGACAAATTATCGAAAACTTCTCAAAAATAAAAGGATATATATGAAAATGAAACAGATTATTGAACATTTAGTCCGTCAAATTTAACAGAAAAGTATAATTCACCTCGCCGTCCTTCTTTGGGAGAGTTTAAGCAAGCATATATTTTCTTTTCTAGATAATTTTATTAAATCAATAGACACATAAGACGTATGTCCGTGAAATAAAAGCAATAGTGGTCTTTCTTTTGGACAGTACTTTAAAAAATGATTTTTAAACCACGAATAAAAAACATGTTCAGTCATCCAACCATGTGGTGTGGCTGCGTAACCAGTGTTGGGGTAAGCTTCGGCAGGCATCCACGTGTCCCACAAATTTTTGGCTTTATACAAAATGAATGGAGGCATTTTATCGCCATTAGCCGAAATGCAAAATAATATGGATGTATTGCTGCGTCCTGTACCATGCGTATGTCGAAAAACTGGCATATTCTTCTTGGCAACCACTCTGGTGTTTGAAGGGTCGCTACAGAGAGATGTTTCATCCATATTAAATATTTGCTGAGGTTTCTTAAGCCAAATTTAAAGATTTTACAGGGGTAGTTCGTTCTGTGCGTATACTCTGTCGTTTGATCGGTTTTTTGCACGAAAGTGAGAGCCGTTTGGCAAAGCCAATAAACCAATCTTTCTGTGGTATTCCGTCTTTGAATCGTGTATGGATATTATGTTCCTTCGCGTAGGCACCTACGAGATGTAGTACTTCTTTTCGGGAAAGCCCAAACCCCCACCGATTTAAGGTCTCCAGATGATCGGCTAACTCCGCTTCAAGTTCCGTGGGCAAATCTGGAACTCGTCCTGGAGTGTTTCTTGCAGCAGGAGCCCTATTTTTCCAGCCCTTCACTCTAGCTAAGGTGCTTCTTGGAATACGGTACAAAGTAGATGCCTTTTTATACGACAAATCGCCATCTCTTACTTCTTGTATAGCGATCGTTAAATTTTCGTCACTATGTCTTCTTACAATTCATTTTTTCTCTTCTTAAAATATGTACCTGTAAGTAAACATTATGTATGTAAATATGAGTTTTCAAAAATGTAAATCGCAGGTCTAGTTGTGACACAGTGTCACAATTATACTAACTGATAAGTCACAATTAGAACTGTACACTATTTCTAAAGTATAATTGTGACACCCCGTCTACTATTGTGTTTGGCAAGTGTATAGGTTATAAACAAGCAAAGTACCAAGCTATAATTCTTTAAGTATATTATACTGTAAAAGTTTACTATATAACTGAAATAAATTACACTCCAACAAATTTCAAACGTTGTTAACACAAATTAATAAATTTCCAACATTTACCTGAGAATCAAAAGGCCTTCAACAGTACACACCACCATGTTTTGAATTTAACTGATGATGCGTAGCAGATAGCAGATATAGGTCGACGACAGCGTTGCCGTCTTTAGGATAAGGAAGGTAGAACGCAAGATAAAACCCTATGTCACAATTAGACGGTAGTCACAATTAGCCGAGTGCAGTGTATCACAATTGTTTCAATGTTTTTCTACTTCGGAGGGTTGGATAGGAATTTTTTTTTTTTCACAAATTATTTCACCTTATAGAACGTTTTCAGCTGGTATAGAATAATGCATTTCTGTCAAAAATTCTGTAGCAACGACTATTTCAAATGTTTCAAGATTTTTCCACTGCGGAGGGTTGTTGATGGGTAGTTTTGGGTTCACATATTATTTCGCCGTATAGAGCGTGTTCATCAAGTGCAAACTAAATCATTTCCGTCATAAACCACAAGCAACGGGTATTTCAACTGTTTCATGATTTATCCACTGCGGAGGGTTTTTGAGTTTGAGTTTTCAGTTCACAAATTATCTCATTCTATAGAACGTATTCAGCAGGTTAATAATAATTCATTTCCATCAAAAAAACTCGAGCAACGGTTATTTGTAAATACCATAAGTGAAAAATAGTATATTGTTTTATTAGTTTTATTAGGAGTAAAAGTATAACTTTTTGTGGCGAGTCTGAATGTTTGATGGCCGAACGTTAGTGAGGCCGACAATTTCAGACGAGCCACAAAAAGTGCTTTTGCTCCGAATGAAACATGCTATTTTTTCCGCAAACGGCATCCAGACTATAGAACTAATTAATATTTAAATAAAAATTCAAAACGATTGCAACGAAGTTGATAAATTCAGAGAATAATAATTATAAAACTGCGCACTACATTTCCGTGGTTACTGGTTTTGTGATTGCCAAGTCAAAAACAAATTTGACAGTTCAATAATATTTTATAATGTCAGAAATATTGTAAGTGATTTAAAGCAACAATTGGACTGTGCATTTTTGGTAAGTACTTGAGCATCAAAATTTTTGTTTTGTTTTGTTTGTTGTATATTATCGTTAATAAAGTTTTAAAGTTTAAAAGTTCAACTAATAATTATTTTCCCTGTTAAAAATTCTACTTTTTTGTACGGCCGTCAGCGTACAAAAAAGTACTTTTTTGTCCGCTCACGGCCGTACAAAAAAGTGGCGTCTGTGAAATCATACTTCAACATCATGAATTGACGTTAATAATGTCTACTTTTTTTGACGTTTACGGAAAAAAACCTTTGTTAGGAAAATCGTTGCTGCTTTCATGCCCGTAGAATTCGAGTAAAATTTGAAAGGTTTTACCGGAGACTATCAATTAAATGATAAAATTTCTCTCCAAATATTTCCACCACGTGGAAATAATAAACATTTGCACGAATCAGCCAAATATTTGCTGTCGCCATACCTATTTAAACAAAACTTCAAAAACATTTATTCTCACCTTCCTATTATAATTTCGTTTACGATGCCGGGTTGATGTTCGCAGTCTTGTTTTGTTTCCTAGACAGTATTTCGAATTGTACGAATTCTCAAGTTTTCTTCCCGCTGACATGATAGAATGTACGTATTCCTAATGCGTATGATGTGCGGCGTAAGAGGGACAAAATTGTTTTCGCAGGGGTTTACACCGAATTCCAAATCACCGCCACCTGCTTTTTGGAAACGCACGATTTATCAACGAATAACGATTCATTACAGTTTTTCTACTAAAAATTCTCTTGAATACCATATTCACAATCATTGTTCCAGACGAGAATTCAATTTTTAGGAAGAATTTCTCATTTTTATTTGTAGCGACTGTACCATTTTCATTTATGGTAACTTCAATCAACCATGCTATCTATTATTTTCATTCATAAGTCTGTCCCATTGATTGAAATGAAGCAGGCAAGCAAGTGGAGGTGCTTCACCAGAGGGCTGAATTTAAGTGGTTTTCTTAAAAGGTAGATCTCTGGCTCATACTTTCGTTTGGGAAAACGACTGAATATTTTGAGCAACAAAAAATATTTTCATGTAGATAAGTTTCAAGCTGTGCTTGTTAGGAAGTTTCATATCGAAAATTCGAAGGTGGTGAAAAAAAATCCTAAAAACTACCTAAACATTACCGAAATAGAAATATTTGGTCAATATTTTCTGACTTCTGATTTGAGAATTCTGATTTCAGGAGAACTAATAAGCATCGATTCAACCTTTGTCTATGAGCTACCCTTTACCCTTTAGTTCTCTCAAACGAAAGTGACAGCGAAGGTGCTGCAATACGAACTAAATTTTGCTCCTTGTACACTTTTAATTCAGGAAGGGTGCAACTTGAGTTTTCTTCATCAGTCATTTAAAAAAAGGTAATTTACTGATATTTGCATTCAAAATTTGAATAATTTATGTGAACAAATGAATTACCTTTCCTGCATCCTTCAAATTTTAAATAATCCATCAAAGTTATCAACCCGATATTTCTGATATTACTTATTAATATTAAATTCGATTTTTTCCAATAAAAACTACAAAAAATGTGAAATGTGAAAAAATTGTTTATGAAACACGTTTTATAAGATACATAGTCGCACTTGTTCTCTTGGGGCACTCCTCGCTTCGCTCGTCGTACTCCAAACAACGCTCGACAAAATGGTGCCTTATAAAACTTGTATCGTAATATACTATGGAGGATTTCAATATTAATCTTTTGGATTTCAATTCTAGTAATGTTGGAAAAGGATCATGCACAGAATACATGGGATTTTGGTTAATTGCGGAATCCAATAAAACTCTGGTATGTTGTAGATCATGACATGTCGGTAACACTTTAAATGAACCATAACCATATCGTATGATTAGTTTCGGAGAAACAGGGTGATTATACTTATTCATCTGACTACTTGATGTGCAAGGGATATTACTTTAGACTCACGAGCAGCGACATCTTGAGAGCATTTCAAAGTATTGGTAGATGGAATTTTTTTATTTTCTATAAAATTCCGACTGTAGCTAAGGTACCACATAGTGGTACACAATCCTGCATTATGATTTTCCTGATATTTATTTATAATTGCACAGACTACTTCGAAAATGTCTTTCAAATGATGAATTTGAGAATTCGGGACATAGTCTCTCAAAAATATATAAAATTTCCAACCACCAATATTATGAAATGCGTTCAAGATATCACTGTTCCTGAGGTTCCTAAAATAGTCTGAAGTATTATTACAAGCACATCAAGTAGTCAGATAGGTACAAATGTAGAGTTACTTCTTGTAGAGCCCTTGTATTTTAAAAATGTATGAGGCATTTCACATATCAACTTTGAAAGTTGACAACATATAATTATTTTATGTTGCTATTGCAAGAATGAAGTGAATAACTTAGGAATAGGATATATTGAAGTACTTTTTTGATTACCCCGGTATGATGAAATATTGTGCTTGTATTAAAATAGTGTTGTTTTTCTAAACGGTCAACATTATTCAGCCAAAAATCTCGAAATCAAACTAGAAAATAAATAATCTCAATTTTGATAAGTGAAGTTAACAATGTCTAAATAGTACATTTTGAATACGTTTGTGATGACCCTGGGAACCTTAATGATGTTTTGGATCATAGTAATGTCGCGTTTCCAAATCACGGGAATAAACTAGGAAAAGTCTCAATTTGTGATAAATTACCTTGATTTTCTGTTTTTCTAACTACTTTTAAAATCACCCTGTTTATCCGAAACTAATAATACAATTTGATTATGGTCCATGTGTTATCGGCAGATCATGATCTACAACATACCAGTTTCATTGAATTCCTCAATCAACCAAAATCCCATGTATTTTGTGCGGGGTCCAATTTCTTTCGAATTTGAAATCCTTCAATCTAAGTCAAGTTGTGGACACTTCTACTAGAACGACTGAAACAACACACACTTTTGGATGTTATAAACACAAGTGACGAATATGTTTTGGATAAAGGTGTTATCGATTCAAATGGTATATCTGATCATAAAATGTGCTTGTATTTTGCAATTTTTCATTAGACAAATCTTTGGGAAATAAATATTTTAATTCTCATACATTTGAATGTATGGTGAAAAAAATAACTGAAATATTTTTACTATGAACTTATATCATTTCAAGGGGCTTGACATTGCATTTTATGCTTATTCAAGACTTTGTTGTTTATACAAGACACAAATATGAGCAATCAACTGAGTCATATGTTTTGGAAAGTAAAGATGTAGTAGGTATGTATATAACAATGTGATGCGTATTTAATGACGCATATGATAACGAGCTTGATATCAAAGTAAATACTAGTGACTAAAACGTGTAAATCTCAGAAAAAGAGAACTAGTGGGAAAAAAGTTACAATTTCGGAACATTCCATGATGAAGATGTTGATGATGATGATGCTTCAAAACGCATATGAATGTCAAACTTTTTGGTAGGGTATCAAGTAAGTTTAAAAAATGTTGATGAATATTATAATGGTTTAGATCTCGATAAGTCGTTGGATCGTAAAAAAGTACGGCCACCGTCTGACGCACCTACTAAAGCAGAAAATACAACTAATTGTAATGCTAAAAAGTAGAAAGTAGAATAAACACAAACAATCTTTTTGAAAACCAGCTTTTATTTGTAAACTATTGAACTAAAAATTCTGTATCTGCTGAAACGGAATGATTTACAGAAACTCCAAAACAGAGCTATGCGCATAATTTTAAATTGCAGAAGATTAACACCCATAAGAGAGATGTTGAAGCAACTAGTAGGTTACCAATTAGTTCTTTTCTCATTTACCAAACATTAATCCTAATTTTCAAAATAAAAAATAAAATTTCCCCAACATATTTACAAGAAAAAGTTATGTACAATGACCAAATACATGGAAACAATACAAGATCCAGAACCGACTTTCATATTCAATAAGTCACTTTAACACATACACAAAATTCCGTTTTTTTTCAAGGGACTTGATAGCTACAATAATCTGCTAGAAGAGATCAAACTGTATTATTATGATTTAGTGTGTTTAACCTATTTTGTGTATTCATCAAATATTTTTTTAAATGTGTATAGGTGTATATCTGTGTTGTATACATGTGTATATATATTTTTTTATTTTTTGTTCAAATGTCCAATTTGTGAGAGTATGTTTTATTATTCATTTCTTGAAATTTATGCAATTATTTGAAATGGGCAAAATAAAGGATTTATTTATATAAAATAATTTTGTTCCACTCATGACAAAAAAAATCCTTCCTCAAGAAACTTACAGCCGTATGCATGGTCAACCGCCAGCGACTCGCCAGAGTTTCGCCGCTCGCTACACAAGAACTATAATGCACAGTCGAGCTCCAAGAAAGTGGTAAATCGCCAGCGTTTCGCCAAAAAGTGACTTATCGCGTAGTTGTCACTTTTTTGGATCTCGACTGTGCATTATAATCCTTGTGTACCGAACGGCGAAACTCTGGCGAGTCGCTGGCGATTGACTATGCATACGGCTGATAGTGTTCTATCTTTATTCTGAAATATACATGTACTTTACCTCAAAAAAATTCGCTAGCGGTGCTATTTTTGTGCCCCCCCCCCCATAGTATCATTCTCGGTGCGCCACTGGTCGCTCGCAATGAACATCGACCCAAAAACCGGACAACCATTATGATCTTTGATTGTCGTTATTTCTTTGAAATTTTTTAAATCAGTTACAAACAAAAGGTATTCTGTGTGAAACATATTTTTGAAGAAGTCATAAGCAGGTTAAACTAATTATTTTCGACAGTCCAATGTGAACAGGGTATTATAAAGGAGGAGCAGTTTCATCAGTATAATACAGAATGATTGGCTTTCTGCATTACTATCTATTGGTTGAAATCAATCAAATGTCAGATTTTGAAACGTAAAAAAATCACTATGAGACAGTTAAAGTGAAATGTTTCAGACAAAGTCTGCGAATTTATGGATAAAAAGAGAATTACACAAATAAAATACCTTTTTTTCATTCCTGCAAATTATGTTGCTGGCTAATACCATGACAGACGTTGGCATACATCTGAAAGGTATATGTGCAACGTTCCTCAACGAAGACGTAGTCAGAACAGCAATCAGGTATGTAATCCGACCCAGCCTGCTTGTACTGATGAGAAGCAAATACCTTGAAACTAGTCCTCATGATTGCCAAGTAGTTGTTTCCTTTTGTTCATCTAACACAGTTTAACATTTGAAAAAGGCTCCCCATTTATGGAAGGTTTCCAAATGTAGAATATGTCTATATGAATATTTTCGAGAGCGTAATTTTTGTTCGATTAGTACAAGCCTATTCTACGAACCAATGAGATTTCTTCAATTTTTCAAAATATTAAAATCAACCAATTTCAGTCATTTTAAATGATAAAAAACTACCTAGCTTTCCCAATAATTGATAAATATGCACCTTGCTTTTGATCAACTGTCCAAGATCTCAGGTCCGCCAGACGTCACTTATTTCCAGACAAACGAAATGTGTACGATTGAGTAGTGTTAGTATGTACTACGATCGCATGCCTACCTGCTAGCTTGGCCAAACGACTATTTTTCAGATATCAGGGAATCAAAGTACGTAAAAACGTTACTTAAGTACTTAGGTCATTGGTTAAATCGTCAGGTTTCCATTTGTAAAGCCTGGCGGGTTTGTTGACAGTGTTTTGGGCTTGCACACCGGAGTCCCGAGTTCAAATCTTATCTCCGACAATTTTTCTTTTTTGAAAAAATATTTTGACATTTTCCGAAATAGTTTTATTCCCAAATAATTTTTGGAATTTATTTTTACTTTTGTTTTCCCTGGCTCTGAGAATCAGGGGGTACAAAAATCTCTTGTTTCGAGTCTTACCCTTGCACTAAGGAAATCTCAACAAAATCTTTTATTTACTAAAATTCTGTTTTCAAGTCAAATTTCTTTTTTCGGCAACCATCCGGAAGTACGGAAAGTACGTACTTCCCGGACTAGGCCGGGAAGTGCTCGAATTTCAATATAAATATTAATATAAATAAGAATTAGAATGTTTCTGTTGGTACCTATCTTCTGTTCGAATTTCAGTTTATAATACAAATAAGAACTAAAATGTTCGAAATATTCAAATTTGTAGTCACAGCCAGGGTAGTTTACTCTTGATCAAAATTCTATTTTTTATTTCCCCCCGTACACCGTTTGGAAATTCAGAATTTTGATAACTCGAATACAAGTATTCCGTAATGCACCAATTTTTATGAAGAATAAAATTTTCTGACAAATCGATAATAAAAAAGTTTCCATATGGTGCAAATTTTTGAAACTCACTGTATATAGTCATGACCACCTTTTGATAGGCAACCCAAATTAGGTATATTCGTCTATTTTTGTAACTTCGTAAAAAGTATGTTTAATCCGGTTAACAGATGAGTGAAGGTCGACCTCTCTTCGTCTCTTAGACTAAATGCGTCTCATTGATTTGTTATTCTACATGGTTGCCGAAAAAATAGTGTACGCAACACGTCCGAAAACAGTTTTTTGGACTCGCAGACTTCCAGGACTCGCTCACGCTCGTCCTAGAATTTGGTCTACTCGTCCAAAAAAACAGTATTTTCCGGACTTGTTACGTAAATTACTATTTAAACAGATATCCTCCCAGAGTTTCCAACCGAGATGGCTGACTAGAGTCAGCCATCAGCGTATGACGCGTCCGGTTGGGCTTTGAAAAAAAATACTGGAGACTAGATTTGACCTCGGAGCTCAGAGGTGGAAGCCCGCGACATTGTCAACATACCCATTTGTCATAACAAAACTGTAGAAATAATTTGTGAATATTTCAATATGTTTTCTATTAATTTGAAATGTTTATTGTTAATTTGAAATTCGTATTCCTCAATTGAATTTTCTATTTCAAGCTAATTTGTCTTTATAATGTAGTTGTGTATTAATCTCCCTTAAATACATTCGATACAGTTTTATATAGATAAATAGATTTTTTCAAATCGTATTCAAATTTTATTGTCATTTGGCAAAAAATCTCGAAACAAGGGAAGTAGAAAAAGTCGATCGAGCAAGCTCTCGCGTTTTTTCACTCCCTTGATTCTAGATTGTTTGCCATGACAATAAAACTTTCATTCGAATAAACATGCATGTATTTATCGAGAAAAAATTATCTATTATGTATTTACCCCGAAAACAACCATAAGGCAAATCGGATTCATTATTTTTCCTGGTCGCAAATAATAGCAAATTGAATGTAATTTAAGCAAAAATTAATACTCTTGTGATTAAAAGAATACCACGTTAGATTATTCTTCCACATACCAGACATTCGCAATTTTTCGTAAAACTAGCAAAACAAGGTAAGCTATCATTACATAACAAGCTCCATTTAAAAAAAATTACATCACTTCGTGGAGAAAACGCGCTTCCAACCGTTAAATTAAAGAATAATTGCACTTTATAATGAAATAAACCAGACACTTTGTATCATTTCCGTTGAATTATAAATCGTTTGAAATAAGGCCATTTTGTTAACATATTCATCGGCTTCATTTATAAATTACAGTGCGAAATGATACGTAAACAAAATACTACTAGATTTTACTCATATAAAATATACAAATTAATGAAATTTTACGTCACTCCCATTTCCCAACACTTAATTTTCACGGAAAAACCTAGTTTTAGGATTAAGAGTCCTATATTTGATATATCACACTAGTGTTTTCTGTTTAGTATCTGTTTCTCATGTTATTTTTTTGTTTGGTGTCTTGGCATCGACTGCTATGGTCATTAGCCACGTTTCTCATGTTATCTTTCATTTTGTGCACTATTGCTCAAATAAATATTTTGCACTAGTGCGGAATACGTAATTTTCTGTGTTAGATCACAGAGCGAAATGATACGTCGAAATGATTCGTCAGAGAGTGATTTTTTTATTCACAGTGAATGCTCTAAATGATATGCTAGGAATCGCACGTTAAAAGGTAAGACCTCGTTAATCCTTGGCTCGCACAAGTTTCGACTTTTGAGGGCTGCCGTTCGTAAGGGGACGACAGCTGGTTAACGGAAAAAAATGCGGTTTTAATTGTCCAAACAAAAATAGAGCCTGTTTTAAATTCATGCCTCATATTCGCAAAAGTTTCGCAGGCGATATCTTGACATTATCAACTAATACGATCCTCAACATCTCTGATTGACGCGGTTGAGTTTCATGAATTGCAGATTTCAGATGACCTCATAGGAACAATCTAAAGGAGTTGAATCTGGAGATCCTGGATGTCACTTGATATTTCCTCTTTCTTCCAATCCAACGGATATTATAATGGTCATCCAACTATAATCTCACAGTGTCGTCATAATGCGGTGGAGCACCGTCTTGTTGGACTTGTTGTTAAAAAAATTGTTAATTCCGTCAACCGATTCCACCCCTACGCGCAACTCTCGGAAGTCTTCGAGATACTTGTGTGAGCTAGGGAAGACGCAGCCCTCACCTTTTAACGTGTGATGCCATGCACGAGACCGAGGCCACTACGGCCCATTCCAATACTCTAACAATAAACTTTTCTCCCAAATGGTAAATACTTTTTGGTGGTCACTGTATAAATGAATAGCACATAACTACGTTGTAAACATTTTCCTCAAAACTAAATCTATAAAAGATAGGTATCTTATGACATATTTTACATAATGTGAGGCCAGGTGTGATCATTGTTTACCTAGCATGATAGCTTTTGTTTTATGTTTGAACGCTGATAACGAAAGAGCTTTCAATCCACTCGGATAGGAGTTGTATTCGGGTACTGACAGCATTGTTAGAGAAGGATCGTTCATATATTGCTGAGGAGTGCCGAGGAATAGTGAGAAGATCTATGTGTTGAAGGTTCCTAACGTGAAAATAATGAGGTGGTTTGATTTTTGAACAGAGCATTGGTCTTTCAATAGTTGTGTGAAACACACAAGATGATGTTTCCAGCTGTCATCTTTTGAGTCATTTTAATTCATTACAGCTCTTTGCACTGGTTCAACTTAAGGTTACCTTACGACTTAAGTGGACATTATATTACGATTTTGGTTTGCACCGCTATTTGAGGACAACATAAGCCTCAGTCAAGATAAGCCTCAGATTCTCCAGGATTAGGTTCCACTAAACTACTTAACCTCACTTTTCCTACACGAAATATTTTCCTATTTTCTTTATGTTCAAAGTATTTCTTTTCAGGATTTTGCTGATGTGACTGTATTTTTCCCTGTATTTAGGGTGACCACACCTACAGGTCTCTATATACTAAACCTGATTGAGGTTGATATATCCCTATGATGTGAAAGTAGGAAAATTATTTTCAGATTCAACACTGTACCTATTTCTTAATACAAAATGTCTATCGATATTTAAATTGATATTACTCACGAACTTAAAAATATTCTGTTGCTTTGTACTAGAGGAATGGAATGGCGAGTCTTTTCAATTTTTCTTATTCATCCAAAATTGTCAACCACATCTTTAAGTCGTAAATATTTTGGATGGATATTTTTCTGTTTACAAGGGTAAGTCAGGTCAGGTTAGGGCAGCTAATAAACTACGCATTTTAACTGATGTGCATGTGCTCTCCATAGAAATATGTATTATAAGTATATATTTGCTCATGTTCCGATATTACTGAACAGTACTGGCCACAGTAGGTAATTTCGGAACGCCTAACAGTAACTGAAACTGCCATCTAATTTCGGAACGAATCGGAAAGTCAGAATGTCAAATGTAAGGCGGGAACATATCTAGTTCAAAATTATATCAATACTATTATGTGATACTGATTGTTGGTTGCAATTAATCAAGTAATAATAGAGGAAATATTAGGTGATAAAGATTCTAAATCATCAGAAAATTCGTATAGCTCAAGTACCTACCTCAAGCTCTATCGGAGCTATGAATATAAGATGGGTTTCTTTGTTATAATGACCTGTGGATTTATTTCCTTGGTCTGATGTTTTGAATTCATTGTCGAGTTGTCTTTTGAGGTCCTGAATATATCGCCTGGCATGATTCTGATCTGAAATATTCATTTTCATACATCTACATGGACAAGAGAGGCGAGAGAGAACAAATCTCGTAAATTATAGGCGGTTTCGGCATCAATCTCTACTAGCAAGTCTTCTAATACCACTTGATACATTTGTTCTGCTGTCTTTTCAGATGAGCTAATTGGATATTGTTTTCAATAAATTAAATTAATGATAAATAACATATCCTAACCTAACTCATTATCAATTCGGGGAGGGGATACTGGGACTACACGACCATTTCTGTAACAGTAACAACCAGTAAATTTCTAGCCTCTAATAAGGTTCCATGAAAAGTGGAGCGAAATGTGTACCAGTCAATTTCAGTAAAATAGGAACGACCAAAAATACTGGGCAGTACTGTTCAGGAATATCGGAACAAGACCATAATATTTCTATGGTGCTCTCTTGGCGATATTGTGGCAAATTTTCCCGGTAGAGACAAATTTTCCAAATTACTTGCCATACTTCCGCCAGCCTTTCAAATTAGACAGAACTGACAGCGCAATGTGCATATTTTTTTAAACTTTGCGTTGTCGTCTTGTCGTTGGTTACGTGATCATTTTTGCACTGTTGCCAAACATTTCCAATACTCAGCTAAGGTTTAGGCCAGGAGTCAACGGTGCAAACCATCTTTACCTTGAGGTGTACCATAAGCTGATCCTTCACTTAGCTGGTTTGTTATTAAGGACAACCGGTGCAAATAGCTGTTTAAAGTTACATGATCTCTATATGTTAACAAAATTAGGAAACGTATGCAGGCATTTTAAAACTTCTGAATTCTAGTGGCAGTGACTACCTCAAGACAAGGGTCATATACTATATCATAGTAATTAAACAGAGACAGAATAATTGTATCACAAAGATGCATTTTGAGATTTTGACTAAGATAATGTTCATGCGGGTATAGTTTTTGCAGTATACCATAAGATCTGGAAATTTCAGAGTTCACATGATCGGAGAATCTTAGATTATGATCTATCGTTGAACCAAAGCATTTAATTTTTTCAAAGAATTCCAGTTTTATGTCATTCACGAAAATCGATAAATTATTGATAGCTTCGAGACGATTTTCGCTATTCCCGAATATCATAACTGTTGATTTATTTGATATTCAAATAGTGGTTTTCTGATATTTTCAGAATTTTTTTGATATCTTCATTCAGCAGATTTTC